>CM044898.1:77676416-79124940 GCA_024500145.1 Gentiana dahurica var. dahurica | reverse complement strand
CAGTTTATTATATAAATTATCTAGGTCCAAACGATAAAGACTATAATTGGGGAGGTTAATTACGTTGTGTCGAGTCGTGTCTTTACTTTTCTTGTCTTATGTTGGTCGTAGACCGCCTCTATGTCCTTGACATGTTTAATTAATTGTTTGTATATAAGATGATCCACAATTGGTTCCCTGTGGGATCGACCTTGATTCACTATAGCTATACTACGATGGGCCTAGTCCTCTTGCTAGTATTGGTTTATGGTGGTCAAGTATATTATAACCTGATTGACCACGTCATCAAGTTTTTGGCGCCGTTGCCGGGGAGCCAACGGTCAATTTTATATATAAATACTTTTTATTCATGTCGAGTTTTCTGTTTTAGAGTCTGTTTTTACGTTTTGAGTCCCTCTGGTTGTCTGCTCTGTCTGAAAATTCCAGCTTAAAAAAAATAAAAATTAAAAAAAAATAAAAATAAATAAATAATTAAAATAAAAAAAAAATTTATTATTCGGTCGACCGAGAGACCTCATTCGGTCGACCGAGCACTTATAATATTTTTTGTTTTGTTCCTGTTCTGTTCTGTTTACACGGTTTCTGATTTGTGTTTTCGAGTCTGGAATTTCGCGTGTCTGTTTATCCCCGTATGTTTAATCCGTAGGTCTGATAGCAGCATGGGAAACCATGTTAAAATCAGTCTACGGTCTGTTTTGTTTTTCTTCTGTTTGCAGAAACCAGGGAAGCAATAATCTGAGTCAGTAATTTTTCGCGGGCGCTGAGAGAATAACCCAGCAAACATGTGGAGCTACGAATCTAAGATGGGAAAAGCGATGGAAGCAATACCTTTAAAGCACAAAGATGGCTCCGAAAAAAATTATGGCTTAAATTCTTCGTGGTACAATGTTGAAGGCAAGGTACTACCTTTTTTTGCTTATGTTTTACTACCTTTTGGTTTTTTGAGCATAAGTAGCCTATACATAAACCTTAGTATGAATCTTGGCCCGGAGTGGTTGTAAGATTATTTCTATTAGTGTGGAAAGTTCTGCCCCAAATCTGTCTCATCTAGAGGGTGTAGGGAAACATGTAGTAGTTGAAGGAAGCAGTGAATAAAGAGTTCCTCGTAGTTCTATCAAAATCTCATGGTCCTATGCATGAAATTGCTTCTACTGGCCATGGGAGCAACAAATTGTGTAGTTTAAGCATTCGCAATCTAAAGAAGACGTTGAGTTTTGAAAGAACGCAATCTTCGGCTTTCGTTGATGTTTATGGTGATGGCTTCTCGGTGAACCCACCTTAAACAAAAACGAGATTACGCTTTGGGTGACAATTTAGAAATCAAAGAATCTTTGTACATAGGTTCGGAAATGGTTTAACCATGGCTGGGCGAGTTCAAACGAAGCTTCGCTCAATCGACTCCCCTCCACGTGTGATGTACGTTACAGCAGTTCAACAAGACTTAGCATAGCCGATAAGCCTTCGGGCTAAACGGGGCTTAATCTTGACGGATTGGCCTGAACTGTCACATATGTTCCAATGAATAAGACGGCGTAGGCTTGCCTACATAACCGACCTTATTCGGAGTACTTGATTCATTGTATCTTATTGTCAAGGCCAAAACCGTAATTTTAACCGAATTCATTAATTCCTAAAACGAGAGCCGAGGTAAGAGCTTTGTATAAATGGTATGGATAAATGTCGTTTCCTAGGTCTCACAACCAAGGGAAGGGTATTAATCCGCAAAAAGCGAAAAGCCACCTCTAATAGTGCTTAGAGGGTCAAAGTCTGGCGATCCAAGAATGATAACTGACAAGGATAATTTTTGGAAAGTCGAGCTGAGGACTTTAAACTCAGAACTACTTCTTTAAAACCCTTAGGATTTCTCTTTAGGATTTTAGGTTTTTCTTTCTTTGAGTCCAATAAAAGTAACGTGACATATGTTGAGGTTTTTTATTTTGCCATGTTCCGATGGCCATTGGGCTAAGGATGTGCAAAACTTTTTTTTACTCAATATAGGCCACGTGAAATAGAGTTCTGTAGGAGAGTCAAGAAATTGCTAAAGAAAAGGAAATTTAGCAAACAACCTTAAGATGGAAGCATTAAGAGAGCTTGAGAATTATTGAAAATGTAACAGAGAAAGATTGGTGTGAACAAGAACAATTTTGGTCAACTTCCAAAAATCTTTTAGAATGGTGATCCAAGTGAAAATTCAAAGTGGTGCGTAATTCATTCTGTAACTACCCTTATCCTTTCATTTATACCTTTTCACCCTTCAACCTTTTCGATCCTCTCACCAATCTGCCCCAACAGTTCACATTTCTAACCATTCTTTCATCGCCTCTCTTTCTTCCATCCGTTTCACTCTCCCACCCAATCTCAATGCCTTAACCATTTTCAACCCACCCATAAACACAATTTCTTACCCACCATTTATCTTTTCTTCCCATCCTTATGTGTATCTTTTTCTAAACCCATCACACTCTCAACCTCCATTTTGTTTACACAATACCTATGTGTTGCGGAATTTGAAATATTGCTACGCTTTAATGATTATTTTTTATCATTTTGATCCTAGTTGGAGGAAGTGTAGCTCTGACCCTAGCTAGATTTTAAAGGTTTTTGGTTCGATCAAAATACAACTTATCTTTCTACCGGAAGTTTTAAATTTCACATTTTTTCCGTCTATTCCGGCATTTCTAGATGATCAGTTTTGTTCTGAACTATCACACAGATCCGACCCTGTTGATGACGGTTATGACTTTTACGTGATTCATTGGGTTATTAGTAATTTCGAGGAATAGCTACATCTCCCTAAGTTGTTGATATCCAATGCAGGCGAGAAGTTTATGTGTTAAGTGTTTGATTTTATCTTTAGCCAATAGGTCGCATTCAATCTGTTATCCTTTCCCAAGTTTCTCTTTTATACTGGACTGAATACATAGTGAGCCAGTCCACCTCGTGTTTTCCCACATGGGGTTATGCTTTTTGATCTTTGTCTTATCCACCCTGTTTTTAGATGAAGACTACCATCTTTAGTTGCTTGTTTATTTTTCTTTCTATTCAGTATTTTTCTTTTTGGTTTCCCTTGTCATTGGTTGTATAAAATAAAGTGGCTTAAACTGTTTTTAGGTATTTATACCTCCTAACTGCCACATTATTTTATAACCTCCATAGACATGATATTTTACGGTTTCGTGGAGTTTGTCTGCTTATACAGGTTTTCACTTGCTTCTCCACAACGTGCTGAAATTTACTCCGATCTTTTTCCTTTACTTGAGAGCCATTTCCAGAGCTAAGTCTTTTTCTTAACTTCTCATTTATTTTTGTCATTGAGGACAATGCCATGTTTAAGTGGGGGGTAGGAGACTTAGCCATGTTATGTTATAAGTGAAAATTGAATGAAACGGCACATGATTGAAAAAATTGAATAAATACCATATTATTTATCTCGTACCCTTAGAATTGTGAGTTCCTAGCTAAGAATTGATAGGAAATGAACCAAGTTTCATGAGTACGTGATCATTTTATACTAATGTTAAGTAAATTTAAGAATATTCATGCCCGTTTTTGCAAGTAGTTATTTATTATTCAATTACTCAATCTGTGAATCGAGTATACCGCGCAAATCATAATAACTGAAGAAATTATGTGTACATTGCATAGATGATTGGTTATGTAGACTTGGTGTCGATACTTATTGGCTGATGTATTCTTATCTTCTTGCCAACAAAAGCGGAGTAATAAGCTTGAGACGTACCTGTGTTTTAGCAAAATGTTAGACACTGGGCTTGTAGTAACATTACCAAAGTAGCCCCGCGCTTGTGGTAATATTCGATGCTATACATGATCTAAGATAGGGGGATACTCTAAAAAGTTTTCTTCCTTGAGATTAATAGTATTTGAAAAATATGAAGATATGAAAAATATTCAACTCTTTAAGAGGCTTTGAGTAGTACTCGGTCTCCAAGTCCAAAAACCCTATAGATACGCTCTTGCTTATTGCTCTAGTGCTTCAAAAATAAAAGGCATAAGAAGTATGAATGCTGAGGTTGGTAGGTTGAGATTGCGAATTCTGCATAAACTCTAATCTTGCTACGAATATATAAAACCTAATGCACATGCACACGTCACTGCGATTCATAGTGAGTAGTGAATAATGGATATCTTATAGGCATGACTAGTATGAGTTGACTTGAGTTTCTTGTGTAAGTATGATTTGACCATAGAAAATGTTGTCTTGGGGAATGACTTATTGATGCTTTGTTCGGGACGATCAAAGTCTAAGTGGGGGTAGTTGATGACGGTCAAATTATACCCGTAAAAGTCATCAACATTGACCTTAAATCGAGATTAATAATATATATTTCATATTAAATCACATGTTTATATTTAATATTTAATGTTATGTGATTTATATTATGTAAATTGGTATTTAGCTGTTGTTATTATTTAAAGCCGATTTATTGTGTGATAATTATTGATTTTGCAGATCACAACAAATCAAGAGGATTAATGTCATTCAATCAATTATATCAAGATAAAGAAGGAAGAAAATCGGAGCATTAATCAAGAGATAAATGAGAGATTAATCAGATCAACACGAAAGCGTGCAGTGGGGAACAAGATAGACGAGAAAAACGATTGACGCGTGAAAAGTTAGGTTCGGTCGACCGAGCCTGATGCTTCGGTCGACCGAGTGTCACCTCTCGGTTGACCGAGCCTCGGGTTTGGGTCGGTTTTCGGCTTTAATCGTGCTTATCTTCTAGAACCACCCTAAGTCGGCAAAAACCTCTATATAAGCAAGTAGCTACGAGAATTGTAATACACACCAAATACACCAACATATCCCTTCATTCTTTCTTCAATTTTATAGCTTTGATACAATGTAGTTTATTGAAGGTTTCCAGCAATTTAAGGGCTGCATTATGTAAGCCTTTATTTTCTGTTTCTTTCTTTTCAGTAATTAATTCCCCAATTATGCTTTATCGTTTGAGTTGATTATTCATAGCTAGATGATGTAGATCTAGGCTATGACGTTAGGGATGTGGCGACTTCTTGTCTATGGGGATCCCATAACCTACGTCATACACTTAGTATTTATTCATGAATCTGCATTGTTTAATTAATGTGTATCTATGTCAGTTTATATGTATGCTTTACGAGTTACTGTTTAATCTGTTCTGTATGATGAAACGCTGAGAGATATGTTCAGGGATGTAATCTGGGGACGAAATTGATTCGGGTGACCGAATGAGTTCACTCGGTCGACCGAGCCCACCTATTCGGTCGACCGAGCCCTGTTTTATCCGTTAGATAGCCACGTCTTTATGGTTAGGTTAACTTAATAGAATTTATTATCTCAGTAGGTATGGCTATGGCTACGTTACTCGCTTAGTTTAATTAAAACGTGTAAAAAGTTGCTTGTTTATTTTTCTTTCTATTTAGTATTTTTCTTTTTGGTTTCCCTTGTCATTGGTTGTATAAAATAAAGTGGCTTAAACTGTTTTTAGGTATTTATACCTCATTACTGCCACATTATTTTAGAACTTCCATAGACATGGTGTTATTAACGGTTTCGTGGAGTTTGTCTGCTTATACAGGTTTTCACTTGCTTCTCCACAACATGCTGACATTTACTCTGATATTGTTCCTTTACTTGAGAGCCGTTTCCAGAGCTAAGTCTTTTTCTTAACTTCTCACTTATTTTTGTCATTGAGGACAATGCCACATTTAAGTGGGGGGTAGGAGACTTAGCCATGTTATGTTATAATTGAAAATTGAATGAAACGGCACATGATTGAAAAAATTGAATAAATACCATATTAGGTATCTCGTACCCTTAGAATTGTGAGTTCCTAGCTAAGAATTGATAGGAAAGGAACCAAGTTTCATGAGTACGTGATCATTTTATACTTATGTTAAGTCAATTTAAGGATATTCATGCCCGTTTTTGCAAGTAGTTATTTATTATTCAAATACTCAATGAATGAATCGAATACCGCACGAATTATAATAACTGATGAAAATATTGTGTACATTGCATAGATTATTGGTTATGTAAACTTAGTATCAATATCTATTGGTGATGTATTCTTATCTTCTAGCCAACAAAAGCGGAATAATAAGCTTGAGACGTACCTGTGTTTGACAATGCGTTAAAACACTGGGCTTGTAGTAACATTACCAAAGTAGCCCTGCGCTTGTGGTAATATTCGATGCTATACATGATCTAAGATAGGGGGATACTCTAAAAAGTTTTCTTCCTTGAGATTAATAGTATTTGAAAAATATGAAGATATGAAAAAATATTCAACTCTTTAAGAGGCTTTGAGTAGTACTCGGTCTCCAAGTCCAAAAACCCTATAGATACGCTCTTGCTTATTGCTCTAGTGCTTCAAAATTTAAAGGCTTGAGAAGTATGAATGCTGAGGTTGGTAGGTTGAGATTACGAAGTTGGCATAAACTCTAATCTTGCCACGAATATATAAAACTAAATGCACATGCACACATCACTTCGATTCATAGTGAGTAGTGAATAATGGATATCTTATGAGCATGACTAGTATGAGTTGACTTGAGTTTCTTGTGTAAGTATGATTTGACCATAGAAAATGTCGTCTTGGGGAATGACTTATTGATGCTTTGTTCGGGACGATCAAAGTCTAAGTGGGGGGTAGTTGATGACGGTCAAATTATACCCGTAAAAGTCATCAACATTGACCTTAAATCGAGATTAATAATATATATTTCATATTAAATCACATGTTTATATTTAATATTTAATGTTATGTGATTTATATTATGTAAATTGGTATTTAGCTGTTGTTATTATTTAAAGCCGATTTATTGTGCGATAAATGTTTATTTTGTAGATCACAACAAATCGGGAGGATAAATGTCATTCAATCAAAAGATCTCAAGATAATAAGGAAGAAAATCGGAGCATTAATCAAGAGATAAATGAGAGATTAATCAGATCAACACGAAAGCATGCAGTGGGGAACAAGATAGACGAGAAAAACGATTGACGCGTGAAAAGTTAGGTTCGGTCGACCGAGCCTGATGCTTCGGTCGACCGAGTGTCACCTCTCGGTTGACCGAGCCTCGGGTTTGGGTCGGTTTTCGGCTTTAATCGTGCTTATCTTCTAGAACCACCCTAAGTCGGCAAAAACCTCTATATAAGCAAGCAGCTACGAGAATTGTAATACACACAAAAAATACACCGACATATCCCTTCATTCTTTCTTCAATTTTATAGCTTTGATACAATGTAGTTTATTGAAGGTTTCCAGCAATTTAAGGGCTGCAATATGTAAGCCTTTATTTTCTGTTTCTTTCTTTTAAGTAATTAATCCCTCCCAATTATGTTTTATCGTTTGAGTTGATTATTCATAGCTAGATGATGTAGATCTAGGCTATGTCGTTAGGGAGGTGGAGATACCTTGTCTATAAGGATTCCATAACCTACGTCATACACTTAGTATTTATTCATGAATCTGCATTGTTTAATTAATGTGTATCTATGTTAGTTTATATGAATGCTTTACGAGTTACTGTTTAATCTGTTCTGTATGATGAAACGCTGAGAGATATGTTCAGGGATGTAATCTGGGGACGAAATTGATTCGGGTGACCGAATGAGTTCACTCGGTCGACCGAGCCCACCTATTCGGTCGACCGAGCCCTGTTTTATCCGTTAAATAGCCACGTCTTTATGGTTAGGTTAACTTAATAGAATTTATTATCTCAGTAGGTATGGCTATGGCTACGTTACTCGCTTAGTTTAATTAAAACGTGTAAAAAGGAAATACCGATATAAAACTCTTAGGTAGGCTTATGAATTGATCTTCGGACGTTCAGCGTTATCTAGGTAGGTTTATATTTGGGGATTGCATGCACCTGCTTATACGTACGTCGTAGATTAGCATGAGACTATAACTTGGTAATTGCTAGTTGGACGAGAGCTTGAGTAATCGTCTAGGAAGTACGCCTAACCAAAGGAATGTTGCCCGGACGAGGTGTACGGTCAATATCGGCATCCTTAGAGTAGTAAGCATGTGAGTTATATGAGATGGAGGCACTAAAAGGCGAAGTCACGTAACAATATCACAGTGATCTAGCGACCTAACGGGTGCTAAGTCAAGTTTAAGGGGATGACTCCCGTAGCCAATCTAAGATAGATACAAACGGATTGACAGTTAATAAGTTCAGTTTATTATATAAATTATCTAGGTCCAAACGATAAAGACTATAATTGGGGAGGTTAATTAAGTTGTGTCGAGTCGTGTCTTTATGTACACTGCGTAGATAATTGGTTATGAGGACCCAGTGTCGACATTTGTCGACTGATGTATTCTGATATTCTAGCCAACAAAAGCGGAGTAATAAGCTTGGGACGTACCTGTGTTTTGAGAATGTATTAAAACACTGGGCTTGTAGTAACATTACCAAAGTAGCCCCGCGCTTGTGGTAATATTCGATGCTATGCTTAATCTAAGATAGGGGGATACTCTATGAAAAGTTTTCTTCCTTGAGGTTAGTAGTATTCGAAAAATATGCAAAAATTGAAACAAATTTTTCGAAAATTCAGAGGCTTTGAGTAGTACTCGGTCTCCAAGTCCAAAAACCTCATAGATACGCTCTTGCTTATTGTTCTAGTGCTTTAACAATTGAGAGGCATAAGAAGTATGAATGCTGATGTTGGTGAATTTAGATATGAAGTCTGCATAAACTCTAATCTTGCTACATTTATATAAAACCAATGCACATGCACACAATCACTTCGATTCATAGCGAGTAGTGAATAATGCTTATCTTATGAGCATGACTGGTATGAGTTGACTCGGGTTTCTTGTGTAAGTATGAGTTGACCACGGAAAATGTTGTCTTGGGGAATAACTTGTTAATGCTTTGTTCGGGACGAAGCAAAGTTTAAGTGGGGGGCATTTTGATGACAGTTAAAATATACATGTTTATGTCATCAATTCTAACCTTAAATCGGAGTTAATTATATATATTTCATGTTTAATCACGTGTTTATATTTATTATTTAATGATAAGTGATTATTAATATGATAATTGGTATTTAGCTATTTTTATTATAAAAGAGCAATTAATTGTGTGATAAATGCTGATTTTGCAGATCATGATAAATCGGGAAGATAATTATCATACAATCGGGAGATCTCAAGATAAAAGAGAAGAAAATCGGAGCATTAAAGAAAAGATAAATCAGATCAATTCAAAAGCATGGAGTGGGGAACAAGTCAGACGAACGGAGTGTGAAAACGCGTAAAGAGGGAGGCTCGGTCGACCGAGCCATGCCATTCGGTCGACCGAGCGTGTAGGTTCGGTCACCCCGAGCCTAATGTGATAAATGCATGTCAATCTTCTGGATTCTCCCTATGTCGGCTTCAACTCCTATATAAGCAACAGCTACGAAATTGAGAACACACACCACTACAACACAAAACAATTCATACAATTTTAGATTTTAAGTTTTATTTTCTTTATGTTCGTTCATTGTGGATTCGTCGGATTCTCCGATTAGGGAGCGCATTAAAGAGTGGGAGTCACTCTCGTCTTCGAGGGTATGACTATTCAATTATGAAATCTTTATTCGTAGATCTGTTGTATTTTATTATGGAGTAATTTTATTTGTATTGATTGCGTGATGTAGATCTATTTACGAACCCATGTGTTTAGGTTAGAAACGTTAAGAAGTAATCATGATTTGTTCCGACACAGAACTGTGTTCGGTCGACCTAGACGTGTCACTCGGTCGCCCGAGTGCTGTCGTTCGGTCGACCGAGCCTGGCAATTTGTAGGGCAATATCATGATCGGCTTCGACTACGTCGATTCTCTGAATTGGAATTAAAACGAGTAATTAAACCCGATCAACTTAGTTATTCGTCATCATAATTTAACATGAAACCTAAAAAGTGATTGTTACTTAGGATATAGATTGAATCGGCATCTAAGAAGTACGCCTTACCCTAGGAATGTTGCTTAGATGAGGTTACGGTTTATACCGGCATCCCTAGTCTCGTAATTGTGCCAGAAGTTATATGAGATGGAGGCATTAAAAAGCGAAGTCACGTAATGGAGGCACGATGATTTAGAGGGCCTAATTGGAACTAAATCTACCTTAGGGGATGACTCCCGTAGTCATAATAATTAATCTTTAACGTTTGTTTTGTCTCGTTATCATCCTAATTCACATGGGGGAGTTAAAATCTACTAGCGTAATCAATACTATTTGTCTAGATAATATCAAACGTATTATCCGTGTTTTAGTAGTCTTTAGTTTGTCTCTGTGATCTTTGGTGTCTTGTGGTTGTCACTATTTTATTTTCTGCATTTAGTTGGTCGTAGACCGCCCTTTCAATTTAGTTCTAATAGGATAAATTTGTGTTTTATTTGTGCCGAGTCTCTGTGGGATCGACCTCGACTCTATCTGGCTGTACTACAATTGAACCTAGTTCTCTTGCTAGTGGGTTAGCAAGCCTGTTTTCATCCGTTAATCAGTCACGTCTTTATGATTAGGTTAGCTTAATTGAATCTATTATCTCATTAGGTATGGCTATGGCTACGTCACTCGCTTAATTTAATTAAAACGTGTGAAAAGGAAATACCAATATAAGACTCTTAGGTAGGCTTAGGAATTGATCTTCGGACGTTCAGCGTTATCTAGGTAGATTTATATTAGGGAATTGCGCGCACCTTGTTACACGTAGATCGTAAACTAGCATGAGACTATAACTTGGTAAGTGTTAGTTGGACGAGGGTTTGAGTGATCGTCTAGGAAGTACGCCTAACCAAAGGAATGTTGCCCGGACGAGGTGTACGGTCAATATCGGCATCCTTAGAGTGGTAAGCGTGTGAGTTATATGAGATGGAGGCACCAAGAGGCGAAGTCACGTAACAATAACACAGTGATATAGTGACCTATCGGTGCTACATCAAGCTTAGAGGATGACTCCCGTAGCCAATATAAATAGATATGAACGGATTAATAGTTGATGAGTTTTGTTGTCATATAAATTGTCTAGATCCAAATGATTATGGTTATAATTGAGAAGTTGATTACGTTATGTGTTTACATGTTGTTTATATGTTTGAGTGTGTCTTTCTTTTCTCGTACTTTATGTTGGTCATAGACCATATTTGTCAGACGAAATAAATAGGTTGACTATTTAAGTTAGGATCCACAAATTGATTCTCTGTGGGATCGACCTCGACTCTATCTAGCTATACTGTGATTGAACCTAGTTCACTTGCTAGTGGTTATTTAGGCATCGAGTTAGTAGTTTAACTTGACCTCAATCAAGTTTTTAAAAAACTGGTTTGCGGTTTTATGCAAAGTAGTGATAAAATATAATAAATAAAACCGATGTCAACCCCAAGTGCGAAGGTTCGCAGCTATAGTGATGAAACCGGGTCGTATCCACAGGGACTTGTACGAAAAATAGTGTTTCCGCCTTCGATTTTTGTAAGGTTTATAAGTACGATCTTGGATTAAAGAACGAAATAAAGGTTTCAAAAGCGAAAAGAACAACTACTACTTATCAAATCTTTTTCTAACAACTATGATTAAAACAACTATAACACACCTTTGATCCACCACCCCACTGAAATTAACAAGAAAATCGCATATTCATTCGTAAGTCTAGGATTATTATCTACTAAAGCGGCGTTTCCTCTCTCGATTCTACACCTTTAATTAGTACACCTCTCGGTTTGACTAAAGCTCTACGAAACAAAGATATGGATATAAAATCCTAATCTAACAATATTCTCCCTCAACTTTCGTTTGTTAGAAGAAATATTATCACTCTCCTTCACGGCAATCTATGAATTTATCAACTATCGTATGTCTAAATTCAATCAGCGTGCAACACACGTATAGTCATACACATTGCACAAAAACAATCAAAAACATGAAGGAAGAACAAGAAACTTACTAGAACGAATAAATGCAAAATCCTTGTTTAAATCCGGTGATGGTGGCTTCACATGGTGGTCCTAGCCTCAGGCCTTTAGCCACTCATCTTCATAATAAAAACCATAATTGCTGAATCGAAATTGAAAGAAAAATAAAAACCTAATTATGAATCTAATTTATGCTAATGTATTCTTGTGAATATTTTTGGACCACCTTTCCTGCTCGAACGGATGCTGCTTATATAGGAGTTTGTGGCCGACATAGGGAAGGATCTAGAAAACGCGTCGAATTTTTTTGCCTCGGGGTTCGGTCAACCGAAAGATCACGTTCGGTCGACCGAGTGTCATGGCTCGGTCGACCGAACCTCACATTTTTACGCGTTCACACCTTGCTTCGTATAACGTGTTCCCTACTCCACTCCTTCGATCAGATCTTCTTTATCCTCTCTTCAATACTCCGATTTTCCTTCTTTATTTCAAAATCCTTTGATTGAACAACATTGATCTCTTGATTAAATGAGATTACTCTTCTCCATAAACAATATCCCCTTGCATTTCTTTATTTTCTGCAAAATAATTGTTACACCAAGTCATCGAGTAATAATAATAGAAAAATGTGTAACGAAATAACATTTAAACTCAATACTTCCTCAAAATTAAATTATAACCTCTCAATAACCATTATAGGAATTTATTGGTTAAAAATATGATTTTCTCATTTATTTCCTTTAAAAACAAGGTAAATTGTTTAGGGATTAAGCCCGAAAATATAGTAAAATATACCCTAAACAACTCCCCCACACTTAGCTTTTTGCTTGTCCCCGAGCAAAACAAACAACGACAAACTATCAAAAACCCACATAATTTGACACGAGACGTAGTCATGCTCACATCAAGCTAGTATCTAGCAAATCGAACTCACTCAGTGATTGTGTGTGTTGAACCCGCTAAACTTCCACCGATCCTCTCTTGATGTATTAAATCAAGCACTAACAGTCATCCGGTTAAATAAACGAAGTTCGTTCTGTCTACAGCACTTACCCTACAAAAACTATTTATCAAGAACAAAGTAACCAACCCACATTTAAATTCCTTTACTTGGTGCCAAGAAAATACCTTCCAGGTCTCTACTGGGTTTAGATCAACTCGACTCAGAGTTCCAAAAGGCCTATATTTTCTTCCATCGTCGCGTCTCAAAAGTATAACACTCTCCCCCACTTTAGAGGCAGTCACCCTGAGATCACTCAAACCTATACTGTCCAAGGTAAACCACGCTCCCCAATTGGGGCAGTATCCAAATGGACTCGAGGTGATAGTCGCAAATAACTTCTTCAATTTAATTTTTCAAAATTTTTCTTCTTTTTTCCAACTCTTTGGAAACTCCCGGTCAGGTATCATTTCTAACACATTCAAGACTTTTAAGGTCCCCAAGACACTAAGGTACTTAGATTCTAACTGTGAGTATAGTACGAGTTCTTAACTTTCATCAGCACTAAGTAAGTGATTATCTGCAGCTAGAATTGGCTATCCCTTAACTAACCGGAGACTATTTTATATTTTTGGTTCCTCATCTAACAGGTTCGTGTACTGAGGTTCAAGTGAGTATCTGATCTACCAAACCTATTCTTAGAACATGTTATGACTACTGATAACAATTAAAGGTGCCAAATTACAAAACTAGCATGTCATTGAAGTTACTCGGGACTCACAAATTTTCAAAAATTTTATCAAATTTTTCAAAGGAGCAAAACTAGATAACATGTAAAACCAACCAATAAACCCTCCCCCCACACTTAAGTTACATGATGTCCTCAGCATGTGCAAAATAAGAAAAACTTAGCTGGTTGTAATTCGAAGGAGGCAATTCTGGAAGTGGTCCGGAGTCGATCCATAAATGCTTGAAGAAATCAGTAGACTGTGGACCATCCACCGGTAAACCGATATCATCCGAAAGCTCACAATCGCTATTGCAAATATCCTGCACACATGGGGAAACAAGTCGTACCTGGGCTAGGGGCACAAAAGATGATAGACAAGGCAATATCATGGAACAAAGCAGAAGCAATGCAAAAATTGATAATAACCGAATCTATGTGAAATGTAGTGCACAAATGTAATATCGAGAGATACTGGGGTACATGAGGAAATAAAAAGAAACAAACAGGGGTCATGATGTGGGCAACCGTCCAAGTACAGATCCATATTCAGAAACTGCTAGGTGGAAAACATTAGCAACCAACAAGAGAAACAAAGCAAAAATAAACTACAAACAAAAAGAAAAAGATATCTAGGTTACCGTCCTAGTAGGGCTTAATTATAGTCGGGAGCTCGACTAACCAATAAAAACTCAACCGGGTTCAGGCCAGTGAAGCCTCATCCCGGAATTATTCTCGACCTTCTCGGGGTCAACAGGCTGGAATCCACAGGAACAAAGTCTCGCCAATGTCTTGGCCATATCATCAAACTTCAGTATCCACTTCGTACCTATGATTCTTCTCTTCTTCTTCTTAGGTTTCTGTTTCACAAGCCGAGGTGCAACATCGGGAGCACAACATCATCAAAGAACTCACAGAGGTGTAAATCATCGGGTGCCGAAGGATCGGAGCTGGTTTGACTAGGGACGTCATTCGGATAGAAAACCACCGGTCGTTCCTTTTGTTGACCAATATAGTGTTTTAACCGATGACCATTTACTCGAACAACCCGCCCCGCTTATCTTTCAAATCGATCGCTCCACTAGGGAATACCGAAAGATTTCAAAGGGGCCGGACCAACGGCTGCGTAGCTTACCAGGAAACAGATGTAACCTGGTATTATACAAGAAACCCACTCGCCCGCTTTGAATTCCCTAATCTTGATTTTCTTGTCGTGAAGCAGTTT
Organism: Gentiana dahurica var. dahurica; assembly: GCA_024500145.1. Lineage (NCBI taxonomy): Eukaryota > Viridiplantae > Streptophyta > Magnoliopsida > Gentianales > Gentianaceae > Gentiana > Gentiana dahurica. The sequence goes on along the minus strand of CM044898.1, from coordinate 79,110,134 downwards.
AGTCCTTTCCTTACTGATTCTCGAGCTCTCATAGGCCTGGAGTCTGAACTCATCAAGCTCCTGCAACTGCAATAATCGCTTTTCTCTGCATAACTGGCTATCGAAATTCAAGAATTTAATAGCCCAGAACGCTCTGTGCTCAAGCTCGATTGGCAGGTGGCAGGCCTTGCCATAAACCATCTGAAACGGAGACGTGCCAATAGGAGTCTTGAAAGTCGTCCTGTAGGCCCAGAGCACATCATCCAGTTTCCGACTCCAGTCCGTCCTATTAGAATTCACCGTCTTCTCAAGAATGCTCTTCAGGCTTCGGTTACTCACTTCAACTTGTCCACTCGTCTGAGGGTGATAGGGGGTAGCAATTTTGTGTTTTACCCCATATCGTTCTAAAATCTTGTCTAGTGGGGTATTGCAAAAGTGAGTTCCCTCATCACTGATGAGGGCTCGTGGACAGCCAAACCGCGTGAAAATATTTTTCTTCAGGAAGTTCTTGACCACCTTGTGGTCGTTCCGCGGTGTTGCTATCGCCTCCACCCACTTTGATACGTAGTCGACGCAGAGCAGAATGTACTTGTTCCCATACGAGGATGGAAACGGTCCCATGAAATCAATACCCCATACGTCGAAGACCTCGCATTCTTGGATGGGGTGGAGGGGCATGTCCATTTGCCGAGAAAGTTTACCGGTGCGTTGGCACCGGTCACACCCTTTTACAAAGTTCTCTGTATCCTTAAAAATTGTTGGCCAGTAGAAACCGGACTGAAAAATCTTCGCAGCAGTCTTCCCAGCTCCATAATGACCTCCCACGGGTCCACCATGGCATTGCTCCATAATGTCCCTCTGCTCGAACTCAGGGACACACCTACGGAGCAATCCATCCTTGCAACGCTTGAAGAGAATGGGATCGTCCCACACATAATAGTTCAAATCCAAAAAGAATTTCTTCTTTTGCCGATATGTCAGGTCAGGGTCCAGATATCTGCCGCTCAAGAAGTTTGCAAAAGGTGCAAACCAAGGAGAACCTTTTCCAGCACGGGCAGGAGCAACCTCGCACACATCAATGGTCATGAGTTGCTCGGTTGGAAAATCGATTCCAATCTCATCCGACTCTACCCGAGGATCGTCGGTCAGCCGAGACATGTGGTCGGCTACCACATTCTCGCTACCCTTCTTGTCCCGGATATGAACATCAAACTCTTGTAAAATCAAGATCCATCTCAACAAACGAGGCTTGGCATCAGCCTTGTTCAACAGATATTTCAATGCAGAATGGTATGTCCGGACCGTGACCTCCGACCCAAGCAAGTAGCTTCTAAATTTATCCATGGCAAAAACTACGCCAACAACTCCTTCTCGGTTGTTGCATAATTTACTTGCGTTGGGTTTAAAGTGTGACTAGCGTAGTAGATGGGTCGGAACCTTCCGTCCACTCTCTGACCTAGCACCGCGCCGATTGCATAATTAGAAGCATCACACATAAGCTCGAAGGGAGCTTTCCAGTCGGGTGCTATAAGAATTGGCGAGGTAACCAACTTGTCTTTTAGTTCTTTAAATGCTCTTTCACACTCGGGGGTGAAAATAAACTTCACATCTTCTCTTAAGAGAGATGACAAAGGCTTGGCTATTTTAGAAAAGTCTTTGATGAATCGCCTATAGAAGCCGACATGACCCAAGAATCCTCTTACTTCTCTTGCATTTTTGGGGTATGTCATTTTTCAATAGCTTCTACCTTCGCTTTGTCGACCTCAATACCTTCTTTGGACACCTTGTGTCCCAGAACAATTCCCTCTTCCACCATCAGGTGGCACTTCTCCCAATTCAAGACTAAGTCTTTCTCTATGCACCGGGACAAAACTTTATCAAGATTATGTAAACAGTGGTCGAAACTGTCCCCGAACACAGAGAAGTCATCCATAAAAATCTCCATCACCTTCTCCACTAAACCATCAAAGATAGCCAGCATACATCTTTGAAATGTAGCCGGTGCGTTGCAGAGACCAAATGGCATTCTTCGGTAAGCGAAGGTGCACGAGGGACAGGTGAAGGTAGTCTTTTCTTGATCAGTGGGGTCGATAGCTATCTGAAAGTATCCTGAATAGCCATCCAGAAAACAATAATATTGCTTGCCACTAAGCCTCTCAAGGAGCTGGTCAATGAATGGCAAGGGAAGTGGTCTTTTAGAGTTACCTCATTTAGTCTTCTGTAATCGATGCAAACTCTGTACCCAGTGACTTGCCGTAGGGCAATCTCTTCCCCCTTTTCATTCTTCTCGATGGTGATCCCTCCTTTCTTTGGCACCACTTGAGTGGGGCTCACCCATTCACTATCGGCTATTAGGTAGATGATACCCATGTCAAGCAATTTGATGATTTCCTTCTTAACGACCTCCTGCATGTGAGGGTTTAGCCTTCTCTGAGGCTGTCGCACTTTCTTCGATCCTCAACAGTCCTGATCTTGTGCATACAGATATCGGGGCTTATCCCCTTGATATCTCCCACTTGCCAACCAAAGGCTAGGATATTATCTTGCAGCACTTTGATAAGCTTTTCTTCCTCCTTTGGTTCCAACTTAGATGAAATAATCAAAGGGAGCTTATCACCGTCCCTCAGAAAAATGTATTTCAAGTGTTGAGGCAAGGGTTTCAACACTAAATCTGACGGTGGCTCCTCCACACTTGGTCTTAATTTATCGCCCTTAAGCTCCAGATCTCCAAGCTTATCATAAGGGCTCTGAAGCATCATGGCCTCCCAGCAGACAGGGGTTTCATCCCCTTTTCCAAATCTGGCCATGTCACCATGCCTCTTCCTCATTTTCTTTCTTACCATCTCCTGGTAATCAGAACTTTCCTTTTCCTCCTTCTCAATCTCTTCTAAAAAATTATTCCACTCCTCATCAGTCCAAGTTGCAGATTGTTTATTGAATTCTTCCTCATCCCAACTGCCCATGAACACTTGTTCATCATACTCATCAGTGAAATCGTCCTCAATAGCTAAACAAGTGTCACTGGATGCGTGCTTCACTGCATTGCCCACATTGAACTTTACACTCTCATCCTCCAAATGTAGGGTTATCTCGCCACTGTAGGAATTTAGTAAGGCACGGGCGGTTGCAAGAAAAGGTCTTCCAAGGATCAAGGGTGTTTTCTCGTCATTGGTCATGTCCATGATTACCCAATCAGCTGGGTATATGAAGTTCTCAACCTTGACCAACACATCTTCTACAGTTCCCCTTGCATACTTCACACTTCTATCTGCAAGTTGAAGAGAAATGGGTCTAAGAGTAATAGATTGATCCAATCCAAGAGATTGGAAGATTGAAGTAGACATCAGATTGACTGATGCCCCCGAATCGCATAAAACATTATGAAAGTCCCTGTTCCCGATAGTACACGAAATCGTGAATTTACCAGGGTCAGGACACTTCACAGGAAGTTTAGTCTGACCGATTGCGGAGCATTCTTCATTCAACACTATGTGCTCGAGCTCTTGAAGCTTCTTCTTCGAACTCACTGCGTCCTTTATAAACTTTGTATACTTTGGCATCCCTACCAAAAGATCAACTAATGGAATGTTTGCCTCAGTATTCTTGAGCAAATCGTAAACTACTAACTCGATGCCCAAATAACCACTAGCAAGTGAACAAGGTTCAATCGCAGTATAGCTAGATAGAGTCGAGGTCGATCCCACAGAGAATCAATTTGTGGATCCTAACTTAAATAGTCAACCTATTTATTTCGTCTGACAAATATGGTCTATGACCAACATAAAGTACGAGAAAAGAAAGACACACTCAAACATATAAACAACATGTAAACACATAACGTAATCAACTTCTCAATTATAACCATAATCATTTGGATCTAGACAATTTATATGACAACAAAACTCATCAACTATAAATCCTTTCATATCTATTTATATTGGCTACGGGAGTCATCCTCTAAGCTTGATGTAGCACCGATAGGTCACTATATCACTGTGTTATTGTTACGTGATATTGACCGTACACCTCGTCCGGGCAACATTCCTTTGGTTAGGCGTACTTCCTAGACGATCACTCAAACCCTCGTCCAACTAACACTTACCAAGTTATAGTCTCATGCTAGTTTACGATCTACGTGTAACAAGGTGCGCGCAATTCCCTAATATAAATCTACCTAGATAACGCTGAACGTCCGAAGATCAATTCCTAAGCCTACCTAAGAGTCTTATATTGGTATTTCCTTTTCACACGTTTTAATTAAATTAAGCGAGTGACGTAGCCATAGCCATACCTACTGAGATAATAGATTCAATTAAGCTAACCTAATCATAAAGACGTGACTGATTAACGGATGAAAACAGGCTTGCTAACTCTCGGTCGACCGAATAGGCACTCTCGGTCGACCGAGTGACACCTCTCGGTCACCCGAGAATCTAACTCCCCAGATTTACATCCCCGAACATATTTCTCAGCGTTTCATATACGAATCGGATTATATAGCGAATCATCAGGACATCATATAAACTAATCTAAATACACGTAAATTAAACACACAGATTCATCCGTAGATGTTAGGTAGAGGACGTAGGATATGGGATCCTTATAGACAAGGTATCACCACTGCCCTAACGTCATATCCTAGATCTACATCATCTAGATATGAATAACTACTCAAACAATCAAAGCATAATTGGGAAATTGATTACTAAAAAGAAAACGAGAAAATAAACTAGGGCTTACATGTTTGCAACCCTAGCAACCTCCACAAGCTTTATTTTGCTTATATGTTTTTATGAATGAAGAGTGGTGAATGCATCCTAAAAAATACAAAGGGCTTGTGTTTATATAGAGCCTCAGCCGTCATAGAAAACCGACTTAAAATACCGACACTCTGAACCCTAGCCGACTCAAATAATGTGCCGAACTTCTTCTGGACTGTAGGCCCACTCGGTCGACCGAATGCACAGGCTCGGTCGACCGAGCCTTACATGCTCCTGGGCTCTTTTTCTCTTTTATCTTGGGCCTCCCTAATTCGTCTGTGATCCATCAAAGCTCCTCCGAAGTTCATCCTTATGCTCCCAAATGAGTTACTACAAATATCACATGAAATACAGTCTGTAATATCAAATAATATAATAAAACTTCATAATACATAATAATGAATCGTAACTCTCGGCATATGCAAATTAGGCGTATTACGACTTATTATTACTCTATTATAGCTCCTTTAAACTAGAATCGGGGATAAAGGTCATAGAATAACGGGCACAAAATGACCGTTATCAACTACCCCCCACTTAGCCTTTGATCGTCCCGATCAAAATATCAACAAGTTATTTCCCATGAACTACTTTCCAGTGGTCACCGTATACTGACACAAGAAACTCGAATCAACTCATATCATCTATGCTCATCAGATACCCATTATCCACTATTCATCATGAATCGATGTGTTGTGTGCATGTGCATTGAGTTTTAAACATTCGTAGCAAGATTAGAGCTTATGCAAACTTCGTAGTCTGAACCTACCAACTTCAGTATTCCCACTTTTTTAAGCCTTTTAATTTTTCAAGCACCGGAATAATAAGCAAGAGCGTATCTATAAGGTTTTTGGACTTGGAGACCGAGTACTACTCAAAGCCTCTTAAAGAGTTGAATATTCTTTTCATATCTTCATATTTTTCAGATACTATCAATCTCAAGAAGGACAACTTTCTAGAGCATCCCTCTATCTTAGATCAAATATTAGCATCGAATATTACCACAAGCGCGAGGCTACTTTGGTAATTTACTACAAGCCCAGTGTTTTAACATTGTCAAACACAGGTACGTCTCAAGCTTATTACTCAACTTTTGTGGCTAGAATCTTTAGGAACACATCAGACGATAAATTTGACACTAGGTAAGCATAATCAATCATCTATGCAATGTACACATTATAATTTTACCTTTTATAACAAGCGTAGTACATCCCGATTCAATTATTGAATAAGTGAATAATAAACAACTACTTGCAACGGACAATATGAATATCATTAAGTTTACTAATCAAGAAATCGCAGAAGTATAAAGTGATCACGTACTCATGAAATATGGTTTACTTCTTATTAGATATAATTATCAGGAACTCACAAAAGTAAATGTGATTCTAAGTTTAAAATTAAAAGTTTTAATAAATTTTTTTCATCATTTTATTTATTATCTGATATATGGAATTACTCATTTGAGCTAAGTGACTTGTACCCCCCACTTAAACCATGCATTGTCCCCAATGTATAAAAACCGAAATAACACGCTCAGAAAAAGGAACTTAGCTCTGGATAAGCGTGGAAGTTTGAACAAGTCGTAGGACTTCGGCGCAGTTCAATAGGCACATGCATTGGCTCCATAGCAGGGCAAGAAAAATAATCACTGCAACACATATCTTAAACAAAGCTCGCAACTCGTTACAGGATTAGTCCAAACTGTAATAATCAGAAAAATGGGACCGTAAAAGGTATAACAATTTCCTTAAACATTTTTAAGTCCATTAATTAATGATTACATTTCAATACATTTCAACAAGTCCAAAACATTACATAAGTTCGAATTTAGGAAACAGAGAAACTTGCTCTATATAACACGACATACTAGTAGAACTGAATCAAAATAAAAACTCGTTAATTATAGGAAATGCAAACTTTGCGGTTTTATGCAAAGTAGTGATAAAATATAATAAATAAAACCGATGTCAACCCCAAGTGCGAAGGTTCGCAGCTATAGTGATGAAACCGGGTCGTATCCACAGGGACTTGTACGAAAAATAGTGTTTCCGCCTTCGATTTTTGTAAGGTTTATAAGTACGATCTTGGATTAAAGAACGAAATAAAGGTTTCAAAAGCGAAAAGAACAACTACTAATCAAATCTTTTTCTAACAACTATGATTAAAACAACTAAAACACACCTTTGATCCACCACCCCACTGAAATTAACAAGAAAATCGCATATTCATTCGTAAGTCTTGGATTATTATCTACTAAAGCGGCGTTTCCTCTCTCGATTCTACACCTTTAATTAGTACACCTCTCGGTTTGACTAAAGCTCTACGAAACAAAGATATGGATATAAAATCCTAATCTAACAATATTCTCCCTCAACTTTCGTTTGTTAGAAGAAATATTATCACTCTCCTTCACGGCAATCTATGAATTTATCAACTATCGTATGTCTAAATTCAATCAGCATGCAACACAAGTATAGTCATACACATTGCACATAAACAATTCAAAACATGAAGGAAGAACAAGAAACTTACTAGAACGAATAAATGCAAAATCCTTGTTTAAATCCGGTGATGGTGGCTTCACATGGTGGTCCTAGCCTCAGGCCTTTAGCCACTCATCTTCATAATAAAAACCATAATTGCTGAATCGAAATTGAAAGAAAAATAAAAACCTAATTATGAATCTAATTTATGCTAATGTATTCTTGTGAATATTTTTGGACCACCCTTCCTGCTCGAACGGATGCTGCTTATATAGGAGTTTGTGGCCGACATAGGGAAGGATCTAGAAAACGCGTCGATTTTTTTGCCTCGGGGTTCGGTCAACCGAAAGATCACGTTCGGTCGACCGAGTGTCATGGCTCGGTCGACCGAACCTCACATTTTTACGCGTTCACACCTTGCTTCGTATAACGTGTTCCCTACTCCACTCCTTCGATCAGATCTTCTTTATCCTCTCATCAATACTCCGATTTTCTTCTTTATTTCAAAATCCTTTGATTGAACAACATTGATCTCTTGATTAAATGAGATTACTCTTCTCCATAAACAATATCCCCTTGCATTTCTTTATTTTCTGCAAAATAATTGTTACACCAAGTCATCGAGTAATAATAATAGTAAAATGTGTAACAAAATAACATTTAAACTCAATATTTCCTCCTGATTAAATTATAAACCCTCAATGAACATTATATGAATTTATTGGTTAAAAACATGATTTTCTCATTTATTTCCTTTAAAAACAAGGTAAATTGTTTAGGGATTAAGCCCGAAAATATAGTAAAATATACCCTAAACAACTCCGCCACACTTAGCTTTTTGCTTGTCCCCGAGCAAAACAAACAACGACAAACTATCAAAAACCCACATGATTTGACACGAGATGTAGTCATGCTCACATCAAGCTAGTATCTAGCAAATCGAACTCACTCAGTGATTGTGTGTGCTGAACCCGCTAAACTTCCACCGATCCTCTCTTGATGTATTAAATCAAGCACTAACAGTCATCCGGTTAAATAAACGAAGTTCGTTCTGTCTACAGCACTTACCCTACAAAAACTATTTATCAAGAACAAAGTAACCAACCCACATTTAAATTCCTTTACTTGGTGCCAAGAAAATACCTTCCAGGTCTCTACTGGGTTTAGATCAACTCGACTCAGAGTTCCAAAAGGCCTATATTTTCTTCCATCGTCGCGTCTCAAAAGTATAACACTCTCCCCCACTTTAGAGGCAGTCACCTTGAGATCACTCAAACCTATACTGTCCAAGGTAAACCACGCTCCCCAATTGGGGCAGTATCCAAATGGACTCGAGGTGATAGTCGCAAATAACTTCCGCAATTTAATTTTTCAAAATTTTTCTTCTTTTTTCCAACTCTTTGGAAACTCCCGGTCAGGTATCATTTCTAACACATTCAAGACTTTTAAGGTCCCCAAGACACTAAGGTACTTAGATTCTAACTGTGAGTATAGTACGAGTTCTTAACTTTCATCAGCACTAAGTAAGTGATTATCTGCAGCTAGAATTGGCTATCCCTTAACTAACCGGAGACTATTTTATATTTTTGGTTCCTCATCTAACAGGTTCGTGTACTGAGGTTCAAGTGAGTATCTGATCTACCAAACCTATTCTTAGAACATGATATGACTACTGATAACAATTAAAGGTGCCAAATTACAAAACTAGCATGTCATTGAAGTTACTCGGGACTCACAAATTTTCAAAAAAAATTTTATCAAATTTTTCAAAGGAGCAAAACTAGATAACATGTAAAACCAACCAATAAACCCTCCCCCCACACTTAAGTTACATGATGTCCTCAGCATGTGCAAAATAAGAAAAACTTAGCTGGTTGTAATTCGAAGGAGGCAATTCTGGAAGTGGTCCGGAGTCGATCCATAAATGCTTGAAGAAATCAGTAGACTGTGGACCATCCACCGGTAAACTGATATCATCTGAAAGCTCACAATCGCTATCGCAAATATCCTGCACACATGGGGAAACAAGACGTACCTCGGGGCTAGGGGCACAAAAGATGATAGACAAGGCAATATCATGGAACAAAGCAGAAGCAATGCAAAAATTGATAATAACCGAATCTATGTGAAATGTAGTGCACAAATGTAATATCGAGAGATACTGGGGTACATGATGTGGGCAACCGTCCAAGTACAGATCCATATTCAGAAACCGCTAGGTGGAAAACATTAGCAACCAACAAGAGAAACAAAGCAAAAATAAACTACAAACAAAAAGAAAAAGATATCTAGGTTACCGTCCTAGTAGGGCTTAATTATAGTCGGGAGCTCGACTAACCAATAAAAACTCAACCGGGGTCAGGCCGGTGAAGCCTCATCCCGGAATTATTCTCGACCTTCTCGGGGTCAACAGGCTGGAATCCACAGGAACAAAGTCTCGCCAATGTCTTGGCCATATCATCAAACTTCTGTATCCACTTCGTACCTATGATTCTTCTCTTCTTCTTCTTAGGTTTCTGTTTCACAAGCCGAGGTGCAACATCAGGGAGCACAACATCATCAAAGAACTCACAGAGGTGTAAATCATCGGGTGCCGAAGGATCGGAGCTGGTTTGACTAGGGACGTCATTCAGATAGAAAACCACCGGTCGTTCCTTTTGTTGACCAATATAGTGTTTTAACCGATGACCATTTACTCTGAACAACCCGCCCTGCTTATCTTTCAAATCGACTGCTCCACTAGGGAATTCAAAGCGGGCGAGTGGGTTTTACTGTATAATACCAGGTTACATCTGTTTAAAAACTTGATGACGTGGTCAATCAGGTTATAATATACTCGACCACCATAAACCAATACTAGCAAGAGGACTAGGCCCATCGTAGTATAGCTATAGTGAATCAAGGTCGATCCCACAGGGAACCAATTGTGGATCATCTTATATACAAACAATTAATTAAACATGTCAAGGAAATAGAGGCGGTCTACGACCAACATAAGACAAGAAAAGTAAAGACACGACTCGACACAACGTAATTAACCTCCCCAATCATAGTCTTTATCGTTTGGACCTAGATAATTTATATAATAAACTGAACTTATTAACTGTCAATCCGTTTGTATCTATCTTAGATTGGCTACGGAGTCATCCTCTAAGCTTGATGTAGCACCGATAGGTCACTATATCACTGTGTTATTGTTACGTGACTTCGCCTCTTGGTGCCTCCATCTCATATAACTCACACGCTTACGACTCTAAGGATGCCAATATTGACCGTACACCTCGTCTAGGCAACATTCCTATGGTTAGGCGTACTTCCTAAACGATCACTTAAGCCCTCGTCCAACTAGCAATTACCAAGTTATAGTCTCATGCTAATGTACGACGTACGTATAATCGGTGCTAGCAATCCCCAAATATAAACCTACCTAGATAAAGCTTTGAACGTCCGAAGATCAATTCATGAGCCTACCTAAGAGTTTTATATTGGTATTTCCTTTTTACACGTTTTAATTAAACTAAGCGAGTAACGTAGCCATAGCCATACCTACTGAGATAATAAATTCTATTAAGTTAACCTAACCATAAAGACGTGGCTATTTAACGGATAAAACAGGGCTCGGTCGACCGAATAGGTGGGCTCGGTCGACCGAGTGAACTCATTCGGTCACCCGAATCAATTTCGTCCCCAGATTACATCCCTGAACATATCTCTCAGCGTTTCATCATACAAAACAGATTAAACAGTAACTCGTAAAGCATTCATATAAACTAACATAGATACACATTAATTAAACAATGCAGATTCATGAATAAATACTAAGTGTATGACGTAGGTTATGGGATCCTTATAGACAAGGTATCTCCACCTCCCTAACGTCATAGCCTAGATCTACATCATCTAGCTATGAATAATCAACTCAAACGATAAAACATAATTGGGAGGGATTAATTACTTAAAATAAAAGAAACAGAAAATAAAGGCTTACATATTGCAGCCCTTAAATTCTGGAAACCTTCAATAAACTACATTGTATCAAAACTATAAAATTGAAGAAAGAATGAAGGGATATGTTGGTGTATTTTGTGTGTATTACAATTCTCGAAGCTGCTTGCTTATATAGAGGTTTTTGCCGACTTAGGGTGGTTCTAGAAGATAAGCACGATTAAAGCCGAAAACCGACCCAAACCCGAGGCTCGGTCAACCGAGAGGTGACACTCGGTCGACCGAAGCATCAGGCTCGGTCGACCGAACCTAACTTTTCACGCGTCAATCGTTTTTCTCGTCTATCTTGTTCCCCACTGCACGCTTTCGTGTTGATCTGATTAATCTCTCATTTATCTCTTGATTAATGCTCCGATTTTCTTCCTTATTATCTTGAGATCTTTTGATTGAATGACATTTATCCTCCCGATTTGTTGTGATCTACAAAATAAACATTTATCGCACAATAAATCGGCTTTAAATAATAAAAACAGCTAAATACCAATTTACATAATATAAATCACATAACATTAAATATTAAATATAAACATGTGATTTAATATGAAATATATATTATTAATCTCGATTTAAGGTCAATGTTGATGACTTTTACGGGTATAATTTGACCGTCATCAACTACCCCCCACTTAGACTTTGATCGTCCCGAACAAAGCATCAATAAGTCATTCCCCAAGACGACATTTTCTATGGTCAAATCATACTTACACAAGAAACTCAAGTCAACTCATACTAGTCATGCTCATAAGATATCCATTATTCACTACTCACTATGAATCGAAGTGATGTGTGCATGTGCATTTAGTTTTATATATTCGTGGCAAGATTAGAGTTTATGCCAACTTCGTAATCTCAACCTACCAACCTCAGCATTCATACTTCTCAAGCCTTTAAATTTTGAAGCACTAGAGCAATAAGCAAGAGCGTATCTATAGGGTTTTTGGACTTGGAGACCGAGTACTACTCAAAGCCTCTTAAAGAGTTGAATATTTTTTCATATCTTCATATTTTTCAAATACTATTAATCTCAAGGAAGAAAACTTTTTAGAGTATCCCCCTATCTTAGATCATGTATAGCATCGAATATTACCACAAGCGCGGGGCTACTTTGGTAATGTTACTACAAGCCCAGTGTCTAACATTTTGCTAAAACACAGGTACGTCTCAAGCTTATTATTCCGCTTTTGTTGGCTAGAAGATAAAAATACATCAGCCAATAGATATTGATACTAAGTTTACATAACCAATAATCTACGCAATGTACACAATATTTTCATCAGTTATTATAATTCGTGCGGTATTCGATTCATTCATTGAGTATTTGAATAATAAATAACTACTTGCAAAAACGGGCATGAATATCCTTAAATTGACTTAACATAAGTATAAAATGATCACGTACTCATGAAACTTGGTTCCTTTCCTATCAATTCTTAGCTAGGAACTCACAATTCTAAGGGTACGAGATACCTAATATGGTATTTATTCAATTTTTTCAATCATGTGCCGTTTCATTCAATTTTCAATTATAACATAACATGGCTAAGTCTCCTACCCCCCACTTAAACGTGGCATTGTCCTCAATGACAAAAATAAGTGAGAAGTTAAGAAAAAGACTTAGCTCGAAACGGCTCTCAAGTAAAGGAACAATATCGAGTAAATGTCAGCATGTTGTGGAGAAGCAAGTGAAAACCTGTATAAGCAGACAAACTCCACGAAACCGTTAATAACACCATGTCTATGGAAGTTCTAAAATAATGTGGCAGTAATGAGGTATAAATACCTAAAAACAGTTTAAGCCACTTTATTTTATACAACCAATGACAAGGGAAACCAAAAAGAAAAATACTAAATAGAAAGAAAAATAAACAAGCAACTAAAGATGGTGGTCTTCATCTATAGCCTCCACCGCCTAAATATTCTTAAATCCGGGTGGAGAAGACAAAGATAAAAAAGCATTACCCCAAGTGGGAAAACACGAGGTGGACTGGCTCACTATGTAATCAGTCCAGTATAAAAGAGAAACTTGGTAAGGTATAACAGATACAATGTGACCTATTGGCTAAAGATAAAATCAAATACTTAACGCAGAAACTTCTCGCTTGCATCGGATATCAACAACTTAGGGAGATGTAGCTACTCCTCGAAATTACTAATAACCCAATGTATCACGCAAAAGTCATAACCGTCATCAACAAGGTCGGATCGGTGAGATAGTTCAGAACAAAACTTATCATCTATAAATGCCGGAATAGTCGGAAAAGTGTGAAATTTAAAACTGCCGGTAGAAAGATAAGTTGTACTTTGATCGAGCCAAAAACCTTTAAAATCTAGCTAGGGTCAGAGCTACACTTACCCCAACTAGGATCAGGAAAATCAAAATGATAAAAGATAATCATTAAAGCTTAGCAATATTTCAAATTCCGCAACACATAGGTATTTTGTAAACAAAATGGAGGTTGAGAGTATGATGGGTATAGAAAAAGATACACATAAGGTTGGGAAGAAAAGATAAAGGGTGGGTAAGAAATTGTGTTAATGGTTGGGAATTGTTTAAAGGAATGGGATTGGGTGGGAGAGTGAAACGGATGGAAAGGAAGAGAGGCGATGAAAGAATGGTTAGAAATGTGAACTGTTGGGGCAGATTGGTGAGAGAATTGAAAAGGTTGAAGGGTGAAAAAGTGTAAAGGGAAAGATAGGGATAGTTGCAGAAGGAATTACGCACCACTTTGAATTTTCACTTGGATCACCATTCTAAAAGATTTTGGAAGTTAACCAAAATTGTTCTTGTTCGCACCAATCATTCTCTGTTACATTATCAATAATTCTCAAGCTCTCTTAATGCTTCCATCTTAAGGTTGTTTGCTAAATTTCTTTTTCTTTAGCAGTTTCTCGACTCTCCTACGGAACTCTATTTCACGTGGCCCATATTGAGTAAAAAAGTTTTGCACATCCTTAGCCCAATGGCCATCGGAACACGGCAAAATAAAAAACCTCAACATATGTCACGTTACTCTTATTGGACTCAAAGAAAGAAAAACCTAAAATCCTAAAAAGAAATCCTAAGGGTTTTAAAGAAGTAGTTCTGAGTTTAAAGTCCTCAGCTCGACTTTCCAAAAGTATCCTTGTCAGTCATTATTCTTGGATCACGAGACTTTGACCCTTCGAGCACTATAAGAGGTGGGCTTGTTGCTTTTGCGGATTAATATCCTTCCCTTGGTTGTGAGACCTAGGAAACGACATTTATCCATACCATAAACCAATACTAGCAAGAGGACTAGGCCCATCGTAGTATAGCTATAGTGAATCAAGGTCGATCCCACAGGGAACCAATTGTGGATCATCTTATATACAAACAATTAATTAAACATGTCAAGGACATAGAGGCGGTCTACGACCAACATAGGACAAGAAAAGTAAAGACACGACTCGACACAACTTAATTAACCTCCCCAATTATAGTCTTTATCGTTTGGACCTAGATAATTTATATAATAAACTGAACTTATTAACTATCAATCCGTTTGTATCTATCTTAGATTGGCTACGGGAGTCATCCTCTAAGCTTGATGTAGCACCGATAGGTCACTATATCACTGTGTTATTGTTACGTGACTTCGCCTCTTGGTGCCTCCATCTCATATAACTCACACGCTTACTACTCTAAGGATGCCGATATTGACCGTACACCTCGTCCGGGCAACATTCCTTTGGTTAGGCGTACTTCCTAGACGATCACTCAAGCTCTCGTCCAACTAGCAATTACCAAGTTATAGTCTCATGCTAATCTACGACGTACGTATAAGCAGGTGCATGCAATTCCCGAATATAAACCTACCTAGATAATGCTGAACGTCCGAAGATCAATTCATAAGCCTACCTAAGAGTTTTATATTGGTATTTCCTTTTTACACGTTTTAATTAAACTAAGCGAGTAACGTAGCCATAGCCATACCTACTGAGATAATAAATTCTATTAAGTTAACCTAACCATAAAGACGTGGCTATTTAACGGATAAAACAAGGCTCGGTCGACCGAATAGGTGGGCTCGGTCGACCGAGTGGACTCATTCGGTCACCCGAATCAATTTCATCCCCAGATTACATCCCTGAACGTATCTCTCAGCGTTTCATCATACAGAACAGATTAAACAGTAACTCGTAAAGCATTCATATAAACTAACATAGATACGCATTAATTAAACAATGCAGATTCATGAATAAATACTAAGTGTATGACGTAGGTTATGGGATCCCCATAGACAAGGAGTCGCCACATCCCTATCGTCATAGCCTAGATCTACATCATCTAGCTATGATTAACTAACTCAAACGATAAAGCATAATTGGGGGAATTAATTACTTAAAATAAAAGAAACAGAAAATAAAGGCTTACATAACTTGCAGCCCTTAAACTCTGGAAACACCCTCAATAAACTACACTGAATCAAGATATGAATAGAGTGATTTTATTGAATGATATTCTAAGGTATGAGAGGTGTGTCTTTACAATTTCGTAGCTGCTTGCTTATATAGAGGCTTTCGCCGACTTAGGGTGGTTCTAGAAGATAAACACAATTAAAGCCGAAAACCGACCCGAAGCTGACACTCGGTCAACCGAGAGCTGACACTCGGTCGACCGAAGCTATAGGCTCGGTCGACCGAACCTAACATTTGCACACGTTAATCGTTTTTCTCGTCTATCTTGCTCCCCACTCCACGCTTGCGTGTTGATCTAATTTCTCTAATTTATCTCTTGATTAATGCTCCGATTTTCTTCCTCCCTTATCTTGAGATAATTGATTGAATGACATTAATCCTCTCGATTTGTTGTGATCTGCAAAATCAATAATTATCGCACAATAAATCGGCTTTAAATAATAAAAACGGCTAAATACCAAATATCATATTAATAATCACTTAACATTAAATAATAAATATAAACATGTGATTTAATATGAAATATATATTATTAATCTCGATTTAAGGATAATGTTGATGACATTTACGGGTATAATTTGACCGTCATCAACTACCCCCACTTAGACTTTGATCGTCCCGAACAAAGCATCAATAAGTCATTCCCCAAGACAACATTTTCTATGGTCAGGTCATACTTACGCAAGAAGCTCAAGTCAACTCATACTAGTCATGCTCATAAGATATCCATTATTCACTACTGACTATGAATCGAAGTGATGTGTGCAAGTGCATTTAGTTTTATATATTCGTAGCAAGATTAGAGTTTATGCCAACTTCGTAATCTCAACCTACCAACCTCAACATTCATACTTCTCAAGCCTTTAAATTTTTGAAGCACTAGAGCAATAAGCAAGAGCGTATCTATAGGGTTTTTGGACTTGGAGACCGAGTACTACTCAAAGCCTCTTAAAGAGTTGAATATTCTTTTAATATCTTCATATTTTTCAAATACTATCAATCTCAAGGAAGAAAACTTTTTAGAGTATCCCCCTATCTTAGATCATGTATAGCATCGAATATTACCACAAGCGCGGGGCTACTTTGGTAATGTTACTACAAGCCCAGTGTTTAACATTTTGCTAAAACACAGGTACGTCTCAAGCTTATTACTCCGCTTTTGTTGGCAAGAAGATAAGAATACATCAGCCAATAAGTATCGACACTAAGTCTACATAACCAATCATCTATGCAATGTACACATAATTTCTTCAGTTATTATGATTTGCGCGGTATACTCGATTCACAGATTGAGTAATTGAATAATAAATAACTACTTGCAAAAACGGGCATGAATATCCTTAAATTTACTTAACATAAATATAAAATGATCACGTACTCATGAAACTTGGTTCCTTTCCTATCAATTCTTAGCTAGGAACTCACAATTCTAAGGGTACGAGATACATAATATGGTATTTATTCAAATTTCAATCATGTGCCGTTTCATTCAATTTTCAATTATAACATAACATGGCTAAGTCTCCTACCCCCCACTTAAACGTGGCATTGTCCTCAATGACAAAAATAAGTGAGAAGTTAAGAAAAAGACTTAGCTCTGGAAACGGCTCTCAAGTAAAGGAACAATATCGGAGTAAATGTCAGCATGTTGTGGAGAAGCAAGTGAAAACCTGTATAAGCAGACAAACTCCACGAAACCGTTAATAACACCATGTCTATGGAAGTTATAGAATAACGTGGCAGTAATTAGGTATGAATACCTAAAAACAGTTTAAGCCACTTTATTTTATACAACCAAAGACAAGAAAAATACTAAATAGAAAGAAAAATAAACAAGCAACTAAAGATGATGGTCGTCATCTACAACCTCCACCGCCTAAATATTCTTAAAACCGGGTGGAGAAGACAAAGATCAAAAAACATTACCCGACGTGGGAAAACACGAGGGTGACTCGATCGAAAAGGTATTCAATCCAGGAAAAGAGAAACTTAGTAAGGTATAACAGATTGAATGCGACCTATTGGCTAAAAATAAAATCAAATACTTAGCGCAGAAACTTCTCGCTTGCATTGGATATCAACAACTTAGGGAGATGTAGCTACTCCTCGAAATTACTAATAACCCAATGTATCACGTAAAAGTCATAACCGTCATCAACAAGGTCGGATCGGTGAGATAGTTCAGAACAAAACTTATCATCTAGAAATGCCGGAATAGACGGAAAAAATGTGAAATTTAAAACTTCCGGTAAAAAGATAAGTTGTACTTTGATCGAACCAAAAACCTTTAAAATCTAGCTAGGTTCAGAGCTACACTTCCCCCAACTAGGATCATGAAAATCAAAATGATAAAAGATAATCATTAAAGCGTAGCAATATTTCAAATTCCGCAACACATAGGTATTGTGTAAACAAAATGGAGGTTGAGAATGTGATGGGTTTAGAAAAAGATACACATAAGGATGGGAAGAAAAGATAAAGGATGGGTAAGAAATTGTGTTTATGGGTGGGTTGAAAATGGTTAAGGCATTGAGATTGGGTGGGAGAGTGAAACGGATGGAAGAAAGAGAGGCGATGAAAGAATGGGTAGAAATGTGAACTGTGGGGCAGAATGGTGAGAGGCTCGAAAAGTTTGAAGGTGAAAAAAAAGTGTAAAGGGAAAGATAAGGATAGTTGCAGAATGAATTGCACATCACTTTGAATTTTCACTTGGATCACCATTCTAAAAGATTTTGGAAGTTGACCAGAATTGTTCTTGTTCGCACCAATCATTCTCTGTTACATTTTCAATAATTCTCAAGCTCTCTTAATGCTTCCATCTTAAGGTTGTTTGCTAAATTTCCTTTTCTTTAGCAATTTTTCGACTCTCCTACGGAACTCTATTTCACGTGGCCTATATTGAGTAAAAAAGTTTTGCATGTTAGGAAAATATCATCGCAACGGAAGCGATTTAAGGATCTAGATCTATGTGTATACGTAATAAAACATCAAATCTACATCTACAAGTGAGTTCGTAGATCATACCTCTTGAATCTCTAAATTCAAGTTGAAGAACCGCAAAGGATGATTTGTTGGGAGTAGATGTGATGAGCACCACAGCCTTCCGTACGTGTGATCCAAGCAATTCCCGGTGGAAGGAATCCTCGGCTCGAACCCCTCCGATATGCTACCCGGAAAAAAATCACCAAAGATTTTTCCTCTCACTTGGCCGAAATTTCTCTTCCTTTTCTAAGTGAAGAACTCGAAATATTGTGTGTGTTGAGGCTTGGGTGAACTCTCTTTATATAGGAGAGTAAACTTAGCCTCCAAGGATTTTACAATTAATACAAAATCAATTATAATAATCCTAGTAAATAAAAGATAATCCCAAAATATTCTAGAACAAATCAAGAATATTTTTATCTTTATTTATTACCATAAATATTTATCCAATAAATATTTTATACACATGTCTTTTTAACACACAAGAAAACTAATTCCTTGTTAAAAAGAGATCACATGTGGCGCCATTTTCATTATTGACCTAGTCAATATTAATTTTGGCATTACACAATAATTGGGCCAAGATTATGGAAAATGTCTTTTCCACATATTTAATTATTTAGCCCAACTAATTTAATAGTCCACTAAACAATTAATTCACATATCGTTTTAATAAAGTCCAACATGAACTAAATCAATATTATTAGGATTCGACGTCCGAGAATATACATGCTATATTAGGAGGCACGTCGGGGACCATGGACTAATAATCGTGGCTCCGATAAATCAAATAAATAATTATCGTGAACAGAATAATTATATATTCGATAAATCAATCACAAGAATATGCCACCATAATCCCGTGACTGCACTCCTCCGATTATAAGATTATATTTATCTCCTCACGAGAAAATAATAAGCGTCCATTGATATAATCATTTCATATGGATTAATCCTCCATAGATTGTTCATTCTAAATCGGGAAGTTACCGTTAACCCTTTTGAACATCTTGTCCTTACTTACCGTTAACCCCTAGTGATCAATAATTCAAATAACTCACTGGTAGCTAATCGGTGTAATATGAATTCCATGGATCGATCAATGTCTAGGATTAACTCATAAGGGAACCGTCTATCTACTTCCATAAATGGAAGGAATGGATTCCGTATCTGTGATAACACGGACTACTCACTCAATCCAGTACAATGCCAAGATGGGGTAATTCAGATCACAGACTCGGTGTAATCCTTAACCGTCAAGTCAAACCTCATACTGATTCAAGCAGTTGACTGTGATCACCTCAGGATTAAGATATATCCATAATATGATCATCTAATGATTCGATAAGACTTCTCAATTACGGAATTATATTGAGAACTCAGATCAAATCGGTCCAGCCCTATATGATATATCTATCATATATAAATGCCCCATTAGGTTCCCTTAACCGAAAGTCCGGATAAGACGATCACACCTATCGTGTTATGGGCGCATTAATAGTACGTTAAAGGGGAGACCCGATACTCTCGATTAACTTTACTACGGACTAATTGTATTTTAAGTACATCTTCACTAACTCAATCCTCCCGTGTATATCTCATACACTGAGTTAAGTGATTACATAAACGATATACTCAGGGTTTTCTATAGTGTAAATACTATTGTCACATCGGTGATTATGAGAATAATAAATATGAATAATAATATCATTTCATTTATTAAATAAAACAATTACAAAAATTGTCTTTCGGGCATCACACCTAACAATCTCCCACTTGCACGAAAGCTTGTGATTAATTGTTTTAGAGCACACCCTATTATTTAAAACTACAGCAAACTACATCTCCCACTTGCTCTAAAGCAATGAGACTCATCCCGTATTTTAGTACCCACAAAACTTATCATAACCATTTCAGATTCCAAAGTACAGTCCGAGTATGCCGTCGTAGGATAGGTCAGTGACTCGGGGAGCACCTATATCTGAATGTCATGGGTCTTAATGATCGGTCGGGTTGTCGGCTCGAGGCGATCCGTAGAATCGAAACGTCGCCGGTCCATCTAATCATGTGGTACTTTCCCAATATGCTCTTGAACTCAAGTGATTTCGGAAATCCTTATAAGCTACCCCTTCATCGTTTGCACAATGATGTGGTATCGGCTTTCCAAATCTAGAATGACTCCCAGATATGGAAAGGAAATCCTTAAGCTATATCGCCTCTCTAGCTACTACAGAAGCCGCTAATCCCCCAACTAGTTAAAGTCGAGTTGGCGTTGCTGGATTTCTCCAGGCAATAGCTTCAACAAGAGTAAACACTGAGCCCGAGATCGACTTTAACGATCATCCTCAATCTGACTTAAAGTCAAAATCAGTGTATCACACATATCCAAGCTCATACATGAATATGTCCGCATATTATTCCTTGTTCTCTCAAGATACTAAAGGACATACTAAACTTGCTTTGTTAACTGCCGAATCTAAGATTCGATCAAAATTGACGTTCAATAACCTGACCATCTCTTGTCACAAAGAGAATCCATCCCATTTCTCTTTATCCGAAGATTTAGAGAGTCATTCCTGAGGCATAGGGTAGAACTTCCTCGTTGAATGTTGCATACACAGATGCATCATCTTAACCAATAAGATGGATGGGAAACCAATGACTGATTCTAATGAATTCGACCGAGTCAAACTCTTCAGAATGTTGTCCAAATCTCTGTTGCAGAGAATTGTGGCATTGTCAGATTCTGACTTCAGATAACACACCCATGTTGAGTCCAACTGGTGCAGCGTTATCCTTCACAAACACTAATATATATGTATATATTCACTACTGTACTAAAATTGATATCCAGTCTACACAAGACTTATCAATATTCTGGTCAAATCCATATATTATAGAAATATATGACTTCCAATGACCAAGAGGTTTGCTTTTTATCCACAAAGGACATAAGCCTTGACAGTCATCCTGTCATAAGTTCATAAGGCAATACCCTTCTGTTCCGAATGAATCCAGATTCCGTTTGTTTGGCAAGAAAGTCTCAGGGAATCACCCCTATTTTCTGCTTTTGAACGAAATCATGAATTACCGAATTCATTCTACTCTTTTCCGTGTAGATCCAATTACTCCCACTGGGCCTGAGACACTTAGGTGGATCTACAAGAGTATGAACAGCTCTGGAGTACCAAACTCCATTCACAGGGTTATGGCTTGTAAACCAACCTCTATTATCAGAATCCTATACTGCTCACAAAAGAGCCATAGGTCATCAATCGATCCTCAGACTACAAAGTCCGCAGAAACCGTAATGGGTAATGGATAAACCATACTCCCACTATTTTCTTGGTGGATCGAAATTCTGATTTAGTTCAGTAGTATTTAGTGTCATCACCAACAACCGATGTTGGATGTGGTCTGATTTTAATCAGTTAGTAACTACCTTGAGTAAACGTACTTCAAGGTTCAAGGTTTTTCTGAACATGGATTCTATCAGAAAGGATGCAACAGTATAACTGTCCCTTCCCGATTTCAAGAATCCTATATCTAACCTTTATACTCAATAGTTTAAAAGATATAGCACGAATGGTCATTGACCGAACGTATGCACGAAATTCCCAGTCTTACCTTCAAGCACCGTGTGCTAAATGCTTATATTTACGGAAGTGGGGTGAACCGAATCCACACCTTATCCGAAAATTCCAAGGCATATTCTAGGTAGACTGCTTGGTCTTACATTTCAATGTAAACCGATATTTCGCTTCTAATATCTTTATTGAGTTAAGCAGTGTATTGTAGCACATCTACAACTATGTAAGGCAATTCAATGGTTTCTTCCTTAGTGAAAGCATTTCACTATGAGGCAGGCCGAACATCAGTCCCTAGGACTATGTGATGGCCAATTTCTGAGCATAGAATACTCCATCTCTGACAGAATCAGAGACACCTTAAAATATTTTGGATAAACTTACCGGAGTGTTTGAATAGTTATCGGACAAGAGGTCACTACTCGGAGGCTCCTACTAGCTTGTATCTTTCATCAGACCCCCAAGGTCGTCATGAACAAGCTATGTTACTTCTTTATAACCATTATCCTTTCCCGATTGAAAGGAAACTTAGTCATTGAACCTTTGAGACAATATAACCAGACTGGTAGAAAGGAATCACCCTGAGCCAGTCTTCAGGTCTTGTCTTTTAGGGACTATGCACTAATTATGGATTATTAAGAAGTGTTTATCTAAATATCGAAACCAATTGCTTTTAACAGTTCTTAAGATGGTACATATACATATTTCAGCATTTCTTAGTGGTTTTGACTCTATCAAACAAAATCCGAGTTTTGGATTCGTACAACAAATGGTATATTCACTTTCTATACGACAAACAAATTATCGAACAGAAGGAAAATCCATTCGTTCCAACGAATCTTAAACAGAAAATAAATTTTCTGCGATATCCAAGGATTGAATCCGAGATTCATTTCCTTATATCACTCCCACTATTCTAGCTAAAATTACTGCCCGTTGTTTACTTATTTAATCGTTAAATGCACTGCTGCCTCGTTCTTCCAAAGAACTGAGCTCAAGAAAATCACCAAGGATTCATAGGTTGGTGATCCAAAATCACTGTCCTTATCCTATGATTTTCAGTTAATTAATTTTCGGTTTAGCCTTAAAATCAACTCAGTTTTAGATGACTAACACTTTTAGACATACTTTCCCATTCTTGACTTTCCGTAAACGGAAACAGTTTTGAACTAGCGGTTCGTTTGAGTAGACACTACTCTTGAACCGTGGGATGTCTATTTCGAGTGTTACTCGTCGGGACTTCTCTAATATACCGGAAAAACAACAAATCATAACATTAAAGCTCCCACTAGTTTATCGGTTCCAAATACCGTCTAACGAGCAAAGCTTCATTTTATGATTCTCCAATTTTTCAATTAGAATGCTTACGTGTGTAGTCAATTACACTTTTCTAATGTCTTAGAAAAACAACAAATCATAAAGCTCCCACTAGTCCATCGATTCCAAATATCGTCCAACTAGTGACACTTCATGATTTTCCGATTTTTCAATTAGAAAATTACTCGTGTTATCACTGCACACTCAAAATTCACTAGAAGAATTTCAAAGTCCGAAATCACCTGATCATACTAAGTTTTGTCTCTCGTTTAACACGAAAGACACAAGTGGCATACCTATATGTCACTCTGGTTTTTAAAAGGCTTAAGAGAAATTATCTCTTTCGAAAAAATGATTGCATTATCGATTAATTAGTTCAACGTCCTAGTTACTTTCCACTTTTTAACGAAGTCAATACTAGTCAATTATAAAATTTTTAAGCAATTTAGTAAGGGATATAATGCTGTAAATAAAATGACATATATTAATTCAAGTTTAACACTACTATATTATTTTATTTTAGGAATTGTAAACTAAAAGTAAGTCTACTCTACCATTCCAAGGTTTTAACCTTGCATCTCCGTGCCGCCGTAGGGTAGGTCAAAGAGATCAACGGTTAAATCAATGAATAACTTGTGAGAATCAGACATCCCACGAGAATCGAACATCCCTTTATTCATTGACTACCTTCCTTTTTTAGCCTCGGTATTTATCAAAAAAATACCGTTGATGAGTGTGACCTACTATATCAGATCTCTTAGGTACGCCCCGAGTGTGCCGTCGTAGGATAGGTCAGTGACCCGACGAGTACCCAGAAATCTTATCCTTTCGGAGACCAAGCCATGAATGTTGATAGGGGTAAACACCATCCGTAGGGGGACGAAATCAAAGCGCCGCGAGGCGTCACCCTTCTCTCACTTACTTGCATCTATAGTAGAGGCCGTGGGGTTGGCTGTCGCCTCCCCCGCTCCCACTCAATATTTTGGAAGTGGTGGTGGGTTAACTAACCACGTCTTTTTGATGTTAACATAAAAGCACATAAAATCAAGGATTCCGAATGGTGTCGGTAACGTAGGCAAGCCTACCCGTCCTATTCGTTGGAACATATGTGACAGTCGGACGAAATCGGGTCAAGAGAGCCCTATTGAGATTAGAAGGAATCACCCTCCGCTCTCGGTTTGGCTTAGTCTTGCCGGACCCCCGTGCATACATCACACTAGGAGGGTTAAGTCGTTTGAGCGAAGCTCAGTTGACCACCCAACCTAAAGGCGAACCGTTTTTATCCAAGATTTATTGTTCTTTTACCATCATTCAATCTCGTAGACACTACGAATTGAAAACGTGATCTCGTTTGAGCTTTAAGGCGGTTCACCGAGAACACACACCGAAAGGCTAACGATTTCATAACCCGTCCTCGGATCTTTAATTAGTTACTAAATTAATTAATTACCACGTATTAATTAAATTTCAACTAATTACGCGAGTTTGTCTACATGCCTATTTTAATTACCAAAATTAAAATTCTACATGTATGCATGGAGTGGATTTATGATATGAATGCATGTCATGGCAATTCCGATTTTATGTCTATTTTATGATCAAACACATAAAAAATAAATTGCGGAAAAAATTAAAACACCGAGATGGATTGTTGGTACCCCGTATCTAATCTATTCTAGGAAAAATAAATTAAATTACAATCTTCTTGTCTTCGAGTCTTGATCTTCAAATCTTGAACTCGAACCGTCGGAACACGAACCACGAACACCCGAGAGGAGAAACGGTCTTTTCAATTAAATAAATCCAATTTATTATAATTAAATTTTTTTTTTTTTTTTTATTAATGATGCGGCCCAAAAAAAAAATTTCCAGATTTTTTTTTTTTTTTATGATTTTCTGCCATAATGGCAGATTTTATCCTAAAATAAAACTTACCAAAAAAATTGTGACAGCCGCCTGTATGAAAACCCTAGCCGCATGCATATTATGTATACAGGACTTATAGCGACGCTTTTCAGCGTCGCAGAAAGTCCTGTAGCAGTTTTGTTAAAAAAAAATTATCCGTTTCTCCTCATTCATACCTTGGGTTTCGCATTGATCTTCAATTTTCCAGCAAGATCTTCAACTTTTTCCAGCCCGGATGAACAAAAAAATTTAAATAAAAGATGCTACTTTTACATTTAAATTGAAGATTGACATAAATAAAATACAATTCCTATGCTCAATTGTTACCAAACAAGAGAGCTACAATGGATCTAACGAGTAAACAATACCAACCCCAATCCATCTCTTCAACCATGACATTCATATGCATAAAAAAAAATAAACAAATTTCGGCCCCTATAATTTTAAAAAAAAATTTGGGACAAAAAAATCTACATGTTTTACCACTCCTAGATCTAATATTTTATACGTATAAATATAGATCACCATGGCGACTGATACCACTGTTAGGAAAATATCATCGCAACGGAAGCGATTTAAGGATCTAGATCTATGTGTATACGTAATAAAACATCAAATCTACATCTACAAGTGAGTTTGTAGATCATACCTCTTGAATCTCTAAATTCAAGTTGAAGAACCGCAAAGGATGATTTGTTGGGAGTAGATGTGATGAGCACCACAGCCTTCCGTACGTGTGATCCAAGCAATTCCCGGTGGAAGGAATCCTCGACTCGAACCCCTCCGATATGCTACCCGAAAAATCACCAAAGATTTTTCCTCTCACTTGGCCGAAATTTCTCTTCCCTTTTCTAAGTGAAGAACTCGAAATATTGTGTGTGTTGAGGCTTGGGTGAACTCTCTTTATATAGGAGAGTAAAACTTAGCCTCCAAGGATTTTACAATTAATACAAAATCAATTATAATAATCCTAGTAAATAAAGATAATCCCAAAATATTCTAGAACAAATCAAGAATATTTTTTATCTTTATTTATTACCATAAATATTTATCCAATAAATATTTTATACACATGTCTTTTAATCACACAAGAAAACTAATTCCTTGTTAAAAAAAAGATCACATGTGGCGCCATTTTTCATTATTGACCTAGTCAATATTAATTTTGGCATTACACAATAATTGGGCCAAGATTATGGAAAATGTCTTTTCCACATATTTAATTATTTAGCCCAACTAATTTAATAGTCCACTAAACAATTAATTCACATATCGTTTTAATAAAGTCCAACATGAACTAAATCAATATTATTAGGATTCGACGTCCGAGAATATACATGCTATATTAGGAGGCACGTCGGGGACCATGGACTAATAATCAGCGGCTCCGATAAATCAAATAAATAATTATCTGATGAACAGAATAATTATATATTCGATAAATCAATCACAGGAATATGCCACCATAATCCCGTGACTGCACTCCTCCGATTATAAGATTATATTTATCTCCTCACGAGAAAATAATAAGCGTCCACTGATATAATCATTTCATATGGATTAATCCTCCATAGACTATTCATTCTAAATCGGGAAGTTACCGTTAACCCTTTTCAGAACATCTTGTCCTTACTTACCGTTAACCCCCTAGTGATCAATAATTCAAATAACTCACTGGTAGCTAATCAGTGTAATATGAATCCCATGGATCGATCAATGTCTAGGATTAACTCATAAGGGAATTGTCTATCTACTTCCATAAATGGAAGGAATGGATTCCGTATCTGTGATAACACGGACTACTCACTCAATCCAGTACAATGCCAAGATGGGGTAATTCAGATCACAGACTCAGTGTAATCCTTAACCGTCAAGTCAAACCTCATACTGATTCAAGCAGTTGACTGTGATCACCTCAGGATTAAGATATATCCATAATATGATCATCTAATGATTCGATAAGACTTCTCAATTACGGAATTATATTGAGAACTCAGATCAAATCGGTCCAGCCCTATATGATATATCTATCATATATAAATGCCCCATTAGGTTCCCTTAACCGAAAGTCCGGATAAGACGATCACACCTATCGTGTTATGGGCGCATTAATAGTACGTTAAAGGGGAGACCCGATACTCTCGATTAACTTTACTACGGACTAATTGTATTTTAAGTACATCTTCACTAACTCAATCCTCCCGTGTATATCTCATACACTGAGTTAAGTGATTACATCGATATACTCAGGGTTTTCTGTAGTGTAAATACTATTGTCACATCGGTGATTATGAGAATAATAAATATGAATAATAATATCATTTCATTTATTAAATAAAACAATTACAAAAATTGTCTTTCGGGCATCACACCTAACATTGCACATCCTTAGCCCAATGGCCATCGGAACACGGCAAAATAAAAAACCTCAACATATGTCACGTTACTCTTATTTGACTCAAAGAAAACAAAACCTAAAATCCTAAAAAGAAATCCTAAGGGTTTTAAAGAAGTAGTTCTGAGTTTAAAGTCCTCAGCTCGACTTTCCAAAAGTATCCTTGTCAGTTATCATTCTTGGATCGCCAGACTTTGACCCTCTGAGCATTATATGAGGTGGGCTTGTCGCTTTTGCGGATTAATAACCTTCCCTTGGTTGTGAGACCTAGGAAACGACATTTATCCATACCATTTATCCAAAGCTCTTACCTCGGCTCTCGTTTTAGGGATTAGTGAATTCTAAGAAACTCGGTTAAAATTACGGTTTTGGCCTTGACATTAAGAAACAACGAATCAAAGTACTCCGAATAAGGTCGGTTATGTAGGCAAGCCTATGCCGTCTTATTCGTTGGAACATATGTGACAGTTCAGGCCAATCCGTCAAGATAAGCCCCGTTTAGCCCGAAGGCTTATCGGCTATGCTAAGTCTTATCGAACTGCTGTAACGTACATCACACGCGGAGGGGAGTCGATTTGAGCCGAAGCTCGGTTGAACTCGCCCAGCCATGGTTAAACCATTTCCGAACCTATGTACAAAGATTCTTCGATTTCTAAATTGTCACCCAAAGCGTAATATCGTTTCTGTTTAAGGTGGGTTCACCGAGAAGCCATCACCATAAACATCAACGAAAGCAAAAGATGGTGTTCTCTCAAAACTCAACGTCTTCTTTAGATTGCGAATGCTTAAACTACACAGTTTGTTGCTCCCATGACCAGTAGAAGCAATCTCATGCATAGGACAAAGAGATTTTAACAGAACTACGAGAAACTCTTTATTCACAGCTTCCTTTTAACGACTACATGTTTCCTTACATCCCTCTATATTGGTATTTCCTTCTTACACATTTTAATTAAACTAAGCGAGTAACGTAGCCATAGCCATACCTACTGAGATAATAAATTCTATTAAGTTAACCTAACCATAAAGACGTGGCTATTTAACGGATGAAAATAGGGCTCGGTCGACCGAATAGGTGGGCTCGGTCGACCGAGTGAACTCATTCGGTCATCCGAATCAATTTCGTCCCCAGATTACATCCCTGAACGTATCTCTCAGCGTTTCATCATACACAACAGATTAAACAGTAACTCGTAAAGAAATCATATAAACTACTTAGATACGCATTAATTAAACCAAGCAGATTCATGAATAGACGTTAAACATATGACGTAGGTTATGGGATCCTCATAGACAAGGCTTCGCCACATCCCTAACGTCATAGCCTAGATCTACATCATCTAGCTATGAATTAACTAACTCAAACGATAAAGCATAATTGGGAGGGATTAATTACTTGAAAGAAAGAAACAAAAAATAAAGGCTTACATATTGCAGCCCTTAAATTGCTGGAAACCTTCAATAAACTACATTGTATCAAAGCTATAAAATTGAAGAAAGAATGAAGGGATATGTTGGTGTATTTGGTGTGTATTACAATTCTCGTAGCTGCTTGCTTATATAGAGGTTTTTGCCGACTTAGGGTGGTTCTAGAAGATAAGCACGATTAAAGCCGAAAACCGACCCAAACCCGAGGCTCGGTCCACCGAGAGGTGACACTCGGTCGACCGAAGCATCAGGCTCGGTCGACCGAACCTAACTTTTCACGCGTCAATCATTTTTCTCGTCTATCTTGTTCCCCACTGCACGCTTTCGTGTTGATCTGATTAATCTCTCATTTATCTCTTGATTAATGCTCCGATTTTCTTCCTTCTTTATCTTGATATAATTGATTGAATGACATTAATCCTCTCGATTTGTTGTGATCTGCAAAATCAATATTTATCACACAATAAATCGGCTTTAAATAATAAAAACAGCTAAATACCAATTTACATAATATAAATCACATAACATTAAATATTAAATATAAACATGTGATTTAATATGAAATATATATTATTAATCTCGATTTAAGGTCAATGTTGATGACTTTTACGGGTATAATTTGACCGTCATCAACTACCCCCCACTTAGACTTTGATCGTCCCGAACAAATCATCAATAAGTCATTCCCCAAGACAACATTTTCTATGGTCAAATCATACTTACACAAGAAACTCAAGTCAACTCATACTAGTCATGCTTATAAGATATCCATTATTCACTACTCACTATGAATCGCAGTGACGTGTGCATGTGCATTAGGTTTTATATATTCGTAGCAAGATTAGAGTTTATGCAGACTTCGCAATCTCAACCTACCAACCTCAGCATTCATACTTCTTATGCCTCGCAATGGTTAGAGCACTAGAGCAATAAGCAAGAGCGTATATATAGGGATTTTGGACTTGGAGACCGAGTACTACTCAAAGCCTCTTAAAGAGTTGAATATTTTTCATATCTTCATATTTTTCAAATACTATTAATCTCAAGGAAGAAAACTTTTTAGAGTATCCCCCTATCTTAGATCATGTATAGCATCGAATATTACCACAAGCGCGGGGCTACTTTGGTAATTCACTACAAGCCCAGTGTCTAACATTTTGCTAAAACACAGGTACGTCTCAAGCTTATTGTTCCGCTTTAATGGCTAAAAGATAAGAATGCATCAGCAGATAGATATTGATACTAAGTTCACATAACCAATCATCTATGCAATGTACACATAATTTCTTCAGTTATTATGATTTGCGCGGTATACTCGATTCACAGATTGAGTAATTGAATAATAAATAACTACTTGCAAAAACGAGCATGAATATCCTTAAATTTACTTAACATAAGTATAAAATGATCACGTACTCATGAAACTTGGTTCCTTTCCTATCAATTCTTAGCTAGGAACTCACAATTCTAAGGGTACGAGATACCTAATATGGTATTTATTCAATTTTTTCAATTTTGTACCGTTTCATTCAATTTTCCATTATAACATAAAATGGCTAAGTCTCCTACCCCCCACTTAAACATGGCATTGTCCTCAATGACAAAAATAAATGAGAAGTTAAGAAAAAGACTTAGCTCTGGAAACGGCTCTCAAGTAAAGGAGAAAGATCGGAGTAAATTTCAGCACGTTGTGGAGAAGCAAGTGAAAACCTGTATAAGCAGACAAACTCCACGAAACCGTAAAATATCATGTCTATGGAAGTTATAGAATAATGTGGCAGTAATGAGGTATAAACACCTAAAAACAGTTTAAGCCACTTTATTTTATAACAACCAATGACAAGGGAAACCAAAAAGAAAAATACTAAATAGAAAGAAAAATAAACAAGCAACTAAAGGTGGTTGTCTTCTTCTACAACCTCCACCGCCTAAATATTCTTAAAACTGGGTGGAGAAGACGAAGATCAAAAAGCATTACCCCAAGTGGGAAAACACGAGGTGGACTGGCTCACTATGTATTCAGTCCAGTATAAAAGAGAAACTTGGTAAGGTATAACAGATTGAATGCGACCTATTGGCTAAAGATAAAATCAAATACTTAGCGCAGTCGCTTCTCGCTTGCATTGGATATCAACAACTTAGGGAAATGTAGCTACTCCTCGAAATTACTAATAACCCAATGCATCACGTAAAAGGCATAACCATCATCAACAAGGTCTGATCGGTGTGATAATGTAGAACAAAACATATCATCTAGAAATGCCGGAATAGACGGAAAAAATGTGAAATTTAAAACTTCCGGTAGAAAGATAAGTTGTACTTTGATCGAACCAAAAACCTTTAAAATCTAGCTAGGGCAGAGCTACACTTACCCCAACTAGGATCATGAAAATCAAAATGATAAAAGATAATCATTAAAGCTTAGCAATATTTCAAATTCCGCAACACAAAGGTATTTTGTAAACAAAATGGAGGTTTAGAGTATGATGGGTTTAGAAAAAGATACACATAAGGATGGGAAGAAAAGATAAATGGTGGGTAAGAAATTGTGTTTATGGGATTGAGAATTGTTTAAAGGAATGGTATTGGGTGGGAGAGTAAAACAGATGGAAAGAAAGAGAGGCGATGAACGAATGGTTAGAAATGTGAACTGTTGGGGTAGATTGGTGAGAGGATCGAAAAGGTTGTAGGGTGAAAAGGTATAAATGAAAGGATAAAGGTAGTTGCAGGATGAATTGCGCACCACTTTGAATTTTCACTTGGATCACCATTCTAAAAGATTTTGGAAGTTGACCAAAATTGTTCTTGTTCGCACCAATCATTCTCTGTTACATTTTCAGTAATTCTCAAGCTCTCTTAATGCTTCCATCTTAAGGTGGATTGCTAAATTTCCTTTTCTTTAGCAATTTCTTGACTCTCCTACGGAACTCTATTTCACGTGCCCTATATTGAGTAAAAAGGTTTTGCACATCCTTAGCCCAATGGCCATCGGAACACGGCAAAATGAAAAACCTCAACACATGTCACGTTACTCTTATTGGACTCAAAGAAAACAAAACCTAAAATCCTAAAAAGAAATCCTAAGGGTTTTAAAGAAGTAGTTCTGAGTTTAAAGTCCTCAGCTCGACTTTCCAAAAGTTATCCTTGTCAGTTATCATTCTTGGATCGCCAGACTTTGACCCTCTGAGCACTATTAGAGGTGGCTTGTCGCTTTTGCGGATTAATACCCTTCCCTTGGTTGTGAGACCTAGGAAACGACATTTATCCATTCCATTTATACAAAGCTCTTAGCTCGGCTCTCGTTTTAGGAATTAGTGAATTCTGAGAAACTTGGCTAAAATTACGGTTTTGGCCTTGACAATAAGAAACAATGAATCTAAGTACTCCGAACAAGCTCGGTTGTGTAGGCAAGCCTATGCCGTCTTATTCGTTGGAACATATGTGACAGTTCAGGCCAATCCGTCAAGATAAGCCCCGTTTAGCCCGAAGGCTTATCGGCTATGCTAAGTCTTGTCGAACTGCTGTAACGTACATCACACGTGGAGGGGAGTTGATTGAGCGGCTCGGTTGAACTCGCCCAGCCATGGTTAAACCATTTCGAACCTATGTACAAAGATTCTTCGATTTCTAAATTGTCACCCAAAGCGTAATCTCGTTTTTGTTTAAGGTGGGTTCACCGAGAAGCCATCACCATAAACATCAACGAAAGCCGAAGATTGCGTTCTTTCAAAACTCAACGTCTTCTTTAGATTGTGAATGCTTAAACTACACAACTTCTTGCTCCCATGGCCAGTAGAAGCAATTTCATGCATAGGACCATGAGATTTTAACAGAACTACGAGGAACTCTTTATTCACTGCTTCCTTCAACTACTGCATGTTTCCCTACACCCTCTAGATGAGATAGATTTGGGGGCAGAACCTTCCACACTAATAAAATTATTCTTACAAACCAACTCCGGGCTAAGATTCTTACTAAGATTCATGTATAGGCTAACTTATGCTCAAAAAACCAAAAGGTAATAAAACATAAGCAAAAAAAAAGGGTAGTACCTTGCCTTCAACATTGTACCACGAAGAATTTAAGCCTTTAAAATTTTTTCGGAGCCATCTTGGTGCTTTAAAGGTATTTCTTCCATTTATTTTCCCATCTTACATTCGTAGCTCCACATGTTTGCTGGGTTATTTTCTCAGCGCCCACGAAAAATTACTGACTCAGAATATTGCTTCCCTGGTTTCTGCAAACAGAAGAAAAACAAAAACAAACAGATGTTAGGTTCGGTCGACCGAGCCTATAGCTTCGGTCGACCGAGTGTCAGCTCTCGGTTGACCGAGTGTCAGCTTCGGGTCGGTTTTCGGCTTTAATTGTGTTTATCTTCTAGAACCACCCTAAGTCGGCGAAAGCCTCTATATAAGCAAGCAGCTACGAAATTGTAAAGACACACCTCTCATACCTTAGAATATCATTCAATAAAATCACTCTATTCATATCTTGATTCAATGTAGTTTATTGAGGGTGTTTCCAGAGTTTAAGGGCTGCAAGTTATGTAAGCCTTTATTTTCTGTTTCTTTTATTTTAAGTAATTAATTCCCCAATTATGCTTTATCGTTTGAGTTAGTTAATCATAGCTAGATGATGTAGATCTAGGCTATGACGATAGGGATGTGGCGACTCCTTGTCTATGGGGATCCCATAACCTACGTCATACACTTAGTATTTATTCATGAATCTGCATTGTTTAATTAATGCGTATCTATGTTAGTTTATATGAATGCTTTACGAATTACTGTTTAATCCGTTGTGTATGATGAAACGCTGAGAGATACGTTCAAGGATGTAATCTGGGGTGAAATTGATTCGGTCGACCGAGCCCAGCTATTCGGTCGACCGAGCCCATATTCGGTCGACCGAGCCCTATTTATCCGTTAAATAGCCACGTCTTTATGGTTAGGTTAACTTAATAGAATTTATTATCTCAGTAGGTATGGCTATGGCTACGTTACTCGCTTAGTTTAATTAAAACGTGTAAAAGGAAATACCAATATAAAACTCTTAGGTAGGCTTATGAATTGATCTTGGACGTTCAGCGTTATCTAGGTAGGTTTATATTTGGGAATTGCATGCACCTGCTTATACGTACGTCGTAGATTAGCATGAGACTATAACTTGGTAATTGCTAGTTGGACGAGAGCTTGAGTAATCGTTTAGGAAGTACGCCTAACCATAGGAATGTTGCCTGGACGAGGTGTACGGTTAATATCGGCATCCTTAGAGTCGTAAGCGTGTGAGTTATATGAGATGGAGGCACTAAAAGGCGAAGTCACGTAACAATATCACAGTGATCTAGTGACCTAACGGGTGCTAAGTCAAGTTTAAGGGGATGACTCCGTAGCCAATCTAAGATAGATACAAACGGATTGATAGTTAATAAGTTCAGTTTATTATATAAATTATCTAGGTCCAAACGATAAAGACTATAATTGGGGGAGGTTAATTAAGTTGTGTCGAGTCGTGTCTTTACTTTTCTTGTCCTATGTTGGTCGTAGACCGCCTCTATGTCCTTGACATGTTTAATTAATTGTTTGTATATAAGATGATCCACAATTGGTTCCTGTGGGATCGACCTTGATTCACTATAGCTATACTACGATGGGCCTAGTCCTCTTGCTAGTATTGGTTTATGGTGGTCGAGTATATTATAACCTGATTGACCACGTCATCAAGTTTTTGGCGCCGTTGCCGGGGAACCAACGGTCAATTTTATATATAAATACTTTTTTATTCATGTCGAGTTTTCTGTTTTAGAGTCTGTTTTTACGTTTTGAGTCCCTCTGGTTGTCTGCTCTGTCTGAAAATTCCATGCTTTAAAAAAAAAAATTAATTTATTATTATTCGGTCGACCGAGAGACCTCATTCGGTCGACCGAGCACTTATAATATTTTTGTTTTGTTCCTGTTCTGTTCTGTTTACACGGTTTCTGATTTGTGTTTTCGAGTCTGGAATTTCGCGTGTCTGTTTATCCCCGTATGTTTAATCCGTAGGTCTGATAGCGGCATGGGAAACCATGTTAAAATCAGTCTACGGTCCGTTTTGTTTTTTCTTCTGTTTGCAGAAACCAGGGAAGCAATAATCTGTGTCAGTAATTTTTCAAGGGCGCTGAGAAAATAACCCAACAAACATGTGGAGCTACGAATCTAAAATGGGAAAAGCAATGGAAGCAATACCTTTAAAGCACCAAGATGGCTCCGGAAAAAATTTTAAAGGCTTAAATTCTTCGTGGTACAATGTTGAAGGCAAGGTACTACCTTTTTTTTGCTTATGTTTTACTACCTTTTGGTTTTTTGAGCATAAGTTAGTATGAATCTTAGCCCGGAGTTGGTTTGTAAGATTAGTTCTATTAGTGTCGAAGGTTGTGCCCCATATCTGTCTCATCTAGAGGGTGTAAGGAAACATGTAGTCGTTGAAAGGAAGCTGTGAATAAAGAGTTTCTCGTAGTTCTGTTAAAATCTCTTTGTCCTATGCATGAAATTGCTTCTACTGGCCATGGGAGCAACAAACTGTGTAGTTTAAGCATTCGCAATCTAAAGAAGACGTTGAGTTTTGAGAGAACACCATCTTTTGCTTTCGTTGATGTTTATGGTGATGGCTTCTCGGTGAACCCACCTTAAACAGAAACGATATTACGCTTTGGGTGACAATTTAGAAATCGAAGAATCTTTGTACATAGGTTCGGAAATGGTTTAACCATGGCTGGGCGAGTTCAACCGAGCTTCGGCTCAAATCGACTCCCCTCCGCGTGTGATGTACGTTACAGCAGTTCGATAAGACTTAGCATAGCCGATAAGCCTTCGGGCTAAACGGGGCTTATCTTGACGGATTGGCCTGAACTGTCACATATGTTCCAACGAATAAGACGGCATAGGCTTGCCTACATAACCGACCTTATTCGGAGTACTTTGATTCGTTGTTTCTTATTGTCAAGGCCAAAACCGTAATTTTAACCGAGTTTCTTAGAATTCACTAATTCCTAAAATGAGAGCCGAGGTAAGAGCTTTGGATAAATGGTATGGATAAATGTCGTTTCCTAGGTCTCACAACCAAGGGAAGGGTATTAATCCGCAAAAGCGACAAGCCCACCTCATATAATGCTCGAAGGGTCAAAGTCTGGCGATCCAAGAATGATAACTGACAAGGATACTTTTGGAAAGTCGAGTGAGGACTTTAAACTCGAACTACTTCTTTAAAACCCTTAGGATTTCTTTTTAGGATTTTAGGTTTTGTTTTCTTTGAGTCAAATAAAAGTAACGTGACATATGTTGAGGTTTTTTATTTTGCCGTGTTCCGATGGCCATTGGGCTAAGGATGTGCAAAACTTTTTACTCAATATAGGCCACGTGAAATAGAGTTCCGTAGGAGAGTCGAAAAATTGCTAAAGAAAAGGAAATTTAGCAAACAACCTTAAGATGGAAGCATTAAGAGAGCTTGAGAATTATTGAAAATGTAACAGAGAATGATTGGTGCGAACAAGAACAATTCTGGTCAACTTCCAAAATCTTTTAGAATGGTGATCCAAGTGAAAATTCAAAGTGATGTGCAATTCATTCCGCAACTATCCTTATCTTTCCCTTTACACTTTTTTTTCACCTTCAAACTTTTCGAGCCTCTCACCATTCTGCCCCACAGTTCACATTTCTACCCATTCTTTCATCGCCTCTCTTTCTTCCATCCGTTTCACTCTCCCACCCAATCTCAATGCCTTAACCATTTTCAACCCACCCATAAACACAATTTCTTACCCATCCTTTATCTTTTCTTCCCATCCTTATGTGTATCTTTTTCTAAACCCATCACATTCTCAACCTCCATTTTGTTTACACAATACCTATGTGTTGCGGAATTTGAAATATTGCTACGCTTTAATGATTATCTTTTATCATTTTGATTTTCATGATCCTAGTTGGGGGAAGTGTAGCTCTGAACCTAGCTAGATTTTAAAGGTTTTTGGTTCGATCAAAGTACAACTTATCTTTTTACCGGAAGTTTTAAATTTCACATTTTTTCCGTCTATTCCGGCATTTCTAGATGATAAGTTTTGTTCTGAACTATCTCACCGATCCGACCTTGTTGATGACGGTTATGACTTTTACGTGATACATTGGGTTATTAGTAATTTCGAGGAGTAGCTACATCTCCCTAAGTTGTTGATATCCAATGCAAGCGAGAAGTTTCTGCGCTAAGTATTTGATTTTATTTTTAGCCAATAGGTCGCATTCAATCTGTTATACCTTACTAAGTTTCTCTTTTCCTGGATTTAATACCTTTTCGATCGAGTCACCCTCGTGTTTTCCCACGTCGGGTAATGTTTTTTGATCTTTGTCTTCTCCACCCGGTTTTAAGAATATTTAGGCGGTGGAGGTTGTAGATGACGACCATCATCTTTAGTTGCTTGTTTATTTTTCTTTCTATTTAGTATTTTTCTTGTCTTTGGTTGTATAAAATAAAGTGGCTTAAACTGTTTTTAGGTATTCATACCTAATTACTGCCACGTTATTCTATAACTTCCATAGACATGGTGTTATTAACGGTTTCGTGGAGTTTGTCTGCTTATACAGGTTTTCACTTGCTTCTCCACAACATGCTGACATTTACTCTGATATTGTTCCTTTACTTGAGAGCCGTTTCCAGAGCTAAGTCTTTTTCTTAACTTCTCACTTATTTTTGTCATTGAGGACAATGCCACGTTTAAGTGGGGGTAGGAGACTTAGCCATGTTATGTTATAATTGAAAATTGAATGAAACGGCACATGATTGAAAAAATTTAATAAATACCATATTATGTATCTCGTACCCTTAGAATTGTGAGTTCCTAGCTAAGAATTGATAGGAAAGGAACCAAGTTTCATGAGTACGTGATCATTTTATACTTATGTTAAGTAAATTTAAGGATATTCATGCCCGTTTTTGCAAGTAGTTATTTATTATTCAATTACTCAATCTGTGAATCGAGTATACCGCAAATCATAATAACTGAAGAAATTATGTGTACATTGCATAGATGATTGGTTATGTAGACTTAGTGTCGATACTTATTGGCTGATGTATTCTTATCTTCTTGCCAACAAAAGCGGAGTAATAAGCTTGAGACGTACCTGTGTTTTAGCAAAATGTTAGACACTGGGCTTGTAGTAACATTACCAAAGTAGCCCCGCGCTTGTGGTAATATTCGATGCTATACATGATCTAAGATAGGGGGATACTCTAAAAAGTTTTCTTCCTTGAGATTGATAGTATTTGAAAAATATGAAGATATTAAAAGAATATTCAACTCTTTAAGAGGCTTTGAGTAGTACTCGGTCTCCAAGTCCAAAAACCCTATAGATACGCTCTTGCTTATTGCTCTAGTGCTTCAAAAATTTAAAGGCTTGAGAAGTATGAATCTTTGAGGTTGGTAGGTTGAGATTACGAAGTTGGCATAAACTCTAATCTTGCTACGAATATATAAAACTAAATGCACTTGCACACATCACTTGATTCATAGTCAGTAGTGAATAATGGATATCTTATGAGCATGACTAGTATGAGTTGACTTGAGCTTCTTGCGTAAGTATGACCTGACTATAGAAAATGTTGTCTTGGGGAATGACTTATTGATGCTTTGTTCGGGACGATCAAAGTCTAAGTGGGGGGTAGTTGATGACGGTCAAATTATACCCGTAAATGTCATCAACATTATCCTTAAATCGAGATTAATAATATATATTTCATAATAAATCACATGTTTATATTTATTATTTAATGTTAAGTGATTATTAATATGATATTTGGTATTTAGCCGTTTTTATTATTTAAAGCCGATTTATTGTGCGATAATTATTGATTTTGCAGATCACAACAAATCGAGAGGATTAATGTCATTCAATCAATTATCTCAAGATAAGGGAGGAAGAAAATCGGAGCATTAATCAAGAGATAAATTAGAGAAATTAGATCAACACGCAAGCGTGGAGTGGGGAGCAAGATAGACGAGAAAAACGATTAACGTGTGCAAATGTTAGGTTCGGTCGACCGAGCCTATAGCTTCGGTCGACCGAGTGTCAGCTCTCGGTTGACCGAGTGTCAGCTTCGGGTCGGTTTTCGGCTTTAATTGTGTTTATCTTCTAGAACCACCCTAAGTCGGCGAAAGCCTCTATATAAGCAAGCAGCTACGAAATTGTAAAGACACACCTCTCATACCTTAGAATATCATTCAATAAAATCACTCTATTCATATCTTGATTCAATGTAGTTTATTGAGGGTGTTTCCAGAGTTTAAGGGCTGCAAGTTATGTAAGCCTTTATTTTCTGTTTCTTTTATTTTAAGTAATTAATTCCCCCAATTATGCTTTATCGTTTGAGTTAGTTAATCATAGCTAGATGATGTAGATCTAGGCTATGACGATAGGGATGTGGCGACTCCTTGTCTATGGGGATCCCATAACCTACGTCATACACTTAGTATTTATTCATGAATCTGCATTGTTTAATTAATGCGTATCTATGTTAGTTTATATGAATGCTTTACGAGTTACTGTTTAATCTGTTATGTATGATGAAACGCTGAGAGATACGTTCAGGGATGTAATCTGGGGATGAAATTGATTCGGGTGACCGAATGAGTCCACTCGGTCGACCGAGCCCACCTATTCGGTCGACCGAGCCCTGTTTTATCCGTTAAATAGCCACGTCTTTATGGTTAGGTTAACTTAATAGAATTTATTATCTCAGTAGGTATGGCTATGGCTACGTTACTCGCTTAGTTTAATTAAAACGTGTAAAAAGGAAATACCAATATAAAACTCTTAGGTAGGCTTATGAATTGATCTTCGGACGTTCAGCGTTATCTAGGTAGGTTTATATTTGGGAATTGCATGCACCTGTTTATACGTACGTCGTAGACTAGCATGAGACTATAACTTGGTAATTGCTAGTTGGACGAGAGCTTGAGTAATCGTTTAGGAAGTACGCCTAACCATAGGAATGTTGCCTGGACGAGGTGTACGGTTAATATCGGCATCCTTAGAGTCGTAAGCGTGTGAGTTATATGAGATGGAGGCACTAAAAGGCGAAGTCACGTAACAATATCACAGTGAT
This sequence comes from Gentiana dahurica var. dahurica, assembly GCA_024500145.1. Classification (NCBI taxonomy): domain Eukaryota; kingdom Viridiplantae; phylum Streptophyta; class Magnoliopsida; order Gentianales; family Gentianaceae; genus Gentiana; species Gentiana dahurica. The sequence goes on along the minus strand of CM044898.1, from coordinate 79,069,723 downwards.
CTAGTGACCTAACGGGTGCTAAGTCAAGTTTAAGGGGATGACTCCCGTAGCCCAGATTCAATCCCGGAATATATATTTCTCAGCGTTTCATCATACAGAACAGAGTAAAACAGTAATTCGTAAAGTATTCATATAAACTAACATAGATACGCATTAATTAAATCAAGTAGATTCATGAACAGAAACTAAACATATGACGTAGGTTATGGGATCCCCATAGACAAGAAGTCGCCACATCCCTAACGTCATAGCCTAGATCTACATCATCTAGCTATGAATAATCAACTCAAACGATAAAGCATAATTGGGGAATTAATTACTGAAAAGAAAGAAACAGAAAATAAAGGCTTACATAATGCAGCCCTTAAATTGCTGGAAACCTTCAATAAACTACATTGTATCAAAGCTATAAAATTGAAGAAAGAATGAAGGGATATGTTGGTGTATTTGGTGTGTATTACAATTCTCGTAGCTGCTTGCTTATATAGAGGTTTTTGCCGACTTAGGGTGGTTCTAGAAGATAAGCACGATTAAAGCCGAAAACCGACCCAAACCCGAGGCTCGGTCAACCGAGAGGTGACACTCGGTCGACCGAAGCATCAGGCTCGGTCGACCGAACCTAACTTTTCACGCGTCAATCGTTTTTCTCGTCTATCTTGTTCCCCACTGCACGCTTTCGTGTTGATCTGATTAATCTCTCATTTATCTCTTGATTAATGCTCCGATTTTCTTCCTCCCTTATCTTGAGATAATTGATTGAATGACATTAATCCTCACCACCCTGGTATCCTTCCTCCAAACCTAAGAAAACATTTCACAAACGTGTGAGCTAAAAAGCCAGTGAGTTCCAGTGTGTGCCCGTGAATCTTTATATACAAAATAATAGTTACAAAACCGTTAAAATGTTACAACAAAAAGGCTTTTTTCCTTACCTGCACTTAATTGTAGTTAGTACATGACAAAAATATGATATTTGCAAAAATATAAAGCAATTTTCTTGAAATTAGGCATACTCAAGTCTGACACCGGTTTACCTTAGCCGATGAGTCATTACCACCCTACTCCAACATGTTTTTCTACCGCACTTCACAAGCAAGCAAGCAACTGCCTGACAATTCCGGCCGATTGTCAGGGAAAGGATTCAGACTGTCGCCTATTGAACCTCCCAAAAGGCTTCAGCCAACCCCATTGCCCTCTGAACCATGACATAGCCGTCGGCCCTTGCTTTCCCGGCCATGCACATGGAACATTGGGGAAACTTTCGGTACCATCACTCTAGGACTGTCAATGAGCCAAGGTCAAGAGGCCCCGAGACCGGTGACTAGCCGTTCTGCGGTGCAATAACCCAAACTCACCTAGTCGCTAAGAGTTTACACAATGCTTTTCAAGCAAGAACAAGAATTAGTTATCATGATGACCTTTTCACTAATTTTAAGAAGACCGTTGTATGTCAAAACCGAACTTTATAAGACTGTCATGACACTATGATGCAAATGGAAATTAGTATTACATATCGTATATACATAACACTTATTGCAACAAGGTTAAACGCTGTACCAATTAAAATTCACATCCTTCTTGGAATATATTTCGGATTATTATATAATTGTCAACTTATAAGTATCTAAAGATAAGCTAGTAATGTTTGTTAATTTTTTCGTACATTTGAAATAGAACATGATATATATATATATATATATATATTCCGAGTAAACAGAATGTATCGTAAATTTTTAAACCCCAAAAATTAACGAATCTAGATCCAACCAATGAGTATTCTTTAGAAATCGTTTAAGTAAAAATAAATAACATAAGCCACTCATCGGCTAATAGAAAGAATTAGCAGAATGTCAAAACCAAAAGCTACGGTTTTAGTATGTGTAAAATAGTTGCGAGCAATACTTAGGAAATAAAAAATATATAGGAAATAAAAAATATAATGATGAGAAAATAAAATGCGACCATCAACTTACAAACATTAACAGGTTAAAAAAAAAAATTGGTATCGTTAAATTTTACAAAAGAATAACAAATCTATATCCTACTATCTTAAGATCATTTGAGCAACATAAATAAAATATAACATTAAATAAAATATATAGATCCATGGAAAAAAAACATGTGATAGTACCATACCTACCCTCTCCCACTTCCTTGACAACTTGGTACGCCAAGGACAGAGGAGAAAAAAAAGGGAATTGACCCTTTCAAGGAAAAGATTTTCGGAAGGAAAGAACCAAGTGAAACAACAAATGAAAACACTGTATTCAGCACATTTTCTTTAAAAAAAATTGCAAAAATAAAAGTGGAACTCACAGTCACAATTTCGCTCAAGAGAACTAGGCGTACTCAAGTCTGACACCGGTTTACCTTAGCCGATGAGTCATTACCACCCTACTCCAACATGTTTTTCTACCGCACTTCACAAGCAAGCAAGCAACTGCCTGACAATTCCGGCCGATTGTCAGGGAAAGGATTCAGACTGTCGCCTATTGAACCTCCCAAAAGGCTTCAGCCAACCCCATTGCCCTCTGAACCATGACATAGCCGTCGGCCCTTGCTTTCCCGGCCATGCACATGGAACATTGGGGAAACTTTCGGTACCATCACTCTAGGACTGTCAATGAGCCAAGGTCAAGAGGCCCCGAGACCGGTGACTAGCCGTTCTGCGGTGCAATAACCCAAACTCACCTAGTCGCTAAGAGTTTACACAATGCTTTTCAAGCAAGAACAAGAATTAGTTATCATGATGACCTTTTCACTAATTTTAAGAAGACCGTTGTATGTCAAAACCGAACTTTATAAGACTGTCATGACACTATGATGCAAATGGAAATTAGTATTACATATCGTATATACATAACACTTATTGCAACAAGGTTAAACGCGGTACCAATTAAAATTCACATCCTTCTTGGAATATATTTCGGATTATTATATAATTGTCAACTTATAAGTATCTAAAGCTAAGCTAGTAATGTTTGTTAATTTTTTTGTACATTTGAAATAGAACATGATATATATATATATATATATATATTTCGAGTAAACAGAATGTATCGTAAATTTTTAAACCCCAAAAATTAACGAATCTAGATCCAACCAATGAGTATTCTTTAGAAATCGTTTAAGTAAAAATAAATAACATAAGCCACTCATCGGCTAATAGAAAGACTTAGCAGAATGTCAAAACCAAAAGCTACGGTTTTAGTATGTGTAAAATAGTTGCGAGCAATACTTAGGAAATAAAAAATATATAGGAAATAAAAAATATAATGATGAGAAAATAAAATGCGACCATCAACTTACAAACATTAACAGGTTAAAAAAAAAAATTGGTATCGTTAATTTTATAAAAGAATAATAAATCTATATTCTACTATGTTAAGATCATTTGACAACAGAAATAAAATATAACATTAAAATATAACTAGGATTGACAAAAGAAAACAAATTTTCACCTGCCGAAAAAAAAAAGGGATCTAAATTGTATACATGAAAGGACGGAGTTTAGCAGAGAAGCAAAGAAAAAGGGAAAAGTAGGACACAGTAACATAATATTTACAAGTGGAAATTAATACTGTCAAGTGGTCGATCCAAAAGCTAGGTCCCTGAAATGCATTTAATACTTTAGAGATCCTTGGGTATATGACACGTAGATTTTGCAATAAAATAAAAATAAGAACCGAGGGAGAAAATATAACTTAGAAAAAAAAATGGAACTCACAGTCACAATTTCGCTCCAACTATCCTTCCTTCGACCGTCTGCTAGAAGAGTTACTTTTTCTCTCTCTTTTTTTTGTGTGCTAAGGAGTCAAGTCCCATGTCCTATTTATAGTACTAAACTTCTATGGATAAGTCCTACTTCAATATTCAAAATTTTGATTTAACTTTATCTCTTATCTCTTATCTCTTAATTTTGATATTAGTTTATCCTAAATTTTGATATTCAAACCTACACATTATCCTTAAATTAAACACATAATTTGTTTACAAATTATCTTCAAGAAACCAACCTCATGCGTCGGCTATCATCTTAACCTAATCATTAAGTTGACAAAAAAAGGATATGGACGTGCATAACTATATATATCAATTTTATATATATATATATATATATATATATATATATATATATATATATATATATATATATATATAAAACTAATCATTATCCTTTTGAAAGAAAGAAAAAGAGGTAGATGTGTAATCATTAGTTTGGAACAATAGAAGAGTTAGACGTGTGTGCATATATATATATATATATATATACTAATCATTACTTTTGAAAACAAGAGTTAGGCGTGTATATATCTACTATTTATACAGTTATTTACAAACAAAAATAATAATAAAGAGGTTATAATATCTTTTCATTTGTTTATTTTAGAACGGCCACCGTAATTAATATGACCAAATATAGTATCTTATGTGTCCTGTTACAACCCAATAATTTGGGGTGTTACAACCTCCCCTCCTTAAGAAAAATTTCGTCCTCGAAATTCGTACCTTCAAAAAGATGCGGGAATTGTTGTCGGAAGTTCTTCTCCAACTCCCAAGTTGCTTCCTCTATGCCATGATGTTTCCAATGGACACGCACCATAGGAATGTCCTTCCGACGCAGCTTCCGGACCCGCTTGTCCACGATTTTGAGGGGAGTTTCGGCGTATGCAAGGTTACTATCAATACTGCAGGGTATACTTTCTTCGGTAAGGACATGGTCAGGGGACGGTACATACTTCCTTAACTGGGAGACATGAAATACGTTATGTAACCCGGAAAGGGGCGTTGGTAGATTCAATTGATAGGCTGTAGCCCCTACTCGTTTGAGTATCCCATATGGACCTAGAAATCTTGGGCTCAGCTTTCCTTTCTTGGGTAGTCGAGAAATTCCACGGTTCGGACTTACCTTAAGAAACACCTTATCCCCAACGTCAAATTCCAATTCCCTACGACGGTTATTGGCATAACTTTTCTGGCGGCTTTGTGCGGTTTTCAAGTTCTCCTGTATGAGTCGTACCTTCTTAACTGTTTCGTCAATTTCGGCTAGAAGGTCTTCGGGTAACACTCTACGTTCTCCTACTTCCTCCCAGAAAAGAGGTGTACGGCAACGTCGCCCATACAAAGCCTCGTATGGGGCCATTCCAATGGATGAGTGATAGCTATTATTATAGGCAAATTCCGCATAAGCCAAACAATCAATCCATTTCTTACCAAAATCCAAAACACATGCTCGCAACATGTCCTCCAAGGTTTGTATGGTTCGTTCAGACTGTCCATCTGTTTGTGGATGATGAGCGTTGAGTTTTGTCCCCATTGCGTTCTGAAACTTAGGCCAAAATTTGGATGTAAACCTTGGATCTCGATCCGAGACTATTGTCACTGGCACGCCATGCAGTCTCACTATTTCTCTTACATATTGCGAAGCTAGTTTGTCCAATGAGTCCTTAATACTAATCGGCAAAAAGTGGGCGGTTTTAGTGAGGCGATCAACGATTACCCAGACTGCGTCCTTCCCGCTCCCTGATCTTGGAAGGCGGTGACAAAGTCCATCGTAATGTGTTCCCACTTCCACTCCGGTATGGGTAAAGGTTGTAGTTTGCCTCCCGGTCTCTTATGCTCTGCTTTTATCCTTTGGCAACTTAGACAGGAGGAAACAACTCGGGCAATGTCGTTCTTCATTCCTTGCCACCAAAATTGTTGTTTCAAATCATGGTACATTTTTGTCTCGCCAGGGTGAATAGTATACCGGGATCGGTGTGCTTCCTCCAGAATCTTAGATTTTAGGTCCTTTTTATCGGGTATACACACTCTTCCTCTGAACGTCAATGTTCCAGTGCCGTCCAATTCAAAATCCTTTGCTTTCTCTGTTCCAACCTTGGACTTGATGTTCCCTAAGTTGTCATCATGATCCTGCTCCCTACGGATTTCATTTGTCAGATCTGACTCAATCTTGATATTTGCAAGGACCAATCCATCATTTACTCTTTCTAGTTTCCATCTACTTAATTCTTCTAGCATATCCCACTCTTGCACTTTCATAGCTGCTACTACAACATTCCTACTTAGCGCATCGGCAACTACGTTAGCTTTTCCAGGATGGTAGTTAATTGGGCATTTGAATTCTTCCAGAAATTCCATCCACCTTCTTTGCCGCATATTAAGATCCTTTTGAGAGAAGAGGTACTTGAGACTTTTGTGATCTGTAAAGATTTGGAATTCCTCTCCATACAAATAATGTCTCCATCTCTTTAGGGCGAAAACTATGGTTGCAAGCTCGATATCATGAGTGGGATAATTTAGCTCATTTTGCTTCAACATCCTTGAGGCGTAAGCAACCACCTTATCACCTTGCATAAGTATGGCACCAAGTCCTTCCTTTGAAGCATCCGTAAAAATCACATAAGGTTGCCCAGATTCAGGTAACACCAGTATTGGTGCTGTAGTTAAGCGCCTCTTTAATTCTTGGAAACTGTCTTCGCACTTGGCATCCCATCTAAACGGAACGCTTTTCTGCAACAGCCGAGTCATCGGGCCAGCAATTTTTGAGAAATCTGGATGAATCTGCGATAGTATCCTGCCATGCCGAGAAAACTTGAATCTCAGTGACCGATTTCGGGGCACTCCACTTACTCACTGCTTCCACCTTTGCAGGGTCAACCGAAATACCTTCTCTCGAGATTACATGACCTAGGAAAGCCACCTTTTCTAGCCAAAACTCACATTTTCCAAACTTAGCATACAACTTATTCTCCTTTAGTACTTGCAATACAATCTTTAAATGTTCACTATGCTCTTCCTTAGTCTTAGAGTACACTAAAATATCATCTATAAAAATGACGACGAACCTATCCACATATGGGCGAAAGACCCGATGCATAAGGTCCATAAATACCGCAGGTGCATTTGTCAAGCCAAAAGGCATTACTACAAACTCAAAATGCCCGTACCTGGTGTTAAAGGCTGTTTTGGATATGTCTTCCTCTTTGATCCTTACCTGGTGATATCCTTGCCGCAAGTCTAGTTTCGAGTACCACCCACACCCTTGTAACTGGTCGAACAGCCCATCAATATAGGGCAATGGGTACTTATTCTTTACAGTCACATTATTCAACCCTCTATAGTCAATGCAGAGTCTCATACTCCCATCCTTCTTTTTAACAAAGAGGACAGGTGCACCCCAGGGTGAAGTACTTGGTCGTATGAAGCCCATCTCTAATAATTCCTCCAGCTGTGCTTTTAGTTCTTTGAGCTCCTTAGGCGGCATCCTATACGGGGTCTTAGAAATTGGTTCAGTTCCAGGCGTCAGTTCGATGGTGAACTCCACTTCACGTTCTGGCGGTAGTGCGGGCAACCTTTCCGGAAAGACATCATCAAAGACGTTGAGTTTTGAGAGAACACCATCTTTTTCTTTCGTTGATGTTTATGGTGATGGCTTCTCGGTGAACCCACCTTAAACAGAAACGAGATTACGCTTTGGGTGACAATTTAGAAATCGAAGAATCTTTGTACATAGGTTCGGAAATGGTTTAACCATGGCTGGGCGAGTTTAACCGAGCTTCGGCACAATCGACTCCCCTCCACGTGTGATGTACGTTACAGCAGTTCGACAAGACTTAGCATAGCCGATAAGCCTTCGGGCTAAACGGGGCTTATCTTGACGGATTGGCCTGAACTGTCACATATGTTCCAACGAATAAGACGGCATAGGCTTGCCTACATAACCGACCTTATTCGGAGTACTTTGATTCATTGTTTCTTATTGTCAAGGCCAAAAAAAAAACCGTAATTTTAACCGAGTTTCTTAGAATTCACTAATTCCTAAAACGAGAGCCGAGGTAAGAGCTTTGGATAAATGGTATGGCTAAATGTCGTTTCCTAGGTCTCACAACCAAGGGAAGGGTATTAATCCGCAAAAGCAACAAGCCCACCTCTTATAGTGCTCAGAGGGTCAAAGTCTGGCGATCCAAGAATGATAACTGACAAGGATACTTTTGGAAAGTCGAGCTGAGGACTTAAAACTCAGAACTACTTCTTTAAAACCCTTAGGATTTCTTTTTAGGATTTTAGGTTTTGATTGAGTCAAATAAGAGTAACGTGATATATGTTGAGGTTTTTTATTTTGCCGTGTTCCGATGGCCATTGGGCTAAGGATGTGCAAAACTTTTTTACTCAATATAGGCCACGTGAAATAGAGTTCCATAGGAGAGTCAAGAAATTGCTAAAGAAAAGGAAATTTAGCAATCAATCTTAAGATGGAAGCATTAAGAGAGCTTGAGAATTACTGAAAATGTAACAGAGAATGATTGGTGTGAACAAGAACAATTTTGGTCAACTTCCAAAATCTTTTAGAATGGTGATCCAAGTGAAAATTCACAGTGGTGCGTAATTCATTCTGCAACTATCCTTATCTTTCCCTTTACACCTTTTCACCCTTCAACCTTTCTATTCTCTCACCAATCTGCCTCACAGTTCACATTTCTAACCATTCCTTCATCCCCTCTCTTTCTTTCCATCTATTTCACTCTCCCACCCAAACCCAATCCCTTAACCAATACCCACCCATAAACACAATTTCTTACCCACCCTTTATCTTTTCTTCCCATCCTTATGTGTATCTTTTTCTAAACCCATCATAGTCTCGACCGCCATTTTGTTTACACAATACCTTTCTGTTGCGGAATTTGAAATATTGCTAAGCTTTAATGATTATCTTTTATCATTTTGATTTTCATGATCCTAGTTGGGGGAAGTGTAGCTCTGAACCTAGCTAGATTTTAAAGGTTTTTGGTTCGATCAAAGTACAACTTATCTTTTTACCGGAAGTTTTAAATTTCACATTTTTTCCGTCTATTCCGGCATTTCTAGATGATAAGTTTTGTTCTGAACTATCTCACCGATCCGACCTTGTTGATGACGGTTATGACTTTTACGTGATACATTGGGTTATTAGTAACTTCGAGGAGTAGCTACATCTCCCTAAGTTGTTGATATCCAATGCAAGCGAGAAGTTTCTGCGTTAAGTATTTGATTTTATCTTTAGACAATAGGTCGCATTGAATCTGTTCTACCTTACCAAGTTTCTCTTTTATACTGGAATGAATCCATAGTGAGCCAGTCCACCTCGTGTTTTCCCACATGGGGTTATGCTTATTGATCTTTGTCTTCTCCACCCGGTTTTAAGAATATTTAGGCGGTGGAGGTTGTAGATGAAGACCACCATCTTTAGTTGCTTGTTTATTTTTCTTTCTATTTAGTATTTTTCTTTTTGGTTTCCCTTGTCATTGGTTGTATAGAATAAAGTGGCTTAAACTGTTTTTAGGTATTTATACCTCATTACTGCCACATTATTTTATAACATCCATAGACATGGTATTTTACGGTTTCGTGGAGTTTGTCTGCTTATACAGGATGTGTCTATCTCTCCACGCCGTGCTGACATTTCCTCTGATATTGTTCCTTTACTTGAGAGCCGTTTCCAGAGCTAAGTCTTTATCTTAAATTCTCATTTATTTTTGTCATTGAGGACAATGCCATGTTTAAGTGGGGGGTAGGAGACTTAGCTATGTTGTTATGATTAAAATTTGAATGAAACGGTAGAAAATTTGAAAATTTGAAAATTTGAATAAATACCATATTATGTATCTCGTACCCTTAGAATTGTGAGTTCCTAGCTAAGAATTGATAGGAAATAAACCAAGTTTCATGAGTACATGATCATTTTATACTTATGTTAAGTAAATTTAAGGATATTCATGCCTGATTTTGCAAGTAGTTATTTATTATTCAAATTACTCAATCTGTGAATCGAGAATACCGTACGAATCATAATAACTGAAGAAAGTATGTGTACATCGTATAGATGATTGGTTATGTAAACTTAGTGTCGATACTTATTGGCTGATGTATTCTTATCTTCTTGCCAACAAAAGCAGAGTAATAAGCTTGAGACGTACCTGTGTTTTAGCAAAATGTTAGACACTGGGCTTGTAGTAACATTACCAAAGTAGCCCCGCGCTTGTGGTAATATTCGATGCTATGCTTGATCTAAGATAGGGAGATACCTTAAAAAGCTTTCTTCCTTGAGATTAGTAGTATTTGAAAAAATATGAAGATATGAAAAAATATTCAACTCTTTTTAGAGGCTTTGAGTAGTACTCGGTCTCCAAGTCCAAAAACCCTATAGATACGCTCTTGCTTATTGCTCTAGTGCTTCAAAAAATAAAAGGCATAAGAAGTATGAATACTGAAGTTGGTAGGTTGAGATTACGAATTCTGCATAAACTCTAATCTTGCTACGAATATATAAAACCTAATGCACATGCACACGTCACTGCGATTCATAGTGAGTAGTGAATAATGGATATCTTATAAGCATGACTAGTATGAGTTGACTTGAGTTTCTTGTGTAAGTATAATTTGACCACAGAAAATGTTGTCTTGGGGAATGACTTATTGATGCTTTGTTCGGGACGATCAAAGTCTAAGTGGGGGGTAGTTGATGACGGTCAAATTATTCCCGTAAAAGTCATCAACGTTGGCCTTAAATCGAGATTAATAATATATATTTCATATTAAATCACATGTTTATATTTAATATTTAATGTTATGTGATTTATATTATGTAAATTGGTATTTAGCTGTTTTTATTATTTAAAGCCGATTTATTGTGTGATAATTATTGATTTTGTAGATCACGACAAATCGAGAGGATAAATGTCATTCAATCAATGGATCTCAAGATAATAAGGAAGAAAATCGGAGCATTAATCAAGAGATAAATTAGAGAAATCAGATCAACACGCAAGCGTGGAGTGGGGAGCAAGATAGACGAGAAAAACGATTAACGTGTGCAAATGTTAGGTTCGGTCGACCGAGCCTATAGCTTCGGTCGACCGAGTGTCAGCTCTCGGTTGACCGAGTGTCAGCTTTGGGGCGGTTTCCGGCTTATATCGTGCTTATCTTCTAGAACCACCCTAAGTCGGCAAAAACCTCTATATAAGCAAGCAGCTACGAAATTGTAAAAACACACCTTGAATACCTTAGAATATCATTCAATAAAATCACTCTATTCATATCTTGATTCAATGTAGTTTATTGAGGGTGTTTCCAGAGTTTAAGGGCTGCAAGTTATGTAAGCCTTTATTTTCTGTTTCTTTTATTTTAAGTAATTAATTCCCCCAATTATGCTTTATTGTTTGAGTTAGCTAATTCATAGCTAGATGATGTAGATCTAGGCTATGACGATAGGGATGTGGCGACTCCTTGTCTATGGGGATCCCATAACCTACGTCATACACTTAGTATTTATTCATGAATCTGCATTGTTTAATTAATGTGTATCTATGTTAGTTTATATGAATGCTTTACGAGTTACTGTTTAATCTGTTCTGTATGATGAAACACTGAGAGATATGTTCAGGGATGTAATCTGGGGACGAAATTGATTCGGGTGACCGAATGAGTTCACTCGGTCGACCGAGCCCACCTATTCGGTCGACCGAGCCCTCTGTTCATCCGTTAGATAGCCATGTCTTTATGGTTAGGTTAACTTAATAGAATTTATTATCTCAGTAGGTATGGCTATGGCTACGTTACTCGCTTAGTTTAATTAAAATGTGTAAAAAGGAAATACCAATATAAAACTCTTAGGTAGGCTTATGAATTGATCTTCGGACGTTCAGCATTATCTAGGTAGGTTTATATTCGGGAATTGCATGCACCTGCTTATACGTACGTCGTAGATTAGCATGAGACTATAACTTGGTAATTGCTAGTTGGACGAGAGCTTGAGTGATCGTCTAGGAAGTACGCCTAACCAAAGGAATGTTGCCCGGACGAGGTGTACGGTCAATATCGGCATCCTTAGAGTAGTAAGCGTGTGAGTTATATGAGATGGAGGCACCAAGAGGCGAAGTCACGTAACAATAACACAGTGATATAGTGACCTATCGGTGCTACATCAAGCTTAGAGGATGACTCCCGTAGCCAATCCAAGATAGATACAAACGGATTGATAGTTAATAAGTTCAGTTTATTATATAAATTATCTAGGTCCAAACGATAAAGACTATAATTGGGGAGGTTAATTAAGTTGTGTCGAGTCGTGTCTTTACTTTTCTTGTCCTATGTTGGTCGTAGACCGCCTCTATGTCCTTGACATGTTTAATTAATTGTTTGTATATAAGATGATCCACAATTGGTTCCCTGTGGGATCGACCTTGATTCACTATAGCTATACTACGATGGGCCTAGTCCTCTTGCTAGTATTGGTTTATGGTGGTCGAGTATATTATAACCTGATTGACCACGTCATCATTTATACATATATAAAATGGCTTTTCTGTTGTCATATGTATATGTTCTTTTTAAGAACCAATTGTGAATTGTTATATGATAACGTCTTTAGTATTAAACTGTGATAGAGAAACCATGATAGACGATTATGGTTGATAAGATCTCTAATCACTTTAATAAGTTTGATACTTGAATGTCTCTAGGCTGATGTACTATTAAACAGGGCATTGATAGTATAAACAGACTAGCACGTATTAGACGACTTCTATCTTTAAGGGCAGGGATAGATCTCGTCTATCGAAGTGTAGAGACACTTGGACTGTACGTGTACGTGTATTAGAGAATGCGTACGTTAGACTGACCCACTTACACGGATAAGTGCCACACTGTGTGGCGGTTGTGTAATTATCCTTAAGACCGGAGTCTTCATGGCATCACGGTGTGGATTGTCATGCTTTGATGCTATTGAGGTTTCCCCTATCCACGGGGCGATCATGCGGTAGTGATTGGGTATGATACTGAAGCATGCGGAGTATACATGATTGGTCGTCCGGGAATCGCGTATCCTATGATTCGGATCGAATATCCGAAATGGCCTTCTTATAAGGAATGTCTATCTCTCGTGAATCTTTGCAAAGTGGGAGTAAACGATTTACTTCGAGAGAGCATGATATCCAGATTATAAGATACGGTCGTTAATGTTTGACACTCGACATACGACCGTATGGATATTATTACAGCGATAGGATTGTAAGTTACACGGTAACTGTTTCACATGAAAGGTAGTAGTCATTGCATTTGACTCTTCCGATGATTGGGGGTCACGGTGTGTTGCTAGATGCTATCCCGTGATCGTTAGGTATGAAGGCCATTTTCATAATTTTCACTTTGTGTCTACGACCAACATATTCGGAAGCTTATCGGTTCACACACATAAGAACATCTAGCCGGATTAAAATGTGGTTATAATTGATGACCAAATAAGGAAAGAATTTATCTCGTACTATAAAGGTTATAGTGGTAAATTAATATGGTGGTATTTATTTATTAAGAATAAATTAAATACAAGATATTAATTATATTGATTAATTAAATATACATATGATGTATGTATGTCGAAATTTTTGTGTGTATATGATACACATGTATTTTACAAATTAATTAATCATAGTACTATATTATTAATTAAATACATATGGCAAAATTTAAGTGTGTATGACACACGTATACTGGCTATAAATTAATAAGATTACATTTGGTTTGTGCAATTTAAATTAATAAGATTACCATAATATTAATATTTGATATTAATAGATTTTGGAAAATTGATTTATGGTAATAAAATAAATATAGTCAATATTAGATATTGACAATATCTTGGAAATATTTAATATAAGATATTCACAATATCCTAGATTTATTTGATATAAGATATTATAATAAATGAGATAAAACAATCAATTATATTTTCCTTATTTTATTGGGAAAATATTTTCTTCTCCTCCACACTATATGGGGCGCCACCTATACTATAAATAAGAGGTGAGTGTCAAGCTTTTTTGTACAACACAATTCCAAAAACTATTAGTTCTTGTGTAAAATAGAGAGCATCCTATAGAGAGTAGGAGAGAGGGAAAATGGCCAGTCTAGCAACCGGAGTTTTCCAATAGCAATCCATGATGGGATTCCGGCGGGCTGTTCGTGTGGACTAGCGGTAGAGGCCGAACACTTGGGCGGCTCTATGCAGAACTACTCTCCTTAGACGGTCAAAGCGTCGCTTTTTTAGATCAACCAAGGTAACCACCGTCTACTAACTCGTTTGTTTATTGCTTAAACGAAGTCGATCCTGGTTAAAAGGAAATAAAAATTTAAATTCCGCTACGTTCCCGTGTAGATTTCCTAACATTGGTATCAGAGAGAGCTTCCAGCTTAAGCAATAAGCATATTAAATTGCGTAGTTAATTTTCTCGTTTAAATCACGTAATTAAAAGATGAAAGATTTTTGATTTACAAAATTGATCCACGAAAAAAAAAACGAGATCTGGTGGTGCTCGGCCGACTGGCGGCGGCGGCGGCGGCAGGGCAACCTGGTGCCGGAAGTCGGTTGACCGGTCAATGCTGGCGGATCTCCAAACTTTTGTTTTGTGTATTATGTGATTCAATATGGTTCATAGTTGTGATTGATATCTCCTTTGTTTAGTTGTGTCATGTGGCTAACCAATGGTTCAAATAGTTTGGGCCATTGGGATATCACATGGCATTAAAATAATAATGGTCTTTCCAAACTTTGTTTGGTATAGGCCTAGGCCATTTCCAAATATTTGATTTGGGAAAAGACCTAGGCCTAGGCCACTTCCAAAATTTTGATTTTGGAAAGTGGCCAGGCCTAAACCAAAATTATTTGGCCTTTCCAAATATTTGATTTGGAATAGGCCTAGGCCCTTTTCAAATATTTGATTTGTAAAAGGCCTAGGCCTAGGCCACTTCCAAAATTTTGATTTTGGAAAGTGGCCAAGTCTAAACCAAATTTGGTTTAGGAAGATGCCTTTTGGTTTAGGAAACCAAAGGCATCCCTTTTGATTAAGAATCAAAAGGAAAGAAACGAAAGAGAGTTAATTTTAATTTTGATTTATTTTTGGAGTAGTTCCAATTAATTAAAATTAAAATTAAAATCGTTTAAAATTAATCGTTAATTTTATTTCGATTGAATCATTTAATTAATTAAATGTTAATTTGTTAATTGATTGGATAAAATTATTTAATAGATTAAATGTTAATTGATTAATTAAGACGCAAGTAGTTAAATTTTAATTTTATCTTTTTCATAAGATTTTATTGTATGGATTAGATATAGTAGATATAATATGATTATATGGACCCGGCCGATAGGATAGATGTGAATGATTTAATTTTCTGTTGGTTTAAATATTGTCCTAGGCCGTTATAAAGAACGTGACCTAGTTTATTTTCTGCATTCATCTCATTCCCGTTAGCTCCCTCCGTGTGCGGCGGGTGTATTTATTTTATTACATAGAATTAAATGTAACAAGAATTGAGCAGAAGATGAAGACCAAAGAAAGACGAAAATAAAGATCCCATTGGAGAATGGAGCATTAAAGATCCTATTGGCGGTTACAACTACCCTTAGATTGTGACCCGCGGTTTCGTCAGTTTGTATTCAAAACCGCACCTAGGAAAAGTCCATGATCATACCGGTTACTTTACGCATTTATTTATTTTGTGCTTGATTTTGTTTTATATGATACGATAGATGCATGACTAGGCACGATCTAGATAAATGTGTAGGATGTATGTCTATAGAGATAGATATATTTGATGAGACCGTAATTAAAATTAATTAAGTGAATTAATTTACGTAAATACTTCCATAACAAAAATCAAGTCGAAAAATTGTCTCCCAATATTATAGCGACGGTGAAGAGCCTTTGTTCGGATTCAACTGATCGGCCCTCGTCGGGAGTTGACCTACCACGGGTATATCGTCGTTACTGAGATATGATCGTATGAGATCTCGCGAATATTGGGTTATGACTTGACTAGAGTATTGCGGTGATTGGCCCTCGTCAGGACCGTCTTATTCTAGAGGGAAGGGGTTGACTACCACATAAAGATGTGAATTGTAAAAGAGTTGACTAGTCAACCACCAAGAGTCACATAGAGATGTGATTGGTAAGTGTTACATACCTTTCGAATTATTCCGGTTGATCGGCCCTCGTCGGGAATCGAGGTAACTAGATGGGATCTTGGCCACTAAAGAATTTTGAAAGATTCTTGAAAGTCAATTGGGAGTAGTTGACTAGTGGGAGCAAAATCATAAATCAAAAGACCATTTTTGATTTTGCGTGTACAACACTCTTTTATTTTCATTTTATGTTGTAGTTTTAGCAAACTTTATATTTATGTTTTATTCTCGATTAATAAAACCAAATTATGACTGTTACCTTTTGATAAACGTTCTCAAATATGGTTAAGTAATTTTAATCCTTTTAAAATAAGCAATGACACGAGTAATCCTGTTATAATAGTCATGAGCAAGTATGAAAGTAAATCTGATGAATGTCGAGAATATCCTTAAACAAGTTAAGGAAAGTTTCCTAGTTTATTGAAACTTGGAATTAAATAAACGTAGATATACAGACGTATATCCTGAGTCTTATGAAGGCGAGTGGGAGCTACAGTCTGGGTTTGCAGTCACTTTGAATAAGTGATACAGTGAGCTAGAAATGTTCTTAGCGATGGGTGACAGACCTAAACCTAACCTTGGAAACGGCGCCAGAAAGCTGACGGACATTACCTAGGCTATACAGATCCTAACCGGCAGTGTACCGGGTCAAATTGTAGCTCTAGTCTGGTGAGTCAGGTCGTATTCCTCAGGGAAAACATGGTAATTCTTTTAAGTGGGGTTAAACACCAAGAAGCTATTATTAACTCGATCTAAGTCGCAGTTTTTACCATTTTATCGGGTTAGATTATGTTAGTAGTTAGATTGTTAGAGTTAGATGTTAGTAAAACAGTAAATAAATACAAATAGATATATAGATATATTTTTGGATCTATCCAAGAATACTTTACTGAATCAATATCTTTTAGTAGAAATAAATGAGACAGGTCTTCCTTTATTCAAGGTGTAAATTATATATGAATCGGTGTACTCCTAAGCTAGACAACTCCTCCTCACACGAGCGTATGAAATTGTCATATGTCAAATGTCATCAGTCCAAGGTCCACAACTGCCCCATGCTAATCTTAGTTAGTCTGAACAGGTACCGAGTACAAATCTACCCCGGATAAAAGAGGTTATTCCGTTCGTCAGACGGCCGATGTTATTCAAGAGGCTCCGGTTGTCAAGTGGATCGATTTAACACAAACGGTGTAGTTTCAATTAAACTGTGATTTTAACATTATTAAGATCTCGAGTACAAAGTTAATAAGATTTGTTTTTCTAGGACAAATCTGCCCCCGGGTAGGAAATAGGGTTCCGTTAATCAGACGGCCATTTTTACCCTCCGGTTTTTCTATTTTTACTCATATCCTGACTTCTCTGGTCAGTACATCGTCAGGTTATATGTTGCGATTCATCTTGATTAATTACGTCAATCCGAATATATTATCAATACGTTGCAAAATAGAAAAAGATTCATTATAATTGGTTTTAATCATGATTACCAGAGTCGATCATTCATTTTACCAAAAGATTAACTAATTTAGATTCATATCTTGGCTAGATATATTTTTAGTTTAACATAGTGATAGATACAATATATATATAAAAAAACAACAAAAGTAATAACTTGATAAAATTACCCGTTTATTGTAGATCTAAGTCGTATCCTCTGAAAATAGCAACTTCTTCAATACAATTTTCTCGGTAATTCTCTCGAGCATTACCACGGTACTACTTTTATTTATAAAAACATATATACATACATAGACATATGTATATACGGGCCCGAAAACAAAATAAAAAGAGAAAAGAGATGAAGAAGGGAGATGAAGAAGAGGGGAATGGAAGAAATGGGAGGAGGTGGAGAAGAGAGATCTTGGCCAAGAGTGGCCAAGATGGGGCAATTCGATCGCTTGCATCTGCTCTCATATATATAGACAATTTCCCCTTCCCGGATCGGTCCGGATTGGTGCCGGATCGATCCGGAATCAATCATTGCAAATGATCACAGTAACATGCAGCACATGATCGACGGTTATATATAATTATATATAATTATATATTAAACTTCTAAAATTCATATCTTGAGTTGTAGACCTCCAAAAATCATGATCCAAACGTCATTAGAAATCTCTCGGAAAACTCTACAACTTTCATGCAGGACTCTTCTTCAGAAAACGCCTTTTTGATGGGCCATTCCCATTACGTGTTGTTTTCGGGATTTTCCTCTAGTATGAATCGATTAGCCACTTGACCACCATTTGAGTTGTAGAAGTCCAATTGACTTGATTCAAAATGCGTTGGAAATCTTACTTGAATATCTACAACTTTCATGAAGAAGTCATCCCCTGAAAATGCCTCTAAGCTGGGTCAAATCTCCATCGAAAACATGTAACGATTTAAGTACTTAGGAAAATTTGCTCCGTTGAACTTGTAAACTTGTGGCACCTTCTTCTAACCCTCTAAACACATCTTTTAGACTCAAAACATGTCGTTACGTGGGATCTTGGTCAATATATAATCCTGCAATGAACCACCAAAATACCAAACGTAAATCCGACACGACACTCCGGTTACTAAACCGGTACAAAAACTTATAAAAACTTAAAAAATACGATAATTTATATAATAACTACTACTTATACATTTGAATAAAACTTAGTAATTTTGACTTGATTTGATACAATAATGCTCAAAATGGTATCAATATTGGGGTAAAATGTCGTAATAATGATCATAAATTTATCTCTCATCAATGGGTCACTGTAAATTCTACAACTAGGCCAAAACACAGTAGTGCCTTAGAGGCGCAGCGGGAGCAGTACATGGATCTAGAAGGTTCATTCTTGAACCTTGTACGGTTCTTCCACCTTTTATATATAACTGATATAGTAAGTGGATTCATTGCTAGAAGCAAGGACCAGGGTCTCGTCAGAGATTCATGTGTGTTTTGAGGCGGTTCCTTTGACTTGGTCATTTGGAACGTGATATGAAGATAGTCTGAGTCCCCACGGATAGCGATCCGTTTATGGCTAGGGCTGGTTGCGAGTATTGCGTGAGATTCTTGTGTTTCAACTTGGTCTCGTGTGTACGAGTGATTGGTTTTAGGCCAAGTGGGAGATTGTTGAAATAGTGTCCTAAACCCAATCGGGTTGGACCGGATCCGACCGGGTCGGATCATTTCTGCTATTTCTTTATGTTTATACATATATAAAATGGCTTTTATGTTGTCATATATATGTTCTTTTAAAGAACCAATTGTGAATTGTTATATGATAACGTCCTTAGTATTAAACTGTGATAGAGAAACCATGATAGGCGATTATGGTTGATGAGATCTCTAATCACTTTAATAAGTTTGATACTTAAATGTCTCTAGGCTGATGTACTATTAAACAGGGCATTGATAGTATAAATAGACTAGCACGTATTAGATGTCTTATGTCTTTAAGGGCAGAGATAGATCTCGTCTATCGAAGTGTAGAGACACTTGGACTATACGTGGACGTGTATTAGAGAATGCGTACGTTAGACTGACCCACTTACACGGATAAGTGTCACACTATGTGGCGGTTGTGTAATTATCCTTAAGACCGGAGTCTTCATGGCATCACGGTGAGGATTGTCATGCTTTGACACTATTGAGGCTTCCCCTAGCCACGGGGCGATCATGCGGTAGTGATTGGGTATGATACTGAAGCATGCGTAGTATACATGATTTGTCGTCCGGGAATCGCGTATCCTATGATTCGGATCGAATATCCGAAACGGCCTTCTTATAAGGAATGTCTAGCTCTCGTGAATCTTTGCATAGTGGGAGTAAATGAGTTACTTCGAGAGAGCATGATATCCAGATTATAAAATACGGTCGTTAATGTTTGACACTCGACGTACGACCGTATGGATATTATTACAGCGTAGGATTGTAAGTTACACGGTAACTGTTTCACATGAAAGGTAGTAGTCATTGCATTTGACTCTTCCGATGATTGGGGGTCACGGTGTGTTGCTAGACGCTATCCCGTGATCGTTAGGCATGAAGGGCATTTTCGTAAATTGCACTTTGTGTCTACGACCAACATATTCGGAAGCCTATCGGGTCACACACATAAGAACATCTAGCCGGATTAAAATGTGGTTATAGTTGATGACCAAATAAGGAAAGAATTTATCTCGTACTATAAAGGTTATAGTGGTAAATTAATATGGTGGAATTTATTTATTATGAATAAATTAAATACAAGATATTAATTATATTGATTAATTAAATGTACATATGATGTATGTATGTCGAAATTTTTGTGTGTATATGATACACATGTATTTTGCAAATTAATTAATCATAGTACTATATTATTAATTAAATACATATGGCCAAAATTTAAGTGTGTATGACACACGTATATTGGCTATAAAAGTGGCGCAAGTTTTCTTTTGTGTATATGATACATTTGGTTTGTGCAATTTAAATTAATAAGATTACCATAATATTAATATTAGATATTAATAGAGTTTGGAAAATTGATTTATGGTAATAAAATAAATATAGTCAATATTAGATATTGTCAATATTTTGGAAATATTCAATATAAGATATTGACAATATCCTAGATTTATTTGATATAAGATATTATAATAAATGAGATAAATCAATCAATTATATTTTCCTTATTTTATTGGGAAAATGTTTTCTTCTCCTCCACAGTATGTGGGGCGCCACCTATACTATAAATAAGAGGTGGGTGTCAAGCTTTTTTGTACAACACAATTCCAAGAACTAATAGTTCTTGTGTAAAATAGAGAGCATCCTATAGAGAGTTGGAGAGAGGGAAAAGGGCCGGTCTAGCAACCGGAGTTTTCCAATAGCAATCCATGATGGGATTCCGGCGGGCTATTCGTGTAGACTAGCGGTAGATGCCGAACACTTGGGCGGCTCCATGCAGAACTACTCACCTTTGACGGTCAAAGTGTCGATCTTTTAGATCAACCAAGGTAACCACCGTGTACTAACTCGTTTGTTTATTGCTTAAACGAAGTCGATCCTGGTTAAAAGGAAATAAAATTTTAAATTCCCCTGCGTTCACGCGTAGATTTCCTAACAAAGTGGTATCGGAGCGTCCAGGTTATCATCAGGGAATCTGAGGTTCTGTTTGGGAATCATCTGTTTGAACAAAATTTTATCTTCACCAAGACCTTCACCGGTGCAAGGATTTTGTGATAAAAGTTCTATTTTTTGGCAAGATCAAGATGTCTGGGTTAAATATAGAGATTGATAAATTCACAGGAAGGAAGAATTTCAATCTTTGGCAAATCAAGATGCCTGCTCTGTTGAAGAAACTGGGCTCTGGGCTCCGTTGTCCAAGGCGGTGGATGCTGGAAACGTTGAGATGGCCAATCTGGAGGAGAAAGAACATTCAATGATTTTGTTGTGCTTGTCTGATGATGTTATCACTGAAGTTGCTGAAGAGGATTCAGCAGCAGGGCTGTGGCTGAAGCTTGAGAGTCCGTATATGACAAAGTCATTGACCAACAAGTTGTTGATGAAGCAACGTTTGTTCAGTTTAAAGATGCATGAAGGAATACCTCTCAGAGATAATCTGGAAAAGCTGAACACAATATTGCTTGAGTTAAGAAGTATAGGTGTTAAGATCAAAGATAAGGTTGCAACTCTAATTTTGTCGGTATCACTACCAGCATCATATGAGAATTTTGTGCAGTCTTTTATTGTTGGAAGAGACACATTGTCATTGGAGGATGTTAGAGCATCTAGCATAATTCAGTTGGCACAGGTATGGACAATCGGGCTGCTGGTTTAATTGCTAGTAGCAGTTGCAAAGGGAATGTAAATTCTGGAAAGAAGACACTCAAGAAGGGTGATTACAAAGACCTTAATGCAAATATGGTCTGAAAAATCTGAATCTGGAGTGTTGACAAGCAGGTGGAGCTTCAGGTCCATACTCAACTGAGTTTGCAGAACTCAGTTGAGAACAGTCAACACTAATCTGGCACTTAGTTGTGCATCTAAACCTGAAGAATCAAGAGCTGAATCTGAGTGGAACCAAAATCAGGGATTGGCTGAGTTAGGCTCATTTGATCTAGTACAAGCTGAGTAAAAGTCAGTTTTGTAGAGTAGAGTGTTTAAGTCTGGAAAGTAAGCTGAATGAAGAGTCAGCTGAGTCCATCTGTCAGTAGAGTGGCGTCTGCTGAGTCTGTTGAACATGTCTACGCTGGTTCTGCATCAGTGTCTAGAATCCTCAACTGAGTGAAGTCAGTTGAGTAAGACAAATCTGATATGTTTGGCTGAGTGAAGTCATCTAAGCATCTGGTGAACATGTCTGAGGTGGAGTTCTCATATAGAGTTAAGTCTCATCTAGAGAAGTCTAACTTGGAGTATGTTGTTATCATATCTGGTCAGCTCAGAATCTGAAACTGAATCTGCAATCCATTTGGTTGAAGTTGAATCTGAAGAACTCAGCTGAGTGTGCTCAACTGAGGTGATTACATTTGAATCTGGTAGTCACATCTTGTCTAATGATCAAGTTGATCACATTTGTTCTCAACTCAATCAAGTCTGAAGAAGAGGAGGAATATGGTACAGTACATCTGGCATTAATGATTGCATCTGGTACAGTACATTTGGTTATACATCTGGTTGAACGTGAGTTCAAGTCAAGGTGGGAATTTGTTAGGAAACGTGACTTGACCTTTTATTTAGAGCTGAGTACTAAACTGATTTTAATACTAAGCTGAGCAAAGTCAGCTGAGCAAAAAGTGAGCTTTGAGCAGAAGTCATCTTTGGGCATAAATGAGCTTTGGGCAGAAGTCAGTTTTGCCAGAAGTCAGCTCTACCAGAAGTTAGTTTTGAGAAAGTCAGGTTTACCAGAAGTCAGCTTTGGGAAAGTCAGTTTTGGGCAAATCTCGGTTTGGGCAAATGTCATCATGGTTACATTCTGGTGGATAACAGCTAGAGCTGGGATCCACATTTGGGGTATTTTAGTCGTTCTTCTAGTATGTCTTTATGGCAGCTATGTCTAGTTTTTTGTGGCTATAAATATACGTCTGTTGTAACCTAGAACATGTACAGTAGAAGCAGCAGTAGCTTTGAGCAATTGCCTTGGGAAATTGCCAAGAGTCTGTAAAATCTCCAGTCATAATATATTCTTCTCTTTCTGCCCGTGTAGTAGTTGGCATTTTGCGGAAACCACGTTAAATCATGTGTTATTGTTCTTGTGTGATTTATGTTTTCTCGTTTATTCTTGATTTTTGCAATCCGTTTTAGATCCCTGACGGTCCTAAATTCTAACTATATATATATATATATATATATATATATATATATATTTTAATTCGAGACTTACGGATTTTGTGGTTTAATTACATTATTAGCAATGCTATTAACTACCTAGTCAGCTACCGAGTATGTTCTAGTGTTTTCATTTTAAGCTTCCACTATACTCCCTTATCTTGATTCTTTTAATACTGGTTAAAGAGGCTGACGTGTTAAATGGGTCATTCATTTATTGTGTGCCGAACGTCGGCACGTCTCGCTTTCCAGTTGTGGGCTCGGTCTCTAGGACGTGTCGTTACATTTTCTAATGGGTTTCTCTTAATAAAGTTTGAATAAGGCATAACTCATCTTTGTTGGTTGTTGAATAATCTTGGTTCTTTTACTTCAGGTTAAAGAGGGTGACGTGTTAAATGAGTCATTCATTTAATGCGTGCCGAACGTCTTGCTTTCCTGCTGTGGGCTCGGTCTCCAACACGGGTCGTTACATGAGTCATTCATTTAATGCATGCTGAACGTCTCGATTTCCAGTTGTGGGCTCGGACTCCGGGATGGGTCGTTACATTTTCTGATTGGGTTTCGCTTAATAAACTTTTAATAAGGCATATCTCATCTATGTTGGTTGTTGAATAATAGATATGCAAGGGGAGTGTTATATTTAAATTTTCTTGTATTCCTATATTCACATTGTAATATCTACTATAAATACTTTTCATATCCGGGTTTTGCCTCGAACGGAGCTCGAAACCTGGTCTATTGCCAGAATATACATAGGGCTGTTGAGGATATTATAGATAATGAGAAATTGGTTTAAATAAATCATTTAAATATTTGTATGTATCATGTATTTATTGGCCAAGATTATGTGTCTATATAAACTCGGTTGTAATCATATCACAAATCAATGGAAACTATTTAATTGTTTTCACTTACAATAAGGGCTCACCATTAGAGCGATAGCTTGTTGGTTAAATACTTTTTATACCATTGAAATAATACATCGATAATTTGCTTCTTTACACTTTATTTTTCTTCAAGTTATTTGTAATTGTATTGACACGCACTCAGAAGTTATCACGACTTCGCAAACGGTCAACCAGATCTTGCGTGCATGGAGCAAAGTATCATATACAAACACATATGTCACTTGTCTACATATGAAAAAGACGTCCATTAATAGTAAAAATATCAGAATAACTAGTGGAGGCAACGTGCTATGCACATTTTTGCCCTCCAGTTTGATGAATCTTCGCGTGCGTAAATTATATATGTAATTGCAAGGCTTTGGTTAGACATGGATAAACGCATTTACATTGTTAAAACTGATGTTCTAAGCTTATATCAAAACAGTTACAAAACATGCCAAAGTGTGTTTTAGGCTAAATAGTTTGTGTTTCGTAACCGTTTGTGTGTTCGTTTGTCGGTGTGTAGGAAGGGTGATAGGGTAGGGTTAATTGGGGTGGAATCATTTGCGATTAATGTACGAAAGTTGGTGCCTCATTATGTTTTTAGGTTGTTGCTGGTGGTTCTGGGTCGGTCGTCAGACCCGCCTTTGTTGTTCTTTGTGTGGGGATTTCGTGACCGTTGGCGGCTGTCTCCGAGGCACCTGCGTCCTTGCTGGTTCCATCTTTCTGTTGGCGGAGTTGCCCACCTTAAACGAACGCTTCCTATAGACGAACCCTTCACATGTCTCGGTCGTTTCCTTCTTCTACAAATGGCAAACAAAGTAAAAAATTTAGTAGCAAACACTACATACCTCAGTTTTTCATATCATATATCCAATGAAACACAACTAACCCGATGAATAAGTGGCCTTCGTTTCTGATACCGCATACGAATCGTTGTGTGCTTGGTTGATCCCCAGCAAAGTTTCAACCACTAACGTTGACGCATTTGCTTCCGATAATTGCACGTCGTCCAACATAACCTGTAAAAAGTTGGCAATTGGTGCTTCCATCGATATAAAAGCGGCAACAACGCAAAAATTGACTTCCTATGATCGACTAAGCCAAACAATAACCAGAACAATTAGCAATAAATCCGGTAAATCATGTAAACAAATTGATTGGAAATAAAACCAGTAATGAGCCTAAATTCCTGGCAGTTTATCAGGCCCCGTGTTGTATCTATAGATATGTATATGAATGAACTGATATTGACAATGATCTATGAAAAATAGCAGAAAAAGCACCCAGTGTTCTTCATACAAAAAAATTGGGTAAAGAAATGAATGAAAATCATGCACTACAATTCATTGCAGTTGCTTTGTATCTAGATATGTGCATCTAGGTTAATAAAAGGGTAATATTGTCAATGAAATCCACTTTTGGTCGTTAATACTCAGGAAAAATAAGTCATGAATGCCAAAAAAAGGCTTTTCAGCTTTTCTTTCTCTTTTAAGAAGTTCTCAAATCAATCTTCATGACAAAAACACGCTTTTCCTTTCTCTTTTAAAAAAATGGCGACAGAACCTAGATCCCAGATGTGGATTCAAAACCTAAGGTTCACAGCATACAAAATATTTAAACAATCATAGCCCCATTCATAATTGGATTAATACAGCAATTTCAAGTTCTAAAAGGTGAAAAAGAAAATTGAAGTCAAATGAAGGAGAATAACATACCATGAAATTCAATGAGGACAAGAGCTGATGAAGTCCAAGTGTGATGGTTTCCGTTCTTTTCTTGCCGGGCTTTGCCCGGATAAATCCCTTTAACCCAAAGCTTCACCGGGTAATTAAAATTTCCCGGTGGACACAGCTAAACAAATCCTGCTTACACACTTGAATGAGATGAGGAAAACATTCAGTTGGAGCACCATCCGACAAGTTTTCTAATTCCTACGAAGAAAGATCAATCGACTTACCTAAAATAGTGTAAGAGTGAGATTGTAAAGGGATTCATACCATGAAAATATTCGCGATCGGGATATGGAGGTAACAATGATATTGTCAATGTCTCCGGCAAGAAAGTAGTTTTTGCCTCCTTTCCGGCAAGCTAATTCTCCTTTTCATCTTCTCTGGCGCAAGAAGCAAAGACATACAGAGAAGACACAGTGAGAAACAAAACCTCAACAAATGTGAAAAGTAAAAAATGAATGGACACTGAGAAGAACAGCCACCAGGAGCAGAATCACCGCGACAGCCGCCATCTATGCCGACATCGTTCGATTCGGCACAACAAAGAAAGAAAGAAAAATTATCAATAAGAACATCATCATTTTACCTGTGACGGTAAGGAAAAAATTGACAAAGAATGATAATCTCTCAAAAAGAATCAAGATGGGATGAGAACAGATAGATTCATCACATGAGTCTAGAGATTTTTGGAGAAGATGATGACAGAGTAAATATGATGAGAGATAGTAGAGAAGAGAGATGATCAGATGAAACCGGTGAGGAGATGAAATTATGAATCTGGTAGCTCAATGGGTTTCGTTTTTATTTCAAAGCAACAAAGACCAGATAACAATGAGTAAAATGAATCTAGCAAACCTGAGAATTAGAAATGCATTCAAGTTGCGCAAAGGCAAGTGTAAAGTTCTATAATCTTATTTATTCAACAATACACTTAGAACTTACATAATCCTTTTAGCGTAATCAATGTCCATTGTATCATACATATAGGTATAGAGTGTAAAACCAGGATTAAGCATTGGGATAAGTCTCCAAATATCCAGACCCTGATTTCCAACCACTGATCTATTTGTAGCTTTAACATTTTAAGCACAAGGCCATGGGCGAAATACTTCAACATCCTCCCCACTTCATGAATTACAATGAAGATGCTTGGTATAAGTACTTCTGCATCACATTTTATACAATCATTGTCCTGGTTAACATAAACAAAAGTAAGTAAGAATGTAAATGTCAAACTTGTATATTTTTCTATTTTCCAGAATACTGCAGGAGGTTGTTTACACAAAATAAAACCCTGACTTACTAAACCGTCTTCGACAAGCCAGAGGAACGTAAAATAAAAGAATGGTGGCAGCAAGTATGTATGTAACAAAAGGACATAAAACTCTCAACTATTTGATTGAAGAACTTTCAAACAAATAAACTAAATTCTGAACCAGACTCCTATCCATGCTGAGGACTTGAAATTGTAGAGTCCATCAGTGAACCATGGACATTGCAAGTCATTTAAGCCTGAGCGGTGGCATACGAACTTCTTTTCAAATCAAAACGGCTGATTAGGTGAATAAGGATTTTATAGGCTTTGGAATATAGCTCTCACTCTTGTTTTCTGAATCTGCCGATAGAAAATATCCGAGTCTTGGTAATTCCTAATCCTAAATCGTTAACCTATATCTATTAATATAATG
The DNA here is from genome assembly GCA_024500145.1 of Gentiana dahurica var. dahurica. Classification (NCBI taxonomy): domain Eukaryota; kingdom Viridiplantae; phylum Streptophyta; class Magnoliopsida; order Gentianales; family Gentianaceae; genus Gentiana; species Gentiana dahurica. The sequence continues at coordinate 79,042,130 of CM044898.1, read as the reverse complement.
TAGAACATAAGCCTTCCAAGTTCCAACAAGAGATTTTGAGCTTATTTGAAAAAGAAAACCTACACAACCAACATTTAAGTTGCTATAGGATTAGCCACCTTAAACAAACCCAGATCAAGATTGAACCAATCCATTATCTTGTGTTGATGATTATCCATACAAAAGAATATGTGCATATTAGCTGGTCCAATTCTGCCTTACCTAGCTTGAGCAGAAAAATGCATGTAGCAGACATTTTATTATGCTGCAAAAAATAAAGGTACAGTTGGGAGTGGAAATGGTGTGGACAAGAAGACATACACCTATGAACGTCGGCACTGCTCAGAACAAACTTTCTGTAATCAAATTCTAAAGCGTACCAAAATCTAAACTAACCCATTTTTCAATTTTATTTCGTACTCGTTATCACCTTAGTCTTCTACATGGATATAATTTTTTTCAGGTATTATAGATGACCGCTTGAATGTGCTTTTGGCGACATGCGTTTGTTAGAATCCATGTTTGTGAGTAAGAGCCACCCAAACGGTCCATTAACACTTGGTTGTAAAATAAATTCACCAAGATTACCCATTCACAAAAGGTTAAATCGGGAAATTGAAGAGCAATCTAATATGAAGCAGATTGGAACGGAGAAGCAACATAATAGTGGCAATTACCTTTGTGCTGTCATCGCAGAAAGCAGGGAAAAAAAATTTAGGACGACCACCCGTTAGCATCTCCGCATCTATTTGATCTTTCGCCGCCGTCGCCGTCGATTAACTGTGACACAAAAAGAACAAAAAAAAAATGAATAATCAAACGACGAAGAGATTATAGGGAGGCAAAAATGAGGAAGCCACGCATCTAGGAGGAGAAGGTGCACAGCACCGTCTGTCCCTACATCGTCCGACCCTGCAAAATACACAACGAAGAAGAAACGGAAAATCAATTGTCCATTAAATTGAAAGAAAAGGTTTGCCAGAAAATGAAGAAACAATTAACGGCAAAACAGAGTGAATGAAGAAGAGAAACAAAGAAGAGATCGGAGACCAGGAAATGAGAAGAGATGAAAAATCGGGAAGGTCGTCGAGGAAGGTAGAAATGATAGATTAAGCGGTGGTGGTGAGGATTTTGTCTGGGGATGTAAATGAAGGACACTGGATCAGAATAGCGGTGATACACGTTTTTGTTTGCTGAGAACTTAACCCGAAAAAAAAAAAAAAAAAAAAAAATTTACTTGTGATCAAAACGACGTCGTATTACTCCCCCCCAAAAAAAAAACCACTAAAAGACAAAATTGGTGGTAGTACAGGGATGCAAATTTAATTAGTTACTACTAAGTATGATAAATAAAAGGGAATATTAGGTTTTAGTCCACTTTCTCCAATGTAAATAAATTTTAATTCAGTTTATATTTTTTTTGTTGATTTAAGGACAAAATAATTTCGTTCGGACTAAACTACCCCTTCTAAAAAAAAGAAGGCTTACCTTCCAACGATTTGGTTTTATCTCCGTAAACCAATGCCGCCGCCGCAGTTTCCGGTGGATTCATGGGTTTTGATCATTCGATTACGAGGAGTTCTCAGTCGGATTCTTCAATTTCAATTTCATCACAAACTTCAAGCCACGATTCTAATTCTTCTTCTTCTTCGTTATCCACTTCTGATTACTACAATTCTGGAAACGATGAAAGTAATTGCTTTGATTTTTTTTCCAACTCCAATAGTTTGGATCAAAGTCAAAGCAATGATAAATCATTCGTTTGTAGTTCTGATTATACAGTCAATATTGCTCAAGATTGTGGATTCAAATTGGTATTTAAACCTTTGAAATCATGTGATGTAATATTCCGATTTTTCGGGAAAGGGCAGACGTGTCATTTTACAAAAACGAAATATTATTATTTCTTTTCTTTTATTGGAGTTAAGTATTTTATCAATTATTTATACATAGTTTTCGAGTAGGTGTATATATAATTAAGGGATAAATCTGAAATTTTGGTAATTAAGGGTGTTTATGGAAAAAAGGATTAATTGGGAATTGGTATTTAAGGAAAATAAGCTGAGATAATTCCCATAACCTAAACTCAAATTCAGAAATCAGTTTTTCTCCTCTTCTCTGCGCAACCAAGAGGAAGAGTTAGGGCTTGGTTAGTTTTTTCAGAATTTTGAAGTAAAGCTTAACCGTTTTCAGATCAGACGAGGGCTTTGGAATCGTTGTGAGAAGGGCAACGTTTGGATATCAGTTCGTGGGAAGTGCAGCAGTTTTTTAGAGGCTGTTGATCTGGTTTGTGGCTGCAAATAGGTAAGAAACTCTTCCTATGACTTCGGTTATGATTCGTAAAGTTTAGATTATGTTTTTGAGACGTGTAAATGCTAGTAAAAGATGTGTTTCGTTGATAAAGGATCCTATGTAAATATTGGGATGATTAGATATGTTTACTACGTTTTACTGTGCTGAAAACGATGTTAATTAGGTTAGAATCAGTTCAGAAATCGAGTTTTGACGATTTTAGCCTTTTGGGAAAAACCCAGGCGGACGGGCGTCTGAATTAGGCAGACGGGCGTCCGAGACCCTAGTAGCTCAGACGGGCGTTTGCAATAGACAGACGGGCGTATGAGGTGAGATTTTTGATTCAGGATGTAGCCGTTTTTGGCAGACGGGCGTTTAGGGTTTAGTGGACGGGCGTCTGATACGAACGGGCGTCCATGGGAGGTCAAACGGACGTCTGGCCTGTTTTGCCTTGTTTTTACGGTTTTATTATTCTAGTTTGGGTTTGGGTTTTATAATCACACTATTAATGTTTTCAACCCTTATTTATGATATGATATCATTGGTTAACTTAAACAAGCCTGAATTGAGCTTCTGATTCCTTCAGTTAAAACATCGAATGTACTCTTAAAGGGAGTTGAAGTTCGGATCCGTCGGAAGGGCATGATAGGCTTGTGCTTTGATGAATTAGCATTCATCACTGTCTGTGTAATTGCTCGGTCTTGTTAATGTCTAGTGGTCTAGGAAGAGAGTAGTTAATGTGAGGGAGATTAATTGAAAACACTTAGGTGGCTAGTTAATCATCCTAATAAATGTGTACTTGACTAGTAAAAGATTAAACAACATGTCTCTCTTGGATAGGCACCAATCTATATCGCGATGTATGCCTACCTCTGAAGGTGGCCGAACTCCGTAGGTCAACAAAACCCTAAGTACGGAGGGACTCCGCTGAGATGTGCGTACTATCGGAGTCTACCTTTTCAAGACTTCGTGGATATTGGTGTGATCCACAAATATGTTGCCAAGAATATCCCCAGCTTGCATATGTGTAGTGCCCTTGAGTGCGGTTGTAACATAGATAAGTTAAGTAGGAACATTTAGTCAATTCATGCTTATGGACATGGAGTGAACCCTAGAATGTGTCGGTCACACATAATCAACTAAAATTTTAATCATCTTTACTTTATAAATTATAGTTGTTGTCATAGCTTCTCTTTCTTATTAAGTACGTTGTACTTACCTCAAATGCATGTTTTCTATGTGTTTGGGGATGAGAAGACGAACAGGTAGACATTGTTTGTGAGGAGGAGTTCTATGATGACGTTTGAAGACGCCTCATTGAAGAATTTACATTTATTCTTTATTTATCCTTCGTTAGATTGTTTTAGACTTTTGGTCTTTCGAGACTTGTTGCACCGTTACGTTTCTTTTGGAGAATATCGTACTTTTCGTTTGGATTTCGTATTTTTCCTTGAATGTAATAAGTTACATTTCCATCTTTAGATGTTGTTTCTATTCTTGGATGTTTGGAAATTTTATACCCGAGTCTTTTGCTTCCGTTTGCTTGTTTTTGATACGACGTAGTAGAGATTTACGTATGAAATGAATTTACTTTTATTTTATACGTGCCGAACGTTCCTTTTCCGGATAAGGACTAGGTGTCCGGGAACGGGGCGTTACAGTTGGTATCAGAGATAAGTGTCTTTTAGGCTTCCTTTCATTAAGATATGTTTCTCTAGACCTTTTAGTAACGTTCTGGTTTTCTTTGATCATCAGGATGGTGTTCACGAGAACTGGAGCGGTTGCAGAGACTTCCAGAGTTCGATGGGAAAGTCCAACACCGGTCGTAGGAGGCGGTGTTGTGAGGCAGATTCCACCACCCCAGCAGAGTTTATCACCACTACCTCGTACCGTGACACCCACCCCTAGGTCTCAGCAGGGTTTGTCACCGAGACCTCATCGGGAGCAACCCCCACGATGGCACGTGGGAAGTTCAGCTCAGTTCTCATTGGTAAGCGACGTTCCAACAGGATTTGTACCGCCACCGGTAAGCTACCACCCACATCAGCAAACCGTTTATCCCCCGCCAGACAATGTTTACCCTCCACCAGTTAGCGTTTACCCTTCACCAGTGAGCCATCCCACACCGCTAGTGTTCCACCAGCAGCATCAGTCCTTCTACCCACCTCCTGCAGGTCATACCCCTCGACCTACCGTACCACTTTCACCGCGGTTCGACCATCAGCAAGGTACTGGTTATCCACCTTTTGGTTTTCAACAACCTCAGCTAACCCCACAGCAACACCAGAATTATCATCAGGGATACTACCCTTTTCAGCCTGAACCTCAAGTGAATCCTGCTTACCCTCAGCAACAACAGTACCAGCAGCAAGTACCTTTTGGTTACCCTCCGGTTTACCCACCCGTGAGACCGGCATTTGAGCAAGCACATGCTGTGGATTGGTATACCAGATTGAGAAGGAATCGGGTTGAGAACTTCTATGAAAACGTTGAACATTCAAAGGCCGAGGAATGGATAAGGAGCTTCGAGAAGGCATGCAGGAACATTCATGTGCCTGAGACCGAGATGGCACAACTGGCAGTTAGTTTTCTTTTGGGCGCATCAGAAGCTTGGATAGATGCCATACAGAGTAGCAATGGCAAAGTAACAGATTGGGAAGCTTTCAAAGCTATGTTCTTCAGTGAGTACTTCCCAGCAACGGTTCAAGCGGACAAGGCAAGTCAGTTTTTGAAACTCAAGCAGGGTAATCATTTGACGGTATCTCAGTATACCAATAGGTTTAACGAGTTGGGACGGTTCTATCCCGAGCTGATGAAAGTGGAAGAAAGAAAGATGGCCCTTTACAAAGAAGGATTGGCTTATGAGATTCAGTCTGGCATGTTGGGGTTTACGGCAAGGAACATGGCGGAATTGCTGAATAAAGCCTTGGAGGTTGAGACCTTCAGGAAGAAGGCCACAGTTGTCATTGGAAACAAGCGGAACTTTGGGACTAGTCAGGGAAATTATCGAGGAGCACCGCAACAAAGTGTCAAGAAGACAACAGCTCCCACGGCAGCTAAGGCCCCAAACAGTGCACTCCTTTGTCCTAAGTGCAACAAAAATCATTCGGGGGAGTGCAAGCAAAATACTAATGGTTGCTACGTTTGTGGAGATCCAGGGCACTTTTCTAGGGCGTGTCCAAACAGAGGAAACAAGGGCAATTCGGGCCAGGGAAACTGTAGAAGCGGCCCAAGCCGACCAGTCCGAGTTTTTGCAGCTGATGCAAGAGTTGCAGAACCAGAGGATGATGTTATCTCAGGTACCTCGTTGTCATTTTATTTTATTAAGATATTTTTATAGCATGTTTATTCATGCTGTAACTTTATTTAAACAAATGAACATGCATCCTAGGTACGATAATGTTAGATAATCTAGTGGTCAGAGCTTTGTTCGATACGGGAGCGTCTAACACCTTTGCGTTGACTAAGGTAGCTAAGAAGTTGAGTTTACCTTCGGAACCTTTGAGAAACACTTTGGAGATAACTACACCATTAGGGAAGGAAACAAAGGTAACTAGGATGGTACCTCAAGTGGAAGTTCGAGTTGGATCTTATCATTGCAAGAGTGATTTCACTGTCTTAGACTTCTCAGATTTTGATGTGATTCTTGGGATAGATTGGCTATCCGAGAATTTTGTTCATCTAGATTGCCGAGAGAAGAAAGTGACTTTTAAGATACCCGGGAAATCAGACAAGACTTATCAGGGTAACGTGTACCAGCCGAGTAAGAAGCGACATCCGATAATTTTGAGATCAAGTTAATACCGGGAGCGGCACCAGTTGCTAAGGCACCCTATAGAATGGCACCGGCTGAATTAAAGGAGTTGAAGGCTCGACTTAAGAATATGCTTGAGAGGAATATAATTCAGCCTAGTACTTCGCCTTGGGGAGCCCCTGTTTTGTTCATGAAGAAGAAAGATGGTAGCATGAGGATGTGCATCGATTATAGAGCATTGAATAACCATACCATCAAGAAAAAGTACCCTTTGCCGAGGATAGATGATCTGTTCAATCAGTTGCAAGGCAAGAAAGTGTTCTCTAAGATTGATCTTAGGTCCGGATATCATCAGTTGAAGATCAAGGTGGCAGACATACCGAAGATGGCTTTTAGTACGAGGTATGGACATTATGAGTTCTTAGTTATGCTTTTTGGACTCACTAATGCTCCATCTGCATTTATGGACTTGATGCAGCGGGTTTTCATGCCATACTTGGATAAGTTTGTGGTAGTGTTCAAAGACGACATCCTACTGTACTCAAAGGATGAGAAGGAACTTGAGGAACACTTAAGGATAGTGTTAGAAACTTTGAAGAAGAATCAATTGTTTGCTAAGTTCTCTAGGTGTGACTTTTGGTTGAAGCAAGTCAGTTTCTTGGGTCATGTCATTTCTCGAGATGGCATACAAGTTGATCCCGCCAAGATAGAAGCAGTTGAGAATTGGCCTAAACCTACCACAGTTTCAGAAGTAAGGAGCTTTCTTGGTTTGGCTGGCTACTATAGGAAGTTTGTGCAAGACTTTTCGAAGATAGCCACTCCACTCACTAAGCTTACACAGAAGAATGTGAAGTTTGAATGGACTAGAGAGTGTGAAATGTCTTTTCAGACGCTAAAAAAGAAGTTGACTACAGCCCCAGTTCTGGCAGTTCCAGAGATTTTTTATAACTATGATGTCTACACAGATGCTTCGGGACAGGGTTTAGGTTGTGTGTTGATGCAAGGAGGAAAAGTGATTGCTTATGCATCTAGGAAGTTGAAGGTGCATGAGAAGAACTACCCGACTCACGACTTGGAGTTGGCAGCAGTAGTGTTTGCATTAAAGACTTGGAGGCACTACTTGTATGGAGTTAAGGCAAGGATCTTCACCGACCACAAAAGTTTAAAGTATTTTTTCACTCAAGAGAATCTGAATATGAGACAGAGAAGATGGTTAGAGTTCGTAAAGGACTATGATTTGGATATTCAGTACCATCCAGGCAAAGCCAATGTAGTGGCAGATGCTTTGAGGTTAGATGGGCTGGAAAACAGCAGGTTTGATCAGATTGAGGATCGACAATTTGTGGCCCCGATGTTAGCAAGATCTGAGTTGATGGATGATATTTGGGAGAAGCAATATGAAGACCCGGCTTTGGTTGATTTAAAGCGAGTTGCTAGAGAGAAGCCTATAGTGGGTTATGTCTTGGACAAGAATGGAAACCTTTGGTACCAGGATCGTTTGTGCGTGCCTAATGTTGGCGACTTAAGGTAGAGAGTTATGGAAGAGGCCCATAGGATTGCCTTTGCAGTTCACCCAGGAGCTACTAAGATGTACTGAGACTTGAAGGAGAAGTTTTGATGGCCTTCGATGAAATTGGAAATAGCCAAGTTCGTAGTAGAGTGTGACATTTGTCAGAAAGTGAAGGCAGAGCATAGAAGACCAGGAGGAATGCTTAAGCCTTTAGATATCCCCGAATGGAAATGGGATAAGATCACGATGGATTTCATCACCGGTTTACTGAAGACTAAGGGAGGGCATGATGCGATTTGGGTAATCGTGGACAGGTTGACTAAATCTGCCCATTTCTTACCGTATAAGGTTGATATGCCTTTGAAGAAGATGACGACACTATACTTGGATAATATAGTGAAGTTACACGGAGTTCCTATCTTTATAGTCTCGGATCGAGATAGTCGATTCGTCAGTCGATTTTGGAAGAGTTTACAAGAAGCTTTTGGAATCAAGTTGGATTTGAGTACGGCGTTTCATCCTCAGTCAGATGGACAATCTGAGAGGACCATCCAAACACTCGAGGACATGCTAAGAGCTTGTGTTTTGAAAGTAGGTGGATCATGGGATGATTATCTACCGGTAGCAGAGTTTGCCTACAATAATAGTTATCATGCAAGTATAGGCATGCCACCATTTGAAGCATTGTATGGAAGGAGATATAGAACGCCGCGGTTTTGGGATGAAGTCGGGGAAAGACAGATCACAGGGCCGGAAATGGTTGAACAAGCTAAGGAAAGGGTTCAGTTGGTTATGAAGAATCTGAAGGCAGCACAGGACAGGCAGAAAAGTTGGGCAGACGTTAGAAGAAGACCGCTTGAGTTTGAAGTCGGTGATAGAGTGTATCTACGAGCTTCACCGATGAAGGGAGTGAAATGCTTTGGACAAAAGGGAAAGCTAAGTCCCAGGTATGTTGGACCTTTTGAAATTCTGGAAAGGATTGGACCGTTGGCTTACAAGCTTAAGTTACCAGAATCGATGTCAAGGGTCCATAGCGTGTTTCACGTTTCAATGTTGAAGAAGTGTCCGACGAGGAATGATGTCGAAACTACAATTGATCCGGAAATTCTACATGACAATCTTGCTTATGAGGAGAGACCGATCAAGATCTTGGACAGGAAGGAAAAGATGATTAAGAGACGGACGATTCCATTGGTTCTGGTTCAGTAGAGCAATCATTCACCCGAGGAGGCAACTTGGGTAGTTGAAGACGATATTATCAATGAATTCCAAGAGTTCGTGGATCTACCAGGTATGTTCTAGTTTAGAGGACGAAACTCCTTTTAAGGGGGGAGGAATGTAATATTCCGATTTTTCGGGAAAGGGCAGATGTGTCATTTTGCGAAAACGAAATATTATTATTTCTTTTCTTTTATTGGAGTTAAGTATTTTATCAATTATTTATACATAGTTTTCGAGTATGTGTATGTATAATTAAGGGATAAATCTGAAATTTTGGTAATTAAGTGTGTTTATGGAAAAAGGGATTAATTGGGAATTGGTATTTAAGGAAAATAAGCTGAGATAATTCCCATAACCTAAACACAATTTCAGAAATCAGTTTTTATCCTCTTCTCTGCGCAACCAAGAGGAAGAGTTAGGGATTAGTTAGTTTTTCAGAATTTTGAAGTAAAGCTTAACCGTTTTCAGATCAGACGAGGGCTTTGGAATCGTTGTGAGAAGGGCAACGTTTGGATATCAGTTCGTGGGAAGTACATCAGTTTTTCAGAGGCTGTTGATCTGGTTTGTGGCTGCAAATAGGTAAGAAACTCTTCCTATGACTTCGGTTATGATTCGTAAAGTTTAGATTATGTTTTTGAGACATGTAGATGCTAGTAAAAGATGTGTTTCGTTGATCAAGGATCCTAGGTAAATCTTGGGATGATTAGATATGTTTACTACGTTTTCCTGTGCTAAAAACGATGTTAATTAGGTTAGAATTGGTTCAGAAATCGAGTTTTGACGATTTTAGCCTTTTGCGAAAAACCCAGGCGGACGGGCGTCAAAATTAGACAGACGGGCGTCCGAGACCCTAGTAGCTCAGACGGGCGTTTGCAAAAGGCAGACGGGCGTCTGAGGTGAGATTTTTGATTCAGGATGTAGCCATTTTTGGCAGACGGGCATTTGGGGTTTAGTGGACGGGTGTCTGATATGGACGGGCGTCCATGGGAGGTCAAACGGGCGTCTGGCCTGTTTTGCCTTGTTTTTACGGTTTTATTATTCTAGTTTGGTTTTGGGTTTTATAATCACACTATTAATGTTTTCAACCCTTATTTATGATATGATATCATTGGTTAACATAAACAAGCCTGAATTGAGCTTCTGATTCGTTCAGTTAAAACACCGAATGTACTCTTAAAGGGAGTTGAAGTTCGGATCCATCAGAAGGGCATGATAGGCATGTGCTTTGATGAATTAGCATTCATCACTGTCTGTGTAATTGCTAGGTCATGTTAATGTCTAGTGGTCTAGGAAGAGAGTAGTTAATGTGAGGGAGATTAATTGAAAACACTTAGGTGGCTAGTTAATCATCCTAATAAATACGTACTTGACTAGTAAAAGATTAAACAACATGTCTCTCTTGGATAGGCACCAGTCTATATCACGATGTATACCAACCTTTGAAGGTGGAAGAACTCCGTAGGTCAACAAAACCCTACGTACGGAGGGACTCCGCTGAGATGTGCGTACTACCGGAGTCTACCTTCTCTAGACTTCGTGGATATTGGTGTTATCCACTAATATGTTGCCAAGAATATCCCCAGCTTGGATATGTGTAGTACCATTGAGTGCGGTTGTAACATAGATAAGATAAGTAGGAATGTTTAGTCAATTCATGTTTATGGACATGGAGTGAACCCTAGATTGAGTCGGTCACACATAATCAACTAAACTTTTAATCATCTTTACTTTATAAATTATAGTTGTTGTCATAGCTTCTCTTTCTTATTAAGTACGTTGTACTTACCTCAAACGCATGTTTTCTATGTGTTTGGGGATGAGAAGACGAACAGGTAGACATTGTTTGCGAGGAGGAGTTCGATGATGACGTTTGAAGATGCCTCATTGAAGAATTTACATTTATTCTTTATTTATCCTTCGTTAGATTGTTTTAGACTTTTGGTCTTTCGAGACTTGTAGCACCGTTACGTTTCTTTTGGAGAATATCGTACTTTTCGTTTGGATTTCGTATTTTTCCTTGAATGTAATAAGTTACATTTTCATCTTTAGATGTTGTTTCTATTCTTGGATGTTTGGAAATTTTATACCCGAGTCTTTTGCTTTCGTTTGCTTGTTTTTGATACGACGTAGTAGAGGCTTACGTATGAAATGAATTTACTTTTATTTTATACGTGCCGAACGTTCCTTTTCCGGATAAGGACTCGGTGTCCGGGACCGGGGCGTTACATGTGATGCTAAAATATATTCTCTGAAATTTAGGTACTCATTCTCTTGCTCATGCTTTCATTATATATTAGATTCCTCTTTTGTGGTTTGATCGGTCATGCTTTGAATAATGAATTTAACATACAAAACTTCAGCCAAGAAGTCCCTGCAACACCGGGGCAGCTTGTGAAAGAGCCCATGTTTATTCCTGTGGCACTTGGTTGTAGGATGTAATATCGCTGGATGGATCAAAGATCCACCCGATTACGCAGCAGAAAGTACAAGATTTAAATCTAACAACCAAAATACATAAATAAATAGATCTAGTCCTACGAGGGGGTTTGGATTGCTTACATGTTTATTGTGAATAAACGTCTAGAACAATCCGATATCCAAGATCCAAGAATTTAGAAGCCACCGTCTTCCGGCGTGTATCTCCAAGCAACACCAAGTGGATGGTGATTCAAGCCGCTTGACCTCCTCGATATGCTACCTTAGAAAAACCCGAAGCTTTTCTAAAACTCGAACCCTTAGTATAATGGCTGAAATCTCCATGCCATAATACTACCATAAAGTCGAAACTTATGTTGTGTCCAAAGGCTTGGGAGAACTCTCTTTATATAGGAGAGTAATCCTTGTCCTCCAAGGATTCAATTAATTAACGGATAATCAATTATAATAATCCTTATTCCAATAAAAGATAAATATAATATATATCCCAAACAAATTAGGATAAATAAATATATTATCTAATATTCCATGATTTATCACTTAACAAATAAATGATTAAATCACATATTAAATAATTATCCAAGGAAAGAAATTTCTCTCTAATTATTCAATCTTCACAAATGCGCCCCAAACCCTAACAAATAGGTCCACACGCATTTTTGACACATCGGGCCGAGTCCATGAAAAATATATTTTCATGTATTTAATTATCTAGTCCAACTAAACAATTAATCCACATATCAATTATATAGTCCAATCCAACTATTTAATTATAATTGACGTGAAACGACGAGAAAACCTATATGCTATATTAGGAGCCACGTCGGGGACCAGGGACCCATATTCAGTAGCTACAATAAATTAAATAAAATTATTCGTTAGAACGAACAATTATATTCAATCTATTAATTCCGGGATTACACCACCATAAACCCGAAACTGAACTCTGCCGAATATAGATAACTTACACTCAACCATGAGTTGAAAGCGTCCACTAATATAATCATTACATACGGATAAATCCTCCATAGACTGTTCATTTCGAGTTGGGATATTTCCGTAAACTCTTCTCGAAACTGATAACGGTCATTTTACGCCCGTTATTCTTTGGTTTTTATCCCCGATTCTAGTTTGAAAGAACTATAATATAGCAATAATTAGTCGTAATATGCTGAATTTACTTATGCCAAGGGTTACGATTCATTATTGTGTATTTAAAGGTTTTATTGTATTATTTGATGTATAGACCGTGTTTTATGCTAAATTTGCAGTGGGCTATTTGAGGAAGCAGAAAGGAGGGAATTCGGAGAAGGTTTAATGGATTGTAGACATGTTCAGGCGGCCCAAGACAAAAACGAGAGGAAGCCCAGAAGACAGAAGGCTCGGTCGACCGAGCCTATACATTCGGTCGACCGAGTGTCCACGAAGCCCAGCAGAAGTCCAATGCATCCTTTGAGGCGGTTAGGGTTCACTAATGTCGGCATTTTAAGTCGGTCTTCTTAAGTCGGCTGTAGCTCTATATAAACATAAGTCCTTAGAATTTTTTAAGACACACCAATACCAATTCATTCATTTATACATACAAGCAAATAAGGATTGTTAGGCTTGTGAAAGAGCTGGGGGTGCAATAATGTAAGCCCTAGTTTCTCTTCTTGTTTTCTTTTAGTAATTAATTTCCCAATTATGCTTTGATTGTTTGAGTAGTTGTTCATAGCTAGATGATGTAGATCTAGACTATGACGTTAGGGAAGTGATGATGCCTTGTCTATGAGGATCTCATACCCTACGTCCTCTTCCTAAGATTTATGGATGAATCTACGTGTTTAATTTACGTGTATCTAGGTTAATTTATATAATGTCTTGATGATTCACTATATAGTCCGATTCGTATGAGAAACGCTGAGAAATATATTCAGGGGTGTAATCTGGGGAGTGAGAGCTCGGGTGACTGAGTGGTGTCACTCGGTCGACCGAGCCTATGCATTCGGTCGACCGAGAGCCTCTAACCCTGCTTCAACCGTTAATCAGTCACGTCTTTATGATTAGATTAGCTTAATTGAATCTGTTATCTTAGTAGGTATGGCTATGGCTACGTTACTCGCTTGATTTAATTAAAACATGTAAAAAGGAAATACCAATATAAAACTCTTAGGTAGGCTTATGAATTGATCTTCACGGACGTTCTGCGTTATCTAGGAAGGTTTATATTAGGGAATTGCGCGCACCTTGTTTATACGTAGATCGTAAACTAGCATGAGATTATAACTTGGTAATTGTTAGTTGGATGAGAGTTTGAGTGATCGTTTAGGAAGTATGCCTAACCATAGGAATGTTGCCTAGACGAGGTGTACGGTTAATATCGGCATCCTTAGAGTCGTAAGCGTGTGAGTAATATGAGATGGAGGCACTTAAAAGGCGAAGTCACGTAACAATAGCACAGTGATCTAGTGACCTACCGGTGCTACGTCAAGTTTTAGAGGATGACTCCCGTAGCCAATATAAACAGATATGAATGGATTAATAGTTGATAAGTCTCGTTGTTATATAAATTGTCTAGATCCAAATGATTACAGTTATAATTGGGTAGTTGATTACGTTATTTGTTTACATGTTGTTTGTTTATACGTTTAAATGTGTTTTTCTTTTCTCGTATCTTATGTTGGTCATAGACCGTCTTTGTTAAACGAAATAAGTAGGTTGACTGTTTAAGTAGGATCCACAAATTGATTCTCCGTGGGATCGACCTCGACTCTATCTAGCTATACTGCGATTGAACCTAGTTCACTTGCTAGTGATTATTTAGGCATCGAGTTAATAATTTAACTTGACTTCAATCAAGTTTTGGCGCCGTTTCCGGGGAATCAATGGTCCAATTGCCTAAATAATTTACTTAATTATTTCGCTTTTCTGTTTTCTTTTAATAAAAAAAAGAAAAAAAAATTTTAATTAAAAATTATATATATATATTAAAATAAACTGTATGTTTGGTCGACCGAACGTTATCACTCGGTCGACCGAGCCCATTTTCTATTTTCTGACAGCTGTCTTCCTCCTGAGATTCTGTTTTTTCTTAGTAGTAGGTTATAAGCCTAGCAGCAGTATGAGTAATCATACTGCCTGTTAGTTCAATGACCGTTTGTTGTTTTTCTTATGATGCAGCTAATCAGAAGGAATCACTCAAGCGAACTATTTAGCAAAATGTCATCACATCAGTCTTCTGAGGCTCGAGGAGAAGAAGTCTTGGTGCTGAGAACCAAAACCACACCAAGAAAGCCGTTGACACCTAAACTCAAGGAGAGAATAGCGAAGATGAAGGAAAGAATTCAAGAAGCTAAGAAGACAAAAGAGTCTAAAGAAGCTTACATATACAGAGGTATGTCCAAGTTAAATCCTGAAGAGATTTCTTCAGATTCAGACTCAGGATATGACTACATGCACCACATGTCAGATATAGAATCTGATTCTGAGGTTAGCATCGACCTAAATCGCCCTATAGTCGTCTGTCCTAGAGATGCAGCGTATATTGAGAATGAAGCTCGGTTGATGCTGAAACTAGATGACCCAGGAGCATTTATGGTAGAGGTTACCTTAGAAAGAACATGCCTAGGGTTGGCTTTGATAGATTCTGGCTCGAGTCTGAACATTTTCCCGAAGAGTTTTTGTGAGAGAAATCTAATCCTTACCCCGACAAATATTCCATTACAAGTTAGGTTTGCGGATAGGACCAGAACGATCATGTCTGGAAATATGAATAATATAGATATAGTTGTTATGGATATAGATGAGCACCCTCACTGCCCTATCATTTTTGGGAGAGCCTTTATCAATACTTCTAGAGCCCTAATTCGTATGTCCAGGCATGAGATTACATTTTTCGATGCTAAGGGTTCTGAGACCTATGGGACGAGGAATCCAGATTTCCCTATTCCGGTGAGCGTGAATGTTATAGGAGGTGGTAATTCGAAACCAGATTTGACTCCGGAATCAGAAAAAAGTGCTGATGACGAGATAGAAGAAAGAGATGAGACCCTTACAGTTATGAGTCGTGAGAAAGCTGTCGAGCCTGCCCCTGTTCTAGAAAATCATAATTCTGAAGGCCTGCCTTTCTCCAAACCCAAGGATAGAAGGAAGCAAGCAAAGAAACGAACCCGTCGAGTTCGTGCTAAAGAGAGCACATCTAGTTCTGAGACACTCACGAAAGTTGGAGCTTACTTGGATGGACAGTTCGACTGTCTTTTCGTTGGACTCACGTCTCGCGGAAAGGCACTCGTGCAAAAGGACAGCAAGACATTTTCAGTAAAGGCTAACCGGGTGAAAACCTGGCAAGCCAAGAGCAGTTCGTAGAAAGTGATGATTTTTTTTTGAAAGTCGAGCTACTGACTTAAACTGTAGAACTATTTCTATTTTTCGTCATTTTATTTCATTTTTTTTAAATAAAAAAAAATTAAAAGTAGCGTGAAACGATAAGAAGTTTTTTTTTTTTTTTGCCGTGTTCCGACGACTGCTAAGTTAAGGATGTGCAAAAAATCTTTTTTTTATTCGAATCGTTTTTACGTGAAGTAGGGTGTAGTACCCGAGTCTTTGTAAAAAATATGTTGATTAAGGAAATAGAAATGCGTTATTTTAAAAAAAATGCTGTAGGCCAGATTGTTTGATTTTGTTGAAAAGAATGAGATTGTTTTTGTGCTTGGGACAACTTGTCGGTTGGGTTAATTTTTGCGGTATGGATTGAAAAAGTGAAATAATAGTTTTGGCATGGTTATATGTTGTAGTTAATTTTCGGTGTGTCATAATTAAATGGTCAACACCATTTATTTCTACATATCCCCATACACCTTTCCCTCTTCCCAATTTCTTTATTCTTTCAATTTAAACTTTCAAATTCCACCTTTACACCTCATCAATCCCCAACCATTATTATCCACCAATCACATTCCACTTTTCAATTTCTCCTTTTTCTATTTAATCCATTCATCCTCTTCTCCATTTTCTTCATCCAAATTCTCCACCTACCTTTTCCCCAAATCCTTGTAGAAATCAAATGGAAATATTTTGAAAATCTTCATCCATTACACCATCTCACTCACTTTTCATCTTTCAATCGCAAAGGAGCTGTCGAAACTTTTTCTGATCGGCCAACTCAGTCACAGGGAGGATACAGAGCCAGAAATGAAGCAACACTTGCCCAGCCAGCACTCGGTCAACCGAGTGATTACTCTCGGTCGACCGAGAGTCTCCCTGCTGCCGCCGTCCGCTGCTGTGCCGCTTGTCTGTCAGAATGCCACCAAGAAGACGTAGAGCCGCCCAATTTGTGGTTGTTGAAGGCATCATACCATTATTCAATGGGGTACCACAATTCGCGAGTCGGGAGGTATATGCTTCATTTATTAATAATGTCTCGAATGCCTCCGTACATCGAGCTCGAGGACTGGATTTGGATAATTGTGGAGATGAGCTTTTGGAATTGGTGGAACGTTATCAGTGGAGAGATGTCGTAGCGCCCCCGGCCGAGTCAACGTCAATTGGGTAAGGGAATTTTATGCTTACTTACGCGTACATCCCGGTACCAATATTGTTACCATTCGTGGACGACCGATTGTAATTTCTCCGGGAACATTTAATGCTTATTTTGGTCTGGATATCTCGGAGGACGGGCCAGAGTATATGGTGACATTTGACGGGTCCGACGCTTGGTTGGAGGAAGTTGGTGCCTATCTGGGGATAGAATGGACTATAGGAGAGGTTGCCCGCACATTTGCGGAACCCGATTTCAGGAGATGGGAGGATAAATGCCTTCATCGGCTTATCCGTTCTAATCTCTTTCCGGCCAAGCATGTATCTATGGTATATTATGCCCATGCCACTCTGCTTTATTGGTTATACATGGGATGGCCCGTGAATGTGGGGGCATTGATACGCAAGGAAATGACAGACGATCCCCTCAAGCCTCGGCACACCTTACCTTTTGGTTCACTGATTACTACATTCTGTGGGGGAGCCGAGTGTCCAGTGTTAGGCAGCGATTCCTATGTGGAGCCAATGCCTATCTTATCTTTAGATTCTGTGGCACCACCTATAGTTCACGGCCACGATCAAGAACAAGCAGGGGAGCCAGAGGACGATGCTGCCGAAGCCGGACCGAACAATTTGCAACTAGCACCATTCAATCCTACTTGGGATTAAGCATCTATATTTCCGAATTTGCATTTCCTATGATTAACGTGTTTTTTTTTTACTCGGTTCTACTAGTATGTATTGTTATATAGAGTAGGTTTCCCTACTTCCTAAATTCGAACTCATGTAATGTTTTGGACTTGCTGAAATATATTGACATGTAATCATGAATTTATGGACTTGAAAATGTTTAAGGAATGTGTTATCTTTTTTACGGTCCCTTTTTCTGATTATTACTATTTGGACTAATCCTGTAACGAGTTTCGAGCTTTGTTTAAGTTGCATATTACAGTGATTATTCTTCTGCCCTGCTAGCGGCATATGCCTGTGCCTGTTAGACTTTGCCAAATTCCCAGGACTTGTTCAACTTCCACGCTTATCCAGAGCTAAGTTCCTTTTCTTAGTTTTTTCTTTTTCCGATTTTTATACATTGAGGACAATGCATGGTTTAAGTGGGGGGTACGAGTCACTTAGCTCAAACAAGTTTCCACATATCAAAGAAATAATAAAATATGTGAACTTTAAAATTTTTCGTTAACTTAGAATCACATTTACCTTGGTGAGTTCCTGATAATTATATCTAATAAGAAATAAACCATATTTCATGAGTACGTGATCACTTTATACTTCTGCGATTTATTGATTAGTAAACTTAATGATATTCATATTGTCCGTTGCGAGTAGTTGTTTATTATTCAATTATTCGATAAATGAATCGAGTTGTACTACGCTTATTATAAAAATGAAAAAATTATGTGTACATTGCGTAGGTAATTGGTTATGCTTACCTAGTGTCAAGTTTATCGTCTGATTTGTTCCTAAAATTCTAGCCACAAAAGCTGAGTAATAAGCTTGAGACGCACCTGTGTTGATAATACTAAAGCACTGGGCTTGTAGTAAGTTACCAAAGTAGCCTTGCGCTTGTGGTAATATTTGATGCTATATTTGATCTGAGATGGGGGGATACGAAAAAGTTTTCTCCCTTGAGATTGGTAGTATTCGAAGATATGGAAGATTGAAAAAATTTACTTCTATAGAGGCTTTGAGTATTTTTCTCGGTCTCCAAGTCCAAAAACCCGATACATACGCTCTTGCTTATTGCTCTAGTGCTATAAAAGGCTAAAGAAATGGGAATACTGATGTTGATACGATAAGACGTCAAAGTTTGCATAAACTCTAATCTTGCTACGAATATCTAAAACTCAATGCACATGCACACATCACTTCGATTCATGATGAATAGTGGATAATGGATATCTGATGAGCATAGAGGGTATGAGTTGATTCGAGTTTCTTGTGTCAGTATACTGTGACCACGGGAAAGTAGTTTATGAGGAATGACTTATTGATATTTTGATCGGGACGATCAAAGGCAAAGTGGGGGGTAATTGATAACGGTCATTTTACGCCCGTTATTCTATGGTTTTTATCCCCGATTCTAGTTTGAAAGAACTATAATATAGCAATAATTAGTCGTAATATGCTGAATTTACTTATGCCAAGGGTTACGATTCATTATTGTGTATTTAAAGGTTTTATTGTATTATTTGATGTACAGACCGTGTTTTATGCTAAATTTGCAGTGGGTTATTTGAGGAAGCGGAAATTAGGGAATTCGGAGAAGGTTTAATGGATTGCAGACATGTTCAGGCGGCCCAAGACAAAAACGAGATGAAGCCCAGAAGACAGAAGGCTCGGTCGACCGAGCCTATACATTCGGTTGACCGAGTGTCCACGAAGCCCAGCAGAAGTCCAATGCATCCTTTGAGGCAGTTAGGGTTCACTAATGTCGGCATTTTAAGTCGGTCTTCTTAAGTCGGCTGTAGCTCTATATAAACATAAGTCCTTTGTATTTTTTAAGACATACTAATACCAATTCATTCATTTATACATACAAGCAAATAAGGATTCGTTAGGCTTGTGAAAGAGCTGGGGGTGCAATAATGTAAGCCATAGTTTCTCTTCTTGTTTTCTTTTAGTAATTAATTTCCCAATTATGCTTTGATTGTTTGAGTAGTTGTTCATAGCTAGATGATGTAGATATAGGCTATGACGTTAGGGAAGTGATGATGCCTTGTCTATGAGGATCTCATACCCTACGTCCTCTTCCTAAGATTTGTGGATGAATCTACGTGTTTAATTTACGTGTATCTAGGTTAATTTATATAATGTCCTGATGATTCACTATATAGTCCGATTCGTATGAGAAACGCTGAGAAATATATTCAGGGGTGTAATTTGGGGAGTGAGCGCTCGGGTGACTGAGTGGTGTCACTCGGTCGACCGAGCCTATGCATTCGGTCGACCGAGAGCCTCTAACCCTGCTTCAACCGTTAATCAGTCACGTCTTTATGATTAGATTAGCTTAATTGAATCTGTTATCTCAGTAGGTATGGCTATGGCTGCGTTACTCGCTTGATTTAATTAAAATGTGTAAAAAGGAAATACCAATATAAAACTCTTAGGTAGGCTTATGAATTGATCTTCACGGACGTTCAGCGTTATCTAGGAAGGTTTATATTAGGGAATTGCGTGCACCTTGTTTATACGTAGATCGTAAACTAGCATGAGATTATAACTTGGTAATTGTTAGTTGGACGAGAGTTTGAGTGATCGTTTAGGAAGTACGCCTAACCATAGGAATGTTGCCTAGACGAGGTGTACGGTTAATATCGGCATCCTTAGAGTCGTAAGCGTGTGGGTTATATGAGATGGAGGCACTTAAAAGGCGAAGTCACGTAACAATAGCACAGTGATCTAGTGACCTACCGGTGCTACGTCAAGTTTTAGAGGATGACTCCCATAGCCAATATAAACAGATATGAACTGATTAATAGTTGATAAGTCTCGTTGTTATATAAATTGTCTAGATCCAAATGATTACAGTTATAATTGGGTAGTTGATTTCGTTATTTGTTTACATGTTGTTTGTTTATACGTTTAAATGTGTTTTTTCTTTTCTCGTATCTTATGTTGGTCATAGACCGTCTTTGTTAAACGTAATAAGTAGGTTGACTGTTTAAGTAGGATCCACAAATTGATTCTCTGTGGGATCGACCTCGACTCTATCTAGCTATACTGCGATTGAACCTAGTTCACTTGCTAGTGGTTATTTAGGCATCGAGTTAATAATTTAACTTGACTTCAATCAGAAACATATTATCCTGCGATCAATTAGTTCACATACCAGACTAGTAGCTAATTAGTCTAACATGAACTCCCGGGATCGATCATTTTCTTAGGGCTAACAAATAAGGGAACTGTCTGTCTACTTCCCGAGGGAAGGAATGGATTCCATATCTATGATAGCGCAGACCACTCACTCATTCCAGAATAGAGCCAACGAGAAGTGTTGGACCACATACTACGAAGTGATCCTTACTAACACATCAAACTCTACCCTAGTCTAAGCAGTTGTCTTTGATCACCTCAGGATTGAGATTAATCCATATATGATCATCTTGTGATTCGATAAGACTTCTCGATTATGGAATTATATCGAGAACTCAAATCAAATCGGTCCAGCCCTATATGATTATCATCATATATAAATGCCCCACTAGGTACCCTATTACCGACAGTCTGGATACGACTGTCACACCGTAAAGTGTTCTGGACGCATTATTAGCATATTAATCATGAGACCCATACTCAGATTAATCAACGCTACGGACTAAGTTAATTTTAAGTACATCTCACTAACTCAATCCTCTTGTGTATAGCCATACACTGAGTTATGTGATTGCATAAACGAGGTACTTAGGCTTTTCAGTAGTGTCTTAATTATAAACATACATGCATATAATAAGATGAATTATTAATTCTGTCCTAAAACAATTATATAATTGTCTTTCGGGCACTACACCTAACAATCTCCCACTTGCACGAAAGGCTAGTGGATTAATTGTTTTAGAGCACACCCTTATTTATCTATATCTACAACATTCTGCCACTTGCTCAAAACAAGTGAGACGTATCCTCAAATCTGTACCCTCCAAGCGCATCTTAGTAATTCATCCTTCCTAGCACGACCGGAGTGTGCCGCCGTAGGGTAGGTCAATGACCCGGCGTGTACTTAGAATCCGAATACCATGTGACTCGGTAGACTGATCAGGTATGTTGTGGGCTTGAGTCAATCTTTGGGATCGAAACGTCGCCTTTCCATCTAATCCGGTGGTGCGATTTCAATATGCCTTTGCAACACTGGGGACGAAATCGACTTAACGATCATCCTTAATCTGACCTAAAGTCAGAATCAGTGTCATCACTTATATTCTAGTTCGCTCCTGAATATACTAGCATATTATTCCTCATTCTCCCGAAGATACTTGAGGATACACTAAACATCCCATTTCGTATTCATCCTCATGTTTAGATAACCATTCCTGAGAGGTAGGGTAGACTACATCGTTGAATGTTGCATAAATGCAAGAATATCTTAACCAGGTGAATGGATGGGACTGCCAATGATCGATTCTCACGAATTTGAGCGAATCAAATCCTTTAGAAAGAATCCCGATGGCATGTCAGACTTTGACTTCAGATAACACACCCATGTTGTTTTCAACTGTTTCAGTGTTACCATTCACAAACACTAATCTACATACTACTTTACTAATATCGATGCCCAGTCTACGAAAGACTTATCAACATCTGGTCAAGTCCACATATTTAAATGTATGATTTTGAAATGACCTAGAGGTTTGCTTTAATCCCCAAAGGATATAATGCTATGGCAGGCATCCTGCCAAAGGTTCTTTCTGAATAAATTAAGATACCGTTAGTCTCGCAAAAAGGTCTTAGGGAATCACCCCTATTTTCTGCTTTGTAACAAATCCGTTATTTGTTCTTAGCTAAAACCCTTCTATTCTGAATGAATTCAGATTCCGTTGTTCGGCAAGGAAGTCTTAGGGAATCACCCCTATTTCCCGCTTTCTGACGAAATCAAGAAAGACTGAGTGGTAAGAGAGATCACGGTCTGGTTAACTCTCTATCTTTTAAGGAATCACCCCTAAATTACTCAGCTTTGCGGTGAAAGTTAAACTTTCCTATTCATTCAACTCTTCTCTATGTAGTTCCAATTACTCCCACTGGGCCTGAGATACTCATGTGGTTCTACAAGAGTTTCAACAGAACTGGAGTATCAAACTCCATTTACAGGGTTATGGCTTTTAAACCAACCTCTATGATCAGGATCCTATATAGTCCACGAAGGACTATAGGCCATCAATCTACCCTATAGACCGTAAGGTCCTGCAATGGGTAATGGACAAACCATGTTCCCACTGCGTTCGTGGTGGATTGATATACTGATCTAGTTTAGTTGTTCTTATTAGTGTTATCACCAACTGCCGGTGTTGGATGTGGACTGAACAAATCAGTTAGTAACATCTTGGGTACAAATACTTCAAGATCTAAGGTTGTTATTTATAGACTCTATCAGACCGAGTTTGACAGTGTAACCGTCATTATCTGATTTTACGAGTTTTATAACCAACCTTTACTCAATGCATTAAGATATTTCACGACCTGAACGTGCACGCAAAATTTCCAGTCCTACCTTCAAGCACTAAATGCTAAATTTCTATATTTACGGAAGTGAGGTGAACAGAATTCACTTCTTATCCACAAATGCGTAGGCATCTTTTAGGTAGACTTCTCGGCTTTATATTAAAATGTACACCGTTATTTTGTTACCAATATCTTAAATGAGTTCAGCAGCGTATCGTAGCACATCAATAACTATGTAAGGCAAATTTATGGTGTATCCCTTAGTGAAAAACATTTCACTGGGAGGCAGGCCGAGCATCAGTCCCGAAGACTATGCAATAACCTATTTCTGAGTATGGAATACTCTATCTCTGGTGAAATCAGAGATTTCCTCCAAATATTTTGGATAAACTTACCGGAGTTTTGATTAGTTATCAGAAAATATGTCACCGCTCAGAATCTCCCAATAGCTTGTATCTTTCATATGACCCCGAAGGTCGATATGAATAAGCTATGTAACTTCTTTAAATCTATTACCCTTTCCAGATTGAAAGGAAACTTAGGCATTGTTGCTTTGAGACAGGGTTCCTTTGACTGGGAGATAGGAATCACCCTAAGCCAGTCTGCATATTTTGTCGTTGGGGAATATACACTAATTAATAGTATCTAAGAAGTGTTTATCTAAATACGGAAACCATTTGCGTTTATATTGTTTAAGATGTGTTACATATACGTATTCAACATTTCTTAG
Organism: Gentiana dahurica var. dahurica; assembly: GCA_024500145.1. Taxonomy (NCBI): domain Eukaryota; kingdom Viridiplantae; phylum Streptophyta; class Magnoliopsida; order Gentianales; family Gentianaceae; genus Gentiana; species Gentiana dahurica. Next base: position 79,018,523 of record CM044898.1, on the reverse strand, counting down.
TGGTTCTGACTTTATCAAACAAAAGTCTGAGTCTTGGGTTCATGCTACGAATGTTATATTTATCGTCAATAAGACAAACAAATTATCCTATTGAAAATGAATACGTTCGTTCCAACGAATCAGAAAATAGAAAATGAATTTTCTGTGATACTCAAGAATTGAATCCGAGATTCATTTCCTTATATCACTCCCACTAGTCTATCTGAAATAACTGCCCGTTGTATATTTTATTTATCGTTTAATGCAAAGCTACCTGGTTCTTGCAAAGAACTTTAGCTTTCGAGAAAATTGCTAATGATGCATTGGTCAGTGATCCAAAATCACTTTCCTTATCCTCTAATTTCCAATTAATTTTCCGGTTTAGCCTTAAAACTACTTAGTTTAGATGACTAACACGTATAAACATTATTTCCCATTCTCGACTTTCTTTAGACGGAAACAGTCTTGAACTAGCAGTTCGTTTGAGTAGACACTACTCTTGAACTATGGGATGTTTAGTGTTACTTGCTTGGAATATCGATTTTTCTAATCGTCAAATCATAAGATCAAAGCTCCCACTAGTTTATCGGTTCCAAATACCGTATAACTAGCAACACATTGTATTTATGATTTTTCAAAGATTAGAACATCACCTAGAACTAAGCTCCCACTAGTTTATCAGTTCCAAATACTGTCTAACTAGCAATGCTGTGTTCATGATGTTTCAAAGATTATAAAATCTCCAGAACTAAACTTCCACTAGTTTATCAGTTCCAAATACTGTCTAACTAGTAACGCTTTATTCTTGTTTTTCCAATGAATGGAGAAACTCCTGTGCAGTCTATTACACATTTCTAATGATTCAGAAAAACAACAAATCATAAGACTAAGGCTCCCACTAGTTTATCGGTTCCAAATACCGTCTAACTAACAACGCCTTATGTATATGATTTTCCAATTTTTCAATTTAGAAATTTGTTGTGTAATTACACTTTAAAATTCACTAAATGAATTTATCTGATAGTCTTATATCATCTTTTGTAAACTAAGTATGGTTGTCTCTTGTGCAACACGAGTGACATCCGTGACATACCTATACTATGTCACTTAAGTTTTTAAAGGCTCAAGAGAAATATCTCTTCCGAAATATTAAATGCATTGTTTGATAATTACAACGTACTTGTTACTTCCACATTTTTAAAGAAGTCCTATTACTAACAGTTTAGTAGCCTAGAGATATAGTTGTAAAATAAAAATGACAGAAAGTTAAATTCAAAAGTAAATTTTCACTACTAGATTTTTATTTTAGGAATAATAAACATGTTTAAAGTCTATCCTACCATTCCAAGGATTTAATCTCACACCTCAGTGCCGCCGCAGGGTCAGTCAAAGAGGTGACGATTAAACTAAGACAATCTCTCTCAATGATTAAGCTTCGAGAATTGAACATCTCACGGGAATCAGACATCCCGGGCCTTACTTCATTGATTACCTTCCTTTTCTAGCCTAGATATTTTGAAAATATCCATAAAGAGTGTGACCTACTACATCAGATCTCAAAGTACGCCCCGAGTATGCCACCGCAGGGTCGGTCAGTGCATGAGTACCCGAAATCCTATCCATTCAGAGGCCAAGCCTTGAATTTTGATAGGGGTGAACACCACCCACAGGGGGCCGGAATCAAAGCGGCTCGAGGCGTCACCCTTCTCTCACGTGCTTGCACCTATAGTAGAGGCTGTGGGGTCGGCTGTCGCCTTCCCTGCTCCCACTCAATATTTTGGAAAAGTGGTGGGTTTACTAATTACGGTTTCGGTCTTGACAATAAGAAACAATAAATCAAAGTACTCCAAACAAGGTCGGTTATGTAGGCAAGCCTACACCGTCTTATTCGTTGGAACATATGTGACAGTTCAGGCTAATTCGGCAAGAGAAGCTGTTAAGGCCATATTTATATGATTATTAAGGGTTTATTTCATTATTATTTTCCCCACATTTGCATAATTTATATAAGAATTAAGGGTTAAGTGTAATTATTAAGTAAATGTCATTTTAATATGGTTATTTGCAAAATTGGTTATTTTAAGTGTTTAATTGATTTAATTATGATTATTTGGATTTCACTACATTTTGCAATGTTTATTTATCTTTTAGGAGGCTTAATTTCGAGATGAGAGAGGATCAATCAATGATATGGGAAAATAAAAGAGATAAGGATAGAAATCAATCAAGATAAAGATGGAAATATCAAGAAATCCGTTCTGCATCAATCTGGACGAGCGTCCATGCAGCGTTCAATGTGTACGGGCGTCTGGTAATTCGGACGAGCGTCCAGGGAAGAAAAGTTGAACAGAGAGTTTGGACGGAATCTGGACGAGCGTCTTGATAGCGTCTAAGGCATCTTGAACGGGCGTCCATATAAGTGAACGAGCGTCCGGTGCCGACTTAAACCCTAACCGACTTAGAGCTCTATAAATACAGCAGCAGACACAACCCTAAGGATATACTTTTTCATAACATTGAGATCGCACTTTCACACCCAAAAGCTGCGGCTAGAACCCTAATTCCATAGAGATGAATTTCTCCAATCCAACAATCATATTCAACATGATTGTTGGCTAAAAGCCTTGCAGTGAGTCGACGGAGGAAGCCCATCATCAACACAACCAACTAGAGAGTTCGATGCTTTATGTTAGTGAGTTTAATTTATAGTTTTTCATCACTTTGGATGCTGTTTTGTATTGATCATGTTTTGTTGGAATTAACGATTCGATAAAACGATTTATCTATATCTATATGCTTGGATCTATGTATGAAAATATATTGGTTTAAGTTTTATTTCGTTCAAGTGATGCGATTAATTGTGTTATAAGAGATTATGCATAGTTGATTGAGTAAGAGTTTGGAAACAATCTTGTGATTTCGTTTTGATTGCATGTTTAGTTTGTTTGAAAAGATAAACGAAACCCTAGAATTTGGTTGAAGAAATTTAATTGAATTCGTGAATAAATCACTACTAAAAACTATGTCTTTTTAATCACCGTCTAGTTGGATTGTTGGTTGATAGGTGGAACCTAGTCGCCTTGATGTGTTTTCCTTTAATTGTTTTAATCAAAATTGTTTAGATTAAGCTTAGTTTAAGTTCTAGTTTTATAAACCCTAATTCCCTGCTATTTTCCTGCACTTTTCTGCTTCAGTTCGTAATCGGACGCTCGTCTGCAATAGCAGACGTTCGTCCATTAGATTTAGTTTCCAGACGCTCGTTCATCAAAGTGAACGCTCGTCCGTCTTTCTGTTTTCTTATTTCCTACTTGTTTTTATTCCTGTTTTAGTTTCAATTCTTAGGTTTAGGTTTTAGTTAGTTTCAACCTTAGTTTAGTTAATAATTGTGACATAATCGATATAGGTTTATATTTGAATTCGATAAACATTCCACTCCCTTATGACGACCCGTTAACATCCTATACTACGATCCTTATACTTGGGGTGTTTCGGTTATAAATTGTAGAACTCGTTTTTACCAAACAAGTTTTTGGCGCCGTTGCCGGGGAGTCGGTAACGGTTGTCGGATTCTATTTAGGACAATTTTCTGTGTCAAAAGGGGTCGTTAGGGCACGCGGTAGTATTTTGACCATAACTTTCGGCTCGAGTGTCCGTTTGGAACGCAGGACCCCAATTCGGAAAGCTCGTTCCGACGCCGACGACGTGGTGAACGCCCGTAGGCCGTTCAGTGCGTTTTCGAGGTCAAAATCCACTGTTTTCCCCTCCATTTTGGCCCTAGAAGATTTCAACACGTTTTTTTTACCGTCTTAGTGTTTTTCTTGTTTTTAAACTTTTCGTAGGTAGGTTTCTTTTCCAGTTTCGGTTATAAATTGTAAAACTCGTTTTTACCGAACAAGTTTTTGGCGCCGTTGCCTCTATTAATGTGATGCCATTAAACGTATGCAAAAAGCTCGGGTTAGATAAAAGGATGCGGGAACACCCGATTTCTCTTCAGATGGTAGATAAATCTAGCCGGACTGCAGCCGGTTGTGTAGCTAATGTTCTCCTTCAAGTTGAACATTTAGTCTTCCCTACCGACTGGGTTATTCTAGACTATCCTCGGTTTCTATATATTTTCTAAAATAAAAAAAAAATACTAAAAGCCTTCTGAACGAGCGTTCACCCATACTGAACGCCCGTCTGCCCCCATCTGTCTTCTGAACGCCAGTTCAGTGCTCTGAACGAGCGTTCACTTCCTGAATCCTCTCTAAACTAGCGTCCACGTACACTGAACGCCAGTTCAGTCCCTGAAAATTCCACTTTTCTTTTCTCTGCTCTTCTATCTTTCTACACTTCTAAATCCTCCAATCTTCTCTAAACTCGTTCTCATCAACCCTAAGGTTGATTTCTTCCTGTTCTGCTTCTCTGGTTTATGCAAACGAGAAGTAAGAAAGGACTTCTAATCTTCGATCCCGAGCCTGAACGATCTATTTTTAGAAGGAGGCTTCTCCCTGATTCGGACATAATGGCGGATCAAGATCCACCAATTCCAAATCCTGATCCCCAAGCTCAGTTAAATTTAATCCTTCAGCAGATGCAAGCCCTGCAGCAACAACAGAATCAACAAGCTGGCATAAATCAACAACTTCAACAATTTAGATAAAACCAGCTTAATCAACTAAACCAGGACCCCTACACCCCATATCTAAATCAAGATTTTCTTGAGGGGCATAGACCTATTCGTCCTCCTGACATGGGAGGAGTGAATTTCGATCTAAAGAACGGAGTAGTTGCTCTAGTTCAGAATAGCTCTTTCGATGGTACTGCTCAGGAAGATCCCCACGACTTCTTGTCCACATTCGTACAAATCTGTGAAGCAGACCATTATCCTGGTGTTGATTCTGAGATAGTTAAGTTAAAGCTATTTCCTTTTGCTTTGAAAGGTGAAGCAAGTCGGTGGTTTAAATCGTTAGCACATCATTCTCTACATACATGCAATGATGTCAAAAGAGCCTTCGCTCTTAAGTGGGTTTCACCAGGCAAGATTATGGAGATGAAATGGGAAATAGCTACGTTTGAGCAGTTGGAGGATGAGACTGTTGGAAAAGCTTGGGAGAGATTGAATCTCTTGATGAGGAAATGCCCCAATCACGGATATGACAGACATGAGTTGCTGGAACTGTTTTATAGTGGTGTCTCTCAACCTAATAGAGACTATCTTGACTCCACAGCTCATGGATCCTTCTTAGGGGGAGGTGATGAGACTGCCTACAGAGTGGCTGAGACCATCGCTAAGAACAATATGTGGTCGACTCCCAAGAAGACCAATGTTGTTAAGAAAGAAGGTACTGCAAGCAGTCCTGATACAAAGCTGTTGGTTGCTCAGATGGAATTGATAAGCAAGCAGCTGGCCAATCTTCAGACGCAGCCTTCTGATCTTAGAATGCAGGTAGGAACGGAGATGACGGAAGAAATAAATCTAATGGATAATCAAAACCAACCCTTCCGAAACTTTAACCAGAGCCAGAACTACTCAGGATTTCAACGACAAAACTTCAATCAAGCCAAGTTACCACCTGGCCCTTCCAATTCGAATTCTTTTAACTCAAACTATCAAAGGACAGCTCCTAACTCCCAAAGGCCTCAAGGAGGATGGAACCAAACTCAAAATCATACCACCTCATGTGTCCCTCAACACAAATTTGATGAGCTGGTAGACATGGTGAAGACTCTGTCTACTAGTGTTAAAGCTATTGAGAGACAAGTTGGTCAGATGGCAGACCAGCAAGCAAGCAGACCTCACGGTAAACTTCCGAGTTATACCGAGAGAAACCCAAAAGCTGATGTGAATGTTTGCACTGCCATTACACCACAATGGGAGTATGGACAAGAAGAGGAGTTGAATGAAGTAACATTGAGAAGTGGTAAGAAGGCTGAATCCGGCAAGATGTCGGGAAACGAGTAGCCCCTCCTGACGCCATGAGTTCAGGAGGGGGAAATCAGAAATCACATGCCGGAGAAAGCAACGATGAGGAGCTTAGTGACAATTCTTCGGAGGACTAAAATAATTCTGATGACGAGGAAAGAAAGGAAAGTCAAGGGGAGGTACCCCTGACTAAGAAAAAGAAAGAAAAGTTCGTAAGATGGAAGGATAGGGAGGATGAGGCGATAAAGAATCAAGCTACAGGGAATGATAAAGCCCTTCCTTATCCCCCAAAAAGGAAAGAGAAAGCCCTCACTAATGACAAGCAATATGATGGAGTGAGGAGGATGCTTAGAGACACTCAAGTTAGTATGCCCTTAGCCGAGGTATTAACTGAAATGCCTAAATGCTCTAAGTATCTTAAAGAATTCTGTGGGAGTAAGAGAAAGCTTCAGGGGATGGCTGAAGAAGTGCTACGTGAAGATTGCGCGATGGTTTCACAGAAAGTCGCTGTTAAGCGAGGTGACCCTGGCAGACATTCAATCTCCTGTGAGATCGAAGGCCATTTGTTCGAAAATGTCTTATGCGACTCAGGGGCCTCTATTAATGTGATGCCATTAAACGTATGCAAAAAGCTCGGGTTAGATAAAAGGATGCGGGAACGCCCGATTTCTCTTCAGATGGTAGATAAATCTAGCCGGACTGCAGCCGGTTGTGTAGCTAATGTTCTCCTTCAAGTTGAACATTTAGTCTTCCCTACCGACTGGGTTATTCTAGACTATCCACCTGATAAGGAGATGCCTCTAATTCTAGGCCGAACCTTTTTAGACACTTCTAACGCTCTCATCGACTTCTGCAAAGGACAGATTACTCTTAGAGTCGATGACACATACGTTACCTTCACCCGAGGGACATATCCTGAAAGAGCCGTAATTGATGAAATATCGTTTGTCGAAGCTATCTATGAGGACGAAAAAGATGCCTACTCTGAAGAAGCAGAGGAGTTGACAGAGATAGGTGTTTTTGAAGTCATGGACATTGAAGATCAAGCTGACTGCGGACCATCTTCTAATTCATTTCAAGCCGTAGGCATTGACGAGTCATCTTCACTCGCTCACACTGAGCCTGTTAGTGAGTTAGAAGCATGGAGATGCCCAGCAACAAACGATGATTTCAAAGAACTGAGTTAGGAAGACTTCATCCCTGGTGAAGAAGAAGCTCTGATGGGTAGTTGGGACGAGGTAGACTTTTGGAGAGAAGCTACTCATTGGGAAGTAGATGATTGGGAAGAGCTGGCAGAAGAGCTTAAAGACGAAGAGTTAAGAAAAATGATCGATCACAAGAAAAAGGAAGCAAGTGTTGACCGGAGGATTCCGATGGATGATTTGATCCAGTACCTTTCTGGGGTTGAGCCACGGGAAGATGAGTTATTCTTTAGTCAACCACTCCAAGCTCATAAAGAGAAAGGTGGCCCGTTAAAGTCTAGTATTGAGCAACCACCTACTGATTTAGAGCTCAAACCGCTTCCGAAACACCTTAAGTATATCTTTCTTAAGGATGGAGATAAATTGCCTTTGATCATTTCTTCAAAACTCGACCCTGAGCAAGAAGCACAGATGATAGAAGTGCTTAAAAAGAATATCCTCGCGTTCGGATGGCAAGTGGGTGATATCCGAGGAATCAGCCCAGATGTATGCATGCATAAAATCCGAACGGAGGAGGGAGCTAAAAAGGTTAGACAACCTCAGAGAAGGCTGAATCCGCATACGCAGGAGGTTGTCAAGAAAGAAGTGATAAAGTGGCTTGACATGGGCATCATCTATGCAATCGCCGATAGCGAGTGGGTCAGCCCTGCTCAAGTTGTGCCAAAGAAGGGTGGAATCACAGTCGAAAAGAATGAAAAAGGGGAGGAAGTTGCCTTACGACTCGTGACAGGCTACAGAGTCTGTATTGACTATCGTAGACTTAATGAGGTTACTGCCAAGGACCACTTTCCCCTACCCTTCATTGACCAGCTTATTGAACGACTGAGTGGTCATAAGTATTATTGTTTCCTTGATGGCTATTCTGGCTACTTCCAGATAGCCATTGATCCTAATGACCAAGAGAAGACAACTTTTACGTGTCCATCTGGTACTTTTGTTTTTCGCAGAATGCCATTCGGCCTATGCAATGCACCCGCGACATTTCAACGGTGCATGTTAGCCATTTTTTATGGACTTGTGGAGCAATGCATGGAGGTCTTCATGGATGACTTCTCAGTCTACGGCGATAGCTTTGATGAAATTTTAAGGAACCTAGATATGGTACTCCAACGATGTGTTGAGAAAAATATGGTGCTTAACTGGGAAAAATGCCATTTTCTAGTAGACGAAGGAATCGTTTTGGGACATAAGGTGTCCAATGCTGGTATTCAAGTTGATAAGGCTAAGGTCGAGGCAATTGAAAGGATGACGTACCCTAAGACAGTGAAAGAGGTACGAGGTTTTCTAGGTCATGTTGGCTTCTACAGGCGTTTCATTAAAGATTTTTCTACCATCGCCAAGCCTTTATCAAATCTTTTGAAAGATGATGTAGATTTCTTGTTCGATGCGAAGTGCAAAGAAGCTTTCAATTGTCTGAAAGACAAGCTTATCAGTGCCCCTATTTTAGTTGCACCTGACTGGACCAAGCCTTTCGAGTTGATGTGAGATGCCTCTAATTACGCCGTAGGCGCAGTTTTAGGTCAAAGAGTTGATAAAAGGTTCAGGCCCATTTATTATGCGAGCCGCACCTTGAACCCGGCTCAATGCAATTATACCACAACTGAGAAGGAATTCTTAGCTGTTGTTTTTGCCATTGACAAGTTTAGAAGTTATCTTCTAGGGTCTCAAGTTGTTGTTTGGACCGACCATGCAGCCTTGCGCTACCTTATGGACAAAGCGGATGCAAAACCAAGGTTACTTGATGGATTCTGATTTTACAAGAGTTTGACCTTGTGATTAAAGATAAGAAAGGTAGTGAGAATATTGTGGTGATCATTTATCTCGCTTAGTAAATGAGGGTGCCGAGAATCACAATGATATAGGCATTGATTTTCCGACTGAGCAATTGATGAAGCTTGAAACGGTTAGGCCGTGGTATGCTGACTACGTCAACTATTTAGCGAGTGGTCATTTAGAGGATATGACGTATCAGGAGAAGAAAAAGTTCTTTTCTGATCTTAAATATCTCGTATGGGAAGATCCTTATTTGTTCAAAATCTGTAAAGACGGGTTGCTTCGACGGTGTGTTCCTGAGCATGATCAGTGGGATATCCTAGAACAATGCCATAGCGGTCCTACCGGAGGTCATTATGGAACACCGAAGACGGTTGCAAAGATCCTTCAAGCTGGATTCTACTGGCCGACTCTGTTTAAAGATGCAGAAGCCTTTTGTAAAGGATGTGATAGGTGCCAGAGAACTGGACGGCAGAGTAGTAGGATGGAAATGCCACTTAAGCCCATTTTTGAATGCGAAGTTTTCGACGTTTGGGGCATAGATTTTATGGGACCCTTTCCATCTTCGTGCCGTAATAAATATATCCTCGTCTGTGTCGACTATGTTTCCAAGTGGGTTGAAGCAATAGCCACCCAAACTAATGATCATAAAGTCGTGAAGAAATTCTTGCAAAAGAATATCTTTACCAGATTCGGCTGTCCGAGAGCACTCATTAGTGATGAAGGTACCCATTTTTGCAATGCACCGCTTGATAAAATCCTTGAAAAATATGGTGTCAAACACAAAGTTGGTACACCATATCATCCCCAGACCAGTGGCCAAGTCGAGGTAAGCAACCAGAGCTTGAAAAGAATTTTGGAGAAGACCGTGAACAATAATCGATCTAATTGGAGTCTTAAGTTGGATGACGCATTGTGGGCTTATCGTACTGCATTTAAGACCCCGATGGGTACGTCACCCTTCCAAATGGTCTATGGAAAAGCTTGTCATTTACCTGTCGAACTTGAACACAGAGCTTTCTGGGCAATTAAATTCTTAAATTTCGATAGCCAGCTCTGTGGGGAGAAGAGATTATTGCAATTAAACGAGCTCGATGAATTTAGACTCAGAGCATATGAGAATGCAAGAATCAGTAAGGAAAGAACAAAGATACTCCATGACGCTAAGATCAAGGACCGAGAATTCAAAGGTGGTGAAATGGCTTTACTCTATAATACTAGACTTCACCTGTTTCCGGGTAAACTCAAGTCTAGATGGTCTGGTCCCTTTGAGATTCTCGAGGTTAATCCAAGTGGAGTAATTACTTTGAACGGGTATGGTAATCAAGCTTTTAAAGTGAATGGCCATCGACTTAAGAAATATTTTGGGCAACCAAAGGAAAAGCCTGAGACTCTTTATTTCCAAAGAAGAGATGAGAGTACAGATGTCCTGATTTGTGAAGAGATTCCATCTTATTTCTTTGAGTCAGATGATGACATTCCTACCTCTACCTGTGAGGAACCTTCTTCTGGGACTTCTGAGCATGTTGGCACACCTATGCCTATCATCCGCAAGAACAAGAAGAAGAGAGTCAGTGTAGTTTGGAGAGAAAAGTTTAATGATCTTATAGCACACTTGACTTGTTGTTGTGGTGAAAATCATTTCCGCCCCAGTACTTCTGATTCCGATACTGAGGTGGCGGTAGTCAAACCAAAGTGGCCCGATCCGGGTTGATCTTTTGAAATCTGTGTCAAGCTATTGACATTAAAAAAAGCGCTCCTAGGAGGCAACCTAGTTATTTGTTTTTTTTTAGGTTGTTTTATTGTTTTACAAGTAGTACTTTAAGTTGATTATGTGTTGATGGTTATTCCTCCTACATTCATTGTAAGTGTTTTGTGTTATGTGTTGCTCATATACCCCTTGTACCCCGAGATTATCTCTATGTCGAGTGTTGCAGATACTTTTGAGCAGTTTCGCAAGCTTTTATGTCCAGTGTTGTCTATTCAAGTTGTAACGGTACACTCATGCTCCGGCCTGACCTCTGCCAACTTTCATACGACAACCACTGTTGAAACCAGCTAAGTTTTTTTTTTATTATTATTATTTATTCTGCACATTCTGAGGACATAATGTGATATAAGTGTGGGGGGGTAAATTGGGTATGTTTTTATGCTATATCCTTTGAAATATGAGTGAATGTTAAATTTCCACGAAATTTAAATTTTTGTTAGTCTCGAGCATATGGTTGAAACTAAATGCTTGCTAGTTGTAGTTTTCTAACGATGATAGTATGTGACTTAGTGAGATAATTATAGCATGTCTTTACTTTCATGGAGCTAGTATTCATTTTTCGTTCACGAGAGCCTTTGATATTGAAGCAAGTATTTTTGAACTATATCTTTTCATTATTTTAGTGATTTATCTTAGGAAGGTCAGTATAGTAACACCTTAGTTAGCCCGTGTGCTGTGAATATCATAAAGTTCGAATGTGATAAGTGAGATGTAACGTATGTCTTAAAAAGAATGAATAAGCAATCATAATAAATACGTTTGTCGGAAGCTGGTTTATGATTGGAGTGCGGTAGGGCATTATCTCGAAATGTCCTATTCCACTATGATGACCAAAATCTCACGACAGTCAGGAGAAGCTACCTTATGATTTGAGTAAGGTAGGGTGTTATCACGAAACATCCTATTCTACTATGATGGGTAAGAGCTCATTCTGATATGCGTCAAATTTGGAAATTTTGGAAATGATGAGTAAAAATAAAGTGAAGTCTTTGTTATCATGGATCTTATACCCAGTAGAACCGCATGATATGCTGTAGGGATTATCCTACTGAGTGCGTGGGAAGGCTTTGAGTGGAGCTATTACTGCCTATATCTAGGATAGTCATTGGATTTTTGAGAGGATATTTCTTTGAAAGGCTTGTTAAATTTGAAAAGGGCTTGTCACACATACACTGAATCTATCTCTGTGATGGTATTGTTTGCTATAGTTGTTGTATCTTTTGTTACGTGAGTTAGAGATCTATGTGGATTGCATGAAAGTTGAGCTATAGTTTTGATTGTTTTGTCCGAGGACGTACAAAAAGCTAAGTGTGGGGGTGTTGTTAAGGCCATATTTATGTGATTATTAAGGGTTTATTTCATTATTATTTTCCCCACATTTGCATAATTTATATAAGAATTAAGGGTTAAGTGTAATTATTAAGTAAATGTCATTTTAATATGGTTATTTGCAAAATTGGTTATTTTAAGTGTTTAATTGATTTAATTATGATTATTTGGATTTCACTACATTTTGCAATGTTTATTTATCTTTTAGGAGGCTTAATTTCGAGATGAGAGAGGATCAATCAAAGATATGGGAAAATAAAAGAGATAAGGAAAGAAATCAATCAAGATAAAGATGGAAATATCAAGAAATCCGTTCTGCATCAATCTGGACGAGCGTCCATGCAGCGTTCAATGTGGACGGGCGTCTGGTAATTCGTACGAGCGTCCAGGGAAGAAAAGTTGAACAGAGAGTTTGGACGGAATCTGGACGAGCGTCTTGATAGCGTCTAAGGCATCTTGAACAGGCGTCCATATAACTGAACGAGCGTCCGGTGCCGACTTAAACCCTAACCGACTTAGAGCTCTATAAATACAGCAGCAGCCCCAACCCTAAGGATATACTTTTTCATAACATTGAGATCGCACTTTCACACCCAAAAGCTGCGGCTAGAACCCTAATTCCATAGAGATGAATTTCTCCAATCCAACAATCATATTCAACATGATTGTTGGCTAAAAGCCTTGCAGTGAGTCGACGGAGGAAGCCCATCATCAACACAACCAACTAGAGAGTTCGATGCTTTATGTTAGTGAGTTTAATTTATAGTTTTTCATCACTTTGGATGCTGTTTTGTATTGATCATGTTTTGTTGGAATTAACGATTCGATAAAACGATTTATCTATATCTATATGCTTGGATCTATGTATGAAAATATATTGGTTTAAGTTTTATTTCGTTCAAGTGATGCGATTAATTGTGTTATAAGAGATTATGCATAGTTGATTGAGTAAGAGTTTGGAAACAATCTTGTGATTTCATTTTGATTGCATGTTTAGTTTGTTTGAAAAGATAAACGAAACCCTAGAATTTGGTTGAAGAAATTTAATTGAATTCGTGAATAAATCACTACTAAAAACTATGTCTTTTTAATCACCGTCTAGTTGGATTGTTGGTTGATAGGTGGAACCTAGTCGCCTTGCTGTGTTTTCCATTATTGTTTATTAATCGAATCGTTTAGATTAAGCTTAGTTTAAGTTCTAGTTTTATAAACCCTAATTTCCTGCTGTTTTCCTGCACTTTTCTGCTTCAGTTCGTAATCGGACGTTCGTCCGTAATAGCAGACGCTCGTCCATTAGATTTAGTTTCCAGACGCTCGTTCATCAAAGTGAACGCTCGTCCGTCTTTCTGTTTTCTTATTTCCTGCTTGTTTTTATTCCTGTTTTAGTTTCAATTCTTAGGTTTAGGTTTTAGTTAGTTTCAACCTTAGTTTAGTTAATAATTGTGACATAATCGATATAGGTTTATACTTGAATTCGATAAACATTCCACTCCCTTAGGACGACCCGTTAACATCCTATACTACGATCCTTATACTTGGGGTGTTTCGGTTATAAATTGTAAAACTCGTTTTTACCGAACAGAAGCCCCGTTTAGCCCGAGGGCTTATCGGCTATGCTAAGTCTTGTCGAACCACTGTAACGTACATCACACGTGGAAGGGGAGTCGATTGAGCCAAAGCTCGATTGAACTCGCCCAACCATGGTTAGACCATTTCCGAACCCATGTACAATGATTTTCCCAATTTCTAAATTATCAACCAAAGCGTAATCTTGTTTCTGTTTAAGGTAGGTTCACCGAAAACTCAACGATTTATCTAAGTGGGATTCACCGAGAATCCATCACTAAAATCGTAACGATTGACAAAACCCGGTTCCTCGGTTTTAATAATTAGTTACCTAATTAATTAACTACCACATATTAATTAAAGAAGCTTTTTAACTAATTATACGAGTTATACATGCCTAATTTATTTGAAATAAACTAGCTACATGTATGCATTGGAGTGGAATCATGATATGATGCATGTCATGGCAATTTTCCGGTTTCTATCACATAATTTCGATCATACACGAAAAATTAACGGAAAAATTAAACACCGATCATTGGTACCCCCGTATCTAACCCAAAAAAAAAACACAAACCCTAACTAGGGTTTACTATTTTCTAATCTGCTGCGGCTGCGATTTATCGATGATCGGACATCCAAACAAACCTTGATCGTCATGAAAATTTATGGACCTGTTCTTCACTCCTCCTACTTCAATCTGAATGGTTGGATCTTCGTTTAAACAGTCCAATTTTCTCCAGCAATCCGCCGATCTAACTACTGCATCTGTTTATAACTGCAGTGCAACAGTGTCTTCCCGGGGAAGAACGGGCATCGAGACAAATCCCGATCGACCTGAAATTTTTAGGGCTTGTTCATAACTCCATGGTAGTCGATCTGAATGGTCGGATCTTCGTTTCAACGGTCCCATATCTTCCAGAAATTCGACGAACTCAGAGCTAGGGTTTTAATGCCTGCTGTGCTTTTCTGTTACAGCAGCAACTTTATAGCAGCGATCGGACATCGAGATCGACTCCGATCGTCACGAAATTTTGAGGGCATGTTCTTCAACATTTATTCTTCATTCTGACTGGAGGGATTGTCATTTCAACGCCTCAGACTCTGGGAAAAACTAAAAAAATGGAGCAGCAACAAAACAGATCTACTTCCAGGAAATTAAAATTACAAAATTTCCTATACTCATATAAACGAATTTATATGAGTTTGCAATAGATCTAACGAGTAAACAGTACCAACCCCAATTCATCTCTTCAACCACAACAATCATAAATGCATACATACATGATATTTTCGATTCAAAAAAAAGAAAATAAGCAATCTACACATGCTATTCCACTACTTAGATCTAAAATTCATATACTTTGATTGATAGATCAAGGGCTCCAATACCACTTGTAGGATGTAATATCGACGGATGGATCAAAGGTCTACCCGATTACACAGCGGAAAGTACAAGATCTAGATCTAACAACCAAAATACATAAATAAATAGATCTAGTCCTACGAGGGGGTTTTGATTGCTTACCTGTTTATTGTGAATAAACGTCTAGAACAATCCGAGATCCAAGATCCAAGAATTGAGAAGCCACCATCTTCCGGCGTGTATCACCAAGCAACACCAAGTGGATAGTGATTCAAGCCGCTTGACCTCCTCGATATGCTACCTTAGAAAAACCCGATGTTTTTCTAAAACTCGAACCCTTAGTATAATGGCCGAAATCTCCATGCCATAATACTACCATAAAGTTGAAAATTATGTTGTGTCCAAAGGCTTGCGAGAACTCTCGTTATATAGGAGAGTAATCATTGTCCTCCAATGATTTAATTAATTAACGGATAATCAATTATAATAATCCTTATTCCAATAAAAGATAAATATAATATATATCCCAAACAAATTAGGATAAATAAATATATTATCTAATATTCCATGATTTATCACTTAACAAATAAATGATTAAATCACATATTAAATAATTATCCAAGAAAACTAATTTCTCTCTAATTATTCAATCTTCACAAATGCGCCCCAAACCCTAACAAATAGGTCCACACGCATTTTTGACACATCGGGCCGAGTCCACGAAAAATATCTTTTCATGTATTTAATTATCTAGTCCAACTAATTAATTAATCCACATATCAATTAAATAGTCCAATCCAACTATTTAATTATAATTGAGGTGAAAAGATGAGAAAACCTATATGCTATATTAGGAGCCACGTAGGGGACCATGGACCCATATTCAGTAGCTACAATAAATTAAATAAAATTATTCGTCAGCCCGAACAATTATATTCAATCTATTAATTCCGGGATTACACCACCAT
The DNA here is from genome assembly GCA_024500145.1 of Gentiana dahurica var. dahurica. Taxonomy (NCBI): domain Eukaryota; kingdom Viridiplantae; phylum Streptophyta; class Magnoliopsida; order Gentianales; family Gentianaceae; genus Gentiana; species Gentiana dahurica. The sequence continues at coordinate 79,002,664 of CM044898.1, read as the reverse complement.
AAACCCGAAACTGAACTCTGCCGAATATAGATAACTTACACTCAACCATGAGTCGAAAGCGTCCCCAGATATAATCATTACATACAGATAAATCCTCCATAGACTGTTCATTTCGAGTCGGGATATTTCCGTAAACCCTTCTCGAAACATATTATCCTTATTTACCATTAACCCCCTAGTGATCAATTAGTTCTGATAAGAGAATTTTTGCAATCCAGTTAATCAAGTAAAAAATCTAAACCTTAGCAAAATCTACTTTCTAACCGGCAGTGGACAGGATCGATCGTAAGTAGTGCTTGAGGAGTCCGAGGTCGAACCCACAGAGATTGGCTTTGAGTACCACAGCTGACATAGCACTCAGTTCAGGTCAACCAGAAAAATATGTCGTTATACTATTGCATAAAAGAAAAATTATACTGATCGGGTTTTTTTAACGATTAAAGTGGTACAGCCGAACTACGATCCAGCGGATTACTCTACCCCTCAAACAAACTACCCCGGGAGTGTGCTTTACCTTCCTTGCCTGAACGATAAAAACTCCGTATTGGAAATGGACCTAATGACCAGGGTGTCAATCTAGTGCACAGGTAGGTGTCAAACTACCTTTTAAGCCAAAACGTCTACGGTCCCGAAACCCCGGTTCCCACACTTCTCCGCAACATACATTTATAAGCTAGATGTGTGTGATGGTAAACTAGGTGATCAATCTAGCTCAATTACGATTAAAGTAGGCTTCGTGATATGAATTATCGATTAGGACATTTTATTACGTGCTACACTACCTCCCGGTTCATCTCCCTAATGGCGTTTCATCCGCTTTCTCATAATTCGGGCGTACAAATGATTTAGCTACTCATTATCGAATTGAAACAAATAACGGTACCAAAGTAAACAAAAAATCATACCCACTTTATTGAAAATTGATGAAGTACCAAAGTTGTGCTCACAAAGATCAAATCTTGACAATCGAAATGTAACGGATTGATGTTGTAATGTATTTAATGTAATAGAGGATCGAAAGTCGAGAACAACGATATAAGGTACTTAATTCTACGCTTCCGGGTGAAGGAAATCGCCCAAAAGATGCTACAACTATCTAAAATCGTAAAAGTCTGCTGAATAAAACGTTTGAGGTCCCCTTTTATAGCCTAGGGTAAAATTCAGCTTATCCATACGGATAACAGGCTATCCATACGGATGGTTCTTGATTCTCCAGGTTGTCCGTACGGATATATCTCTGATCAAATATTCTGTTTTTGCTCCCAGGTGTCTGTCCGTACGGATAGATTTCTCTCCGTTCGGATGTGTCTTTGCTGCATCAGTATATCCGTACGGACAGATGGATATCCGTACGGATAAATCTCTGTTCAAAATTTTTACATCCCTCTGAGAGTTGTCCATACGGACAGATGTTTGTCCGTACGGATAGGTGCCTTAAACTCAGGAACTTCACTTTTTCCATACTTAGGCTTCGTTTCTCGCCTCGGACACGTCTAAACTCACGAATCATCGCTTTCCGGGCTCCCGACTCACCCAAATCCTGCATAAACATGGAAACAACAAGCAAACACATAACCCTGCAAACTACAGGTGCTCGGGAAATGAGTATAAAGTGCTAAAAGTAGGCCGAGCTTATGGAAAAACCGACAGTTACTCGCCGTGCAAAGAAAACCTCATTAACACTCATTATAGGGTCCAAACTCACCCGAAACATGCTAGAAATATGATAATCGTGGGTTAAACTGCACAGAAATGTACAGTAAAGTTGGTTCCTATCACCACCCCACACTTAGCCTTTACTCGCCCTCCAGTAAATCAGGCGATCAAACTATGCCAAGGAATCAACTTTATGGTACATGCGTGCGTTTCAAAATATCAAAGTAAAAAGAACATAGACGAGTGAATGTAATACCTTGACTCCACAAAATCACGAAACGGAGTGAGTGTGTGGTGAATGACGACGACTTATACTCAATACGGTTACCGGCTTGGAAAACCGGACAAACGACGACACACAATCCTGCCCTTCCTAGAGTCTCCACTAATCGAGGTTCACCAGGGCCAAAGATCTGGTCATGTAGGACTTGAAAGGTTATAACGTTAGGCTCAGACGGGGGTTATCGAAGGATAATTTGGGACTGGAGAAAAGAAGGTACGAGTGAACCTAATCATTGCGTATACTCCCTCAACTCGAACACAGAAAAATACCAAACTTCTTGCGAATTTCCATTAGAACTGTTAGGTATGATGCCCGAAAGACAATTTTGTAATTGTTTTATTTAATAAATGAAATGATATTGTTATTCATATTTATTATTCTCATATTCACCGATGTGACAATAGTAATTACACTATAGAAAACCCTAAATTATATCGTTTATGTAATCACTTAACTCAGTGTATGGTATATACACGGGAGGATTGAGTTAGTGAAGATGTACTTAAAATACAATTAGCCCGCAGTGAAGTTAATCGAGAGTATCAGGTCTCTCCTTTAACGTGCTATTAATGCGCCTATAACACAATAGGTGTGATTGTCTTATCCGGACTTTCGGTTAAGAGAACCTAGTGGGGCATTTATATATGATAGATATATCATATAGGGCTGGACCGATTTGATTAGAGTTCAAGATATAATTCCGTAATCGAGAAGTCTTATCGAATCAATGGATGATCATATTTATGGATATATCTTAATCCTGAGGTGATCACAGTCAACTGCTTGAATCAGTATGAGGTTTGACTTGACGGTTAAGGATTACACTGAGTCTGTGGTCTGAATTACCCCATCTTGGCATTGTACTGGATTGAGTGAGTAGTCTGTGTTATCACAGATATGGAATCCATTCCTTCCATTTATGGAAGTAGATAGACAGTTCCCTTATTTGTTAATCCTAGAAACCGATCGATCGTGCGAGTTCATAATACACCGATTAGCTACCAGTGAGTTGTATGAATTAATTGATCACTAGGGGTTAATGGTAAATAAGGATAAGAGGTTCTAAAAGGGTTAACGGTAACTTCCCGATTTAGAATGAACAATCTATGGAGGATTAATCCATATGTAATGATTATATCAATGGACGCTTATTATTATTCTCGTGAGGAGATAAATATAATCTCATAATCGGAGGAGTGCAGTCACGGGATTATGGTGGCATATTCCTGTGATTGATTTATCGAATATAAATATTATGTTCGTAAGATAATTATTTATTTGATTTATCGGAGCCGCTGATTATTAGTCCATGGTCCCCGACGTGCCTCCTAATATAGCATAGCTATTCTCGGACGTCGAATCCTAATAATATTAATTTAGTTCTTGTTGGACTTTATTAAAACAATATGTGAATTAATTGTTTAGTGGACTATTAAGTTAGTTGGGCTAAATAATTAAATATGTGGAAAAAACATTTTCCATAATCTTGGCCCAATTATTGTGTAATGGCAAAATTGATATTGACTAGGTCAAATATTGGTAAATTTCGCCCCACCTTATTATTATGGAACAAGAAATTATTTTCTTGTGTATTAATAAGACATGTGCATAAAATATTTATTGGATAAATATTTATGGAAAGAAATAAAGATAAATATTATTCTAGATTTGTTCTAGAATATTATGGAATTATCTTTTATTTAATGGATTTATTTTAATTGCAAAATAAAATCTTTGGAGGCTAAGTTTTACTCTCCTATATAAAGAGAGTTCTCCCAAGCCTTACATACACTATAAATTTCGACTTCACCTCTTAGAGAGGGAAGGAATAAATTTCGGCCAAGTGGGTTTAAGGGAAAATCTTGGAGGTTTTTCCGGGTAGCATATCGGAAGGATTCGAGACGAGAATTTCCTTCCACCGGGAGTTGCTTGGATCACATGTACGGAAGATCGTGGTGCTCTTCACATCTTCGTTTTTAATTTCTATTGCGGCTCTTCTACTTGGATTTTGAGATCCAAGAGGTATGATCTACAACCCCCTTGTAGATATAGATCTAGTTACTTTATTACGTGTATTTTATAGATCTAGATCCTTAAATCGCTTCCGTTGCGGATGGTATTACTAACAGTGGTATCAGTCGCCATGGTGATCTTTATTTATACGTATAAAATATTAGATCTAGGAGTGGTAAACATGTAGTTTTTTTTGTCCCAAATTTTTTAAAAAGGGGCCGATGCATGTATGATTATTTTTATTTTATTAATGTCTTGGTTGAAGAGATGGATTGGGGTTGGTACTGTTTACTCGTTAGATCTATTGTAGCTCTTTTGTTTAGTAACAATTGAGCATAGAAATTGTATTTATTTTATGTCAATTTTCGAAATTTATATGTAAAAGTAGCATCTTTTATTGTAATTTTGAATATACGGTCTGGAAAAGATAAAGATCTTGCTGGAAAATTGAAGATCAAGACGAAACCCAAGGTATGAACGAGGAGAAACGGATAAAGTTTTATTAAAAACTGCTACAGGACTTTCTGCGACGCTGAAAAGCGTCGCTATAAGTCCTGTCTAATAAAAAATTGCGGCTAGGGTTTTATTTATGTTGCGGCAGCATCAAATTTTTTGTTAACCTAACTTTTTTTTTTTTTTTTTTTATACTAAACTGCCGTTTGAGAGAAAAAAAAAATTTATTTTTGGAAAATAATTATTAGCAGCCGCATGAAATAAAAAAAATAAAATTTTGGATTAATTATAATAAATTGGATTTATTTAATTAAAAAGACCTTTTCTCCTCTCGGGTGTTCGTGGTTCGTGATCCGGCGGTTCGAGTTCAAGATTCGAAGATCAAGACTCGAAGACAACAAGATTGTAATTTTTTTTCCTAGGATAGATTAGATACGGGGGTACCAACAATCCATCTCGGTGTTTAAATTTTTTCCGCAATTTATTTTTTATGTGTTTGATCATAAAATAGATATAAAATCGGAATTGCCATGACATGCATCATATCATAAATCCACTCCATGCATACATGTAGAATTTTAATTTTGGTAATTAAAATAGGCATGTATACAAACTCGTGTAATTAGTTGAAATTTAATTAATACGTCGTAATTAATAAATTTAGTAACTAATTAAAGATCCGAGGACGGGTTATGAAATCGTTAAGCCTTTCGGTGTGTGTTCTCGGTGAACCGCCTTAAAGCCCAAACGAGATCATGTTTTCGATTCGTAGTGTCTACGAGATTGAATGATGGTAAAAGAACAATAAATCTTGGATAAAAACGGTTCGCTTATAGGTTGGGTGGTCAACTGAGCTAGGCTCGACCGACTTAACCCTCCTAGTGTGATGTATGCACGGGGGTCCGGCAAGACTAAGCTACACCGGAGAATGGAGGGGTGATTCCTTCTTATCTCAATGGGGCTGTCTTGACCCGATTTCGTCCGACTGTCACATATGTTCCAACGAATAAGACGGGTAGGCTTGCCTACGTTACCGACACCATTTGGAATCCTTGATTTGATGAGCTTTTATGTTAACATCAAAAAGACGTGGTTAGTTAACCCACCACCACTTCCAAAATATTGAGTGGGAGAGGGGGAGGCGACAGCCAACCCCATGGCCTCTACTATAGATTCAAGTAAGTGAGAGAAGGGTGACGCCTCACGGCGCTTTGATTTCGTCCCCCTACGGATGGTGTTCACCCCTATCAACATTCATGGCTTGGTCTTCGAAAGGATAGGATTTCTGGGTACTCGTCGGGTCACTGACCTATCCTACGACGGCACACTCGGGGCGTACCTAAGAGATCCGATATAGTAGGTCACACTCATAAAGGATATTTTTGGTAATATCTAGGCTAAAAAAGGAAGGTAGTCAATGAATAAAGGGATGTTCGATTCTCGTGGGATGTTCGATTCTCACAAGTTATTCATTGATGAGATTGTCTCGATTTAACCGTCATCTCTTTGACCTACCCTACGGCGGCACTGAGATGCGAGGTTAAAACCTTGGAATGGTAGAGTAGACTTAATTTTAGTTTACAATTCCTAAAATAAAATAATATAGTAGTGTTAAACTTGAATTTATATATGTCATTTTATTTACAGCATTATCCCTTACTAAATTGCTTGAAAATTAATAATTGACTAGTATTGACTTCGTTAAAAAGTGGAAAGTAACTAGGACGTTGAACTAGTTAATCGATGATGCAATTAATTTTCGAAGGAGATATTTTCTCTTAAGCCTTTTAAAAATCAGAGTGACATATAGGTATATCACTAGTGTCACTCGTGTCAAACGGGAGACAAACTTAGGTGATTTCGGACTTTAAAATTCTTCTAGTGAATTTTGAGTGTGTTGTAATTACACAAGTAATTTTCTAACTGAAAAATCGGAAAATCATGAAGTATTACTAGTTGGACGATATTTGGAATCGATGAACTAGTGGGAGCTTTATGATTTGTTGTTTTTCTAGAACATTAGGAAAGTGTAACTGACTACACATGTAACCGTTCTAATTGAAAAACCGGAAAGTCATGAAATGTTGCTAGTTGGACGATATTTGGAATCGATGAACTAGTGGGAGTTATGTGATTTGTTGTTTTTCTGGAAACATTGGAACTATATACGAAAGATTTTCTAATCGAAAAAATCGGAAAATCATCAAAAAAAAATAAAGCATTGCTCGTTAGACGGTATTTGGAACCGATAAACTAGTGGGAGCTTTAATTTTATGATTTGTTGTTTTTTCTGGTATATTAGAAAATCCGAGAAGTCCCGACGAGTAACACTCGAAATAGACATCCCACGGTTCAAGAGTAGTGTCTACTCAAACGAACCGCTGGTTCAAGACTGTTTCCATTCACGGAAAGTCAAGAATGGGAGAATATGTCTAAAAGTGTTAGTCATCTAAACTGAGAAAACTTTAAGGCTGAAACGAAAATTAATTAACTGAAAATCATAGGATAAGGACAGTGATTTTGGATCACCAACCTATGAATCCTTGGCGATTTTCTCGAGCTAAGTTCTTTGGAAGAACAAGGTAGCAGTGCATTTAACGATTAAAAGAGTAAACAACGGGCAGTTAATTTTAGCTAGAATAGTGGGAGTGATATAAGGAAATGATCTCGGATTCAATCCTTGGATATCGCGGAAAAATTATTTTCTGTTTAAGATTCGTTGGAACGAATGGATTTACCTTCTATTCGATAATTTGTTTGTCGTATAGAAAGTGAATATACAATTTGTAGTACGAATCCAAGACTCGGACTTTTGTTTGATAAAGTCAAAACCACTTAGAACTGCTGAAATATGTATATAAAACACATCTTAAGAACTATTAAAAGCAATTGGTTTTTATATTTAGATAAACGCTTCTTCATATTCCATAGTTAGTGCATAGTCCCTAAAAGACAAGACCTGAAGACTGGCTCAGGGTGATTCCTTTCTCCAGTCTGGTTATATTGTCTCAAAGGTTCAATGACTAAGTTTCCTTTCAATTGGGAAAGGATAATGGATATAAAGAAGTAACATAGCTTGTTCATGACGACCTTCGGGGTCTGATGAAAGATACGAGCTAGTAGGAGCTTCCGAGCAGTGACTTCTTGTCTGATAACTACTCAAACACTCCGGTAAGTTTATCCAAAATATTCTGAGGTGTCTCTGATTTTGTCGGAGATGGAGTATTCTATACTCAGAAATGGGCCAGCACATAGTCCTAGGGACTGATGCTCGGCCTGCCTCATAGTGAAATGTTCTCATTAAGTAAGAAACCGTTAAATTGCATTACATAGTTTTAGATGTGCTACAATACACTGCTTAACTCAATAAAGATATTGAAAGCGAAATAACGGTTTACATTGAAATGTAAGACCGAGAAGTCTACCTAGAATATGCTTTGGAATTTACGGATAAGGTGTGGATTCGGTTCACCCCACTTCCATAAATATAAGCATTTAGCACACGGTGCTTGAAGGTAAGACTGGGAATTTCATGCATACGATCGGTCAATGACCATTCGTGATATATCTTTTAAACTATTGAGTATAAAGGTTAGATATAGGATTCTTGAAATCGGGAAGTAACAGTTATACTGTTGCATCCTTTCTGATAGAGTCCATGAACAGCAAAACCTTGAACCTTGAAGTACGTTTACTCAAGGTAGTTACTAACTGATTAAAATCCGACCACATCCAACATCGGTTGTTGGTGATAACACTAAAACACTACTAAACTAGATCAGAATTTCGATCCACCCAATAAGTATTGGGAGTATGGTTTATCCATTACCCATTATGGATTCTGCGGACTTTGTAGTCTGAGGATCGATTGATGACCTATGGCTCTTTTGTAAGCAGTATAGGATTCTGATAATAGAGGATGGTTTAATAGCCATGACCCTGTGAATGGAGTTCGGTACTCCAGTTCTGTTCATACTCTTGTAGAACCACCTGAGCGTCTCAGGCCCAGTGGGAGTAATTGGATCTACACGGAAAAGAGTAGAATGAATAGGAAAGTTTATCTTTCAGAGCAAAGATTGAGTGGTCTAAGGGTAATTCCCTAAGAAGTAGAGAGTTAATTAGACCTTGAACTCTCTTACCACTTAGTATTGCATGACTTCGTTCAAAAGCAAACAGAAAATAGGGGTGATTCCCTGAGACTTTCTTGCCAAACAAACGGAGTCTGGATTCATTCAAAACAGAAGGGTATTGCCTTATGAACTTATGACAGGATGACTGTAAAGGCTTATGTCCTTTGTGGATAAAAAGCAAACCTCTCGGTCATTGGAAGTCATATATTTCTACAATATATGGATTTGACCAGAATATTGATAAATCTTTTGTAGACTGGATATCAATTTTAGTAAAGTAGTGAATATATACATATATATTAGTGTTTGTGAAGGATAACACTGCACCAGTTGGAATCAACATGGGTGTGTTATCTGAAGTCAGAATCTGACAATGCCACAATTCTCTGCAACAGAGATTTGGACAACATTCTGAAGAGTTTGACTCGGTCGAATTCATTAGAATCAGTCACTGGTTTCCCATCCATCTTATTGGTTAAGATGATGCATCTGTGTATGCAACATTCAACGAGGAAGTTCTACCCTATGCCTCAGGAATGACTCTCTAAATCTTCGGATCAAGAGAAATGGGATAGATTCTCTTTCAAGTAAGAGATGGTCAGGTTATTGAACGTCAACTTTGATCGAATCTTAGATTCGACGGTTAACAAAGCAAGTTTAGTATGTCCTTTCGTATCTTGAGAGAACGAGGAATAATATGCGTGATACACTGATTTTGACTTTAAGTCAGATTGAGGATGATCGTTAAGTCGATATCGGGCTCAGTGTTTACTCTTGTGTTGAAGCTATTGCCTGGAGGAATCCAGCAACGCCAACTCGACTTTAACTAGTTGGGTGATTAGCGCCTTTTGAAGTAGCTAGAGAGGCGATGTAGCTTAAGAATTTCCTTTTCATATCTGGGAGTGATTCTAGATTTTGAAGCCGATACCACATCATTGTGCAAACGATGAAGGGGTAGCTTATAGGGATTTTCGAAATCACTAGAGGTCAAAAGCATATTGGGAAAGTACCACATGATTACATGGACCGGTAACATTTCGATTCTACGGAACGTCTCGAGCCGACAACCTGACTAATCATTAAGACCCATGACATTTAGATGTAGGTACTCCCCGAGTCACTGACCTATCCTACGACGGCATACTCGGAGTGTACTTTGGAATCTGAAATGGTTATGATATGCTTAATGGGTACTAGAATACGGGATGGGTCTCCATTGCTTTAGAGCAAGTGGGAGATGTAGTTTGTTGTATTTTAAATAATAGGGTGTGCTCTAAAACAATTAATCACATGCTTTCGTGCAAGTGGGAGATTGTTAGGTATGATGCCCGAAAGACAATTTTGTAATTGTTTTATTTAATAAATGAAATGATATTGTTATTCATATTTATTATTCTCATATTCACCGATGTGACAATAGTAATTACACTACAGAAAACCCTAAAGTATATCATTTATGTAATCACTTAACTCAGTGTATGGTATATACACGTGAGGATTGAGTTAGTGAAGATGTACTTAAAATACAATTAGCCCATAGTGAAGTTAATCGAGAGTATCGGGTCTCTCCTTTAACGTGCTATTAATGCGCCCATAACACAATAGGTGTGATTGTCTTATCCGGACTTTCGGTTAAGAGAACCTAGTGGGGCATTTATATATGATAGATATATCATATATGGCTGGACCGATTTGATTAGAGTTCACGATATAATTCCGTAATCGAGAAGTCTTATCGAATCAATGGATGATCATATTTATGGATATATCTTAATCCTGGGGTGATCACAGTCAACTGCTTGAATCAGTATGAGGTTTGACTTGATGGTTAAGGATTACACTGAGTCTGTGGTCTGAATTACCCCATCTTGGCATTGTACTGGATTGAGTGAGTAGTCTGTGTTATCACAGATACGGAATCCATTCCTTCCATTTATGGAAGTAGATAGACAGTTCCCTTATTTGTTAATCCTAGAAACTGATCGATCGCGCGAGTTCATATTACACTGATTAGCTACCAGTGAGTTGTATGAATTAATTGATCACTAGAGGGTTAATGGTAAATAAGGATAAGAGGTTCTAAAAAGGGTTAACGGTAACTTCCCGATTTAGAATGAACAGTCTGTGGAGGATTAATCCATATGTAATGATTATATCAATGGACGCTTATTATTATTCTCGTGAGGAGATAAATATAATCTCATAATCGGAGGAGTGCAGTCACGGGATTATGGTGGCATATTCCTGTGATTGATTTATCGAATATAATTATTCTGTTCGTAAGATAATTATTTATTTGATTTATCGGACCTGCTGATTATTAGTCCATGGTCCCCGACGTGCCTCCTAATATAGCATAGCTATTCTCGGACGTTGAATTCTAATAATATTAATTTAGTTCTTGTTGGACTTTATTAAAACGATATGTGAATTAATTGTTTAGTGGACTATTAAGTTAGTTGGGCTAAATAATTAAATATGTGGAAAAGACATTTTCCATAATCTTGGCCCAATTATTGTGTAATGGCAAAATTGATATTGACTAGGTCAAATATTGGTAAATTTCGCCCCCCCTTATTATTATGGAACAAGAAATTATTTTCTTGTGTATTAATAAGACATGTGCATAAAATATTTATTGGATAAATATTTATGGAAAGAAATAAAGATAAATATTATTCTAGATTTGTTCTAGAATATTATGGAATTATCTTTTATTTAATGGATTTATTTTAATTGCAAAATAAAATCCTTGGAGGCTAAGTTTACTCTCCTATATAAAGAGAGTTCTCCCAAGCCTTACATACACTATAAATTTCGACTTCACTTCTTAGAGAGGGAAGGAATAAATTTCGGCCAAGAGGGTTTAAGGGAAAATCTTGGAGGTTTTTCCGGGTAGCATATCGGAAGGATTCGAGACGAGAATTTCCTTCCACCGGGAGTTGCTTGGATCACACGTACGGAAGATCGTGGTGCTCTTCACATCTTCGTTTGTAATTTCTATTGCGGCTCTTCTACTTGGATTTTGAGATCCAAGAGGTATGATCTACAACCCCCTTGTAGATATAGATCTAGTTACTTTATTACGTGTATTTTATAGATCTAGATCCTTAAATCGCTTCTGTTGCGGATGGTATTACTAACAAGAACAACATCCAAACTCAACATCATATTAGCTAATACACATACTCCTTTTCCGGCTTTCTTTGGTTCAACTTTATTCACTTTTTTTTATTTTTTTATTTTGACAAAACTTTTCCTTCGAACCAAAAGCCACATCGAAGATTTCCTCGAGCTCCTCCCCTTATAGATGTTAGCTCAGAACTCCCTTCTCATACCATTTCATACTCTCTCCCACCCCACACTTTCCTTGGCAAGTGTGTCTAAAGGAACAACTAAGTCCACTCGTAGGGTAGTCAATAAGAAATGTGACCAAATTAACGGCTCAGGGCTAGGAATTATAAGCTAAGTAACCAAAAACGGCTCAAATTTCGGATGGTGGTCAGACAGTTCCTATCAAGGCTTAGGAGGGTTTAGAGGGATAATATTGGTATGTTGGCTTTTGGCTCTGGTTGCTTCAAAGAAACGCCTTTCCCGTCATCCCGAACCTACCCAAGGTGAATCCTTTCTATTTCGCCTCAAAACTAGGGGTATAGGTGTGTAAAGCAATCGTACTAAGTATAACCGTCGTCAAACGTGTACTAAAAGTGTTCCGTATCGTGATAGAATGGACTCACTGCAAGACATTCACAAGGCTAAAAGCCGTTTACTAACTCAATCGTGAAAAGCATGCATATATCGCGGTGTTAAAACCCTAGAAAAATTTGAAAGTGCCTAGAAATCACTCGAAACCGAGTAAAAACAAAGTTCATCACATAACGGCATAGTAAACTATGAAAACATGCGAATAAGCTAAGTCGTCCCACCCCCCACTTTAGTGAAACACCTTCCTCGGTGTGTGAACGAAAAGGAAAAAGAGACTTAGCTTAGTAGCCCGGCAAAACGGCGTGATCAAGTCCCGTAACGGTCGTGAGGTAAAGCATCCCGAATCCCTACGTAGAGAAGAACATATCCAAAACATACATGCACGGGACACGGTCCACGTGCCATAGCAAGTAATAAGGGGGAAATCTGGGGATAATCAAAATATTCGACCTCGTTACGTCAGAAAACTCGAATAAGAGTAGTATATGGATAACGCATCAAACATGATATATAAAAAAATCCAAAATCTTCATCCATCCATGAATAATCCAAAAAGCACGTAAAGAAGGCTAAAGTAGTGAAAAGAGGTGTCTTATGGCTTACAACCCAAAGAGAGAAAAGTAGCACAAAAAATGATCACAAAACAAAAACCCTAGCCAAGCCTAAACAGAAACCGAGACACCAACACCCTGATCTAAAGGAAAACTAAGGACCGACTCGAAAGGAACAGATCGACTCTAAACTCCAGCTGGTCCTCGGGAAGAGGCGGTGTAGGCTCAGAAACAGCAATAGTAGCAGTGGCTGGGGTAGTCCTTGGTGTGCTCGGGGTCTCTGTGGTAGGAGCAGCAGTAGTAGTGGTTGGGACAGATCGAGAGGTACTAGAACCCTCTCCGGAAGTGGTTGTGGCAGCTCTAAAAATCGTCTCGGCTGCATCCTCCTCTAAACATAACTCGATGGCCTCCTCAATGAAAGATGTGAACCGGTAGGCCTCGTCATCTACCCGAAGCTCGGGCATGTCCGGTAGGTACTTTCCGAGCACCTGAACCCCCTCGGTTAACGCGTTCAATTGATTCCGCTGCCTGTCTAGCATATTCCGTAGCCCATCCATCATCAAATACCGGGTGCGTGTCGGTAAGGGAACTGTGCGGATAAAATCAGACGAAGGCTCAGCAACTGGCTCTGCCTCAGGGCCCTGATCACCCTGCTCTTGATCACCCTCAGCCTCGTGCTCAACATCCCCCTCTACAGATGGTCCACCCGGACCCATCTCGGACAGCGGACTCAACAAAATCGGCTTTTTCGTATGCCGTTCATCCAAATCATACTCTTTCACACCCGCCTTCAAACATAACCCATTGAGTAGATGAATACAAATAAGCTTGGCTCTCTGATCTTTCCGGTTCTTCGTACTTTCAGTATACAATACCCTCCCCACATCTATCGGGATGTCGAAGTGAAAAGTGTAGAGCATAGCCAAATCAAGCATGATGAACTTATGGAAATTGTCCTTGGGTAGAAGGCGGTTCTGAACAAAACGGGCTTTCACTTTCCAATCACGGGAAAAACGAGTGGTCTTTAACATGTCTCTCACACTAGCCACCCCGGTCTTCTTCATTGTCCACGGGATGTCAGGATCAATGGCTAAACGTAACTCCTCAATAGGGTCCTCCCTTTTTTCCTGCTTCTCCTTGATCGCATCCAAATAATCAGAAGAGACGGCCGGCAGCTTGTAGTAATCCGTAATGGCCTGAGGTGTAAAAGGTACATCAATTCCCCAAACATTCACCACCGCCGATAACAAATCTGCCTCACTCAAGTTGGCGAAACTCCCGTGCCAAAGTCAAATTAGGTTTCCTTGCCTTGAAATCCGGCACCTTAATGAACTCACCCCACTTCCTCTTCTTCAGATTGTCTTGGAAACTTTTCTCGACCTTTTCCATATCAATGGCTCTTTCTAAAATCTCCCGACGTTTGAATCTCGATGTAAACGCTTTCTCGGCATGCTCGTAGACAAATCTATCTTTGAAGGGTAAAACACCCCCTAGTGTCCCCTCAGCTTGTGCTCTCACCTCAGCAATCTTAACCCTCTCGGAAGTCCCTGCTTGCCCTCCGGGGCTGCCTCAGTACTCGCTTTCTTTTCCTTCCGAGGATCGACTAACGGTTCCTCATCCTCCTCCGTATCCATACCCGTACCCGACTCATCTGCAAGTTGACCATAGACATGTTTTTTTCCTAACTTCCCACACCGGTCTATCCGTTCTATCACCCCCAATTGTCAACGGCTTGTTCAAATTTTCCAACGGAATCTCATCAAGCCTAGGCTTCTTCTTACTAGTGGCAATGGCCTTGCCCTTCCCTTTCCCTTTTACAGACTTAGAAACCCCCTCTACGGCTCTCTTCTTAGGATTCATTACGTACACTGATCAAACACACCCCCAAAAACCAAGACAAAATCAACCACCCCGTCAATCCACCGTAACACCAATATTCCACCGGAAATCACCAACACAATAATCAAACAGCCATGCAGACGTCCCCAAAACATCACACCCAATCACAAGCAACAACAAAACAAGAAAAACAAGAAAAGACAACCTAATCAGTTAAAGGCTCGTTTGGGGTTCGATTCAAAAATCGACCCCGGGAAAAGTGAAATTAAACTGAAAAAGATCGACTAGACTAACCAATCTGGACGATAGGAGTGCAACGGAGTTGACGGAAATCCCAGATGATCAACGGAGAAGCCCAAGATGGGATTTGTGGAACTACGAAAGTCGGCCAAGAAAACGCTTGATTCCCCTCGATCGTTGTTTGTTGGGGGATTTTGTTTGAAGAATTGAAGAGAGGGGGTGGATAGGTGTTTATAGCACCAAGAATTTCTGAAAACGGTGAAGAATTGAAGATTTGGTGTGTTTGAGGGCGAAAAGAAAGGGGGGAGGGGGGCGGAGGAAATTTGGAGAAGAAAAGTGAATGGAAGTTGATAGGATGGAGTATATATAGAATTTTGTCTATCCGGACGGATAACAATCTGCTCGTACGGAAAAGCCGAGGTGATGAACTGTCCGGACGGATGGGTAACTGTCCGGACGGATGTTACTATGAAAAACCATTTTTTCGGGATTGAGATCTGTCCGTACGGATAAAGATCTATCCGTACGGATGAAAGACTGAAAGTGAAAAGATTTGGTACTGTGATTTATCCGTTCGGATGAAAGAGGTATCCGTACGGACGGGAGCACGCAAAAAGAAAACGAAGTTTAAGATAGAAAAACTCCACCGTGACCATCCGAACACACCCAAAACACATCACATGGGACTTAGAAACAAACAAACACAGAAGATGGTGGGTTACCTCCCACCGAGCGCCTATGTTTAATGTCGTTGGCTCGACGGAATGACTTAAACTGTGCCGGTTTATTCAAATTAAACCACCGGCACGGGCGAGGAAAACGAGGATAGAGAGATGACGAACGGTGGATTATAAGAGTGGGACGTCATGCATTGGAGTCCATGACGGGACTAAACAGCTTACTTCCTCCAACTTCGGATCTTCCAAAATCACAACCTCGAGAGCCTCGTCAAACGGCAACTTCCCATATCTCTTCAAACGAAGACCATTGGTAATTGAGGTCCCGTATTTTGGATGGTTTATCTCTACCGCCCCCGAGTCGAACATCTTCACAACGGTGTAAGTTCCCGACCATCGGGACTTCACTTCCCCGGAAAAAGATGTAATCGCGTATCATACAGTAAATCCTCATCTCCCACTTTAAACAACTTCGGTTTTATTAGTTGATCGTGGAGGAGCTTAGTTTTCTCCTTATATCTTTCCGAGCAATCATAAGCTCGTAGGCGAAACTCCTCCAACTCAACTAACTGAGCCATCCTCCTTTCTCCAATAAGTGTCTCATCCATATTCAACTCCTTAATGGCCCAATGCGCTCTATGCTCAATCTCCACTGGTAAATGACAAGTTTTCCCAAAAACGATCATGTATGGCGACATACCAATCGGAGTCTTAAACGCTGTTCTGTAAGCCCACAGCGCATCATCTAATTTCCTGGACCAACTCTTACAGTTCTTATCAACAGTTCGTTCCAGGATTCTCTTAATACCACGGTTGGAAACCTCCACCTGGCCACTCGTCTGAGGGTGGTAGGCCGTTCCTAACTTATGAGTTACCCCATACTTTAGAAGCAGCTTATCCAAGTCTCTATTCGCGAAATGAGTGCCATTATCAGAAATTATCGCCCTTGGTACACCAAAACGTGTCAGAATGAACTTTTTCAGAAACTTGATGACTACATGTCTGTCATTAGTGGGGGAGGCGATCGCCTCCACCCACATTGAGACATAATCGCAAGATACTAGAATGAACTTGTTCCCAAAGGAAGGAGGATAAGGTCCCATGAAATCGATGCCCCAAACATCGAAATCTTCACACACAATAATAGGCTATTGAGGCATTTCGTTCCTCCTTGAGATTCGGCCCGAACGTTGACACGCGTCACAAGTTTTGACATAAGCATATGCATCCTTAAAGATCGTGGGCCAATACAACCCACTTTGTAAAACTTTCAACGCGGTCCTCTGCCCTGAGAAATGGCCCTCGACCTCTTTATCATGGCAGAAAGATAACACGCTCAATCGCTCACCCTCGGTTATACACCTCCTCAGAATACCGTCGGCACACAACCGGAACAAGTAAGGATCCTCCCAAACAAACTACTTAGCCTCACTCATAAGCTTCTTCTTCTGATTTTCATCAACTCTGGATCTATAAACCTACTCTCAAGGTAGTTCACAATCGGGGCAAACCACGGTGCACCCTCTTTTCCTCTACGCAGAAAATTCCCTCGCTTTTCTGGCAACATAGTGTCCACCACGAACAGTTGCTCATCCGGAAACGAGTCATTTATTTCCACCCTCTCAGATTCCTCATCCTTAACCGGCTCTATACGATTGAGGTGATCGGTCACGACATTCTCACAACCCTTACGGTTTCTAATCTCCACGTCGAACTCCTGAAGGAGCAGAATCCATCTCAACAAGCGTCGTTTGGCATCCTTCTTTGCAAACAGGTATTGCAAAGCGGAGTGATCCATATGCATGATCACCTTAGACCCCACCAGATAGGACCTAAACTTATCAAAAGCGAAGACCACCGCCAACAACTCTTTCTCGGTCGTGGCATACTTCTGTTGGGCCGGGTTAAGGGTATGACTGGCATAGTAAATAGGTCGAAAAAGTTTATTGACCTTCTGCCCTAACACAGCTCCCACAGCTAGATCACTCACATCATATATAATTTCAAAACCTAGCTTCCAGTTCGGAGCTATCAGAATGGGAGCCTCAGTCAACATCTTCTTAATGTCATTGAAAGCCTCTACGCACTCCTCATCGAAAGTCACGTTCACTCCCTTCTTTAACCTAGAGGTAAGGGGTGTAGCCCTTTGGGCGAACTTAGGGATAAATCTACGATAGAACCCCGCATGTCCCAGAAAAGACCTTAACGTTTTCAAATTAGAAGGCATAGGCAACCTAGAAATAGCGTCTACCTTAGCCCTATCAACCTCTATCCCCTTAGCTGATACCTTATGACCTAGTACAATCCCCTCAGTCACCATGAAGTGACACTTCTCCCAGTTCAAGATTAGATCGGTCTCCTCACACCTAGCAAGCACCCTATCTATATTAAGCAAGCATGCATCAAAACTATCCCCAAAAACAGTAAAATCATCCATAAACACAGCCATGCATTGATCTATCATATCAGCAAAAATGGAAACCGTGCATCGCTGAAATGTCGCGGGTACGTTACACAGCCCGAACGGCATTCTTCGAAATGCAAAGGTGCCATAGGGACAAGTAAAAGTGGTCTTATCTTGATCATTAACATCAATATGGATTTTGGTAATAACCACTGAATCCGTCTAGAAAACAATAAAACGCATGACCAGCAAGTTTATCTAACTTTTGATCCATAAACGGGAGGGGGAAATGATCCTTCCTAGTCTTTTCATTCAACATACGGAAATCGATGCAGACTCGATGTCCGGTAACAGGACGTACAGAAAAAGACTCACCTTGCTCATTTGTCAGCATAGTAATATCGCCTTTCTTTGGCACCACCTTTGTAGGGCTTACCCACTCACTATCCGAGATAGGATAGATTATGCCCAAAATCAGCATCTTCACCACCTCTTTCCTTACCACTTCCAGTATGTGCGGATTCAGTCTCCTCTGCGGTTGACGCCTCGGTCTTGCCCCATCCTCAAGGATGATTTTGTGCCTACAGATGTCAGCACTAATCCCCTTTATATCCACCATTTTCCACCCAAATTCCCTCTTCCTCTTTTTAAGTACTTGAACCAGTTTCACTTCCTGCAAAGCAGTTAGCGTGGCAGAAATAATTACAAGAAGTAAATCATTATCCTCAAGGTATACATACTTTAAATGAGAAAGCAGCGGCTTCAACTCCAAGTCTGTTGGTGGTTCCTTAATGGATGGCTTCGGCATCTCATTGGGAGATCCGAGGTCTAGCTTCTCGATCAACTTTGCATCAACCAATTCACCTGCCTCGAGATGCATGGCATGAACTTGCATCAATTTGCTTTCATCATCAATCTTGCACGACAGCATCAGGCACCTCTCTAACTACTCTTTATAACCCTGCAAATTCACATTGGCGACAATACAAGGGTGGATAACATCCACCGAAAAGCAATTGTTTCTCTCTTCTTCCGGGTGTTTCATGGTTTCAAATACATTTATAGTCACGCTCTCTTGACCGACACGTAAAATTATGTCCCCCCTCTTAACATCTATCAAGGTCTCCCCAGTGTTTAGGAAAGGCCGACCTAATAAAAGAGGTGTCCTAGAGTCAGTGTCCATGTCCAGAACCACAAAATCAACCGGGAACACAAATCTATCAACCTGAACCAAAACATCTTCAGCTACTCCTAGCGGTGTCCTAACCGACCTATCCACCATTTGCAATGTCATGCTAGTTGGTTCTAATCTCCCTAAACCCAGTTTATCATACACAGACTTTGGCATCAAACTAACAGACGCCCCCAAATCACGAAGCACATTCTTGAAAACGGTCTCCCCTAGGGTTATAGGGATGGTAAAACTGCCCATATCTTGGATTTTGGGGGGTATCTTGTTTTCAAAAATAGCAGAACACTCATAACTCAGTTGCACCATTTGCTGCATTTTCTCCTTACTCGAGAGCATACTCTTTAAAAATTTGAAATACGACAGGATGTTGGCGATGATATCCAACATTGGCATGGTCACTTCAAATTTCCTCAACATTTCCAAAAATTTGGCTTGACTTTGGGTCACGACCTCCTTTTTGGCTGTTTTAGGAGGAAATTGTAAAGTGGCCACATCAAAACCCGGGGGAGGAGGGGGAATTTTACCTTTATTACCTTTCGGCTTGAGTGAAGGCGATGGCTCTTCTTCCTTTACGCCAATGATCACTGTGTTCGGCTTTGGCCTTGTCGCTTTTTCCCACTTTCTCTTGTATTCCTCCACTTCCCTTTCCAATCTCGAGATTCTCTTATTTTCAGCCCTCTTCTCAACATCATCATCAAACCCTTCTTGTTCTTCCAACGGCCCTTTATAGTCAGAAAATTTTTCCTTCTCAGAATTTGGCACCACTTTCTCAAGTTCCCGGCTCGCTTGTCCCACCTCTTTAGCACTTCGGGTAACTACCGCACAAACATCTTTTGAATCTTTAGGGTTCCTCTCTGTGTTACTAGGAAGCCTCATATTCAACGGAGGTTGAGCCCTATTCTCGGTCATCTGCCCTATCTGAATCTCCAAATTACGCACGGCCGCTTTTTGTTCAATCGTGAACTTGATCAACTGATCGGAGCTTTCATCAGAGGGCTTCTTCTGATTCCCCGAACCACTCCCGTGTTGATTGTAGGAGTTATTCTTCCTATGAGCATTCGGGTGTTGATAAGTTTCAGAATTCTGATTTCCAGCTTGTTGGTTATTCTGTTGATTGCCGGATTGCTGCCCTTGCTCTCTATTCCCATGATCTCGGTTCTGATTGTTACCCCACTGGCCTTGTCGATTCTGGCCCCAACTTTGGTTCCCTGAACCTTGATTCTTATTTTCATAGCCTTGGTTGTTGGAATTTTGATTTTGTCGATTCCAACTACCTTGGTTATTTTCTCTCCAATTTCCTTGGGAATTTTGAGAATTCCCTTGATCGCGATTCTGACTCCAACCGCGGTTGCCTTGGCCCTGATTTTTGGGATTTTTCCGGGGCCACTGATTGTTCTGGTTGTTGCCTCGGTCCCAATTTCCATGGCCATACTGATTTCCATGGTTCCTTTGGTTCCAATTCTGGCCTTGCTGGTTACTGTTCCAATTATTCCCCGAATTCTGGTTCCTCCAATTGTTCCCAGAATTATTTTTTTTCCAGCTTCCCTGATTGTTATTGCCTTGGTTCCAATTTCCCCCAGAATTGTTTCCGGCATAGTTCACATCGTTCGGTTGGAAATCTTCTTCCATGCCACAACCCATCGATGGCTCATGATCTTGGTAGTTCGGTGGAGCTTGCCAATTTGGGTTGTTACCCCATGGGTTATTCTGGTTCCATTGACCCCCAGAATTTTGTTGCTGACCAAGCGGGTTCCTCCCGAAAACATGCTGATTACCGCTATTTGAACTCCCTGTCCCCAATCTGTTAAGCGCTTCAACTAGATCTTCCGTAACTGCCACTGGTTTTTGCTGAGATACACTTGCTACAGGTTGTTGTTGGGTCAGGTGTGGTATCTGTTGTGGTAATTGCTGAGGATAAATCGTTATGCTCGGGGTCGTACAGAACTGAGCCGAGTGATTAACGCCACACAACTGACAAACCTGTTGTGCCTCTTACAGTTTCTTCAACTCTGTTTGAAGTGCCAATAATTCATTATGCGCGGCCGTCTCTTTATCCAACTTCTCCACAAGGGCCTTAACGGTTTGTTGTGGCTCATTCGGGTTTTCTGTCCCAGAACTGGAAACCCATTCATCATCCCTCTCGATAGCATCGTTAATATGTTGCATTGCTAGCTCGGGGTCAATTCTCGTCAAACCGTTTCCACTAGTTGCATCTAAGAGATTTTTGTCTGACTTATCCAAGGATCTATAAATCTTTATCACCTGCTCAACTGTTCTCAAATTGTGTGGAGGGCACTTCTTTAGCAATGCCCTAAACCGTTCAACTGTCTCTTTCATGGTTTCTCCCTTTCGCCCACTGAAATTATGTATTTCTCGCTTTAAATCCTCAATCTTTGCTGGAGTAAAATATTTCTTCAGAAAAACATCGGCTACTTCGGCCCATGTAGATAATGAGGCGTTAGGAAGGGTGTTGAACCATGTTCTTGCAGCTCCCCTTAATGCAAATTGAAACATCATCAACTTGAGCGCCTCCTCGCTCACTCCGTTGTACTTTAGTGTCGAGATGATCTGCAAATAGTTGTCTAAGAATTCATTCGGGTCCTCATTCCGCTGCCCATAAAAAACTGCATACTCGCTGATCAGGTTGATGACATTCTGATTTGGTTCCATGTTGTTGGCATGGATAGCTGGGTATCTGATCGGATTATGTCCGGTCCCTTGATATGGGGAAACCACGTAATCCCTTGCTGATACAAACCCCTGATTTGCCTGTGGGTTCTTCATTTCAACGGTCCAATATCTTCCAGAAATTCGACGAACTCACAGCTAGGGTTTTAATGCCTGATGTGCTTTTCTGTTACAGCAGCAACTTTATAGCAGCGATCGGACATCGAGATCGACTCCGATCGTCATGAAATTTTGAGGGCATGTTCTTCAAATTTTATTCTTCATTCTGACCGGAGGGATTGTCATTTCAACACCTCAGACTCCGGGAAAAAATAAAAAATGGAACAGCAACAAAACAGATCTACTTCTTGGAAATTAAAATTACAAAATTTCCTATACTCATATAAACGAATTTATATGAGTTTACAATAGATCTAACGAGTAAACAGTACCAACCCAAATTCATCTTTTCAACAACAACAATCACAAATGCATACATACATGATATTTTCGATTCAAAAAAAAGAAAATAAAGCAATCTACAAATGCTATTCCACTCCTTAGAACTAAAATTCATATACTTTGATTGATAGATCAAAGGCTCCGATACCACTAGTAGGATGTAATATCGCCGGATGGATCAAAAATCCACCCGATTACGCTGCGGAAAGTACAAGATCTAGATCTAACAACCAAAATACATAAATAAATAGATCTATTCCTACGAGGGGGTTTGGATTGCTTACCTGTTTATTGTGAATAAACGTCTAGAACAATCCGAGATCCAAGATCCAAGAATTGAGAAGCCACCGTCTTCCGGCGTGTATCTCCAAGCAACACCAAGTGGATGGTGATTCAAGCCGCTTGACCTCCTCGATATGCTACCTTAGAAAAACCCGAAGTTTTTCTAAAACTCGAACCCTTAGTATAATGGCCGAAATCTCCAAGCCTAATACTACCATAAAGTCGAAAATTATGTTGTGTCCAAAGGCTTGGGAGAACTCTCTTTATATAGGAGAGTAATCCTTGTCCTCCAATGATTTAATTAATTAACGGATAATCAATTATAATAATCCTTATTCCATTAAAAGATAAATATAATATATATCCCAAACAAATTAGGATAAATAAATATATTATCTAATATTCCATGATTTATCACTTAACAAATAAATGATTAAATCACATATTAAATAATTATCCAAGAAAACTAATTTCTCTCTAATTATTCAATCTTCTCAAATGCGTCCCAAACCCTAACAAATAGGTCCACACGCATTTTTGACACATCGGGCCGAGTCCACGAAAAATATCTTTTCATGTATTTAATTATCTAGTACAACTAAACAATTAATCCACATATCAATTAAATAGTCCAATCCAACTATTTAATTATAATTGAGGTGAAACGACGAGAAAACCTATATGCTATATTAGGAGCCACGTCGGGGACCATTGACCCATATTCAGTAGCTACAATAAAATAAATAAAATTATTCGTCAGACCGAACAATTATATTCAATCTATTAATTCCGGGATTACACCACCATAAACCCGAAACTGAACTCTGCCGAATATAGATAACTTACACTCAACCATAAGTCGAAAGCGTCCACTGATATAATCATTACATACGGATAAATCCTCCATAGACTGTTCATTTCGAGTCGGGATATTTCCGTAAACCCTTTTCGAAACATATTATCCTTATTTACCATTAACCCCCTAGTGATCAATTAGTTTTGATAAGAGAGTTTTTTAAATCCAGTTAATCAAGTAAAAACTCGAAACCTTAGCAAAATCTACTTTCTAACCGGCAGTGGACCGGATCGATCATAGGTAGTGCTTGAGGAGTCTGAGGTCGAACCCACAGAGATTGGCTTTGAGTACCACAGCTGACTTAGCACTCAGTTCAGGTCAACCAGAAAAATATGTCGTTATACTATTGCATAAAAGAAAAATTATACTGATCGAGTTTTTTAACGATTAAAGAGGTACAGCCGAACTACGATCCAGCGGATTACTCTTCCCCACAAACAAACTACCCCGGGAGTGTGCTTTACCTTCCTTGCCTGAACGATAAAAACTCCGTATTGGAAATGGACCTAATGCCAGGGTGTCAATCTAGTGCACAGGTAGGTGTCAAAATACCTTTTAAGCCAAAACGTCTACGGTCCCGAAACCCCGGTTCCCACACTTCGCCGCAACATACATTTATAAGCTAGGTGTGTGTGATGGTAAACTAGGTGATCAAGCTAGCTCAATTATGATTAAAGCAGGCTTCGTGAAATGAATTATCGATTAGGACATTTTATTACGTGCTACACTACCTCCCGGTTCATCTCCCTAATGGCGTTTCATCCGCTTTCACATAATTCGGCAGTAAATATGATTTAGCTACTCATTATCGAATTGAAACAAATAACCGTACAGGAATTCATGATATAAACGACAAGAAAACAAGAAATCATACCCACTTTATTGAAAATTGATGAAGTACCAAAGTTGTGCTCACAAAGATCAAATCTTGACAATCGAAATGTAACGGATTGATGTTGTAATGTATCTAATGTAATAAAGGATCGAAAGACGAGAACAACGATACAAGGTACTTAATTCTACGCTTTCGGATGAAGGAAATCGCCCAAAAGAGGCTACAACTATCTAAAATCGTAAAAGTCTGCTAAAAAAACGTTTGAGGTCCCCTTTTATAGCCTATGGTAAAATTCAGCTTATCCGTACGGATAACAGGCTATCCGTACGGATGGTTATTGATTCTCCAGGTTGTCCGTACGGATGGAAAGTTGTCCGTACGGATATATCTCTGATCAAATCTTCTGTTTGTGCTCCCAGGTGTCTGTCCGTACGGATAGATTTCTATCCGTCCGGATGTGTCTATATCCGTATGGACAGATGGATATCCGTACGGATAAATCTCTGTTCAAAATTTTTACATCCCTCTGAGAGTTGTCCGTACGGACAGATGTTTGTCCGTACGGATAGGTGCCTTAACCTCAGGAACTTCACTTTTTCCATACTTAGCCTTCGTTTCTCGCCTCGGACACGTCTAAACTCATGAATCATCGCTTTCCGGGCTCCCGACTCACCCAAATCCTGCATAAACATGGAAACAACAAGCAAAAGTAGGCCGAGCTTACGGAAAAACCGACAGTTACTCGCCGTGCAAAGAAAACCTCATTAACACTCATTATAGGGTCCAAACTCACCCGAAATATGTTAGAAATATGATAATCATGGGTTAAACTACACAGAAATGTACAGTAAAGTTGGTTCCTATCAATTTCACATACCAAACTAGTAGCTAATTAGTCTAACATGAACTCCCGGGATCGATCATTTTCTTAGGGCTAACAAATAAGGGAACTGTCTGTCTACTTCCCGAGGGAAGGAATGGATTCCATATCTGTGATAGCACAGACCACTCACTCATTCCAGAATAGAGCCAACGAGAAGTGTTGGACCACATACTACGAAGTGATCCTTACTAACACATCAAACTGTACCCTAGTCTAAGCTGTTGTCTGTGATCACCTCAGGATTGAGATTAATCCATATATGATTATCTTGTGATTCAATAAGACTTCTCCTCTTGTGTATAGCCATACACTGAGTTATGTGATTACATAAACGAGGTACTTAGACTTTTCAGTAGTGTCTTAATTATAAACATACATGCATATAATAAGATGAATTATTAATTCTGTGATAAAATAATTATATAATTGTGTTTCGGGCACTACACCTAACATTGGTCTACTAGGCTCAAGTAAAAAAGACATGCCTCTGTTTTCGGTGAATCATGATGGCAAGTTGGAGCATATTGGTAGCTCTGTTCAACCAACCTACTCAACAATTCTAAAAGTAACAAAGGTTTGTTTATTGTTTTATTCTGATTGTATCCGCGAGAAGTTTCAATAAACTTGATGTTTCATTTGATTCTATGAATGTAGAATTTAAAACAGGGACCAAAAAAATAATGAGAATGCAATTAAAAAAAAAGTGTAGAAACTATCTCAATAATCAGTTACAATGGAAGGAGGGGAGTCTTGGTGCAGCGTTAAAAAGTTTCCATAGAACATTACGGGAAATCGTTTTTTGAACATTCACTGGGAATAATGAGAAGTTTCTTTCTGATTCAGTGTGGAGAGTCTTGGTTATGGTACTTATGTGCATTACAGCAACATCACTATATTCCCGGGAAATGCACACTCGTAACTTTGATTTTTGATACACGTGAGTTTGAATTATGGGATTTGTTTTGGTGCGTCAGAAACTCTTAACCATTAATCATCAAAATAATGCGTTATTAATGACTTTTGTTTGCCTACATAGATTAGTCTGATATGCAATTCAAGTTACTTCATTTAAATAACTTTGTAAAAGGAAAGAAGAAGAATTCGTATTCAGTGACGTACAAGAACGTCCTATACCCTCTACCTTACGAGGTTTCAGTGCCCCAATACGGCATGACTTAGATCTCACCGACACTGATCTATATTTCCTCCTTGCTCATGACTCAGATGAGTTCAATCAGTATGTATTTACTGCGTATATTTGTGATTATTTCAGACCTTATTCAATAATTAACCAGAACGCTTTTTGTTGATCGAATAGTTGGGAGGCAGGGTAGACATTGTCTAGGAAATTGAAGCTTAGCTTAGTGGCTGATATTCAAAAGAACAAGCCTTTGACCCTTAATCCACAGTTTGTACATGGAATCAGAAATATACTCAGCGATTCAAAGTTGGATAAGGTGACACTTCTTAGTTTAGAGGTGCAATTACAGTTTAGAGGTGCAATTATCAGTTTAGAGGCAGCCATTCTTGCAAATTCGAATAATTCAAAAGTATCTACTTCTGCTAATGTTATTGTTCCTAGTATTTCAAGTTCTAGAAATTTGTGTATTGAGTCTGATAATTCGCGTATTGAGTCTGGGACTGTTCCTCTGGCAACTAGGGTCGAGAGGAATCCCAAGGAAGGTATTGAAACTTACATGGTAGATATTGAAGCTACCATCGTCAATACTTTTGATAACCATAGAGCTGAAACTAATAGTTATGTTGAGAACACAAATAATGGTAAGTCTGTTGTGGTTGATAATATAGGTGATCCCACAGTTTAAAGGTTGGTTTAAGGATGCATCTATGATCTTTTAAAGAAGATTGATTGTGTTGTTCACTTGGTTCATATCATTAAGCTTTCTAATACACTAGTTTTGGGGGGTGTTACTGTGTTATTGTGTTACTGTTAATATCACTATGTGTTGTGAGATTTTTAGCCATATATACGCCAAGAATAAGGCTGAAAATCATATTTTGGGGTAGAAAACTTAGTGTTTCAGGGATGAAAAATGGGTTGAACATCGACTCTATGATGTAGAAAATTTGATATCATTGTAATATGTTGAGCTTGTTAAGGTATGTTGTGTGTTTATTCTTATTATTTAGTGACTTCTTTGAAATCTTCAAATACTATTATTGACTTCATTTTGTTGCCTTCTTCTACTTTGTTCAAAAATACAAAAAGTTGCGATGTTGCAATGTTTTTTTTTCAAAATAGAATCGATTGTAGTATGCTTCAAACCCCCTCCCTTACAATGGGAAGCGTACTAATGATGATATTTCAGTCATTAATGGATAAGAAATGAAATGGATATTTATATTCTGTGGTTATTAGTACTGAAAAGTATTTTGAGAACTTGAAGAGGAAAACTGAATTGGTTGTGTTACTGTGATAATAAGGTGTTAATGTGTTACTGTGTTACTGTGTATATCGCTATGTGTTTTTCGTAAAGGGCGTTATTGCAGGCATATGGTGCCTTTATTTGGTTTTAATCTTTCCTTGCATTCAACTATTTGTTGTGGATTGGTTTTGGCCTAGGTGATTGAAGGTTGTTGATTCAAATGGTGAGGCAATGTTGGTGTTTTTTTGTCTTTAAAAAAATGAAGGAGCCTAGATTCTCTATTGATGAGGCCGAGCTGCTGCTATTTAATGCGTTTTCTGCTTCATACGTCTTTCATGAAGTTTAATGTGGTGCGGGTTTGAGGATAAAGGTCTATAGATGGTAAAACATACTGCTTTGGTCTTCAACAACTTGAAGAATGTTTTAGTTCTACTGATAGGCTTTTTGATTATATCCAATATTATTAGGCTTTTATTCTCTTGCTTCCCCGGGAGATGCATCTCCATAATGCTTTGATGGATTGTTTCATGACGATATGAAGCATTTTTTGATAGATTGTTGTATTACGCAATGTTAATGGTGATATTTTGTCTGTTAATAAAACATGTTATTGTTACTGTTAATGTTACTGTGTTAGTGTTATTGTTACAGTTACTGTGTTACCGATAAAATTCGGCTTTCTAATACTACGTCGAAAAGGTATCAAATGAGGTCTCAAAATGAAGATAAAAAAATATGAACTTTGGAAAAGCAATTTTGATGATCGGTGTTCTAAATCAAAAGTTACGGACGTTTATAAGAAAAACGCTTCGGTTAATGTAAATATTTTTTCGGCTTTCAAAATTTACGTCGGAAGGGTATCGTATTTGGGTTCAAATTAAAGCGGAAAAAAATATGAATTTTGGTTTAAAATTTTTGATGATCGGAGTTATAAATCAAAAGTTACGTTTGTTTAAAATAAAATTTAAATAAAAAAAGCTGGGAAGCGAAAGAAACTGAAGATATGCGTGCTGGCGGTATTAAAGGGGTATATTGGTCCGTATGAAATTTTTTTGTCCTTTTTACAACTTCAAAAAGGAGTGTGTCATATTTATTTATTTTGTAATATTTTTTTGTCCTTTACCCTCAATCCCCCATAAATAAATAAATAAAAGAACTTCATATACAAAATGAAATAGAGTATATCAAAAAAAATTGAAACAGAGAAAAGAGAACTGAAACCTTAATTAGTGTTTAATTACACATGAATATTAACAGTTAACACACATCATTCAGAAGTTGTAGAACATTATAAATGAATACGAATATTAGGGTTGACAACTTATTTAATATAAAAAAAGGGACAATTTATTCGGATTTGTTGTCGGTTATCGCTATTTCATTGGAGAAAATGAGCCTGTCATGCGGCTGGCATCTTTTCATTTCCAGCACCTTCTTTGGTCCCTCCCGAAAAGGATGTGATCATCTTTTCTTTTTTGCGCAACACATTATTTTGATCAAAACTGAATTAGATTTGAAGTGTTTAATGACTATCGTATACTCAACCGTGTTAAATTTCAACTACATCTGGATGCATTAATGTAATACCCTTAATTTTGATGAAAGGAAAGTACTTTAACCAACTGTATTTTTTAATGCTTAATTATTTAATTGGGGTTTAATACCTAATTAATTGGGGTTTAAATGTAACATTAAATAAGAGTTTTCAAGTGATTAAGTTATAATAGAACGGTTTCTCAAAAAAAAAAAATTTATAATAGAATGGATATTATGATGTGGGTGTGTCGGGTTCAAAGAATAATTAACATTAATGTAACATATTAAGGTGATCAAGAATGAAAAATTAGGGTTTTGTTTTCAAACTATTGTGTAACATAAAAGAAGGGCTATCAATTAAATACTTAACAATAAAATGGGTATTATGGTGTCAGTGTTGAGGGTACAGTGAATGCGTAAAAGAAGACCTTGACGGAATCTCCACCATATAGTACGTCTTACTCATATTATCGTTTTCTTGTTAATTCATTCCAAAACGTTTAGGAGATTGAGAGGAATCTTTTGATACAAGAATTATACCGAATAGAAAGGTAATTTTTTTTGAAATCTCCTTGAGCTAGGGCTTGGTTCCCATTATTAGCATTTGTATTCACATTATTGCCATTATTAATAACAGGATTAATAACAGGATTAGGTACCTGGTTTGGATTGACCGGATTGCCTTCCATTTCTGTTTCAGATTCAGAATGATCGGTTGTATGTCCTTCTTCCAATTCGTGCTCGCTTTCCTCAAGATTTGGATCATCTTCTCCTTGCTTAGCCAGTTCCCTAGCTAACTTCCTATTCCTTCTCGCAAATTTCTCTATTTCAGGATTATAAGGCTCAAGCGGTTCCTTCGATTTCCGAGTAGCGTACTATAAAATAATAAACAACAATAAAACAATTAATCACTAGTAAAGGCTAGGCCTTTAACTAACTAAATAAGACTGGAACAGACTCGAAATAAGTTTGAGAAAAGAAAACAGAAGCAGAATATTATAAAACTAATACAGAACAGAAACAGAAAAACTAACTCTCGGTCGACCGAGAACTGTGGTTCGGTCGACCGAACTTTTTTTTATTTATTTTTTTTATTTTTATTTTTTTTACGACACTGTTTAATATACAGACTCTTATTCACAGAATATTCACGAATCCAGTTCTAACAAAATAAGCTATATCTTAATTTAATGACTCGAGTCCCCGGCAACGGCGCCAAAAACCTGATTGAGGTCAAGTTAAATTATTAACTCGATGCCTACTAACACACTAGCAAGAGAACTAGGTTCAATTGTAGTAAATCTAGATAGAGTCGAGGTCGATCCCACAGAGACTCGGCACAAACAAAACACAACTTTATCCTATTAGAACTAAATTGAAAGGGCGGTCTACGACCAACTAAACACAGTAAATAAAATAGTGACAACCACAAGACACAGAATACCACAAAGACAAACGAAAGACTACTAAAACACGGATAATACTGTGGATATTATCTAAACAAACAGTATTGATTACGCTGGTAGATTATAACTCCCCCATGTGAATTAGGATGATAACGAGATAAAACAAACGTTAAAGATTAATTATTATGACTACGGGAGTCATCCCCTAAGGTAGATTTAGCTCCGATTAGGCCATCTAAATCATCGTGCCTCCATTACGTGACTTCGCTTTTTAATGCCTCCATCTCATATAACTTCTGACACAATTACGAAACTAGGGATGCCGGTATAAACCGTAACCTCATCTAAGCAACATTCCTTGGGTAAGGCGTACTTCTTAGATGCCGATTCAATCTATATCCTAAGTAACAATCACTTTTTAGGTTTCATGTTAAATTATGATGACAAATAATTAAGTTGATCAGGTTTAATTACTCGTTTTAATTCCAAATTAGAGAATCTGACGTAGTCGAAGCCGATCATAATATTGCCCTACACATCACCACGCTCGGTCAACTGAATGACAGCACTCGGGCGACCGAATGACATGTCTCGGTCGACCGAACACAGTTCTGTGTGGGTACAAATCATGATTACTTCTTAACGTTTTTAACCTAAACACATGGGTTCGTAAATTAATCTACATCACGCAATCAATACAAGAAAAACTACTCCATAATAAAACTTATCAGATCTACGAATAAAGATTGCATAATTGAATAGTCATACCCTCGAAGACGAGAGTGACTCCCACTCTTTAATGCGCTCCCCAACCGGAGACTCTGATGAATCCACAATGTACGAACATAAAGAAAAGAAAACTAAAACTTAAAACTAAAATTGTCTTGTGTTGTAATGGTGTGTCTTCTCAATTTCGTAGCTGCTGCTTATATAGAGGATTCTACCGACATAGGATGGATCTAGAAGATATGCACGCGTTTTTAGGTCTGGATAGCTTCGGGTAGCCGAACCTCCTGCCTCGGTCGACCGAATGAAGTGGCTCGGTCGACCGAGCCTCCTTTTTGCACATGTTAAACGCGTTTCTTGTCTAACTTGTTCCCCACTGCATTCTTTCGTGCTGATCTGATTTCTCTAACTTATCCCTTGATTAATGCTCCGATTTTCTTCCTTATTATCTTGAGATTCACTGATTGAATGACATTCATCCTCCCGATTTATCATGATCTATAAAATCAGCATTTATCGCACAATAAATTGGTCTTTAATAATAAAAACAGCTAAATACCATAAATCATATTAATAATCACTTAACATTAAATAATAAATATTAACAAGTGATTTAATATGAAATATATATAATTAACTCCGATTTAAGGTTAGAATTGATTGCATAAATAGGTACATTTTAACCGTCATCAAGGCGCAGACTGATGACGGTCAAATTATATCTGTAAAAGTCATCAACGTTGACCTTAAATCGAGATTAATAATATATATTTTATATTAAATCACATGTTTATTCGGATTATTTAATGTTATGTGATTTATATTATATAATTTGTATTTATCCGTTTTTATTTAAATATGATTTATTTTGGGATAAATATTTATTTTGTAGATTGGGATAATTTATGGAGGATAAATGCAAATGGAAGAATTAAATTACAAGATAAATCCAAGAAAATCCGGATGCATAGAAGATAAAGATCGGATAAGCATGACAAGAGCAAGCAAGCCAATCCGAAACTTGAGAGCACACATGCGGCGGCCCTTTCACACGCATAAGGGGGGCGCATCTTATTTTCTTGAGATCGGCCGGGAGTTATCTCTATTTATTTTGATATTTTGAAGTATATCTCTTAATTAGTTTGAACCCCTATAAATAAAGGCA
Organism: Gentiana dahurica var. dahurica; assembly: GCA_024500145.1. Taxonomy (NCBI): domain Eukaryota; kingdom Viridiplantae; phylum Streptophyta; class Magnoliopsida; order Gentianales; family Gentianaceae; genus Gentiana; species Gentiana dahurica. The sequence goes on along the minus strand of CM044898.1, from coordinate 78,970,316 downwards.
TGCATTTCACACCATATACACTTTAGAATACAAATTCACAACATTGTTTTTATTTTCAATATATGTTTTCTTTATTTTATGTTCGTTCATTACGGAGTCGTTAGAATCGCCGGTTAGAGATCGTATCGAGGAGTGGGAATCACGCTCGTCTTCGAGGGTAATGTCTACTCTATTATGCAATCTTTATTCGTAGATCTAATTTATTTCATGATGGAGTAGTCATTTTGTGTATTGATTTCGTGATGTAGTTAATTTACGAACCCATGTTTATGTAGATCTGAGACGTAAAAGACGTTTCACGAACAAATCTGGTTTAGATCTGAGCATGCTGGGAGCGAGCCTATGTCTCATTGGTAGCAAGATCTGTGATGTTCTTGATTTGTCTGTGAACGGCTTCGACTACGTCAGGTTCTCTGCTTTGTAATTCAAGCGAGTAATTAAACCAAATCAACTTAATTATTTGTCATTGTAATTTAACATGAGACCTAAAAAGTGATTGTTACTTAGGACAAAGATTGAATCGGTGTAAGAAGTATGCCTAACCATAAGAATGTTGCTTAGATGAGGTTACGGTTTATACCGACATCTCTAGTTTCGTAATTGTGTCAGAAGTTATATGAGATGGAGACTAAAAATGTGAAGTCACGTAATGGAGACACGATGATCTAGATGGCCTACCCGGAGCTAGATCTATTTTAGGGGATGACTCACGTAGTCAGAATAATTAATCTCAAATGTCTTGTTTTGTCTCGTCGTCAATCTACATAGCATGTGGGAGTAATTACTACTAGCGTTATCAATACCGTTTGTTAATCATTTATAAAACCTATAAAAATAAGTGTTTTAGTGTCGTTATGTCTTTTGTTGGTTTTGTGTTTCTATTGTGTCAATTTTAATTCTACGTTATTTGTTGGTCGTAGACCGCCTTTAATTTGCTTTTTAATTTAATAATTCGTATTTCGTTTAAGCTGAGTCTCTGTGGGATCGACCTCGAATCTATCTAACTATACTACGATTGAACCTAGTTCTCTTGCTAGTGTGTTATTTAGGTATCGAGTATTTTTATTACTTGGACCGTGCATCAAGTTTTTGGCGCCGTTGCCGGGGACTCGTGTCATTTAATCAAATATAGCTTATTTTATTAAAAGTAAATTCGTAAATATTGTGAATAGAGTTTATTTAGTTTCATTTTTATCACTTAGTCTAGTTAAAGGCCTAGCCTTTTAAGTTTTTTTATTGTTTTATTGTTTTTTGTTATTTTATAGTACGCTACTCGGAAATCGAAAGAACCGCTTGAGCCATATAATCCTGAAATAGAGAAATTTGCAAGGCGAAATAGAAAGTTAGCTAGAGAACTGGCTAAGCAATGAGAAGAGGATCCAAATCCTGAGGCAAGCGAACACGAATCAGAAGAAGGACATACAACCGATCATTCTGAGCATTCTGAATCTGAGGCAGAAATGGAAGGCATTCCGATCAATCCGAACCAGGTATTTAATCATGAAGTCGTTAATAATGCCAATAATATTAATAATGCGAATAATGGAAATGAAGCCGCGAGGCGCACTTTACAAAGTTATGCAACACCCACTATTGAGAAATTCATTCCCGCTATCGTAGCACCACAAAATGCTGCGGAAGTCTATCACCCTAGGCCTTATGTAATTCAAATGGTGACCAACTATTCCACTTTTCATGGAGTCCAAAACGAGGATCCTGGTTTTCACGTGACAAATTTCTTGGAAATCGTTAGCACTGTGAAACCAGAATTAATCCCGGAAGGGAACATTCGTCTTAAGCTTTTCCCTTTCACTTTGAAAGATAAAGCTAAGAAATGGCTTCTCTCTTTAGAGGCTGGATCTATCACTACTTGGGAACAATTGTTGCAAAAATTCATGAATAAGTATTTTCTCTTAGGAAAAACCTTTAAGTTACGCCAAGACATCTTAGGATTTAAGCTACAACCTGGGGAGAGTTTTGATCAAGCTTGGGAGCGTTTTAAGGAAGCTATGAGGAAATGTCCTCATTATGATATCTCTCTTTGGCTTTTAATGCAAAATTTTTACCACGGATTGAGAGAGACTGAGAAAATTAGAGTACACGCCTCTAGCAATGGAGCATTTGTTCTTTATCTCCTGAGGAGGCACAAGGAAAGATGGAGCAAATAGCGATGAATAGTCAATGGGGAGGCAATGACATAACTACTGTAAAGATGGCCGCTGACATATTTGAGGATAGTGCATCTACCAAAATCTTAGAACAACTGTCTGTTATCAACAATAAGGTAGATGGAATGCAAGAGAGGATGGCAAGAGTAGAGAAAGGGACTGTAATCGAAGTGACCCCTCAAGGTGAGAATGCTGGTACTGAAGAAGCAAACTATATTGGGGGATCAGGAAATCAATGGGGAGGATATAAGCCTAATCATAAACACCCTGGATTCCAATATAGTGACCCTAATGGAGGAAATGGGCCTAAACCGCCTACTACTTATGTACCACAGCAAACTAAAACTTTTGGTTGGGAAGCTGCGATAGAAAAACTGAGTAATGTCGTCACTGACAATATGGGACAAACTTCAAAATCAATGGCTGATTTAGCCACTAACTTTAGCCAATATTGTCAGAAGACCGATGCTAAGGTGACCAATCAAGAAGCCATAGTCCAGAATCTCACTCACCAAATAGGACAACTAGCTGAGCAAGTCTCAACTAGACCTCCTGGAGGATTGCCAAGCAACACTAATAAAAACCCTAAGGATTTGAATGCGATCATAACTAGAAGTGGGAAAGATGTAACTCCACCATCTTTGAAAGAAAAAGAGAAATCCGTAAAAAGTAAGGATGGTGAGCCAAGCAAGGAAGCAAATACCTCTGGAACTCCACCTGAGCAAGAAACCTAAAAGGAACCTGCTGGCCCTAGAGTTGAGCTTTATAATAATAAGTATCCTATTTTCACTGATGTCGATCCTTCAACCTTACCTTATCCTCCACGCAAATTGATGCCTAAGGTTGATGACAAGAGGTATAAGAAGTTCATTGATATCTTTAGAAAGCTACACATCAATATACCTCTAGTCGATGCAATGGCCGAGATGCCTGAGTACACAAAGTTCTTAAAAGAAGCTGTCTCTACTAAGAGGAAACTCCGAGATTTAGAGACTATTTGCCTAAATGAGGAGTGCTCAGCCATTCTTCAACATAAGTTACCCGCTAAATGCAAGGATCCGGGAAGTTTTCTCATTCCCTGCACCATAGGTAACGTATGTTTGAACAAAGCCTTGTGTGATCTAGGAGCGAGTGTGAATCTGATGCCTCTATCCATTTTTCAAAAGCTAGGTATGAAAGACCTTAAAAAGACTTCAATTACTTTGCAATTAGCTGATCGTTCGGTTAAGGAACCTTGTGGAGTGGTTAAGGATGTGCTAGTAAGAGTTGAGAAGTTTGTGTTTCATGTCGACTTTGTTGTGCTAGATGTGGAAGCTAACTACGAAGTGCCCCTAATCTTGGGAAGACCTTTTATGGCCACTAGTAGGACGCTTATCGATGTTTACAAAGGAGAGTTAGTGTTAAGAGTTAATGGAGATGAAATAGCATTCAACGTGCTTGACACTATGAAGACACCTGATGATGAAGAGGATGCATGTTTCATGTTGGACCCTGTTGACAAGCTTGTCAATGACTTTCGACAATATGAGGATATTAAGGATTTCCTCGAGGCTACCCTAGAGTTAGAAGATGAAGTGCCATATGAGAAGAGCGAAGAAGAGAAAATGATATGGCATGGATGTAGTAGAGGAACCCCTGGACATGTTGAGGAGATAAAGTCTACCGAGGTTGAAAAGTACTACCACAGACCAACGTGGCATAAGTACTTTGAACTTAAGCTAATCGGACAAAAGTTAAAGACCTCGTTAGAAGAACCACCTACCAATCTGACATTGAAGCCTCTGCCTGCACATTTGAAGTATGTATTTCTTCAAGATGAGGCCTTGCCGCTTATCATTTCTTCTGCCTTGACTGAAATACAAGAAGAAAAGCTGATGAGAGTGTTGAGAGAGTATCGCGGAGCATTTGGATGGACTATAGCTGACATCAAAGGCATTAGTCCGAGCATTTGCATGCATAAAATCTCCGTTGATCCTGTAAAGAAAGCGGTTGTACAACCCCAAAGAAGGTTGACTCCACAATTGAAGGACGTGGTTAGGGACGAAATTATTAAGATGTTAGAAATGGGGATCATCTTCCCTATCTCTGATAGTGAATGGGTTAGCCCGATCCATGTGGTTCCGAAGAAGGGGGGTTTTACGGTACAAGCCAATGAGTTAAACGAGTTAATTCCTGTTAGACTCATTACTGGTCATAGAGTATGCATTGACTTTAGGAAGCTGAATGATGCTACTCGTAAGGATCACTTCCCTCTTCCCTTCATTGATCAAATGCTCGAGAGACTGAGCGGACATGCGTTTTATTGCTTTCTTGACGGTTACTCGGGATACTATCAAATTCATATTTCACCCGAGGATCGTGAAAAGACCACTTTTACATGTCCATATGGAACCTTCGCTTATAATAGAATGCCTTTTGGTTTGTGCAACGCACCAACAACGTTTCAAAGATGCATGATTTCTCTATTTGCTGATATGGTTGAAGATTTCCTAGAGATCTTTATGGATGATTTCTCCGTATTTGGAGACGACTTCAATTCATGTCTCACGCATCTAGCAAGAGTGTTGAAGAGATGTGAAGAGACGAATCTGGTGCTTAACTGGGAGAAATGTCATCTTATGGTTACTGAAGGTATAGGACTTGGCCACCGTATTTCTAAGAACGGTATAGAGGTGGATAGAGCAAAAGTTGAGGTAATTGAAAAACTGCCTCCACCAACCAATCTTAAGACATTGCGAGGTTTTCTTGGCCACGCAGGATTCTATCGTCGGTTTGTGAAGAACTTTTCCCTAATCTCTCGACCTCTTACTGAGTTATTGGCCAAGGATGTGCCATTTGTGTTTACTAATGAGTGCATGAAAGCTTTCAATAAGTTAAAGAGCATACTTATTACTGCACCCGTTCTGATTGCGCCTGATTGGAATCTACCTTTTGAGTAGATGTGCGATGCAAGTGATACTGCTGTAGGTGCTGCCTTAGGACAAAGAAAAGACAAGATATTCAGGCCCATCTACTATGCTAGTCGAACTTTAAATGCCGCTCAAAGGAATTATGCAACTACTGAGAAAGAACTTCTGGCTGTTATCTTTGCATTTGACAAGTTTAGATCTTATCTAGTAGGATCTAAAGTCACTGTTTGGACTGACCATGCGGCTCTGAAGTATCTTTTAGCCAAACAAGATTCCAAACCAAGGTTATTGAGATGGATTCTACTAATGCAAGAATTTGATGTAGAAATCCGTGATAAGAAAGGATCTGAGAATCTGGTTGTGGATCATCTTTCCCATTTACAAATAGAGGATAATGAACCAATAACCGAGATTGGAGAAACATTTCCTGATGAACAACTATTCTCCATCACGGACATACATGGAAACGATGATTGCGCTGCATTATCTTCGCGTATTGAGGTTATAAAAGAGAAGAAACAACCATGGTTTAAAGACTTTGTGAATTATCTATCCGTGAAATACTTGCCACCAAATCTCAACCCCCAAGAAAGAAAGAAATTCTTCAAGGATCTTAGGCACTATTATTGGAAAGAGCCCTATTTGTTTAAGCTAGGATCCGACAATGTCTTTAGGAGATGTGTGCCGGAAGAAGAGATGTATGATATCCTTAGACATTGCCATGCTTATGAGGCCAGAGGACATTATGGAGGAGACAAGACTGCTGTGAAAGTTCTCCAGTGTGGTTTTTACTGGCCGACCTTGTTCAAAGACGCGCATCAATATGTTAAATCTTGTCATTCTTGCCAAATGACAGGAAATATCTCGAGAAGGAATGAAATGCCAATGAAGAATATCCTAGAGGTGGAACTCTTTGATGTTTGGGGTATTGATTTTGTGAGACCCTTTAATTCGTCTTTGCCCAACCGCTATATCTTAGTGGCAGTCGACTACGTGTCCAAATGGGTTGAGGCCATTGCTTCGCCTACTAACGACGCGAAGGTTGTACTGAAGTTCTTAAAGAAAAATATATTTACGCGGTTTGGAACCCCTCGTGCCATTATTAGTGATAATGGAAGCCATTTTTGCAATAGGCCGTTTGAAAATTTGATGATTAAGTACGGGGTTAGACACAAGTTAGCTACTGCTTATCACCCTCAAACAAGTGGACAAGCTGAGGTTACAAATCGAGAAATAAAGCGCATTTTGGAGAAAACTGTGAATACGACTAGAAAGGATTGGTCGTTGCGATTAGATGATGCTTTATGGGCTTATAGGACTGCTTATAAGACGACTATTGGTATGTCCCCTTATAAGATTGTTTTTGGAAAAGCATGTCATCTACCAGTTGAACTTGAACACCGTGCCATGTGGGCTACGCGTATGCTGAATTTTGATGAGAGTTTAGGTTGAGAAAGAAGGTTGTTAGAGTTGACCGTCTAGAGGAGTTTCGTCTGGTAGCTTATGAGAATGCAAAAATATTTAAGGAGCGCACAAAGAAATTTCATGATAAGAAGATATTGGACCGCACTTTTAAGAAGGCGATCTGGTTCTTCTTTACAATTCGCGCTTGAGACTCTTTCCTGGCAAGTTAAAATCATGATGGTATGGCCCTTATCGAGTGAGTAAGGTTTTCCCTTCTAGAGCTGTTGAGTTATTGAACCTTAAAGATCAATCCACCTTTGTGGTTAATGGACACTGTGTGAAACATTATATTGGTCTTGGTCAAGGAAATGAGGAGGAAGTCTTCACTCTTGAAGATCCCACCTATACTTAAACCATCATTGAGTTAAGTCGAGCTGACGACTATAAACTCAGAACTATTTCTTAAAAACTATCTTTCGTTTTTTTTTTGTCTGAATAAAGTAGCATGAGACTGTTAAGGTTTTTTTTCATCTTGCCATGTTCCGATTCTAAGTTCGGAATAAACGAGGTTTTTTCCTTGATAGCCGACATGTGAGTTTTGTAGTTTTAACTATTTGGTTTTCCGTGTCATTGGTTGTATGAAATAAAGTGGCTTAAACTGTTTTTGGATATTCTATATCTAATTACTGCCACATTATTTTATAACTTCCATTGACATATTATTAACGGTTTCGTGGAGTTTCTGATAGGTTTGCTTAAACAGGTTTTCGCTTGTTTCTCCACGACTGCTTGGTCTACAACTACATTCTGCATCTACTTGAGAGCCGTTTCCAGAGCTAAGTCTTTTTCTTAAAATCTCATTTTTCTTTGTCATTGGGGACAATGCCAAGTTTAAGTGGGGGGTAGGAGACTTAGCTATGCTATGATGCGTTATAATTAAACAATTGAATGAAACGGTGAAAAATGAAAAAATTTGAACAAATGCCAAATTAATTATCTCATACCCTTAGAATTGTGAGTTCTTATACATAGAATTGATAGGGAAGGAACCAAGTTGCATGATTACGTGATCAGTTTATACTTATGTGAATGTAAACTTAAGGATATTCATGCCTACTATTGCAAGTAGTTATTTACTATTCGATTACTCAAGTTTGAATCGACGAATACCGCGCAAATTTTAATAACCAAGAATTATGTGTACATTGCGTAGATGATTGGTTATGCAGACTTAGAGTCGATATTTATCTGCTGATGTATTCTTATCTTCTAGCCATCTAAGCGGAGTAATAAGCTTGAGATTTATTTGTGTTTTAACAAAATGTTAAACACTGGGCTTGTAGTAACATTACCAAAGTAGCTTCGCGCTTGTGGTAATATTCAATGCTATTGACCAATCCGTGAAAGGGGATTCTTGCAATGCATAATTTACTTTTAAAGCAAGTTTCTTTCTTGAGATGTGTTAATGCGTGAAGCTATGAAAATGCGAATAAATTCAAAAATTTTAAGAGGCTTCGAGTATTTTTCACGGTCTCCAAATCCAAAAACCTTATGGATGACGCTCTTGCTTATTCCACCATGTCTTTACCCATTGCGAGGCTTAAGAAGCGGGAATGCTGATGTTGGTAGGTTAAGACTGCGAAGTTAGCATAAACTTTAATCTTGCCACGAATATATAAAACTAAATGCACATACACACATCACTTCGATTCATGACGAGTAGTGAATAATGGGTACCTTATGAGCATAAGTGGTATGAGTTGACTCGAGTTTCTTGTATAAGTATGATTTGACCACGGGAAATGTTATCTTGGGGAATGACTTATTGATGCTTTGTTCGGGACGATCAAAGTCTAAGTGGGGGTAGTTGATGACGGTCAAATTATACCCGTAAAAGTCATCAACGTTGACCTTAAATCGAGATTAATAATATATATTTTATATTAAATCACATGTTTATATGGATTATTTAATGTTATGTGATTTATATTATATAATTTGGTATTTATCCATTTATATAATTTGGTATTTATCCGTTTTTATTTAAATATGATTTATTTTGTAGATTGGGATAATTTATGGAGGATAAATGCAAATGGAAGAATTAAATTACAAGATAAATCCAAGAAAATCCGGATGCATAGAAGATAAAGATCGGATAAGCATGACAAGAGCAAGCAAGCCAATCCGAAACTTGAGAGCACACATGCGGCGGCCCTTTCACACGCATAAGGGGGGCGCATCTTATTTTCTTGAGATCGGCCGGGAGTTATCTCTATTTATTTTGATATTTTGAAGTATATCTCTTAATTAGCTTGAACCCCTATAAATAAAGGCATGCATTACACACCATATACACTCCAGAATACAAATTCACAACATTGTTTTTATTTTCAATATATGTTTTATTTATTTTATGTTCATTCATTACGGAGTCGTTAGAATCGCCGGTTAGAGATCGTATCGAGGAGTGGGAATCACGCTCGTCTTCGAGGGTAATGTCTACTCTATTATGCAATCTTTATTCGTAGATCTAATTTATTTCGTGATGGAGTAGTCATTTTGTGTATTGATTTTGTGATGTAGTTAATTTACGAACCTATGTTTATGTAGATTTGAGACGTAAAAGACGTTTCACGAGCAAATCTGGTTCAGATCTGAGCTTTCTGGGATCGAGCCTGTGTCTCGTTGGTAGCAAGATCTGTGATGTTCTTGATTTGTCTGTGAACGGCTTCGACTACGTCAGGTTCTCTGCTTTGTAATTCAAACGAGTAATTAAACCTGATCAACTTAATTATTTGTCATCGTAATTTAACATGAGACCTAAAAAGTGATTGTTACTTAGGACAGAGATTGAATCGGTGTCTAAGAAGTACGCCTAACCATAGGAATGTTGCTCAGATGAGGTTACGGTTTATACCGGCATCCCTAGTTTCGTAATTGTGTCAGAAGTTATATGAGATGGAGACTAAAAATGTGAAGTCACGTAATGGAGACACGATGATCTAGATGGCCTACCCGGAGCTAGATCTATTTTAGGGGATGACTCCCGTAGTCAGAATAATTAATCTTAAATGTCTTGTTTTGTCTCGTCGTCAATCTACATAGCATGGGGGAGTAATTACTACTAGCGTTATCAATCCCGTTTGTTAATCATTTATAAAACCTATAAAAATAAGTGTCGTTGTGTCTTTTGTTGGTTTTGTGTTTCTATTGTGTCAATTTTAATTCTACGCTATTTGTTGGTCGTAGACCGCCTTTAATTTGCTTTTTAATTTAATAAGTCGTATTTCGTTTAAGCCGAGTCTCTGTGGGATCGACCTCGACTCTATATAACAATACTACGATTGAACCTAGTTCTCTTGCTAGTGCGTTATTTAGGTATCGAGTATTTTTATTACTTGGACCGTGCATCACAGACCTAACGGTGTACAGAACAAGGCTGAAAGGTCAAAAGGGTTGCATACCCCTTAGGCATGCACCTAAAGTGTCCGGGGCATGGGCCTAACCCCTCTGAGCATACAAATCATATTTTAAGTGTGTTTCAAGAAATGTAACATGCATATATGTGTAATGCTTGTTCTTTGGAGGAATATTTGTTATTTGGAAAATTCTAGCATTATATTTCTGTTAGCAGCGACTCAGCACCACAACTGAGTCCATTTATGGGGAGAAGGTGAGAGCCTCGAAAGCCTTTTCTCTAGGCCATGCAGAATGTTGGTTTAGTAGCCAAAGGTTCTTTTGATAATGTGCTCGGTAGATAATGTAGAATGTCTAGGACTAGATGTTCTTAGGAAGTCTTATACGTGAATGAACCTAGGCAGTTAGATTAAATTTTTAATAAACATAATTTATCTGTCTATAAGCTAAAGCACCTGATTACTGGTGAGGCACGTTTTAACTTTGCAATATGGGCCAGACCACACGGACCAATCCGTTCCATATACGGTACTGAAGGATATGTCATGGAGTATACCATCACAATGCAAAGTGTCCTTTGATCATTTTGCAACTTATCCTTGATTGGCCGAGATTTTCTAGCTGGACTAGTAGAAGGGAGTGTGCACTTAAAAACATAATTGGTAGTGATTGTGGATCAATACTTGCAATATATTATATCTACATGTTAGTACCGATTCATCTACCACTTACCAAGTACGTAGTACTTACCCTATTTATTTTTGTTTCCCCACCCCAAAAGGTGTGGTATAGTGTAAGTTGAGTATGAGTTTGCTTTGGAGCGATTCCTGAAGGAGTTGCATTTAACTTACCTCTCTGTTTATTATATATCTAGTATTATGGGTATAAATTCTTCTTATCTTTTGTAAAGTTTAAAAAGGATAGTTTGCGGTTCTATTTATCAAGGTTGTAATGGATGTTTTATACATCGACTATTTTGTAAAAGTCGTTAAATGATGTCCTAGATGTTGAAATAGTGTCATAAACCCAATAGGTTGGACCGGATCCAACCGGGGCGGATCATTTCTACTATTTCTTTATGTTTATACATATATTAAATGGCTTTTTTGTTGACATATACTTGTTCTTTTAAAGAACCAATTGTGAATTGTTATATGATAACGTCCTTAGTATTAAACTGTGATAGAGAAACCATGATAGGCGATTATGGTTGATGAGATCTCTAATCACTTTAACAAGTTTGATACTTAAATGTCTCTAGGCTGATGTACTATTAAACAGGGCATTGATAGTATGAACAGGCTAGCACGTATTAGATGTCTTCTGTCTTTAAGGGCAGGGGTAGATCTCGTCTATCGAAGTGTAGAGACACTTGGACTGTACGTGGACGTGTATTATAGAATGCGTACGTTAGACTGACCCACTTACATTAAGTGTCGCACTATGTGGCAGTTGTGTAATTATCCTTTAGATCGGAGTCTACATGGTATCACGGTGTGGATTGTCATGCTTTGAGACTATTGAGGTTTACCCTAGCCACGGGCCGATCATGCAGTAGTGATTGGGTGTGATATTGAAGCATGCAGAGTATACATGTTTGGTCTTCTGGAAATCGCGTACCCAATCAGAAGGGGTGAATATCCGAAAGGGCCTTCTTATAAGGAATGTCTTACTCTCGTGAATTTTTGTAAGGTGGAAGTAAATGATATCCAGATTATAAGATACGGTCGTTAATGTTTGACACTCGACGCACGACAGTATGGATATTATTACAGCGATGGGATTGTAACTTACACGGTAACTATTTTACATGAAAGGTAGTAGTCATTGCATTTGACTCTTCCAATTATTGGGGGTCACGGTGTGTTGCTAGACGCTATCCCGTGATCGTTAGACAAGAAGGGCATTTTCGTAATTTTCAATTTGTGTCTATGACCAACATATTCGGAAGCCTATCGGGTCACACACATAAGAACATCTAGCCAAATTAAAATGTGGTTATAGTTGATAACCAAATAAGAAAAGTTTATCTCAAGACTATAAAGGTTATAGTGGTAAATTAATATAGTGGTATTTATTTATTATGAATAAATATAATATTAATTATGTTGATTAATTAAATATACATATATTAGATATGTTTGCGAAAATTATGTGTATAATGATTCACATTTATTTTGCAAATTAATTAATCATAGTATTATATTAATTGATTATATATATATATATATATATATATATATATATATATATATATATATATATATATATATATATATATATATATATATATTTGATATGTATGTTAGGCCACTTTCCAAGTACATTAGATGTATTTGGATTGTGCACATTGATTGATAAAATAAATAATATTATCATATATTAATATTAGATATTAATGATTATAGATTTGCATACATGTGTAAATTGATTTATGGTAATAAGATAAATATAGTCAATATAAGATATTGACAATATATTGGAAATATTTAATATATGATATTAAATTAAATGAGATAAATCAATCAAGGAGATTTTCCTTATTTTATTGGGAAAATGTTTTCTTCTCCTCCACACCTCTTGGGGCGCCACCTCCTCTATATAAAGGAAGTGCGTGTCAAGCTCTTTTGTACATCACAATTCCAAGAGCTAATAGTTCTTGTGAAAATAGAGAGATTCTTAGGTGAGATTTTGAGAAAGAGAAAAGGTCGGTCTAGCAACAGGATTTTTCTAGTAGCAATCCAATGGTGGATTCCGTTGGGTTGTTCGTGTGGACTAGCGGTAGAGGCCGAACGCTTGGGCGGCTCCGTGCAGAACTACTCTCCTTAGATGGTCAAAGCGTCGATCTTTTGGATCAACCAAGGTAACCACCGTCTACTAGCTTATTTTTTTATTGCTTAAACGAAGTCGATCTTGGGTAAAAGGAAATCAAAATTTTGAATTCCGCTTCGTTCCCGCGTAGATTTCCTAACAGTGGTATCGGAGCGAGGTTCGAGCCTGAGCAATAAGCATGTTATTTTGCGTAGTTAATTTTATCGTTTAAATCACGTAATTAAAAGATGAAATATTTTTTATTCAAAAAACGATACACGAAAAGAGAAAAAAAAAAAAAGGGGCGGCTTTTGGGGTGCTCGGCCGATCGGCGGCGGCACCCCCACCGGAAATTGCACCGGCGGCGGTGGCTCCCCCTTGAGGCGGTCGACGTCGGCTGGTGCATCTTTTTGGTGGATCCCAAAAATTTTTATTGTGTATTTTGTGTTTCAATATGGTTCATAGTTGTGATTGATATCTCTTTGTTTAGTTGTGTTATGTGGCTAACCAATGGTTCAAATAGTTTGGGCTATTGAGATGCCACATGGCATTAATACAATATTGTCATTTTCAAACTTTGTTTGGAATAGGCCTAGGCCCTTTCCAAATATTTGATTTGGGAAAAGGCCTATGTCTAGGCCACTTCTAAAATTTTGATTTTGGAAAGTGGCCAGGCATATTAAATAAAATATTGGCATTTCCAAATTTTAATTTTGAATAGGCCTAGGCCCTTTTCAAATATTTGATTTGTAAAAGGCCTAGGCCTAGGCCACTTCCAAAATTTTGATTTTGGAAAGTGGCCAGGCCTAAACCAAAATTATTTGGCCTTTCCAAATATTTGATTTGAAAATGGCCTAGGCCCTTTTCAAATACTTGATTTGTAAAAGGCCTAGGCCTAGGCCACTTCCAAAATTTTGATTTTTGAAAGTGGCCAGACCTAAACCAAATTTTGTTAAGGAAGATGCCTTTTGGTTTAGGAAACCAAAGACATCCCTTTTGATTAGGAATCAAAAGGAAAGAAACAGAAGAGACTTAATTTTAATTTTGATTCATTTTTAGAATATTCTAATTAATTAAAATTGAAATCGGTTTAAAATTAATCATTAATTTTATTTCGATTAAATCATTTAATTAACTAAATGTTAATTAGTTAATTGATTGGATAAAATTATTTAATAGATTAAATGTTAATTGACTAATTAAGACGCAAGTAGTTAAATTTTAATTTTATCTTTTTCATAAGATGTTATTGTATGGATTAGATATAGTTGATATAATATGATTATATGGACCCGATTGATCATGGACTCGACCGATAGGATAGATGTGAATGATTTAAATTTTTCTGTTGGTTTAAAAATTGTCCTAAGCCGTTATGAATAATGTGACCTAGTTTATTTTCTGTATTTATCCCATTCCCGTTGGCTCCCCCATGTACGGCGGGTGTATTTATTTTATTAGATAGAATTAAATATAACAAGAATGGAGCAGAAGACGAAGATCAAAGAAAGAAGAAAATAAAGATCCCATTGGAGAATGGAGCATTAAAGATCCTATTGACGGTTGCAGCTACCTTTAGATTGTGACCCGAGGTTTCGTTAGTTTGTACTCGAAACCGCACCTAGGAAAAGTCCATGATCATACTGGTTACTTTACGCATTTATTTATTTTGTGCTTGTATTTATTTTATATGATACGATAGATGCATGACTATGCACGATCTAGATAAATGTGTATGATGTATGTCTATAGAGATAGATATATTTGATGAGACCGTAATTAAAATTAATTAAGTGAATTAATTTACGTAAATACTTCCACAACAAAAATCAAGTCGAAATATTGTCTCCCAATATTATAGCGACAATGAAGAGCTTTTGTTCGGATCCAACTGATCGGCCCTTCTCGGGAGTTGACCTACCACGGGTATATCGTCGTTATTGAGATATGATCGTATGAGATCTCACGAATATTGGGTTATGACTTGACTAGAGCATTGCGGTGATTGGCCCTCGTCTGGACCGTCTTATTCTAGAGGCAAGGGGTTGACTACCACATAAAGATGTGAATTGTCAAAGAGTTGACTAGTCAACGACCAAGAGTCACATATATAGAGATGTGATTGGTAAGTGTTACATACCTTTCGAATTATTCCGGTTGATCGGCCCTCGTCGGGAATCGGGGTAACCAGCACTACAAGAAATTTGGGTTTTGGCAGCGTCATATCAGCAGCGTGCGAAAAGAATACGCTGCAAATTGAATTTTTTGCAGCGTGCTTTTATGTATATGCTGCCGATAAGTATTATTGCAGCGTGCTCCATTTAATATGCTGCTAAAAAGAATTTTAGCGGTTTTACGACGCGTGCTGCGTAAAATACTTTTATATACAGTGGGAAATATACGCTGCGAAAAAAATGGGAAAATACGGCAGCGTAATATATGCATGCAATTAATGAAAAAATTGGCGCATTTTCTATTTTGGTCTCCCGCTCACTCGAAATTTTAGGCGTCAAACTAAAATAAGGGGGAGTTGCCCAAAAGGACATAAAAAGTAAAATAATAGGCATTTAGGACACTATTAAATTTTAATTGATAAAAAGGACAAAAACTTTGAAACCTTACCAAATTACCAATGAAAATCCTTATAAGAAGGGTAAAAATGTAAATTAATGGCATTTATATTTTTCACGGTGGGCCCTTGTGTGTTTTATTAGGACCATAATACAATTTCTGTCAACTAAATTAGTCTATTAAAAACTAATTAGTACTTATTACCAAATAATTTGTTAGTCCATCCTTAACGCCCTATTAAGTTGATAAGTAGTCCTTAATTATCAACAAAAAAACCCCTAAAATAAATGCGCTAAGGTTGAAAAAAACTTTTATTTCTCACATAATAAAAAACGAGTCATCCTCTCCAACTTGTCGGCTTCCATTTTTTGTTCACCTTGTTTAAGATTCTAGGTCAAATTTAGTGTCTGCAACGGTGAGATCGAACAACAGGAAGATAAATCGAGGTTTATATGTATGATTTCTCAAAATTCTCTACTTGTTCATTGTTTATTTCTTGCTAAAATTTCCGATTTCGGGGTTCCGACTCATGGGTCATTCTTTTGTTTTGGGTAAGTTCCTTATAATTTGCTTGTCCTGTTCTTCTTGGAAAAAATTTTGTTTGTGTTTGCCCACTGGATTCAAGGTTTCAGTGGCAGTGGATTGTCGTGGGAAAAAAGAACATGGCTTCAATTTCTTCGAGGATTTCGTAGGCTGTTGAAGCTGCTGTGGAAGCACATACCGTACACATGATGAAATCAAGTCTACAATACAGGTTCATATAATTTATTTTTCTTTTTTGGACTAAGGGTTAAAACGTGTTGTTTAGTATTTTCACTTTCCATTATATTATCATTCTCAAGGGATCTTAGACTTAATCCACATTTATGCAGGAGCTTGATCCAATTGTAAGAATGTAGAAGCTATATTGTCAGATGAAAGAATGAGAAAGATTTGTATGTATATTACTATATTACAGTTTAGATGATTAATTTATGTTGTTTCTGGAAGATTTATTTTTTGTTTTTCTTTACATTCAACTCTAATGTGCTTTAAGGCAAACGGTTAACATGATTAACAGACTTGCTAATCTGCTCATATGATTGTTTTGAATGCTATTTTCTACCCAGGGTATTAAAAAAACCAAAACCAAAGAAGAAGATAAAACCATCGCAATCGGAAAGGTGAGAACTATTATGATGCCCAGAGAATTGTGTGAAAGGTAGATTATTGTTTTAGCATCATAGTTAAGAAGCAAGCTTATGATGCTTAAATTGAACAATTAATATGCCCATGTCTCCCGTAGTTCGAACATTCATTACCATTTTCTGCCTTTTGCAATGCCTTTCAAGTTTCTCCACTTTTTATGTTTGTTGTTGCATTGCTCTTTTTTTTCTCATCAAAGCTTTATT
This sequence comes from Gentiana dahurica var. dahurica, assembly GCA_024500145.1. NCBI lineage: Eukaryota > Viridiplantae > Streptophyta > Magnoliopsida > Gentianales > Gentianaceae > Gentiana > Gentiana dahurica. The sequence goes on along the minus strand of CM044898.1, from coordinate 78,953,642 downwards.
TATGGCCCTCAAAGTACATCTTAAAGTCTTTTTGAGGCTATGCTTATAATGTTCTCATCTTCTTTTTACTGTAATAGTCGAGGCATTTGGTAGTGGCAAAAACATTTGGTTCTTTTTCAATGTTGGTTGTGATGGCTCTCAGAGGATTTATTCTTTCACGAGGTGAGAATGAAAACATATGATTCTTTGACTGCCTTTGTTTGGCCACTAACTAAAATGAATCATCTAACTCGATGAATGGTTTCTCCCAGGTAGCATCCGTGGTTGGTGGATATGGGAACACTAGTTTTCTCCCTTGATGTACGCACAAAATGAAGCTTCATGTAATGAATTTCTTGGTCATTCTTGGGATGAGGTGACTAATTATCCATGCTATATCTTGATAGTTGCTTGTGTGTGTGTGTATGCAACGGATCAACATGAACAATTGCAGTAGAAACAATACTTGTCATGTGTTCCTATTGTAGTTGCACAAACATAAGTTCGGTTTTTAGACTCATGTTGAATTCGGTACAAAGTTTCATAGCTCCATCAAGATTGTAAGAGCGATTAATCAGCATAGTGCATAGCAATTTTTTACTGCTTTAGGAAACAGTGAGCACAATGGTAAGTGAATGTGGATCATATATTACAAGCTTAAAACATTGTAGCATAATATGCTCTCCTTATACTAACATGCAGAAATTTTGTTCTTTCTGCAGTTGTTTCATTATGGATTATTTTTTGGCTGTAGATACATTTTTGAATGCATAAGCAAGAAAATTGGTTCCAGAATGTGGGCTCCTTGTAGGTAACTAGCAGCAGTAGATTTCAGTTTTTTTTTCTTCCTTTGTTTTCATGTGATCTATTTTATGCTAGCTTTAACATCAATTCACTTATTGTAGTTACTCATAGAATATGTCATTACCTAGAGTATCTGTGTGAAATTAAACTTGCTTGTTTTTCTAAAAGGCTAAGAGTCTGTAATATGTGTGCTTTTGATTGCCTATTTTATTAGAAAAGGCATGTTTCATATGTTACGTATCGTCCCAATATTCTCTAATAATTTAAGGACATTCAAGGTTCTTAGCTTATCCTCTGTTTTGCAAGCACAACTTTCTGAGTATTATTCTTGATATATTGATCTGTAATTGGATCCTTTTCTTGGGCCTTGGCGGTTCATTATGATACTATGCCTTTGCATTGTGTTTTAACAGTGGAACTTAATACATTCTTTCTCAAGTGTTGCCCGTAGGATTCCACCAAGAAATCCAGTGGTTGTTTATCGATTGAGGTTGTGGTGGCTTATCGCAATCCCAACACTTCACGAATATATTTCTTATCTACAAGCCAAGTAATATACGTGTTCTTATCCATGACATTGTATCGCTGCACACTTATAGACTGATAGTTATGTCCATATCATTTTCCTTTCGATCATCATACGTGGGCCCACAAAACAAATCAAAAGATTTGTTATTTTGATGTTTTCTTCACTTTCTAACTAGGCATTTTCTGTGAACTTATTGGATTATTTAGTGAAACTCTATTTAGCATATTTTTAATAGATTAGTTAATGACTTGATACTTGAGAGCATAGAAAAATAGCTGCATTTGGATTGAAAGTCACAGCATAGCATGTTATTATTCTTTTGATTGACATCATCGCTCGTAATAACGAGGCGTAAACACCGGCTTGATTGTCATATATCAAATGGATAGACATGATGCAATTGTCTTTAATAGAAAGGAATTGATACATGTCAGTGATTGGTTGGTTTACAACTAAAAGGGCTTTGCTTACTAGAAATCAATATATCAATTGACATTGTTACATTCAAGGACTGATTATCTTTACATTGTTCGTGATTTAAGGCATTGACAAGTGCTAATTTTTAATGATTGATTGGTGCAGAGTTGGTTTTATATCGTTTCTGATGACTGCTACTCAAAGTTGGTTTAATACCATTGGTGATGATTGATGAACACGGGGTATGTTTTGTGTAGACTAATTCTTTTATCGTATTGTCATAATTCTTTATAAAATTATTAGGATTTAGAAGGATCATGATATGCGGAGGCAAATTTATGTCTTAATGTATTTTTCTACTTCTTCCAATCTGTTGGATTTTGTAATTCTATTGTTGTGGTATTCAGTGGTGTATTATTGAAAAAATTTTGTGTATTAAGTTTTGTATTATGCAAATGATGTTGTTTTATTTATGTAAGCATGAGTTCTTGTATTGGGTAAATATTATTTTTTTTTTAAATAAAAACTTATCCGCAGTGCACTTTAGTATGCTACCATTAATAAATCTATGGTAATATAACATTCATTTTGGCGTCATGCTAGGTAAGCTGCTAATAATATCATGTGCCGAGTGGAAAGTAAGCTGTTGATACTAGTATTAGCAGCGTGCAACTGATGCCGCATAATGCATTAACTTTTAGCAACTTTGAACTTTTCAACGCGCAATGTGTGCTGCCAATAGCTGTTTTGCATGCCGTGAAAAGTCATTTTTGTTGTAGTGCAGATGAGATCTTGACCACTAAAGAATTTTGAAAGATTCTTGAAAGTCAATTGGGAGTAGTTGACTAGTGGGAGCAAAATCATAAATCAAAAGACCCTTTTTGATTTTGCGTGTATAAACAACAACACTTTTATTTTCATTTTTATGTTGTAGTTTTAGCAAACTTTATGTTTATGTTTTATTCTCGATTAGTAAAACCAAATTATGACTGTTACCTTTTGAGAAACGTTCTCAAGTATGGTTAAGTAATTTAATCCTTTTAAAATAAGCAATGACACGAGCAATCCCGTTATAGTAGTTAGAGACAAGGAGACTACATATTTGATGGTGTACTCCAAGGCTTTAATTATTGATGAAAGCGGAAGCTCATAATATGATTAAATCATTTGAAATAAGTTTCAACGAATTAGTCATATATTGGATACGATCCAAGATGATCATTCTGTCATACGATGACAATTAATTCAAATGCTGGATAAGAATGATCACATCTAATTTTCGAAAGGTTGTTTTCAAATTGTAAGAATTAAGTATCGACTTAATTCTATCATTGCTTAAAGGTTAATTAAATATTCAATGTTCGAATACGATTCAAAAGGTTAAATAAACTTTAGATTTTCTTTATGGAAGGAAATTAAAGACATAGCTCTTGTGATCTTTCTTAAGTCTTATGAAGACTACATTAAGAAATATTTACAAGTGCTTAAAGGATTGAAAGGGAAGTTAGGGTATGTGCTTAAATAGAGAACTTATTGAAGTTTCTATTCTAGGCAAGTGAGTTGAGATAAATCTATCTAAGTTCAAAGTCGACTCTAAGATATATGCTATCTTATGAGTGTGATTAAATTAGAAAGATCGAATACAGATATGGAAGGTGAAACAAACGTTGTAACACTTACCATATTCTGGATCTAGTAAACTGATAAGGGAACTAAATAAATGTTATTATGTTCCAGTTCTTATGATGAACATACTTTCAGTTATTTGTTAGGATTTAGTAGACATATTCAATTGTAAGGAATAAATATTATTCCGATAAAGTTGAAAGGTCACCGAATCTAACATACTAGATTGATATCACTATATAGTTGATATAGGTGATGAAATCTCAACCAAATATTAGTATGGCTGTTATCCTTAATATTTGTGGTTGTTCTAGACATGGTCTCTCTAGAAGGGAAGCGTGTATTTAAACGCCATTCTGATGATGTTGAACCATATGATTATGAATCATGTGGGTTATACGTATCTTATCCAAAGAGGACTAAAATACCCTTTTAAGAAAAGGTTATAAATTCTAGAAAAATTGTCTAAAGCCTAAACATACCGATGTTTGTTGGCTTATGACAATTAATGTCACAAATAATTGTTTATTACTCTCTATGACTATTTATAGAAATAGTTGAACATTCTTAGTGATTCGGAAAGCCCGAAAAGTTCGAGCTGGCACGAATTTGAGATTGATGAACTACTTAGGAATTAATCTTCAATTGGATTGAAGTAATTAATACATGAAGGTTGTTTTAGAAGTTGTCTGAAATAGAATCAGATTCTCCTTTAAAGGATACCATCTTTGGGATACGCAATTAGATTATGTTCCCAAAATGGAAACAACACTTTACATGATAAAGGTGTGATGCAAGCCATGCGAAGTATCCCTTACCCGTTTCGGGATAGTGCCCTTATACTTAACCGAGTTTCGAAGAATAAAAGTTGAATAAAATTCCATATTAGATATGGAAGAGGATAATGTCAAATCTATCTTAACCGATGATTTGAAGTTGTCATAGGCAGAGTCAGAAAGGCTTGGAGCCTAGTACTGATGATTGTCAATTTACACCATTAATTATCTAATTATTACCCCCGATTCTAGCTTAAATGGGCTTTAAGTGGTTAATAATTAGTCGTCTCGTGCATAAATTACACCCGAACCGAGTTACGACTGGTTATTATGTAATTAGCCATTTTATTATATTATTTGATATTACAAGCCTTGTTTTATGGTTTATTTATAGTGGGATTGATATGGAAGCGATTGGAATGGACTTCGGAGGAGAAAAATGCACAGAAACGGACCAGGCGAAGCAAAAAACGGCCCGGACGAATCCTTAGGCTTGCTGGCAGTGAGCCCTGCTCTGGCTGCCAGCGAGTTGACTAAATTGTCCCTGCTTCTCCAGACGCGTTTTCTATGTCGTTAGGGTTTAGGATTTACGAATTAGGTCGGCTGACAGCTATTCTAAGTCGGTTTTACAGCCTATATAAACTCCCTTTCATTAGTCACTTTTTACACATCGATTCATAACACAAATTATAAGTTTTTCAGAGCAGTTTTAGTACAAATTTCCAGCAGCAATAATGTGAGTTATTTGTATTCACTTGTTCTTTCTTCTATGTTGTAATTAATCCCCCCAATTATTGTTTATCATTTGAGGTTGTTCCTTCTTCACCGAACGATGTAGATCTAAGGATACGATATGAGGCAGTGGGGATTCCTTGTCTATAAGGATCCACACGCCAAGATCTGTTATCTGGTGACCTATAGATGACTTTGGTATGAGCGACATTCATGTTTCTAGTAGATATATATAATTGCTTTATGAATCTCTATTTTATCCGTTACGTATATAGAAACACTAAGATTTAGGTTTTCGCCACGTCAATCTAGCCACATCTTTATGGTGTGATTGTCCACCTAGAATTTCTTATCTTAGTAGGTATGGCTACGGCTACGTTGCTCGTCTGTTTTAATTAGCGTATGATTAGAAAATACCAATATAAGGCTCATAGGTCGGCTCATGAATTGATCATCCTAGACTTTCAGTGAGATCTAGATCTGTTCTGTATTAGGGAATTGAGCTCACCTAGTTATACATAAATGGTAGATTAACATGAGACCGTGCAGGTAATTGTTAATGGGACAGAGACTGATGTGATCACTTAGGAAGTACGCCTAACCACAGGAATGTTGCCTAGGTGAGGAATACTGTTAATATCGGCATCCCTAGTTTTGTAAGCGTGCGAGTTATATGAGATGGAGACCTACGAAGCGAAGTCACGTAATGTAGCACAATGATCTAGATGGCCTAACCGGAGCTAGATCTTGTTTAGGGGATGACTCCGTAGCCCATATAAAATAGATACGAATCGGATTAATAGTTGTCGAGTCTAGCTTAGTTATATAGAATCTCTAGATCCAAACGATAACATAATAATTGGGGAGGTTAATTACGTTGTTTATGTGTTGTGTTGTGTCGAGTCGAGTCCTTTATCTTTCATGTCTTTCGTTGGTCGTTGATCGTCTTTGTGTCCTTGATATGACTAATTAATTGTTTGTATATAAATGATCCACAATTGGTTCCCTGTGGGATCGACCTTGATTCGCTATAGCTATACTACGATGGACCTAGTCCTCTTGCTAGTATTGGTTTATGGTGGTCAAGTATTTTATTATCACTTGATCTTGTCATCAAGTTTTTGGTGCCGTTACCGGGGAACCAACGGTCAATTTTATATATAAATAATTTTTTATTCATGTCAAGTTTTCCATTTTAGAGTCCGTTTTTACATTTTTGAGTCCCTCTGGTTGTCTGTAAGTTGTGAAAATTCCAGATTCTGGAGAGCCTGTTTCTCTCCCAGCGAGGGTATCACTCGCTGCCAGCAAGCCAGTCACTTTTTCTGGGATTTCGTGTGTCTGTTTATCTCCATATGTTTAATCCGTAGGTCTGATAGCAGCATGGGAAACCATGTTAAAGTCAGTCTACGGTCTGTTTTTTTTTTTTTTTGTTTTTCTTCTGTTTGCAGAAACTAGGGAAGCAATAATCTGCGTCAGTAGTTTTTTGTGGGCGCTAAGAAAAGAACCCAGCAACATGTGGAACTGTGAATCTACGATGGGAAGAGCGATGGAAGAAACACATTTAAAGCACCAAGATGGCTCCGAGAAAATAAAATAACAATTAAAAGGCTTGAATTCTTCGTGGTATAGTGTTGAAGGCAAGGTACTACCTTTTTTTGCTTATGTTTTACTATCTTTTGGTTTTTTGAACATAAGTTAGCCTATACATGAACTTGAGTATGAATCTTAGCCCGGAGTTGGTTTGTTAGATGAATTTTATTAGTGTGGAAGCTTCTGCCCCAAATCTGTCTCATCTAGAGGGTGTAAGGAAACATGTAGTAGTTGAAGGAAGCAGTGAATAAAGAGTTCCTCGTAGTTCTGTCAAAATCTCGTTGTCCTATGCATGAGATTGCTTCTAGTGGCGACGGGAGCAACAATTTGTGTAGTTTTAAGAATTCTCAATCAAAAGAAGACGTTGAGTTTTGAGAGAGCATAATGAATCAGCATTATAGAGGATATGATTAAAATGGGTCCCTAGGACTAAATCTTCTTAGAATTCACTAGTTCTTAAAACGAGAGCCGAGGTAAGAGTTTTGTATAAATGGTATGGATAGATGTCGTTTCCTAGGTCTCACAACCAAGGGAAGGGTATTAATCCGCAAAAGTGACGAGCCCACCTCTTATAGTGCTCAAAGGGTCAAAGTGTGGCGAGCTATGAAGGATGACTGACAAGGATAATTTTTGGAAAGTCGAGCCGAGGACTTTAAACTCAGAACTATTTCTTTAAAACCCTTAGGATTTCTTTTTAGTTTTTTAAGTTTTGTTTTCTTTGAGTCAAATAAGAGTAACGTGACATGTGTTGAGGTTTTTTATTTGCCGTGTTCCGATGGCCATTAGGCTAAGGATGTGCAAAACTTTTTTACTCAATATAGGCCACGTGAAGTAGAGTTCCGTAGGAGAGTCGAGAAATTGCTAAAGAAAAGGAAATTTAGCAATCAACCTTAAGATGGAAGCATTAAGAGAACTTGAGAATTACTGAAAATGTAGCAGAGAATGATTGGTGCGAACAAGAACGCTTTTTGGTCAACTCCCAAAACTTTTTAGAATGGCGATCCGAGTGAAAATCCAAAGTTGTGTGCAATTCGTTCTGCAACTACCCTTATCCTTTCCTTTATACCTTTTCACCCTTTAACCTTTTCTATTCTCTCACCAATCTGCCTCACAATTCACATTTCTAACCATTCTTTCATCCCCTCTCTTTCTTTCCATCTATTTCATTCTCCCACCTTAACCCAATCCCTTCACCAATACCTACCCAATCCCATATTCCAAAACAATTTCCACCCACCCAGAACACAATTTATGCCCCATCCCTATATTATCTTTTCTTACCATCTTTATGTATATCTTTTTCTAAACCCGTCATACTCTCAACCTCCATTTTGTTTACAAAATACCCTTGTGTTGCGGAATTAGAAATATTGCTAAGTTTTATTGATTATCTTTTATCATTTTGGTTTTCATGATCCTAGATGGGGTACGTGTAGCTCTGAACCTAGCTAGATTTTATAAGTTTTTGGTTCGATCGAAATTCTACTTATCTTTCTACCGGAAGTTTTAAATTTCACTTTTTTCTGACCCTTCTGGCACATATAAATGATGAGTTTTGTTCTAAAATATCACACCGATCTGACCTTGTTGATGATGTTGAGACCTTCTACGTGATAAATTGGGTGATTAGTAATTTCGAGGATAAGCTACATCTCCCTAAGTTGTTGATATCCAATCAAAACGTGAAGTGTCTGTGCTAAGTATCTGATTTTATCTCTAGCCTATAGGTCACATTCAATCTGTTATTCCTTACCAAGTTTCTCTTTAACACTGGTTTGAATACCTTGTCGATCCAGTCCACCTCGTGTTTTTCCACATGGGGTTTGATCTTTGTCTTCTCCACCTGGTTTCAAGATTATTTTTGTGGTGGAGGATATCGATGCAGACTATCTTCTTTTGTTGATTGTTTATTTTTCTTTCTATTTAGTATTTTTCTTTTTGAGTCCGTATATCCTTTATCTTATTCATTTTAGTAATTCGTGTCTGAACAAGTAGTTTTAATGCTATAAAGTAAACATTATGAGGGCTTAAACATCGGTTTGAGGTTTATGTTATTCCTTTTACTGCCTCTTTTTGATTATTACTTTTTATGGGCTAATGCTGTAACGAGTTTTGAGATTTGTTAAAGATTTGTTTTGCAGCGATATATCTCTTGTTAATTCCACGGTCTATCTATGTGCCCCGAAGTTCATCGACTTGTTCCACTACCGCACTTGACCGAAGCTAAGTTCTTATCTTTATTTTATTTTATACATTGAGGACAATGCATTGTTTAAGTGGGGGGTACGAGTCACTTAGCTTTTACGTATATCAAATAATTAATAAATGCCTAAATTTAAAATTTTAAGCAAGAATCACATTTCCTTTTGTGAAAACCGAGCATGTATAGATAATGAAAGAAGCTCTTAAGCATAATTATAACTTATTTTTGCCATGCTATCTTCAGAATTGTTTAGTAAATATCATATCATGCTGTGTGAGTAGTTTTGTATTAAACATATATTTTGTCGTGGAATCAACCTATTTAAGCACGTATAACTTGAATGCTAAGTCTGAAAGGTTAGATAAGAAATTATTTTTTCCGGAAGGTTTAAATAGGAACTACTTGACTTTGTGATTACTTCTTCTTGTCATACATCCGATAAGGCTAATATCGATGATAGTGAAGCAAAAACCGGGCAAGAAAAAAAACGATTTGGTTTATAAAAAAAAGAAAAAAAAACAAAAAGAGTTAATAAAGTAAAACGTGAGGAATAATATGAGCATTTAGGTTAGAGACTGCTAAACCGACGGAGCATAAGATGAACGGCTATAAAACAAGGCAGTAGGGTAGCAAGTTCGTGGAGATTTGAAGGTAGTTGCTTGCTAGACACCCACCATTGCAATTTACTGTCCCTAGAATCTACGCGGCCCTGGCAAAGAAACAAACGTGAACTGAGAAAAAGTTTCTTGGTTTCCAAATCCGCCCCGCTTCACTAGAATTTGGTATTACACATGTATTATTTGTTAACGATAAGGAGGCGTCACAAAGTTTTGAGTGGTGAAAGTTGCATCTATAGGACATTATAATTTGAATCTCTCTATTTCGAATACTCTGCATGACAGTTATATCACACACACGTTGATTCAAGGATGAAATAATGGTTAATGCCTAACTGACAAACGTGTTTGCTATTTTATTTACTTTGGAATTTTGAATGAGCCTGCTATCAATTAGTAAATTATGTTTCGGTGGTTCTTTCGCCTTCTGTGTTTGCTCGGGACGATCAAAGGCTAAGTGGGGGGTAGTTGATGATGGTCAATTTACACCGTTAATTATCTAATTATTACCCCCGATTCTAGCTTAAATGGGCTTTAAGTGGTTAATAATTAGTCGTCTCATGCATAAATTAAAACCGAACCGAGTTACGACTCGTTATTATGTAATTAGCCATTTTATTATATTATTTGATATTACAAGCCTTGTTTTATGGTTTATTTATAGTGGGCTTGATTTGGAAGCGATTGGAATGGACTTCGGAGGAGAAAAATGCACAGAAACGGACCAGGCGAAGCAGAAAACGACCCGGGCGAATCCTCAAGCTCGCTGGCAGCGAGCCCTGCTCTGGCTGCCAGCGAGTTGACTAAATTGTCCCTGCTTCTCCAGACGCATTTTCTATCTCGTTAGGGTTTAGGATTTATGAATTAGGTCGGCTGACGGCTATTCTAAGACGGTTTTACAGCCTATATAAACTCCCTTTCATTAGTCTTTTTACACATCGACTCATAACACAAATTATAAGTTTTTCAGAGCAGTTTTAGTACAAATAATGTGAGTTATTTGTTTTCACTTGTTCTTTCTTCTATGTTGTAATTAATCCCCCCAATTATTGTTTATCGTTTGAGGTTGTTCGTTCTACACCGAACAATATAGATCTAAGGATACGATATGAGGCAGTGGGGATTCCTTGTCTATAAGGATCCACACACCCAGATCTGTTATCCGGTGACCTATAGATGACTTTGGTATGATCGACAATCGTATTTCTAGTAGATATATATAATTGCTTTATGAATCTCTATTTTATCCGTTACGTATATAGAAACGCTAAGATTTAGGTTTTCGCCGCGTCAATCTAGGCACATCTTTATGGTGTGATTGTCCACCTAGAATTTCTTATCTTAGTAGGTATGGCTACGGCTACGTTGCTCGTCTGTTTTAAATAGCGTATGATTAGAAAATACCAATATATGGCTCCTAGGTTGTCTCATGAATTGATCTTCCGGGACTTTCAGCGAGATCTAGATCTGTTCTGTATTAGGGAATTGAGCTCACCTAGTTATACGTAAATCATAGATTAACATGAGTCCGTGCAGGTAATTGTTAATGGGACAGAGACTGATGCGATCACTTAGGAAGTATGCCTAACCACAGGAATGTTGCCTAGGTAAGGAATACGGTTAATATCGGCATCCCTAGTTTTGTAAGCATGCGAGTTATATGAGATGGAGGCCTATGATGTGAAGTCATGTAATGTAGCATAGTGATCTAGATGGCCTAACCGGAGCTAGATCTAGTTTAGGGGATGACTCCCGTAGCCAATATAAAATAGATACGAATCGGATTAATAGTTGTCGAGTCTAGCTTAGTTATATAGAATCACTAGATCCAAACGATTACATAATAATTGAGGAGGTTAATTACGTTGTTTATGTGTTGTGTCGAGTCGAGTCCTTTATCTTTCATGTCTTTCGTTGGTCGTAGACCGCCTTTGTGTCCTTGATATGAATAATTAGTTGTTTGTATATTAATGATCCACAATTGGTTCCCTATGGGATCGAGATTGATTCACTATAGCTATACTATGATGGACCTAGTCCTCTTGCTAGTATTGGTTTATGGTGGTCAAGTATTTTATTATCACTTGATCTTGTCATCAAGTACGACATATGCAACTTTGTGGAATGTCTTAGCTAGCACGCCCGAGATTATTTACTTGTCCGTGGAGCAAAATGTTTGTCTCCAAACATAATGTCTTCTAGAGGAAGTCTTTCTTCCAAAAGAAACAGTGGGAGTAAATAAGATCTCAAAAGAGTTTGAGAACCACAAAGATATATTCAACCATTGTGTTGGACTTATTTCTTAGTTTTGATGATGAGTGCCATACTAGCTGTTATAGTGCAAAGGCAAAAAGATGTCTAGATCAAATGTATAGGTTTATTAGAGTTTGATTCATAAATAGGTTTGATCAAACAAGCACTGTAAAGGGCTGCTGATTGATATCAGCAGACTGGTCTAGGTCAGTAGGGTAGATAGGTCAGTAGACTAGTCTTGAACCTGCTGAAGACTGAAGACTGAAGGCTGAGGGTTCAAACTCAGTAAATGAAGGCTAAGGGATCAAACTTAGTAATTTAAGTCAAGGATATGGAATCAGCATTTAGGCAAGTCTGTGATGACCTAGACTGATTACATATACCTTATATAGAAGGTCTAAGTTCCACAAGTTGGATGATGTTTGGAACTTAGTTATAATTAAAATGGTGTAATCTAACTTCACAATTAAAAGTTAGATAAAAGGAATCAGCTGCATTGTATTTTATACACAGAAATATCATGATCAGCAGACTGATTGAAACTTCAGCAGACTGATGAACCTGCTGATATATACCTCGATTAATTCAAGATTATTTTTGAAGATTACATGGATAAAGACAGCCAACTACCTCTGATTTGATCAAACAAATCAGTGGTTAGGATTAAAAGAACGTTGGGATGATTCAGGACTTTATCCAATGGACACAAGTCAAAGGGTGGACAGACTGCACTGTCAAAAAGGAATTCTGACAGTGTCAGTCCTATGAATAGTGACATAATGCAAATCAGATGGGACAAAAACAAGGAACGGTTACATTTGAAATTCAAATACAAGTCACATGCATTCTTGCCTATAAATAGAAGACTTACAACTCAGAAAAAGATGATGAATTTTGGAAAAACTTTAAGTGTTAATACTGAGCTGAAAAACACCCTGCTGAACTTGCTGAGCATAAAGTTGCTGATCTAGTAAATTTCTTCAAGTGCATTCTGTATTCAAGCTGCATCTAGACTACACACTTGAAGACTGCAAGCTGCTGATTACATCATCCTAATCAAGCTGCTGCAACTGAATCATTTACTTGATTCAATCTTTATTTCATAAAGAACCTGCTGAAGACAGTGAAGAATCTGTTGGGTGTGAAAGACTGTTGTTTGTGGTGGAGATGGTGAAGAGGCAATCCTACCCTTCAAGGACCAGTGGAAGACTCAGGAGCAGCAATCCTACCTGTTCCCAGTTTTCAGTTTGTGAAGCCATAGTTATTGGTGAAGGACAAACAACTTAGGAATCTTTGTAACAGCTACATCAAAGATCTCTAGTGAATTTCCTCCAACATCACAGGAGAAGAGTGGACTGACAGGATTACATCACCTGGAACCACTATAAAATCTGCCTACTTACTTTTAGCATTTACTTTCTACACTTAGTTTGTTTCATTCATCAACCTACTGAATCTAGCAACTGAAATCACACACTTGCACTACTGAGTATCTAATACTTAGTATCATATTTAACAACAAGTACTAAGGCTTAATTTTGATTTAATTCCGCTGCACAAATTCAGCAAACTAAACTATCAGTAGACTACTGTTTATCAGCAGCCTACTGAGGTCTCAGCAGACTCCTGAAGTATCAGCAGACTGCTGAAGTTGCAGAATTTGTTAACTCCAAAGTTTTAAGTGTTAAGTTTATTCACCCCCCCTCTAAACTTAACCAAAGCCTTTTCAAGGGACCAACAATTGGTATCGGAGCAGTGCTTCTGTTCTGAAGTAATCCTACTTGTTGTGCTTGTGAAAATTCTTTAAAACTTTCTTTCAATTTACAGATTTTCTAAGACTTGCATCATGGACAACACACAGTATGCTAGAACTATGTTGTTGTGTTCTCTTGATAGATTTGATGAGTATAAACGTCGAATGCAGGCATACCTTGCTGCTACTCATGATGAGATGATGGATGTACTAACTGATGGACCACTGGAGATTACAAAGGCAGTAACAGTGGGTGACACAACAGAGTACATTCCTAAACCAAAAAGAGAATGGAATGCAGAAGACAGAAAAAGAGCAAACCTCAACAACATTGCTATTGATATCATTTACAGAACCTTGGATAGCAATATGTACATGAAGGTTAAAGATTGCAAGACTGCAAAGGAACTTTGGGACAAGATTCACTTGATCTGTGAAGGCACTGATGCAATAAAGAAGAACAAAATCAGTGTGGCCAGAAAGAGGTTTCAAAAGTTCAAGATGCTGCCAAATGAAACCATTGAGCAAATGGAGTCAAGATTCAATGCAATCTTGGATGAACTTACCCTGCTGAGTGTAAGTTATTTAAAAGAAGAAATAAACACCAAAATCTTGGAAGCTCTACCTGCAAAAGATGTTTGGAAGATGAAGATGACTGCAATTGAAGAAATGAGAAAATTGCATGAAGAAGACACCTTCAAGTTGTTTTCAGATCTCAAGGCTTATGAATTTAGCAAAAAACTTGTACCTGAGACTGAAAAGGAAGAGCCAAAGACCACTGCATTGGCTGCTTCACATCATGAAGAAACATCAGGAGGACAGGATGATCTGCTGGATGAAATGCAAGAGCAGATTGCCCTACTGAGCAAGAAAATCAGAATGATGAAGACTGGAAAGGCCCCTTCAAGAAATTTCACAAAGAGGCCTACTGAAAGAAGGAAAGAAGAACCAAAGAAAGACAATGACTATCTGTGCTTTCATTGCAAGAAACCAGGGCACTTCAAACCTGACTGTCCTGAGTTAAAACAAGGCAAGGAAGCTGATTATCTTTGTTTCAACTGTAAGAAGCCTGGACATTTTAGACCTGATTGTCCAGACCTACTGAAGACCAAGAGTCAACAGAGAAGACATGGCAAGAAGGCTATGGTTGCTGAAGATGAATCAGGGTATGAAGTGGAATCTGAAAAAGGAAATGAATCAGATGACACAGCACTGGTTGCTGATATGGAGGATTATGCTTTGATGGCCAATATGGATGAAACTGAGGAGGTATACAATACTGTATCTATCAACACTCCTGCTGGAAGTGATTGTGAATCAACATGTGGTTCAAATCCTAGAAATTCTGACAACAATGAGACTTTGGATGCCATCCTTAATCAACTGAGGATAATACAATCTGGTTATGAGGTTGTGAAGGCTGAAAAAGAAGCTCTTGAATTGGAAGTTGGAAGATTGAAAGCTGAATTAAGGGTTCTCAAAGGTAAGGAAAAAGATGTTGGACAGAATCAGAATAAGTCTGCTGAACATCCAGTAGCCTCTGAATCTGCTGAACCATCTTGTTCCACTACTGCATACAAATCAGGAAAGCCTTATGGGGATAGAACAGGGCTTGGATTTGGAACTCAGCAATCTAACAAGAGTGGATCCAGTAAGGTTACTGAACCTAGTTCCAGAATTGGTCCTAAGTTTGTACCTGCACTAGATCCAATTCCCAGTAAGGTTGCTGAGGCAGTTAAACCAAATGAGAATGCTTCAAAGAAGCAAAATCAGAAGTCAAGGAAGTCAACAGCTCCTAATAAAAAGAGTAAATCTAAAAATAGGACTGTTGTGCCTTCTAAGCCTGCTGATAGTTGACCTGCTACCAAGTCTGCTGGACCACAGAAGGGTAAGAGACAGAAATATTCCAAGGATAAGAATCCTAAACCCAAAAAATGTTAATGATTCAAGGGATACTTATCTCAGGGGGAAAGGTAGACTGTTCCCTACTGATGATGATTGGAATATTCCTGCATCTAATGCTAGAAACAGTAAGTATAACTATACTGCTAGGGTAAAACCTAGACAATGGGATCAGCAGAGGACTTATACAAGACCTCAGCAGACTCCATACTACAGGGCTGTTTCTAACAGACAGCAAGCAAATGGTTTTGCAAATGTTTCTAACACCAAGAATCACTTCACACAGCATTATAAACCAAAAGGCCAGAAAACATATATGATTCCTACACAACCTACTGTTAGAACTTATGGATGTGTGGAATACATGTATGAACCAAAGTATGACACATTTAGGAGAAGACCTTATGGTGACATGCCAAGGGTCATGCTTACCACTGACCATTATGGACCCAAACAGGTTTGGGTACCTAAAATGCATTAACTTTGTATTGTAGGGTGTCTGGTACTTTGACAGTGGATGTTCCAGACACATGACAAAGAATAAGCACTGTCTGTCAAACTTTATGGCAAAAGATGGTCCAAGGGTGAATTTTGGCAACAAGAATACACCTGGATATACAAGAGGATATGGCACACTTGTGAGAAATGGACTTACAATCAAGGATGTTGCATATGTGGAGGGACTGGAATACAACTTGCTGAGCACTGGACAATTCTGTGACAGGGGTTACAAAGTCACTTTTGACAAAGACAACTGCATTGTCATTAGTGAAAGAGGTGATCAAGTTGTACTTGCTGGCAGAAGACAACAGAATATGTATGTTGTGGATTGGTCTACTGCAGTTCCAGAAACCTGCCTGATTGTACACACCAAATCAGAACTCAATTGGTTATGGCACAAGAAGTTGAATCACTTAAACTTTGATGATATTAATCAGTTGGTGAAGAAGAAGCTAGTGATTGGTTTACCTGAGATCACATTCAAGAAGGATGCTATATGTGATGCATGTCAGCAGGGTAAACAGATAAAGTAAAGTTTCAAATCAAAGACTAAACAATCAACTAATAGAGTGTTGGAGCTGATGCATATGGATCTTTTTGGACCAATAACTCCAACAAGTGTAACAGGAAAGAAGTACACCTTAGTGGTTGTGGATGATTACTCTAGGTACACTTGGGTGATATTTATGAACAAGAAAAGTGAAACACTTCAAAGCATGCCTAATCTTTTGAAGAGATTACAAAATGAGAAAAGTTTAACAGTAATAAAGATAAGATCATATCAGGGTACTGAATTTCTCAACAAAGTTATAAGAGAATATTGTGAACAGAATGGTGTACTACATCAACTTGCTGCTGCTGGTACACCTCAGCAAAATGGGGTTGCTGAAAGAAGAAACAGAACTTTAAAAGAAGCAGGAAGAACAATGATTTGTGAAGCATTGCTACCTGAATGATATTGGGCTGAAGCAGTAAATACAGCATGCTATACACAAAACAGAACATCAGTAAACAAGAAGCTGCTGAAGACACCTTATGAGGTTTGGAATGGAAGGAAACCTAACGTATCTTACTTCCATCCATTTGGAAGCAAATGTTTTATTCTAAATCATAAAGTTCATTTGAAAACATTCCAACCAAAATCAGATGAAGGAATTTTCTTAGGATATTCTTCAGTCAGCAGAGCTTTCAGGGTACTGAACAAGAGGTCACTGAAACATGAAGAAACGATCCATGTTGTGTTTGATGAACCTAAGTTTACTGGTATGGAAGATGAAGATTGTGGACCTGCTGAGAATCAACAAGTCACTGATCCAGATTGTGTTGAAGTC
Organism: Gentiana dahurica var. dahurica; assembly: GCA_024500145.1. NCBI lineage: Eukaryota > Viridiplantae > Streptophyta > Magnoliopsida > Gentianales > Gentianaceae > Gentiana > Gentiana dahurica. The sequence goes on along the minus strand of CM044898.1, from coordinate 78,936,629 downwards.
TTGGAAAGATTCAATGACTTGAAAGTTTCTGATACTGCCCCTGCTGAACACCCTGCTGATAATGTTACTGATGCAACAACTGAAGCAGTTCAAGGATCTGCTGAACCCCCTGTAGAAGAAGCTACAGCAGACCCTACTGAAGATGATGTTCCTGAAAATCAAAATAACCAAAATCCACAATGGTTAAGGAATCACCCTGCTGAACAAGTTATTGGCAATGTACAGAAAGGTGTGAGAACTAGAAGACAACTGGAAGCTATGTTTACTTGTTTTCTATCTCAAATGGAACCTAAAGTTGTTGAAGAAGCAATTTCAGATCCAGATTGGATAATTGCTATGCAAGAGGAATTAAATGAATTTGAAAGAAATCAAGTTTGGACACTAGTTGATAGGCCAAATCATGCAAATATCATTGGTACTAAGTGGGTATACAGAAATAAACTTGATGAATCTGGTACCATTGTGAGGAATAAGGCCAGACTAGTTGCAAAAGGCTATTCTCAAGCTGAACGAATAGATTTTTATGAAACTTATGCACCTGTTGCAAGATTGGAAGCTATCAGATTATTCTTGGCACATGCTGCATATAAGAACTTCAAAGTATATCAAATGGATGTCAAGAGTGCATTTTTGAATGGCATTCTAGAGGAGGAAGTGTATTTTCAGCAACCTCCTGGATTTGAAGTTAAAGATCAAGAAGATAAAGTGTATAGACTCAACAAAGCACTTTATGGATTGAAACAAGCACCAAGAGCATGGTATGAGACTCTATATCAATTCTTGGTGGACAATGGTTTTACAAAAGGCACCATTGACAAGACACTTTTCAGAATCAGTGAAGGGGACAGCACCCTGCTGGTACAAATTTATGTGGATGACATAACATTTGGCTCTGAAAATGATTTACTTTGTGAAAAGTTTGCAAATCTAATGAAGAGTAAATTCCAAATGAGTATGATGGGAGAAATGAACTACTTTTTGGGATTGCAAGTTAAACAGATGAAAGATGGAATCTTCATTCATCAAACCAAATATACCAAGGAGTTGCTGAAGAAGTTTGGTATGGAAAACAGCACTAAGAATTCAACTCCTATGAGTACTAACATCAGATTGGATGAAGATAAAGAAGGCAAAGATGTTGACCAGACCTTATACAGAAGGATGATAGGCAGTCTGTTGTACCTAACTGCCAGCAGACCTGATATATCCTTTGCTGTAGGTGTTTGTGCAAGATTTCAATCTAAACCTAAAGAAAGTCATTTAGGTGCAGTCAAGAGAATTCTCAAATATCTAAAAGAGACTTTGGGAGTAGGGATATGGTATTCCAAGGAAGGAAGCTTCAAAGTGATATCCTACTCAGATTCTGATTATGCTAGTTGCAAGATTGATAGAAAAAGCACCTCAGGAACCTGTCAGTTAATGGGAAATAGACTGGTTTCCTGGTTTAGCAAGAAACAGAATTCTATATCAACTTCCACTGCTGAAGCTGAATACATTGCTGCTGGAAGTTGCTGTGCACAAGTACTATGGCTAAGACAACAATTAAGGGATTATGGAATTGAAGAAAAGGAAATTCCAATTATGTGTGATAACACAAGTGCAATTGCAATCACAGAAAATCTTGTTTTGCACTCAAGAACCAAGCATATTGATGTGAGACATCATTTTATAAGAGATCATGTTGAAAAGAAAGATGTGGTGGTTCTATACATCCCTACTGAAGATCAACTTGCTGATATCTTCACTAAACCACTTGATAGTGAAAGATTTGCTAAACTAAGAACTGAACTTGGAATTATTAAAGTTGACTGATATTCAGCAATGTACTGGAATTCACCAAGGGGATTAGTCTTTTCTATGTTGGGTGAGCTCACTTAGCAGATTAGTCATTGGTATCAACAATTCTATGTACTTATGTTTGGACAATTGAGCAAATGAGGTTGCCAAGGGGATTGGTCTTTGTCATTTCGGGTGAGCTCACTTGCCAGATCAGTCATTGGTATTAAACTTCATCTTGTATTATCAATTGAACAAAACAAGAAGAAAACAGGGATCAGCAGAGTACATATGTCAGCAGGCTGCTGAAGCCTATTTATCAGCAGACTGCTGAGCCCACCCTGCTGAGGATCACCCTGCTGGATGGAACGTTACTCAGTCAAAGTTATCAAAGTCAAAAAGCATTGGCGGGATATTTATTCTATCCTTTATTACCATAGTTAGACCATCCAACGGTTACAAACGTTATGGAGGTGTAATGGGCCACGTGTCAAGACAGAACTTACTCAATTTAATCGTGGTTACCTCAATGTACGTGCTATGACAGTTTCAACTACCCACTGTCTATATAATCAGACTGTTACACATCGGATTCTCTACTTGCAATTTCTGCTTTATCACTGCAAATCCTACATTGTGTGAACATAGATTTGAGAGCAATTCTTCTTCATTTTTTTTTCTTATTTCAATGGCGGAAAGGATTGAAGTTCAAATCGAATCAAGCCAAAGTGTTAGAGGCTATGTTGTTGATGCAAACCAAACAGAGTTGGCTATTAATATAGGTCGAAGAATAAAGAGGTTTGCAGGCTTGGAGAACAAACTCAATATCAGATTAGAAACAATCTCATACACCAATGTTATTGATTTCTGGAAGAATATGGTTGTGGAAGAAGGAACTGAAGCATTCAAGACAACTGTGAATGCTGAGGAGCTTGTAATCTCCTCTAGTTTACTGAGGGAAGTGTTTGGATTTGAAGAAGTGGTGGATGGTTCAGTCAATCCTGAAGCAATGGGATTGGACAAATTGGCGTTTGTTGATCGATTAAAACAAATGCAGCCATCAAATCCGTACCAGGCATCAACTGCAGACATATTGGAAATGAGTACAGTCTGCTGAGCAAGCTCATTGCAAAGAACATACTTGGACTAGTTGGCAGTATGGATACTCTATCAGGACCCAAGATAGAGCTGATGATAATCATCTGCAGGAGCATGAACTTTGATTGGGCTGGTTATTTCATTCATTATATGAAGAAAGTAGCCAAGGAGGAGAAAGTAGGGAAAAGGAAATCAAAGGCCTTACCCTTAGGATTGATGATTCAGACCCTGCTGAATCATTTGGAAGTTCCTGACCTTGAATCTGAGAAGATAAATCAGTCTAGATACAAGAAGGAAATTGATTATGCTATTCCTGGTCTAGATGATGATGAAGAGGTTGCTGGAGAGGCTGCTGGTGATGATAATGATGGAGATGATGGTGATGCTGGTGCTGAGCAGGTTCAGCAAACTAAGAAGATATCTATCAAACCTGCTGCACCAAAGAAAGCTGCTGATAAGAGAAAGAGTGCTGATGTTAGAAAGATTACAGAAATCTTAAAGCCAAAAAGAACAAAGAAGGAAACAACACAGACTGCTGAGTCTGCTGAGGGTCAAGTGGAGGTTACTGACCCTGCTGTAGCTGCAAGAATAACTGTTGTTGATATTTTGAGGGAACAACAGAAGGAAGCTAGTAGAAAGAGAAAATCTACTGGAAAAGATGATGATGAATCCCTCTCCAAAAGAATGAAGGAGATTTCCAAAAAGAAGAATCATGGAAAGGGAAAAGAATTAAGAAACTTGGAAGCTCAAAGAATCCAAGAGGAAGCACCAGTAGAAGCAGAAGAAGAGGCTGTTGAGGCTGAGCCCTTGACTATAATCAGGCCTGTGGAGATTACTGACTCCTCACCTGGAGAGGGTGTCAAGTCTACTGATGCTGGACAGGTTGTTGTTGAGCAATCTGTTGAAGATATACAGCAGTCTACTGACCCTGAGCCTGCTGTAGTATCTACTGAGGAACCACAGCAAACCACTGAATCTGAACCTGCTGTGGTAGTTGAAAAGGTAATTGAAGACTTGGTTGAAGACCCTGCAAGTGTGGCAAGAACTCAGGGGGAAGAGCAGTCTGCTGCTGACCCTGCTGATGAGCATGTAAGTCAGGAGGAACCAAGTGTGGTACAGATGGAAGTGGTAGGTACAAATGTACAATCTCAGCAACCTACTGACTTTAGAACGTCTATTGAAGAAACCATGAGCTTACTTGTTGGAGCTTTTGGAGGTCAGCAAGCTGCTGAACCTGCCATTAGGAAGCCATCTATGCCATATGAGAAGGCATCCAGAAAGGACAAAGTAGATCCTAACTTCAAAAAGGTGCAAAACTATTTTCAGTGGAAGTTTGGATTCTACAAGAGACAGAAACCAGCTGCTGATCCAATGAGTGGATTTGAAGAATGGGCATTTGAGCAGCTAGGTGTGGACAGCCTGTTGGATTTGATAGACACTAGCATGTTGCAATCCAGGCTGATGGATCTTTTGGATGAAGGAAAGAAAAGTGGAGCTATTATGTTCAGAGATCCAAAGTTCACACCAGATAGTGATTCATCAGATTCTGATGATGATACCCCTATGTTTCCTGGGGAGACCAGTGGAGTGGCTAGAGAAACAACAACTGAAACCACTGGTCAAGAAGCTACTGAGACTGGTAAGTCTGCTGAGGGCCAGCAGACTGGAGAGATGGATGAGGATCTACAGGATCTCACCATGGATGATCTGGAAGCATTGATCAATGAAGGAATCAATCTGAGTGCTGGTAGGCTAGCTGATGAATCTTCTACATTCCATGTTATAGAGCCTACTGCACAAACTGAACAGAGTGAGGATTTGGATGGAGAGAAGGTTATTGATTTCATTAAACCTAGTGTCAGTTCAGAGGAATCCATTGAGTATCAGGATGGATTTGACTTTGAGGGCACTCTTACTAAATCTGCCATCATCCTGCACAAGATTGGTCATGCAGAAGGATTTCAAGTGGATAATGAGGCTGTATTCAATCCACAATGAATTGAAGAGGAGGTACAGGCTGCTGAGTCTCAAACAGCACCTGGACAAAGGTTGGAAAAGGAGGTACAGGCTGCTGAGTCTCAAACAGCACCTAGACAAAAGTTGGAACCTGATTTGGGTTTGGAGGAAACCCTTGTTGTTGATGAGGCTGCTGTAGTGGAGCCTACTGGAGGCAAGACCACTGAAGGGAAAGATGGTCAGCAGACTGCTGTTAATGAGGATAAGCAGCTGCTGGACTTTGACTTCAGTGATGAGGAATTTCAGATGCCTGAAGAAGAAGATATTGATGTTAATCCCTCTCAGGCATTTGTACCTGTTTTTGAGGAAACTGCCATTGATCCTATCCTGGAGGAATATGAAGGCCCTAACCCTGCTGGACTGGATAGGAGTTGGGCAATGGTAATAAGCCATCAGAGGCCACAGTACAATGTGGAGGAGCCTGCTGATGAAGCCACTGGTGGAAGGGTGACCAGTGAAGTGCCAGTTGAAGTGTTAAATGAGTTAAGGACTGTAAGGCATGATATGCAACAGTTAAGGACACAACTGGACAGACAGGAAGAAATATTTGAGGAACTGATGAAGATGGTAAATGAAAACAGACAATCAACTGCCACAGTTGCTTCAAACTTCACATCTACTCAAAATGCTGTGAATGATCTGATACTAGATGTGAGGGGCATCAAGGTTGGAAATACTGCAAAAGATAAATTTCTGAAAGATCAACTTATTTCTATCCATCGGAAACTTGACAACCTTGCCGCAACACCTAAACCTCCTGAGCCTGCTGCTGCACAACAACTTGTTGTGCCCGATCCCAAACTTCTTGAAAGGATCAACTTACTGGAGGAGACCTTGCAATCAAGAATTACTTCACTTGATACAAGAACTGGAGCTATAGAAGGTCATTTAAATAGAGTGGTCATCTCACAGGAGAGTATTCATGGCCTTATATCCCGTTTTGTTGATGATGTCACTAAGGGGGAAGAGGGCCAATCAGCGGCAGCAAAGGAGGCTGCAAGACTCTTTGCAAAGAAAAGATGGGAGGATGAACTCAATGATCTCTTAGGAAACCTGCACCTGGCAGAGTTCAACTTCTTGATGATCTCCTTAGACAATACAAGAAAGAATACTATAACAGAAGGAGACCTTATCATGACATGGGATATCTTGAAGGTCTAAATTCTTTCTTAGCATTGAAATTTTGGGAAACAAGAGTCAAAGCCTTAAGGGCAACTTACAGAGGAGGCAGAGGTGGAAGAGGTGGAAGAAGTGGCAGAGGAGATAGGACCTTACCTATCACAAAAGCAAAGGACTCACTTGATGAATTCAAGGAACTGTACATGAAGTTTGGATTGAGTGAATTACATCAATCTTATCCTTCCTGAAGCATGGAACTGGTGGAAGCAAGTCAATCCCTACATTGATTTTACACTGATTGAAAATGAATGGATGAGGGACATGATAGAACAAATCAGATCCTATCAAGAACAAGCTGAGAAGGCTAGACAAGAAAGAGAGAAGAGACTATAGATCAACATACTTATCATTCTTTATCTTTGCTGTATCTAGTTTGTAATAGCCTTGAACAAATGATTTTAATGAAAGATGAATACTTGTTCTATTCTTGTGTTTTATCTTTTTGCTTTGCTGATTAGGTGAAGGTAGTGGCATCATCACCAAAAAGGGGGAAATTGTTGGACTTATTTCTTTGTTTTGATGATGAGTGCCATACTAGCTGTTATAGTGCAAAGGCAAAAAGATGTCTAGATCAAATGTATAGGTTTATTAGAGTTTGATTCATAAATAGGTTTGATCAAACAAGCACTGTAAAGGGCTGCTGATTGATATCAACAGACTGGTCTAGGTCAGTAGGGTAGATAGGTCAGTACACTAGTCTTGAACCTGCTGAAGACTGAAGACTGAGGGTTCAAACTCAGTAAATGAAGGCTAAGGGATCAAACTTAGTAATTTAAGTCAAGGATATGGAATCGGCATTTAGGCAAGTCTGTGATGACCTAGACTGATTACATATACCTTATATAGAAGGTCTAAGTTCCATAAGTTGGATGATGTTTGGAACTTAGTTATAATTAAAATGGTGTAATCTAACTTCACAATTAAAAGTTAGATAAAAGGAATCAGCTGCATTGTATTTTATACACAGAAATATCATGATCAGCAGACTGATTGAAACTTCAGCAGACTGATGAACCTGCTGATATATACCTCGATTAATTCAAGATTATTTTTGAAGATTACATGGATAATGATAGCCAACTACCTCTGATTTGATCAAACAAATCAGTGGTTAGGATTAAAAGAACGTTGGGATGATTCAGGACTTTATCCAATGGACACAAGTCAAAGGGTGGACAGACTGCACTGTCAAAAAGGAATTCTGACAGTGTCAGTCCTATGAATAGTGACAGAATGCAAATCAGATGGGACATAAACAAGGAACGGTTACATTTGAAATTCAAATACAAGTCACATGCATTCTTGCCTATAAATAGAGGACTTTCAACTCAGAAAAAGATGATGAATTTTGGAAAAACTTTAAGTGTTAATACTGAGCTGAAAAACACCCTGCTGAACTTGCTGAGCATAAAGTTGCTGATCTAGTAAATTTCTTCAAGTGCATTCTGTATTCAAGCTGCATCAAGACTACACACTTGAAGACTGCAAGCTGCTGATTACATCATCCTAATCAAGCTACTGCAACTGAATCATTTACTTGATTCAATCTTTATTTCATAAAGAACCTGCTGAAGACAGTGAAGCATCTGTTGGGTGTGAACGACTGTTGTTTGTGGTGGAGCTGGTGAAGAGGCAATCCTACCCTTCAAGGACCAGTGGAAGACTCAGGAGCAGCAATCCTACCTGTTCCCAGTTTTCAGTTTGTGAAGCCATAGTTATTGGTGAAGGACAATCAACTTAGGAATCTTTGTAACAGCTACATCAAAGATCTCTAGTGAATTTCCTCCAACATCACAGGAGAAGAGTGGACTGACAGGATTACATCACCTGGAACCACTATAAAATCTGCCTACTTACTTTCATCATTTACTTTCTGCACTTAGTTTATTTCATTCATCAACCTACTGAATCTAGCAACTGAAATCACACACTTGCACTACTGAGTATCTAATACTTAGTATCATATTTAACAACAAGTACTAAGGCTTAATTTTGATTTAATTCCGCTGCACAAATTCAACAAACTAAACTGTCAGTAGACTACTGTTTATCAGCAGGCTACTGAGGTCTCAGCAGACTCCTGAAGTATCAGCAGGCTGCTGAAGTTGCAGAATTTGTTAACTCCAAAGTTTTAAGTGTTAAGTTTATTCACCCCCCCTCTAAACTTAACCAAAGCCTTTTCAAGGGACCAACAATATGTTTTTAGGATCAAGCGCTTACCGTTGTACTAAAACCAATTGGTGGTTGTAAAGGCGCAACTTTATTTCCTTAAATCACACCATTACAGCGCCATGGGTTGAACTAACATGGGAGGGCAGAGTGCTGTACACCCAACAATCCCCCCCCAGCACCTGCTACCCACTCCAACCGTGACACCCGTAGTATGCCATGGGCGGGAATGGATTACCACAGAAATGCTGTTGCCAGGATTCGAACCCATGACCTTCTCTGATACCAATTCTTGGGATCAAGCGCTTACCGTTGTACTAAAACCAATTGGTGGTAGTAAAGGCGCAACTTTATTTCCTTAAATCACACCATTACAGCGCCATGGGTTGAACTAACATGGGAGGGCAGAGTGCTGTACACCCAACACATTGGAACATGAGCAGACGCCGTATAACGATGAGGTGTAGAACACTGCTCAGTGCACACAAAAGTTCTATAAGTCTATGGATAACCTCAAGCCTGAAAAGGCTGCTGGTATGTTCATTTTGAAGAATGAATATCTCACGACTTATGAAGGAATGTTTGAAAGGCATGTTTGAGAGATATGGCCAGGAGCCATAATTTCCGAATTAGATTCCCTCAGTGACAACCAGTTTGTGAACCTAGTCTGTCTTACCTAAAAGGGGAATATCCCTGAACGGCTGATATGGATAGTAATACGATTACCATAAGGCTATAGTGACGGCTGAAGGGTATAGGGTGTAAACCTTGTAATTATCTTCATGCTGCCGACTGAGCCTAGTTCTATTCAGACTATGCTTGTTATAACTTCATATCATGGCTATATGATAGTGTTGAAGACATTGGGAAATCAGCTCGATGTTCATAGACAATAACATGATATGTGAGCCCATGAAATCCATTTATAGACTCAAACAAGTTTCTCTAGACGATTTCTTTGTTTGATAATCAAAGGAGTTTGATTTAGTCAAATGAAAGATATGCCCAATGTGCAAGATGGATCGTGGGAGTGTGTTACGATTTTTGAGTAAGGTATTAAATATCTCTCTCAGGAATTGCCACCCCATGTCACAGTCAATTAATGTTTGGTAGTTCAAGGTCTTTTCGAAATCACTTGGATTGGCAGTTCTTATTTTTAGAAATAAGAATCTATAGTGATAGATTTAACTGTTGTTAGATTATAGTTTACCTAAATAGATGTGATGATAAAAGAGTTTAGCATAGATCGCGACGGGGATACTGCTAGCCAGTGTTCTCAATATCTATCTATGTTAGGATGTTCGTCCTAAAGATAAGGTGAAAGATGATACTTATGGAAGGTTCCCTTTGCTACTGCAATAGGATCCATCATAAGAGTTATGCTAGAGGTTCACACTCCATGAAGAGTCATGGGCAAGTATGAAAGTGATTCTAGTAGATGTCGAGAATATCCTTAAACAAGTTAAGGATGATTTCCTAGTTTATCGAAACTTGGAAGCGAATAAACATAGATATACAGACGTATATCCTGAGTCTTATGAAGGTGAGTGGGAGATACATTCTTGGTTTGCAATCACTTTGATTGAGTGATACAGTGAGCTGAAAATGTTCTTGCCTATGGGTCACTGTAATTTCTACAACTTAGCCAAAACACAGTATTGCCTTGGAGGCACAGCGGGAGCAGTACATGGATCAAGAAGGTTCATTCCTGAACCTTGTGTGGTTCTTCCACCTTTTCTATATAGCTGATATAGTAAGTGGATTCATTTCTTAGAGCAAGGACCTGAGTCTCGTCAGAGATCCGTGTGTGTGCTGAGGCGGTTCCTTTGACTTGGTCATTTGGAACATGATATGAAGATAGTCTGAGTCCCCACGGATAGCCATCCGTTCATGGCTAGGGCTGGTTGCGAGTATTTCATGAGATTCTTGTGTTTCAACTTGGTCTTGTGTGTACGAGTGATGGGTTTTAGGCCAAGTGGGAGATTGTTGAAATAGTGTCCTAAACCCAATCGGGTTGGACCAGATCCGACCGGGTCGGATCATTTCTACTATTTCTTTATGTTTATATATATATTAAATGGCTTTTCTGTAGTCATATACTTGTTCTTCCAAAAAACCAATTGTGAACTGTTATATGATAACGTCCTTAGTATTAAACTGTGATAGAGAAACCATGATAGGCGATTATGGTTGATGAGATCTCTTATCACTTTAACAAGTTTGATACTTAAATGTCTCTAGGTTGATGTACTATTAAACAGGGCATTGATAGTATGAACAAGCTAGCACGTATTAGATGTCTTTTGTCTTTAAAGGCAGGGGTAGATCTCGTCTATGGAAGTGTAGAGACACTTGGACTATACGTGGACGTGTATTCGAGAAAGCGTACGTTAGACTGACTCACTTACATTAAGTGTCGCACTATGTGGCAGTTGTGTAATTATCCTTTAGACCAGAGTCTACATGGCATCACGGTGTGGATTGTCATGCTTTGACACTATTGAGGTTTACCCTATCCACGGGGCGATCATGCAGTTGTGATTGGGTGTGATATTGAAGCATGCGGAGTATACATGTTTGGTCGTCTGGAAATCGCGTACCCTATCAGTAGGGTTGAATATCCGAAAGGGCCTTCTTATAAGGAATGTCTTACTCTCGTGAATCTTTGCAAGGTGGAAGTAAATGAGTTACATCGAGAGAGCATAATATCCAGATTATAAGATACGGTCGTTAATGTTTGACACTCGACGTACGACCGCATGGATATTATTACAGCGATAGGATTGTAACTTACATGGTAACTGTTTCACATGAAAGGTAGTGGTCATTGCATTTGACTCTTCCGATGATTGGGGGTCACGGTGTGTTGCTAGACGCTATCCCGTGATCGTTAGACATGAAGGACATTTTCATAATTGCACTTTGTGTCTACGGCCAACATATTCGGAAGCCTATCGGGTCACACACATAAGAACATCTAGCCAGATTGAAATGTGGTTATAGTTGATAATCAAATAAGGAAATTTTATCTCGAGACTTTAAAGGTTATAGTGGTAAATTAATATGGTGGTATTTATTTATTAAGAATAAATATAATACAAGATATTAATTATGTTGATTAATTAAATATACATATTTTAGATATGTATGTCGAAAATTTTAAGTGTATAAAGAAACACATGAGGTATAAGAAAACAATTGTCATTAAATAAGGTATGTGTAACTAAATATTGATTCTGTGTTGCTTGGGATGGTCATATTTTTTTTTTCATTCATCTATATGTAATAGTTATGCTTGCTTTGTACTTTAAGTGTTTGATAAAATGTTTACGTAGTACAATATATTATGGTTTTCTTCTTGAAATATAGGGAATTGTTTCTAATTTTGTTCGACATTTACAAGATCGATTACACTTTTGATATGTTGCATTTGTTTTATTAATTGCGCACTAAGTACTTGTAGATAGCCTTTTGGTTTAACATTATTAAGTAATATTGATGCTTTGCTTTGTAATCCAAGTATTTGACAAAAAGGGGAGTGGTTTAAAAGGACATACTAAGTACTTGTGGATAGCCTTTTGGTTTAACATTATTAAGTAATATTGATGCTTTGCTTTGTAATCCAAGTATTTGACAATAGGGGGAGCGGTTTAAAAGGACAAAAAAGAGAGAGGAAATAGGAATCAGGACAGCGGAAATATAAATTGGGTGATAAGAACAAATCCACTATTCATAACCCCAAATCCATTGTTTGCTGCAGTGGAACTGACCTCAAATCTAATATTTAACTATCACAGTGGAATAAAGACATGTCCTTTTTACCCGAAAAAAATTCCACTGTCCTCATTGCATATTTCTAGGTTCAAATTGTCCTTTTTAATAATAAACCCTTGATAAAATGTCTAAGTATTGCAATTTCTTGTGTTTTTTTGTTTTTCATTTCTTGAAATACTTGTGCATTATCTATTGAAAATCGCATAAGGCATTGTGTCTAAATTGGCTCAACATGGTAAGGCATTGTGCTTTTTACTCTGATTCTGGAGAAATTTGAGAGTTTTCATCATCTTTTTTGTGTTTTACACAGTTTCTTGAGAGAAATCTGTGTTTATTCGGAGTTATTGATCATTTTTCGGTAAATTCTAGTGTGGATTTAATGTTCTTGACAGCCATGGTTGCAAAGAAGCAAGAGTTGATCCCTTCCAGTCGATTCTATGTTCATCCAAATGAGAATCATTCTATGGTGTTGGTGCAGGCATTGATGAATGGAAACAATTACAATCCTTGGAAGATGTCAATGGAGATGGTGTTAATCACCAAGAACTAATTTGGCTTCGTAGACAGCAAAATAAAAAGGCCATAAGCAGACTTTCATGCTTGGAGGCAATGTGATACTATGGTAAGGTCTTGAATCTTAGATTCAGTTGAGAATACCATTGCACAAAGTTTGATGTACTTTAAGAGTGCCCAAGCAGTTTGGAAGAATCGGGGTGATAGATTTTCTAATGTTGATGCCTTAAGACTTTCTGATGTTCTTGAAGAAATGAATGTGTTGAAGCAGGGTGCTCTTTTTCTGAATTAGTATTTCACAAAAGTAATGGTTCGTTGGGGGGTAATCAAGACCATATCAGGCCTATGCCTACTTTTTATTGTGATCCATAGTGCCACTGTAATGTTGTTAACACATTGGTTGATCACAAGGAAGCAGAACATGTCATGAAATATCTGAAAAGGTATGAGGGATGATTTTGAGCCTCTAGTTTCCCAGGCAATGTTGATGGTGTCATTCCAAAAAATTCATGATGCCTTTGAAATGGCTATAAAATTTGAAAGGCATAAGCTATATGTGGAAAACAATGCCAAGAATCAAGATTCAATAATTTTAATTTGATGAATCAGAAGAATGTACAGGGCCACAATCAAGTAATCAGTAGACCCATATATATGCCTGCACAGAGTTCTAAGCCCAAGAATTCCAAAAAGTCAAAAAAAACGGCTAATATTGTAGATCAAACATACATGGATCTGCCAACAGAAGAAGATCAAACTCACAGCAAGACTACTGGATCCGGGTTTCCAAATCTTACTGCACAATAGCTAGACAAGCTGATTGCTTTACTGAGTTCTGATTCCACTGGGTATGCAGTTCACCAGATCAATGCAGTGAACAATAATTTCTCACCAGTTCAAGGATCATGTGACCTAAATTTGATAAAGCCTATACAATGGATCTTGGAGTACTCTGGTGTCACATATCAAATTTTAGGCTCTTTAAAGTTATTAAGTAATCCAAAACCTGTAGTTAACATGCATGTGAGATTACCTATGGCAATGCAGCCTTTGTAACACATATGGGACAAGTGAGGATTAATCCTCAGCTGACCTTGCATGATGTGTTATACATTCCTGGTTTGAAGTATAATTTGATTTCTTTACCTACTTTGATTTGTTGGATCGATAAGGACGCAAACACATTCTCGGGGAGGGGGGGTGAATAGTGTGGGTGATTTTTAAAACACTTTTCGATGATAACACAAATACTAATTGTTGGTCTCTTGGAAAGCCTTCAAACAAGTTTAGAGGGGGTGAATAAACTTGTCCCTCTAAAACTTTTTCTAAGAGTTTTATAACTTTACTGAGGTACAGTCAGCTAACAGTACTAGAGCTGAGTTATATGCATCGGATATGTTATAAGACTTTATAAAAACTTGATGTTCTCTTTCAAATATGTTAGATAAAAAGTATTTAGCTGAGAATGTATAGTGTTGTCTGATGATAAGTAAGCAAAACTAAATACATAAAATAAATACTGTTAAAATAAATAACAAAAAGTTTATAGTGGTTCCAGGTGGTGTAATTCTGCCAGTCCACTCTTCTCCTGTGGTGTTTGAGGAATTCACTATTGATCTTGAGTTACAGTTACAAGACACAATATGACAATGATTGTCCTTGACTGAAAAAGCACAGCTTCACAATCTAAGCACTTAGTCCTTGGCAGGTAGAATTGCTGCTTCATTAAGCCCGCTTCATTGATCCTTCGAGGGTAGGATTGCCTCTTCACCAGCTCCACCACACATAGATTTATCACAGATCTTTCAGTACGAGCTGCACTTCCACTGTCCTTCACATCCCGTCGATGTTTCACAACCTCGATCCTTTGTGTAGAACAAAGAGCTTGAATCAAGAAAGTGATTCAACTTGTTTGAGCTTGATGTTGATGTAGATGAACAACTCAAGGCTCGACGGGACTCCAAGTTTTATAATGCTAGATGAACTAGAGAGATTCTTCACACTTGAGTGTTCAGGATTTTACAATGGATCTCTTAGCAGATTACTCTAGATATTGTCCTTTTTGCTTTCCCCCATTATTGATTCAATGTAGTACTTGAATTTTCCTTATGCTTCGTGTCACCATCACAGTATTACTCTTTTCACCGTTGCCACTCTTTCTCATACTTTTTTATTTTGAGTGATTTATATGTGGGGATCCAACGTTCACATTTGTGCTTTTGTAACCATTGGATGTTTTCTGTTGTTGATTGTGACGTCCTTAAAGTATCTGCTCTGCTTCTGTTGGTGTCAGGGTTCTTTTGACATTGATAGTTCGAAGACCAATGAAATTTTTACACAGTTGTAATATGGACGTTGACAAGACATTTCATTGACTTCTGAGTATTGCATTTGACTTCTTGGTTTACTCTGATATAAGTGTCATGATTGTCCGTACTTTGGCATATTGAAATATCAGCACTTCTTGCACCTTTCTAAGATGAGTTCCATGGTTTTCAGCTTACTTCTTTTGTATTCGTTTAGCTGACTTGTTTGCTGACATTTGTTGATATGTTATGTCAGCTGACTTTTCTTTCATCTGATCTTAGTTGATTATATCAGAGTACACAATCTTTAAGTATAACAGAGATTCTTCAACACATGTCCTTTAGAATCTCAGACCTTCTAGAACAAGGTCTATAAAGTCATGTCAGACCATCACAGACTTACATGAGTTCTAACTTTATAACCTTGGTGTTATTTTCAATACTAAGTTTGAACTCTCAGTCTTCAGTCTTTATAAACTGAGTTTGAACCCTCGACTCTCATATCACAGCACTATAGTGATCAGCTGAGTTTGAGCCCTCAGCTGACTTTAGTTCAGTACACTTGGTTGTTCAGCATGTTTCCTAGACTCTATTAGACCAAAGGAATTTCTATTATAGTGCTTGTCTGATTTAACCTATACAACAATCGACTCTAGAAAACTTATACATCAAGTTCTAGACATCTTTTAGCTTTGCAAGTATAACTGCTAGTTAGGCACTCATCATCAAGGTTAATTAATTATTCATCATAAAAACATTTATTATATTTCTAACACTGATAAATTAGGTGTCGAAGCTTACTGAATTTATTATTCACTTGTATTATTAAAACCTATGTGATCAAATTGATTAATGTGATCAAATTAGAATAACACTTGATTAGATTAACAATAGATAATAAACTGATTTAGATTATCAACGGATAAAGTGAACAAGCACAAGATGTTAATGCAGGTCCAAACTTGTCAAACAAAAACTTATTGTATACTATGCAAAAACTTGTTTGTTTCTTAAGCATTTTTAATATATAATTTTATAGTAATCATTTTTTGTAAAGGCTGACTGTGTTATTGTGTCGGTGATAAGGATATTTTATGTAAATAAATGGAAATGTCCGTGAATCTTTAGAAGAAAACGGGGCTTTTGGCATTCCCAGTAAAATCCTCAAATTTTATCCCTAGAATAATATAAAATAATACATATCCATATTTTACAACATCTCCATTCAGAAACCTCCATAACAACATCCTTATCCTTATCCCTATAATATTTCAAATAATATTAAATAATACATATATTCTACCTCACAACCCTATTTATACACATTAAATATTTATTATTTCACTCCAGTAGCATCCCTATCCCTATAATTTAATAATTAAATATGTTTAGGGCGTGAATAGTGCATCCCCACAAGTTGGGATGCACTGTTCATATCCCTAAAAATAAATAAGGATAGGGACTCTGTTGTGGAAGCTATTTAAGGCAAACTCTATTTTTTATGTTCATTTTAGGGATAGGGCACCATATAGTGCTTCTGCTGCGAGTGCCCTTAGGCATCACGACCCAGCAGCACCACAAGCTTATTTCAACGATTATTTTACCACGAAAGAAAAACCAAAATTTTTCGGTACCATCATGTCATTGATATTCCTTGACGAAACAAAATTTCGTTGACCTTAAGGCCTCACTTAAAAGGATTCCCACTTCGCTCTAATGTAACTGAATACCGAGTTATTATCCGGAAAATAACGCTCGGCACGCATATAATTAAAATTTAATCTAATTATATACGCAATCCTTACGTAATCCACATCAAAGTACAAAGTGGAAAACAAATGATAGACTCGAGAAACTGAAGACTGCTACAGCCGATCGAAAAAAACACAAGCTGCATCTAGTGTTAGGAAATCTATGCGGGAACGCATCGGAATTCAAAAATTTGATTTCCTTTTACCCAAGATCGACTTTGTTTAAGCAATAAACAAATAAGCTAGTAGACGGTGGTTACCTTGGTTGATCTAAAAGATCGACGCTTTAACCGTCTATGGAGAGTAGTTCTGCACGGAGCCGCCTAAGCGTTCGGCCTCTACCGCTAGTCCACACGAACAACCCACCAGAATCCACCATTGGATTGCTACTAGAAAAATCCGGTTGCTAGACCAACCTTTTCTCTCTCTCAAAATCTCTCCTAAGAAGCTCTCTATTTTCACAAGAACTATTAGCTCTTGGAATTGTGATGTACAAAAGAGTTTGACACCCACTTCCTTTATATAGAGGAGGTGGCACCCCAAGAGGTGTGGAGGAGAAGAAAACATTTTCCCAATAAAATAAGGAAAATCTCCTAGATTGATTTATCTCATTTAATTTAATATCATATATTAAATATTTCCATTATATTGTCAATATCTTATATAGAGTATATTTATCTTATTATTTTTTCCATAAATCAATTTACACATGTATGCAAATCTATAGTCATTAATATATGATAATATTATTTATTTAATCAATCAATGCAGACAATCCAAATACATCTAATGTACTTGGAAATATATATATATATATATATATATATATATATATATATATATATATATATATATATATATATATATATATATATATATATATATATATATATATATATATATATATATATATATATATTTTAATCAATTAATATAATACTATGATTAATTAATTTGTAAAATTCTTATTATTATTATTATTATTATATACGATGGAGGGAATAGAGGAAGGGGAATCTAAATGCAATTCTCGTTATTTTGAAGGTCTAATTCATGGAAATAAAGACAACAGTAAATGTAATCCGCATATTATATTCTGGTCTTGTATTAAGTATGACGTTGTGATCCAGAATCAATAGAAAATCAAAATAACATATAGAATCCAACCGTATAAAATATAAATACTATGTTTTTACAATTTTACCCCTTTTTATGGTTCAGGGAAATTTTGGTTTTCCTATCGTGGTAAAATAATCGTTTAAAAAATAAGTACGTTGTGCTGTTAGGGCATTCATAGCAGAAGCCCTATATGGTGTTCTATCCCTAAAATAGAGATCCCTAACATAGAGATAAAATTTAGAAATTTTTCTCAAATACATCCACATCAGAAACCTCATCCCTATTTATTTTTAAGGTTGGAGAATAGTGTATCCCTGTTTGTGGATCATTATTCCTATTTCAATGGTATTTGGTATCACCTGCGCACCCTTTTAAATAAATTTCCCTAAAAAAAAAATAAAGATAGAAATACTATTGTGAAATATTTTTAATTGAAATGTTATAAAATATGAATATGTATTATTTTATATTATTTTAAAGATAAAAAATAAGTCTTCTCATGTAAATGCCCGGTCGTGATGCCTAGCCCCGTTTTCTTTCTAAAGATTCACGGACATTTCCATTTATTTAGCATAAAATATCCTTATCACCGACACAATAACACCGTCACCCTTCACAAAAAATGATTACTATAAAATTATATATTAAATGCTTAAGAAACAAACAACATGGCCTTTCTGTAGACAAAGTCTTTGTTATTATTATTATTATTATTATTATTATTTGCTTCTTCCAGCTATTCTTCACTCAGCTCATCATCATCATCATTCTTCAATTCCCCATTTCTCCACTTGCACATTTTTCTTTTGTTTCAAGCATTATTCATTTGCATTCCCTCCTTCTTTACTTTCACTTTCACTTTTGTGGGATTTAAATGAGAAATTTTTATGAACTTTTACTCTGGATTCTACTTGCAAAAAAAAGACTTCTTTTTTAGAAGACAGAGGAGACAATTCTGTAAGTTGAGATACGTTTCATATTTGTAGCATCCAGTTGTATTCAATTAAGGTATCTTTTTATTTTTATTTTTACTTATAATCTTCAAAGCTGTTTGCTCAATTGCCTTTCTTGTGTGAATTAGTGCATAGGATTCAATAATGGGATATCAAAAGACTTGCTTTTGTTGATATTAAGAGTTTGATTGAAATATGACAATATTCTGTTCTTGTTTTATTTGAAGGAAAAAAAGTAATATTCTCTTCTTTGGGTTGCTACTTTTGCTTCACTAATATTCTGAATTTCTCAACAACAACAAAATAAATATAAATAAATAAATGAATTATAAAAATTAAAACGGTTTAAGCTCTTAAATTTTGGGTTGGCGGTTTTTATCTTGGCGATTTTACAGCACTAAGTGGACAGTTACAATCTGTAAGCTATCCCACTCTTTTCAACCGTCGTGTATGTGCCCTTAATTTCGCATATTTGTGAAGTGGTTCATGTTCTTTTTCTCTTGCATTCATTTTAATTTTGTAATCCTATATAAAAAGATGGTTCCTTTTTCCATTCATTTTTTTGTGTTTTTTCCTCTGTATTTAGTGTGTGGCCTAAAATGGAGTTGAGTGTGAAGTGTGAACAGGTCTATTTTATATCAAAGCAAACTTAAATCACTGCTCTTGCCTTCAATTTTATACTGTTGTTTGAAAATTAATGCTGACACATATTTTGATTCTAAAGACAATGCTTTTGCTCTTAAATGCATGTTAGATACGATATGAACTTATAATTTAAGAATCTTATGTTTTTTCTTCATCCCTTTGTTTTTTAGGAGCTCTGTTTAGCTTTTTTCTGAGTAATTCTTGCTGGTTTAGAAGTGAAGAATATTGAATTAAAAGGAAGCATGAAGGAGGTGGACAAGAAGAGAGTTTTATCTAAAGATCAAAGGAAACTTTCTACAAAGCCTATTAAACAAGATCACAGAGCAAAAGAGAAAAAGGACACCAGATCTTTGAAAACTAAAGATGTTGCTAAAGCTCGATCAACCGATGCCGAGAGCACGAAATTAGTAAACGACTCCAACACGGGCACCGGAACCGAGTCCTCAGAAGTCTTTGAAGATGTGGTTATAGATGACATGGATGATACCAATAGGTCTAATGTAAAGAACGAATTAAACAGTTGTTCAAGTGACTTGGAAATCGAACCTAAAGAAGGGATCGATGAAGTTTCTTCTGATTCTGATACAGTAAATGATTCGGTGTCATCACAAGGAGATTCGGTGTCATCATCGAAACATGTATCAGAGAACACAGAAGTTAATGGCAAACTTGTTGATGAGAAAAAGGAAGATGATATTCCTGTGACTAATGATGAGATAATCAAACCGAAGGTTAATAACGAGTTAGAAGAAAAGGAAACGGAGACGGATGTTGTATGTGAAAAGATATTAGAAATGGAAACAAGAATCGAGAAACTCGAGGAAGAGCTAAGGGAAGTTGCAGCTTTGGAAATTGCATTGTATTCTGTGGTGCCTGAACATGGTAGCTCTGCACATAAAGTACATACACCTTCTAGACGTCTATGTAGACTTTATATTCATGCTTGCAAACACTTGTCGTCTAATAACCGAGCCACTATCGCTAAAAACACTGTCTCTGGGTTGATTCTGATTGCTAAATCATGTGGAAACGACGTGCCAAGGTGAGTGATACTGATTACTGTGCTTTAAGCAGCAAAATTTATCAGTTTTTTTGCTCTGAGCTAATTAACCATTTTCTAATTTTTGTTTTTTGTTTTAGATTGACTTTCTGGCTGTCGAATACTGTCGTGTTGAGGGAAATCATTTCTCAAGCTTTCGGAATTTCGTATCAACAATGTTTTCCTGCAAATGCGGATGAAACTAGTTTTTTGTCACTTCAAGCAAAGAAAATTCCTGGAAACAATAAACCGAATAAGCAGGGCATCCTACAAGGGTTCGGTGATTGGCAAGAAACCAGAACCTTCACAGCTGCTTTAGAGAAGGTTGAATCATGGATTTTCTCTCGGATCGTTGAGTCAATATGGTGGCAGGTCTGTTTATCGAATGCCTTTACTTATACGAAGCGTTTGTAGGTTAAGAAGGCGTTTTTCCACTTGTTTCATAGTTAAGTGAATATTTTGAACTATTTTAGGCCAATTCTTTTTTGTAGACATTGATGCCGACGATGCAATCTCTCTCGAGTGAGACTGTGACGAGTAGCCTTCGTGGAAGAATTTTAGGCCCATCATTAGGTGACCAGAAACAGGGAAGCCTTTGTATAAACTTATGGATAAATGCTTTCCAAGATGCTATAAGGAGACTTTGTCCTGTTAGAGGAGAGGGACATGAATGCGGTTGCTTGCCCGTGTTGGCAAAGAAGGTTATGGAACAATGCCTAGCAAGACTAGACGTGGCTATGTTTAATGCGATCCTGCGTGAGTCAGTGCACGAGATACCAACCGATCCTGTTTCCGACCCTATTGTTGATTCTCGAGTTTTGCCTATTCCAGCTGGGGATCTGAGCTTCGGATCTGGTGCACAACTCAAAAACTGTGTAAGCGTTCCCTATTTTGCATCTGCATATGGATATGAGAAAATACATTTTCAGGTCCCCGTTGAAAATTCCTCCAGCTCATTGAAAATTCAACAGGCTGGGGTAAACATTCAACATGGCGAGGTGAAATTCAACGGGCTGGGGGAAAATTCAATGGGGCGAAGTTGAATTTTTCAACAGGAAACTTAAAAAAAAATGTCAGGTCTGACCCTACTTGACATGAAATAAGGAGTGTTAAAACGACCTGAAAATGT
Source organism: Gentiana dahurica var. dahurica (assembly GCA_024500145.1). Taxonomy (NCBI): domain Eukaryota; kingdom Viridiplantae; phylum Streptophyta; class Magnoliopsida; order Gentianales; family Gentianaceae; genus Gentiana; species Gentiana dahurica. Next base: position 78,915,162 of record CM044898.1, on the reverse strand, counting down.
ATTTTCTGTATGGATATTCAGTTAATAAGATGTACCTAAAGGTTTCCTTCCACGGTATGCTGTAATTTGACATGTGTTTTTGGCAGGTAGGAAATTGGTCAAGATGGCTACAAAATATGCTTGGCATGGGTAGTAATGATCGCGAAAAAAACGATGAAAACAAAAATGAAAACGACGTTAAGTTGATTGGAGATGATCATTATAAAGATAACTGCTTTCTTCTACTTAATTCATTGAGTGATCTTTTGATGTTACCTAAGGATATGCTTCTGGACAAATCCGTCCGAATGGAGGTTCGTCTTACAACCTGTGTCATATTATTTTTATCTATTATACAAAGTAAATGGACAGTGAATGTATTACATACATCCACTTGCTATGTTTTCTTTCGTATTATATCCTCATTTGATGCTCATCGCGTTTTTTTTTTTATATATAGGTCTGTCCAGAGATCAGTCTTCCACTAGTTAAACGTATATTATGCAATTTCACTCCAGATGAGTTCTGTCCTGATTCTGTTCCGGGTGCAGTGTTGGAAGCTCTTAACGCCGAGGTACAAATTAAACCTGTTCCTCGAAAAAAAGAATTGAAAAAAAGTGTTAATTAACCATATAATGATATCTTAATGTAGAAATACAAATCATGTTGGTTTTATTTGATGCAGCATATTATAGAGCATAATGTATCGAAAGAAACAGCCCGAAGCTTTCCATATTCTGCTGCTCGGGTTGAGTATACGCCGCCTTCATTAGCCGAGGTAGCCACGAATATTTCAGAGGTCGGCGGCGGTGGTCAATCACAATTGTCAAGAAATGCATCTACAATACAAAGTAAAGGTTACACAAGTGATGAAGATCTACAGGAACTGGACTCTCCACTGGAAACTATTGTCCAGAAATTAACACCTTCTCCGACGAACTTGGCAAATGGAATTTGTTGTTCTAATTTGCGGTATGAACTCCTACGTCAGGTTTGGTCGGATTGACGGTGAAATTTATACCGTAAAGTGTTATAAACGAGTGGATTTTATTGTTCTTCAATCAAAACACGAGACGTGATATTATATATCAAAGAATCAATAAACAAAATCTTGTCACAGTACGTGTTGTGTTTTGATTGAATGATAAATAGACCTGCCTACGGTCTGTCACTGAATGGGGCAGATTTGCTTTGATTTATTTCTGAGGAGCGCAGATTTTCGGGCTGCAAAAATTATGGTTCACCTTTTCTTCCATGCATATATAGTTTATTTTTTGTGAATATTTTTATATGAGTACGTTCTAAAATTTCTACTCCATATATGTATCTTTTTGTATTGAGAACTATATTTTCATTAATTTCATTGTGCTCTTCATTTGAGTAAGACTCGTACCACATAGTAGATGAGCTCATAACCTACAAGTTTCAGGATCGTAACATATGTTCCATACGATCACCGGAGCCATTAACATTCATGTCTATTTCTGAAAAATTAGTGTAGCCAACATTGTATCACAGCCATCGATCATCGTTTATGACATTCTTCATCATACCGAAAATCGATTCATCTTCTACTCGTAGTCCGCTTCTCTTAATGGTCGATATATATATGGGAAACTGAATATATTATCTTGAATAATTAGTGATTTGGGGTGGACCAAGTGATGGTTAAGGGTACTGTGATTCTCCGTGAAGCATATAAGTTGGACTGTTTACAATGGTGTACGAAATAATTAAGGTTAGGTTGTTTGGTTATTAATCTTTTTCTGTGAATAATGGGAAGTTCACAACCAGGAGTTGAACTTGTGGGAGTATCAAGTGGGTATTAGTTTGGAAGTAGCTAAATTATATTTCCACTGTCATAATCTATATTCTTTTATGGAGTAATTAGACAAAATGGATTATCATAATTCAATGTGTATGGTATTTCATTTATTCAACTAAATACAGATGGTACAAAATATATGGAAAATTAGGGATAATGACACAATCTAAAATATTTTTAAGTAACATGACAGCTATATATTGACAACTGCATAATTTTTATAGCGAGAAGGACAAACAGTAAATCCCGAAAATCAGTTAATCTCCCCAGTGAATCCCGAAATCAGTGAATTTCGATAGTGAATCTCGAAAATTAGTGAATTTCGACAATGAATTTTGAAAATTAGTGAATTTCGACAGTGAATTTCGGCAGTGAATTTAAACAGTGAATTTCGAACACAAGTGAATTTCGACAGTGAATAAATAGTTTCGTCCTTTATGCAAAAGTTTCAAACGACTGTCATTCTCAATTGATGAAATATTTCTGTCATTCTCCCTCATTCCCCCCAAAATATATAGGGTTCGGTGACTTAGTCAATAAGTCACTATAAGATAAATACGACAATAATAATATTTAACGTAAATAATAATAGTCAAACTATATTATCCTCGACACGACCCCCGCAATCCTGTGGGAAGTGGCTGAACACGGAGATTGGAATTTAAACTGGCAAAACGAGGCTGCGCCAACGGTTTGGTGAGGACATCAGCTAACTGATCCTTCAATGAGATAAAAGAGATGCCGAGCTAGCAAGCTGAAACTAATTTGCGAACATGGTAGAAGTCGATCTTGATGTGCTTTTTGCGGGCATGAAACACCGGATTGTGAGCAAGATAGGTGGCGCCAATATTATCACAGCAAAGAGTAGGCGGAAAAGATAACGGAACCTGCATCTCATGAAGAAGACTGCAAAGCCACTGGAGCTCGGCAGCGGTGTTAGAAAGAGTCTTACACTCGGCCTCAGTGATTCGATCTCTTGGAAACGGTCAGGTGTTGTTTACCCCAACTAATGAGATTATCACCAAGAAAGACACAATATGGCCCAACAAAATTATGATTATCACTGTCAACAGCCCACTCTGAATCAGAATAAGCCTAGAGCGAAATAGGGGACCGGCGGGAGAAGAAGAGACCATCGCAGACAGTGTGCTTAAGATACCGAAGAATACGTTTAACTGCAACCCAGTGTGCATCAGTAGGCGAATGCATATACTTACTAACCTTGTGGACCGCAAAGGCAATATTAGGCAGAGTGAAACTGAGATACTGTATACCGCCAACAATAGTTCGGTAAAGTTAAGGATCGGCGCAGGGAGGGCCGTCGACAAGTGTAAGACGGGTGGAGGCCGACATAGGAGTCTGACAAGGCTTGGCCTTGTCAAGAGTGGCAGGTTGTAGGAGCTGAAATATATACTTGCTCTGGGTGAGAAAAATCCCATCGGAGGTTGAAAGCACCTTAATGCCAAGGAAGTAGGACAGAGAACCAAGGTCCTTAACCGGAACGTGCCGACCAAGATAAGAGATAACCTGCTCAACAAGAGAAGATGACGAGCCAGTAATAATAATATCATCCACATATCAGAATATAAACGCGAGCACCATCATGAGAATAAATATATAAAGAGGTGTCTGCATTGGAGCCAACAAAGCCAAACTGAGTCAAGACATCAGTGAAGCGAGAGAACCAAGCACGGGGAGCCTGTCGAAGGCCATAAAGGCTGCGGTGAAGATGGCAAACATAGTCTGGATAATCAGGGTGAACGAATCCCTGTGGTTGCTGCATACAAATGGGCTAAGATAAATGTCCATGGAGGAAAGCATTTTGGATATCCACCTTACGAAGAAACCAATTGTTTGAAACGGCAAGAGACAAAAGAAGATGAATAGTTACCGGTTTAACGACCGGACTAAATATGTAGTGAAATCAACCCCTTCGGCTTGATGAAATCAACCCCTGCGTTACACCCATTTATTGCCAACAATATTCAGACGAGGATGTGGAGGTACAAGATCATAGGTATGGTTGTGCAACAACGCATCAATTTCCTCTCTCATAGCATTACGCCAATTCGGGTGTTTGGAGGCTTTGGTATAGGAGGTAGGGTCCAATGAGGTGGTAGAAGCGACAAGGGCTTTAGTAATCGGATAACGGATAAAGTCAGGCCGAGAGATAGGTTTGAGAGAATTGGTTTTGGTTCGAGTGACCATGGTATGAGTGGGAGCAGGTTTGTCAGGAGACAAGGCCGGAGAGGCCGAGGTGGACGCAGGAGAGGTGGGTGGCGAGCGCTCGGGAGGAGGGGTTGGGGCAGGGTTGGAAGTGGCCGGCATGCTAGGTGGGTTTTATGGAGTTGCGGGCAGGAAGATATGAAGCGGGACAGTGAGATTATCAAGTGTGGGTTTGGAAGGAAAATGTGTATACAGGAAGACGGATTCATCGAAAACCACGTGGCGAGCAATATAGATACGGCCACAGGCAAGGTCCAAACATTTATAACCATGGTGTGAAGGACTATAACCGAGAAAGATGCAAGTTTTGGAACGGAAAGCAGTCTTATGATGGTTGTAAGGATAGAGATAGGGCCAGCACACACAGCCAAAGACGCGAATGAATGTATAGTCAGGGGACCGATGGTGAACCATTTCAAGTGAGACTTTTCCTTGAGGACTTTGGTGGGAAGACATTTGATGATATAAGTCGCAGTTAGATTGGGCAAGAAGGGAGAGGGCGACTTCAATAATTTGGCGGAGGCGGTGCTCAATGGCACCAACTTGTTCGTGGGGAATGGAAAGCAGTCTTATGATGGTTGTAGGGATAGAGATAGGGTCAGCACACACAGCCAAAGACGCGAATGAATGTATTGTCAGGGGACCGATGGTGAACTATTTCGACGGGAGACTTTTCCTTGAGGACTTTGGTGGGAAGACATTTGATGATATAAGTGGCAGTTATATTGGGCAAGAAGGGAGAGGCCGACTTCAATAATTTGGCGGAGGCGGCGCTCAATGTCACCAACTTGTTCGTGGGTGTGGGGACAGGAAAGGCGATGCCGGATGCCAATAGAGGTATAAAGAGCGGAAACACGACGGTTATCACAACCCCAGTCAGTTTGGATGGATTATAGTTTGGTATGAAACTGGCATTCAACCATAGCAAGAAAGTCAGGGAAGATAGTTTCAACATCAAATTTATTTTTCAAGGGATAGAGTCATAGGAACTTTGTGAAATCATCAAGAAAGCTGACTTAATAACGGGAACCATAAATTGATGGTTCAGAATAGGGGCCCAAATATCGGAGTAGATCAGGTCCAAATGAGCAGTAGAGGTAAATTCAGAAGTGTATAATGGGAAGCGGTGACTTTTAGCCAACTGACACGAGGCATAGATAGAAGACAACGCCTAAGTAGGAGTGAAGGTAGGAAGACTTTTTAAGGCTTGACGGAGCACGGAATAAGAACAACGACCGAGACGCACGTGGTGGAAGAGGTGACGGAGGAGGCCAGAGCTTGAGTGGGAGCAGAGGGTGGGTGAAGCAGGGTGGAGAAGTGATATATGCCATCTTTTAGAAATCTCCTATGGTGGGCGTGACCGGAGTAATCTGTTACAAGGAAGTAAGACCCATGAAATTCAAAGTACACGGAATTATCCGATTCAAATTTATGGACATATAAGAGGTTTCTAGTGATTTAAGACGTAACAAGAATATTAGATAAATAAAAAGACTGGGAAGGGGAATGTACAGAAGAAGAACCGTAATGAATAATAGGTAAACCTGTTCCGTCGCCTATATGCACTTTGTCGGGCCCGGTACCATATCATAATTCAATGAGTATTGTATTACATTGATTCAAATGAATAGAGATAGTACAAATATATAGGGTTCGGTGACTTAGTCAATAAGTCACTATGATATAAATACGGCAATAATAATATTTAACGTAAATAATAATAGTCAAACTATATTATCCTCGACATGGATCAATCCACCGAGCTACGACTATTATATATATATATATATATATATATATATATATATATATATATATATATATATATATATATATATATATATATATATATATATATATATATATATATATATATATATATTAACGTGACATCTTGTGAGTTCAATTTTATTTTCGTTAAAAGGCAAAGTGTGTTTTTAAATTACTTTCAAGTATTTTATTTATATCTAGTGTTGATTTAAACTCGGAAGTCGTTTTGAAAGACATTTCTTTAAAATAAATAATTGAACTTATTTGAAATGATTAATATAACTCGTTCATACATCATACTTATATAAAACATTTTATATACATACATTGCATTTCACATCTCCCTCTTAGGCGGCATGGTTATTGCATGTCCCACTTCGGTGGCATGGTACCGTACCACCCGCCTGGTGCGGTATGGTATATTGTACTTGTACATTTCCCTCTTTGGCGGTATGGCTAGTTTCCGCTTCGGCGGCATGGTTTCTCGTTCTCGTTCTCGCCCGATCGGCCTGCCGAGGGTTTCGTAGTCGGGTTATCTGTGCATCGGGCCTGTGACCGCGGTTGTGGGATCTGAGGCAAGTGGACCCTCCGGAAGCCCCAGGAGATTCGGTGTCGGAAGGACGGACTTCACTATAAAAATTGCTAGTTGTGGATATAAGGTGTGTGAATAGGGGAGTCATAAGGCAGAGACAACCGTATCAGCTGTATCGATGTCAAGTAATGGAACTTGATGAATTGACGGAACTCGCCTGAACTTGCTTGACTTGTAAATGAACTATTCACGTTTTCATAATACTCGTGCACTAATATGTTTTAAAATATTCTTTCCATTTGTTCTATCATTATTAAAGACTTCCGCTGTTTTTCTTAAATCTGTTCAAGATATTGATTACATATATATATATATATATATATATATATATATATATATATATATATATATATATATTATTGTTTGTTTATTTATAACCCTATTAAATTTAATTATAGTTATAAATGGGTTCACGTATTTTCGATGTGGACGAATATCCTATGAATTGCGATGTGCGTAGATCATTGGATTACGTCACAATTGAACACTTAAAGGTCTCATTAGAGACAAGGGTGAATCTTTTTGTCACCGGGGGGGGTTTAGTGCGGAGGAATCCGCGTGTGTTGTGGGAAAGGTTGGGTAAACATCGTTCTGTTAATCGCAGATTTAACAGAGGTAAAGGCTCGTATTGGATTAAGAAGCAGAAACCAGAGGTAGATATCGATCGAATCTACAATGTCTTCAGCGAACAGGAAGATGCAGGAGATGTTGGCTGCCAAACGGAAGTTGGCTTATGCAAGTGTAAACATGAATCTGTTTGGAACAATTACTAGGACTATTTCAGGTCTCAAGGTAGAAGGCCTACCTTGACGTATAGAAATAAAACATTCTATAGACAGAAGAAGTTTTCTGAAAAACGCTTGAAGACAGTACACACGAAATTTTCGATTGATGATGAAGGAAAATGTAAATTATTGAATGTTATTAACCAGGGGTCTAGTTCTGATCAAAGACTTGGTCATGATATTAACCTGTATGCAATTCACATTAAGGGAAGGTTTTCCTTAACACCTGCCCACATTATTCAGGGCTTAATATTTTATGGTTTTTAGTGGTTGATAGAAAACCAAAGGCGACGTCGATTGATGCTTTGAAGATGACTGATATTTTTTATGTGTTCAACAACGAACCTTGCACTGCAATGATTAAGGAAGATATGACATACATATTTAGGGTTTTAAGGAGGGGGTCGTACTGGCTTGCACGGAAGGGTTCAAATTCAGGAGGTCAAGCAGAACAGTTTGTGAAGGAGTATTTCAAGAAGACAATTTTAATTAAGTATGGGCTGCCACCACTGGAACTATTGACAATATTCATGAAAACGCTTTGTATTTATGTGTGGCCATTCAGTTGCAGGGACAGTGCCTGTAATGACTTTGTCAGTCAGTGTACTTCTACACTTGATTAATAAAGGGGTTGATTTATTTCATTCATTATCACATTTCCTAATGCCCATTTAGAGAATCTGCTATCATTATATATAGCAGATTTGTAACTCTGATCTAGGTTACATAGTACAATACATGGAATCCCCCCAGGGATGACCTGTTTCTTTCTATATTTTTCATTAACAGTAAAAAAATTGGAAAGAGATATCATTTATTACATTGTACAAAGCGTTAATATCATAAGATGAAAAATCCACCCCAGAAATAATTATGCCGCCCCAAACTTCTAGCCCATGCTGTTTTGCCTGTTCGTTCGGCCTTCAATGATCATTGAGGTTGGGCGGTCTGGCTTCTATTTCAGGTCCTGTAGGCATGTCAATAGTATCAGGCATAAGTGTTAGTAAATGGGCTTTGGCTTCGTCCCTAAACAGTTCTTGCAGTTGTTCATGGCCCACCTGTATGTCATACATGTCTTCAAAATGAAAATTAGCAATTAAATCTCTACGTACCATTTGGATATTTTCCTCATCCCATTGTGTTAAATGTTGGGACATGTTTAAGAAACTTGTCCATTTAGGGATGAATACTGGAGTTGCTTCTGGCCATTTATAATTTGCCATGTATTGGAGATTCCTGAGTTGTGTTGCAAATGTGTAAGGTTGTTCACATTCGCATCTGGTGAGAAATTCGGTCTTGGATGTAGATTCGTTGAGAATCTTTGACCAGATTGAATCCCTAGATTTTTTAGTGCTTCTTCTTGATGCTCTAAGAATTCCTCTCTCCTCAAAGATCCCTCCCTTTGTGATGTAATCAGCAACAGCTGCATCATGTCGGGGCACCTGGGTGTTTGGGTGGTATGTACTTAACCCATTTGGGTCCTTTCTATCGAAGAACCTGTTATCCTTCATGTCCAACTTTTTACCAAGTTGGACAAGGCTATGTAGGTGTGGTTCACCATCTTGGTGTTCTTCCTGGCATACTCTGGATTAAACAAAATCAAATTGCATAAGCAATTGATTTAAGTAATTCAGGACATAAATAGGAATTAATGGGCAATGGGGATAAGTAAGAAATATTGATTTTCCCTGTAATCTGTAAGAATTGTTTAAGCGAGTCATAATTGATTTTTAGATAGATAAAGAGTTTCGAGAGAGAAAATTATTCAGAGGGTTTCAAGTTTCTAGTGTACATGGTTTTTTGCGGAGGAAGAGAGGGACTTTTATAGTGCCAATTTTTTTTATAAAAATAAATGGCTGTGGGTAAAACCGTATAATATTACCGGTTTTGCGCTTCTGGCCGACATGTGGGTCCCACCACTAAAGATAATGATGATTATTCCCTAATTCCCTTTTCCTATAGCCACTTTGGCTTTTTCTTTATTATAGTAACAGTAGTATTTTGTCGGTTATATACATCAATTATTTTGGACGCTTTGTTAAATATACGGATTAAAATATGTTTTATCTGCATTTTCTGAGAAAAGCATTTTTCGTTTACATTAAAATAATAATGGAGATTGGGTTAGGCGAAACGGTGTCGGGTGATTACGAGATTGATTGCACCGATATCAAATCGGGATAAGCTATTGAAACAGTTAAATTGATGTACCCTAGTTTGATTGACAGGGCATTAAACAAGATGAAGAATATGTCAGTGATGATCGACAATTGTCTCTTAATGTACATACCTCAATGTCTAATGAATTCAGAAGGTTGTGTTAGGGTGAGGATTTATGACAAAAGGTTATGCGAACCTGATTGTAAGCAGGCAGAGTTCGTGTTGTTTGAATATGGCATTTTTTGGTAATGCGTATGCAAGTTTGAAGGACAAAGAATGTCCTTGCTCTATTACTTATGGTTTAAAAAATTCAAACATTAAGGCGGATGTCAATTATTGTAAGATGAAAGCATTTTTAAAACTGTCCACTGTGAAGAGGCCTAATGAATTAGCTTTTCGAGGTCCTTCAATTGACATCCGATCCAAATTATACACTAGGGATAATGTGGATGTATGACATTGTGCTTATAAGAAGCCCACACTTAGTCGATGTCTCAGTTCTTGTATTGACAACCTGCATAAGCCCAAAGCAATTCTTGTGGGCCTAGAGATGTTTTTTCTGATAGCAGATCATCCTTCAGCCATTTGGGCCGGCCCAATTTGTGTGATATGGGAGGTAAACCCTCAGAATCTCGTGTTGATTTGATGACTCATTTTTTTTTCTTTGTTTTGTTTTTGTCTTTGTTTTGTTTTGGTTTTCTTTCTATAAATATAAATACAGGTTAATGACTGAGGGGAATGAAGAGTATATGAGATGATATTGATCGAGATCCGAGGAAAATGATATTAATGTTTTGGATGGTACCTCATTTTTTTGAAGAGCTGTTGTAATATTATGGGTTGTAATAAATGTAATGAAAATAATTATTGAATTAGTTTAAAATCATTTGTGGATTTACTTGAATTATTTTGGGATTTTAATATTGTTATTGAAGTCGCGGCGAGAGCTCTTCAACCCCTCTTAGAATGACCCCAATGGACCTAGGTGTCGGGAGTAAGGTATTACAAATGGTGTCTCAAGAAATATTGATAGTTCATTTTCCTGAGATTCAGGATGCCTTTGCAATAGCTATTAAGTTTGAGAGGCAAAAGACCTATGCCTCAAACAAGGCAAAGAATTAACATTCTATAGTCTTGTTGGCTCAAAAGACTGGACGGGGTAGAAGTGAAAGAGCTGGTCAATCCGGGTCAGATCCAATCAATTCAGTAGAATAGAACAGTCATGAAATCTGAATGCCAACAATTTCAAGAATAAGACTGATAAAAAAGTCCAGTGCACATTATGTGGATTTAATGGTCATACTGAAGATAATTGCTATAAGAAACGTGGGTATCCACCTGATTGCAAGTCTAATAGAAGAGCTAACATGGAGGATCAGACGTATTTAGATCAGTGTTGGTGGAGAGGATCATGAGATTGGACAAGTTAGGTCTGGATTCAAGGTCGCACTTCCCAACATTTTGAGAAATTATTGAATTTTATGAAAACTTTGTTTCATTCGGTCATGCAGTAACCCAGATACATGCACTGAACACTCATTTCTCACATGTGATAGCGCTTAAATACTTTGGCCTAGTTTTATAAGTTTTTCAGAATGTATCGAAATCTGGAGCAGCTAGGAATGGATCTGGACCAAAAGGAAGGCATTAGGCCAAGTGGAGAAAGCCCAAGTAGAGATCTGTCAGAAAAAATAAGATAAACTGGCCCGATTAATCGTGGGCCAGGCCCGATTATTCAGGCCATGGAAGACAAGAAACCGAAGTCTTCCACCTCTGCTAGGTCGGTTAGGGTTTTATTGAGTCTTAAGTTGCCCATTGAGCCTATATAAAGTGTCAGAATACAATGTAAACATATTCCAGAATAGGAACCGACGCCCCCGATTAATCAGCGGTCTTTACCGATTAATCACGGAAAATTTTAGGTCCCTTAATCTGGAGATTCAGCATCAGCTATGTTGATCGACAGGATTAATTAAAACGATTACTTAGGTTTGGCTAATATAATATTCATATATCGTAAATTAACATGAATGACTGTTAGTGAACTGTTAATTATGACATAGTCTTGATGGATCCTGTTGGTCCCAGAGAAGGGTAATAGTATAGTCAGAGGGGGGGGGGGGGCGAATGACTATACTGGAGTTTCCAAAACCTTTCTCAATATAAAGGCTTTTGGGCAGCGGATAAGTCATTTCTTAAAATTTTAATTCAAACTAGGATATGCAATCACAAATGCAATAACGTAAGTGCAGTAAAGTAAATTTATGAATGTAAATAGACACAAAGGTTTATAGTGGTTCCGGGTGGTGTACTCCCTTAATCCACTCTTCTCATGTGATGATTGGATGAATTCACTATTGTTTTTACTGATACAATAGTTCAAGCTTCAATATCTTTAAGACTATCACTCCCTGGCTTCAAAAGCTTCAATGAATCAGTCTTCAACTCTGCTCTTGGGAACAAATCCTTCAGCAGCTATCATAAACACAACTCCATCTCAGATGGCTCTGATTCAGTTGCTTGACTGGTGTGAATTTGATTCACATATTCTATTGATCAGTCTCAGTGCTTGATGTGGAATTTTAGCTCTGATTGCTGAGTTGATCTCTAGATGTGTCCTTTAAGTTCAGATAGAAGGCTTTTCAAATTGACAGAGTTTCTGCTTGTTCTTATCAGATTCAGTCGTTGTTTTTCTTGTCTGTCAATGCCTTCTATTTATAGCCTTGATAATCCTTGATTTGAATATTTGTCCGTTGGCTATTTAATATGGAGAATAATCCTTGATTTAATTCTTGATTCCCCCTTAATTATATTCTCTTTGATTTCAGTGATCTAGATTTTTCTTCAAACTTCTATCAAAAAATCTGTCCTTGATTGACTCTTGATTGATTGTGCATTTAATGCTTCATCCTCTGAATCTTCCTTATTATTTCACGTTCGGAATAAGTATAAATGATATGCCTTACTCGGTTGTTCCTTTATTTGACTGCTGCTTTAATGGTTGAGTGTTTCTGCTGACTTAGCTGTTTAGTTCTTCCTTCACTGATTTGCCTTTACTCAACCGATAGTCAGTTCACTTTGCCAGTTCACTGCTTTCTTGATTTCTATGAGTTTACAAGATTCCTTGTACTTCACTGATCCTTGATTTAGGTGAGATTAGTGTACATCATATTTAACAATGAATTTCATCACTTGAAATATAACTTAGACTTATCCAAGGTCATCATAGACTTCCCTGGTTATATGTCAGGCCATATGTCTTTATGCTTCTCTGCTGCTACTTGCCTGCTTTTACTCTGTCGGATTTCTGTTTTACTTCACCATTCTACAAACTAGTACAATACTTGTCTGACTCAACTTATACAACATGTCAGACTCTAAGTAAAGACTTATACAAAGATTTCTAACTTATTTCAGGCTTGCTATAACAGCTAGTATGGCCATCATCAAAACATAATAAAATGTTCCTAACAGATCCCTAGGAACGTGCTAGTCATAGTCGATAGCTGCTTAGAGAGGTTTTCGGTCTTGAGCCGGAATCTCTAAAACTTATTGCGTATGAACTAATACAACCAACAAAGGAGGTTAGTTGCATATAGATCATCTGTTGTCCTTATAGTGAAAGTAGATAGGGTTAGGAGATTGCACCCATAGCTAAACTGAATTAAAACGTTCGATTAATTTAAGGAAATTATGTGGGGAAGTAAGGATAAGGATTAACTACACCAAGTTAGTAGATAGTTGGGGGCGGGAAGGAATACCACGTTCTTTCTATGTTATTATTGGTCAATGACCGTTTTTGTCTTCTCAATTAGGGTAGATTCGTTTATACTTGAGTTGCATTGTCTCTGTGGGATCGACCTTGATTCGCCATTGCTATGCTATAATTTGACCTAGTACTCTTGCTAGTATAAGCGACATCATACGCGACATCAACATGCTCAAGGATCGGATGAAATTGGTTTATAAAAATATACACAATGGATCTTAGATTCTAGATCCACATATCACATTGAGTGTTCCTTTTCTAGATTAAGTAATCCTAAAGATGTTGTTAACATGAGAGTAGGATTACTTAATGGCAGAATTGTACATGTGACTCATGCTGGACAAGTTGTGATCAATCCAGATTTGACTTTGCATAATGTCCTTTACATTGCTGGTTTCAAATTTAATTTGTTGTCTCTGCCTGCATTGACTTAGAGTTCAGATTATGCAGAAAATTGTGTTTTGCTGGACAACAAGAAGATTGGAGTAATTGGTTCAGCTAGAGGCCTTTACATTTTTATTCAGAAATGCATTACTAACACATTTGTTTTCAATTATGTTTGTAATTAAAGAGATTATATGCCTATATGATACTGTAGATGAGAAACTTCTTTGGCATTATACATTAGGTCATCTACCAGTTAAGGGATTACAAGCCATTAGTTCTTATACACCTGATGTAAAATTCTGTGAACATGACTTGTGTTTTGTGCGTCCTATGGTGAAATTGAAGAAAAAACCTTTTTCATTAAGCATAACCGTTGTTGATTATGTTTTTGATCTTATACATGTGGATATTTGGAGTCCTTTAAGGCATCCCACTATGAATGGTTAACAGTACTTTCTCACTGTTGTTGATGACTATTCTAGATTTACTTGGGTTTATTAATTATGAGACAAAAGTCTGAACCTTCTTTGCTGGTAAAATCTCTTGTCAAGTTTCTATCTACAAAATTCCATACAGTTATAAAAGTTATCAGATCTGATAATATTACTGAGTTTCAGCTGAGATTCTTTTATGAATAGCATGTCATCATTAATCAAACTTATTGTGTAAGTACACCTAAAGAAAATGTCATTGTCGAAAGAAAACATTAGCACTTGCTGAATGCGGCTAGAGGTTTGAGGTTTCATGTAATATACCTATTGAGTATTGGGGTTATTCTTTTCTGCATGTTGTTAAAATTATCAATACTAAACCAACACATATCATGAAGGAAAGAACTTCTTATGAAGTTATGTATATGGCTAAACCGGATTATTCTGTGTTTAATGTTTTTGGTTTTTTGGTTTTTTTCCTGCACTCTTCAACAGTTTAGAACAAATTTTTTTTTTTCAATATGCAAATTTGTAATTACCTTGGAAATTCAAATACCTCCAAGGGACATATTTTCTTGGATATCACCAACAAATATATCTTTGTTGCTAGAAATACTCAATTCCATGAGACTTATTTGTTGGATCGAGAACGCGGAATAAATACTCTAGAGGGGGGGTGAATTGAGTATTGTGACCTTTAAAAAATTCTTAAACCACTTTCAAGGATACTTATGCAGTTAATATAAAAGAGAGTGGTTAATCACCAAAATCAGAGTATCTATTATGTGCTTGCCTGTTTATACTATCAATGCCCTATTTAATAGTACATCAGCCTAGAGACATTTAACACTATCAAACTTATTGAAGTGATTAGAGATCTCATCAACCATAATCGCCTATCATGGTTCCTCTATCACAGGTTAATACTAAGGACGTTATCATATAACAATTCACAATTGGTTCTTTAAAAGAACAAAAATATGACAACATAAAAGCCATTTAATATATGTATAAGCATAAAGAAATAGTAGAAATGATCCGACCCGGTCGGATCCGGTCCAACCCGATTGGGTTTAGGATACTATTTCAACAATCTCCCACTTGGACTAAAACCAATCACTCGTACACACAAGACCAAGTTGAAACACAGGAATCTCATGCAATACTCACAACCAACCTTAGCCATAAATCTCTATCCGTGGGGACTCAGACTATCTTCATATTATGCACCAAATGACCAAGTCAAAGAAACCGCCTCAACACACACATGAATCTCCAATGAGACCCTGGTCCTTGCTTCAAGCAATGAATCCACTTACTATATCAGCTATATAGAAAAGGTGGAAGAACAATACAAGTTTCAGGAATGAACCTTCTAGATCCATGTACTGCTCCTGTTGCGCCTCCAAGGCACTTCTGTGTTTTGGCCTAGTTGCAGAATTTACAGTGACCCATAGCCAAGAACATTTCCAGCTCATTGTATCACTTAATCAAAGTGGCTGCAAACCTAGACTGTAGCTCCCACTCACCTTCATAGGACTCAGGATATACGTCTGTATAACTACATTTATTTGACTCCAAGTTTCGATACACTAGGAAACCATCCTAAACTTGTTTAAGGATATTCTCGACATTCACCAGATTTACTTTCATTCTTTCTCATGACTCTTTATGGACTATGAACATTTGGCATTACCTTTATGATGTTTCCTATCGCTGTAGCAAAGGAAACCTCCATAAGCATCATCTTTCAAGTTATCTTTAGGACCAACATCCTAACAAAGATAGATCTTGAGAACACCAGCAATCAGTATCTCCTATCATGATCTATTCTAAACTCTTTAAGCATCACATCTATATAGGTAAACTATAAACTATCAGCAGTTAAATCTATCACTATAGATTCTTATTTCTAAAATAAGAACTGCTAATCCAAGTGCTTTCGTAAAGACCTTGAACTACCAAACATTAATTGACTGTGACATGGGGTGACGATTCCCGAGAAAGGTATCCAATATATTGCTCAAAAATCATAACACACTCCCACTATCCATCTTGCACATTGGGCATATCTTTTCTTATGACTAAATCAAACTCCTTTGATTATCAAACAAAGAAATCGTCTAGAGAAACATGTTTGAGTCCATAAATGGATCTCACGGGCTTACATATCATGTTATCGTCAATGAACATCGAGCTGTCTACCCAATGTCTTCAACACTATCATATAGCCATGATACGAAGTTATAACAAGCATAGTCTGAATTGAATTGGGCTCAGCTGACAGCATAAAGATAATTACAAGGTTTACACCCCATACCCTTCATCCGTCACTATAGCCTTGTGGTAATCATATTACTATCCATGTCAGCATTTCAGGGACATTTCCTCTAGGTAAGACAGACTAGGTTTACAACCTGGTTGTCACTGATGGAATCTAAATCAGATATTATGGCTCTTGGCCATATCTCTCTCAATATTGCCTGTCAAACATTCCTTCATAAGTCATGAGATATTCATTCTTCAAGATGAACATACCAGCGGCCTTTTCAGGCCTAAGGTTATCTACTGACTTACAGAAATTTTGTGTGCACTGAGCAGTGTTCTACACCTCATCACTATGTGGCGTCTACTCACGTTCCTATGGTTGAATATCTCCTTGTGGTTCTCAAACTACCTTTGAGATCTAAATTTACTTCCACTGTCTCTTTTGGAAGAAACACCTCCTCTAGAAGCCAATATGTTTGGAGACAAACACCTTTTGCTCTGTGGACGAGTAAATAATATCTAGAGTACTAGCTAAGACATTCCACAAAGTCTCTTATGTCGTACTAGGCTCCAAGCCTTTCTGACTTTGGCTATTACAACTTCAAATCATCGGTTATGATAGATTCAACATTATCCCCTTCCATATTTAATATGGAATTTATTCAATCTTTATTCTTTGGAACTCGGTTAAGTATAAGGGCACTATCCCAAAACGGGTAAAGGATACGTCACATGGCTTGCGTCACACCTTTATCATATAAAGTGTTGTTTCCATTTTAGAAACACAATCTAATTGCGTATCCCTAAAATGGTATCCTTCAAGGGGGAATCTTATTCCTTTCATACAACTTCTGAAACACCCTTCAGGTATTAATTACTTCAATCCAATTGAAGATTAATTCCTTAGTAGCTCATCAATCTCATAGTCGTACTAGCTCGAACTTTTCGGGCTTTCTGAATCATGCACTTCACTGTGTACACTTTACTATTTCTAAAAATGGTCATAGAGACTAACAAAAAGTTATTTGTGGCATTAATTGTCATAAGCCAACTAACATCAGTATGTTTAGGCTTTAGACAACTTTCTACATTTTATAACCTTTTCATAAAAGGGTATTTTAGTCATCTTTAGATAAGATTTGTATTATCCACATGATTCATATCCACATGGTTCAGACGTCATCAGAATGACATCTGATCACACGATTCTCCTCCATAGGGACTATGTCTAGAACGACAACCAAATATTAAGGATAACAGCAATACAAACATTTAGTTGAGATTTCATCACCTATATCAACTAAATAGTGACATCAATCTAGTATGTTAGATTCAGTGACCTTTCAACTTTATCGGATAACATTTATTCTTTACAATTGAATATGTCTACTAAATCCTAACAAGTAACTGAAAATCATGTTTTTCATAAGAACCGGAACATCATGTTTTTTATAAGAACCGGAACATCATAACATTTATTTAGTACATTTATCAGTTTACTAGACTCAGAACACAAAACTGAAAATGTCGCAAAGTTTGCTTCACTTTTCCGAATCTTAGTGCATTCCGTATTTAATCTTTCTAATTTAATCATACTCGTAGGATATCATATATCCGAAAGTTGACTTGAACTTAGATAGATTTATCTCAAAAAATTTGCTTAGAATAGAGACTTCGATAATTTCTCTATTTAAGCACACGCCCTAACTTTCCCTTTTAATCCTTTAAGCACTCGTAAATATTTCTTAGTGTAGTCTTCATAAGACTTAAGAAAGATCACAAGAGCTATGTCTTTACTTTCCTTTCATAAAGAAAATCTAAAGTTTATCAAATAGTTTATTTAACCTTTTGAATCGTATTCAAAACATTGACTATTTGATTAACCTTTGGGCTATGATTAAAGAATTAAGTCAATACTTAAATCTTGTAATTTTGAAAACAACCTTTCCGAAATTCAATGCGGTCATTCTTATTCAACATTTGAATTAATTGTCATCGTATGACAGAATGATCATAATTGATCGTATCCAATTTATGATTAATTCGTTGAAACTCATTTCAAGTGATTCAATCATATCACGAGCTTCCATTTTAAATAATAAATAAAGTCTTGGAGCACTGCATCAATTATGTAGTCTCCTTGTCTCTAACTACTATAATGGGGTTGCTCGTGTCATTGCTTATTTAAAAGGATTAAAATTACTTAACCATATTTGAGAACGTTTCTCAAAAGGTAACAGTCATAATTAAGTTTTACTAATCGAGAATAAAAACATAAATGTAAAAGTTTGCTAAAAACTACAACATAAAAATAAAGATAAAATAGTGTTGTCGTTTATAGACGCAAAATCAAAAATGGTCTTTTGGTTTATGAGTTTGCTCCCACTAGTCAACTACTCCCATTTGACTTTCAAGAGTCTTTAAAAAATTCTTTAGTGGACAAGATCCCATTAAACTACCTCGACCCCTGCTTTGGCTGATGGGCCGAAAATAGTCTAATAGGTAGATAACTCTTTGTAAATCGTATCTTACACGACTCTTATTGTTGGACTAGTCAACTCTTTGACAATTTTCATCTTATGAAATAGTCAAAATCTTGCCTCTAAAATCCAAACGACCCCGCTTTGGCTGGTGTCCGAGAGAATTCTTAGTCAAGTCATAACCCCAATATTCATGAGATCTCATACGATCATATCTCTATAATGATGATATACCCGAGGTAGGTCAAGCCCCTGCTTTGGCTGATGAGTTGGATCCGAACAAGGGCTCTTCACCGTCATTATAATATGGGGAGACAATTTCGACTTGATTATTTTGAGGTGGAAGTAATTATGTAAATTAATTCACTTAATTAATTTCGAATTAATTCTCTTAATTAATTTAATTATGGTCTCATCATGTATATCTCTCTCTATAGACATACATCCTACACATTTATGTAGATCGTGCCTAGTTATGCATCTATCGTATCATATAAAATAAATACAAGCACAAAATAAATAAATATGTAAAGTAACCGGTATGATTATGGACTTTTCCTAGGTGCGGTTTCAAATACAAACAGAAGAAACCGTGGTTCACAATCTAAGGGTAGCTGCAACCGCCAATAGGATCTTTAATTCTCCATCTCCAATGAGATCTTTATTCTTCTTTCTTTGGTCTCCATCTTCTGCTCCATTCTTGTTACATTTAATTCTATCTAATAAAATAAATACACCCGTCGTACACGGGGGGGCTAACATGAATGGGATAAATACAGAAAATAAACTAGGTCACGTTCTTCATAACGGCCTAGGACAATTTTTAAACCAACAGAAAAATTAAAGCATTCACATCTATCCTATCGGTCGAGTCCATGATCAATCGGGGTCCATATAATCATATTATATCTACTATATCTAATCCATACAATTACATCTAATGAAAAAGATAAAATTAAAATTTAACTAGTTGTGTCTTTATTAATCGATCAACGTTTAATTAATTAAATAATTTTACCCAATCAATTAACGAATAAACATTTAATTAATTAATGATTTTAATCGAAATAAAATTAATGATTAATTTTAAACCAATTTCATTTTTAATGTTAATTAATTAGAACTATACCAAAAATAAATCAAAATTAAAATTAGATCTCTTTTGTTTCTTTCCTTCTGATTCCTAATCAAAATGGATGTCTTTGGTTTCCTAAACCAAAAGGCATCTCTCTTAGACCTTTTCAAAATCAAATATTTTGAAAATGGCCTAGGCCTATTCCAAACAAAAGCTGGAAAGACCAATATTTTGGTTGATATGCCTGGCCACTTTCCAAAATCAAAATTTGGAAAGTGGCCTAGGCCTAGGCCTTTTCCCAAACAAATATTTGGAAAGGACCTAGACCTATTCCAAAAAAGTTTGGAAAGGCCATTAATATTTTAATGTCATGTGGCATCCCAATGACCCAAAGTATTTGAACTATTAGTTAGCCATATGACACAACTAAATAAATGAGATATTAATCACAACTATGAACCATATTGAATCACAAAATACACAAAACAAAAATTGGGAGATCCGCCAGCATTGACCGGTCAACCGATGCGGCAACAGGCTGCCCTGCCGCCGCCGCCGTAGCCGTCGCCAGGGGTGGTGCCACTGCCAGTCGACCGAGCGCCACCTCTGAACGCCCCGTTCCCGGACACCGAGTCCTTATCCGAAATCGAAACGTTCAGCACGCATAATATTAAATAAATAATACTACACGTTAGCCTCTACTGTGTCGTATCAAATTAAAGCAAACGGAAGCTAAAAAGACTCGGGTAATTTTTTTCAAATGAACAAGAATAGAAGTACTAAAGATAGAATAGAATGTAATACTTATTACATCGGAAACCAACCGAATCCAAAAGTACGAATCTCAAAACTAAAAGGAAACTATAAGTTCCAACAATAATCTAGAACTGGGAAAATAAACGTAAATAAAAGAATAATAAACAAGGTCTTCAACTCTGGCATCCTCAAACGTCGTCATCAAAGTCCTCCTCGAAATCTTCACTAACCTGTTCGTCTTCGCTCCCCCAAACACATAAATAAACATGCATTTGAGGTAAGTACATTTGTACAAAGTAAGAAGTAGAAGCTACAATTCAATTAAGGTTATTATTAAAGATATTATCTTAGTGAGACCGACTCAATTTAGGGTTCACTTCGTGTCCATCAACACGTCATGACTAAACGTTTCTAACTTAGATTTTCTCCGTTACATCATTACTCAAGGACACTGTGCATGACGTTCATCAGCCTGAAGATATACTTGCTAACTAACAGTGATTAGCACCGATTAGCTCCGGGGTCTCCCCGGTATACGTATACGTCCGATGAATTTCCTCCACTACCCCTTCAGCCGTTTAAGGCCAGTAGCGTTGTTCACCTTTTATGAATGTATCACATCGCCGATATGAAATAGTGTCTAACCGAGAATAAATGACGTTTTAGCTTTTATCTACACGTATGTAATTATTAATGTGAATTAACTAACCGCCTAAATGTTTTCAGAATAAAACTCACCTTAACAACTCTACTCCCTCACTTAGACAACTAGACATCACATCCTATCAATTACACAGACATTGATGAACCCTAGTTCATCAAAGCACAAGCCCTTTCATGCCCTTCCGACGGATCCGAACCTCAACTCCCTTTAAGAGTACATTCGGTGTTTTAACTGAACGAATCGGAAGTTCAATCGATGCTTGTTCATATTTGATTAATGTTAACATATCAAGATTAAGGGTTTAAAACAGTGAAAACACGATTATGAGGCAAAAAACCAAGCTAAAATGCTAGAGTAGTGAAAACAAGATAAAACAGGCCAAACGCCCGTTTGAAACCTTATGGACGCCCGTCCGTAATCAGACGCCCGTCCACTAACCTCAGACGCCCGTCCATCAAAAACAGTTACATCCTGAATCAAAAATCTGACCTCAAATGCCCGTCTGCCTAATGCAGACGCCCGTCCGAGTTACTAGGGTCTCAGATGCCCGTCTGCCTAGTGCAGACGCCCGTCCGACTGGGTTTTCTCCAAAACTCTAAAATCTTCACAACTCAATTTCTGAATCGTTTCTAACCTAATTAACCTCGTTTTCAGCACAGTAACACATAGAAAACATATTTAACATCTATGATCCTTTGATCAACGAAAAAGCACAACTTTCTTGCATCTACGCATTATAAATCTTGATCTAAACCTCAATAACAATAATTGGAATTGTAAGAAGAGCCTCTTACCTTTTAAGCAGCAAATTCCAACTCCAAACCACAGAAAACAGCAGCAAAAACTGATCATTTTCTGCAAGACAACATGTGATAAATCCAAACATAGATTAGATTCGATCACACGCTTCTAAACGATAAAAACTACGAATTGATGAGTTTGAATCCTTCAAAATCGAAGAAAAACAAAGCTAGGGCTTAATCATACCTTATCAAAGCTTCAACTTTTTGATGTCACAACGTTGCTCTCTTCACAACGATTCCGGTGCTCGACTCTTATATGAAAACCGTCAAGAATCGACTTAGCAATTGATGAAAAATCCTCAGCCCTATTTTGCTCTCTTCTCACACGCAGAAGACAAGTTTGGAGATTACGAAATCTGATTAAAACTTTAAGGGGCTGATTAGGTTGATTTTCCTTAAATAGGAAAAATCCCAATATTACCTAATTGCACTGTTTTCCTTAATCACCCTTATTAAATCAGATTTTCTTCCTTAAATATTTATATATATATCTCGAAAAATATATACATAAATACCCAAATTATTAAACTCCTAATAAAAGGAACCGAACCCAATATTTCGTTTTCGCAAAATGACACGTTTGCCCTTTCCTGAAAATCGGAATATTACATTCTTCCCTCCTTAAAGGAGTTTCGTCCTCGAAACTTAGAACATACCTGGTAAGTCCATAAAATCTGGAAACTCACTGATCATATCGTCCTCAACTTCCTAAGTAGCTTCATCCGGTGAATGATTGCTCCATTGCACCAGAACCAAAGGAATCAACCGTCTCTTAATCATCTTTTCTTTCCGGTCCAAAATTCTGATCGGTGTCTCATATCCTGGAGAACCTCCGGATCAACAATAGTCTCAATATCCGTCTTGGTCAAACACTTCTTCAACATCGAGACATGAAACACGTTGTGAACTCTTGACATGGATTCTGGTAACTTAAGCTTATATGCCAACGATCCAACCTTTTCCAAAATCTCAAAAGGTCCAACGTACCTAGGGCTTAGCTTTCCCTTTTGACCAAAGCATTTCACTCCCTTCATTGGTGAAGCTCGTAGGTAAACTCTTTCACCAACCTCAAACTCAAGAGGTCTCCTTCTAACATCTGCCCAACTCTTCTGTCTATCTTGAGCTGCCTTCAGATTCTTCTTGACTAACTGAACCCTTTCTTTAGCTTGCTCAACCAATTCCGGCCCGGTGATTTGTCTTTCCCCGACTTCATCCCAAAACAGCGGCGTTCTACATCTTCTTCCATACAATGATTCAAACGGTGGCATGCCAATACTTGCATGATAACTGTTGTTGTAAGCAAACTCCGCTACTGGTAGGTAATCATCCCATGATCCGCCTACTTCCAAAACACAAGCTCTCAATATATCTTTAAGTGTTTGGATAATTCTCTCAGATTGTCCATCTGTCTGAGAATGAAAGGCCGTACTCAAATCCAATTTGGTTCCGAAAGCTGCTTGTAAACTTTTCCAAAACCGACTGACGAACCTCGAATCACGATCCGAAACTATCGAGATAGGTACTCCGTGTAACTTCACTATATTATCCAAGTATAGTGTCGTCATTTTCTTCAAGGGCATATCGACCTTATATGGTAAGAAATGAGGGGATTTGGTCAATCTATCCACAATCACCCAAATCGTATCATTACCGCCTCTCGTCTTAGGTAAACCGGTGATGAAGTCCATAGTGATCTTATCCCATTTCCATTCCGGGATATCCAATGGCTTAAGCATTCCTCCCGGCCTTCTATGTTCTGCTTTAACCTTCTGGCAAGTATCACACTCTGCAACGAACTTGGCTATCTCCAGTTTCATCGAGGGCCACCAAAACCTTTCCTTCAAGTCTCTGTACATTTTAGTAGCTCCCGGATGAACTGCAAAGGCGATCATATGTGCCTCTTCCATGACTCTCTGTGTTAAATCACCAACATTAGGCACACAAACGATCCTGGTACCAAAGGTTTCCATTCTTATCTAACACATATCCAACCGTAGGCTTTTCCCTCGCAACTCGCTTCAAGTCAACCAAAACTGGGTCTTCATCTTGCTTTTCCCGAATGTCATCCATCAACTCAGACCATGCTAACAACGGTGCCACAAACTGCCAGTCTTCAATCTGATCAAAGCTTCGGATTCTCAGCCCATCTAATCTTTATGCCATTTCTTCAACACTTGAAACCGCAAACACTGGTTTTCTGCTCAAAGCATCCGCTACCACATTCGCTTTACCCGGATGATACTGAATCTCCAGGTCATAATCCTTTATGAACTCCAGCCATCTCCTTTGTCTCATGTTCAGATTCTCTTGGGTAAAGAAATACTTCAAGCTCTTGAGATCGGTGAAGATCCTGGCCTTAACTCCATACAAATAGTGCCTCCAAATCTTCAAGGCAAACAAAACTGCTGCAAACTCCAAGTCGTGGGTTGGGTAATTCTTCTCATGCACCTTCAACTGTCTGGATGCATAAGCAATTACCTTCCCTCCCTGCATCAACACACAACCTAAACCTTGTCCTGAAGCATCCGTGTAAACGTCATAATTATCAAAGATCTCCGGAACTGCCAAAACTGGGGCTGTAGTCAACTTCTTCTTCAACGTTTCAAAAGCCTCTTCACACTCACTGGTCCACTCGAACTTCACATCCTTCTGAGTGAGCCGGGTAAGTGGTGTAGCTATCTTTGAGAAGTCTTGTACAAACTTCCTTTAGTAGCCAGCCAAACCGAGAAAACTTCTAACCTCTGAAACGGTAGTCGGTCTGGACCACTTCTCAACTACTTCAATCTTTGCGGGATCAACCTTAATGCCATCTCCAGAAATGACATGACCCAAGAAACTAACTTGATCTAACCAAAAGTCACACTTTGAGAACTTAGCATACAACCGATTCTTCTTCAAAGTATCCAACACTATCCTTAAGTGTTCTTCATGTTCTTTCTCATCCTTAGAGTACACTAGGATATCATCTATGAACACTATCACAAACTTATCCAAGTATGGCATGAAAACACGCTGCATTAAATCCATAAATGCAGATGGGGCATTAGTGAGTCCAAAAGGCATGACTAAGAACTCATAATGTCCATACCTCGTACTAAAAGCCGTCTTCGGTATATCTGCTACCTTGATCTTTAACTGGTGGTACCCCGACCTAAGATCAATCTTAGAAAACACTCTCTTGCCTTGCAACTGGTTAAACAAATCATCAATCCTTGGCAAAGGGTACTTATTCTTACTGGTAAGATTGTTCAACGCTCTGTAATCTATGCACATCCTCATGCTACCATCTTTCTTCTTGACAAACAACACTGGGGCTCCCCAAGGTGAAGTACTAGGCTAAATTATATTCCTCTCGAGCATATCCTTAAGTTGAGCTTTCAACTCTTTCAATTCAGCCGGTGCCATCCTATAGGGTGCCTTTGCAACTGGTGCCGCTTCGGGTATCAACTTAATCTCAAATTCAATCTCTCTATTCGGCATGTTTCCCGGTAACTCTTCTGGAAATACCTCAGGGTACTCTCTCACTACAGGAGTTTCCTCTAACTTAGGCTTCACTTGTTCCACATCCACTACATACTACAAGTAGCCTTCACAACCTTTCTGACAAGCTCTTATAGCCTTCACCGCTGAAATTATAGGGTGACGCTTCTTACTAGGCTTGTAAACGTTACCCTGATAAGTCTTATCTGATTTCCCGGCTATCTTAAAAGTTACTCTCTTTTCTCTACAATCCAAATGGACAAAATTCTCAGATAGCCAATCTATTCCAAGAATTACGTCAAAATCCGAAAAGTCCAAAACCGTCAAGTCACTCTTGCAACGATACGTTCCAACTTGAACATCTACTTGCGGCATCAACTTGGTTACCTTAGTCACTTTCCCTAATGGTGTTGTTATCTCCAAGGTGTTCCTTAAAGGTTCCGTTGGTATGTTAAGCTTCTTAGCTATCTTAGTTGACACAAAAGTATTAGACGCTCCCGTATCAAACAATGCCGTTACCACTAAGTTGTCTAACATTATTGTACCTAGGATGTGAATTCATTTATTTAAATGGAAAATTAGGGATAAGGACACAATCTGGAATATTTTTAAGTAACAGGACAACTACATATTTTTTATAGGGAGAAGGACAACTGCATAATTTTTATAGCGAGAAGGACAAACAGTGAATCCCGAAAATCAGTGAATCTTCCCAGTAAATCCCAAAATCAGTGAATTTCGACAGTGAATTTTGACAGTGAATCCCGAAAATCAGTGAATCTCGTCAATGAATTTTGAAAATTAGTGAATTTCGACAGTGAATTTTGGCAGTGAATTTAAACAGTGTATTTCGAACACAAGTGAATTTCGACAGTGAATAAATAGTTTTGTCCTTTATGCAAAAGTTTCAAAAAACTGTCCTTCTACTCAATTGATGAAATATTTCTGTCCTTCTCCCTCATTCCCCCTTATTTAAATACAATACAACATGATTTAAATCGTGCTATAAAGTACTCTAATAAATTACAATAAACAATAAAGGTACCTGGTATAACGTTATCGTCTGGTTCCGTCATCTCTACATCCACTGCAAACACTCAAACTGGGCGACTTGCGCCACCTTTACCATTTCCTTGCCTCTGATTACTTGTAGGACCCTTTGTCGGACAATTCTTAGCAAAATGTCCCGTCTCTCCACAAAGATAACAGTCGTTTGTATGAACTCGGCACTCACCCGAGTGATTCCTATTGCACTTAGGGAAAAGTGGCACCCCGGTTGGAGGTTTACTCGCTGCAGGGGTTGTTGTCTTCTTCAAATTCTGTTGCGGTGCTCCCCTATTACTGCCTTGGCTCGTTCCAAAGCTCCTCTTGTTCCCAATGACAACTGTAGCTTTCTTTCTGAATGTCTCCACCTCTAAGGCCTTATTCAACAACTCAGCCATATTCTTAGCTGTGAAACCCAACATACCGGATCTGTATCTGATAGGATAGGCCTTCCTTGTAAAGGGCCATCTTTCTTTCTTAAACCTTCATCAACTCAGGGTAGAATCTTCCCAACTCGTTAAACTTGTTGGTGTATTGAGACACTGTCATATAGTTACCCTACTTAAGTTTCAAAAACTGACTCGCCATGTCGGCCTGCACCGTTTCTGGAAAATACTCGTTATAAAACATCACCTTGAAGCCTTCCCAATATGTTACCTTCCCATTACTGCTCTGTATGGCGTCGATCCAAGCTTCAGCTGCGCCCAAAAGGAAACTAACCGCCAATTGGGCCATCTCAGATTCAGGAACATGTATATTCCTGCAAGCCTTTTCTAAACCTCTTAACCATTCTTCGGCCTTGGAATGTTCCACATTCCCATAGAAATCCGGTACTCTGTTTCTTCTCAACCTCGTATACCAATCAATCGGTGGGTCTTGCTCAAGTGCCGGTCTAACTGGTGGGGCTTGTGGATAAACTGGAGGGTATCCAAAAGGTATCCCTTGCTGCTGGTACTGGTGTTGGTGGAAACCGTAGGGTGGGTAACCAAATCCTTGTTGATGGTCAAAACGGGGTGAGGGTGGTACAGTAGGTCGAGGAGTATGACCCACTGGAGGAGGGTAAAAAGTCTGATGCTGCGGATGGTGAAAAACTGGTGGTGAGGGGTGGCTTACCGGTGGAGGGTAAACACTCACTGGAGGGGGCATGCTGACTGGTGGAATGTCTTCCACTATCGTGACTCGTATAGGTGCTTCTCCTGGTTCTCCATAGATGTAGTTATACCTCGGTGGAGGGTAGCTCACTGGTGGTGCTACTAAACCCGTTGGAACATCACTTATCAATGAAAACTGAGCCGAACTTCCCACATGCCATTGTGGGCGTTGCTCCTGATGTGGTCGCGGTGACAAGCCCTGTTGAGATCATGGTGTAGGGGTCGCAGTACGAGGGGGTGGAGTGGGGCTCGGATGTGGTGAAGGATTCTGCCTCACAAAACCGCCTCTTACAACTTGTGTCGGACTTTAACGACGAACTCCTGACGCTTCCGCACCCGCTCCGGTTCTAGTGAACACCATCCTGATGATCAAAGAAAGCCAGAACGTTACTAACAGATCTAAAGAAAACTTATCTTAAAAGAAGGGAAGCCTAAAAGACGCTTTCTCTAATACCAACTGTAACGCCCCGTTCCCGGACACCGAGTCCTTATCTGGAAATCGAAACGTTCGGCACACATAATATTAAATAAATAATATTACACGTAAGCCTCTACTATGTCGTATCAAATTAAAGCAAACGGAAGCTAAAATGACTCGGGTAATTTTTTTTCAAATGAACAAGAATAGAAGTACTAAAGATAGAATAGAATGTAATGCTTATTACATCGGAAACCAACCGAATCCAAAAGTACGAATCTCAAAACTAAAAGGAAACTACAAGTTCCAACAATAATCCAGAACTGGGAAAATAAACGTAAATAAAAGAATAATAAACAAGGTCTTCAACTCCGGCGTCCTCAAACGTCGTCATCAAAGTCCTGCTCGAAATCTTCACTAACCTGTTCGTCTTCTCTCCCACATACACATAAATAAACATGCATTTGAGGTAAATACATTTGTACAAAGTAAGAAGTAGAAGCTACAATTCAATTAAGGCTATTATTAAAGATATTATCATCGTGAGACCGACTCAATTTAGGGTTCACTTCGTGTCCATCAACACGTCATGACTAAACGTTTCTAACTTAGCTTATCTACGTTACATCATTACTCAAGGACACTGTGCATGGCGTTCATCAGCCTGAAGATATACTTGCAAACTAACGGTGATTAGCACCGATTAGCTCCGGGGTTTCCCCGGTATGCGTATACGTCCGATGAATTTTCTCCACTACCCTTCAGCCTTTTAAGGCCAGTAGCGTTGTTCACCTTTTATGAATGTATCACATCGCCGATATGAAATAGTGTCTAACCGAGAATAAATGACGTTTTAGCTTTTATCTACACGTATGTAATTATTAATGTGAAATAACTAACCGCCTAAATGTTTTCAGAATAAAACTCACCTTAACAACTCTACTCCATCACTTAGACAACTAGACATCACATCCTATCAATTACACAGACATTGATGAACCCTAGTTCATCAAAGCACAAGCCCTTTCATGCCCTTTCGACGGATCCGAACTTCAACTCCCTTTAAGAGTACATTCGGTGTTTTAACTGAACGAATCGGAAGTTCAATCGAAGCTTGTTCATATTTGATTAATGTTAACATATCATGATTAAGGGTTTAAAATAGTGAAAACACGATTATGAGGCCAAAAACCAAGCTAAAATGCTAGGGTAGTGAAAACAAGATAAAACATGCCAAACGCCCGTTTGAAACCTTATAGACGCCTGTCCGTAATCAGACGCCCATCCGCTAACCTCAGATGCCCGTCCATCAAAAACAGTTAAATCCTGAATAAAAAATCTGACCTCGAACGCCCGTCTGCCTAATGCAGACGACCGTCCGTGTTACTAGGGTCTCAGACGCCCGTCTGCCTAGTGCAGACGCCCGTCCGACTGGGTTTTCTCCAAAACTCTAAAATCTCAAGAACACGATTTCTGAATCGTTTCTAACCTAATTAACCTCGTTTTCAGCACAGTAGCACGTAGAAAACATATTTAATATCTATGATCCTTTGATCAACAAAAAAACACAACTTTCTTGCATCTACGCATCATAAATCTTGATATAAACCTCAATTACAATAATTGGAATTGTAGGAAGAGCCTCTTACCTTTTAAGTAGCAAATTCCAACTCCAAACCACAGAAAATAGCAGCAAAAACTGATCCTTTTCTGCAGGAAAACATGTGATAAATCCAAACTTAGATTAGATTCGATCACACGCTTCTAAACGATAAAAACTACGAATTGATGAGTTTGAATCCTTCAAACTCGAAGAAGAACAAAGCTAGGGATTAATCATACCTTATCAAAGCTTCAACTTTTTGATGTCACAACGTTGCTCTCTTCGCAACGATTCCGGTGCTCGACTCTGATCTGAAAACCGTCAAGAATCGAGTTAGCAATTGATGAAAAATCCTCAGCCCTAATTTGCTCTCTTCTCACATGAAGAAGACAAGTTTGGAGGTGGAAAAATCTGATTAAAACTTTAAGGGGCTGATTAGGTTGATTTTTCGTAAATAGGAAAAATCCCAATATTACCTAATTGCACTGATTTTCCTTAATCACCCTTATTAAATCAGATTTTCTTCCTTAAATATTTATATATATATCTCGAAAAAATATATACATAAATACCCAAATTATTAAACTCCTAATAAAAGGAACCGTACCCAATATTTCGTTTTCGCAAAATGACACGTCTGCCCTTTCCCGAAAATCGGAATATTAATCACCCGAACTCATTTTTTTTCTTTTCGTATATCGTCTTGCGAATAAAAAATCTTTCATCTTTTAATTACATGATTTAAACGATAAAACTAACATGCTTATTG
Organism: Gentiana dahurica var. dahurica; assembly: GCA_024500145.1. Lineage (NCBI taxonomy): Eukaryota > Viridiplantae > Streptophyta > Magnoliopsida > Gentianales > Gentianaceae > Gentiana > Gentiana dahurica. The sequence goes on along the minus strand of CM044898.1, from coordinate 78,884,727 downwards.
CTTAAGCTCGAAGCTCGCTCCAATACCACTGTTAGGAAATCTACGCGAACGCTGCAGAATTTAAAATTTTATTTCCTTTGATCAGAATCGACTTCATTTAAGCAATAAACAAATAAGCTAGTAGACGGTGGTTACCTTGGTTGATCTAAAAGATCGACGCATTGACCGTCTAAAGAGAGTAACGATGCACGGAGCCGCCCAAGTGTTCGGCCACTGTGATCCACACGAACAGCCCACCGGAATCCACCATAGGATTGCAACTAGAAAAATCCGGTTGCTAGACCGGTCTTTTCTCTCTCACTAATCTCTCTCTAAGAAGCTCTCTAATTTTCTTTTCTCTCTCACTAATCTCTCTCTAAGAAGCTCTCTATTTTTCACAAGAACTATTAGTTCTTGGAATTGTGTTGTACAAAAGAGCTACCCAATCCCACCTTTATATAGTGTATGAGGCGCCCCAAAGTGATCACAATCTGATTGGGAGAAGTTTCCTAGTAGATTGAGGAGAAAGAAAACTTTTTCCTAATAAAATAAGCAAAATACCTTTTATTGATTTATCTAATTTAATATTCAATATCTTATATTAAATATTTTCTCAAATTGAAAATATCTTATATTGAATATATCTTTATCTTATTACCATAAATCTATTTTTCCAAAATCAATTAATATCCAATATTAATATATGGTAATCTTATTAATTAAATTGCACAATTCAAATGTATCATATACACAAAAAAATGGCATCCCCTCTCCCCCAACTAATTTGCACAATTCAAATGTATCATATAATTAATTAATTTACAAAATACATGTGTATATTATACATATATATTTTCGACCCACATATACATTGTATGTATATTTAATTAATCAACATAATTAATATATTGTATTATATTTATTCATATTAAATAAATACCATCATATTAATTTACCACTATAACCTTTATAGTCTTGAGATAAAACTTTCCTTATTTGGTCATCCTCTATAACCACATTTTAATCCGACTAGATGTTCATATGTGTGTGACCCGATAGGCTTCCGAATATGTTGGCCGTTCACACAAAGGGCAAATTACAAAAATGCACTTCATACCTAACGATCACGGGATAGCGTCTAGCAACACACCGTGACCACCAATCATCGGAAGAGTCAAATTCAATGACTACTACATTTCTTGTGCAACAGTTAACGTGTAAATAGAATCCTATCGCTGTAATAATATCCATACGATCGTATCTCGAGTGTCAATACATTAATGATCGTATCTTATAATCTGGTTATCATGCTCTCTCAAAGTAACTCATTTACTTCTACTTTGCAAAGATTCACTAGAGCTAGACATTCCTTATAAGAAGGCCAATTCGGATATTCAATCCCAATCATAGGATACGCGATTCCCGGACGAACTAACAAGTATACTCCGCATGCTTCAGTACCACACACACTCACTACTACACGATCGCCCCGTGGATAGGGGAAATCTCAATAGTGTCAAAGCATGACAATCTACACCGTGATGCCATGAAGACTCCGGTCTTAAGGATAATTACACAACTGCCACATAGTGTGACACTTAATGCAAGTGGGCCAGTCTAACGTACACATTCTCTAATACACCTCCATGTACAGTCCAAGTGTCTCTACACTTCGATAGACGAGATCTATCCCTACCCTTAAAGGCAGAAGACATCTAATACGTGCTAGCATGTTTATAATATCAATGCCCTGTTTAATAGTACATCAGCCTAGAGACATTTAAGTATCAAACATATTAAAGTGATTAGAGATTTCATCAACCGTAATCGCCTATCACGTCTCCTCTATCACAGTTTAATACTAAGGACGTTTTCATATAACAATTCATAATTGGTTCTTTAAAAGGCCAAATATAGGACAACAGAAAAGTCATTTAATATATGTATAAGCATAAAGAAATAGTTGAAATTATCTGACTAGGTTGGATCCAGTCCAACCCGATTGCTTTTAGGACACTATTTCAACAAAATCATCCTTGGCTTTTTGGCGACTTGCTTACAAAACAGCGACCCGCTGCTCCAGAGAGCCTTTTTAGGAGGAGAGGTTGTTAAACCTCTTTAGAACCCCTTGCCAATATTGGTGCCCTATAAAAAATTTAGAAGATGTCAGTGATGTCAAAATTAAAAATTAATTGTAAACCGCAGGAATGGGGAACTTACAGAAGCAGCCAAGTCTATATCAGACTTCCCGGGTAAGTCTTCAACACGGGGCAGAGAACCCCTCTGCAGATCAGCAAGGTCCTTGTTATCTCCAGCACCCCTGCTCCTCTTTTTCCCAGATCAGAAGCGTAGCTGCAACTACCCCTCAGCAGCCTCGTGATCAGAGCCATCTAGAATCACAAGGTTCTCATATCTTTACTGATCAGTGCTTTGTAAGGGGATGGCTTGTTCATCCTCTTGAAGGCCCTCGAAGCTTGGGCACCATCAGTATTTACTTCAGCGTTCAAATGTGGAACCGCCGAAGTGCCAGCATCCTCAGTTCGCTCTGATTCCAGGCTATGCTTGCATTGCTCTGCCACAACCTCCTCATCCTCAGTGGCCTCAGTAAAAATATCAGCAAAATCAGCCACTGCAAAAATAAGATGAGACAAATATCAGTATGAGCAGAAGACAATATATAAATTGTAAAAAGAACTAGGGTAAGAGATGAGCTCCTACAATTGTCATACTCCTCTTGAGTAAACCTCCTGTACGAATTTGGTCGCACATCGGCCTGCCGAGCAGTCTCGATCAGCTAGGAAGAATAGTCCTTCATGCTTAGAGAAATACCAGAATTGGTAAGACAGTCTTCACAGGCTCATGAGAGCCAGTCGCCATGGCCATGGTTTCAGCAGGAGCCAAGGTATACTTACATCTATCGTGAACCTGGGGAAGCACCTATACTTGTCACTCTGATAGGAGAGATTCCACCAGTGTATGTACCACCGGTGACCAACATCTACCCTCCATCTCCACCGGTAAGTCACCCTTCTCCCCAGTGTTCCATCACCATCACCAGACTTTCTACCCTCCACCAGTAAGTCACACCCCACAACCTACTATACCACCTTCACCCCTTTTTGATCATCAATATGGTTTTAGCTACACATCTTACGGTTTACACCAGCCTTACCATACCCCAGCACATCATCAGGGATACCACCCATACCAAACCGAGCCACAAGTGATCTCCTCACAATAGCCTTATCCACCACCCTATCCACATCATGCACCGCAATTACCCTTCGGCTACCCACCAGTTTACCCACAAGTCTAACCACATGTTGTTCCTCCAGTTAGGCCACCACCACATCTAGAACAAGCTCCACCAGTTGACTGGTATTCCAAGTTGAAAAGAAACAGGGTTCAAGACTTCTTTTGGGGACATAGAGCCGGCGAAGGCAGAGACATGGATCAGAAGCTATGAGAAGGCTTGTGGGAACGTGAACGTTCCTGAATCTGAAATGGCACAACTAGCAGTGGGTTTTCTACTTGGCACGGCGGAGAGTTGGATAGATGCAATAGAAAGTGGCAATGGAAAGGTCACAAATTGGGAAGCGTTTAAGAGTCTGTTTTACAATGAATACTTCCCAGCTACGGTGCAAGCGGACAAAGCGAGTCAGTTTCGGCGCCACAAGCAGGGACTTTACATGACAGTCTCGCAGCACACCAATAAGTTCAATGAGTTGGGTAGGTTCTACCCGGAGATTATCAGAGTTGAAGAGAGAAAGATGGCCTTGTATAAGAATGGTCTTTCACGAGAGATTCAAGCAGGCATGTTGGGAGCTATGCCAAGCACTATGGCAGAGTTGTTGAACAAGGCATTAGAGGTTGAGACTTTGAAGAACAAACCTTCATTGTCATTTTTATTAAAATACCCTTCGTGAGCAGTCAAGAAGATGACTATGAAGCACCGTCCCAAGAGGTGAAGAAGATCTCATCACGCTGGCAGCCACAACATCAAGTTTACTGAGTTGCCCAAAATGCTATGGAACCATTCCGGGGAATGTCGGGCAGGTACAAATGGATGTTACTTTTGTGGAGATATGGGTCATGTTGCAAGAACTTGCCCTTCAAGGAAGGCCAACAGAAATCAGAGAGACAACCAGGGAAGTCCAAGCTGACCGACAAGAGTGTCTGCCTTGGATGCAGTCATACCATGTACCTTTTAGTTTGTTTATTTTCTTAAAGTACCTTATGACATGAATTAGGCTCACGTTGTAACTGTATTTAAGTGAATGAACTAACTTTTAGATACATTAACAAAGGATCACTTAGCTATGGCAGCCTATTAATACATGAATGTCAAAACAAAAAAAAAAAACTTTGTGTCAAGTGAGATAGCTAAGGAATTAAGCATACCCGTCAACATTTAGGAAACTTTTTGGACACCATCCGGGTAAGTGTTTATAAAGGGCTGTTGGTTGAATAGAAGTTTGGTTAGTGTAGTATCTATAGTTCAAGATTTGGTTAATCGGATGAAGATCCGGCTTTGTTTGTGTTGAGGAAAGATGCTAGAGAAGGAGTCTATGCTTCAGTTTCAAGGACAAAACTCATCTTAAGGAGGGAGGAATGTAATATCCCGTTTTTTGAAAAGAGGGCAGACGTGTCTTTTTATAAAAATCCGAATATTATACTTATTTATTTATGAATTTACTTAATATTATACATGCCGAACGTTTCTTTTTTGGGTAAGGATTCGATATCCAGAAATGGGGTTCGTAGTTTTATCAATTTAGAAACCTTTGTTCATATCTAATTCGTAGTTAGATTGTGATAATATAGGTTTGGTGTGGAAAATTCAAGCCTTTTGCTGTTTGCTTTGAAGATTGGCTTTTAATTTAAGGTAAGAGGGTTTTTATATTGAATAAATGGTGTTTTATGATGTTAAGGTGAAGTACCGTATTTTAGTCGTGGTATTATTGGTTTTATTTATTTATCTGCGCTCTTAATGTTCGTGTGATTTAGGTTTTTCGTTTGATATACATATATTTGGTTTCTTACAGTAGCAGTTAGAAGAAAACAAAAGGGTAGCTTTCGAAATAAATAAATAAAAAGAAAGAAACAACATGTATATGTGCAGATGCTTTAGAAAGATTACAAAATAAAAATAAAAATAACGGGGAAAAGGCCATGCAGTTTAGTATTCATGCTGCATCATGTTTTCTGCTTTATTTTTATCAGAAAAGTAATGGGAAAAAAAGGCTCAGACATGTCTACGTAATATACATGCTTTGGTCTTTTGCCGTTGGAAAAAAAGAATATTATTAAATAAATAAGAATAAGGGGATATCAAATAGGTAGCAGTTTTATATTTTGTGTAAGTAATTATGTCTGTTGCGCCATTATTTCGAGAAAAATAAAAGTACATACAATTGTGTTGTGCTATTGTGTTGTGAAAATTTCTTTCCCGATAATATAAATGTATGATTTGGTAGATGATAGCTATGTGGTAAAATGTTATTTTGATGCTTACATTGAATTATTGTTTTTCTAATATAATGAGTTTAAATAAGATGAAATAATGTGAACAAGCTATGATTAAGCTTCTGGTGCGTTTACTTCTGTCACCGAATGAATGCTTCCAGAAAAGTTGAAGTTCGGGACCATCGGAAGAGGATGATTGCTTGTGCTTTGATGGATTAATATCCATCAATGTCTGTGTATTTTCTAGAGCTTGTCCGTGTCTAGTGATCTAAGTGAGAGAGTAGTAGTTGTGAGGGAGCTTACTTGAAAATACTTAGGGGCTAGTTAATAATTAATAAGAATCGTATTTGTGTAGTTAAAATAATAAACATCACGTCATTCTTGGTAATGCACTTGTCTATATCACGATGTGTGGGCGTTCTGAAAGTGGATAACTCCGTAAGTCTACCAGAATAGACTCCAGGTGCAGAGGGACTTCACCGAACCTGTACACTGTCGGAGTCTACCAGAATAGACCTCCGTGGTTATTGGTGTGATCCACCAATATGTTGTACCTACTCCGTGGTGAGTTACACCATGCGTAGTGCCCTTGAAACCATTAGTCGCAACATATTGATGAGCTTGAAGTGAACCCCCAGAGTTGGGTCGGTCTCACAAAGATAACTTAATAATAATAATCACGTAAACCTTTTCGTTGTAGAACATAATTATTCATTAGCTTCTACCTCTTATCTAAGTACCTATTGACTTACCTCATTTGCATGTTTCTTTTGTATGCATTGTGGGATGAGAAGACGAACAGGTTGACTACGAGATTGTTGAGGATTACGAGGAGGACTTTTGTTGATGCTTGTTGATGTTTCAATTTCTCTTTTATTATTTCCAATGTACTAAACATTGTTGTTTATCTTTCTAGACAAATGTTGTTCTTTTATTTCCAGACTTTTATAAGAAAGTTTGTTTTTGCTTTAAGACTTCGTATTCTTTTGTAGACTTTGGAGAAATCGTTGTTGTAAATTTAAACTAATAGCAGATAAACACTCTTTGTAATATAAAGATAAGAGATAGCTAATAGATAATTGTATTTTGTATTTTATTTTATATTTAGATAAAATCTCTCTGGTAGGTTCATTGTACGTATAAATATATTTTTTTTACCACAACCGATTCAAGTGTGAATAATATAATACAATTTTTCCATTCTGTCATGGTATCAGAGTAGTAATATCCCTCTTGCAAATTATTTTCTCCAATTATTTTTCTCTCTTTTTTTCGGGCATATTCTGACTTCTCTCCTCCAATCAAATCTTTTTCTATTTCTCTTTCTCTTACAACTTCTTCTCAAAACAAAATTTACAGCGTTCTTGCTGGCAACCATGGCTCAGTCAAACGTTCCCGTCCTCCAAGCTCCTCCCTCCTCCGCCTCCTTTGGTCTTCTTAATTATTTGTTCCACATCTCCTCTTGACAAATTTGATCACCCGAAATATTTTTCCTTGTCATTCACTATTCATAGTCGTACAAATATATAACCAAGTCTAGGGCTTCAACATCTATACATAATGTCTAAAATACCCATTCTAGAAAGTACAATAAATATAATTTCATAATATTAATATAAATCCGTAATACCCCCCTTCAAGTTGGAGCGTGAAGATCACAAACGCCCAAATTGCGTAATAAAAATTCAAACTATTGTTTCCCCAAGGCTTTCGTAAAAATATCCACCAGCTGGACTTGTGTGGGCACATACCCGGGAGCAATAAGGCCCTCTGTGATCGCATCACGAACAAAGTGACAATCCGCTTCGATATGTTTTGTCCTCTCATGAAAAACCGGATTCTGCGCAATATGTAATGCGGCCTGACTATCACAATAGAGAGGGATACCCATTGGTACCCGAACACCTAAATCGCCGAGAAGTTTCGGAAGCCATTTCAACTCACATGTAATGCACGCCATTGAGCGGTACTCAGCTTCCGTGGATAAATGGGAGACCATTTGATGCTTCTTTGTCTTCCACGAGACCGGTGAAGTCCCAAGTAACATGAAACACCCACTCAAGGACCGACGAGTGACCGGGGAACTTGCCCAATCGGAGTCACACCACCATTCTAAGGACATTGGGATATCTGCCCGCAAAAGTACACCCTGACCCGGGCTCTTCTTCAAGTAACGAACCACTCGTAATGCAGCCTCTCAATGCTTAACGCGTGGTGACTATATAAATTGAGAAAGAATATGAACCGAATACGCCAAGTCGGGACGTGTAACACCAAGATGAATAAGGAATCCCACCAATCTCCGATATATTCCAGGATCATCCAAGAAGTCACCATCATCAACCGTCAAATGGTGATTTAGTTCCATAAGGAACTCAGCAGGACGAGCCCCTAACAGACCGGTCTCATCAATTATGTCAAGGGCATACTTTCGTTGAGATAGAAAAATTCCCTGTGGATTGCAAGCTACCTCCAACCCAAGAAAAAAATTTAGTCTTCCCAAATCCTTCATTTTGAAACAACTACCCAAATAGTTTTTGAATACCTACAAAGGTCGTTGAATCATTTCCAGCAAGTATCATATCAACAACATATACTAGCACATTCAACCGTATGTCTCCTCGAACAAGTTTGAATAGAGAATAATCTGAGTATGACTGCTGTTAAGAGTGAAATTATATGTTTTATAAGGTTATATTTTGTGATGTTTTCCCCTTTTATTTGTATAATTTGCATAATAATAAGGTCTTATATGGAAATATTTAGTAAACGATATTTTTAAGGGCTTAATCGCAATATCGATGTAATTATATGATTTTTATGGTTGAATTATAGTTATTTGGATATTATTACAGTTCGCGATATTTTCCATGTCTCATAGGTATTGTTATGAGGTTCAACTAATGATAAAAAGAGATGAAATTCGAGATATGGCGATTAAAGAAAGAGATAATGATGAGGTGGGTTAAAGAAAAGAGATAGAGATGCAAAAATCACATCAGAGCCATATTGGACGAGCGTCCAGGTCCCGTCCAGAGTGGACGGGCGTTTTGCTAAACCAGACGGGCGTCCGGAAGAACGATTTTGATACAGAGAGCATGAACGGAATCTGAACGAGCGTCTGAGGAGAGTTCAGCAATTGTGAACGAGCGTCCACTATAGTGAACGTTCGTCCATCCGACCGACTTAGAGAAACCGACTTTGGAGGCTATAAATACCCATCTATTTTCACACATTAAGGGGACCGATTGACATTATTCGAAACCCTAATATCAGGGGCGGCTTTAGGCTGAATCTTTACTGCTTTTATTCCAGTTTTCATACACTTAAATTCTAGATAAAAGTAGGTAGTTCTATGTTCTTAATTCCTGCACTTTTGAGTTCTCTGAGGATGTTCAGGGGCTAAGCTTCTACAAACGAGCATTGTGAAGCCATCCAACACTTGTTGACTTCGTTTTCTTCGATTATATTGTAAGTTTCTATTCAAAGTTGTTTCCTTTATCATGTTTTATGATGTTAATTGCATTTATATCGAAAGATGTGCATGTATGATGTTTTATATTTGATGAAAGTCTTTATAAACATTAGATCACCATGATTTAGGAATGGATCTTTGATCTATGTCAAACGAAATTTGATAGGTTGAATATCTAGGTTAAAACGTTAAAGTTTACATCTTTGCTTATTTTATGACGCGTTAATCTCCGTAAATCGAAAGATAGGAATTAATAGGCGAATTATCTACGAAAGTAGGAATTCATACCTTTGATAAGATGAATCACAACTTGTTAGAAACGAAAATATAATCAAGATAGGAAGTTAATAATTGTTGGATAGGTGGATCAACTCGCTCGTTTGTCCTTTTTAAATTTGATCTAATCTTTAGAACTTGAATTTGTTTAGTTTAGATTACTGTTTTTTTTTCCACATTAGTTTAGTTTGTTCGCAACCAATTCTTCCTAGCTTTGGATTCCGTCCTCTGTCTAGTTTATTTTCAGCATATTTGTCTAGTTTAGTTCCCTGTTTAGTTAAGTTTTCGTGACATCGTTTAGGTAGGCAAAAATTAGGATTTACAACCATTAGTTCCCCGTAAGATCGACCCGGCATTAGCCTCCATACTACGATCCTTATACTTGAGGTTAACCGGATTATAAATTATATTACTTGTTTATTTCATTAGCAATAATCCGTGGACAAGTTTTTGGCGCCTTATCAGTGGCAGGAGGGGCTAGTGGTTTCCCTGGAAGCCAGGGGGACCACTCAGCTGAGTGCCACTATCCCCTGTCCTGCAAGAGCATACTCGGGTGGCTGATCCCCCGAGAGATGAAGATTCGGTTGAGAGTCAGGTGGCTGATCCCCTGACCAATAAGACGTCTGAAAAAGTTGTTAGGTGGAAAGATCTGGAAGACAAGGCCGTAAGTGCATCCTCAAAGAAAGTATTTTCCGAGAGTGACCTTAAAAAGCTTCCATTTCCACCGAGGAAGAGCAACATCCCTCTGAGTGAAGATAAGAAATATGAAAAGGTGCTTAACCTTTTGAAAAATACTCAGGTAAATCTGCCATTATCCGAGGTCTTGGTCGAGATGCCTAAGTATACAAAATTCATCAAGGATGTTGTGTCTTCGAAAAAGAAATTAGCACGCATGGAAAGGCAAATTGGTGAGGATTGTTCCTTGATAAATCATCAAGACTTACCAACCAAGAGGGGTGACCCAGGCAAATTTGTGCTCACATTGCAGATGGGAGGCCTAGTCTTCCCAAATTCTTTATGTGACCTGGGTGCATCCATCAGCTTGATGCCGTTGTCTGTTTGCAATCAGCTTGGTTTACAAGATCTTCTAGAGCCCACCACCATGAACCTTCAGTTCGCCGACAGATCTTCCAAGAAAGCTTCAGGGATCCTGGAAGACATATTAGTTCAAATTGATAGGTTTACCTTCCCAGTTGACTGGTACGTCTTAGATATGGAGAAAGGTGAAAATGTTCCCCTGATTCTTGGAAGACCTTTCCTATCTACAGCTAGGGCCCTCATCGATTGTGATGGTGGGCAAGTAACTATTCGAGTTGGTGACCAAGAGGTGAGCTATAGTGTCTCTAAATCTATTCACGTACCCTCTGGTTCTCCAACCGGCTTTTCCATTGAGGAAACATTTAATGACTTCAATGACTGTATGGAAGAGCAAGTCAAGGCTGTGGAGGCGGAATATGAGCGATTGATCGATAATCTGAATAGTCATGGTGTGGTTAATCTAGATCAATTGACAGCTGACCTTGAAGATGAGTTATTAAGAGAAGAAGCTTTGGCAGTGGAGCCACTAAGTAAGCTCAGCGATGTTGAGTTGAAAAGTGGAGGGCTTAAATCGAGTTTAAAGGATCCCCCTGCAGATCTAGTTCTGAAGCCGTTGCCTAAATATCTTAAGTATGTGTTCCTACGGGAAGGTGACAAGCTTCCCTTGATCATATCTGCCAAGCTATCTCGAATAGATGAGCTGAAACTGCTAAACGTCTTGCGAAAAAACGAAAGAGCCTTTGGATGGCAGGTGGGAGATATCCGAGGAATACCTCCTGACATCTGCATGCACAAGATCAAGACTAGTGAGGGAGCCAAATGTGTAAGACAGCCCCAAAGGAGGCTAAACCCTCACATGCAAGAGGTAGTCAAGAAGGAAATCATTAAGCTTCTAGATATGGGTATCATTTACGCCATCGCTGACAGTGAATGGGTATCCCCTACTCAGGTAGTCCCAAAGAAAGGAGGGATTACTATTGAGAAGAACGAGAAGGGAGAAGAGATAGCATTGAGGCTCGTTACAGGCTATAGAGTCTGTATTGACTACAGAAAACTCAATGAGGTCACAATGAAAGATCATTTCCCCCTTCCCTTCATTGACCAGATGCTTGAGCGTCTGGCGGGGCATGCCTTCTACTGTTTCCTCGATGGATATTCAGGATACTTCCAGATACCCATCGATCCCATTGACCAAGAGAAGACCACTTTCACCTGCCCTTATGGTACATTCGCTTACAGGCGGATGCCATTTGGTCTCTGTAATGCCCCAGCCACCTTTCAAAGGTGTATGATGGCTATCTTTGACGGGCTAGTTGAAAAGTGTATGGAGATTTTCATGGACGACTTTTCGGTCTTTGGTCAATCCTTCGATGATTGCCTAGATAATCTTGATCAGGTGTTATCTAGGTGTGTGGAAAAGAACTTGGTGCTCAATTGGGAGAAATGCCATTTTATGGTAGATGAGGGGATAGTTCTTGGCCACAAAGTGTCCGCCAAAGGTATTGAGGTAGATAGGGCTAAGGTGGAAGCTATCGAGAAGATGAGTTATCCTAAGAATGTTCACGAAGTCGAGGTTTTCTCGGACATGTCGGCTTTTATAGGAGATTCATTCAGGACTTTTCAAAGATCGCCAAGCCCCTGTCTACCTTACTTAAGGAAGACGTTGAGTTCGCCTTTGATGATAGCTGCAGGCATGCGTTTGAGGAGCTCAAAAATCGTCTGATCTCTGCTCCAATACTTATATCGCCTGACTGGAACCTACCCTTTGAGCTTATGTGTGATGCATCCAACTACGCAGTTGGTGCAGTTTTAGGACAAAAGCTTGATGGAAAGTTCCAGCCTATCTACTATGCCAGTCACACACTGAATCCTTCTCAAGTTAACTATACCACTACTGAAAAGGAGCTTTTGGCCGTAGTTTTTGCTATGGAAAAGTTCCGTAGTTACTTGTTAGGAGCTCAAGTGATTGTGTGGACTGATCACGCTGCCCTGCGGTATCTAATGACAAAGAAAGAGGCTAAACCGCGCTTACTGCGTTGGATACTGACCCTCCAAGAGTTTGACGTTCAAATTAAAGATAAAAAGGGCAGTGAAAACGTAGTGGCGGATCATGTTTCTAGGATGTTAAGTGAGGAAAAGGGTGATCCTGATGACATAGATCTTTACTTTCCTCTAGAAAACATCATGTTGATAGATGGCTGCGCTCCAGACGTCCCTTGGTACTCCTCCATTGTAAACTACCTTCATGCCCGTTATCTCGATCCTGAAATGTCTTATCAAGAGAAGAAGAAGTTCTTCTCTGATATGAAGTCTTTCGTTTGGGATGAACCTTACCTCTTCAAAATCTGTAAAGATGGTTTGCTAAGGAGGTGTGTTCCTGAATCTGAGCAACGCGATATAATCGAGCAATGCCATAGTGGACCCGCAGGTGGTCACTTTGGTCCTTGGAAAACGGTTGCGAAGATCTTCCAGTCCGGTTTCTACTGGCCCACGATCTTTAAGGACACGGAAGCTTTCTGCAAAGCTTGCGATAGGTGCCAAAGAACCGGTACTCTAACAAGGCGATTCGACATGCCACTGAAACCCATTCTTGAATGCGAAGTCTTTGATGTATGGGGGATTGACTTTATGGGTCCATTCCCATCTTCCTGTGGGAATAAATACATCTTAGTCTGCGTAGACTATGTATCGAAATGGGTGGAGGCAATAGCCACTCATCGCAATGATCATAAAACGGTCATGAATTTTCTGAAGAAGAATATCTTTGTGAGGTTTGGATGTCCACGTGCCTTGATTAGTGATGAAGGGACACATTTCTGCAACCGGCCACTAGAAAAAGTTCTTGAGAAATATGGTGTCAGGCACAAAATTGGCACACCATACCATCCTATGACTAGTGGTCAGGTTGAAAGAAGCAACCAGAGCTTGAAGAAGATCCTGGAGAAAACAGTGAACAGTCATAGAAAAGACTGGAGTCTAAAGTTGGATGATGTACTGTGGGCATATCGCACTGCCTATAAGACCCCCATGGGTACATCACCCTACCAGATGGTTTATGGTAAGTCGTGCCACTTGCCAGTTGAGTTAGAGCACAAGGCTTATTGGGCTATAAAGTTTCTTAACTTCGATTCCCAATCCTGTGGCAAACACCGACTGCAGCAGTTGCATGAGTTGGACGAGTTTAGGCTTCAGGCTTACGAAAGTGCCAGGATCAGTAAGGAAAAGATGAAACTCCTTCATGACGCAAAGATCAAGAAGAGAGAATTTCAAGTTGGAGAGCGAGTGTTACTATACAATTCCAGGTTACATTTGTTTCCTGGGAAGTTGAGGACACGTTGGTCTGGCCCATTTGAGATTCTCCAAATCATTCCTGGAGGCGTTCTCGAACTACTCGGTTATAAAGACCAACCGTTTCGAGTTAATGGTCAAAGGTGCAAACACTACATTGGTGAACCTACAGACAAGCCTTTGATTGTTAAATTTCTCGATATCCTTGGATGTGATGTTAATGAAGTCGATGACTCTGACGAGGTCTTACCCAATCTTTTCTCTGAGGATGACGGTAGTGGTCTATCACAAGAAGTTCTAGCTGGTAGTTGGGATATGGAAGAGTATTGGAAGGAGCATCAACGCAGATGTCATCAAAAGCTTCAGAAGACAAAGAGGTCAACCATGGGGAAGTTTAAACGTATTTGGAAAGCTATAGAGGATTTAACCCCATGTGTTAAGTGCTGTTTCTCCGGCCACAATCCTGATCAGAACTTAAACGAGGTAATGGCTGGCAGAAAAGTCAAATGGCCTGATCCAGGCTGAGCTTCAACTGTGTCGAGCTAACGACATAAACCAATAGCGCTACTAGGAGGCATCCTAGATATCCGTATTATATTAGTTACTCTCTTTGTGGGTTTATTTTTGTTTTAGTTGTTAATGCTTTAAGCTAAGTCTAATTAAGTTTTGTCTGTTTCTATCAGTTTAGCATTCTGTTAGATATGGAGTACGGTATTTTGCCAGAGGAGTTCCCTCTCATTAGTAGGATTTCCCTTCTCACCGTTTCGGATGGACCTGGGGGCACGATAGTTCTGGATATAGATATAGATATTCTTACCCGCATCAGGACTGTCACTTATGTTCTCATTGTTCCCCGATGCTCGGGGGGTGGAGATTTTACCATTGAGGAGTTGCAGGCAGCTTTAGGAAGACCATACCGGATCCTTAACGATCCGATGCGGACTGATTTAGCCCTAGTACTGCAGGATGAGCATTTTCAGGGTGTAGAGGCAGCTGATGACGATTGGGGTGTTCAGGATGACTATGACTTTCCTCCGGCTGTTGATTTACTCCGTCGTTTTATCGGGGTTATAGACTGGGCAGAGCTTTATGATGACTAGCTATTGTTACTTAGGTTTTGTTACGTCGAGCCCCGACGTTAAACGAAAGCGCTGGGTGGGAGGCAACCCACTGTTTTAGTTATGTTTTTATTATTATTTTATTTTTCTAGGTTATTTTGTGTTTTTGATCTTTCATCGTTGTACTTTTGAATTTTATTGGATATTAATAAAAGTTGCACTTCGATTTTAATTAGCATGTGTGTGAAAGGTTATGATTTTTATCACTTTTTTCTGGTGGACGCCCGTTCATGAATATATGGACGCCCGTCCGGACTAGTGTTTTTATGGACGTTCGTCCAATATAGTGGGCGCCCATCTGAAAAACTCCCTCCTATCCTGTATTCAAATATGCCCTATGGACGAGCGTCTGAATTTATGGACGCCCGTCCAGTTCATGCAGTTACTAGTGAACGCCCGTCCGTCAGGATGGACGAGCGTCCACTCTGAGCCTATATATATATGTTCTGGACACGAACCTTCATTTTTTCTGCAATTTCAAACGCGAACCCGCCTTTCCCCTTCTCCAAACCTAAAATCCTTGTTTCTGAACCAAATTGAGCGATTCAAGTTGCATTAGCACGCTCTAAGCACCCTCTTTTCATTTCCATAACCCAAATTCTCCAACAACCAACAGAATTTCAAGAATTAGAGATTCTTCGGTGCGGCCTCTTTGACAAAATTTCACATTTTGGTGGCCAATCTTGGTGTTTCTGGGCGTCAAATCTATTCGACCATCATCCCTACGTAGCATTTGGTAAGTCTATAGAAACCTTTCTCGATTCCATTCAAGTTTTTGTGAGTTCGATCTTCGGCTCGGCTCATTCTCTTGAATATGCACTCATAATGTTTCATTTTCTGTTTGTTGCTCTTGTCTTCCCCAAATTCTGGTTGTGATGATGTTGTGGTGTTTTTGTGGTGGTGATTGGTGGTGTGCTTTGCTTGAAATCCCGATTTGGACGATACACGGGTAACCATTTGTGTGAATGGTTTGGTTTAGATATAAGTTTGACAATGGTGCGTAAGAAGGAAATTGTGAAACGTTATGGTAAAGGTTTAGCTAGGGAGAGCGGTAAGCGGAAGTGTTTAGAGTTTGATCCCTCCACCACTGCTCCAACCCGAGGTGTTGTCATTCGAGAGCAACCTCCTAGGGCGTCTCCGCAACGTAGGACTGAGTTAAGAGATGATTCCCCGTCCGATTCTGAAACTGAGGAAGATGATGATGTCCTCTTAGTAGAATGGCCCGAGGCACTCGAGGTGGTGAGTCTTCTAGAGCCGAGGGTGGTAATGAGGAAGTAGTTAGGGAGGAGGCTGAAACCGAGGCTGCACAGGTACCCCCTCCTAAGAAGAAAGCTAAGAATGTTGTCCCTCTTGCTATGCCCCGTAGGTTCGTCAATCCACGAGCTCATACTGCCTACACTAAGGATTATGTGACTAGGAGTCTGATCTTTGACAGAGAGGTCAAGACACTACAGGTTGATCCCGCCTTCGTGAAGATGTTAAAGGCTAGGAAATGGGATGAGTTGCTGAAAATTCCTCCTACCCCAGTCAATGATTCTATAGTGCGAGAGTTTTATGCAAATTGTTCTGAGACAAATTTGGATGACGGTTTTGTGATGGTTCGAGGTGTCCAAGTTCCTTTTTCCGCCGAGGTGATAAACAAGAAATATCAGTTGCCGGCGTTTCAGGGCTTGGACTATAAGGAGGAGATCACTAGACGGCAAAAAGAGGAGGGTAGGGATCTGATGGAGGAGCTGCGATTGAAAGTTTGTTCGGGTGTGGCATGGGTGTTGAGACCGAACGGTGAGAGGAAGGAGTTAATCACCAAGACCTGGACTGAGGATTGGAGGGTCTACTGTCGATTTATCCAGAGTCGGTTGATTCCTAAGAACAACCTTACACATTTCTATATCAGTGATCTTGGGATGTTGTATGCGTTGGTTTTCGGGTTAAACGTTGATGTAGGGCAGGCCTTGTTTGATGACATTTTGGCAAACCAGAAGGTGTCTACCCGGAGTTTAATAGTACCTCATTTGATACATCAGTTATGTCTGGATGCTGGGGTTGCTGAGTATACATCAGACCACAAGACAAAGAGTTACCCCCTATTCGTAGAGAGAAGGCTATTCCCGTTTCTGAGCCTGGTTCCACATCGACACCGCCTCGAGCTTCAGTTATTTCTGGATTATCTTCTTCCGAGATTACTCGGCATAGTATGGCTCATAGTTTGAGGGCGATGTTGAGTGATATCCGGGATGGCCAAGATAATATCTTGTCGGTTTTGGAATGTATAGTTGATGGAAGGCAACCGAGAGATCGGAGGGTATTCAATGCGAGTAATATGGATTATGTCTTCTCCGAGCAGATAGAGCGGGTGATAGCTGAGGTGGTCAAGATGGAGGAGAAGCCCGAGTCGGGTGATGAGGAGACTCCAGTGGATCCGAGGACTGCGAGAGTTCCTACTGATAGAGAGGCTGGGCCGTCCACTGCTGCTCCTGTTGCACAGCCAGACCCTACACGGACTGCATCTACAGCTGATGTTCCTTCTTCAGGTCCTTCTCCAGTTGATGCTCCGGGGCTGCCTTGAGTTTCTATTTTTATATATCTATTTTTCTGGTTGTTATTGCACTTTTTGATACATTTCATTCGATTTGGCTGTACCTATACATTTTGCTACTTTCTAGTTTCTCGTTCTTTGACTTGTGTTGACATATTTATCGATGATCTTTTCTTTTTATTCCGTTTGGTTTATTATCTCTACTGCCGTATTGTATCCCGTTTTCCCCCGAGTTTTCTGTTTCTCGAGTTTTGCAGCAATAGTTTTTGTCAAGATCCGATTGAGTTAGTTTTGGAACATTTTTCCACGCTTTTTGCGAGTGTTGGCCTTTTCATGCTCCAGCCAGACCAATGGCTCGGTTTTCTACGCGAATTCAGCTAAGTTTCTTTTTTTTTTAATTTCTGCACAACATGAGGACATGTTGAATTTTTAAGTGTGGGGGAGGGGATAGTTCGATTTAATCCTATGCATATGAGTTTGTTTACTACGTCAGATTGTTTATTATGCAAAATGAGCTAAAATTTTCGAAATTTTTCGACACTTTTGTTTTTGTTTTGTCCCGAGTAGGCAATTCAATTCAATGTTCGTTATCTTTATAGTCATTTAAGCTATATATCATATGTTTGGTAAGTTAGTTGTTTCACCTGACACTATTTTTCACGAGCCATAGTGAATGATGAGCTAATTTATAAAGTTATTACCCCTTTTGGACGAGTAATTTTTGATTTTCTTTTAAGTCATGTACTTAGTGCTACGTGTGTATCGTGAGATCTATGATAGTTTGTATTTAGATCCGAAGTATGTTATACTGTGAATATCTAGCAGTTTGAATGTGATAAGTAACACGTAACTAATGTCAAATGAGAAGTTGAATAATTAAATGAATCTATCGTGTGTGTCGGAAGCTAGTCGATGATTTGAGTGCGGTAGGGTTTATCTCGTAAGTCCTATGCCACTATGATGACTAAAAGCTCACGACAGTTAGGAAAAGCTGCCTTATGATTGGAGTAAGGTAGGGTATTATCTCGAAATGTCATATTCTGCTATGACAGGGCAATAGCTTATTCTAATGTGTGTTTAAAACGTGAATGAATTCAATCAACTTAAGATATGTTATGAAATGAATAGGACTAAGTTATCGTCTATCTTATCCCCAGTATAAACTGAAAGATATGATGTAGGGATTATCCTCTGAGTATTTCAGAAAGGCCCTAGATTCATTCGATCATTCTTTTCGGGATATGTCACGTTTGTAGGGTACATCTTATGAGTGTCATTTATTACTATTCTACGAGGGGGTATTAGCTAGTTTTACTTTGAGTTCCTCAAGTTTGGATGTAGTGGAAGTTTTCTATGGCTATGCACACACACAATGGTGAACTTCTACGTTATTGAATATACGTTATATTTGTTGAGATGTCTATACTATCTCGAGCCTAATTTTTTGTTTTGTTTCGCTCGGGACGAGCAAAAGCTAAGTGTGGGGGAGTTGTTAAGGGTGAAATTATATGTTTTATAAGGTTATATTTTGTGATGTTTTCCCTTTTATTTGTATAATTTGCATAATAATAAGGTCTTATATGGAAATATTTAGTAAACGATATTTTTAAGGGCTTAATCGCAATATCGATGTAATTATGTGATTTTTATGGTTGAATTATAATTATTTGGATATTATTACAGTTCGCGATATTTTCCATGTCTCATAGGTATTGTTATGAGGTTCAACTAATGATAAAAAAGAGATGAAATTCGAGATATGGCGATTAAAGAAAGAGATAATGATGAGGTGGGTTAAAGAAAAGAGATAGAGATGCAAAAATCACATCCGAGCCATATTGGACGAGCGTCCAGGCCCCGTCCAGAGTGGACGGGCGTTTTGCTAAACCAGACGGGCGTCCGGAAGAACGATTTTGATACAGAGAGCATGAACGGAATCTGAACGAGCGTCGAGGAGAGTTCAGCAGTTGTGAACGAGCGTCCACTATAGTGAACGTTCGTCCATCCGACCGACTTAGAGAAACCGACTTTGGAGGCTATAAATACCCATCTATTTTCACACATTAAAGGGACCGATTGACATTATTCGAAACCCTAATATCAGGGGCGGCTTTAGGCTGCATCTTTACTGCTTTTATTCCAGTTTTCATACACTTAAATTCTAGATAAAAGTAGGTAGTTCTATGTTCTTAATTCCTGCACTTTTGAGTTCTCTGAGGATGTTCAGGGGCTAAGCTTCTACAAACGAGCATTGTGAAGCCATCCAACACTTGTTGACTTCGTTTTCTTCGATTATATTGTAAGTTTCTATTCAAAGTTGTTTCCTTTATCAAGTTTTATGATGTTAATTGCATTTATATCGAAAGATGTGCATGTATGATGTTTTATATTTGATGAAAGTCTTTATAAACATTAGATCACCATGATTTAGGAATGGATCTTTGATCTATGTCAAACGAAAGTTGATAGGTTGAATATCTAGGTTAAAACGTTAAAGTTTACATCTTTGCTTATTTTATGACGCGTTAATCTCCGTAAATCGAAAGATAGGAATTAATAGGCGAATTATCTACGAAAGTAGGAATTCATACCTTTGATAAGATGAATCACAACTTGTTAGAAACGAAAATATAATCAAGATAGGAAGTTAATAATTGTTGGATAGGTGGATCAACTCGCTCGTTTGTCCTTTTTAAATTTGATCTAATCTTTAGAACTTGAGAGTTTAGATTACTGTTTTTTTTTTTCCACATTAGTTTAGTTTGTTCGCAACCAATTCTTCCTAGCTTTGGATTCCGTCCTCTGTCTAGTTTATTTTCAGCATATTTGTCTAGTTTAGTTCCCTGTTTAGTTAAGTTTTCGTGACATCGTTTAGGTAGGCAAAAATTAGGATTTACAACCATTAGTTCCCCGTAAGATCGACCCGGCATTAGCCTCCATACTACGATCCTTATACTTGAGGTTAACCGGATTATAAATTATATTACTTGTTTATTTCATTAGCAATAATCCGTGGACAACTGCTTGAAACCATATTCCTTCAATGCCGATGCCAGCTTCGCAAACCAACACCGGGGTGCTTGGTTCAAGCCATTGAGTGATTTTCGCATACGACACACCATATTCTGGTTGTTATGGTCAAATCCGGGAGGAATTTTCATGTAAATTTCTTCATTCAGGTCTCCGTGCAAAAAAGCATTGTGGACATCAATCTGATGGATCTCCCACTTTTTAACTGCCGCCACAGCAAGAAAGGCTAGAACTGTCACCATCTGTGCTACAGGAGAAAAAGTCTCGTTATAATCAATGTTAAGTGCTTACCATTCTACTAAAACCAATTGGTGTTAATAAAGGTGCTACTTTATTTCCTTATCATTTAAGAGTGTGGCAATCTGTCCCAACACCCCCTCTCAAGTGTTGACAATCTGTCCAACACTTGCATAATTTATTTTCAATAGTGTGGGCAATCTGTCCCAACAAACCCCTCATGTGTGGGCAATCTGTCCCAACACTTACACAATTTTTTTAAATAATGTCAACCAGGGTTCGATCTCGTGACCTCTGGCTCTGATACCATGTCAAATTTGATCACCCGAATAATTTTCTTTGTCATTCACAATTCATAGTTACAAATATATAGCCAACTCTAGGGCTTCAACATATATACATAATGTCTAAAACACCCTTTTCTAGAAAGTACAATAAATATAATCTCGTGATCTCTGGCTCTGATACCATGTCAAATTTGATCACCTGAATAATTTTCCTTGTCATTCACAATTTATAGTCATACAAATATATAGCCAACTCTAGGGCTTCAACATCTATACATAATGTCTAAAATACCCTTTCAAGAAAGTACAATAAATATAATTTCAGAGTATTAATATAAATCCGTAATACCTCTTCTACCGACACTCCATTGTTGTTCAGTCCTACAACAGCTCAAAGGGCATTCCGGCTGGTACCATGTCTGTAACCAAGGCCGCCATATCCTGTATGGAGAGGACCAGGTTCTTCCCATCCCCCTTCACATCCGCAGCAACCTGAAAATTCGAACTTCCCCCACCCACGGCCTGCTCTTCCCTCCGACACCGATTCCCGGCCACGCAGGTCCTTTCTTGGTCATTGCCAACTGTACCAAATTCAAGGACATTCAGCTCGGTTTTGCACTTCCTATCAGGTCCAACATATGATCCCACTTGCCCCTCATCCTCAAGCCCACCCGACTGCCCCTGGTTCGGCCCTTGATTCCGGCTCGGTTACTCCATGGCTTCTTGACAGTGGTGCTACCCACTATGTAACCACCGACCTGCATCATTTATCCCTGCATTCCCCGTACTCTGGTGATTCCATTATGGTTGGAGATGGCATGGGTCTACCTATCACTCATACTGGTTCTACATCTCTCCCTCTTACTCCGTCTAAAATTATCAATTTAAATAATGTTTTATGTGTGCCTACCATGTCTCGTAATTTACTTTCCATTTATCAGTTATACAAGTCTAACAATTTATCTATTGAATTTTTACCCACTGAATTTCTGGTGAAGGATCTCCAGACGAGTCACATTTTGCACCGTGGTCCAGTTAAAAATGGACTTTATGGATGGCCCTCCCCACCTCTGCTTGCTTTTGCCTCCAATAAAGCCTCATCCCAAGTGTGGCATAATCGTTTAAGTCATCCTGCCAGTTCCATTTTACATTCCATTATCAGTACTTATTGTTTTGATTCTACTTTATCCCTCTTTACGCATTGTTCTGCTTGTTTAGAAAATAAAAGGTCCCTCCACTTTATCCTCTTCCCGCCTACTTGACATTGTTTTCAGTGACGTTTGGACTTCTCATGTTCTTTCCTTGATGGCTATAAATATTATTTTATAATCGTTGATCACTTCACACGTTATATTTGGTTTTATCCTCTCTTTCAAAAATCACATGTTGCAACTACTTTTATTCATTTTCGAACCATCGTTGAAAAATATTTTGAGCAACCTATTAAAGTCCTCTATTCTGATAATGGTGGTGAATTCATCTCCCTACATGACTACCTTTCCACGAATGGCATCTCCTTTTTTACCACACCTCCTCACACACCTGAACACAATGGACTCTCTGAACGTCGTCACCTACACATAGTTTAAACCGGTCTCGCCCTTCTCTCTCATGCTTCTCTCTCATGCTTCTCTCCCCTTACCTTATGGCCTTATGCTCTATCCACTGCGGTCTATCTCATTAATCATATGCCCACTCCCATCCTTAAAATGAAATCTCCTTACGAGTCCATTTTTCATGAGTCTCCTAACTACCAAAAATTACGTGTCTTTGTGTGTCTTTGCTATCCGTTGTTACGTCCCTACACTGAGCACAAACTTCAACCTCATTCCAAACCATGTGTCTTGGTAGCATACACCCTCAATCAACGTGCCAACTACTATTACGACACCACTGACTCCCGCCTCTATGTCTCTCGCCATGTTAAATTTGTTGAAACAGTTTTTCCCTTTGCTATGCCATCTCATGCTCATAACCCATCCCCTCTTCCTATCTATGATTAGATTCCTCACCCCCACCAATCCCCTCAGCTGCCTCGCCTACTCATCCTGACCCTACCCCAACTCTTGCCACTTCCCCCTTTCCCAACCCTCTCCCTTCACCGTCTTCCCCACCACTTCCCACTGCATCAACTCATCCTATGCATACTCGTGCCAAAAACAACATCCATAAACCAATTCAAAAACTCAATCTTCATGCTCACATATCTTCTCCTCCTGACACTGAACCTACCCATATCTCCCAAGCTTTTAAACATCCCAAATGGAGAAATGCCATGCAAGAGGAATGTGATGCTTTAGTGCGTAATGATACCTAGGAACTCGTTCCACCTGATCCCTCATACAATGGTATTGGTTCAAAGTGGATTTTCTGGTTGAAACATAATTCAGATGGTTCGATTTATTGTTACAAGGCTCGTCTTGTGGCTAAGGGTTTTGCCTAAAGGCCCGGTGTTGATTATTATGAGACGTTTAGCCCAGTGGTTAAACCCACTACTATTCGGGTTGTTCTTTACCTTGCTCTGTAGCAGGGGTGGTCCTTTCGCCAGCTTGATATCAAAAATGCATTTCTGTAGGGTCACCTTCAAGAAGACGTTTATCTTGCTCAGACTGTTGGCTTTGTTAGTTCTGAGCTCCCTTCTCATGTTTGCAAGCTTCGCAAAGCTATTTATGGTCTAAAACAGGCTCCCAGAGCTTGGTATGATGAGCTTAAAGGTTTTCTAATCTCTTGTAATTTCAGGAATGCACAGGCGGATACCTCTTTATTCATTTATAATTCTGGTGGTATAATTCTATATGTTTTGGTATATGTTGATGACCTTATTATTACAGGCAATGATTCTACCACTCTTAAGAAGTTTATAGCACTGTTAGGGGGCCTCTTTGCCCTCAAAGATCTTGGTACACTATCCTATTTTTTGGGCATTGAGGTTGTTCAGAATTCTACAGGTTGCATTCTATCTCAGAAGAGTTATGCCACTGAGCTACTCGCCAAACTTCAGATGCATCAGGCTAATGATGCTGCCACTCCGTTGCCTCATGATATATCTAGTTTAACTGCCCAATCAGGAACCCCTCTCACCGATCCATCTCATTATCGTATGGTTCTTGGAAGTCTTCAGTATCTCATTTTTACTCGTCCAGATTTACCCTTTGTTGTCAACAAAATATCTCAGTTTATGCATTGTCCAACCGATCTACATTGGGCCCAAGCCAAACGTATTTTGTTCTATTTGGATGGCACTCTTAATTATGGCCTTCAGCTTTATCGCCACTCTTCCTTCATCCTCCATGCATTCTCTGATGCTGACTGGGTGGTAATAAGGATGATTACTCTCCTACTAGTGCCTATGTCATATACCTTGGTCGTAATGCTGTCTCTTGGAGTTCCAAGAAACAATCCACTATTTGCCTAGTCAACTACTAAAGCTGAATATCGGTATGTTGCGTCTACCACCGTGGAACTAAATTGGGTGACTTATCTTCTTCATGATCTTGGTTTTCCCATCTCACAAGCCCCAGTCATTTATTGTGACAATCTTGGTACTACTCAGTTTTGTGAAAACCCAGTCTTTCACTATCACATGAAACATGTGGCCATTGATTACCATTTTATTCGCGACCAGGTTCAACGGGGCTGGCTTCGAATTATGCATGTTAATGCCCAAGATCAGCTTGCTGACGGCCTTACTAAATCTCTACCGAGACCAGCTTTTCATCAGCAACGTACCAAGTTAGGCCTCATCCCTTGCCCAACTTGAGGGGTGGTAATAGCAGATAATCACTCTTTGTAATATAAAGATAAGAGATAGCTAAGAGATAATTGCATTTTACATTATATTTTGTATTTAGATATACTCTCTCTGGTAGAGGTTGCATTGTACCTATAAATATACATTGTACCACAACCGATTCAATTGTGAATAATATAATACAATTTTTCCATTCTGTCATAAACTTTCTATCTTTAGTTTGTTTAGAGAATTACGTATAATATTGGATTTATTTAATAATATACTTGCCGAATGTTTCATTTTTGGGTAAAGACTTGGTATCCGGGAACAGGACGTTACAAAAATAAGACTTCTTAAGAGAAAAAATAAAATTGTAATGTAAAGATTGTGTGTTGAAATTTAACCTTGATGGCTTTTTAATAAATTCATAGATGACATCGTCTTGTGCTTTTGAATTTTTTCGAAAAAAGTAAATATCGATGCGTCCCATTTAATGCGTCTGATAGGTCGGGTAGCGCTAATGCCAGAGCAGTTTTGCTCCAGCCAGAGCAACTTTCCCAAACTACCCTCTTGTCAATTTTCAACGTACTCTGACCTCAATAAATGCTTAGTTGGATGATGACTCTCTTTCCAATTATGTTGTCATTTACCACGCATCCCGAGTCTACAGTCTCTCTTTCTCTTCAATTGTTTGTATTTTCTTTTTTCAGAGTGCAAAGAAGTGTCTCATAAAAAATAAAAATAAAAAGGGTAAAGAAGTGATATAATGTCTCATATATTATTAAAATTATAAAAAAAAAAGTTAAAGACATCATATTGAACAACGTCGTCGTAATTAAATCAATAAAAGTTTATCAATTTGTCTCCAAGTCTATGCATATTACATTTAAAACTTCTAAAAAAAAACTGTGTTATGTAAAACTAGAATATTTTTTTAAATCCTTCAATATAGACAAACTACCATCATCGAAAAATAGATTAATGTCATAAATTTTGGATAATAAAGTTTAAAATATTTATCGACTATCATTAATGTAATAATGTATTATTTAAAAGATTGCTGAATGAATAACAAATTCGAGATAATACGAAGGAAAAATGTTATAAATGTTTTCTTGCTAGTTTAAAGAAGCTAATATAAAACAAAAATTAGTTTGAAAAAAACTATCTAGAGACGTAAATAGTCTTGCGCGTGCAGTCAATGGCGGACGCAGTATCTCGGGTAATGGAGGCAGTGAAAATGTTAAAGAACCAAATAAAAAAAATTAAGAGGCAAACAAAATATATAATACATATACTATTACTATACTTTTTCGGATCAAGGATGCAGTCCTCATTTAGTTGTATATAAGGCCACCACTGTATGCAGTCATATATTACTAACAAAACTTACAACCATCCGATTCAAGTGAAAAACCGCGTATGTCATGGAAACATAATTTTTCTCTAATGGTACTAATCATTTAAAATAAACTGAGGAAGCTTGACACTATATTCAACTCAATTATGAAATCACAATACAAACGTGTGTGTATATATATATATATATATGTGTAAAAATTTAAGTAAACTTATAAAATATAAACAGTAATTTTGTGGGTATTATTAAACAATGTGAATTGATTTTAAATTTTCAAGATTGCATACTTTAAAATGACACAGAAAATAGTTTTTTATTATTATAGGCCAAATTTTGGCTGCATGTTGCTATCATGATTTGATAAATAGTAGTACACTTTATATTAATATAATGTCAAATTTTTATTTTTTTACTTTTTCTTTTTGGTTGCCTTTATTTCGTTTATTGCAAATTTATGTAAATGACAAGAATGCGGAAAAACACAGAAATCACGTTAGCACAATTATTGAAGAGTATACATTAAAAAATAGAAAAGGGACAAGGGGGTAGTTTGGGAAAACTGCTCTGGCAGGAGCAAAACTGCTCTGGCAGTAGCGCTACCCTGATAGGTCTTGCCACCTTTTGACCACTAGCCACATCCCCTTTGCAGTTTTTTTTCCTTATTCGAACAAATTAAGAGCCGAGCCTTCCCTTCCCATCCACTAACAAATTTGGGATCCCAACTGCATAATAATAGTAATAATAATTAGTGTTATTTGTTTATATGGATGTGCTTTGGGACATAATTAGGCACTTAGGACACACTTAAAAGATTATTAGTTATAAGGACAAAATAACACTTCTTGGACAAATTAACCCTTTTCCCTAATCTTCTTCCTCCGTCTTCAGCCATTATCTCATCTCATTTTCTTCGCAGGCTGAAAAATGGGCAACACAGAGAAATTGATGAACCAGATCATGGAGTTGAAATTCACTTCAAAGAGACTTCAAAGCCAGGCACGAAAGTGCGGAAAGGTTGAAAAATCTGAGAAATTGAAGGTCAAGAAGGGAGAAAGGTAAGATGGACGTTGCACGAATCTACGCCGACCAGATAAATTACCTCCGGTTGTCTTCTCGGCTCGATGCGGTGGTTTCTTGGCTCGATACGCAATCCAAGATGACTATAATTAGCAAATACATGTCCCGTATCGTGAAGTCTTTGGATTCTACAATCTACGCTCGCCACCGGGAATCTTCAGAAGATGTCGGAGACTATGGATCAGTTCGTAGAGCAGTTTGTGAATATGGAGGTTCAAGTTGAGTTTATGGAAAGATCCATGGTTGGAAGCACTTCTCTTTCTACTCCAGAGTCATTTGGCGCTTTTTTCTGGATTGATTTCAAGAGTTATAATAGTCAATTGGAGTAATAGGCATGATATTTGGCTACTTCATTGTTGGCATTGCTGCTGTACCACAAGCTTGAGTATGACAATTTTATTCAGGTTGTACCACAAGCCTGAATAAAATTGAATATTCATCAATTTTAAACAATATTGTCCTTACTGGGTTAAGTCAGATTCAGGTTGTTTCCAAAGCTAGATACAAGCATCAACTGCAGGGTGCGAGAATGCCTTTTTAATTGATGACAATGTCACATTATTATTGAATCTGGATGCAAGTTTCTATCACTTAAGAGTTTGGGAAGATATATTTGAGCACAGAGCATTTTTTGAGAAGTCGATAGGGAAGTATGTGGATTTTAGTCTTGGAGTTAACCTCAATCACATGGAAATAGCATTGGACACCCTATTCTTAGTTACCAATGCCAAGAGGAATGTTGTACATACTGTGTGTATATATTTTGATTTTGGACCAACATCTAACTGTATGGCAAATGTTGTGGCTGTCTTTGGACTTATTTTAGGTGTGTTATTCATAGGCATCAAATGGGAGTTGGTGGAAATGAGATGAAAATGTAGGGTGCTCTAGTGGCATTTGGATTCAAAGATTTGCACAGTGCAACAAAATTTCTTTCTGACTCAAGTGTCATGACTGTGAAGCAACTTGACAGCATAAATCAAGAATTTGTTGCTGTGTTCATGACTGTACCAATAGTTGTAGCAGTAATTTATACAAGGGGAATTAAAGATTGTTTCTTCACCGTTGTTGGGAAACACTTCACATGGAACTTTAGTCTTTATGTGTGTCGTTTTCTTATTCCGGTTATAACCATGGAATGGTGTGAGATGGTAAAGGCAACTATTAATATTGGCAGCACCATTTCAGTTGCACTTGCTATGGAGTTTGATGTGTTGGATGAGTATTAACTCTTCTTCATCAACATGGAGCATTTTATTTGGGATCCGGGTTGGTTGTCATAATTTTATTCATCCTTGAGGAAAAGAATGTTTTTGAGGGGTGGAAAAGGATATAGTACAACAGTTTTTTTTCCTTATATTTAGGTTATGGTTCAGCTGAAAAATTTGCTGTTGTGTTTTTTTTCCTTATACAACAAGCTTGCATGATGTAATAATGATCAATTAGTTTAACATGCATCATCTTGAAACAAAGAAAGAAAAGCTATACGTTGATGGTTGGTTTGGGTATGATTTGGAATAAAATTGATGCGGTGATATTGATGTCATTGCATTTACAGTTACTGAATTGATGCAGTGAAATCGATGTCACGCATATGTCACTGCATATACAATTTACAAAGTTTTTGTTTTTGCAATTTGGGTGGTGATGTCACTTCATAAAATGTTAGTGTTATTGTGTGTCTGCATAAGGTGTCATTTCATAAAATGAGATATCAGAATAAAGAGGACGAAAAAATATGAATTATTGTGAAAGAATTATGTTGATCGGAGTATTATATCAAAAGATATAGCTGTTTGAAGTCGAATTTATAAAGAAAAAAAAGGATTTCCTGAAATTAACTTGGAAAATATCAAATGAGATATCAAAATAAAGAGGACGAAAAAAATATGAATTAGGGTGAAATAATTATGTTGATCGGAGTTTTATATCAAAAAATATAGTCGTTTGAAGTCGAATTTATAAAGAAAAAACGATTTTATGAAATTAAGTCGGAAAAATATCAAATGTCGTCGTGGTTTCGCTTCATCTCGGTGTCGCATCATCAAATGTCACTGCAACGGGGGTGGTCACTGCATCGCGGTGGTCACTGCATATTTGATTGTCAATGTCACTGCATAAATTGTTGATGTCACGCATATATGATTGTCGATGTCACTGCATATGTGATTGCTGATGTCACTGCATATATGGTTGCCGATGTCAATGCATCGTGGTCGTCAATGCATTGGGGTGGTCAATGAATCACGGTGGTCAATGCATTGGGTGGTCACTACATCACGGTGGTTAATGCATCGGGGTGAGGAATGCCTCGCGGTGGTGAATGCATCACGGTGTTCACTGCATTACGGTGGTCAATACAACGGGGATGGTCACTGCAGCGCGGTAGTCAGTGCATCGGGGATGGTCAGTACATCCGTGGTGGTCACGGCATCGCGGTGGTCAATGCATTGGTAAAAAAAATTTAAAAAAAAACACACACACACACACACTCACACACATTTCAGCTCTTGCTTTTGATTTTAAAAAAAAATTAAAAAAAAACACAACTACGTTCAGCGGCTGCTTTAAAAAAAAATCATGCGCTACTTTTTTTTTTTTCTTTCTTCATTAACGGTATTTGGGTCTATCTACCTATTTTTTATCCTATAACTAAGTGTTTGTTTTGGGTATCCTTTTTTCCTAATTAAGTCAATATGTGTCCTTTTAAATAATTGTCCCTAATAATTATTATTTTTTTCTTCCGAATGTCAGAACTTGAATCTCGCGTAATTTCTTCATACGAATTTCATTTTGGACAATTTTTGTATCGTTGTAATCATCGTCACGCCCTCTGTCACGCCATGCCTATAATAAACAAAGACAAGAAAACCAAGCGTGACACATACCAATAAAACGCACACGATTCACACAAAATATGGAGATTTTGGACGCAAACGTCCTATCGTCTCGCGATTCAACTCGTGGTGAAATATGCCCACAAAAACCACTTAAGTACCCAAAAATCACATCGAATAGGCTATAAATAGGAGGCAAAATGCACATGAAATTATAGCAAAGTTGACTCTCATCAACTACCGACCACTTAGTGTTTGCTCGCCCTCGAGCAAATCAAACAATTCAAAAATAAATCATGAGATCAACGTTACGATCATATTGGGAAACAAAATATTCAATGAGTAAAAACTAATCAATAAGCGAATAAACATGAACCAAAATATATCGCATCATGGAAACAAAATGTGTGTGTGCATAGCTTCTCAATCATTAATCACAGTCAACCGGCTCAGATTATAAATGCGTGAGTAATGGCGTTACACCATAGGCTTATACTTAATAATCATCTCAATCAAGGTCAAATAAAGGCTAACTAAGGTCAGGAATGACTTGCATGGTTGTAACGTTAGGCCATGGACGGGGCTAAACGAAAGAATAAAAGGAAATATCAAAAGAGAAACACGAGTGAGCCTAATTAGAACGTCTTGCACTTAATCATAGCTCATCTCCCTTCAACACCGTATCATAAACAAGAGTTACACGCAAAAACGGTCGTCACCAAGAAGAATTTCCAAGATAACTTGTAAAAATAGTTGTCACCAAGAACAAGCTTGCCAAAAATTCAAGAACATCCACTCCAATTTACTTCATCCCATCACCATGCATTACATTGGAAGTATTAATTCGAATACACTCATCCACATTTCTTGACGCAACCTTATTCAAACACTTTATTCAACTTTTTCCTCTTTTTTATTTTTATTATATACCAAACACCAACACATTGCTACCCCTTCCAATTCGTAGTACAAAAGATCCACCAACACCGTTTTGGGATACACATCTCCACCACCCACACTAGTGCTAGCAAGTGTGTCCAAAATAAGATTAAAACTCACTCGTAGGGTGTCAAAGAAATGTAGACCACAAATAAAGCTTAGGGTTGTTAATTATGGGCTAATCAACGAATGGCTAAGTTCGGGTGGGGGTCCAACCGCCTTACAAAGTCTTAGAGGGGTTTCTGTGGAAATTACGTACAGGGTTGGCTTTTTGGCTCTGCTCGGGTCAAAGAAATGCCAGGACCGTCATCCCATAATCTATCACGATTGAATTTTCTATTTCACCTCGAAGTTAATGGTATAAGTTCTAGGTAACAGATTATTGTCTATGGCAACTATAATCATTCACTAATCAACCACAACTCTTGAAAGCAAAGCTATTACGTGCATAAAAATTCCATTTACACAACAAGATAAAGGTTTGACTCGCATGCATTCAACTCTTGACTAATATTTAACCAAAGAATACTATGACCCCACATAGGATTCACAACATCAAAACCATGAAAAAATTTAAAATGGCTCAATTTTTACTCAAATGGACCAAACACCAAGCATGTAACGTATTTGATGCATAAAATTAAAGTAGAAAGTAAAGTGAAGCTAAGTCTACCACCCCCTACTTAAAACGGAACACCGTCCTCGGTGTGTGAGTTATAAAGTAAAAAAAACTAAGTTGACGCGGCAATAGGGTGCAACTCTGCAACGTGACAAACTCCAATGAATCTCCCAGGATACCTGTGCAATCACAACAAAGAACAGAAGAATCCACTGCGGCGAAAGGCTAAAACCTTTGGCATAGGTAAGCACAAATATGGAGATGTATAAAGCGTATAAAATATGGATTATCACAAAGCATGAAACAGAATTCAAGATGTGTAGTCAAATTTTCATCACACTTAAAACAAACATAAAAACCTAAGAAAAAAAATTGGGTTGCCTCCCATAAACATTTTTGTTTATTGTCGTTAGCTCGACTTATTGAATTTGAAAAAAAAATCTGGATAGGTTTATAGTCTTTGGCAAGACTCGTATCCCCCAAACTTGACATTTGATTCTACCTTCATCTTATGGACACTCTCAGTAATCACACCCTCCTTCTGTATCTCATAACTTATAGGGTTCTCCTCAAAAACTTCTAGCCTTTGTACTTCTTCACGAGTACCCCCATCATTCCCCGGACGTTTAATGGTCTTAAGGACATTGAAGGTTACGGTCTCATCACCCGCTCTCATTGTAATCTCACTTTTCTAAACATCTAGTAAAGTCATACCCGTAGCCAGAAAATGTCTACCTAACAAAATTGGGGTTTGACTATCCTCCTCGATGTCCAAAACTACGAAATCCACTGGGAACACAAGTTTCCCTACTTTAACTAACACATCCTCAACAACTCTCATGGGTTGCCTAATTGACCTATCCATCATTTGCAAGGTCATATTTGTATGTTTGAGCTCACCCACCCCCAAACTCTCAAGAATCCATCTGGGCATCAAACTTACATTTCCCATGTCGTGTCTGACCGCTTCTCTGGTTCCGCTCTCAGTTTCTCCACCTCTTTATCTATCTCCTCAGCTTCTTGCTCATCATCAATCACTACCCATTCTTTATCATCTTCTATTTGTTTCTCTATCTTCTTCTTATGAACCTCAGGTGCTTCAACATCACTACCCACAGTTTTTCCGCTCCTCATAAAGATTGCATTCACTTGCCTAGGGTTCCTCACGGTGTTTCTAGGAAACCAACCACTTGGAGCTGAAGTTGCATTTTCAGTAATTTTCCCCATTTGTTTCTCCAAATTTGATACTACTGAGTGCAAGTTTACAAGCACATTTCTCATCTCCTTCAATTCCTTGTTCACATATGTGTTATTCTCCTTCAAGTCTCTGCTAATATGCTCTAGTAATATATCCGTGGAACTTTTAGGATGCACATGCTCCATAGGCGATGGTGCAGATTATGGGGGCGGGGCATATTGCAAATGAGTATTGGGGTGTCTGTAAGCCCCTTGTTGAGGTGGCCTCTGATTTATAAAAGTAGTTTGTAGTTGAGGCTGCATAATTTTCCATTGAGTGGCTTGCACGAACCCTTGATTTATACCCAAGCAAGATAATTGTTGTCCCACCAATTCTGAAAACTTTCCCCCCATTTTGATTGGCTAAATAGTACACATCCATGGGCCTATTCAGTGTCAAACTCGGATATGCAGTCTGATATACCATAGGGCTCGAGCATAAAGGATGCATGTCCATACGGATTATACCAAACAGGTTCTCAAGAGATGGATCATTCAACAACTGAGTCGTGGTTAACTGACTAACCTATTTGGTAGGGAAATTTGAGGCCTAATGTTCTCCACCACAGATAGTGCACCCTTTCAATTCCTTCTACCATGCTAACATGTCATTCATATGCTTTATAAGATCCGCCACGTCAGCTTGCATCCCCATAAATTCCTCACTGGCCCGACTTGGTCAATAGTGCTAATTGGTTTCCTTGAAATGCGTCTCCCCGTCTTCCACTGTCTGTTGCTTTGTATAGCCCTCTCTATCGTGGCTAAGGCAACATCGAGCTCCATACTCATCACGTCACCCCCACACGCTGCATTCAAATCTGACTGATCTGTCTTGGTAAACCACCATACAAGAGATGTGCTTGATTCCATGTATCTAACCCATGATGCGTACACTTTCTCAACATAGCTTTAATACTCTCAATATCTAACTGCTCAAAATTGGCAATGTCGGCCTTCATATCTAATGTTCTGGAGAGGGGACAATACTTCAGTAAGAACTTCAAAGTCACTTGATCCCAAGTATGTAAGGAATCATGGGGAAGTGACTCAAACCATGCCCTTGTTGCTTCCTTTAATGCGAACGGGAACAATAACATCCTAACCGCTTCCTCAAGAACTCCGTGCATCTTCACTGTTCGGCAAATTTGCATGAATTGGTTTAAAAATTGGTTGGGGTCCTAAGTTGATTTACCCTTAAATTGTGCATTGTCATTCAACAGGTACCAAACATGGTGCTTCATCTCAAGATTGTTCACCGGAATGGGAGGTAGACCGATAGGGTTATGCCTCTCACCAATTGTCGGTGCTGCATAGTCTCTCAAAATCCTCTCTTGATTAGCCTGTTTCTGAACCGGTGGTCGGGCATAAAAATTTTGTGCCTGAACAGGGGCGGGTGGTGGTGGATTCAAATTCAGTTGTTGATTTTGGAACATCATTTGCATCATTTGATTATGGTCAAAAGGCATTTGACCGAATACATTCCCCTGGTTGTTGTTCTAATTCTGAGGGGTTTGATGTTTTTGTCGGACTTGATTCTGCCGACCTCCCTGATTTTGGACCCCATTTGGTCCCAGATTAAGTGTCCTCGGATTTTGAAGGGGCTCCCTATTTAAGTTCTGTGGATCTCGATTCTCGAGAATGAGCAGAGGGTCTAACTGCAACCTGTCTTAAGTCTCATTTCCATCGGTCAAATTTGTTAAGTCTTCACCTCCCGAAGTCATTGCAGCTTCTTCTGATTCAGAGTTTACTTCAATAACTGATGTAGATGATTCTCCAACTGACTTTTTTCTCATGCTGTTCTGATGTCTCGCATAATGCTTCAATTTCTGAAATCAAAAGAAGTAGAGGTTCATTAGAACTTCGGGTCATACACTGCAATCACCAAAACAACAAGAAAACAGTAAAATGAAAACGACATAATCCAAAACACTTATAGGATTTACTGATATTGACCGATTCCCCGGCAACGGCGCCAGAAAACTTGATGGCCAAATTATAGTCATCCAACTTTAACCGGCAGAGTACCGGGTCGGTTGTACTACAACGGCGAGCAAAGTCGTATCCTACGAGGAATCTGTTAAGTATCACAATCAATGTCGTATTTAGTTTATGCTCACAAATATTGGGGAAGGTAATTATAACTCGAAAATTATAAAAATTCTAACTTTTAAAAGTATGATAAAAGGAATAGCTAAATTATGGTCAAGAACACTATCCTCAATACCCTAACCGAATCACTAAGGACGAGCCTTAACTTACCAACCAACCATTAGCTTCTAATGAACGTGTTGTGGGTACAATTTCCTAATCTGGCTCTTAGGCGCTAATACCATAACCTAGTTACCCTATACTCGGTTCAACAGTCCCCTCTATAGAATTTAATTGACCTAATATTATTATAAACTA
Source organism: Gentiana dahurica var. dahurica (assembly GCA_024500145.1). Classification (NCBI taxonomy): domain Eukaryota; kingdom Viridiplantae; phylum Streptophyta; class Magnoliopsida; order Gentianales; family Gentianaceae; genus Gentiana; species Gentiana dahurica. Next base: position 78,849,790 of record CM044898.1, on the reverse strand, counting down.
TGAGACGCTCCGCATCCACCAAGTTCACGGCTTAGCTAGAAAAACCTTACCAAGGAACAGACTGCGAAAAACTCGACTAGTTCGTGCATGGAAATCCTAAAATTCTAGTTCGCACACTCCCTCAAAAAATACATTTATAAAAGTCATGTGTGAGATCATGAATCAAGTGATCAGTTTAATTCAAGCATTAAGATCCAATTTTAGGGCACAAAACATTCAAAAGGTTCAACTTTTAAGCCCTACTCATCCCTAGATCATCGTTTATGCATCAATTTCATAGTTCCATCACATAATCTAGCTATAATAAAATTAGTTATTCATAATTAAATCAATAACACAAGAAATCATGAAAGAGCTGCTAAAAGACATAAATAAAAAGGATAAATTAAATTACCAATAAAAACTGTAGCAATCTCCACTTGATTTGTCACTTTGATGTGTATAAATCGCAAAATAATTGAAGAAAAAGTATTGAAATGCAAGCACAAATTTGGCAGCAACTAAAAGTAGATCTAATTCTAAGGGGGAGAGTAAGAATGCTTAAGAGAAAAAATAAAATTGTAAGGGAAAGACTCTTTGTTGAAATTTGACCTAGATGGCTTTTTAATAAATTTATAGCCGACTCCGTCTTGTGCTTTTGAAATTTTTTCGAAAAAAATGAATATCAATGCGTCCCATTTAATGCATCTGATAGGCCTGGCCCCCTTTTGACCACTAGCCACGTCCCTTTTGCAGCTTTTATTTATTTATTTATTTTTCCATATTCGAAGAGAGAAAGAGCCGAGCCATCCCTTCCCATCCACTAAAAAATTTGGGATCCCAACTGCATAATAATAGTAATAATAATTAATATTTTTTTCGTCCGAATGTCAAATCTTCAATCTCGCTTCATTTCCTTATAGGAATATCGTTTCGGACAATTTTTGTATTGTTGTGATTATCGCCACGCCCTCTATCACATTATGCCTAAAATAAATAAAGACAAGAAAATCGAGCGTGACAAATACCAATAAAACGCACAAGATTCACACAAAATGTGGAGATTTTGGACGTAAACGTCCTATTGTCTCGCGATTCAACTAGTGGTGAAATGTGCTTACAAAAACCACTTAACTGCCTTAAAATCACATCGAATAAGCTAAAAATAGAGGGTAAAATGCACACGAAATTATAGCAAATTTGACTCTCATCATTAACTGTACACTAAAACTTAAGGAAATCAAGAACACATACAACACAAATGGAGTAGACAAAGAAACTGTGTACCTCAAGAGGGAGACCTAAAACCTCAATCTACAGGGATTCTGAGCAAGCTATTGACCAGACAACCACTGTCAATAACAGACTCCATACTCCAACTAGGCCAATCAGGAGAGATTAGAAAGACAATGGTCCACAACTTCTTATGAAGTACCAAAACTAAACCAGAAAAGTGTTTGAAAGTGTTTGAGAGCATGTGGGATTGCTCAAGAAGTGTAACGCTTGAGTTGTTTCAATCCACATCAATTTTCTGGGCTAATTATAGGCTGAAAGGTGTAAGGAAACTTAAACCCTAATGATTTGGTGTATCTTACTCATTATAACCGAGGCACAAGAATCACATGTATGAATTCTAGAAATGGAAAGCCGGAAATAAGGGTTTGTAGCTTATTTATTTGAACCAAAATGTAATAAGTCCAACCAGAACCTATTGCACTGTGATGTATTGAGTAGTATATACATCCAAACTAAATAGACCAGTTATGAAACCAGACTGATCAAGGATTATTTGATAATTACGGCATACACAGACATGGGGTAACCCAATTGATTAAAAACTGACTGGTTTAGGAGAAGGCCAAAAAACCGGAGGCCGTCTCTGAATATGGCTGTTAACTCAAGCGTATAAGGACCAAAGAACCAACAATAAACCAGCATAGCATGAATTAACCCTCATTGAACCACAAGGTTCTCGGGGCACACTCAAAAGCAGGACCTCACAGGATAAAAACCCTCGGTCAGACACGACACAAAGTAAAGAAAGGGTTTTGAGCCGATTCACCATAGCAACCCGGTTTCAAACTCGGGTTGTAGCAAGCCATAGGTGTGAAATGATGTGTCGTGCTGGACTACACTTGTAAGAGCTTGTAATCCTCGATTCTTCACAGTTACTGCCTAGAATCAACACGTGGGAATGAATTTGGTCAAGAACATGGTCCAAGCAGCATGCTTTTGCCTTCGAACGTTCATCAGAAGATAAGGGGTGATGAAATCCCCAATTATATTCAACTCTAATTCTTTCATATGGCAGAACAAGTAGATTTCTACCGTTATCACAAAATCTGCAATACATAGCTGCAAGCAAATCAAAGAAAGCACGATTCAAAGCTGGAGAAGGAAAGATGTAGGAATCAGGGGCAACAACTTCTCCGCAAATGAAATTCACGGATTCAAAGAATTCGCGTTGCCATATACACCGAATTAGAAGCATTAGCTGCACTCAATCATAGGGAAGAAGCACGAGGAGAGATAGATGAGATTAATTACATAGATTCGAAGGATAAAGGATACGAGGATGAGAGAAAGACGGCTAGGGTCAAGATCAAAGGACACTACGCATTGTGAACTCTACACTACAACACGGGAAGCACCTCAAAGACACGGACTTAGGTCTCCGTATGGGATTTACATGTGTCCCTTGGCATCAGACCAAGTAGAGGGGTGTAATAGTCCCATGCTAAGAGGAACAGATACGCCTCACCAATGATAATGATGTTTTAGCTTTTATACACAACACATATGTAATTAACCACCTGATTCATTCACATAAAAAGGCTTTCCAATAACTTCTAGTCCTAGACATTCTTGTTACACTACCTAGCACGTTGTAAAATGATCATTGTCTACTAAGTTGACGTCCTGCAAGGCCTAACAAACGCCTTCCGGTGCTCCCACCTACTCCCTGCAGTGGGTCTCAATTGTGGTGTTGAGACAGGGCTACCTGAATTCGTAGTTAGACATTTCAAATTAATTAACATATATTGTTCCACAAGAGCATACAAGCCACATCGTATCGTGTAATACACGTAAAAGCACAAAATTAATATAATACATTATTATCGTAATATATACCACCATTTTACTATAACTATTAACCATATATTGTACTTTGTTGTGCGTACCTTTTAGTGTATAGATTCAACAAAGTTACTTACCGTACATGCATGAAACGATGTGCTCCCGAGGCAATCATTACCGATCAAAGCATGGAAATGAAGAATTCCATTCAACATGTGTTATTGGTGGTATTGATGGGATATTATGAAGCAATTGCCAGAAATATTGTGTGCATACTTGGAATATGAAAGAATAAATTATAGTATGAAGCCAGCCATTTACGATTCTTTGACTGTAGAATAATTTGAGTCTAGTTGGTGTGCATTTATTAAAAAAGTATGACCTTCATAGTAACAAGTGGTTAGATGGATTGTATGTCAGGAGGGCACATTGGGTGCCTACTTATTTGAAGGGTATATTTTGGGCAGGAATGTATTCATCACAACGAAGTGAGAACATAGATGCATATTTTGATGATTTCATTAATTCAAAGACAACCTTGAAACAATTTGTCGAGCAGTATGAGAATGCTTTGGCCAAAAAAGTTTGGATTGAAAAAGAAGAGGATACAAAAAGTTGAAAACCATTCTTACCCTGTGTATCTGAGGATTCATTAGGAACAATTTCAAAGTGTTTACACCAACAACAAGGTTCATGAGTTTCAAGGGAAGATGAGGAGGAAATGGAATTGTTAAATATGGACAAGATCAGAGTCTGAATATGAGATCAAGGAATGGATTTGTTTTGGAGAAGAAGAAGAAAAATATAAAAAGTGGGTGTCCTTCAGAGTGTTGTTTAATGAAGACACAAATGAAACAAAATGCAATGTCCATATGTTTGATTTCAGAGGAATTGTCTGTGTGCATCAATTGATTGTTTGGAATGACAAGGGAATTGATAAGGTGCCCGAAAATTATGTGTTTAAAAGATGGTGTAAAAATGTGTAAAGGGCACATACTAAGTTCTGATTAGTTATAATAAGTCTTCATTGGGAATTAACTCCCGTCACTGGAAGAACATGTAAATGTCTTTAAAGATGTTGTTGAATCCCCAGAAGAGTGTGAAGAGAAGTATGCAAAGGTGATGTTAGCGTGTCGCAAGCTAAAGTAGGAATTCAATGAGGCTTCTAGTGATTGTAGAAACAATAAAGCTGACGATACGCCCGTTCATGATGACTCATGCTCACTTGAAGATGTGCTTGATTCCATGTATCTAACCCATGATGCAGACACTTTCTCAACATAGCTTTAAATCTGTCCCAAGCCTCATGCATACTCTCAATATCTAACTGCTCAAAATTGGCAATGTCGGCCTTCGTATCTAATGTTCTGGAGAGGGGACAATACTTCAGTAAGAACTTCAAAGTCACTAGATCCCAAGTATGTTAGGTATCGAGGGGAAGTGACTCAAACCATTCTCTTGTTGCTTCCTTTAATGCGACGGGAACAATAACATCCTAACCGCTTTCTCAGGAACTCCGTTCATCTTCACTGTTCGGCAAATTTGCATGAATTGGTTTAAAAATAGGTTGGGGTCCTCAGTTGATTTACCCCTAAAGTGTGCCTTGTCATTCAACAGATACCAAAAATGATGCTTAATCTCAAGATTGTTCACCGGAATGGGTGGTAGACAAATAGGGTTATGCCTATCACAAATTGTCGGTGCTGTATAGTCTGTCAAAATCCTCCATTGATTAGCCTGTTTCTGAACCGGTGGTCGTGCGTAAAAATTTTGTGCCTGAACATGGGCGGGTGGTGGTGGATTCAAATTCAGTTGTTGATTTTGCAACATCATTTGAATCATTTGATTCTGATCAAAAGGCATTTGACCGAATACATTCCCCTGGTTGTTGTTCTAATTCTGAGGGGCTTGATGTAGTTGTCGGACTTGATTCTGCCGACCTCCCTGATTTTGGACCCCATTGGTCCCAGATTAAGTGTCCTCGGATTTTGAAAGGGCTCCCTATTTAAGTTCTGTGGATCTCGATTCTCGAGAATGAGCAGTGGGTCTAACTACAACCCGTCTCGAGTCTCATTTCAATCGGTCAAATTTGTTAAGTCTTCACCTCCCGAAGTCATTACAGCTTCTTCTGATTCAGAGTTTACTTCAATAACGGATGTAGATGATTCTCCAACTGACTTTTTTCTCATATGCTGTTCTGATGTCTCGCATAATGCTTCAATTTCTGAAATCAAAAGAAGTAGAGGTTCATTAGAACTTCGGATCATAACTGCAATCACCAAAACAACAAGAAAACAGTAAAATTAAAATGACTTAATACAAAACACTTAAATGATTTACTGATATTGACCGATTCCCCAGAAACGGCGCTAGAACACTTGATGGCAAAATTATAGTCATCCAACTTTAACCGGCAGAGTACCGGGTCGGTTGTACTACAACGGCGAGCAAGTCGTATCTCACGAGGAATCTGTTAAGTATCACAATCAATGTCGTATTTAGTTTAGGCCCACAAATATTGGGGAAGGTAATTATAACTCGAAAATTATAAAAATTCTAACTTTTAAAAGTATGATAAAAGGAATAACTAAATTATGGTCAAGAACACTATCCTCAATACCCTAACCGAATCACTAAGGACGAGTCTTAACCTACCAACCAACCATTAGCTTCTAATGAACGTGTTGTGGGTACAATTTCCTCAACTGGCCCTTAGGCGCTAATACCATAACCTAGTTACCCTATACTAGGTTCAACCGTCCCCTCTATAGAATTTAATTGACCTAATATGATTAAAAACTATGAGACACTCCGCATCCACCAAGTTCACGGCTTACCTAGAAAACCCTTACCAAGGAACAGGCTGCGAAAAACTCGACTAGTTCGTGCATGGCAATCCTAAAATTCTAGTTCGCACACTCCCTCACAAAATACATTTATAAAAGTCGTGTGTGAGATCTGTAAGAAAATTATGTCGTGGCTTTTATTGAACCCGATTAATTTCCTTCCCTGTATTAGTGGTCTGATAGGAAATTAGTTTTCCTTAGGAAATATGCTAATAATATCTAATTGGTTAATTAAAAGGAGTTTTAATCCGATTAAAACTCGGCTTTGATGGACGGCCGTGATTAAAGCAAAACCCTAGGTCATTCGGATTTTGGCCCTCTCTCCGCCTATAAAAGCAATGCTTTACTCCATCATAAAGCATGTGAAAGAAACCAACACATAACGGTTGTAGGCAAGGAGAGAGATGTTGGAATCCTCTCATCAAGACGGCAACAATAGAGACGTAGTCGAGTAACAATGGATGTAGGGAAACGATCCTGGTGATTTCTTCCGCTGTTCAGGTACTCTGAATCTATTGTTTCATTTACACAGGTCACAGGATCGGAACCTGTCTCTGATACCACATGTAAATTAAACAATAGATTCAGAGTACCTGAACAGCGGAAGAAATCACCAGGATCGTTTCCCTACATCCATTGTTACTCGACTACGTCTCTATTGTTGCCGTCTTGATGAGAGGATTCCAACATCTCTCTCCTTGCCTACAACCGTTATGTGTTGGTTTCTTTCACATGCTTTATGATGGAGTAAAGCATTGCTTTTATAGGCGGAGAGAGGGCCAAAATCCGAATGACCTAGGGTTTTGCTTTAATCACGGCCGTCCATCAAAGGCGAGTTTTAATCGGATTAATACTCCTTTTAATTAACCAATTAGATATTATTAGCATATTTCCTAAGGAAAACTAATTTCCTATAAGACCACTAATACAGGGAAGGAAATTAATCGGGCTCAATAAAAGCCACGACATAATTTTCTTACATTCTCCCACTTGGTCGATAGGAAGAGTCATCAGTGTTTTCCTTGTAAGGATCATAAGGCGCGCGTTATATGCTAAACATTTCATTTAGTCGGTTAGCGTAAGTGTCATCATTAATCTAGGCGTCAATGGGAGTCATAACGGTTACACATCATTCTGCAACATGCTCCCTTCTATGTACCACAACATTGACAACCGTCTTAACTAGACCTTAAGCGGAGATTACATAAATGGTCCCGTTATGTCTTTGCAAGAGACAATTTCTATTTTAATAATTCCATTCGCAAGGTGTACACAATGGAAAACAGAAAATAATAATGATGTAGAAGAGTGACATTGAGAGCTCAACAAATGTCAAACGTAAGTACAAAATAATTGGCAAAACACGATAATTAGGAGCTATCCTCAAGACCCCTGCTTTTAGTGTCTCTCTGTTATGCCTTTGGGGTAGTCCTTTCATAAATATGTCTGCAAACATAAGGTTTGTCCTTATATTTTCAATGACAAACAAATATCTTCTAACATCTTGCTTCAGTAATTGATATTTAAGGTTCATGTGTTTTGATCCCTTAGATATCCTACCATGCTTAGAGGATCCATGTCCCCTAGATTGCAGCCTCATAACATGCCACGTACTCTTCTTTCATGGTGGATGAGTAAGTCAACTATGAACTCTGACTTTTCCATGATACGGAACCTCTGTTTAAAGGATACATGTAGCCAAGAGTACAAAGTTTGGTGTCAGTTTATCCTCCAAAATCCGAGTTTGAATAACCAGTCACCTGTGCGTGTCCTGATTTTCAGTATTTTAGCATGTAATTCCTTATTCCCTTCAGTATCTCAGTACTTTCTTAGCAGCTTTCCAATGAGACATTATTGGATTGCTTTGAAATGTACCCATCATGCCAACAACATGACTAATGTTTGTATGAACATGTGCATACTGTAAATAGAAAAGAACCATAAGAATGTTTTTCCATTTCTTTACATTCCAACTCATTTTGTAGTACAATATTGGAACAATAGTGGAAGAAAATGTCATCATGCCAAATCTTTCCAAAACTTTATCAATATAGGTTGTTTGAGACAATCCTAAAACATTATCTGCCCTGTCACGGAATATTTCTATCCCTAACACATAGGAAGCCTCACCCTAGTCTTTCATTTCAAATCTTGAAGAGATAGGCCTTGGTTTCATGTAATAAACCAAGATCAGTGCTGGCCAATAATATATTATCAACATACATAATAAAAATTATGAACTTACTCCCACTGATCTTGAGGTATATGCAAGGGCCAATTGGGCTCTTAATGAAACCGAAAACAGTAATGGTTTCATGAAATTTTTTTTAATTACCATTGCCTCAAAGCTTGTTTCAGTCCATGTATTGATTTTTAAGCTTGTAGACCATGTCTTCTTGACCTTCAATAATGAAGCATTTAGGTTGACACATGTAGACTTCTTCTTTCAAGTCTCTATTCAGAAAGTCTGTTTTCACATCCATCTAGTGTAACTCGAGATCATAATGAGCTACTAGTGCCATGATAATTCTAAAGGAGTATTTCCTGGACACAGGGGAAAAGTCTCATTATAATCAATGCCTTATTTCTGATTGAAACCTTTGGCAACAAGTCGGCTTTATATCATTCAATATTACCATTACAGTCGTGCTTAGTCTTGAAGACCCATTTATAGTCAACTGGTTTGTGTCCTGAAGGTAATTGAACGACTTCCCATACTTGATTTTCATCCATATATCTCAATTCATCTTTCATGGCATCAATCCACATACTAGAATTAACTTCCTTAATGGCTTGTGAAAACGAAACCGGATCTTTACTTGTCCCTTGTTCATATTCTACTTGATAAAGCATATAATCATCAGGAATAGCAGATCTTCTTTGTCTTTGAGATCTTCTTAATGCTGGTTCTGTGATGCTTCATTACTATTTTCATTGGTGATGATCTCATCATGGAGTTGTTGATCATTTATTGGATTTTCTTCATTGTTCAATGGTTCAACAATGGAGAGATTCCCAATACTTTTCGGAATAGGGTTAAAAGGGACGGGTACCCTTATTTCCTTTATGATCACATCACGAATTTTATCACTCCCACTGATTTTGCCATTCTCATAGAGTATAGCATTACCGGTTTCAACAATTCTCGTAATATGATTAGGAAAATAAAACCTATATCCTTTGGAATTTTTTTCTGGGTAACCTTGAAGTAACCACTAACGTTTCTAAATCCAATTTCTTTACTTGTGGATTCTAAATTCTAGCCCCAGCTGGACATCCCCATATTTGGAGATGCTTCAAAAGAGGTTTCCACCCTTTCCACCGTTCAAAAGGTGTCTTTGGAACTGCCTTACTGGGAACCTTATTTGCAATATAATCAGCTGCACGTAAAGCATCCATCGACAATGATATAGGCAAGTCACTATGACTCATCATAGATCTATCCATTTTCATATACGTACGATGCCTTTCTGCTACACCATTCCGCCATGGAGATCCAGGCGTTGTGCATTGAGCAATAATTCCAGCTTATGGAGAATTTTTGCAAAAGGTCCAGGATGTTGTCCTGTTTCGTCATACCTTCCATAAAATTCACCACCTTTATCCAACCTTATGATTTTCACCTTTCTATCTTGTTGCCTCTAGACTTCAGTTATGAACATTTGTAAAGTGTCCACAGATTAAGATTTGTCATGCAACAAGTATAGATAACAATAACGTGAATAATCATTGATAAAGTGATGAAATACTTTTCTCCTCCAAAGGTGATATCATCAAAAGGTCCACAAATATCTATATCTATTATTTTAATAAGCTGGGTACTTCTTGTGGATGAATTGAGATACAAAATATTTCATGAGGCTAGTTTAAACAACACTTACATAAGAGTGGAGTATAGACAAGAAAATAAGGTGCACCTATGGGTAATCACCAGAAATTCTACACATAATGTCGTGATACTCGCACATAACTGAGTGATATTTTTGTAAAGAAGACGAACAAGGTATCTGTGGACATCCTTGACCTTCGTAATATACACTCAATATATCTTTTTGTTGTGAAGGTAAGATAATTTTCAACAAAGAGAGCATCAAGATAAATTTTATAATCATCAATCAAAATCTTGAATCCATGTTATTATCTAGAGTTTTGAACAAACTAAGAGGGCCCCTTTGCCAATCATTTGAACTTATGTGGCTACACTTAAAAGCTAACAACATAATACAATATAGAAGTTGCTAATACCAACCAAACTAGGGTCTAAACCAATTTATTCCTTAAATTGACATATCCCTTAATTTGAACCATTTGTCAATTAAACTGAATATCAATAAATTTGAACCACTTCACATAATGTGATCAAAACATTAATTCATCATAATGTCAGGCTGCTGTGGCTACACCCAACATTTGACGCCATTGACAGTCAAAACATTGACAATCATACAGAGGTCAACTAAACCTTATGTTGACATATACATGTGCAATGTAATACTTAAATATGGTTCAAGTATACATGTATAATGCCTTACTAGACTTACAAAATAAATATGTCAAGATCTAATCACTAAATATAATGTGAATAGTCTTCATATGTCAAGAATTTGAGCTGCTGTGGCAATACTCTAAACTTGACAGAACTATAAGACATATTTACAATCTTTGCAAAATTCAATAATTTAAAAGCCAAAACTTTATGCTATGTCAAGACTTTAATATTAACCAAATATCAACAAAATATGTAATTTACACTTTAATGATATTCAGTCACTTTATCCATATGTGACTAAGTAGATTCGGATGTCATAAATTAATCATCAACAATAAATGATTTAACACATAATATGTGACAACTCATATTCTAAAGAGTAGGCCTTCCAATTCATCACAAAGATATGTACATACTAAGTACACAAATCGAAAGTAAAAGCTGGAATGAACTGCTATGATAAAAGAACCATTATCATTAGTCACATATTATTTATCACTTAACGTGTTAATCCATCATTTATATAAAGAGAGACCAATATACTAATCAATTAGCTTTATGTGACTAACCTATTATGTGTCATTGTTTATCACTCACATAATGTGATAAATCACAAGATATATGACACAAGATGTTTGATTAAACACTTTATGTAGAGTCTTTCCAAACAATAAAATTGTATAATGTAACGAATTAATGTCACATAGGAAAGACTAATACTTTTATTCAATCACTTGACTTCATGTGACAAAACACTTATGTATCACAACATATGTCATGTACTAATTGTGACAAGTTATTTAATATGTGATACGTATAATATAGTTTGATTTAATAGTCTTCACTTAACGTGCACATAAGAACGAAAGAAAAAAAATGTACACTCAAGCATAACTATACAGACAGACTTATAATATAATCAATTCTTCACGATTTCAGTAGTATAGCTAAATTGTGCTAACATGAATATGGAAGACTATCTTTAATTAATCAAACAATTTAAATGATATTCATTGGCTCAGATGTTGATCGTAATGCAATATTATATATATATTTGCCGAATAATGCACTAAGATCATTTAATGCAAGATTAACATAAAATAATCAACCGAAATAAAATGGCCCAAAGAAGTGATTGCATTGAGTACTATTTAATTAGCATCCGTTATTTATTTATTTATTTGAAACTTACGACAAATCTAATATAATATACTTTAGTGCCTGCCGCCGCAACAACATTCAGAAGATATCGTAATTGCTTAAACCTTTATTTATTTATTTTTTGTTAAAAAAAAAAATAATAAACAGAATTGAAACGTAAATATTATGCAACCCTAATTTTGCCACTATGCATTGCCGCCGCCGCCGCCTATCAGCTTTCATCAATGCAGCAATTAACTTTTTTTTTTTATTATTTTTATTTTTAAATACTATCTTAATATTATCATTACTATATTGATAGCACAGAACCCTAGTGAATATTGCTCAGCCGCCGGGAAGAGACAGAAGTTTGCTAGAATACTTTAAAAAAAAAAATTTACTTGTACTCATGCACATAACCTTACGACCCTTTCCCAGCCGCATACTTTGACCCCAAACACAGGGGCGGATCCACGTGACCCAGGGGGGTCACGTGACCCCACTGAATTTTAATTTTTTTTTTTATAGTATTAAAATTATGTAGTTTTGTTGTTAAAAAGTGTTGTTTTGCCGATAAAAATTGATGTTTTAGACTCTGGTGACCCCACTTAAATTTTTTTTGGATAAAAGATGTAGTTTTAGACTCCGGTGACACCACTGGAATAATTTCCTGGATCCGCCAGTGCCCAAACACCATTAATGTGATACATCACTGTTTAGGGCTGCAGATGCATACAAAGCAGGATCTAATATCATAAGGTTTCAACTTTTGCAATTACGGGTTGAATAAGCATCAGTGAACGATTAGCATCAGTCGTTAATAATCGATCAACAATAGCAATGAACTTGAATTTTTTAAATCAAATAACATAGATGATAGGTTGGCTCTGATACCACATGTAAATTAAACAATAGATTCAGAGTACATGAACAGCGGAAGAAATCACTAGGATCGTTTCCCTACATCCATTGTTACTCGACTACGTCTCTGTTGTTGCCGTCTTGATGAGAGGATTCCGACATCTCTCTCATTGCCTACAACCGTTATGTGTTGGTTTCTTTCACATGCTTTATGATGGAGTAAAGCATTGCTTTTACAGGCGGAGAGAGGGCCAAAATCCGAATGACCTAAGGTTTTGCTTTAATCACGGCCGTCTATCAAAGCCGAGTTTTAATCGGATTAAAACTCCTTTTAATTAACCAATTAGATATTATTAGCATATTTCCTAAGGAAAACTAATTTCCTATAAGACCACTAATACAGGGAAGGAAATTAATCGGGCTCAATAAAAGCCACGACATAATTTTCTTACAAGATCATGAATCAAGTGATCGGTTAAATCCAAGCATTAAGATCAAATTTTAGGACACAAAACATGCAAAAGGTTCAACTTTTAAGCCCTACCCATCCCTAGATCATCGTTTATACATCAATTTCCTAGTTCCATCACATAATCTAGCTATAATAAAATTAGCTATTCATAATTAAATCAATAACACAGGAAATCATGAAAGAGCTGCTAAAAGACATAAATAAAAAGGATAAATTAAAATACCAAGAAAAACTGTAGCAATCTCCACTGGATTCGTCACTTTGATGTGTATCAATCGCAAAATAATTGAAGAAAATGTATTGAAATTCATGCACAAATTTGGCAGCAACTAAAAGTAGATCTAATTCTAAGGGGGAGATTAAGAATGCTTAAGAGAAAAAATAAAATTGTAATGTAAAGACTGTGTGTTGAAATTTGACCTAGATGACTTTTTAATAAATTTATAGCCGACTCCGTCTTGTGCTTTTGAAATTTTTTCGAAAAAAATAAATATCGATACGTCTCATTTAATGTGTCTGATAGGTCTGGCCACCTTTTGACCACTAGCCACATCCCCTTTGCAGTTTTTTTTTCCTTATTCAAACAGAGAAAGAGCCGAGCCATCCCTTCCCATCCACTAACAAATTTGGGATCCCAACTGCATGATAATAGTAATAATAATTAGGGGAAATGACCTTTTACCTATTTGTGTTTTATCATATAGAGGCTTTATCCGTTATGATTTAATAATATATGATTTACATCTTTATGGTTTTCCAAAAAGTATTTAATTACAATTCCGGCGGAAGATGCTAATATAATTTTGTGCTTCCCAATTTACCCTTTCTGACAAGTTGATAGTCCTGTAAAAAATTACAGATTCATGGAACTACTGATAAAAAGAATCGGAACTAAAATCATTCTGTCAGACCCCAACACCTCCCTCTCCAAAAAAAATAAAACAAAAATAAAACAAACCAGACGGGACAGGTAATTTGGTTTAAAAAAAAGATAAATCCTTATACTACGTAAGAAAACATTTAGGATTCACAGGTTCTTACAATGAAAGATAGTGTTGAGGATAATTTAGAATAAATCTAAAATTATTATTATTATGTATTTATCTTATTATGTGACTTGTTGGCCAAATAGTTAAAGGGCTATATATTTGTATCTCTACTATTGAATCAATCAAATCAATAAAAATACATTACATTTTGAATTATATTATGATATCAGAGTATCTCGATTTTCTTTCTGGATATGCAAATTCATCCCTAAACCCTAATTCTTTTCTTTACAAAAATAAAAAAAAAAATAAATAAAAATTAGCCGCCTCCTCCCGTTCTACTTTTCCGGTCACCTTCTCCAACGTTGTCCTGCCACCTCAGTTGCCGTTCCTCTTCCTTTCTTCCACATAGCAACTGCATCGCACAACCCAACACCGTCCAACAACGCAATCATCACAGCCATCTTCCTAGCCGCAAAAACCATCTACCACCAACACCTACGTGCCTGACAAACGGTAGCCAAAACTAAGGTACATAAACAGAAGCAAAAGCCTCAAAAGTATTCAATTTCTTGGTGAATTAGATTCTTATTTGTGATTGTTTGAAAACTAATGGAAGGAAAGAATGAATACGTAAGATTTTGGAGGCAGATAATTGATACTTGGTTCCAGCAGTGGGGTTCCCTTGAAGAAGCCGAAGATTTATTTATTTGATTTACCTACGAAAAAAAATACATGCCAAAAAATATATATATATATATATATATATATATATATATATATATATATATATATATATATTATATAATCCAAGGATTCAATCCTCCCCACCCTTACTACTACAGACAAAATTGCGGAGCTATGAACCTCTCTGGACAAATTTGCTCTCAAGTCAGCCATGTTGCTCCCTCCTGCCCCTACCGCTACGACCATTCTCTGCCACCGCCCCCTCGGAAGCCGTCACAGGCATACGTCGCTTCTCGCTGCACCCATCCCGGATCTAATTAGATTGCGGATACTGGGCCACTCATCATCTCACTCATGACCGTCGCAATCTCACCCTCTCATCTGCACCCTATTCCGGGCCCGACAAAGTGCAGGTAGGCGACGGTACAGTTTACCTATTACACATTACGGCTCTTCTTCTGCATATTCACCTTCCTAGTCATTTCATTTATCTAATATTCTTGTTACCCCTTCGATCACTAGAAACCTCTTATCAGTACACAAATTTGCTTCGGATAATTCCGTGTACTTTGAATTTCATGGGTCTTACTTTCTTTTAAAAGATTACTCTGGCCACAACCATCTTAGAGGATTTGTAAAAGATGGCCTATATAACTTCTCCACCCCACTCTCCTGACCCTCCACCCCTCCTCAACATTTTGCCTTTTCTCTCACCTCCACCACCACGTGGCATCAGCGTCTTGGTCATTGCTCCTACTCCGTGCTTCGTCAAGCTCTCAAAAGTCTCCCTACTTTTACTCCTACTAAAACACCTCATGCCGTCTGTGCCCCGTGTCAGTTAGCTAAGAGTCATCGGTTCCCACTATACACTTCTGAGTTTACCTCTTCTGCTCCATTGGACTTGATTTACTCCGATGTTTGGCCCCTGTTCTGAGTCCTCAATATACGGTTCCCGCTATTATGTCAGTTTTCTAGATGACTTCACAAAATACCTATGGCTTTATCCCCTGAAAAATAAATCTGATGTAGAAAGTATTTTTCCTGACTTTCTTGCTATGATTGAACGCCAGTTTAATACCAAACTCAAATCAATCAAAACTGACTGGGGTGGTGAGTACCGTAACGTTTCCTCTCTTCTTACCTCTCTTGGCATCCGGCATCGCCTTTCATGTCCCCACACGCATGAACAAGTTGGTGCCATCGAGCGCCGCCACCGCCGAGTTGTTGAAGTCGGCCTCTCCCTTCTTGCCCAATACAATCTTCCGCTTCCCTATTGGGAGGATGCCTTTATCACTGCCACTTATTTTATCAATCGTCTTCCCACCAAAGTCCTCCATGAGATATCTCCCTTTGTAATGGTCTACCATCGGTCTCCTGACAAAACATTTCTTCAAGTCTTTGGATGTGTGTGATGGCCCTATCTCCGTCCCTACACCCATCACAAGACTGATATTCGCTCTAAAACTTGCATCTTCTTGGCTACAATCCTTCCCACCAAGGGTATAAATGTCTGGACCTTTCTTCTGGACGTATTTATATTGTTCACCTCATGGTTTTCGATGAATCCGTCTTCCCATACACACCTTCTCCCTCCAAACCCACTCTTGATAACCTCACTCTACCGTTTCATGTCTTCATGCCAGCACCTTCACAAAATCGACCTCTTATGCCGGCCCCCTCCAACCCGTCTCCGCCCCTCCGGCTCCCATTCCAGAGCCTTCCCCACCCACCTCCCATGCGTCCACTTCGGCCTCGCCCTCTCCCGATTCATCTTCTTCCCCACCTGATCCCACTCATACAATGGTCACTCGAACCAAAACCAATTCTCTCAAACCTGTCTCTCGGCCTGACTTTGTCCGCTATCCACTTCCTAAAGCCCTGTTGCCTCTACCGACTCCCTGGACCCTACTTCCTATACCGAATCTTTCAAACACCTGCATTGGAGAAATGCTATGAGAGAGGAAATTGATGCGTTGTTGTGCAACCAGACCTGGGATCTTGTTCCTCCGCATCCTCGTATGAATATTTTTGGCAATAAATGAGTTTATCGCGCTAAACGTCATGCCGATGGGCATTTTGAGCGTCACAAGGCTCGCCTTGTGGCCAAGGGTTTTCATCAGGCCGAAGGGTTTGATTTCACAGACACTTTTAGTCTGGTCGTTAAACCGGTCACTGTTCGTCTTCTTCTGTCGCTTGCCATTTCACAGGATTGATCACTTCGCCAGGTGGATATTCAGAATGCTTTCCTCCATGGGCATTTATCTGAGCCCGTTTATATGCAACAGCCCCAGGGATTTGTTCACCCTGATTATCCGGATTATGTTTGTCATCTTCACCGCAGCTTTTATGGCCTTCGTCAAGCTCCCCGTGCTTGGTTCTCTCGCTTCACCGATGTCTTGACTCAGTTTGGCTTTGTCGGTTCCAGAGCCGACGCCTCTTTATACATTTACTCTTGTGATGGTGCTCATGTTTATATTCTGATTTATGTGGATGATATTATTATTACTGGCTCATCGTCTTCTCTTGTTGAGCAGGTTATCACTTATCTTGGTCGGCACTTTTCAGTTAAGGACATTGGTACTCTATCCTATTTTCTTGGCATTGAGGTGCTTTCTACCTCTGATGGGCTATTTCTCTCTCTTAGCGCAAGTATATATTTCATCTTCTGCAGCATGCCTCTCTGGACAAGGCTAAGCCTTGTCAAACACCTATGTCGGCCTCCGCCCGTCTTACTTTAGACGACGGCCCTCCCTACGCCGATCCTTCGTTTTACCGCACTATTGTTGGCGGTTTGCAGTATCTCAGTTTCACTCGGCCTAATATTGCTTTTGTGGTCCACAAGGTTAGTAAGTATATGCATTTGCCTACCAAAGCTCATTGGGTTGCCGTTAAACGTATTCTTTGGTATCTTAAGCACAGTATCTCCGATAGCCTATTTTTTTCCCGTCGGTCTTATATTTTGCTCCGGGCTTATTCTGATTCTGATTGGGCTGCTGACAGTGATAATCGTCGTTCTGTTGGGGCTTATTGTGTCTTCCTTGGTAATAATCTCATTAGTTGGCGTAGTAAGCAACACTTGACTGTTTCAAAGAGTAGCACTAAGGCCGAGTATGAGACTCTTTCTAACACCGCCGCCGAACTTCAGTGGCTTTGCAGTCTTCTACGTGAGATGCAGGTTCCGTTGTCCTCCCCGCCTCCCCTTTGGTGTGATAATATTGGCGCCACCTACCTTGCTCACAATCCGGTGTTTCATGCCCACACAAAACACATCGAGATCGACTTCCACCATGTTCGTGAATTAGGTTCAGCTCGCAAGCTCAACATTTCTTTTATCTTCTCGAAGGATCAGTTAGCCGATGTCCTCACCAAACCGTTGGCTCAGCCTCGTTTTGCCAATTTAAAGTCCAATCTTCGTGTTCAGCCACTTTCCACGGGATTGTGGGGGCGTGTTGAGGATAATTTAGGCCTATATATTTGTATCTGTACTATTGAATCAAATCAATAAAAATACAATACATTTTGAATCATGTTAGATAGCACAAGGAAATTCATTATCTTTGAATAATCAAATAAGCTGGAAAAAAAAGAAATTTACAAAACAAATTATAGTGAAGAAATCAGTTAAAGCCACCAGCTGTATAATTGATCTCACAGCTCCAATTCGGATCGGCAACAGCTCTAATGGTGAGGGAGGGGGGGGGGGGGGGTCCGAGCATTGAATGGAGGGGGAGAATTGGTTTAAAAGGGTAGAATTGATTTGAGGAAGAAATAGGTTTAAAAGGGTATAATTGGAATTTAGTAGGATATTTCGGGAGTTTGGCCGGACTAAGAGCATGTGGCGTACACTTTCCGCCGGAATTGTAATTAATTGCTTTTTGGAAAATTATAAGAGTGTAAACCATATATTATTAAACCATAAGGGGGTAAAGCCTCTATATGGTAAAGCACAAGTAGGTAAAATGTCATTTTCCCCTAATAAATATTATTTTTTTGTCCGAATGTCAAAACTTGAATCTCACTTCATTTCCTTATACGAACATCGTTTTGGACAATTTTTGTATTGTTGTGATTATCACCACGCCATCTATCACGTCATGCCTATAATAAATAAAGACAAGAAAACCAAGCGTGACAAATGCCAATAAAACGCACACGATTCACACAAAATGTGGAGATTTTGGACGTAAACGTCAAATCGTCTCGCGATTCAACTAGTGGTGAAATATGCCTACAAAAACCACTTAACTGCCTTAAAATCATATCTAATAAGCTACAAATAGAGGGTAAAATGCACACGAAATTATAGCAAAGTTGACTCTCATCATTAACTACACACTAAAACTTAAGGCAATCAAGAACATATACAACACAAATGGAGTAGACAAAGAAACTATGTACCTTAAGAGGGAGACCTAAAACCTCAGTCTGCAGGGATTCTGAGCAAGCTATTGACCAGACAACCACTGTCAATAACAGACTCCATACTCCAACTAGGCCAATCAGCTGAGATTAGAAAAACAATGGTCCCCAACTTCTTATGAAGTACCAAAACTAAACCAGAAAAGTGTTTGAAAGTGTTTAAGAGCATGTGGGATTGCTCAAGAAGTGTTACGCTTGAGTTGTTGCAATTCACATCAATTTTCTGGGCTAATTATAGGCTGAAAGGTGTAAGGAAACTTAAACCCTAATGATTTGGTGTATCTTACTCATTATAACCGAGGATCACATGTGTGAATTCTGGAAATGGCAAGCCGAAAATAAGGGTTTTGTAGCTTATTTATTTGAACCAAAAATGTAATAAGTCCAACCCGAACCAATTGCACTGTGATGTATTGAGTAGTATATACATCCAAACCAAATAGACCAGTTATGAAACCAGACTGATCAAGGATTATCTGATAATTACGGCATACACAGACATGGGGTAACCCAATTGATAAAAAACTGACTGGTTAAGGAGAAGGCCAAAAAACCGGAGGCCGTCTCTGAATAGGGCTGTTAACTCAAGCTTATAAAGACCAAGGAACCCACAATAAACCAGCATAGCATGAATTAACCATCATTGAACCACAAGGTTCTCGGGCCACAATCAAAAGCAGCACCTCACAAGATAAAAACTCTCGGTCAGACACGACACAAACTAAAGAAAGGGTTTTGAGACGATTCACCATAGCAACCTGGCTTCAAACTCGGGTTGTAGCAAGCCATAGGTGTGAAATGATGTGTCGTGCTGGATTACACTTGTAAGAGCTTGTAATCCTCGATTCTTCACAATTGCTGCCTAGAATCAACACGTGGGAATGAATTTTGTAAAGAACATGGTCCAAGCAACATGCTTTTGCCTTCGAACGTTCATCGGAAGATAAGGGGTGATGAAATCCCCAAATATATTCAACTCTAATTCTAGCAATGGCAGAACAAGCAGATTTCTACCCTTATCACAAAATCTGCAATACATAACTGCAAGCAAATCAAAGCAAGCACGATTAAAAGCTGGAGAAGGAAATAAGAAGGAATCAGGGGCAACAACTTCTCAGCAAATTAAATTCACGGATTCAAAGAATTCACGTTGCCATATACACCGAATCAGAAGCATTAGTTGCACTCAATCATAGGGAAGAAGCACGAGGAGAGATAGAGGAGATTAATTACAGAGATTCAAAGGATAAAGGATACGAGGGTGAGAGAAAGACGGCTAGGGTCAAGATCAAAAGACACTACGCATGGTGAACTCTGCACCACAACACAGGAAGCATCTAAAAGGCACGGATATAGGTCTCCGTATGGGATTTACATGCGTCCCTTGGCATCAGACCAAGTAGAGGGGTGTAATAGTCCCATGCTAAGAGGAACAGATGTCCCTCACCAATGATAATGATGTTTTAGCTTTTATACACAACACATATGTAATTAACCACCTGATTCATTCAAATAAAAAGGCTTTCTAATAACTTCTAGTCCTAGACATTCTTGTTACACTACCTAGCACGTTGTAAAATGATCATTGTCTACTAAGTCGACGTCCTGCAAGACCTAAACAATCGCCTTCCGGTGCTCCCACCTACTCCCCGCAGTGGGTCTCAATTGTGGTGTTGAGGCAAGGCTACCTGAAGTCGTCGTTAGACATTTCAAATTAATTAACATATATTGTTCCACAAGAACATACAAGCCACATCGTATCGTGTAATAGACGTAAAAGCACAAAATTAATATAATACACTTTTATCGTAATATATACCACCCTTTTACTATAACCATTAAACATATATATTACTTTGTTGTGCGTACCTTTTTAGTATATAGATTCAACAAAGTTACTTACCGTAAATGCCTGAAAGGATGTGCTCCAGAGGCAATCATTACCGATCAAAGCACGGAAATGAAGAATGCCATTGAACATGTATTATTGGTGGTGTTGATGGGATATTATGGAACAATTGCCAGAAATATTGTGTGCTTACATGGAATATGAAAGAATAAATTATAGTATGAAGCCAGCCATTTACGATTCTTTGACCGTAGAATAATTTGAGTCTAGTTGGTTTGCATTTATTAAAAAGTATGACCTTCATAGTAACAAGTGGTTAGATGGATTGTATGTCGGGAGGGCACATTGGGTGCCTACTTATTTGAAGGGTATATTTTGGGCATGAATGTCTTCATCACAACGAAGCGAGAACATAGATGCATATTTTGATGATTTCATTAATTCAAAGACAACCTTGAAACAATTTGTCGAGCAGTATGAGAATGCTTTGGCCAAAAAAGTTTGGATTGAAAAAAAAGAGGATACAAAAAGTTGAAAATCATTCTTACCCTGTGTATCTGAGGATTCATTTGAGGAACAATTTCAAAGTGTTTACACCAACAACAAGGTTCGTGAGTTTCAAGGGAAGATGATGAGGAAATGGAATTGTTAAATATGGACAAGATCAGAGTCTGAATATGAGATCAAGGAATGGATTTGTTTTGGACAAAAATAAGAAGAAGAAAAATATAAAAAGTGGGTGTCCATGAAGACACAAATGAAACAAAATGCAATGTCCATATGTTTGATTTCAGAGGAATGGTCTGTGTGCATCAATTGATTGTTTGGAATGACAAGGGAATTGATAAGGTGCCCGAAAAGTATGTGTTTATAAGATGGTTTAAAAATGTGAAAAGGGCACATACTATTCTGATTAGTTATAATAAGTCTTCATTGGGAATTAAATCCCGTCACTGGAAGAACATGTACAATGTCTTTAAAGATGTTGAATCCGCAGAAGAGTGTGAAGAGAAGTATGCAAAGATGATGTTAGTGTGTCGCAAGCTAAAGCAGGAATTCAATGAGGCTTCTAGTGATTGTAGAAACAATGAAGCTGACGATACGCCCGTTCATGATGACTCATGCTCACTTGAAGATGTGCTTGTAACTTCCAATAATAGCACATCTATACTTGACCCGGAACATGTTCGCCGTAAAGGGAGACCACCCTTTAAAAGGAAGGTGGGGATACAGGAGAAGCTTGACAAAAACAAATAGCAAAAACTAGCCGTTGGTAAAAATATCCAAGGCACTGGTACTAAGAATATGCATTAACAATTACTGTGAGTTTTTGCTTTATATTATCATAATATTGAAATGCATGTCCATTGTTGTTGTATTGAGTTGGCTACCATTATGGGTTTGATTTATGTTAATGGCTATTTTATACGAAATTTTATGATATTTTTCCTATAAATTTTCCCCACATTAGTAATATCTGCATTGGGATAGGGCCTTAAAATAGAATTATTGAGTAAAGTGGGTCTAAAATAAATAAAGGGCATTTGGGCTTGAATTTGTTTTTTTTATTATTATTATTATAAATTTATATCATATTGGTTTTGTTATTTGTTTGCCATGTTTCTTTGATAATAGAGATAAGGATGATGAGGTGTAATGGGATATATCCAAGCGGTTAAGGCAGTTGGAGGAGAGAGGTCGACAAGTGGGACAAAAGGCAGTTGCAAAACCGTTTCATGCAACTGAAATCAGTTGCAGCTGATAGAACGGGCGTTCAAGATGGCGAAAGGGCATTCAGTGCTAACAGAGAGTTTGGAAGCTGAGGAAAATCGAGTCAAAACGGGAGTTCAACTGATAAAACGGGCGTTCCATATGTGAAACCAGCGTTCAGTCTGCAGATTTGCTGTTTTCCTATAAATAGTCCCCAGTTGTAATCACACAATAGAGATGATTAGAATCAACTTTTTCAGATCGAAATTCTGAGAGCAAAAACAGTCCCAAAAGCCTTCTTGGTGGCTGGGTTTCTTAGATTCAATTACTTTTAAACTTAGATTTTATGGATTTCTCTTCAAGCACTGTAATCATTCACTCTATGGATAGCTAAATCAAATTTGGCAGCATTGGGGATGCAATTTTCTTATTAATTCTGGTTTTCTCATTCTGATTTACTGTGTTCTTCAATAGAGGTCAGATCTTTTAGCTCGTTTTATGGTTTAATTTCATTTACATCGAGAGATGATGAATGCTTAATTGTTTTCCTGAATGAAAATTCTGTGAATTAAGAACACCTTGCTTTTTGATTGAACAATCGACTGTTAGCTAAAACGAGAGTTGCTCAGTTGTTGTTTAGGTCATTAAATTGAGAGATTTACACATTGCTTGTTAATCGAATAGAACGTTTTGAGAGATTAGATCGTTTTGCTTTAGAATAGGTGGACCCGCCTCTTTTAAGAAACGCAGTAAATCGTTATAAGATCACCTTTAATTTTTGAGTAAATTGTTGATCCAATGTTTGCCGCCTTTTTCCCAAATTGCTTGTTGATCAATTTCATAGATTTAAGCCTTAGTTTATTTTTCTGCTCTGTTAATTTAATTTCTCTGCGTTTTAACTTCCAGTCCGAACAATCCTTCCATAGCTTTGAATCAACTTTGATTCTCTGTCTATGCAAATGCTAGCTTGTAAATCTAAAACATAAGACGTATTCATCGAACCATCTCCCTGTGGATCGACACCCTTACTTACCCAACTATACTAGCAACTACCCGATATTCGGTCGGTTAGGAGTTAGTTTGCATTGTAAGGATCGGTTTTATAAACTTAGTTTGTTTTGATTATTGCAAAAATACTCCAAACAAAATGGCATCGTTGCCGGGGAGGTGCTGTTTTTGATGTGTTTTTACTGTTTTAGGTGATAAAGAAAGCACTTAGGTGTTTTTGAAGTGGTTTTTCTGAGTTTTTTCTGCTCTGTTTTGCTGCTCTGCTCTGCAATCAGTCAGAACGCACGTTCTGGATTTTGAACGCCCGTTCGACACTCTGAACGGACGTTTAACTCTTTTGAACGAGCGTTTGTTTTTGCACTGGCGTTCAGTTTCAGAACGCCCGTTCTGTTTTTCCTGCTGCTTCTCTGTTTTATTTTTTCTGTCGTTCATGGATCTCTTCTTCCGTTTGACTCCGGTTTATGTTAACTCGGAGCAAACAAGGCACTCTTATCTTTGATCCTGAGCTCGAACGATCTATAGTTCGTCCCAATCGCCGAAGAATCCGTTCTTGTATCCAAATTTTTGAAGAAAATTTGGAAGAGAAATTCTGGAAAGATATTGAAGAGTTTGTCTTGAGATGGCTGACGATACAAGGACCCTAGCTGATTATGCCAGACCAGGCATGGTCAGAGTTAATCCTGGAGTTATCATACCAGCCATTGCAGCTCCAACATTTGAGCTTAAACCTGCTCTGATTCAAATGATGCAACATGCATCTATTTTTCATGGGTACCAATCTGAAAATCCTCACACCCATATCCATACATTTCTTGAAATCTGCGGTACTACAAAGTTACAAGGTGTTGGCGAGGATGTCATTAAACTCAAGTTGTTTCCATTCTCCTTGAAAGGTGAAGCAAAGGAATGGTACAACTCCTTACCCGTTGAGTCTATCACAACATGGGAGGAATTGGAGAGAGAATTTTTAAGTCAATACTTTCCTCCATCTAAGACTGCTCAGTGTCTTAGTGATATTTATACTTTCACTCAGCAGCCCAATGAATCTTTCTTCGAAGCTTTTAAGAGATTCAAATCGTTGCTTAGAAAATGCCCCCATAACGGATTAGACTTGCAAAGGCAAGCTAATACGTTTTACAGTGGTTTGACCGAGATGACCAAAGGCATGGTCAACAGCTCCAGTGGTGGGACATTTCTTAAGAAAACTCCACAAGAAGGATGGGCGTTGTTTGAAGATATAGCAAAATACAACTATGCTCCTTCGTACCAAGCTATCCAAGCACCTGCACCAAAAATCGAAGAAGTAAATATGCAGAATCAATTGATTTCCTTACTTCAACAACAGGTTGCTAATATTTCCACAAATTCGAATTCTCAGTCTATGAATCAGCTTCAACAAAACACCCAAGTTCTGTTTTGCGATAATTGCAATCAAGTTGGCCATGTGTTTGGTCAATGTCAATTTCCACCTAACTATCAAGTCAATGTTATCCAACATGCGAGGCAGTATACGCCGATAGTTTGCCAGACTTGTGCTGTGGAGGGACATACGTCTCCTGCTTGTCCTAGGAATGGGCAACATCCTGAAGTCAATGCATTTTATGGCCAATCCAATCAAAGATTCCCGAATCAATATTCTGGTCCAAGCAATTTCCAAAATCAGGGGTATAACCCAGGTTCTCAGAACGTCAATAGGAACCCAAATAACTATCAGAATCAATCTTCGGGTTTTTCTACGTCTACTCAAAGATTCAATCAAAACTGGCCTACCAATTCTACTCCTGCTTCTGGCAATAGGCCCAGTCAATCTTTTAGTCGAGTTCTCAAAATCCCCCTGGATTTCCTATCCCAAATGAAATTGTTATAAGATTGGAAGAGCAAACAAAGACGATCAAGAACCTCGAAAGACAATTAGGACAGTTGGCTGAACAGCTTGCTTCCAGGCCACCTGGACATTTTCCAAGTTTTACTGAGAAAAACCCAGTGGAAGTGGTCAAGTAAATCAAGCTAATCTGAGTCAATGTACTGCTCTTGTTCCATCTCCTTCCTACAGTCAAGAAGATACTAATGCTATCAGCTTGAGATCCGGCACTCAACTCTCTGGTCCACAGAACCAGGGAAACCACTAGCCCCTCCTGCCAGTGGAAGTGCAGGAGGGGGAGTTGAGAAGGCCTATTTCCCCAATCCGATAAAGAGCACTCGTGAGACTAATCCTCCGAGGGATGAGGCGGAAGGATCTAAAGTAGATGCGCCTGTGAGCAGTCAGAAATCTATTGAGAAAGCGGATGAGCCCGTGAGGACAGGAGTTGAAAAATCTGTAAGATGGAAAGATCTTGAGGACCAAGCCGTGAGCTCCTCTCTTAAGAAAGTCTTTTCAGAAGACGAGTTGAAGAAGCTTCCGTTCCCTCCGAGAAAGACTAATATTCCTTTATGTGAAGACAAGAAATATGAGAAGGTACTCAACCTCCTGAAAAACACCCAAGTTAACTTGCCGTTATCTGACGTGTTGGTTGAGATGCCCAAGTATACTAAATTTATAAAGGATGTGGTCTCGTCTAAGAAGAAGTTAGAGGGCATGGAAATGGTGGTTGGTGAAGAATGTTCCATGCTGAGTTATGAAGATGTACCTGTTAAGAAAGGTGATCCTGGACGATTTGTCCTTACTTTGCAAATTGGAGGTCTTATTTTCCCTAATTCTTTATGTGATTTAGGAGCATCTATTAGTCTTATGCCTTTATACGTGTGTCAACAACTCCAATTAGACCATCTTTTGGAACCTACCACTATGAGTATTCAGTTCGCAGACAGATCATCCAAGAAAGCAACAGGGATTTTAAAGGATTTGTTGGTACAGGTCGATCGATTTACCTTCCCTGTAGATTGGTATGTCCTAGACATCCAACAACCCAATACACCCCTGATTCTTGGACGACCTTTTCTGTCTACTGCTAGAGCCCTTATCGATTGTGATGATGGGGCTAAAGTGACTTTGCGTGTTGGAAATGAAGAAGTGAGCTATAGTGTGTCTAAAGCTATCAAAAGACCTTCTGAATGTCCAACCGGCTATTCTATCGAGGAATCATTTGATGATTTCAGTAATTTTCTAGATGAGCAAGTCCTTGCAGTAGATTCTGAATACGAACGCTTGATCGATAATCTAAATCAATATGGTAGGATAGATTTGAATAAGCTTGAAGTCGAGACTGAAGATGAAGTTGCGAGGCATAAAAATCTTTCGCCTTCGGAGGAAGTGGATTTATTAGAAGCTATGTTGCTTTCCTCTGATAATCTGCAAAGTAAAAATTTAAAGTCTAGTTTGGAAGAACCTCCGATTGACCTTGAGTTGAAACCGTTACCGAAGCATTTAAAGTATATCTTCCTACAAGATGGTAACAAGCTCCCTCTCATCATTTCATCCAAACTATCCCGGATCGAGGAATTAAAGTTAATCAACGTCTTGAAAGAAAATGCGAATGCTTTTGGATGGCAAGTCGGGGATATCAAGGGGATATCTCCGGACATCTATATACATAAAATCAAGACAGAAGAGGGAGCTAAAAAGGTGAGACAACCGCAAAGGAGGCTGAATCCTCATATGTAGGAGGTTGTCAAGAAAGAAATCATCAATTTGTTAGATATGGGAATCATATATGCCATCGCAGACAGTGATTGGGTGTCGCCAACTCAAGTAGTTCCCAAAAAAGGGGGAATTACAATTGAGAAAAATGAAAAGGGAGAAGAGGTCGCTATAAGACTTGTGACTGGTTATCGAGTTTGCATTGATTATAAAAATCTTAACGAAGTCACAATGAAAGATCATTTTCCTCTTCCTTTCATTGACCAAATGCTTGAGCGTTTGGCCGGCCATGCTTTCTACTGTTTTCTAGATGGCTATTCTGGTTATTTTCAAATTCCCATTGACCCGAAAGACCAAGAGAAGACCACCTTCACGTGTCCCTATGGTACTTTCGCCTACAGGAGAATGCCATTTGGTCTCTGTAATGCCCCAGCTACATTTCAAAGATGTATGTTGGCGATATTTGACGGACTCGTGGAGAAATGTATGGAAATTTTTATGGACGATTTCTCGGTTTTCGGTCGATGACTGTCTTCTGAACCTTGATCAGGTGCTGAAAAGATGTGTGGAAAAGAACCTCATCCTCAATTGGGAGAAATGTCATTTCATGGTTGAGGAGGGTATCGTTCTTGAACATAAAATTTCATCTAAAGGTATCGAGGTGGATAAGGCGAAAGTGGAAACTATTGAGAAAATGAGCTTTCCAACTAATGTGCGTGAGATACGCGGTTTTCTTGGACATGTGGGTTTCTACAGACGATTTATCAAAGACTTTTCCAAAATTGCTAAACCATTATCCAACCTGCTTCGTAGTGACGTTGAATTTCATTTTGATGACGAGTGCAAGCAAGCATTTGAAATGCTTAAGTGTCAGTTAATATCTGCTCCTATCTTGATCTCGCCAGATTGGAATCTTCCTTTTGAACTCATGTGCGATGCATCTAACTACGCGGTTGGTGCAGTTTTAGGCCAACGAGTGCAAGGAAAATTCCAACCGATCTATTATGCGAATCATACTCTAAACCCAGCACAAGTTAACTACACTACAACGGAAAAAGAACTGCTGGCGGTTGTGTTTTCTATGGATAAATTCCGCAGTTATTTATTGGGAGCTAGAGTTATAGTCTGGACAGATCATGCTGCTCTGCGCTATTTGTTGAAGAAGCAAGACGCTAAACCACGCTTACTACGTTGGATTCTTACCCTACAGGAGTTTGATGTGGAAATAAAAGATATAAGGGGTAGTGAAAACGCAGTAGCGGATCATGTTTCGCGATTATTGAGTGAGAAAGAGGCTGCCCCTGACGATATTGATCTGTACTTTCCTCTTGAAAGTGTTATGCTTGTTGATAGTCAAGATTCTGAAATTCCATGGTATTCGTCAATCGTAAATTATCTCCATTCCCAGTATCTGAATCCCGAATTTTCGTATCAGGAGAAGAAGAAATTCTTCTCTGATCTCAAGTATTATGTCTGGGAAGAACCGTATCTTTTTAAGATCTGTAAAGATGGGTTACTTCTCCGGTGTGTCCCTGAATCTGAGCAACGGGACATAATTGAGCAATGTCATAATGGTCCCACTGGAGGCCACTTCGGTCCCTGGAAGACCGTTGCAAAGATATTCCAATCTGGTTTTTACTGGCCCTCAATTTTTAAGGATACTGAAGCCTTTTGTAAAAGCTGTGATAGGTGCCAGAGAACGGGTGCTTTGACAAGAAGATATGATATGCCGTTACAACCTATTCTGGAGTGTGAGGTGTTCGATGTCTGGGGGATCGACTTTATGGGTCCATTCCCATCCTCATGCGGGAATAGATACATCCTAGTCTGTGTGGACTATGTGCCTAAATGGGTTGAGGCTATCGCCACTCCTCACAATGACCATAAAACAGTCATGAAATTCTTAAAGAAAAATATTTTCGCACGGTTTGGCTGCCCGAGAGCCCTAATCAGTGACGAGGGGACACACTTTTGTAATCGACCACTGGACAAAGTATTAGAGAAATATGGTGTTAGGCACAAATCCGAACACCATACCATACTATGACCAGTGGTCAGGTGGAGCGTAGTAACCAGAGCCTCAAGAAGATCTTAGAAAAGACGGTTAACAGTCATCGGACGGACTGGAGTCTGAAATTGGATGATGTACTATGGGCTTATAGGACAGCTTACAAGACACCTATGGGTACATCTCCATATCAAATGGTTTATGGAAAGCCATGTCATCTGCCGGTTGAACTTGAGCATAAAGCTTACTGGGCAACGAAGTTCTGAATTTTGATTCCAAAGCTTGTGGTGAGCACAGACTTCAGCAGTTGCATGAGCTAGATGAATTCAGACTCCGAGCTTATGAGAGCTCCAGGATAAGCAAGGATAGAATGAAGCTCCTTCACGATGTCAAGATAAAAAAGAGAGAATTTCATGTGGGAGAGTCGGTTTTATTATATAACTCTCGTCTGCATCTCTTCCCTGGGAAACTACGGACACGATGGTCCGGACCTTTCGAAGTTCTCAACATTTTTTCCGGAGGTGTTCTAGAGTTTAACGGCTACGGCAATCAACCCTTCAAAGTTAATGGTCAAAGATGTAAACACTACATCGGTCAACCGAAAGAAGCACCGTTGATTGTTAAATTCCTCGATATTTTCGGATGTTGTAGTTCGGAAGTTAAAGACTTTGAGGAATTTTCGCCCGAATTATTCTCCGAGGGAGGTAGCCACGAGACCATGGAGGAGGTCCTTGCCGGAAGTTGGGATATGGAGGAGTTGCGTCGAGAAATGATATCAAAGAAGAGACAAAAGAAGAAGGAGTCTACCACGAGGACACTTGAGCGTCTTTGGCGGTTTTTTCGTAAACTCACTCTGGTATGCATTATGTCTACCGTCACCACGACAATCACGCTTTGCATAATGTGGCGAATGGAAAAGTGAAATGGCCCGATCCGGGTTGAGTTTCAACGGTTTGTCGAGCTACCGACAATAACTGAAGCGCTACTAGGAGGCACCCTAGATATATTTTTCTTTCTATTTGCGCTGTTTGATTTCTTTTTCGTTTCTGTTTGTTTGTCTAGCTTTTGACGAGCATTGCCTGTTTGAGTCTACCGGATGAGATGGTGAGGAGGATGAGCGATACCCTTACGGCATACCTACGCATGAGTTCTTTGGGATGTCCGAGCCCGAGTTCGAGTTTGTCAGTAGGATTCATGCTATTTCACTAGAGGAGGGCCCTGGCGGCTTGAGGGTTACGGATGCAGATATCGACATCCTCACCCGCATCCGGACTTTCACCTTTGTTGTCGTCTTGCCTCCATTTCTGCGGAGGGGATGGAAAGTGGACTATCGAGGAGCTCGAGGATGACCTTGATAGGCCATTCACAATCCTCAACGATCCTTTCCTCACCGATCTCGTCTTAGTGTTTGGGGAGGAGCATGCCCGTGGGATTGAGCGAGATGGAGAAGATTGGAACCTTCAGTATGATTTTGATCTCCGGCCCGCCATTGACCTGCTTCGCCGTCTCATACGTCTGATCGATTGGTCCTCGCTATATGACTAGTTTTTAGTTAGTGTCTGTTTCTAGTTTTAATCATCGAGCCATCGACGTTAAACAAAAGCGCTTGGTGGGAGGCAACCCACCATTTCTTTATATTTCTTTCTCTTGTATGTATTGTAACGTTTTATGTTGAAGTTGATATTAACGTTGGTTCGAAATTTAAACTTTTTCTGTTGCTTTGCATTTTTGTCATCTGAACGCCCGTTTCAAATGGTAGAACGCCCGTTCGGAATCCACTGGCACTCTCTGTATCAATTTTTGTGCTTTGAACGCCTGTTCTGAATCCCAAACGGGCGTTCCACCTGCTTATTAAAGCAAAAAATTGCAGAACCCTTCGTCATTTTCATCCGCCCCTCCTCTAAAAAAACAGGGTTTCTCTCCCCATTCTACCCTAAATTCCTCAAATCTTCACCAAATTGAGCACTCTTTAGCTCAAAAGAACGCCCTTCATCCCCTCTTTTCCAATCTCCAAGCTTTTCCTCTGTTCCTTACACCAGTTAACACGCATTGAGGATGCAACAGTGCGACTTTTTGGTTCAAAAATCCACGCTTTTGCACGCATTCGGGGATTTGAAGCCTTCTAATCACCGTTCCCACTCGTCCCACACTTAATTAGCGAACATGTCTCGTAGAGGTGGTAAGGAGCCCATGGTTGAACCCCATAGGCAGAAGAAGCGAAAAGGTGATGACTATGGTGGTCCCCGACAGTCTACGGGCGGGGTTAGAATAGGAAGCCCTAGGGGCCCCACTCGAGACCCAATCCCTCTCCCGTTTTCTCGGCGCTTCATAAGTCCAAAGGCTATGAACTTGTTCACCCAGGAGTATGTTTCCCAAAAAATGCTGATTGAGAGAGAGATAGTTGAGGATAAGGTAGACCCCGCCTTTTTGCAGATGCTAAGGGATCGGGGTTGGGATGTTTTAATGGTTGTTCCGGAGACTTTAGTCAATGACACTCTAGTGAGGGAATTCTTTGCCAACTTGGACAACAAACACTTAGCAGCCGGATACGTGATGGTTAGGAAGGTTCAGGTCCCGTTTTCTCCTAAGGTCATTAATGATAAGTACGAGTTTGAAGATTTGGAGGAGTCGACCATCGAGTTGAGATTACGAAGTTAGTGGATAGTGGTTGCGACCCCTTGGAGGATCTGAGGGTTTTGGTTGATTCAAGTATCCCTTGGACCCTTAAGCCCGGGAAGAGGAATGAACGTAAAGACATCACTACTACGGCTTGGCCAGAGGATTGGAGAGTCAAGTGTAAGTTTATTCAGAATAGGGTGCGTCCAACGGACAACATCACTCATTTTGGAATTGAAGATCTTGATATCTTATATGCGATGGAATGGGAAATGGATGTGAATGTTGGGGCCATTATCTACGAGGAGGTTTTTAAGCATTTAACTAAGACGAACTGATGCATCATTTGTCCCCATCCGATTCACAGTATTTGCAAAGATGCCGGGGTACCGGAATATAAGGCCGATCACAGAACAAAGAACCCTCGGGGACTTCAAAGGGAGCCTAACAAAGCCCGAAGACTCCAGGTACCACTGCTGATCCTACTCAGCCCGGGCCATCCTTTACACCGCTTTCCACTCCTTCACCTTCCGACCAATTGCAGCTGAGCATTGCTCACA
Organism: Gentiana dahurica var. dahurica; assembly: GCA_024500145.1. Taxonomy (NCBI): domain Eukaryota; kingdom Viridiplantae; phylum Streptophyta; class Magnoliopsida; order Gentianales; family Gentianaceae; genus Gentiana; species Gentiana dahurica. The sequence goes on along the minus strand of CM044898.1, from coordinate 78,817,502 downwards.
GTATTCGGAAGTGGTTGCGTATCCTGTGTTGCACTCAAAATGATATTTTGGCTAATCAAAAGGAGCTCAACCGTGGTAAAACTATCACCGATGAATCCAATTTGCACCTCGGACCAAGAAGTTTGCTTTCGAAGCGGATGTGGAGAGAACCATTGCTCGTGTCGTGCCCGGGGCATCTAGGGCTGTTGAAGATGACGAGGATGAGGAAAATGCCGAGACGGCTACAAGTGATGATGGGAGTGACTCTGAAGAATGATGTCCTGTTGTTTTTATTTATTTTTTATTATTCCGTGACGATGTTTTGGACTATTTTGTTCTTGTTCCAGTTAACTCTCTAGAACTTTGCAAGTACTTGACTTTTATTTCATCTGTTGCACTGATTTTAGTCTTGTTTTGGATATCCTTTGGCTCTGTTTTGCTACACTTGCCGATATTGGGAATACTCTATTTTGCTTTTGTTCCCTGTTGAACGCACGTTCTGTTTTTTACAGGCGTTCTGCTTGAATTTTTTTTTAATGATTTTGCTCTCTGTTCGAAATTTTTGCTTTAGAACGGACGTTCTGTATACTGAGCAGGCGTTCCACCTTGTCAGAGTGGCAATTTCTATCCTTTCACATCTTCTCTTGTATTCATCAACATGAATGCTTGTATATGAGCCTATAATGCCTGGTTTGCTTTGCTTTTCTCATATCTCATCGTATATTGTATCTTTCTCCCCGCTCTCCCCTAGAGTTTTTGTTGTGTTTCTCCAAGTATTACAGGTGCATTCTATGCTCTTTCCTTTGTCATTTATGCTCACCGGACATCCTTGGTTCTTTCATGCTTTTGCCCGACCACCGATATCCGACATTGATTAAAGGGAGCTAAGTACACTTCCTCGTTTTTCTTTTCTCACAACTTGAGGACACGTTGTGATTTAAGTGTGGGGGAGGGGACTAGTCTTACGTTTCTATATCATATTTACTCTTATTTTTATGATTCCATGCAAAATGAGCTAAACTTAAATTTTTTGTTTTGTCTCGAATAAGCAACTGCATATTTTGTTTTGAGAGTATATCATTGAAGCGTTATGTTACATATTTAGTGTATTTAGATGTTTCACCCTATTTTTTTATCACGTGCCATAGTAAATGAGAGCTACACTCACAAGCTATGCCCAATTTAATTAGAAATGTTTGATGATTATTACATGTTCCTTTGCTTGCATACAAGTTTTGGAAATTTTAATAGTTGGTATTTAAAATTAGAGTATGTCACACTGTGAATATCCGTAAGTTTGAAAGTGATAAGTGAATGGTGACTAATGTCCTTGCATATTAATCAATAAATAAATCATTGATTGAGGTGTTATGCTCAGTAGGTTTGAAGTGCTTTTAGCATGTTAACCACTGCCAGCCAGAAATCTCAAACAATGAACTTAATTGTGTGTGTCGGAGCTGGTTTATGATTTGAGTGCGGTAGGGTATACCACGTATGTCATATTCCACCATGACGACCAATAGCTTACGACAGTCAGAAAAAGCTGCCTTATGATTTGAGTAGATAGGGGATTATCTCGAAATGTCCTACTCTACTATGACGGGCAAAAGCTTATTTTGATGTGTGTTTCAAAGAAAAGAAAAAAAATTGGAAAAAGTGATATAAAAATCGAAAAATGTTTTTATGAATAAGTTAAGGGCTTAGTTACCATGTACTTTATCCCCAGTAGAAACTGAAGATATGTTGAAGGGATCATCCTCTAAGTATGTCGGAAATATCTCTAAATACCCCTATTATTATTTACGAATGTGTATGTTTTGAGAAGCGCCTGTGACAATCGTTTTTATTTCTAATTGGAATGGGATGATTGGCTAGTTTTGCTTGATTGGTTTTCAAGTGTGGATTTAGTGAAAATTTATTACGGCAGTGCACACATACACTTGGGTGAATTTCTAAACTACTGAATATGTTCTGTATTTGCTAAAGATGCATATTTATCTCGAACAATGCTTATGTATTGTTTTGTTCGGGACGAACAAAAAGCTAAGTGTGGGGGAGTTGTTAATGGCTATTTTATACGAAATTTTATGATATTTTTCCTATAAAATTTCCCCACATTAGTAATATCTGCATTGGGATAGGGCCTTAAAATAGAATTATTGAGTAAAGTGGGTCTAAAATAAATAAAGGGCATTTGGGCTTGAATTTGTTTTATTATTATTATTATAAATTTATATCATATTGGTTTTGTTATTTGTTTGCCATGTTTCTTTGATAATAGAGATAAGGATGATGAGGTGTAATGGGATATATCCAAGCGGTTAAGGCAGTTAGAGGAGAGAGGTCGACAAGTGGGACAAAAGGCAGTTGCAAAACCGTTTCATGCAACTGAAATCAGTTGCAGCTGATAGAACGGGCGTTCAAGATGGCGAAAGGGCGTTCAGTGCTAACAGAGAGTTTGGAAGCTGAGGAAAATCGAGTCAAAACGGGCGTTCAGCTGATAAAACGGGCGTTCCATATGTGAAACCAGCGTTCAGTCTGCAGATTTGCTGTTTTGCTATAACTAGTCCCCAGTTGTAATCACACAATAGAGATGATTAGAATCAACTTTTTCAGATCGAAATTCTGAGAGCAAAAACAGTCCCAAAAGCCTTCTTGGTGGCTGGGTTTCTTAGATTCAATTACTTTTAAACTTAGATTTTATGGATTTCTCTTCAAGCACTGTAATCATTCACTCTATGGATAGCTAAATCAAATTTGGCAGCATTGGGGATGCAATTTCTTATTAATTCTGGTTTTCTCATTCTGATTTACTGTGTTCTTCAATAGAGGTCAGATCTTTTAGCTCGTTTTATGGTTTAATTTCATTTACATCGAGAGATGATGAATGCTTAATTGTTTTGCTGAATGAAAATTCTGTGAATTAAGAACACCTTGCTTTTTGATTGAACAATCGACTGTTAGCTAAAACGAGAGTTGCTCAGTTGTTGTTTAGGTCATTAAATGGAGAGATTTACACCTTGCTTGTTAATTGAATAGAACGTTTTGAGAGATTAGATCGTTTTGCTTTAGAATATGTGGACCCGCCTCTTTTAAGAAACGCAGTAAATCGTTATAAGATCACCTTTAATTTTTGAGTAAATTGTTGATCCAATGTTTGCCGCCTTTTTCCCAAATTGCTTGTTGATCAATTTCATAGATTTAAGCCTTAGTTTATTTTTCTGCTCTGTTAATTTAATTTCTCTGCGTTTTAACTTCCAGTCTGAACAATCCTTTCATAGCTTTGAATCAACTTTGATTCTCTGTCTATGCAAATGCTAGCTTGTAAATCTAAAACATAAGACGTATTCATCGAACCATCTCCCTGTGGATCGACACCCTTACTTACCCTACTATACTAGCAACTACCTGATATTCGGTCGGTTAGGAGTTAGTTTGCATTGTAAGGATCGGTTTTATAAATTTAGTTTGTTTTGATTATTGCAAAAATACTCCAAACAATTTACGTCCTTTATGTTATAGCAAACTTGGTGAGAAATTGTGTATGTAGTTTTTATTAAAGAGTTTTACCAATGTCATAGAAGATGGTAGTGGTTGCCCCACTAAGATAGGTTAGACATTAATTTGGAGGGAAATGTTTGACAAATGTAATAGACTTTGAATTATGACTTTGTAATAGACTTTGAATTTATTTCTTATTGCTAGGATGCCGCGAAGAAGCAACTTCTCAGTAATGAACAGAATACAAGTCATCATGAAATCGTTGTTGCTGCCCAACATAGTGTCCCAGCATAGGGTGTAAAATGAGCCGAGCCGCTCACGAGCAGCTCGACGCTCGCTCGCGAAAGGCTCGCTCAAATAAGATTTAACCGAACTCGAGCTGAACTCGAGCAGTTCATCAATATTAACGAGCCAAACTCGAGCAGTGTAATGCTTGATTCGAAATGCTCGCGAGCCTTAACAAGCGGTACTTTTACACACACACACACACACACACACACACACACACACACACACACATATATATATTTGGTGTAAACCGGATCTTTACTAAAACTTTGTAAGCAAAATATATACAACACACACCCCAATTGTTAAAAACCTAACACGAATTCGTTTGAATACATATATAACTAAAAAAAATAGAACTTCCTAGTTAGTCCAAGCTATTTTCAACTCCCTCGTCCTGCGGAGTGCCTGTGAGATAAAGACCTCACCTGGAGGGCGTTGGGCGACCGTATGATGTACCTTCTAATTCCGCCAATACCAGGCACCCATCATGATTTCCCGGAACAAGAACCTCCACTGAGTAATATAGTTCTTCCCGTGCATATCCTGTCTCAGACAATTATCCACCCACTCCCGGTTATCCATGGTACTGAAGAATCGGTGGTGAAAGGCTGAGGGCACCACTTTCCTCCAAACATCATAAATCCATCCACACGAATTCTTTTATATTTTTTACCAATCCATCGTTTTCATTTTTTTTAATAGAACTACTTTTGTCCACTTTTAGAAAAACTTTTGAGTTTTTCCAAAAAAAAAAAAAACTTTTGAGTTGCCTTATATGAATATAAAATCAACCATTTACTAAAACCCTGGCCTAGCCGAGCAGCTCGACGCTCGCTCGTGAAATACTCGCTCAAATAAGATTTAATCGAACTCGAGCCAAACACAAGCATCTTTGTTCTTGCTCAAACGAACTCAACCCGAGTTCGAGCATCATTATTTTTTGGAGTTGCTCGACTCGATAAGTAAATATTTGATTCGGTTCGGATCGGTTAAACCCCGGTCCCAGCTTGTGAATGTAATATCACACATTCAACTATATATCTTTCTAACTAGATTTAATATAATTGTTGCATCTTATATAATATGGTATTACAAATGACCCTTTAAATTCGATTTCCTTTCTTATGCCTACCAGCCTTGTCCGAGTCTAATGGGATCATTTACCTTCATGCTAAACTCCCAAATCTACATGCCAAACTCACAAAGCTACATGCCAATTCTTTTGAGTCCACCAACATTGATGCCACTTGCAACACTAAACATACACTCAAGTTCAAGGTTGGAATCTTACACAAGCAAGTGTTTTGGAAGAACTTTGTCCCATTGAAAACAGGAGAGGATCTCAAATTGGTGCAATAGAAAATCAATGGAGAAGCACAATGTTTGAAAATGACAATTCCATTCAACATGAAAGTGAAAGATAAGGTAAGGTATTATCTTTGATGTAATTATTTGGTATGTGATGTGTAATATTCCGATTTTCGGGAAAGGGCAGACGTGTCTTTTGCGAAAACGAAATATTGGATTCGCTTTCCTTTTATTCGGAGTTAAATAATTCGGTGTTTTATATATATGTATCTTCGAGTTATGTATATATATAAATAAAGGAAAGATCAGTTTTTTTTTTTAATAAAAGGGGCATATAAGGAAAAGCCTAAGTTTTGGGAGTAGGTATTTAAACGGATAATAACAATGACCTAGCCCCTTTGTTAATCACAAATCAGGATTTGAAACACCCTAAACCCATCCCTGCGGCTGTGAGAGAGAAAAGAGGGAGAGACAAGAGTTTTCTCATTTTCGAGAGAAGGAGTTAACCGTTTTCGCATCGGAATCAAGTTTTGGAATCGTTGAGAAGAGGACTACGTTTGGATACCAGTTTGGTTGCCAAAGTTGCGATCTTTCGCTGGTTTTGGTTCAGTTTTCTGGGCTGTTTTAAGGTAAGGAAAATAAATCCTATGATCTCCTTGCTTTTATAAGGTTAGATGCAAATGTAGGTTGTAGTTGGTGCTAGAATGATGTGTTGATGGTTTGAGTTTTGTCTATAAGTATCATGGCATGTTTAGATATAAGTTTGCTGTGTTTCTGTGCTGTTTTTGCTGGTTTTTAGTTGAAATACGATCCGGTAATCGCATGATGATGAAGTTAGGGTTTTGGTCGAACCCAGGTGGAGACGGGCGTCCGGTTCTCTGGACGGGCGTCCGCTTAGGTCGAATCTCGACGGGCGTCGCTTATCCGGACGGGCGTCCGAGGTGCTAATTTACATTCGGGATTGATACTGTTTTAGGTGGACGGGCGTCCAGCTTTTGGACGGGCGTCCAGTAATGTTCAGACGGGCGTCCATGCCTTAAAACGGGCGTCTAGCTGGTTTTGTCACTGTTTCCTTGTGGGTTGTTGTTCAGCCTTATAAACATGATTTATCTTTATGAAACCTTTATACATGATATGTTAAAATGGTATAAACTTAGACAAGCCTGAATTGAGCTTCGATTCGTTCAGTTAAAACACCGAATGTACTCCTAAAGGGAGTTGAAGTTCGGATCCGTCGGAAGAGCATGATAGGCTTGTGCTTTGATGAATTAGGGTTCATCATTGGCTGTGTATGTGCTAGGACTTGTCCGTGTCTAGTGGTCTAAGAAGAGAGTAGTTGTGTGAGGGAGGATACTTGAAAATACTTAGGTTGGCTAGCTAATAACCTAATAAACAACGTATGTGACTAGTAAAAGATTAAACAACACGTCTCTCTTGGCTAGGCACCAGGCTAAATCGCGATGCATGTGCTACCTCTAAAGGTGGAAGAACTTCGTAGGTCAAAAAGACCCTAAGTACGGAGGGACTCTGCTGAGGGGATGCGCGTAGTGCCCTTGAGTGCGGTTGTAACATAGATAGGTTAAGTTAGAAACAGTTAGTCACAACATGTTGATGAGCATGAAGTGAACCCTAGATTGAGTCGGTCTCTTATAACCAAATAAACGACTTAAATATCTTTCCTTATAATTTCTTTTGGTTTCATAGCTTCTCTTTCTTGCTGAGTACATTGTACTTACCTCGAATGCATTTTCTTTTATGTGTTTGGGGGTGAGAAGACGAACAGTGTTCGAGGAGAGTTTTGACGATGACGTGTGAAGGCGCTCGTTGAAGTTTCAAGAATGTTTCTTTCCTGTTTTTCTTTGGTGGCTCTTGTAATGATTCCGAGGTAGACTGTTGGTTTCTTTTGGTTGCTACGTACTGTTTTTTTGGGATTTCGTACTTTTTCCAATGTAATAATTTACATTTCTATCTTTAGAATTTCTTGTTTCTATTCTTAGTCGTTGAAAAAAAAAATATACCCGAGTTTTGCTTCCGTTTTGCTTTCATTTGATACGACATAGTAGAGGCTTACGTATAAAATGAATTTACTTTTATTTTATACGTGCGAACGTTCCTTTTCCGGATAAGGACTCGGTGTCCGGGAACGGGGCGTTACAGTTGGTATCAGAGAATTAGAGTTCTTTAGACTTCCTTTCCTTAAGATAAGTTTCTTTAGATCTTTAGTAACGTCTGGTTTTCTTGATCTTTCAGCATGATAACGACAAGGAGAGGCGTTCATGGAGCTGGGAGCTCAGGGGTTAGTCAAGGGGCAGGGAGCCCGGTGCCCGTAGTAGGGGGCGGATTTGTGAGTCAGAATCCTTCGCCTCGTTTGAGTCTTTCACCACCACCCCATACAGCCACACCTACACCAAGGTCTCAACAAGATGGGTCACCGAGGCCGCATCAGAATCTGCCACCCCGACCACCGCCAAGATATAACTACATTTATGGAGAGCCTGGACAAGCACCTATTCGTGTCACTGTAATAGGCGACATTCCACCGATTAGTGCGCCACCACCAGTGACCAATGTGTATCCACCACCATCTAGTGCTTATCCTCCAGTGTATCCTCAGCAGCAGCAGGTCTTTTACCCTCCTCATGTAGGTCATGTTCCTCAACCTACAGTACCACCTTCACCACGCTTTGACCACCAGCAAGGCGTCGGTCATCCACCCTTTGGTTATCAGCAGCCTCAACAGCATCAGTCTTATCAGGGGTACTATCCGTATCCGAATGAGCCTCAAGTAATCCCACCTCATCCTCAACATCAGCAGTATCAACCGCATGTATCTTTCGGTTACCCTCCGGTTCACCCACCAGTTAGACCGGCTTTTGAACACACACCAGCGGTGGATTGGTATACAAGATTGAGGAGAAATCGAGTTGAGAACTTCTTTGGTAATGTGGAGCATTCTAAAGCAGAGGAGTGGATAAGGGGATTCGAGAAAGCTTGTAGGAACATACATGTTCCTGAGACAGAAATGGCACAGCTAGCAGTCAGTTTTATGTTGGGAGCAGCAGAAGCATGGATTGATGCCATCCAAAGCAGCAACGGTAAGGTAACGGATTGGGAAGGGTTCAAGACGATGTTTTATAATGAGTACTTCCCGGTTACAGTTCAAGCAGATAAAGCAAGTGAATTCCTGAAGCACAAGCAAGGTAATCACCTGACAGTGGCCCAGTATACTAATAAGTTCGAGCTAGGAAGGTTCTATCCGGAATTGATGAAGGTAGAAGAGAGAAAGATGGCCCTCTATAAGGATGGGTTGGCCTACGAGATTCAGTCGGGCATGCTAGGATTCACGGCAAGGAATATGGCAGAGTTGATGAAAAAAGCCTTGGAAGTCGAAACTTTCAGGAAGAGAGCTACAGTGGTTGTTAATAATAAGAGAAATTTTGGGACAAGTCAAGGCAGTTATAGGGGAGCGCCACAGCAAGCAGCCAAGAAGACTACGGCTCCTACAGCAGCTAAGGCTCCGAACAGTGCACCACTTTGCCCCAAGTGAAACAGAAATCATACAGGAGAGTGCAGGCAGAGTAGTAACGGTTGTTACGTTTGTGGTGAGCAAGGACACTTTTCTAGAGCGTGTCCAAACAGAGGAAAGAAGAGTGGTTCGAGCCAAGGTAGCGGGAGAGGCGGCCCGAGCCGACCGGTTCGAGTTTTTGCAGCGGATGCCAATTTTGTGGAACCAGAGGATGACGTTATTTCAGGTACCATGTTATGGTTTTATTCTTCTATTAAGATATTTTATAGCGTGATTATTCATGTTGTAACTATATTTAAATAAATGAATATGCATACTAGGTACGATAATGTTAGAAAACCTAGTGGTCATGGTTTTGTTTGACACGGGAGCGTCAAATATTTTTGTGTCAACCAAGGTAGCTAAGAAGTTGGATTTACCTTCAGAACCTTTAAGGAACACTTTGGAGATAACTACGCCGTTAGGGAAGGTATCAAGGGTAACTAGAATGATACCACAAGTGGAAGTTCGAGTCGGACCTTATCGATGTAAGAGCAACTTTACAGTTTTGGACTTTTCGGATTTTGATGTAATCCTCGGAATAGATTGGCTATCCGAGAATTATGTACACTTGGACTGTAAAGAGAAGAAAGTGATTTTTAAAGTACCTGGGAAATCAGACAAGACGTATCAAGGGAATGTGTACAAGCCGAGTAAGAAGAAACATCCGATCATATCAGCGGTTAAGGCGGTAAGGGCTTGTCAGAAGGGTTGTGAAGGCTACTTGTTGTATGCAGTGGACGTGGAACAAGTGAAGCCTAAGTTCGAGGAGACTCCCATAGTGAGGGAATACCCTGAGGTATTTCGAGAAGAGTTACCGAAACATGCCGGACAGAGAGATAGAGTTTGAAATTCAGTTGTTACCGGGAGCGGCACCAGTTGCTAAAGCACCTTACAGAATGGCACCGGCTGAATTAAAGGAGTTGAAAGCTCAACTTAAAGATATGCTTGAAAGGAACATAATTCAGCCCAGTACCTCGCCATGGGGAGCCCCTGTTTTGTTCGTGAAGAAGAAAGATGGCAGCATGAGAATGTGTATCGACTACAGAGCACTGAACAACCTTACCATCAAGAATAAGTATCCCCTACCAAGGATAGATGACCTGTTTAATCAGTTGCAGGGTAAGGAGGTGTTTTCCAAGATCGACCTGAGGTCCGGATATCATCAATTGAAGGTTAAGATAGCAGATATACCGAAGACGGCTTTCAGTACGAGATATGGACATTGTGAGTTCCTTGTCATGCCTTTTGGACTCACTAATGCTCCATCTGCATTTATGGATTTGATGCAGCGAGTTTTCATGCCGTACTTGGATAAGTTCGTGATAGTGTTCATAGACGATATCCTAGTTTACTCTAAGGATGAGAAGGAACACGAGGAACACTTAAGGATAGTGTTGGACACACTGAAGAAGAATCAGTTGTATGCAAAGTTTTCTAAGTGTGACTTTTGGTTGGATCGAGTGAGTTTCTTGGGTCATGTCATTTCGGGAGATGGCATTCAAGTTGATCCGGCAAAGATCGAGGCAGTTGAGAATTGGCCTAAACCTACCACAGTTTCAGAGGTAAGAAGTTTTCTTGGGTTGGCTGGTTACTACCGGAAGTTCGTACAAGATTTTTCGAAGATAGCTACTCCACTCACCAGGTGACACAGAAGAATGTGAAATTTGAATGGACTAATGAGTGTGATAAGGCCTTTCATACCTTGAAGAGTAAGTTGACTACGGCACCAGTGTTAGCAGTTCCGGAGATTTTTGATAACTATGATGTCTACACGGATGCTTCGGGACGGGGTTTGGGTTGTGTGTTGATGCAAGGAGGAAAAGTGATAGCTTATGCATCTAGGCAGTTGAAGGTACATGAGAAGAATTACCCGACACATGATCTAGAGTTGGCAGTGGTAGTATTTGCCTTAAAGACTTGGAGGCATTACTTATATGGGGTTAAAGCAAGGATCTACACCGACCATAAGAGTTTAAAGTATTTCTTCACACAAGAGAACCTGAATATGAGACAGAGGAGATGGTTAGAGTTCGTTAAGGACTATGATTTGGACATTCAGTACCATCCGGGTAAAGCGAATGTAGTGGCAGATGCTCTGAGCAGGAAACCAGTGTTTGCGGCTTCCAGTGTTGAGGTAATGGCAGAAAGGTTTGATGGGTTGGAAATCGAAGCTTGATCAGATTGAAGACCGGCGGTTTGTGGCACCGTTGTTAGCAAGATCGAGTTGATGGATGATATTCGGGGAAAGCAAGACGAAGACCCGGTTTTGTTGGACTTGAAGCGTGTTGCTAGAGAGAAGCCTACGGTTGGTTACGTGTTGGATAAAAGTGGAAATCTGTGGTATCGGGATCGTCTATGTGTACCTAACGTTGGCGACTTGAGACAAATAATTATGGAAGAAGCACATAGGATAGCTTTTGCGGTTCATCCGGGTGCTACTAAAATGTACAGAGACCTAAAGGAAAGATTTTGGTGGCCCTCGATGAAAGTGGAAATAGCCAAGTTTGTGGCCGAGTGTGATGTATGTCAGAAGGTTAAGGCGGAGCATAGAAGACCCGGTGGAATGCTTAAGCCATTGGATATCCCGGAATGGAAGTGGGATAAGATCACAATGGACTTCATCACCGGATTACCTAAGACAAGAGGTGGACACGACGCAATTTGGGTAATCGTGGACAGATTGACCAAATCTGCCCATTTCTTACCGTACAAGGTTGACATGCCATTAAAGAAGATGACGACACTATATCTGGACAACATAGTGAAGCTACATGGAGTTCCAATCTCGATAGTTTCAGACCGTGATTCGAGATTTGTAAGTCGGTTTTGGAAGAGCTTGCAAGAAGCCTTCGGGACTAAGTTGGACTTGAGCACGGCTTTTCATCCTCAGACAGATGGACAGTCTGAGAGGACCATCCAAACGCTCGAGGACATGTTGAGAGCTTGCGTTTTGGAGGTAGGCGGATCATGGGATGACTACCTTCCGGTAGCAGAATTTGCCTATAATAATAGTTTTCACACGAGTATAGGCATGCCGCCGTTTGAAGCGTTGTATGGGAGAAGATGTCGCACGCCATTGTTTTGGGATGAAGTCGGAGAGAGACAGATCACAGGGCCTGAAATGGTAGAACAAGCAAAGGAAAGGGTTCAGTTGGTCAAGAAGAATCAAGGCAGCTCAAGACAGACAGAAAAGTTGGGCTGATGTTAGAAGACGACCTCTTGAGTTTGAAGTCGGCGATAGAGTTTACCTCCGAGCTTCACCGATGAAAGGAGTGAAACGCTTTGGACAAAAAGGAAAGCTAAGTCCAAGGTATGTTGGACCTTTTGAGATTTTGGAGAGAGTTGGGACGTTAGCTTATAAGCTTCAGTTGCGAGAATCAATGTCGAGAGTCCATAATGTGTTTCACGTTTCGATGTTGAAGAAATGTCCGACTAAGAAGGATGTGGAAACTACGGTTGACCCAGAAATCTTACAAGATAACCTTGCATATGACGAGAGACCTATCAAGATCCTAGACCGGAAAGAAAAGATGATTAAGAGACGGATGATCCCTTTGGTGTTAGTTCAGTGGAGCAATCATTCACCCGAGGAGGCAACTTGGGAAGTGGAAAGCGACATGCTTAGTGAGTTCCAAGAGTTTGGGGATTTACGGTATGTTCTAGTTTCGAGGACGAAACTCCTTTTAAGGGGGGGAGAATGTAATATTCCGATTTTCGGGAAAGGGCAGACGTGTCTTTTTGCGAAAACGAAATATTGGATTCGCTTTCCTTTTATTCGGAGTTAAATAATTCGGTGTTTTATATATATGTATCTTCGAGTTATGTATATATATAAATAAAGGAAAGATCAGTTTTTTTTTTAATAAAAGGGGCATATAAGGAAAAGCCTAAGTTTTGGGAGTAGGTATTTAAACGGATAATAACAATGACCTAACCCCTTTGTTAATCACAAATCGATTTGAAACACCCTAAACCCATCCCTGTGGCTGTGAGAGAGAAAAGAGGAGAGACAAGAGTTTTCTCATTTTCGAGAGAAGGAGTTAACCGTTTTCGCATCGGAATCAAGTTTTGGAATCGTTGAGAAGAGGACTACGTTTGGATACCAGTTTGGTTGCCAAAGTTGCAGTCTTTTGCTGGTTTTGGTTTAGTTTTCTGGGCTGTTTTAAGGTAAGGAAAATAAATCCTATGATCTCCTTGCTTTTATAAGGTTAGATGCAAATGTAGGTTGTAGTTGGTGCTAGAATGATGTGTTGATGGTTTGAGTTTTGTCTATAAGTATCATGGCATGTTTAGATATAAGTTTGCTGTGTTTCTGTGCTGTTTTTGCTGGTTTTAGTTGAAATACGATCCGGTAATCGCATGATGATGAAGTTAGGGTTTTGGTCGAACCCAGGTGGACGGGCGTCCGGTTCTCTGGACGGGCGTCCGCTTAGGTCGAATCTCAGACGGGCGTCTGGCTTATCCGGACGGGCGTCTGAGGTGCTAATTTACATTCAGGATTGATACTGTTTTAGGTGGACGGGCGTCCAGCTTTTGGACGGGCGTCCAGTAATGTTCATACGGGCGTCCATGCCTTAAAACGGGCGTCTAGCTGGTTTTGTCACTGTTTCCTTGTGGGTTGTTGTTCAGCCTTATAAACATGATTTATCTTTATGAAACCTTTATACATGATATGTTAAAATGGTATAAACTTAGACAAGCCTGAATTGAGCTTCTGATTCGTTCAGTTAAAACACCGAATGTACTCTTAAAGGGAGTTGAAGTTCGGATCCGTCGGAAGAGCATGATAGGCTTGTGCTTTGATGAATTAGGGTTCATCATTGGCTGTGTATGTGCTAGGACTTGTCCGTGTCTAGTGGTCTAAGAAGAGAGTAGTTGTGTGAGGGAGGATACTTGAAAATACTTAGGTTGGCTAGCTAATAACCTAATAAACAACGTATGTGACTAGTAAAAGATTAAACAACACGTCTCTCTTGGCTAGGCACCAGGCTAAATCGTGATGCATGTGCTACCTCTGAAGGTGGAAGAACTTCGTAGGTCAAAAAGACCCTAAGTACGGAGGGACTCTGCTGAGGTGTGCGTGCTATCGGAGTCTACCTTTTCTAGATTTCGTGGATATTGGTGTGATCCACTAATATGTTGGAAAAGAGTGTTCCCAAGGTAGAAGAACTCTGTAGGTCAAAGACCCTAAGTACAGAGGGACTCTGCTGAGGGGATGCGCGTAGTGCCCTTGAGTGCGGTTGTAACATAGATAGGTTAAGTTAGAAACAGTTAGTCACAACATGTTGATGAGCATGAAGTGAACCCTAGATTGAGTCGGTCTCTTATAACCAAATAAACGACTTAAATATCTCTCCTTATAATTTCTTTTGGTTTCATAGCTTCTCTTTCTTGCTGAGTACATTGTACTTACCTCGAATGCATTTTCTTTTATGTGTTTGGGGGTGAGAAGACGAACAGGTGTTCGAGGAGAGTTTTGACGACGACGTGTGAAGGCGCTCGTTGAAGTTTCAAGAATGTTTCTTTACTGTTTTTCTTTGGTGGCTCTTGTAATGATTCTGAGGTAGACTGTTGGTTTCTTTTGGTTGCTACGTACTGTCTTTTGGGATTTCGTACTTTTCCAATGTAATAATTTACATTTCTATCTTTAGAATTTCTTGTTTCTATTCTTAGACGTTGAAAAAAAAATATACCCGAGTTTTGCTTCCGTTTTGCTTTCATTTGATACGACATAGTAGAGGCTTACGTATAAAATGAATTTACTTTTATTTTATACGTGCCGAACGTTCCTTTTCCGGATAAGGACTCGGTGTCCGGAAACGGGGCGTTACATGATGATATTTCATGTTAATATTTGATAATGTGGCTCCTTCTCTTGTGCAGGGTAAAAGATTTATGTTTTGATGTCAAACACGTGTCACATTATCGGCTCTATCCAGATTGCTTTTTTTTGGTTCCCGTTGGTTTTGCATATGGATCATTTGAATTGTAATTGTTGGTCATTGCCATCATTTGTATTGGTTCCCGTTGGATTGCATGTAGACCTGGACTGTGTAATCACTTTAGTATTTCGCCATATTTTTTGGATGACGACATGTTTTGTAAGCAAAGAAAAAAATATAACATTTGACGATGACTGATTATGTCACCTTGATTATCCGGGCCCTAATTGAATCTAGTGATAAACACACACAAAACCCTAATGCCTAAAGTGTGGGATGGTGTCGTTTTAATGTTTTGCGGCTGAGTCAAAGAATGTATCATAGATTGCCTACGTATCATGTTAGGTCCCAGGAATCCAGCCTTACGTAGTTCCTGGAATGAAGTATTTATAATGACAACACATGCCCTAACCCTAATATTAAGTCGGCTTATGTTATTGTCATATTTACCCTTTATGGGCCTTAACCCTTGGCCAAGTTATCACTGTTAATGGGCCTGGTCAGCTGGTGCGGACTCTGTCATCCATGTCGATATTGCCGACCTATGGTACTCGACTCTGGGACTCATTGTCCTACACTACTCGATTGTCGATCGTCGTAGCCTCGAGTCTGGGCATCGACATAAGTAACTTGGCGTTAATTCATAGTGTGATGACCAATCGATAGACGACACGTGGAGGGGTGAAACCCTGTATCGTCATAAGCCCCCCAGACTTGAGAGAGCGACTCCCGTTGTCCGAGGTCGAGTCTGTCACATGAATCGTCTTCGAGTTGGGTCATCCTTTGGGCGGAAAAAGCCCGCCATTTGCAACCCTAACTGCTCGTAGCCACATGGCGTGACGTCATGGTACATAGACGCTTCGTATTCAGCAAATCATAACGCGTCATTGCCTTGATTCTCGTGATTTCAGGGGGTTATAACTCCCCACTACTCAGGTCTTTTCAAATCATTTGCAAATCTCGGCTAGCATAAAAGGAGAGAGAGGGAAGTTGAAGCAGAGCCTATTCATCACTTCATTCACAAATTCCAAATTCCAAACGCCAAGTAAGCTTCTTTTTCCTGTGTTATTCATCTTATTCTTTGATTCATCTATGTCCAGTAGTAGTGCCACTGAATCGGAGATGGGTAGTGAAACACCGGTCCGTAGCCAAACTCCGGCGCCTGTTTCTTCTGAACATCTTCTCCGGCAAGATTCCGGCGAGCCCATAGCTTCTTCCCCTCCTGTCCCTAACCAACTCAAAAAGCTAGTCACCAGGATGGATGGGAAAGGTGCTAAAGGGTGTCTCAGTGCTCTTTCTCTTGAAGATGTTACCAGACTTTGCCGGAAATGCAATATCACCAACCCTCCATTTGAAGCTCGACTCCCTTCTGGCCTTCATAAGTTTTCCGATGAGCCCCCGGAAAGATTCCGCACTGTCTACGAGGGGCAACTCTTGAGTGGGTTAAGATTTCCACTCTGTCCGGCCATCCTTACGGCCCTAGACCATTATGAGATAAGCGTTTCGCAGTTGGCCCCAAATGCTGTCAGGACTCTGATGGGGTTTATCATAGCATGTTGAGTCGCGGGAGTCTGCTTCTCGATACTCTGTTTCGGTATTACTATCATATCGCTGCTACACCAGACAAGCTGTGGTATACCTTTCAGAGGAGGCTGAATTGGCTTGAATTCGTCACTAGAGGGCCTTCTTCTCACGGGGAGTGGAAGCCTCGTTTCTTCTTCCTTCATCACATCCTGGAGAACCCTTATATAGGGCAATGGAGATCGAGAGGCGTGAAGAAGGAAAAACTGGGGAATGTTCATGTTCCTACAGAGGCCCGACTACTAGGGGGCTTTAGCTTCGAGGTGTGCACTTGAGAATTGAGCCTCCTATACAATCTAGCCCACCTGGAGGAGGCTGGACCGATTCCATACGCAAACCTTCATGCCCAAGACCAAGAGAACCGTAGGGGCTTTGCTTGTTTTGTCGTCATATTTGTTATTCTGTCGAGTCTGATAACTTGTTATTTGTTGATCAAGACTAATTTGTTCTTTTTGTCTTGCAGTGGGAAAATTCTCCAAGGTTAGCGATCCTACACGCCTTCCTCCATCGGCGGTTGTGGCTGCTCCAACTCTTGAGGATCGGGCTGTGCCTGAAGTGCCTGTGGCTGAAACCAGGGTGCCTTCTTCTTCTAGAGAGGGGGGTGCTTCTCGGCCTGAGCCTACCCCTGTTGCCGTCTAGTCGACGGTGCCGGCTCGATCATCCGAGCATCCTCCGACCTCTAGCGGCTTATCAGTCCGTTATGGCTCGCTTCGAAACGAGGATGAGGAGGTGCCGGCCAAAAAAAGGCCCGACCAAAAAAAGGCCTGACCCCAGCTGTTGAAGTAAATATCGAGGAACAAGTAGCCCCGACCAAAAAAAGGCCTACCACTGCCGAGCTGGTGAGGGAGCAACACAGGCAGGCAAAGAGGACTAAAGCTGTTGAGGCTTCTCTCGAGCCAGAGGTCGATGTGAACTGGATCGCAGATGACTGCACAGCACTCGAGGACAAGGCTCTATCCCATGCTCTTCGGAGGTCGGCCCGCCTCGTAAGTCGATTATCTTTGTCCTCTTTAAATGTTTATTTCTCTCGAGGTCTATGCCTTGTCAATTATTTGACATCTCATTTTCTTTTTATAGAATAATCTTCTCAGTCGAGAGGCTGCCTGATGGCTGGCCAAAATGGGAGAGTCGGAAGACGATCTACGGAAGGAAAACGGTAGACTGCTGCAGGATAATGTTGCAAAGGGTGCCGCCATCACTGGTATGGAGTCTCAATTTGAGGCGCTGAAGCCCGAGGCGGAGGCCGAGGTCACGAAATTGCAGACTGCCTTAACTTGCTACCGCTGATGACTTGGCTTGAATAAAGAGAGAACGACATGATCAGGGCAGGGAGTTACTTAAGCTGGACGAGGACTTCGAAAAGGTGCAACAGGCGCACAAGGCTTCGTTGGATGACGTGGCGAAGGCTCAACATGAGAGGGATACTTTGAAGGTCGAGCTGAGAGTCGAGCGGGAACAGGTCCTTGCAAAGATCGAGGAGGCCAAGGCAGAAGCAATCCTTGAGTATCGAAAGTCTAAGAACCTCGATGTTGATCTGGAGGTGCTCATGCGTGCCGCCATGATGGATGGCTATACCTTGACCGTGACCCAAGCGAAGGTGGTTAACCCAAGTTTCGATGCGTCGACGCTCGAGAAGCCCATGTTCAATAATCCTAAGGCAGAGAATTTTTACGACCAGTACAACGAAGAGTTCCAACAGGGAGAATCTTTAGCCATCAAGTATGGTCACCTCTGCCCCTACTGCTGAGCCGACTTCTGCCATCCCTGAGCCGACCCCTGAAGCCGACCCTTGATTGTTTGCCTTTTCAAAATTTTCTTTTGTTGACTTGTCATTTGAAATTTGTTGTAATGATGTTACATTATTTTGAATCAACTTTTGCTGGTCTTTTGGACCTGGCCTCGTTTTGTATCAACTTTTATTTTGAATTTGATTCGATTTTGCAATATTTTTATTGTCTATGTTTCTTGTCTCGATGTTTTATAGCCTTTCGCTTGTCGAGCCTTTGGCTCTGTTCGCTATTCGCTTTGCTAACGTCGTGTTGCCCCCCAAGTGTATTATGAACCTCTGGTTCTTATTGCACTTATGAGTTTTGCTGAGATCGACTCGTTTGCCTTGGCCTTTTTTCCTCATAGGCTTATCTGGCCTTAGGTGGAGTGTTCTAGTCCGACTATGCGAACTGTTCCTTTGCTTTGGCCTTTTTCACCCTTTGGGCTCATTCAGCTCTCGATTGGGACGTTTGGCCCGACTATGCGAACCGTCCTTTGTCTTGGCCTTTTTTGCCTCATAGGCTCGTTCGGCTTTCGACTGGGACATTTGGCCCGACTATACGAACCGTCCTTTGCCTTAGCCTTTTTCGCCTCTTAGGCTCGTTTGGCTTTGGCTGGGACAGGTGGCCCGACTATGCGAACCGTCCTTTGCCTTAGCCTTTTTCGCCTCTTAGGCTCGTTTGGCTTTGGCTGGGACAGGTGGCCCGACCATGCGAACCGTCCTTATTCTTTGTCGACTGTACTGCCTTTACATTTTATATCACACTGGACTTGTAATGTTGCGGCTATAAATCCTAACATAAAAGCATCTCGAGAAAAAACATATTTATTAGAATACTTATAAGATTGTCTCATGGACTTATTACAAGATTGAAAAATGAAAAGCAAACAGAAATTGATCGAAACAAAGCTTATCTTAAACATAGTACTTCCTCAGGTTGTTGGCGTGCCAATGTCGAGGAACCGTGGTTCCATCTGCTCGCCCAAGTTGATAGGACCCTTTGGGGTGAACCTTCAGAATCTGATATGGGCCTTCCCAATTCGGGGTCAAATTCCCGATCGCCTCTTGCCGATTTGCTTCGTTCTTTCTGAGAACCAGATCTCCGACTTTGAAATATCGGTGCCTAACCCTCGAGTTGTAATACTGAGAGATCTTCTGTTTGTACCTTGCCATCCTGGCTGAGGCTATCTCTCTTCACTCCTCCACGTTATCCCTTTCATGTCGAAGTTTGGGGTTATTTGTTTCAACATTAAAGGCCAGAACTCGAGGAGAAGGAACACCAATCTCGGCGGGTATCACCGCTTCGCACCCATATACTAGAGAGAAAGGAGTTTCTCCTATTGATGAGTTAGGAGCTATCCTATATGACCATAGGATGCTCGGGAGTTGTACTGCCCAGTCTCGACCTTCTGCCTCTAGCCTCTTCTTCAGCCCCAACTTGATCTGTCAATTTGTCTGCTCGACTTGCCTGTTTGCCTGGGGGTGAGCTACTGTTGATAAGGATTTTTGCATCATTTAAAGAAAAGAAAATTTATAAACCCATACTTAGATGCAAAACTAACTCCTAACCGGCCAAACACCGGGTAGTTGATAGTATAGCGAGATAAGTAAGGGGTCGATCCACAGGGAATTAGGACGTTGAATCTAATTTCATTAATCTTTCCAATTGTTACTACTAGTTATTACTAAATCTAAACTAAAGCGGAAGATAAACTGGACAGAGGATTTTTAGTCCAAAGCCAGGAAGGATAAAAACGATAAAAACGAAATAAAACTACTAACTATGAAATAAATAAACGAAGATGATCATGGTGGATAAACAGTTGAACAAACAAAATCGTCCTATCCAACAAATCCCTCTATCTCCTCTCTAAGATTATCTCATGATGATTAACTAAAGACGTGGTTCACCTCACAAAGGTATGAATCCTACTTTCGTAGTAATTCGCCTATCAATCTCATCATCTTTCGATCTATAGAGATTAACGCATACAAAACGAGGTGTAAGATCTTTCAATCTAATAACCTAGATAATCAACCTATCAAATTTCGTTATGTCAAGGTTAAAAATCACATCTTTTCTATGGTGATCTACGGTTTAACAAGACTCACATCAAATTAAACATCAACAAGCAACGATCTTTCGATATGCATTGCAATGACAAATAAACATAGAAAAGATACACCTTTAGATAAAGATCATACAAACAAACTTAGATTAAAGAATAGAAAAACCTGATGAAAAGGGTTCAAAAGCTTGAACATGCTCAGCCCCAAAAATCAGCAAAACAGTAACAAAAAGAGAAGAAATTAAAGCACCTAATCTAACCCGGATCACCCGAGCACAAGGCTCGGGTGACCGGCCTTGAAAGCTCCCAGAAAAGACTGCGGCTGCTCTGAGTGTTTTCTGATGTAAAATGTCGAATAATTCCTCTTCTAATGGGTTTGGGATCTGCTGGTATTTATAGGAAATCAATGGCAGAGATCTTGAACGCCAGTTTCAGAGTTTGAACTCCAGTTCAGGCATGTAGAACGCCAGTTCCATGCTGTTTCTGAGCTCTCAGTACTGCTTTGGACTTCCTGGAACGCCAGTTCTGAACGCCAGTTCCATCTTCAAAACGCCAGTTCTGGCTTTTGAACTCCAGTTCCACCTGTGCTGAGCTAATCCGATGATTCTTTGTCCTTATCTCTTAACACCCCATCCTTATCCATTGTAACAAACCTTATCTCTTGGATATTCTAGATGATTCATGACTTGTCCTCCTTGATCTTATCCTTTTGCCACTTGTCAATTCCAAACTTCAACACTTGTGAGCTCCTAATTAATCAATGAATAACACCAAAATGTAATACAATTCCAAATTAATAATAAATCATCAATTATGCACATAATTCGCTACGTTTTGGAATTAACTCATTAAAAATATCATTTGCTCAATATTTAAATATAAGGCTCGATTTCTATGAATATAATACGAATATGGGGGAATTTTATATAAAATAAATCGTTATAAATCATACAATTTGACCTTTAACAACTCCCCCATACTTAGCTTTTTGCTCGTCCCGAGCAAAACAAAACAAAAAACATACTATCAAGAATCCACATAACCTGACACTAGATGTAGTCGTGCTCACGACAAGCTAGTATTCAGCAAATCGAAGTCACTCGGTGATTGTGTGTGCAGAACCTACTAAACTTCCACCGATCCTCTCTTGATGTATTAAATCAAGCACTAACAGTCATCCGGTTAAATAAACGAAAGTTTCATTCTGTCTACAGCACTTACCCTACAAAAATTACTTGTCAAGAATAAAGTAACTAACTCACATTTAAATTCTTTTACTTGGTGTCAAGAAAATACCTTTCAGGTCTCTACTGGGTTTAGATCAACTCGACTCAGAGTTCTAAAAACACAAACTTCTCGCGTCTCAAAAGTATAACACTCTCCCCTACTTTAGAGGCAGTCACCCTGAGATCACTCAAACCCGTACTGTCCAAGGTAAACCACACTCCCCAATTGGGGCAGTATCCAAATGGACTCGAGGTGAAATTTATCATATATATATAAGATATTATATTCTCGCCCAAACTCTTCGGAAACTCTTGATCAGGTATCTTTTCTAACACATTCAAGACTTTTAAGGTTCTCAAGAACACTAAGGTACTGAGATTCTAACTGTGAGTATAGTACGAATTCTTAACTTTCATCAATGCTAAATAAGTGTTATCTGCATCGAGAGTTGGCTATCCTTTAACTAACCGGAGACTATTTTATATTTGGTTCTTCATCTAATAGGTTCGTGAAATGAAATCCAAGTGAGCGTCGATCTACTAAATCTATTCTTAGAACATGACACGACTACTGAAAACAACTAAAGGTGCCAGATTATAAAACTAGCATGCAAGTGAAATGACATTACTCGGGACAAAAACAAAAATTTTGAAAAATTTAGCATTTTTCATAGAAATATGACTAATATGGTAAAAGAATGTAGATACTAATCCCTTCCCCCACACTTAGATTGCAACTTGTCCTCAAGTTGTACAGAAATAAAAAGTTTAGGAACTTAGCTGATTGTATTTCCAAGCTGGCAATTCTGGAAAGAACCCCTGAAGAACCAAAATTGCTTGACTATCCTTGGAAATGTGGAGCATCACAGATCCAAGTAAGCTTGAATAGATCAGTAGACTTGTGGAGCATCACAGGAATACTGACATCGACGTGAAAGCGCACAACAGCTATCAAAAGTGTCCTGCATACTTGATCAGTGCAAAAAGAGTCTACGGGGAAAAAGAATTATACATTGAAAACACAAGGAGAATAAATCATAGAGATGTTTCAGATTAAGCTCAGATAAGGGTGGAACATATACATGGACATTGCAAAATAGTAGGCTAGGTGCAACTACATTACAATGCAAACTACATTACAATGCAAACTACATGATATGTAATCCTAATAAAAGAAAACGCAAACAGGCTCAGGCTGAGCAGGTTGTGAAGACAACCCTACAGTGACTACGGCCCTTAAAGAAAAGAAAACAATGCAACTAGATGACATGCAACTAAATGAGATGCAGAAATAAAAGAAAATAAAAGAAAGAGAACTAGCCCACTCATTTGCAACATGACATGTATAAAATAAACGCCTACCAAATAATGACAGGTTACGATAAACGACAGTGCTGTCCATTACAATGCAGTGTAGACGCGCCTTAAGACTCATCAAAAGTGATAGCATTATGGAAACCAACAGTTAGCTATACTAAACAGATATAACTCATAAGACGCGATGGTAGCATACGGAAAACCGACAGTAGCTACCCATATGAGTTACAAAATAACAAGAAAGCACATAAGTCTCAAAGCTTAAAAGATTCATCACAGCGGTATGTAGCATACGGAAACCGACATTAGCTACTAAATAACAATAAGACCAGTTATAGCTTACGAGAACCGACAGTCACTATAACTTGCATAGATGAATCAAGTATATTAAAGTAAATCAATTATTTAACATGGATTCGTAGATGGAAAGATATGAATATGCAAGTTCAGAACATCTACGTAAAAATAAATAGCCACGAAGCTAGTATAAAATTATCCATGTCAAACAGAAGCATTAAAAATCAGATCAAGGAAAATTGAACCTGAACTGCATTTCTCAGACCAAACGGACGTTCATGCAGCTGGACGAGCGTTCATCTGAAAATTTAGCACTGAACGGGCGTTCCCTCACTCAAACGGGCGTTCCCCTGCATATTATAAACTTGGACGGGCGTTCGGATGCCTTGAACGCTCGTCCATTTCCAAAAATGCACAGATAGGCAGGAAAAATAACAGCAACCCAAAACTAATCATAAACTCAACACACATATAGCACAGACAACAGCCACAGATAAATTTTTAGCACAGGGGTCAGATTAGAAATCACCTAAACACATAATTCACGTTGAACAAATTGAGTAAAAAAACTTTTTGCACATTCTTAACCAAACGGTCATCGAAACACGGCAAAAATAAAAACTCTCAATTTAGTTAACGCTACTTTTATTGAACACAGTAAATTGTAACAAAATCAAGAATTAACTCAAGTAGATTCAACAAAACACCGATTCCCCGGCAACGGCGCCACTTTTGTTGAGAAGGATTTTTGCATCATTTAAACAAAAAATTTTATAAACCCATACTTAGATGCAAAACTAACTCCTAACCGGCCAAACACCGGGTAGTTGATAGTATAGCGAGATAAGTAAGGGGTCGATCCACAGGGAATTGGGACGTTGAATCTAATTTCATTAATCTTTCCAATTGTTACTACTAGTTATCACTAAATCTAAACTAAAGCGGAAGATAAACTGGACAGAGGATTTTTAGTCCAAAGCCAGGAAGGATAAAAACGATAAAAACGAAATAAAACTACTAACTATGAAATAAATAAACGAAGATGATCATGGTGGATAAACAGTTGAACAAACAAAATCGTCCTATCCAACAAATCCCTCTATCTCCTCTCTAAGATTATCTCATGATGATTAACTAAAGATGTGGTTCACCTCACAAAGGTATGAATCCTACTTTCGTAGTAATTCGCCTATCAATCTCATCATCTTTCGATCTATAGAGATTAACGCATACAAAACGAGGTGTAAGATCTTTCAATCTAATAACCTAGATAATCAACCTATCAACTTTCGTTATGTCAAGGTTAAAAATCACATCTTTTCTATGGTGATCTACGGTTTAACAAGACTCTCATCAAATTAAACATCAACAAGCAACGATCTTTCGATATGCATTGCAATGACAAATAAACATAGAAAAGATACACCTTTAGATAAAGATCATACAAACAAACTTAGATTAAAGAATAGAAAAACCTGATGAAAAGGGTTCAAAAGCTTGAACATGCTCAGCCCCAAAAATCAGCAAAACAGTAACAAAAAGAGAAGAAATTAAAGCACCTAATCTAACCCGGATCACCCGAGCACAAGGCTCGGGTGACCGGCCTTGAAAGCTCCCAGAAAAGACTGCGGCTGCTCTGAGTGTTTTCTGATGTAAAATGTCGAATAATTCCTCTTCTAATGGGTTTGGGATCTGCTGGTATTTATAGGAAATCAGTGGCAGAGATCTTGAACGCCAGTTTCAGAGTTTGAACTCCAGTTCAGGCATGTAGAACGCCAGTTCTGGCTGTGGAACGCCAGTTCCATGCTGTTTCTGAGCTCTCAGTACTGCTTTGGACTTCCTGGATTCCATCTTCAAAACGCCGGTTCTGGCTTTTGAACTCCAGTTCCACCTGTGCTGAGCTAATCCGATGATTCTTTGTCCTTATCTCTTAACACCCCATCCTTATCCATTGTAACAAACCTTATCTCTTGGATATTCTAGATGATTCATGACTTGTCCTCCTTGATCTTATCCTTTTGCCACTTGTCAATTCCAAACTTCAACACTTGTGAGCTCCTAATTAATCAATGAATAACACCAAAATGTAATACAATTCCAAATTAATAATAAATCATCAATTATGCACATAATTCGCTACGTTTTGGAATTAACTCATTAAAAATATCATTTGCTCAATATTTAAATATAAGGCTCGATTTCTATGAAAATAATACGAATATGGGGGAATTTTATATAAAATAAATCGTTATAAATCATACAATTTGACCCTTAACAACTTGTCTGTCAATTTGTCTGCTCGACTTGCCTGTTTGCCTGGGGGTGAGCTACCGAGGTGAAGTGTTGACTGATGTGATACTCACTACACCATTCTCTGACTCTCCGGTCTTTGAACTGGGTACCATTATCTGAGATCAAAGCCTTTGGAGTGCCGTACTTACATAGAATGTCGACCCACCAGAATTTTTTGATGGTTGCAGCTCTGATGTCGGGCAAAGCATTGGCTTCTACCCATTTGGTGAAGTAATCCACAGCAACGACCACAAATTTGAGATTTCCTGGGGCTCGGGGTAGAGGCCCAACTATATCGACTCGTCACTGGTCGAAAGGCCAGGCTGATGAGATGACATTCATTTCTTGGGCTTGTTGATGAGAGATGTTGTCAAGGATCTGACAAGGTTTGCATCTCTGAACAAGGTTATTCGCATCTCGTTGCATCGACGGCCAAAAATAACCAGCTGACTTGCACTTTCGAGCCAACATCCTGGCCCCACAATGATTTCCACAAGCTCCTCTGTGAATTTCTTGTAGGAGATATTCGCCTTCCGTCTCGGAAACACACCTAACCATGGGCTCTCAAAAGACTTTCTATAAAGGATATTGTCAAAGAACGCATACCGTGTCGATTGGAGTCGGACCTTCCTTGACTGTACTTTATCCGATGGGAGAATTCAATCCTTAAGGTAGAGGGCAATCGAGTCCATCCATGTGGCCTGCTGAGTGATCGGCTGGGCCTCAGACTCTTTGTAGCTTCTGTCTGTCAATAGCTTGACCAGAACCTTCTTACTTGAGACGAAACTCGATGCGAGTTTTGACAGTGCATCGGCCCTCTTATTCTGACTTCGGGGAATCTGCTCGAACTGAACTTTCTAGAATTTAGGTATAAGGCCTTGCACCACTGCTAGATAGTTCCTCATGGTTTCCTCTTTAGCCTCATACTCCCATTTAACGTGATTTACTACCAACTGTGAGTCACTGTAAACTAACACATTTCGACACCTAGCTTCAGAGCAAGTTTCAGACCTGTGATCATTGCTTCATACTCGGCCTCGTTGTTTGTTGCTTTGAAATCAAACCAAAGGGCGTATAGGAACTCCTCACCTTTTGGGCTGACCAGAAGGAGACCTGCTCCTGCCCCTTCCTTGCTCGAGGCTTCATCTACTTGGAGGGTCTATCTTTCCCCTAGATTCTGCTTCTCTTGATCAAGTTGGATGGAAATCCCCTCCGTTAATAAATCTGCCAAGGCCTGAGCCTTTATTGCGGTTCGAGGGACAAACTCGATATCATACTGTGCTATGTCTACTACCCATTTTGCCAGCCGACCTGAAGTGTCGGGCTTCGCCAAGATCTGCTTCAGTGGTTGGTCAGTGACTACATCAATAGAATGGGCTTGGAAATAAGGCCTCAGCTTTCTCGAGGCATAGACAAGGCATAGTGCTAGTTTCTCAGCTGGTGAGTATCGGACCTCGGGGCCATGTAGTGCCTTACTGACAAAGTAGATAGGCACCTGGCCATGTACTTCTTCTTGAACTAAGCTGCACTCACTGCTTCCTCGCATACTGCCAAATAGACTAAAGCCTTCTCCTCTTCTTGAGGTGAAGTGAGGGTGGGTAACTCGACAAATAAACTTTCAACTCCTCGAAGGCTGTCGACATTCATCGTTCCAATGAAAAGGACGGGTCTTACGGAGAATCTTGAAAAATGGTAGTGCACGCTGTGCGGACCTCGATAAGAATCTGTTGAGAGCGGTCATTCGACCAGTGAGCCTTTGTACCTCTTTTGTATTCCGGGGAGCCGGCATTTTCTTCAAAGTGTTGATTTGGTCCGGGTTCGCTCGAATCCCGTCCTTCGAAATCATATATCCTAAAAACATGCCCAACCTGACCCCAAAGGTGCACTTCTTTGGATTCAACCTCATCTGTGTATCCTCAGCACTTTGAATACCTCTCAAGCATCCACCAAATATTGCTTCATAGACCGACTCTTGATCAGCAAGTTGTCTACATACACTTCCATGCATCGACCAATCTGTTTGGCAAAGATCTTGTTGACTGCTCTCTGATATGTAGCCCCAGCATTTTTCAAACCGAATGGCATGGTTACATAACAGAAAGTGCCAAATTCCGTGATAAAAGCTGTTTTTTCTGCGTCTCGGGGGTCAATTAAAATCTGATGGTATCCTTTGTACACATCCAGGAAACCAAACACTTCGAAATCGATGGTAGAGTCTACTAACCTATCGATTTTCGGCAAAGGATATGAGTCCTTCAGGCATGCTTTGTTCAAATCGGTGAAGTCTACGCAAATGCGCCAACTGCCATCGGGTTTCTTGACCAACACCGGGTTGGCTAGCCACTCTGGATAGAATACTTCTCTTACTATCTAGGCCGATAGTAGATTACCGACTTCCGATTCTATTGCTTCCAGTCGATTGGACGCAAAGTTTCTCTTCTTTTGCTTAACCGGCTTTTTGGCTTGATCTATCTCGAGCTTATAAACCACGATGTCGGTAGGCAACCCTGGCATGTCGGTAGCTTTCCAGGCAAAGACATCTCTGAATTCGACCAACAACTCGATTAGCGACTGTTTATCTTTGGCTGGAATCCAAATCCCGTCTTGTACACACTGAGCGTCTTCTCCTTCACAGAGACGAACATTCTCAACTGCATCACTAGAGACCCAACTATTCTCTTCTTCTTCCTCTGGAATCAGTTCCTCGACTAAGATTTGTTGTACCGCCATTTTCCCATTCATGACAATGGAGTTACAACTCCGCGCGACTTCAACATCTCACTTTACCTCATGGGAACCGTTCCTGGTGGGAAATTTCATGCTATTGTGGAAAGTGGAGACGATAGCATGACGGTCGAAGAGCACTAGTCATCCCAAGATGACATTATAAGCAGAGGGAGCTTTGACTACTACATAGCTCAATTCAAGTGTCCTTCCCTTATCTCCGTCCCCAACTGTTGTGAGTAACTTTATCGAGCCCATAGGATGAACTGCTTGCCCTGTGTATCCAAACAGAGGAGATGCTATCGAGCTAGATCTTTCTCTTTCAACTTCATCACCTGAAAATCCGAGTAATACAAAATGTTTACTGCGCTGCCGTTATCGATGCAGACTCTCGATACACGGGCTCGACTAATCACGGCCTCGATAACCAAATCTTCTCTATGACTCCTAGACTTGGGGATATCATCTCGGGGTCCATACCGACTTTCATCGTAAATCTAGGCTGCTTACGCTAGCTCGAGCTATCAGCTGGCTCTCGATTACCTTGGTCTTTGTCGCTCTCCTCTGGTCCAAAGATCATGTTAACATAACTGTTCGGCCTATTATCGTCATATCTATCTCGACCGTAGTTATCTCTATTATTTCCCTCATGACTTGGAGATCGATTCCTCTGAGGTGATCGGTCTCTCCATCTCTGATTTTCTCGGCCTCGACCCCTATCATGATCGGAGTTCTCCTTTTATACTCTCCATGCCCCTGGGCCCATCAAGGAGAGATCTATCAACCACTTCATCTAACTTCCCTTCCTGAATGCAGATGTCAATATCTTTTTCCAGGACATGACAATCCTCTGTTGTGTGACCTATATCTTCATGAAATTCACAATACTTGCTCGAATTCCTCTTTCCTCGAGGTTTCTTCAATGAAGGTGGTCTTCTCGCTATGTTATTCGAGAGCATGATCGATAACACCTCGGCTCGAGACTGATTAAGCGGAATGAAATCCTTATCACGCATGGGTCCCTTCTTTCCCCCGCGGTCTGAGGCGGGTGTTTCTATACGGTCCCTGACCGAAGGTTTACTCTACA
Organism: Gentiana dahurica var. dahurica; assembly: GCA_024500145.1. Lineage (NCBI taxonomy): Eukaryota > Viridiplantae > Streptophyta > Magnoliopsida > Gentianales > Gentianaceae > Gentiana > Gentiana dahurica. The sequence continues at coordinate 78,788,552 of CM044898.1, read as the reverse complement.
CATCCTGTCTCCTGGGTTGATTCTTGTTCGGACCTCGATTATCCTTTTTCCAATCCATCCAGTCGGATTGGGTGTGCCTGCGCACTGCCTTTTCCCTTTGACAGAATCGATGTACCACGTTGACACACTCGTCCATGGTGTGAGGAACATCTCTGCTCAACTTCATGTACAACTTCGTGTTACGCAGTCTCCCTATGAATGATGTGATCAGAAGTCGATCATCTGCATCCTTGACCTGCACGGCCTCGAGATTATATCTCTTCAGATAATCTAGCACTGCTTCATCCTTTTGCTGCCTCATGTTCATGAGGTGCGTGTCACTTAAATGAAATATCTTGTTGACGATGAAGGCGTCCCAAAACTTGCGGGCTAGCATGGCAAAACTGGAAATCGACCCGGGCCGTAGCTTGGTAAACCATTCCCTGGCTCGACCTACGAGCAGCATTCAAACGCTCGACATCGCATCACATCGGGTGCGCCATCCAACCTCATCTAGGACAGATACCTGTGTAGATGGTCTTCCGGGTCGGTAGTGCCATCATAAGGTTCTATCTTTGGTATCTTAAACCCCTTGGTTTTAAGGAAGCACTCGATCTCCTTAGTGAAAGGGGACTCCAACCATAGCGAGACCTTATTTTTCCCCAAAATAACGTCCAGTTCCTCCCTGACGCTATCTTCATCCACTTTCTGATGCTTTTGTTGAATCTCGCGCCTCTTTCTCTCGACAGAGCTAGAGGACGCACTGAATTCGTCTCTGGGAGTTTGCTTGGGCTTGTCTACAGCGTCTTTCAGACCGCCTTCTGCCGCGGCGTGTTTCTGGCCGCCGGTTGCTTGTTTTTTGCGCTGTAACTACCTCTGCTATAATTCTGGACATTAATTAAAGATCCTCCCTTGCTAATTGATCCACTAGCGCTCGGTGTTCCGGAGCAAGACCTTGCTTTTCTCTCTGAGGATCTTCACGTACAAGATCCAAGACTGGACCTTTTCCTCCTTGCTTTTCTCGCTGAGGCTCTTCACGGGCAAGATCCAAGACTGGATCTTTTTCTCCTTGCGTATCGGGATATAATGGCTCATTAATCTGTGAGCTTTGCTCTGCAGCTTTGGATGCGGCTTTTCTAGGAGGCATCGTGATCTTGGTGTATTCAACAATAGAAGGACCCTCCTTCTTGCACCAATGACGATGACTGATTATGTCACCATGATTATCTGGGCCCTAATTGAATCTAGTGATGAACACACACAAAACCCTAATGCCTGAAGTGTGGGACGGTGTCGTTTTAATGTTTTGCGGCTGAGTCTAAGAATGTATCTTAGATTGCTTACGTATCCTGTTAGGTCCCAGGAATCTAGCCTTATGTAGTTCCTGGAATGAGGTATTTATAATGACAACACATGCCCTAACCCTAATATTAAGTCGGCTTATGTTATTTTCATATTTACCATTTATGGGCCTTAACCCTTGCCCAAGTTATCACTGTTAATGGGCCTAGTCAGCTGGTGCGGACTCTGTCCTCCATGTCGATATTGCCGACCAGCGGTACTCGACTCTGGGACTCATTGTCTTACACTGCTCGATCGTCGATCGTCGCAGCCTCGAGTCTGGGCATCGAGATAAGTAACTTGGCGTTAATTCATAATGTGATGACCAATCGAAAGATGACACGTGGAGGGGTGAAACTCTGTATCGTCAACATTGTTTCGTCGGTCTTTGCGCACCTATGATTGCTATTACTATTTTTTCCCCTTTCCGTTTATATTCTGAAAAGAAGTTGGGGGAAAATATTTCTCATCATCCATCAAAACAATAGTACAATATTTATAGTATAATCTAGGGTTTCCACTCCTATCCATAATTACCAAATTATCCTTACTAATATAATACAAATACATCATAATTTAATATATCATCGTCGCAATATCCCCCCTCAAGGTGGAGCATGGAGATCACGAACGCCCAGCTTGCGCAAGAAAAACTCAAATTGTTGTTGTCCCAATGCCTACGTAAAAATGTCCGCCAACTGATGCTTTGTGGGCATATAGGAAGGAAGAATCAACCCATCCGTAATAGCATCACGCACGAAGTGACAGTCTGCTTCGATGTGCTTCGTGCGTTCATGAAACACCGGATTCTGGGCAATATATAGTGCCGATTGACTATCACAAAAGAGCCGTATACCCGGGGGATGCCGCACCCCTAGGTCATCCAAAAATTGCTTCAACCATTTTAACTCGCATGTAAGAGAGGCCATAGACCGATATTCATCTTCAGTAGAGGAACGAGAAACAGTGGTTTGTTTCTTGGACTTCCAGGATATGGGGGAAAGGCCAAGGAACACAAACCACCCACTCAAAGAACACCGAGTAAGCGGGCAACTCGCCCAATCATAATCACACCAACCCTCTAGAATGAGAGAACTATCAGAACGCAACAAGATACGCTGGCCAGGATGTTTCTTCAAATAACGAACAAGACGTAGTGTGGCTTCCTAGTGATAAACTCGAGGAGAATGCATGAAATGAGACAGGACATGGAGAGTAAGCCAAGTCGGGCCGGGTCACCCAAAGGTAAATAAGCCTTCTCCCAATCAACCGCCGATAGGGTCCAGGATCACTCAACAATTCACCGGTGGCAAGAGTTAACTTGTGGTTCTGCTCAATAAGAAAATCGGCATGTTTGCTGCCAAGTAAACCTGCTTCATGAATAATGTCAAGGGCGTATTTTCGTTGATTCAAGAAAATCCCATCTTTGTTCCGGGCTACCTCTATCCGAGAAAGTATTTTAAAACCCCCAAATCCTTCATCTTAAAGAACTTCCGCAAATATTCCTTAAAAATAGTCATTGCAACCTTATCGTTCCCGGAAATGATCTTATCATCGACGTACACAAGCACGTTCAGCTGAATACCATCTCGATGCAAGGTAAATAACGAATAATCTGAGTACGACTGACGAAATCCATAATCTTTCAATGCAGAAGAGAGCTTTGAAAACCAACATCTCGGTGCCTGTTTCAAACCATATAGTGATTTGAGCATCTTGCAAACCAAGTTCGAGCCCTTCTTCTTAAAATCAAGAGGAATTTTCATGTTAATTTCCTCCTGCAGATCGCCATGCAGAAAAGCATTTTGCACATCCATCTGATAACTATCCCATCGTTTCACAGCAGCGACACTGAGGAAAGTGCGTATTGTAACCATCTTTGCCACATGAGCAAATGTCTCAGTATAATCAATTCCTTCTTCCTGATGATGCCTGAAAGCCACTAACCGGGCTTTCAACCGTTGCAAGGTTCCATGTTCATCATATTTCACGGTATACACCCAATTACTCCCCAATGCCTTTTTCCCAGAAGGGAGTGGCTGCATTACCCAAGTACCCTGATCTTCTAGAGCCCGAACTTCCTCAGCCATGGCCTTACGCCACCCCTAATGCTTAACTGCCCCCTTAAAAGATTTTGGAGGATTCTCAATAGTGATAGCTGCAAGATACTTGCGGTGTTTATCAGAAAATATACACCTAGAATAAATGATAGATTCTCTGCTGGAGCATCTTCATCACGAAGGAGCTTTGTTAGAACTCCTACAACAAGAAATAACTTGTTAGATAGATCTGTATCTATGAGATCAGACCAAGAACTACTCCTTTCAATACCTGAAAGAGTAGATAATGCTACACAAACTTTTAAGAAGCTTTGTGGTTAATATCATGGATATTAGTAAAAACACTTTCTGCTTTCAAAAATGGTGGAATGAAATATTTATTATCTTTCATAGTAAAAGAAGTAAATTTCAAAAAGATATTCTTCAAAGAGAAATATCTGGAAAACCTTTAAAGGTTTCATTACCCTCAAAATGGGAATGTTGGGATTGCTGGAACAAAAACCATTAATATGGATTCAGTATACAACAACAAAATAAAGAAAATTAAAATCCTTTATAGATTTTAATAATATGACTTTACCACATATCGTTAAGAAGGGACGATTATTACAAATCAAACCCTTAAATCGTGAAACCAATATTACACATTGGATTTCTACAAATGAAGTCAATATAAAGGCAATACAACATTTAGGTAATAACTTAAATGCAGTTTCTGCACGTATTTTATTAGGACTCTATAAAATGCTTTCCTTTTTTGGAATAAGTAGAGATCTTAGTCAAGGATTATCCAAAAATCCACCTAATTGGAATAGATTTTCCGATCTTTTAGAGAGGGGGGATTATAATCAAGACATTAACTTAGCAAATGCTGAGCAAAACCAAGAGTTATTAACTCTGGTAGAAAAAACCAACACAGAGATAAGAACTCTGAGTTGTAAAATCGACAGACTTGCCGATCAAGAAGTACAACTAATGTGTTGTAAAGTGGATAAACTTGAAAAAACTCTCAAGATAATATTGGGTTAATCCTAGTAAGCATGGCTGCAATAAGCATGACAACTATGAATGAAATGATTTCTCTTCTTCATGAAGAATTGAAAGTCATATTAAAAAAACAAAAAGATATCGAACATAAGATATCAAGGCTTGCTACTACAACTGAGGTTGAATACCTAGCTATATTAGTCTTCAGTAACACGGATAAAGAACACTATTTGCATGTTGCAATGGTACTTAAAAAATGCGAAGAATTAGGAATAATCCTTTCATTAAAGAAAACTCAACTCTTTAAAACCAAGATTAACTTCCTTGGATTAGAAATTGATCAAGGTCAACACAGACCACAAAATCATATTCTGGAACATATTCATAAGTTTCCAGATAAAATTGAAAATAAAAAACAATTACAGAGATTTTTAGGTATTTTAACTTACGGTGAAAGTTATATTCCTAAACTAGCTGAAATTAGAAATTAAGCCTTTACAGGTTAAACTCAAAGAAAATACACTTTGGGATTGGACAGAGGTTGACACAACCTATGTTAAGAAGGTTAAAAAGAATTTAACCAGTTTTCCAAAGCTTTATCATCCTTTACCTGATGATAATTTAATCATTGAAACATATGCTTCTGATGATTATTGGGGAGGAATCCTCAAAGCAAAGAACTCTGATCAAGAGTTAATTTGTAGATATACTTCAGGCAGTTTTAAAAACACTGAAAGAAATTATCATAGTAATGAAAAAGAATTATTAGCAATAATTCGAGTCATTAAGAAGTTTAGTGCTTATCTTACTCCTGTTAAGTTCTTAATTAGGACAGATAACAAAAACTTTACTTACTTTTTAAATACTAATTTAAAAGGTGATAATAAACAAGGTAGACTTGTAAGATGGCAAATGTGGTTATCAAGATATTGCTTCGATATAGAGCATATTGCAGGTAGCAAAAATATATTTGCTGATTTCTTAACACGTGAATTTGCAGGTTGAGAATCAAAAGAATCTCCATCAGGAGATAAAAAGGGTAAAACCCAGGGACTATTTGTCCTACAGAACTTCCAAAAAATGGAAGAATTACAAAAATTAAGGCTGGAAGCAGCAGCCATGGATTTAGAACTAAAAGTTCTAAGATTTCGCATTAAGTTGCTTGAACAGGCATCAAGTAACAAACAAAAGGAAATTGATATTCCTTGCACTAGCAATAGTAGCGAAATATCAGCTATTCCGATGCAAACGGCAATCGGTAAAGAATCATCAAATCCGTTGATTCCTAGCATCTTGGAAAAAGATGTAACAGATGTACACACATCTACTAAATTGGTTAAACCTATAGATTTGATCTACGGTTTTAGACCAAATACACAGGACATATCAAGTCTTGGTAATACTTCAGTGCAAACTGATGAGGCAATTCCAATGCCAAATAATAATAACTATTATGTTGTTTATAATGGTCCTCATGCAGGTATTTATACATCATGGGAAGTTGGAGAACGAGCAACAAAAGGAATATCTGGTGTCCGACACAAGATGTTTAAATCACTTTTAGCGGCAAAAGTTGCAGGTGATATATATGCTAAGGCAAACAATACACCTTCACCAAAGTTGATCTCCAACGCAGATTTCTTAAAAGTAATCCCTTTCAAAGAGATTCCGAAAAGAGAAAAGAGACCGCAATCTATGGTTTCATTGGGACGATTTTCTATTCCTAAGAAGTTTGAAAAACCAGCTATTGTTGATCTGGACTTCGAAGGATTATCCTTTTATTTTCAGAAAGCAAGAACACCAGATGAAGAACAATTTGTTAATGAAAAGTTCTTCACCACAGATAATGAGCAAATCAGTTTGTTCAATTTTATTGATGGCGCTAAATCAATCGATGTATTTGAGGCGTTTTCATATGGTCTTGTTAGGATGATTTATCCTGGCAGAAATCTTTTGGAAATCAATAAATTCCCAGAAGATATCAAAAAGGCAATCAAGAATTACAGAACCAAGGTTGTCAAAGAAGCTGATCGGGCTATATTCTTAAAAATATATAGCAGCCTATAGGAGCAAAAGGAGGAATCCGCCCGAGGAGGGGCTCGCGTCTGATTAGCTAGTTGGTGCGGCAATAGCTTACCAAGGCGATGATCAGTAGCTGGTCCGAGAGGATGATCAGGGAAGATATGCACTAAGTAAAACTACCGAAATATATCATTTTTCTTATTATTTATTTCTTTTTCTAATTTTCTTCTAAATACTTCAAATATTCAACTCAAGAAATTACAATCGGTCAAATCTTAGGAAACTAAGAAATAAGCTGGCATGTTTCAGTTACCATATCATTTCATAGAAATTGGAATTTCAAGTGAAGAAACAAGTTATCGACCGTCAAAGGTCATGGATTCCAGTTTCTCCCATTATGATATTGATAATCTCAATGTCAATAGATTTAAGATCATCATTGACAAAATTCTCAACATCAACGATGATTCAAGGATCAAAGTAAATTATCAAAATTCACATATTTTGATGATTTCAAAATCTTACAAAAAACTATTACCAGAAGATACATAAATGGTTCTTCGGTATGCAAAATTATTCAGAACTGGAAGAATAATGAGTTGGCATCAAGATAAACTATGTCGAATGCTTCAACAAGCATTTACTAAAGCAAAATTGGAATACAGTTGTACACGGTGCATCAATTCCAGCAAAAAGGACAAAGAAATAATTGGCCTAGAAATTGACGATAAGGATTTAGCAAGTGGATCATCGTCATCATACACTGATGAAGTGTAAAACGTCATGCATGATGAGAACAAAAAATATTGAGAATACTTTATTTTCTCAGTGGAAAAAGCTGCCGGCCATTGGCGGAAAAAGACAAATGACAAAGGTGGAATCCGCGTCAACAACAACTCAGCACCACTTTAATAATTATTGTTAAAATTAGTGCAATATAAATCGTCATTGATGACGTAAATGTAAATCGAATATTCGTTTGAATAATTCGAGATCCTTCTCTCATTTACCTATAAAATGGAGGAGTTATTTCATTTGTAGGATATCTTGTTTTTCATTCAGCAATTTCATAACTCCTAGTTTCAACAATGCATAGCGAGTAATCCTCCTTAGTGAGGATATAGATAAAAGCATGGTTGAGTAAATATAAGAGTAGTTATTTTATTTTATTTGAAATAAATCCGTTTTTCATTTTTCTTTTATATACTCTTTCAAAGCTTCAAACATTTAAGAACAATCGAGAACCTGAGGTGGTCTGATACGACTCAGGGAGAGTACCGCCAGGCAGGAGTGTAATATTCCGATTTTCGGGAAAGGGCAGACGTGTCATTTTGCGAAAACGAAATATTGGGTTCGGTTCCTTTTATTTGGAGTTTAAATAATTGGATATCTATATATGTAATTTTCAAGATAATTATGTATATAATAAAAGAGATTTTCTGTTTTTTTTTATGGAAAAATGATTTAATTGGGATTAACTATATAAGGGATCTATTATACACATTAATCCCCTAACCTAAATCATTAGTCAAAAAAAAAAAAGAGAGCAGCCGCCCTTTTCTTCTTGCCGTCGACTTGGGAAAAAAAAAAGGGTTGGAACAGTTTCATCAAAATCTAAAGCAAATCTCAATCGTTTTCAGATCAGTTTCGAACGCCGGAATTGTCGTGAGAAGAGCATCGTTTGGATAGCAGCTTTGTTGGAAAGGCTGCAGATTTCAAGGCTGATCAGACCTGGTTTTTGGCTGCAAGACAAGTAAGAAGCTCTTCCTACAATCTAATTAAGGTTTAGATTAAGGTTTTAAGTGTTTAGATGTAAGAAGGTTATGGCTTTTTAGTTGGTTAATGGTCCTAGATGCCATGGTATGGATAGATATGTTTCCCTATGATTTTATGTGTTGAAATTGCTGTTATTTAGGTTAGAAACGGATTGAAAATCGTATTTGAAGATTTTAGGGTTTTGGGTAAACCCCAGGCGGACGGGCGTCTGTGATTTTGGTGGTTCGGACGGGCGTCCGGACTAGCTGGACGGGCGTCTGACAGTAGATTTTTGATTCAGGATTGTAGCGTTCTTAGGAGGACGGGCGTCCGGGATTAGTGGACGGGCGTCCAATTTCAAACGTTTGCTTTAAGCGGACGGGCGTTTGAGGGGTGATTTTACATACAGGTTGTAGCGATTTTAAGTGGACGTCGTCCGGTAATAGTGGACGGGCGTCCATAAGGCTTAAACGAGCGTTTGGATTTGTTACCTTATTTCTATTACTTTAATTGTTTCAAGCTTGATCATCATGTCCTTTATTGTTTTAAACTCTTAATCACGATGTATTAAGATTACTTAAACATAAACAAGCTTCGATTGTACTTGATGCGTTCAGTTAAAACACCGAATGTACTCTTAAAGGGAGTTGAAGTTCGGATCCGTCGGAAGGGCATGAAGGGGCTTGTGCTTTGGTGAACTAGGGTTCATCAATGTCGGTGTATTTGCTAGGACTTGTCCGCGTCTAGTGGTCTAAGTACGAGAGTAGGAGATGTGAGGGAGCTTACTTGAAAACACTAGGGATGGCTAGTTAATTCACATCAATACATACATATGTGTAGTAAAAGATAAAACATCATCTATTCTCGGTTAGACACTATTTCATATCGGCGATGTGATACGTCCATAAAAGGTGGACAACACTGCCGGCCTTAAACGGCTGAAGGGTAGTGGAGGAAATCCATCGGACGTATACGCATACCGGGGAGACCCCGGAGCTAATCGGTGCTAATCACCGTTAGTTAGCAAGTATATCTTCAGGTGATGAACGCCATGCGCAGTGTCCTTGGGTAGTGATGTAACAAAGATAAGCTAAGTAGAAACGTATAGTCACGACGTGTCGATGGGCATGAAGTGAACCCTAGATTGAGTCGTTCTCGCCAAGATAAGCTTTTAATAATAACCTTAATTAAATTGTATCTTCTACTTCTTACTATGTACATTGTACTTACCTCAAATGCATGTTTATTTATGTGTTTGGGGGAGAGAAGACGAACAGGTTGGTGAAGGTCTCGAGGAGGACTTTGATGACGACGTTTGAAGACGCCGTAGTTGAAGACTCTTATTTATTTTGGTTCTTTCATTTATGCTATTTCATAGACTTGGATTAGTTGGATGTAATAGTTATCTTAGTATCATTGGATTTCGTTGGTTTCTTTGAATGTAATAAGTATTACATTTATTCTATCTTTAGTGGTTTCTATTCTTTAATGTTTGGAAAAAATTTACCCGAGTCTTTGCTTCCGTTTGCTTTTATTTGATACGACGTTGTAGAGGCTTACGTGTAATATTATTTATTTAATGTTATGCGTGCCGAACGTTTCGATTTCCGGATAAGGACTCGGTGTCCGGGAACGGGGCGTTACAGTTGGTATCAGAGCAAAGCGTCTTTTAGGCTTCTATTCTTTTAAGATAAGTTTTCTCTAGATCTGTTAGTAACGTTCTGGTTTTCTTTGATCATCAGGATGGTGTTCACGAGAACTGGAGCCGGTGCAGAATAGTCAGGAGTTCGACGGGAGAGTCCAACACCAGTCGTAGGAGGAGGTGTTGTGAGGCCAAGTCATCCACCTCAGCAGAGTTTGTCACCACCACCACATACAGTAACCCCCTCACCGGTTTCTCAGCGGAATTCGCCACCACGACCTCAGCAACCCCCACAGTGGCATGTGGGAAGTTCGGTTCCATTTTCTCTGGTCAGTGAAGTTCCAGTAAGTTCGATACCACCGCCAGTGAGCTACCCTCCGCAGCCGCAAATCTTTTGCCCTCCACGAGTGAGCCACACCTCACCCATTGTGTTCCACCAGCAACAACAGGTCCCCTATCCACCTCCAGTAGGTCCTACGTCACGACCTACAGCACCACCGTCACCCCGCCCTGACTTTCAGCAAGGTTTTGGCTACCCTCCCTACGGTTTCCAGCAACCCCAGTATCACCAGCAAGTGCCTTACGCGTACCCTCTAATTTATCCGCAGTACCCACCAGTTAGACCGGTTTTCGAGCAAGCACCATCAGTTGACTGGTACACCAGGTTGAGAAGGAACAAAGTCCAGGATTTCTTTGGAAATGTTGAGCACTCGAAGGCTGAAGAATGGATTAGGAGTTTTGAGAAGGCATGTAGGAACATACATGTCCCTGAGACTGAGATGGCACAGTTGGCAGTCAGTTTTCTTTTGGGTGCAGCTGAAGCTTGGATTGATTCGATCAGAGTAGAAGTGGTAAGGTGACAGATTGGGAAGGTTTCAAGACCATGTTCTACAATGAGTACTTCCCGGCTACAGTGCAGGCAGATATGGCAAGACAGTTTTTAAAGCTTACGCAGGGTTTGACTATGACAGTTTCACAGTACACCAACAAGTTTAACGAGTTGGGAAGATTCTATCTGAGCTAATGAAGGTAGAAGAGAGGAAAATGGCCCTATACAAAGAAGGGTTAGCATATCATATACAGTCTGGTATGCTAGGTTTCTCGGCTAAGAATATGGCGGAGTTGTAGAATAAAGCTTTGGAAGTTGAGACCTTCAGGAAGAAGGCCACCGTGGTTGTTGGGAATAAGAGGAGCTTTGAACGAGCCAGGGTAATAACCGAGGAGCACCACATCAGAGTTTCAAGAAGACCACGGCCCCTGCAGCAAGTAAACCACCTACCGGAGCACCCCTTTGCCCTAAGTGCAACAGGAATCACTCAGGTGAGTGCCGAGGTCATACAAATGGATGTTATCTCTGTGGAGAAACGGGACACTTTGCCAAGAACTGTCCGACCAAGGGTCCAACGGGTAACCAGAAGCAAGGAAGTGGTAGAAGCAGCCCAAGTCGCCCAGTTCGTGTTTTTGCAGCTGATGCTAGAGAGGCAGAACCTGAGGATGACGTTATATCAGGTACTTATTGTTAATTTGTTCTTTTAAGTTATGTTTATAGCATGTTTATTCATGTTGTGACTGTAGTTAATTGAATAAATGTGCATCGTAGGTACGATAATGTTAAATAATTTTATGGTCAGAACTTTGTTCGATACGGGAGCGTCTAATACTTTCGTGTCGACTAAAGTAGCTAAGAAATTGAGTCTACCTTTGGAACCTTTAAGGAATACGTTGGAGATAACCACACCGTTAGGGAAGGTAACGAAAGTAACTAAGATGATACCACAAGTGGAAGTCCAAGTTGGATCTTATCGATGCAAAAGCGACTTCACGGTTTTAGACTTCTCGGATTTCGATGTGATTCTTGGAATAGATTGGCTATCCGAGAACTTCGTCCATCTAGATTGCCGAGGAAAGAAAGTGATCTTTAAGGTACCTGGGAAATCGATAAGACTTATCAAGGCAATGTGTACAAGCCTAGCAAGAAGCGACATCCGATAATATCAGCGGTTAAGGCTATAAGGGCTTGTCAGAAAGGCTGTGAAGGCTACTTGTTGTACACAGTGGATGTGGAACAAGTAAAGCCCGAGTTAAGGGAGACCCCTGTGGTCAAGGAGTATCCTGAAGTGTTTCCGGAAGAGTTACCGGGGAACATGCCGGATAGAGAGATCGAATTCGAGATCAAGTTGATACCGGGAGCGACACCAGTTGCCAAGGCACCTTACAGAATGGCGCCGGCCGAGTTGAAAGAGTTGAAAGCTCAGCTTAAGGACATGCTCGAGAGGAATATAATTCAACCTAGTACTTCGCCTTGGGGAGCCCCAGTGTTTTTTGTCAAGAAGAAAGACGGTAGCATGAGGATGTGCATCGACTACAGAGCGTTGAATAATCTCACCATCAAGAACAAATATCCTCTGCCAAGAATTGATGACTTGTTTAATCAGTTGCAAGGAAGGAGCGTGTTCTCTAAGATTGATCTTAGGTCGGGATATCACCAGTTGAAAATCAAGGTAGCAGATATACCGATGACGGCTTTCAGTACGAGGTATGGACATTATGAGTTCTTAGTTATGCCTTTTGGACTCACTAATGCTCCATCTGCATTTATGGACTTAATGCAGCGTGTTTTCATGCCATACTTAGATAAGTTTGTGATAGTCTTCATAGACGATATCCTAGTATATTCCAAGGATGAGAAAGAACATGAAGAACACTTAAGGATAGTGTTGGAGACTTTGAAGAGGAATCAGTTGTATGCTAAGTTTTCCAAATGTGACTTTTGGTTGAATCAAGTGAGTTTCTTGGGTCATGTCATTTCTGGAGATGGCATTAAAGTTGATCCCTCGAAGGTTGAAGCAGTTGAGAAGTGGTCCAGACCGACTACAGTTTCAGAGGTTAGAAGTTTCCTTGGTCTGGCTGGCTATTATAGGAAGTTTGTTCAAGACTTCTCAAGGATAGCTACACCACTTACCCGGCTCACTCAGAAGAATGTGAAGTTTGAGTGGACCAGTGAGTGTGAAGAGGCCTTTTAGACGTTGAAAAAGAAGTTGACTACAGCCCCAGTTTTGGCAGTTCCGGAGATCTTTGATAATTATGACGTTTACACGGATGCTTCGGGACAGGGTTTGGGTTGTGTGTTGATGCAAGGAGGAAAGGTAATTGCTTATGCGTCTAGACAGTTGAAGGTGCATGAGAAGAATTACCCAACACATGACTTAGAGTTGGCAGCAGTAGTGTTTGCCCTAAAGACTTGGAGGCACTACTTATACGGAGTTAAGGCTTGGATCTTCACCGATCACAAGAGCTTGAAGTACTTCTTTACCCAAGAGAATCTGAATATGAGACAAAGGAGATGGCTAGAGTTCGTAAAGGATTACGACCTAGATATTCAATATCATCCGGGTAAAGCCAACATAGTGGCAGATGCTTTGAGTTGAAAACCCGTGTTCGCGGTTTCAAGTGTTGAAGTTGTGGCAGAAAGGCTAGACGGGCTGCAAATCCGAAGTTTTGATCAGATTGAAGACCGGCAGGTTGTGGCGCCGTTGTTAGCAAGGTCTGAGTTGATGGATGATATTCGGGAAAAACAAGATGAAGACCCAGTTTTGGTTGATTTAAAGCGAGTTGCAAGAGAAAATCCTACAGTGGGTTACGTGCTAGACAAGAACGGGAACCTTTGGTACCAGGATCGCCTGTGTGTGCCCAATATTGGGGATTTGAGGCAAAGAGTTATGGAAGAGGCACATAGGATTGCATTCTCGGTTCATCCAGGATCCACTAAAATGTACAGAGACTTGAAGGAAAAGTTTTGGTGGCCCTCGATGAAACTGGAAATAGCCAAGTTCGTGGCGAGTGTGATATCTGCCAGAAGGTAAAAGCGGAGCATAGGCGACCAGGAGGAATGCTTAAGCCATTGGATATCCCCGAATGGAAGTGGGATAAGATTACGATGGATTTCATTACCGGCTTACCTAAGACAAGAGGCGGTCATGATGCAATTTGGGTGATTGTAGACAGATTGACCAAATCCGCTCATTTCTTACCGTATAAGGTTGATATGCCCTTGAAGAAGATGGCGACACTATACTTGGATAACATAGTGAAGTTACATGGAGTTCCTATATCGATAGTCTCGGATCGTGATTCGAGGTTCGTCAATCGATTTTGGAAAGGTTTACAAACAGCTTTCGGAACCAAGTTAGATTTGAGTACGGCCTTTCATCCTCAGACAGACGGACAATCTGAGAGAACCATCCAAACAGTTGAAGATATGTTGAGAGCATGTGTTTTGGAAGTAGGCGGATCATGGGATGATTACCTACCGGTAGCGGAGTTTGCCTACAACAACAGTTATCATGCAAGTATAGGCATGCCGCCATTTGAAGCGTTGTATGGAAGAAGGTGTAGAACGCAGCTGTTTTGGGATGAAGTCGGAGAAAGACAAATCACCGGGCCGGAATTGGTTGAGCAGGCTAAGGAAAGAGTTCAGTTGGTTAAGAAGAATCTGAAGGCAGCTCAAGATAGACAGAAGAGTTGGGCAGATGTTAGAAGAAGGCCCTTAGAGTTTGAAGTTGGTGAAAGAGTGTATCTACGAGCTTCACCAATGAAGGGAGTGAGACGTTTTGGACAAAAGGGAAATTTGAGTCCGAGGTATGTTGGACCTTTTGAGATTCTGGAAAGGATTGGACCGTTGGCTTATAAGCTTGAGCTAACAGAATCCATGTCAAGAGTCCACAACGTGTTCCACGTATCGATGTTGAAAAGGTGTTTGACCAAGACGGATGTTGAGACTACGGTTGATCCGGAGATCCTTCAAGATAACCTTTCGTATGATGAGAAACCGATCAGAATTTTGGACAGGAAGGAAAAGATGGTTAAGAGAAGAATGATTCCCTTGATTTTGGTGCAATGGAGCAATCATTCACCGGAAGAAGCTACGTGGGAAGTCGAGGATGAGATGATCAGCGAGTTCCCAGATTTAATGGACTTACCAGGTATGTTCTAAGTTTCGAGGACGAAACTCCTTTAAGGGGGGGGAGAATGTAATATTCCGATTTTCGGGAAAGGGCAGACGTGTCATTTTGCGAAAACGAAATATTGGGTTCGGTTCCTTTTATTTGGAGTTTAAATAATTGGATATCTATATATGTAATTTTCAAGATAACTATGTATATAATAAAAGAGATTTTCTGTTTTTTTTTATGGAAAAATGATTTAATTGGGATTAACTATATAAGAGATCTATTATACACATTAATCCCCTAACCTAAATCATTAGTCAAAAAAAAAAAGAGAGAGCAGCCGCCCTTTTCTTCTTGCCGTCGACTTGGGAAAAAAAAAGGTTTGGAACAGTTTCATCAAAATCTAAAGCAAATCTCAATCGTTTTCAGATCAGTTTCGAACGCCGGAATCGTCGTGAGAAGAGCATCGTTTGGATAGCAGCTTTGTTGGAAAGGCTGCAGATTTCAAGGCTGATCAGACCTGGTTTTTGACTGCAAGACAAGTAAGAAGCTCTTCCTACAATCTAATTAAGGTTTAGATTAAGGTTTTAAGTGTTTAGATGTAAGAAGGTTATGGCTTTTTAGTTGGTTAATGGTCCTAGATGCCATGGTATGGATAGATATGTTTCCCTGTGATTTTATGTGTTGAAATTGCTGTTATTTAGGTTAGAAACGGATTGAAAATCGTATTTGAAGATTTTAGGGTTTTGGGTAAACCCCAGGCGGACGGGCGTCTGTGATTTTGGTGGTTCGGACGGGCGTCCGGACTAGCTGGACGGGCGTCTGACAGTAGATTTTTGATTCAGGATTGTAGCGTTCTTAGGAGGACGGGCGTCCGGGATTAGTGGACGGGCGTCCAGTTTCAAACGGGCGTTTTCTTTAAGCGGACGGGCGTTTGAGGGGTGATTTTACATACAGGTTGTAGCGATTTTAAGTGGACGAGCGTCCGGTAATAGTGGACGGGCGTCCATAAGGCTTAAACGAGCGTTTGGATTTGTTACCTTATTTCTATTACTTTAATTGTTTCAAGCTTGATCATCATGTCCTTTATTGTTTTAAACTCTTAATCACGATGTATTAAGATTACATAAACATAAACAAGCTTCGATTGTACTTCTGATGCGTTCAGTTAAAACACCGAATGTACTCTTAAAGGGAGTTGAAGTTCGGATCCGTCGGAAGGGCATGAAGGG
Source organism: Gentiana dahurica var. dahurica (assembly GCA_024500145.1). Lineage (NCBI taxonomy): Eukaryota > Viridiplantae > Streptophyta > Magnoliopsida > Gentianales > Gentianaceae > Gentiana > Gentiana dahurica. Next base: position 78,772,585 of record CM044898.1, on the reverse strand, counting down.
GCTTGTGCTTTGGTGAACTAGGGTTCATCAATGTCGGTGTATTTGCTAGGACTTGTCCGCGTCTAGTGGTCTAAGTACGAGAGTAGGAGATGTGAGGGAGCTTACTTGAAAACACTAGGGATGGCTAGTTAATTCACATCAATACATACATATGTGTAGTAAAAGATAAAACATCATCTATTCTCGGTTAGACACTATTTCATATCGGCGATGTGATACGTCCATAAAAGGTGGACAACACTGCTGGCCTTAAACGGCTGAAGGGTAGTGGAGGAAATCCATCGGATGTATACGCATACCGGGGAGACCCCGGAGCTAATCGGTGCTAATCACCGTCAGTTAGCAAGTATATCTTCAGGCTGATGAACGCCATGCGCAGTGTCCTTGGGCAGTGATGTAACAAAGATAAGCTAAGTAGAAACGTATAGTCACGACGTGTCGATGGGCATGAAGTGAACCCTAGATTGAGTCGTTCTCGCCAAGATAAGCTTTTAATAATAACCTTAATTAAATTGTATCTTCTACTTCTTGCTATGTACATTGTACTTACCTCAAATGCATGTTTATTTATGTGTTTGGGGGAGAGAAGACGAACAGGTTGGTGAAGGTCTCGAGGAGGACTTTGATGACGACGTTTGAAGACGCCGGAGTTGAAGACTCTTATTTATTTTGGTTCTTTCATTTATGCTATTTCATAGACTTGGATTAGTTGGATGTAATAGTTATCTTAGTATCATTGGATTTCGTTGGTTTCTTTGAATGTAATAAGTATTACATTTATTCTATCTTTAGTGGTTTCTATTCTTTAATGTTTGGAAAAAATTTACCCGAGTCTTTGCTTCCGTTTGCTTTTATTTGATACGACGTAGTAGAGGCTTACGTGTAATATTATTTATTTAATGTTATGCGTGCCGAACGTCGATTTCCGGATAAGGACTCGGTGTCCGGGAACGGGGCGTTACAAGGAGGCCGTAAGGGAAAGTGCCCACCGTCGTGACGATTGGTGCTGATACGCTTAAATCAAGAAGTCCTTGAGAGGTCACTACTACAAAATTGGACATAGGTCACACTTAAGATATGAAAACAATCACAGTTTAAATAAAACCGAGACAACGAAAATATATATATCACACTTACAGCTTTCTATCACACTTATTGAAAAACTGAGATAAGTTATATTAATCAATATCATTTTTAAAGTGTGACTTAATTGATATGATTTTTCTGTCACGGTTATTGAAAAACCAAGATAAATTATATCAATTAATCTCATTATTAAACAGTGACTGAATTGATATGATATTTATGTCACGGTTTCTAAAAAAGCGAGATAAATTATATATATCAATTTCACATCTAAAACAGTGACAGAATTGATATGATATTTTTATCACAGTTATTAAAAAAAAACGAGATAAATTATACCAAACTATCACACTTTTAATCTGTGACTAAATTAGTATGATATTTTTGTCACGGTTATTGAGAAAGCGAGATAAATTATATCCATTAATTTAAACGGTGACTGAATCCATGTATTTTTGTCACAATTATAGAAAAAGTGAGACAAATTCTATCCACTAATAAGAAAAGAGGTATAGATCACACTTATCTTAAGATAAGGATCACACTTTTAAAAGAACCGAGACAAGTAAAATGTATATATATCACACTTAAATTTTTTATCACAGTTATTAGGTGTGAAAAAAATAGAATGATCACACTTTTTAGGTGTGATTGAAATAATAATAGATCTCGGCTTTTAAGTGTGATTACAACTACTAAAATAGATCACAGTTTTTAAATGTGTTGAAATTATAATCGATCTCGGTTTTTAAGTGTGATAACAACTATAATAGATCACGATTTTTAAGTGTGATAACAACTAAAATAAATCACAGTTTTTAAATGTGTTGAATTATAATAGATCTCGGTTTTAAAGTGTGATAACAACTAAAATAGATCATAGTTTTTATTATCACGGTTTTTAAGAAAAATGAGACAAGAACATCAATCAATCACGGTTTTTAACCGTGATTAAGAAAATATGATATTTTATAATCATATCTTAGATTAGTGTGGTTGAAAATGATAATATAGTGGGCATTAGCCCAGTGGTAATTAGTGTGGTTCCTTAATGCAGAGTACCCGGGTTCGAGTCCTAGTGGCAACAAAAGATATGTGTGCGTTTATTTCATTTTCGAAAAAAAAGAATGATCACACTTTTTTTAGGTGTGATTGAAATTATAATATATCTCGGTTTTTAAGTGTGATAACAACTACTAAAATAGATCACTGTTTTTAAATGTGTTGAAATTATAATAGATGTCGGTTTTTAAGTGTGATAACAACTATAATAGATCACAGTTTTTAAGTGTGATAACAACTAAAATAGATCACAGTTTTTAAATGTGTTGAAATTATAGTAGATCTCGGTTTTTAAGTGTGATAACAACTAAAATATATCACAATTTTTATTATCACGGTTTTTAGGAAAAATGAGACAAAAAATCAATCAATCACAGGTTTTTACTGTGATTTTAAAATAATATGGTATTTTATAATGATATTTTAGTTTAGTGTTGTCGAAAATTAGAAGAAAGAAAACATCGGTCTAGTGGTAATAAATGTGGCTCATTAATTTGGAGTATCCGGGTTCGAGTCCCAACAAAGACAAAAAATATGTGTGCTTATATTTTGTTTTTGAAAAAAAAACACACTTTTATTGGTGTGATTTAAATTATAATAGACCACGGTTTTTAAGTGTGATAACAACTAAAATATATCACAGTTTTTAAATGTGTTTTAATTGTAATAGATCTCGGTTTTTAAGTGTGATAACAACTATAATAGATCACGGTTTTTAACTATGATAACAACTATAATAGATCATAGTTTTTAAATGTGATGAAATTATAATAAATTACGGTTTTTAAGTGTGATACCAACTATAATAGATCACGGGCTTTAAGTGTGATAATTATTATAATAGATCACAGTTTGTAACTGTGATTGAGTTAAAGTACTCTATGTCACACCTCAATATGCCACACTTTGGAAGCCGTGACTAATGTAAATATATCACACTTAAAAACCGTGATCTTTATGCTTTTTTGTAGTAGTGGGTATATTGTATGAAATTTTAAACTTGTGTTTATTTCTATAAGAAAACATTAAAATACATTCATAAAATATCTTACATTTATATACACCATAGCTATAATCTATATCCTTACTATCTCTCCCGCATAAGAAACTCCCTTTTTTTCTATTTTATTCCGCAAAATTGCATGATAGAGATGCACCCCCGAACTTGGTATCGGAGCCTTGTTAAAGGTTCTTAAACAGTAAAATCCATTAAATGGATAAAGATCCATTGGATCATAACAATAATTCTGATGAGGAATCAGAAAATCACGAGTGTCAGCTAGTACGAAAGGAATCCTCTACTGGATTCAATGCTAATATAATAATTCAGCAAGAATTATTATCAAAGATTAAAGATTCTAAACTAGAGCTTAAAGAAGAAAAAAGCTTTAGAATACCTAGCTTAATAAGCAGCGTCTTTAAAAGAGAAAACAAAATTTATTATTTTGTAGGTACAAAGGAATTCTCTGTTGACATGAAAGATGTCAGAGGAGAAGTTTATTTACCTCTTATTACACAACAAGAGTTAAATAAGAATCTTCTTAAAATTAAAGAAGAACATAGATCTACGATCAGAATGGTTCATCTTGGAAGCTATAAAGATTTGTATAAAATCTCAATTTCAAGAAGGTATTAACACACCCATTAAACTAGCGTTAATTGATAATAGAATTAACAATAGAAAAGATTGTGTACTAGGTGCAGCCAAAGGTAACCTAGCCTACAATAAATTTATATTTGCAGTATATCCTATGTTTGGTCTTAGTATACACAGTAAAAATTTAGATAAAGCCTTATCACTTATACATCACTTCGAAAGAGAAGATTTGATGAATGAAGGTGATAAACCTTTTAGTGCAACTTATTTAATAAGTTATGCCTTAACTAATAGTCATCACAGTATTGACTATAGAAAAACTGAGTACATCGAATTAGATGATGTCTTCTCAGAAATAGGAACTATAAAAGAAAAGAATTTTTCTAATATAGATTCTAATACGGATTCTTGGGCAATTGATATTGCTAAAGAAAAAAGTATTTTAGGTGCGCATAATACACCTACAATAAATGATAGATTCCCTACTGGAGCATCTTCATCACGAAGGAGCTTTGTTAGAACTCCTACAACAAGAAATAACTTGTTAGATAGATCTGTATCTATGAGATCAGACCAAGAACTACTCCTTTCAATATCTGAAAAAGTAGATAATGCTACACAAACTCTTAAGAAGCTTTGTGGTTAATATCATGGATATTAGTAAAAACACTTTCTGCTTTAAGAAATGGTGGAATGAAATATTTATTATCTTTCATAGTAAAAGAAGTAAATTTCAAAAAGATATTCTTCAAAGAGAAATATCTGGAAAACCTTTAAAGGTTTCATTACCCTCAAAATGGGAATGTTGGGATTGCTGGAACAAAAACAATTAATATGGATTCAGTATACAACAACAAAATAAAGAAAATTAAAATCCTTTATAGATTTTAATAATATGACTTTACCACATATCGTTAAGAAGGGACGATTATTACAAATCAAACCCTTAAATCGTGAAACCAATATTACACATTGGTTTTCTACAAATGAAGTCAATATAAAGGCAATACAACATTTAGGTAATAACTTAAATGCAGTTTCTGCACGTATTTTATTAGGACTCTATAAAATGCTTTCCTTTTTTGGAATAAGTAGAGATCCTAGTCAAGGATTATCCAAAAATCCACCTAATTGGAATAGATTTTCCGATCTTTTAGAGAGGGGGGATTATAATCAAGACATTAACTTAGCAAATGCTGAGCAAAACCAAGAGTTATTAACTCTGGTAGAAAAAACCAACACAGAGATAAGAACTCTGAGTTGTAAAATCGACAGACTTGCCGATCAAGAAGTACAACTAATGTGTTGTAAAGTGGATAAACTTGAAAAAACTCTCAAGATAATATTGGGTTAATCCTAGTAAGCATGGCTGCAATAAGCATGACAACTATGAATGAAATGATTTCTCTTCTTCATGAAGAATTGAAAGTCATATTAAAACAACAAAAAGATATCGAACATAAGATATCAAGGCTTGCTACTACAACTGAGGTTGAATACCTAGCTATATTAGTCTTCAGTAACACGGATAAAGAACACTATTTGCATGTTTCAATGGTACTTAAAAAATGCGAAGAATTAGGAATAATCCTTTCATTAAAGAAAACTCAACTCTTTAAAACCAAGATTAACTTCCTTGGATTAGAAATTGATCAAGGTCAACACAGACCACAAAATCATATTCTGGAACATATTCATAAGTTTCCAGATAAAATTGAAAATAAAAAACAATTACAGAGATTTTTAGGTATTTTAACTTACGGTGAAAGTTATATTCCTAAACTAGCTGAAATTAGAAATTAAGCCTTTACAGGTTAAACTCAAAGAAAATACACTTTGGGATTGGACAGAGGTTGACACAACCTATGTTAAGAAGGTTAAAAAGAATTTAACCAGTTTTCCAAAGCGTTATCATCCTTTACCTGATGATAATTTAATCATTGAAACAGATGCTTCTGATGATTATTGGGGAGGAATCCTCAAAGCAAAGAACTCTGATCAAGAGTTAATTTGAAGATATACTTCAGGCAGTTTTAAAAACGCTGAAAGAAATTATCATTGTAATGAAAAAGAATTATTAGCAATAATTCGAGTCATTAAGAAGTTTAGTGCTTATCTTACTCCTGTTAAGTTCTTAATTAGGACAGATAACAAAAACTTTACTTACTTTTTAAATACTAATTTAAAAGGTGATAATAAACAAGGTAGACTTGTAAGATGGCAAATGTGGTTATCAAGATATTGCTTCGATATAGAGCATATTGCAGGTAGCAAAAATATATTTGCTGATTTCTTAACACGTGAATTTGCAGGTTGAGAATCAAAAGAATCTCCATCAGGAGATAAAAAGGGTAAAACCCAGGGACTATTTGTCCTACGGAACTTCCAAAAAATGGAAGAATTACAAAAATTAAGGCTGGAAGCAGCAGCCGTGGATTTAGAACTAAAAGTTATAAGATTTCGCATTAAGTTGCTTGAACAGGCATCAAGTAACCAACAAAAGGAAATTTATATTCCTTGCACTAGCAATAGTAGCGAAATATCAGCTATTCCGATGCAAACGGCAATCGGTAAAGAATCATCAAATCCGTTGATTCCTAGCATCTTGGAAAAAGATGTAACAGATGTACAGACATCTACTAAATTGGTTAAACCTATAGATTTGATCTACGGTTTTAGACCAAATACACAGGACATATCAAGTCTTTGTAATACTTCAGTGCAAACTGATGAGGCAATTCCAATGCCAAATAATAATAACTATTATGTTGTTTATAATGGTCCTCATGCAGGTATTTATACATCATGGGAAGTTGCAGAACGAGCAACAAAAGGAATATCTGGTGTCCGACACAAGATGTTTAAATCACTTTTAGCGGCAAAAGTTGCAGGTGATATATATGCTAAGGCAAACAATACACCTTCACCAAATTTGATCTCCAACGCAGATTTCTTAAAAGTAATCACTTTCAAAGAGATTCTGAAAAGAGAAACGAGACCGCAATCTATGGTTTCATTGGGACGATTTTCTATTCCTAAGCAGGTTGAATAACCAGCTATTGTTGATCTGGACTTCGAAGGATTATCCTTTTATTTTCAGAAAGCAAGAACACAAGAAGAAGAACAATTTGTTAATGAAAAGTTCTTCACCACAGATAATGAGCAAATCAGTTTTTTCAATTTTATTGATGGCGCTAAATCAATCGATGTATTTGAGGCGTTTCCAAATGGTCTTGTTAGGATGATTTATCCTGGTATAAATCTTTTGGAAATCAATAAATTCCCAGAAGATATCAAAAAGGCAATGCTACACAATATCTGAAAGAGTAGATAATGCTACACAAACTCTTAAGAAGCTTTGTGGTTAATATCATGGATATTAGTAAAAACACTTTCTGCTTTCAGAAATGGTGGAATGAAATATTTATTATCTTTCATAGTAAAAGAAGAAATTTCAAAAAGATATTCTTCAAAGAGAAATATCTGGAAAACCTTTAAAGGTTTCATTACCCTCAAAATGGGAATGTTGGGATTGCTGGAACAAAAACCATTAATATGGATTCAGTATACAACAACAAAATAAAGAAAATTAAAATCCTTTATAGATTTTAATAATATGACTTTACCACATATCGTTAAGAAGGGACGATTATTACAAATCAAACCCTTAAATCGTGAAACCAATATTACACATTGGTTTTCTACAAATGAAGTCAATATAAAGGCAATACAACATTTAGGTAATAACTTAAATGCAGTTTCTGCACGTATTTTATTAGGACTCAATAAAATGCTTTCCTTTTTTGGAATAAGTAGAGATCTTTGTCAAAGATTATCGAAAAATCCACCTAATTGGAATAGATTTTCCGATCTTTTAGAGAGGGGGGGGGGGGATTATAATCAAGACATTAACTTAGCAAATGCTGAGCAAAACCAAGAGTTATTAACTCTGGTAGAAAAAACCAACACAGAGATAAGAACTCTGAGTTGCAAAATCGACAGACTTGCCGATCAAGAAGTACAACTAATGTGTTGTAAAGTGGATAAACTTGAAAAAACTCTCAAGATAATATTGGGTTAATCCTAGTAAGCATGGCTGCAATAAGCATGACAACTATGAATGAAATGATTTCTCTTCTTCATGAAGAATTGAAAGTCATATTAAAAAAACAAAAAGATATCAAACATAAGATATCAAGGCTTGCTACTACAACTGAGGTTGATACCTAGCAGCAAAAATTATAAAAGAAATTAAAGAAGAAATTCATAAGATTTCTTATACAGAAATACCTATAAACATTTCTACTTCTGCCTTTCCAGAAGATGGGAAATATAGCTATCCAAACCACAATGTGGGAAACGAAGAGTTTGGTTCAAGTGCTGACCCAAATGTTTTAAAATGGCCTTGTCAATAAGTGCAAAGCTAGAAAAGTATTTTTGGGATAACCTGAAAAAGGAAGAGTTCATTTTAGATGGACAAAATACTTCACCCTTAGATGAAGTAATTAAGCTAATGACTCTTAATGAGCCAGAAGCTGAGAAGGAAATGGAATCAAGACCAGAATTAAGTTTAATTCTTGAAACTCTATATCCTATAGAAGCACCACCTGAAGCTACTCCTAAAAAAGAAACTTCAGAAAAACAGCCCGAAGATGGAACTTCTGGTACTAAAGGAGAAGAATCTTCCTCTAAGAAAAGAAAAGGTGAAGAAGGAACCTTTTTCACTACGAATTATTCTAGAATTCCCGGTGAGCAAAAGGAATTTAGAACTCCTATCCTCAATATTTGCGGAAGGACAAACAGAAAAGAGATCATAGACAATTGGGCAACTGAGATAAGTTTGATAATTCAAACTAACAAAGAGGCTTATGGAACAATTAATAACATACTCCTCCTAGTTGAACATAGAACTGCTGGAATAGTTCAAACATTTGTTAAAAATACATATTGGACTAATGTTAGCGCAGATATTCTATTCAGAAGTATCATTGATAGCTTCTATACTATGTTTCTGGGAATCAATTATGCAACGGATAAAACTAATGAGATTCTTAGACAACAAGAAAAGGCAAGAAATCGCCTTATAAACTTACAATTATGTGATGTTTGTCTTCTAGACACATTTACATATGATTTTGAAATTAATCTTTATAAACTTCCAACCAATGAGTTTATTGGATTTATAAAACAATATTTATCCAAAATCCCTATCGTAGGAGAAAGATCTCTACAAAGGTTTGAAAATGAAACAATTGGAGTAGTGATAAACAGTCTTGGCTTTGCCAATAGAATTGTTAAGAAGAACTCACAAAAATTTGTGATTTATCTAAACAACAGAAAAAATTAAAGAAATTTAATAAACGTTGTTGTTTGAATATCATGGATGCACCTACAGAGTACGGTTGCATACCACAGAAGACTTATACCAAAGATAAGTTTAAAAAACACTATAAGAAGAAGAAATTCTCTTATAAAAAGAAAAATAAACCATTTAAACCCGGTAAGTATTTTAAACCTCGTCAAAAGATTGACAAAGAAGATAAAAATACAGATAAAAAGAAATTCTGCCCCAAAGGCAATAAAAATTGTAGATGTTGGATCTGCAATGTTGAGGGTCATTATGCTAATGAATGTCCCAATAAACAACAATATCCTCATAAGGTAAATCGAATTGAGGAAATTATTGATTTAGGTTTCGAACCTATAGAAGATATATATGACTCATATAGAGAAGTTTATGTCTTTAGAGAAAATTTTATAGATGATGAAATCTCTAGAAATTTTATATCCGACTATTCCTCTGATGAAAATGATTATTCACCCGATGAATACAATTCAGCGGATACAGACTAACTTAGCCATTCAGGAAGAATCCTGGAATGATGAAGAATTAGTAATAACACGAAATATTACTAATCCAAATTCCATTTATATCAAAGGACAGTTTAAGTTCTCGGGATATAAACAAATTAATTTACATTGTTATGTAGACACTGGCGCTAGTCTCTGTCTAGCATCAAAATATGTTATACCTAATGAACATTGGGAAAATGCACCCAATATCATTCCATTAACAATTGCAAATAGAGAAACACTTCATGTTTCTAAAGTTTGTAAAAACCTTAATATAAGAATCGCATGTGATATTTCACATCCCTACGATTTATCAACAAGAAAATGGCATGGACATTATTCTTGGTAATAACTTCTGTCAATTGTATGGACCTTTTACACAATTCACAGAAAGAATTATTTTTACCCTTGATAATCAACCAGTTATTATTGGAAAAATAAGAAAGGCCTTTACAATGGCACAACGCGGGTTTTTAGACTCTATGAAAAAGAATTCTAAAAAACTTACACCTACACCTATCCCGGTAAGCCCTGAAAAAAATCAAATTTTTAGAAGGGGGGGAGATAGAAGAAGTTTGCAAAACTGAGCAAGAATTTAATCATGAGAACATAAAGTTCAAAAAGATTAACGACTTGTTAGAGAAAGTTTGTGGTGAAAATTCTATGGACCCATTGAAGTCTAAAAAATGGATGACTACAACCATAAAACTTATTGATCCAAAGACAATAGTCAAGGTTAAGCCTATGATTTATAGTCCATTGGATAGAGAAGAATTTGGTAAGAAAATTCAAGAACGTTTAGACTTAAAAATTATTAAGCCTAGTAAATCACCTCACATGTCTCCAGCATTCTTAGTTGAGAATGAAGCAGAGAAGAGAAGAGGAAAAAAGAGGATGGTTGCCCTGCCTTGAACGCCCGTCTGTGTATCCTGGATGCCCGTTTGTGTTATATGAGCTTCTTGAATCGGGCTGAACCTGCCCAACGTGCGTTTGGGGGTCATTTGGACGCTCGGTTGTCAAAAACTCTAACTTTCTGAATCATGTATCGACTCTGTGGACGCCCGTTTGAAAGGTCCAAACGCCAGTTTGGCCTAGGCTTGCTGCAAACGCCTGTTTGGGGTAGGGCAAACGCCAGTTTGCCTTGATTTCACTCCAAACTTGACTTTTCTTCACTTTCATTCAACTTTCGTGCCACGAACACGTCTCTCATTCCAAAACATCGCCTTCCAGGTCCTCGAGTCACCTAAGTCCTACAATAAACCCATTAACAAAACACCACGCATAATTCTGCAAGACAAAAGTGCTCGGAAAAGAGTGAAATATCATCAAAAAAGGCAGAGTTCCCTATCGTTGTGACAGTTTTACCGCCCATACACATAACTCACGATATTACTCTTGAAAAGGCCTAAATCTACCAAAAACATGCCAATAGAGTGATAAACTGGGGCTAGATCACATACAAAAGTGCTGTGAAGTTGAATCACATCAACTATATTAGTCATACTCTGAATCCGGCTCAACAAAAGTACGCTACCACTGAGAAGGAACTTCTATCCATCGTGTTTGCTTTCGATAAGTTCCGGTCGTACTTAGTTGGGTCGAAAGTCATAGTTCATACAGACCATGCTGCGTTGCAATATTTGTTTGCTTAGAAGGACGCACAACCACTCTTGTTGAGGTGGATCTTGCTCCTTCAAGAATTCGACATAGAGATTCAGAATAGGAAGGGGTGTGAGAATGTTGTAGCTGACCACCTGAGTAGCAAGGAACCGGGTGAGGAGAGATGCATTACTAAGGTTGAGATAGATGACCGCTTTTGGGATGAGCAGTTGTTCATAATGGATATGATGCTCCTGGTTAAGTGAGGGAATTTTTTGCAGAGAGGGAAGAAAGGGAACCCGTGGTATGCACCATTTGTCAATTATCATGAGTGTGGGTTCGTAGATCCCGAGTTTGAGGAGAACCATAAGAAGAAATTCTATAGTGAGGTGAAACGTTATGTGTGGGAGAATCCCTTACTTTTTAGGTTATGTGCGGATGGGATTCTGAGGAGATGTGTCGATGATAGAGAGGTAGTGAGTATTCTCTCGTTCTGGCACGATAAAGAGGCTGGTGGCCACTACTCGGGCGAGAGAACAGCGTTGAAGGTGCTACAAAGTGGGTTCTACTGGCCCACTCTCTTCAAAGATGCACATGCATATGTAAAGACATGTGATGCCTGTCAACGCTCAGGACGGATCTCAAAGAGAAATGTGATGCCTCAGAAACCGATAACAGTGTGTGAGGTCTTTGATATATGGGGAATAGACTTCATAGGACCATATCCGTCTTTCTTCGGGAATAAGTACATTCTTGTTGCCTGTGATTACGTGTCGAAGTGGGTTGAGGCAATCGCTTCGCCTACTAATGACAAACATGTAGTCATAAGGTTTCTTAAGAAACATATTCTGCCCCGCTTTGGAGTACCTCGAGCGATAATCAGTGACAATGGCAGACTTTGCGAATAGAGAGTTTGATAAACTACTAGTTAAGTTTGGGGCGACTCATAAGTTAGGCACCGCCTATCACCACCAGACTAGTGGACAAGTTGAGATAACCAATCGAGGGATTAAGAGAATCCTGGAGAAGACTGTCAATTCAAAATCTTAAGGATTGGTCTAAAAAGTTAGATGATGCACTCTAGGCACACCAAACTGCATTTAAGACACCCATAGGTATGTCACCCTACATGATTGTCTTTGACAATACTTGCCATCTTCCCGTAGACGTAGAACATAAGGCCTATTGGGCAATTAAGAATCTGAATTTGGATGACGCGTTAATCGGTGAGATAAGGATGGCCCAGTTAAACAAACTAGATGAGTTTCGCCTTCAAGCTTATGATTGTTCGGCGAAATATAAGGAGAAGACCAAGATGCTTCACAACAAGTTGATCAAACCTCGTGTTTTCAACATTGGTGATGAGGTTCTTCTCTATAATACTCGCCTTCACTTATTTCAAGGCAAGCTTAAGTCAAGGTGGTTGGGACCTTATAAAGTTTTGAGAGTGTTTGATTTGGGGGCCATCGAGGTGACTATCCGAAGCACGGGATGTTTATCATGAACGGTCTTCGTCTGAAGAAGTATGAGAACTTGCCTTTCGATGAGGCTCTCGAGGTTGTACATTTAACTGATCCCGAACCTTGATCGATCTTTTCTGAGTCTCGTCATGGACTTAAAATCTTGACATTTCTGATCTTGACAATCCACCGTCCTATCTTTCTATCCTCGCTTCCTCGTTCGTGCCAGTAGTATAACTTTGAAAAAACCGGTACAATATAAGTCATCTGTCGAGCCAACGACGTAAAACAATGGTGTTTGGTGGGAGGCAACCCACCATTCTCTGAGTTTTCTGAGTGTTCTTCATCATAAAAGTGTTAGAACTGCGGTTGAAATCGATTCGGGGATGAATTTTTTGAGTTTGAGCTCTTTGCCCTCAAACGAGCGTTTGGCTACCCTGCAAATGCTCGTTTATCAAATAACCCCACTCTCTGTATCCCTTTCGTGATAATCCAAATGATCGTTTGGCTACCCTACAAACGCTCGTTCAGTTCATATTATCCCGGGTAAATGAGCGTTCGACTCAGGGCAAACGCTCGTTCGCCGATCTTCTATAAATAGCCCCCCCCCCCCCCAGCTGTACATTATTCAAACCCACCAAAATTCAGAAAAAAACCGAAAACCTTCGCCCTTTTTCACCAAGATTCTTCATTTTTAACCCGATCGAGTAATTTCAAGCCCCACAAACACTTTTTGATCCCCTCTTTTCATTTCACTAACCCAAATCCATCAACAATCCTGTTTTGACCAGATTAGAGACCCTATCTAGGGGGGTTTTCAAAGTCGAAAAAATTCAATTTTTGGCTGATTTGTGCTTCATCCGGACTTTTTGTCAACTCCATCGTCATCCTATCATCCTTCTTGGTAAGAATAACTAAGCTTTTCGTACTTTAATTCGCATTTTTATGAGGTTCGATTTTCGAATCGAACCCTAAATGAACTGTCACTGATTAGGCTTATTATTGTTTGTAGTGTTTTGTTTGTGCTTTGGTGATGCTCTGTGGATGGTTTTGACTGGTTTGTGACGTATGCATTACGGTTTTGGGTTGGTTTGTGTTGGTGGTGTTGGGAAATCCCGATTGGATGATAATCCGGTTGGTGTTTGCTTGTTTTTGCTTTGGGTTTGGTGCCGTTGTCCGTGTGAGATATTATGGGGCATACTGTTGATAAGGAGGGGGCTTCGGGATAGAAACGGTATGGTAAGGAGATTTCTAGAAATGTGGGTAAGAAGAAGAAAGTAGTGGATCCTAGGTCGGTAAATCCCAACCAAGGGATCGAGTTTAGAGAGCGACATAACCCAGCTAGGGCAACTCAGGCACATGCTAGGGCCTCATTGAGAGATGAATCGGATTCTGACAAAGATCACGAGCATCTTAGCTATTTGGTATGAAAGAAGACAATTGATCCGGTGGTTAGGGAGACACGGGTTGAGCAATCAGTTAAGGTTGAACGAGTAGTGCAGGCACCCAGAGTTGCACCTGAAGTAAGAGCTGAGGGTGGTGAGCCAGTAGAGGAAAATGTTAGGCCACCGTTGGTAACCCCGAGAAGGGAGACTCTAGCCACCCCGATCCAGTTTGATAAGCGGTTTGTCAATACTAAAGCTCGGAATCCTTATAACCAACATTATTCACACCGCACGATGCTGGTAGAGAGAGCTTTCCACCCCTATGATATCGACAAGGAATTTAGGAAGAGTTTGACTGATCGAAAGTGGGAGGCGTTGATGACAGCTCCGGAGTGCAAGGTGAATGCTACTGTGGTACGTGAGTTTTACGCAAACTTTTCTGAGTCGAGCCTAGCATCGGGGATAGTGAAGGTTCGGGGAGTGAAGGTTCCGTTTAATGCTAAGGCAATTAATGAGAAATACGGGTTGCAACCATTTGAGGGGTTGGATTACAAAGAGGAGATCAAGGCGAGGAAGGATGCCGGTGGGGACCCGTTGGAGGACCTTCGGTTGTTGGTTTGCCCGGATGTTCAGTGGACCCTTGGAGATGACGGAGTGAGAAAATTGTTGGTCACGTCGTCTTGGGGTGAATATTGGAAGGTTCAGTGCCGGTTCATCCAAAACCGGCTTCTACCCAAGAATAACTTGACCCATTTCCACATTTCTGATCTTGGGATGTTGTATGCCCTAAATTATAATCTAAATGTGGACGTGGGTCAGGCGATTTATGACGAGTGTGCAGCCAATCAGAAGGTCTATTCACGCAGTTTGATTTGTCCACATCTCATCTATAGCTTGTGTAAAGATGCAAAGGTACCAGAGTACACTGAGGACCACAAGCCCAAGAACCCTCCAATATTGAAGAGAGAAAATCCTAAGACTCCTGCTCAGTTACGACATATGGCATCGAGGCAGCCTAGTTCATCTTCTGCCCCTGCACCACCAGTTCTCACTTTTTATCCCTCAGTTCTTCAGAGGTTGTGTATGGCCAACAGTTTTAGGAACTGGATGGAGGATCAGAAGCAGACACAGGATAATATCCTGACTCTCCTCCAACTACTGAGTCAGGGTAGACTACCGATGGATCCTGCTGTGTTCGCCCTGAGTGCCATTGATTATCGTTTTTCAGACGACATTGAGCGAGCTATTACACATGTTGTTACTGAGGATGCTGCTGCACAGTCTGATTCTAAGGATGGGTCATTGTCTAATGAGGAGACTGAGGAGATGGAGGCAGGAGCTACCACTAATGCTCCTACTACTCCTGTTGATGATGATGTACCCGGAAAGACGTGATTTTATTTTTATATGTTGTTCCTTTTGTCGTCTGTGTCCGGTGTTAGGGTTGGCTAGGAGCTGTCTAGCCAGTTTGATACAATTGTGCTACTTTTTATGATACTCTCAGTTTTTTGGATGCAACTATTTGACTTTTGATGCTTTTGTAAGCCTTAAAGCATGCTACAACTTTTATTCATGTCTTGGCTTTTATATGTACGCAATGTGGATGATTTCTATATTATGTGCCTCTGTGGCCTTTCTATTATTTTTAGATGTTCTGTGCTTTACCCGTAGGGGTTCTTTATCCATTTATAGCGATCCATTTTGTGCGTTACATATTGCGTGTCAAGTTTTCTGACGTGACAGGGCCTTATTACTGTTATACCCCCATACCCCTATTATATGTTTTGGCACGAGGACCATGTCCCGTGCATTCTTTGAGTTGTTTCTATCTACTTTGATATAGGGATTCGGTTCATGCTTACACGAATCTATTACAGGATTCGATAGCGCCTTTCTGCCGGGTTCACAAGCTAAGTCTTTATTTCTATCTCATTCACGCACTGAGGACATTGCTTCATTTTAAGTGGGGGGTGGATACGACTTAGCTTTATATTGTTTCGATTGATAAATGTGCCAGTAATTGTGATATGCTTAGTTAATGTCCGGTTTCGAGTCAGTTCATGGCTTAAAATTTTATAACTTTTCACGATTTAACACCGCGTTATATGCATGTTTCTCACGATGGAGTTGGTAAATGTCTTAGTACTCGAGTAATGTGTACGGGGCTATTTTATTTTATTACGATACGAACAATTTTAGTGCACGTAGAACCTTGGTTATACTTAGCTTGGTTGCTATACACACTTATACCACTAGTTTCGAGGCGAAATAGAAAGTTTTATCTAGGCCGGATACGGGATGAGAGTCATGGCGCTTCTTTGACCCGACCAGAGCCAAATAACCCAAAATCCCAACATTTTATCCTCGTACCCACTCTAAGCCTTGATAGGACGGTCTGACCACCGTCCGAAAATGAGACGTTTTGGTTACTTAGCATGTATTACCCTAACCCTGAGCTATATTACTGGTCACGTTTCTTTTGATCACCCTACGAGTGGACTTAGTTGTTACTTTAGACACACTTGCTGAATCAAGTGTGGGGTGGGAGATGGTGCGTATTTCGAGAGGAGTTGGTTAGTACGAGCTAGTATAACGAAGGGGAGGAGCTTGAGAAATCTATTGAGAGGCTTGTTGGTTCGAGAAAATTTGAAAAAAAAAGAATGAAAAAAAAAACAATGAATTGGAAGAAAAAAAATGAAAGCTTGAATAAAGTTTGAGAAAAAGAAGCCAAAGAAGGAGTGTTTTGAGTGAATAAAAGTATGATGTTGTGGTTGGAGTTGTTTATTAATAAGTATAGAAAGATTGAAGGAGTTTGGTGTGGTTTGGTATGTTTTCGAAGAGGAAGTACATAAGATGATTAGGTTCACTCATATTTTCTTTTCTCGAGTCCCAAATTTCCTTTCGGTTAACCCTGTCCCGAGCTTAACATTATAACCCTCAAAGTCCTACTTGACCGTTCTTAGCCTTGGTTGCCTCGATTAGTGGAGATTCTAGCCCGGTATGAGTTGTGTGTAGGCATTTGGCCGGTATTCGAAGCCGGTAATCATTTTGAGTGTAGCCCTCGGTTTTTATCACACACACACTTCATTTTCGTGATAAGATGGAGTCAAGTGGCTTACATTCAGTGTCTACATTACTTTTACCTTGATGTCATGAGTACTATGCATGTTTCGTAAAGTTGATCCCTTGGTCTGTTTTAGAGCGCCTAATTTACTCGAGGACGAGCAAAGGCTAAGTGTGGGGTGCTTGATGGGAGTAAACTTCACTGTACTTTGGTGTGCGGTTTAACCTCCGTTTATCACTTTATTGACATGTTTTGGGTAGTTCTAGACCTGTTTAAGAGTAATATCTTGAGTTATACGCACGGGGGTAAACTGTCACATCGATAGTAAACTCCGCCTTTTTAATGATATTTATCTCTTTCCCGAGCGCTTTTGTCTTGTGGAATTACGCATGGTGTTTGTTCGTATATGTTATTCCAGGACTTAGGTGACTCGAGGACCCGGGAGGTGATGTTTTGGATTGAGAAATGTGTTCGAAGCATGAACGTAGCATGAAAGTGGAGAAAATACAAGTTTGGAGTGGATTTAGGACAAACAAGCGTTTACCCTTAGGTGAACGTTCGTTTGCGGCAAGCTCAGGCTGAGGAATATGTTACCATACAAATGAGCGTTTGGCCACATACAAACGAGCGTTTGTCAAAGTGGCATTTGATACTGGAAATTGGCTTAGATGAAGAACGAGCATCCAAATTACCCTCAAACGAGCATTTGGATGGGTTCAGCTCGAATTCAAGAAAGCTCATATAGGACAAACGAGCGTTCAAGGAAGCACGGACATTCGTTCATTGAAGAACGAACCCTAAACGTCATCAGGATCACCAGGAAAATGAGCGTTCACTATGAAGCAAACGCTCGTTTGCCCTCGACAGTAGCGAAATCAACCCTACACTATAAATACGCAGCTCATTCATCACTTTTACAACTCTTGTCGACTTTAGATACTTTTTGGGCGATTTCTCTGCGGTTTTAGTGTAGGTTGATCATATTTTGATCCGTCGATTCTCTAGATAACACCCGTTGATTCTAAACACTTTCTATAGATTAGTTTTCCTTTACAATTCCAAAGATTCAACTTTTATATTACTTTTTACTTCGATATTTTGTGGATCAGATTTCCGGAAATTTCTATGGTAATGATTTCTCTTTTATTTATTGTCCTTAGTTTAATTTCCGTTTTTAATTTCGTTTCTAGCATAATCATGAGTAGCTAATCTGTTGTGTAGCCGAATTATGTGAAAGCGTGTGAAAACCCTAAGGGGGATGAGATATGGAGTTGTGTAGTGCGTAATATCATGTTTAAACGATTAATCCACATCCTAAAACTTATTATAACATCTTTGAATTAGAGTAGCTACCTAGTTCACTCACACACATCGAGCTTATAGGTGCATTTTGCGGTGAGATGTGGGAAAAGGGGTTTTGGGATCATTGCGTAGATTCGGCCTAGTTGTTAGGACCATTTCCAATACAGAGGTTTGTCATCGTTATTCGAGCGACTCCAGAGCGTAATCATGTTAGGTTAATCAGTTTTCTAAAGGGAGAATTAATTAACTTCACATAGGGTGGTTAGATCGAGTTGTTCAATCTAATCACTAGAATTAGGATTTGGCACCCGTGGATGTCGTTAAACTATATTGGATAGGTAGTTCGGTTGAGACACTCTCCCTGTTAAGTCCTTCCTAAGGGGTAAAAGTAACTCGTGGGATCGTAGTTCGGCTATACCCTTTAATACCTAGAAATAAACTTGTTAGCATAATTTTTATTTCTGCATTAATATAATATTTTCCATCATCATTTTGGCCTGAACTAAGTTCTACGTCAGCCTTGGTACTTGGACATTACTCCATGTGGATTCGACCTTGTGACCACAATACTCCCGTTGACCCGATACTCTGTCGGTAAAAGTTAGCAGTTAAGTATTTTGCTATCAACCGCCGCTGAATTGGGTGCGGTGGTTCTTAATTCTGGAACTACATTGTCTCGTTATGATTAATTCTGGTAAATTATGAGTTTGTTAAACATTCAGATCAAGTACAACACGCAGAAACAAGTAAATCTACCACAACTAAGACGTAAAGAACGTTCAAGCTTTATACTTTCGATTACTGAGATATAACTTGATCTCCTCAATTTAGTGACGGCGTGGAAGACGGGAAACTAGAAAACAACTCAGAATTGAAAAAGCTAAATATTTATTTCATCAATAATTGTATAATATGTGCTAAGTAAATCCAAGTATATGAAAAGCTTATGTTACAATCAAAATTTGTGGCTTTATATAGATAATTTAGCCAACATATGACTCAATAAAACCTTAGCCGACATTGTAAACACTGTGGGGATAATTTTGTGTCTTCCAAGAACTCGATATGTCGGTGGTGTGCCTCGAGATATCGAGCACAACTTCAGCTCTTTTTCTTGATAGATCTCTTCATGGACTCTTTCAACTCGGCCCCATGACTTTCTTTAGCCAAGATCCATGCCATAGCTGCTCCTGAATAAGTTACTCCTATAAAACATGTAAAACAAAGAAGAACAGCACTAAATCTATGGGGAAATCACGCAAATGCAGAATCAACACCTAGAGAACACTCACTATGCAATTAACATGTTTTTCGCATAATATTCAGATTATCTTTCCTCTCTCGAGCATAATTAGGGGTAGAGAGAGGTATAGTTTAAGGTACTAAATTGCAAGTTATCAACATATAGGAAGATAAAAGGTGGAGTAGGACATGGATTTAGACTCTGTATTGACACTTATGTGTGGACCTTATGTGAAGCGTTCAGCAAATGGAAACACATACTCATTTAAAGTTACATTTCTGGAATTAATATAAATTCTACCAGTGGAATCAAGGCACTTGTAGCCTCTGTGAGCAGGACTTAAACCTAAATACACACACTTTGATGAGTGGAACAGAAATTTTGCAGTTTGAAATGGCCTAAGATAATGATAACAAGAACAACCATAGACTCTAATCCTAGTGTAATCTGGTGCTTTATGAAAGAGAACTTCATGAGGTGACTTATGTTGCAGGACTGGAGTGGGTAAAGCATTGATAAGGGTGACAACCTCTATGAAACTTTCCCACAAAACTAAAGGCATAGAGGCATGAGCCATTAGTGTCAACCCATGCTATACAATATGTCTTTGTTTTCTCTCAGCCCTTCCATGTTGACCATGGGCATGAGGGAAATGATGCCAAAATATTTAAGGAACAAGGAAAAAGTTCTGTATTTCCCACCTCAGTCAGATTGAATGGATTTAATTTTAGTGGATAATTTAGTTTCAACAAACAGTTTGTATTGAAGAAAGATATTAAGAGCCACATCGTTTGGTTTTAATGGATATATCCATGTATACCTAGAAAAGTCATCAATAAAATGAATGTCATAGACATATCCCCCATTTTATTTTATTGGAGTAGGGTCCCACAAGGTTAAAAGGTGCTTTTGTATAAGATTCAGAAGTAGGATAGGGCAAGACATGCCCTTTTCCATAAACACGTACTTCACAAAAACTAATATTTGAAAGGAACATTACATTGACTCAATACTTGTTGCAAAATCATCTTGGATTGCTGGCCGTGTGTCTTATGCAAAACATCTAGACTAGACTCAGACTTAGACCTAGCAGCAATAGACACCTCACTAATAGACAAACCAGACACAATAAACTTATTCGAAATAGTACTACTGGATAAAACAAACACTTGGAATAGGGGTTCGGAGTGAAGAGAGTTCTTAGTGGGTGGCCGGAGCTTATACAGTCCATCTTCAAGGATTCCTGTGAGTAGCAGTGTCCCCAAGCTCTTGTCATTCATATGACATAAAGATGCATCAAATACCATAGTTACAGGGTTATCAAGAGTAAGTTCAAAGATGCTAATGATGTTTTTTGAAATTTGTGGAACACGAAGTATATTTTTTTGAAGTGTAAAGTAGAGTATGGTGTGTGAATGGTGTTGTGATCTATGTGCTGAAGTAATTTTTGGTCCCTTATAAAGGATTTGGTTATGTTTAAATGGGGGTGAATAAACTTAACACTTAAAACTTTTGGAGTTTACAAACTCAGCAGGGTCAATAGTCTGCTGACCTTCAGCAGTCCGCTGACTATTGATGCTATTGAATTTGTTGTAGTGGAATATATCAAATTAAGCCTTGATACATGTTGTTTAAAGATGATACTAAGTATTAGATACTCAGTAGTGAAAATGTGTGTGATATAAGTAGCTAGTTCAGCAGGTTGATATGATAAATATGCAAATAGAGTAAAGTGCAGCAAGTAAGTGTAGTAAATTAAAGTAGGCAAGTTTTATAGTGGTTCAGGTGGTGTAATCCTGTTAGTCCACTCTTCTCCTGTGATGTTGGAGGAAATTCACTAGAGTCTTTTAAGGTTGCTATTACAAAAATCCTTAAGATGTTTGTCCTTGACCAATAACAATGGCTTCACAAATTGAATACTAAGAACAGGTAGGATTGATGCTCCTAAGTACTCCACTGGTCCTTGAAGGGTAGGATTGCCTCTTCACCAGCTCCACCATAAAACAACATTTCTTGACACTTCAACAGTGCTTCTTTGTCTCCAGATTACTTCTTAAAAGAAGGGGTTGAATCAAGTAAGTGATTCAGCTTCAGCAAGCTTTGATTAGGATGAAAAGATCAGTAGCATGTAATATTCAAGTGTGTATACTGGATGATACTTGAATGCAATAACACTTGAAGAAAATTCTTGATCAGAAATTAAAGTTCAGTTCAGTTTAGCAGGGTATATAGCTCTTGATTTCTTGTAAGTTCGGTATTTAATTTGATTCCAGGGGTCTTATATTTATAAGTGAAACTCCTATGTTTGAATTTGAATTTCAAATTTAACCGTTACAGGATTTTTTGATTATTCCTTGAAATTCCCTATGATGTACTTCTCTGTCTGTGTTTGTGTCCTTCTGACTGACAGTCTGTCAACTAATGATTTAATTACAATTTGATTTGGTTCTGAAATCCTCACAACGTCCTTTTCATCTTGGCCATTGATTTTCTGATTAATCCAATTCTTGTCATTCATCCTTATCCATTTAATCTTCCAGACAACCTTGGATTAATTTGATATGTATATACTCAGCAGATGTCTGTTTCATGAGTCTGTTGATGTATTTATTAGGTCAGCTAACTTTTAGTCTGCTGTGTTCATGATGAACACTCAGGTAACTGCTTCTCATCTAACTTTTGACTGTGAATTTAGAGTACACCATTTTAAGTATAAATACGTCCCAATCATCACATTTCCTTAAATGGAACTTAGACCTTCAATACAAGGTATATGTGATTAGTTTAGGCCATCATAGACTTACCTAAATTCTGATCCCATATCCTTTGCTAATAAACTTCAATACTAAGTTTGAACTCTCAGCCTTCAGTCTTCAGCACGTCCTAGACACTCTACCGAGCATCTAACCTAGACAGTTCTGGTGAACAAGTCAGCTAACCTCTTTACAGTGCTTGTTTGATCAAACCTATACAAGGATCAAACTCTACTAAACCTATACATTTATTCTAGACATCTTTTTGTCTTTGCCCTATAACAGCTAGTATGGCATTCGTCATTAAAACTAGAATATCTCCAACAATTTCCCTCTCTTTAGTGATGATGCCAATACCCTCCTTACAGCAAAGCAAAAAGATAAATAGACTAAAAGCATAACAAACTTCATATATTACGTTGAGGTTTCAAACTTTGTTCAAAAACTATTACAACTAGATTCAGCATAAAAATGTGTAAAGATAAATATGCTAATCTAGTTTCTATCTTGATCTCTTTTCTGTTGGTATTCCTTGATATCCCTTTGCATATCTGCCATCCATTGATTTTCAATTTTTGAGAAATCAATCCAAATATGTACCAACTTCCTCCACTTCCAAGCCTCAGCAATGGTCAACAGGACACCTTGCCAGATGAATCCTTGTCTCATGTAACACAGCTTGAACTCTTCGAAAGAATCTTTTGCTGACAAACTCCTCAACCTTTGTTCAGCAGATTGTCCTCTACCTCCTACTAAGATTCCTTTATGACCTCATCTTGCTATTTTCCTTAAGGATATTATCCTTACTTCCCACAATTTAAGTCCAAGGAAATAATTAAACCCTCAAGGAAGGTAATTCCATCATATGGTCTTCTTCTTGCATTATAAGCAACGTTAAATTCTTTCAGCAGGTCATCAGTTAGCTGAAATTTTCTAGGTGCAAGGGTTCTATGCATTAACTTCAGCCTCAAATTTTCTCTTCTGATAAATCATGGCTGCTTCTTTTGCTTTTGTAGTCTTCTCACCTTCCCCCTTATTGACATCATCAATAAAACGGTGCTGCAGACTTAGAACACCTTCCTGTGTAGATACCAGATTGTTCAGTTGTCCCTCAATTATTTCAGTTCTTCCGTCTACTAAAGTTATCCGGTCCTCTAAAGTCTGTTCCAGTGGGTTGACCCTTTCTAACAGTTTACGATCAATAGAAGTGGAAGATGAGTTCTCAATAAGTTTATCAACTTTCTTATATAGGGTCGACATCTCCTCAGTAAGTTTCTTGTATCCTCTTGCATTGTCAATTTTTACTTGAGATATCTCATGACATATATCATTGCATCTAAATTGTACACCAGTGATATTTGATGCAGTAGTCTCAGTAGCCATTCCTCTATTTTCCACCAGATTGACCAAATCTTCAAATCTTTTTTCACTATTTCTTAACTGATCCTCAACTGAGTGATATCTTCCCTAACAGCTTTCAATTCTTCCAAGATATAATCTGGTATTGTGGCAGCAATACCAGCCATATTTCCAGCAGGTTCTTCCAAATCATCATCTAGATTTGGTTGCCTTATTACAATGGCCTTGCTTCAGTCTCACTCATAGGGTTCATGACTTCCCTCATCCAAATCAGAAAAAATTTCATGGATAAGGACTTCTTCTTCAGGTGGTAACTCAAACTCCTCATCACTATCACCATAATCCAACAGCTGTTCTTGATTGTTCCTCAACAACTTATTTAATGTTTTCAGCAGGAGCAACATCTTCAGCAGGCACCATGTTGGTGATAGGGGAGTCTTCCAATCCCATCATAAGTTCCAACCTTTGTTCAATCACAGTCTGTTCCTCAGTTGATTGAACCACCAGTTCCGACCTGTGTTCAGTTGTTGTCTGATTTTCAGCAGACTAAACCACCTCTTCAGCAGTCTCTTCAATCTCTATAGGTGTTGTAGATGTAGTCTCAGTAACCTTGGATTGAAGTTCTTGTGTGATCATTGGGATCACCAAATTTGGCTCAATAGGTGTATCAGGAATGACGACTATAGGAATAGGTTGTCTAGCAAGTGAAACAATACCCAATTGACCAACTCGGCCTTCAGCAGTGGCAGGAAAAACTGCCATGTTCTCTTCCAGAAATGCTCCAACCTCAGCAATGACTTCATATTCTACAGCAGCATTTGCTCTGGTCGCCTCAGTGTTGATTATGTCTTGGAATTGAACAAATTCTTCAGATACTGCATCAATCTGTTCATTCCTAGCAAATTCAGCAGAATCCTCCAAAACAGAACCTCCCAGAATTGTTGTAGCATCTAGTTGTGTTTCTCATTCTTCTACAAAAGATGTCAAACA
This sequence comes from Gentiana dahurica var. dahurica, assembly GCA_024500145.1. Lineage (NCBI taxonomy): Eukaryota > Viridiplantae > Streptophyta > Magnoliopsida > Gentianales > Gentianaceae > Gentiana > Gentiana dahurica. The sequence continues at coordinate 78,747,832 of CM044898.1, read as the reverse complement.
ATTCTTCCTCATCATGTTTAGCAGTCTGCTGACCTTCAGTAGACTGTCCTTTATCAGCAGAGTGCTCCTTTTCTTTATCAACATATCCTTGTTGAGAAGGTTCAGTTGACCTTTCCTTGATAACTTCACTAGCTTCTCCAAGATGCATGGGATGATCATCATCAGAGTAAGAAGATGATGAATCATCACTATCACCAAAAGTTCTAAACTTTGGATCTTTGAACACAATCTTGCATTTCTTCCTTCCATCCTCAATCAACTTCAACATCCTCATTTGCAATTTAGATGTGTCAATTAGACCCAACAAGTTCTCCACTCTAAAGGATTCAAAAGCCCATTCTTCAAAACTTGTCATAGGCTCTGCTGTAGGCTTTTTCTTTTTATAGAATCCAAACTTTCATTCAATGTATTCTTGGATTTTCTTGAAATCTAGATCTTCCTTTTGTTTCCTTGGCCTCCTGACATAAGGCATTGTAGGTTTTCTTGCAGCAGGTTGGGATTCAGCTTGTTGACTCCCAAATGTCTCAACTAAATGAGACAAAGTTTCTTCAGCAGATACAAATATATCAGTAGGTTCGTTAAAAGGGATATTTGTATCTACAACTCCCATCCGTTGAACACTTTCTTCCCCCAGAGTTGCATGATCCTCAACAAGGGTTTCATCCAACTTAGCTTCCTCCTGAGTTTTGGCAGTCTCAGCAGGGTCTTGTACCACTTCAGTAGCCTCCTTAGTAGGCTCTTGTAGAATATTAGTAGCAACTTTGGTTGGCTCTATATCTCCTTGTTCAACTACATCTGCTCCTTCTTCTTCTTCTTCCATTTTATTTTCCAAGATTCTCAATACTTTTCCTTTTCCATGTCCTATCCTTTTCTTTGCAACTTCTTTCAACCTTTTCAAGGGTCTTTCAGGGGATCCAAACAAAGAGCCTCTTTGTTTATTGGTTTTTTTTCTAGTTGCATCTTTAACTTGTTCAGTGAAAACATGTGCAACTGTCTTCTTTTTAGGTTCAGTAGGAGCAGGGGATGCATCAGCAGAACTAGTATAAGCAGTCAGTGCAGAGTCTGCTGGTTGTTTGGTCCTTTTAAGTTTGAGAATCTCAGTAATCTTTCTTGTTTCGGTAGCCTTTCTTTTCTCTACTGATTTTCTTGTCTCAGCAGCTTCAGAATCATACTTCTTTTTGGTTCTCAATTCTTGAATTTTGATTACTTTCTTCTGGTTGATCTCTTTCATCATCATCCAGACCTGGAATTGGAGTCTTGATTTCAGGTGTAAATCTGGCCTTGTTTATGCTTTGGGAAGCAACATCAGCAATCTTCAGATGATTCAGCAGGCTCCGAATCAGCAACACTAAAGGTTTGATTTTGATGAAAAATCCGGAACCAAGATACTTCACATGCTTGTTCTCCTTGATTATTTTCTTTATAGTCTCTCTTTCTTCTATCATTACCTTCTTCATGTAATACACAAAGAATGCAGCCAAATCAAATTTCATACTTCTTGAGATGATAATTGTCCCGGATTTTATCAATATAAAACAACAAGTAATAAACCGGTTAACCTCAAGTGCAAGGATCGTAGTACGGAGGCTAATGCCGGGTCGATCTTACGGGGAACTAGACGAATGTTAACCCTAGCTTTTGTTTTTAACTAACTATTGCCACGATTACTAACCTAACGGATAACTAGCGAAACAAATATGCAGAAAATAACTAGACAGAGGAGATTAATCCAATGCTAGGAGAGATTGAAAGCGATAAAAATAAACTAAAAGTGCAGGAAAATAAATTAACGAATCTAAACTAAGCTATGAGGATTGTAAATCAAGTTTATAAAAGACAAACGAGGATTGATCCACCTATCAACATGCATTGATCTATTATCTCGATTTTACGTGGTATTTACTTAGGTTGTGATTCACCTTACCTAAACATGAACTCCTAATTCCTTGGGCAATCCATCTATTAACCTAGTATCTTCCAATACTAAATTAACACGTTAAAAAGATCAAAGCTGTCAACTTTTACGTTAACGATCTAGTGTTTAGACTTACCAACTTCCGTTAATGTAAATCTAATGAACTATTCTTATCTATGGTGATCTATGCTATTAAAGATTTCCATCAAACAATAGCATATCAAGCATACAACATATTTTCCAATATAATTGCATTAAAACAAGAATATGCATAGATAAGAAACAACCGTAGTAAATACTCACAGTAAAAGTCGAAATAAATAGATCAATTCAATGCTGATGGCTTCACAATTCTCGTTTGAAGGAGGTTCTAGCCTCTGAGCATCCTCAGCAACCCAGAAAAGCAGAAAAATAACATAAAACTAGCCTACTTTGATCGAATCTAAAGTTGCATAAAACTGGAAATAAAAAGTGTAAAAACGCAGCCTTAGCCGCCCCTAGGGTTTAGGGTTTGTATGATGTCGAATTGTTCTTTTTAAGGTTGAGAAACAGCCGCTTATTTATAGATTTCGAAGTCGGTTTCACTAAGTCGGCCGACGGACGCTCGTCCGCATAATCAAACGCCCGTCCAGATAACCCTAGACTGCTTCAGACGCCCGTTCAGACGGCGTCCAAACTCTCTGTATCAAAATCGCTCCTCAGGACGCCCGTCTGCTTCATCAAACGCCCGTCTACTCTGGACGGAGTATGGACGCTCGTCCAACATGACTTGAAGGTGATTTCTTCATATTTATCTCTTTTTCCTCCACTCCACTTGATCATTATCTCTTCCTTCAATCACTTAGCTCGAATTTGATCACTTTTTATCATCATTTGAGCACAATAAACATACCTATAACACATGGAAAACATCGCAAACGGTAGTAATATTCAAATAATCATATTTTAACCATGAAATCACATAAATAAATCGATATTGCGATTAAGCCGTTAAAAATATCGTTTGCTCAATATTTTAATATAGAGACCAATTATTATGCAAATTATACAAATAAAAGGGAAAAACATCACAAAATATAACCTTATAAAACATATAATTTCACCCTTAACAACTCCCCCACACTTAGCTTTTGCTCGTCCCGAGCAAAACAAAACGAAAATTAGGCTCGATATAGTATAGACATCTCAACAAATATAACATACATTCAACAACTTAGAAGTTCACCCACGTGTGTGTGCATAGCCATAGAAAACTTCCACTACATCCAAACTTGAGGAACTCGAAGTAAAACTAGCTAATACCCCCTCGTAGAATAGTAATAAATGACACTCATAAGATGTACCCTACAAACGTGACATATCCCTAAAAAGATGATCGAATGAATTTAGGGCCTTTCTGAAATACTCAGAGGATAATCCCTACAACATATCCTTCAGTTTATACTGGGGATAAGATAGACGATAATTTAGTCTTATATTCAATTCATAACACATTTCTCATAAGTTGATTTGATTATTCACTTTAAACACACATTAGAATGAGCTATTGCCCTCATAGCAGAATAGGACATTTTGAGATAATCCCCTACCTTACTCCAATCATAAGGCAGCTCTTCCTAACTGTCGTGAGCTTTTAGTCATCATGGTGGAATAGGACATACGTGGTACACCCTACCTCACTCTAATCATCGACTAGCTTTTGACACACACAATTAATTCATTAATTCAACTTTTTCACTTTGGACAATAGTTACGTGTACTTATCACATTCAAACTTCTAGATATTCACAGTATATCATACTTCGGAACTAAATACAAACGATCATAATTCGCGAGATATATACGTAGCACTAAGCACATGACTTATAAGAAAATCAAAAATCACTAATCCAAAACGGGGTATAGCTTTATAAAATAGCTCATCGTCACTATGGCTCGTGAAAAGTAGTGTCAGGTGAAACAACTAACTTATCAAGTACATGAAATATCACATAGATGACTATAAAAACAACGAACTTCAGATTGAATTGCCCACTCGAGACCAAACAAAGACAAAAGTGTCGGAAAATTTTGAAAAATTACGCTCATTTTGCATAAAAAACAAACTAACGTATTAAACAAACGTATACGCATAGGCACAAATCGAACTATCCCCTCCCCACACTTAAAAATGCAATATGTCCTCATGTTGTGCAGAAAGTAAAAAGGATAAGAAACTTAGCTGAATTCGCGTGGAAAACCGAGCCGTTGGTCAGGCTGGAGCATGAGAAGGCCAACGCTCGCAAAAAGCGTGGAAAAACGTCCCAAAACTAACCCAATCGGATCTCGACAAAAACTACCGCTGCAACACAGGAGAAACAGAAAACTCGGGGGGAAACGGGGTATAACATGACAATAGAGATAATAAAGCTAAACGGAATGAAAAGAAAAGATCATCGATAAACATGTCAAGTTGTCAACACAAGTCAAAGGACGAGAAACTAGAAAGTAGCAAAATGTATAGGTACAGCCAAATCGAATTAAATGTAACAAAAAGTGCAACAACAACCAGAAAGATAGATATAAAACAGCAAAAAGAAACTCAAGGCAGCCCTGGAGTCGGTTCAGTCGTAGAAGGATCAGCAACAGAGTCACCAGCAGGAGCATCAACAGAAGGAGGATCCGAAACAGGTACATCAGCCGTAGACGTCGTCTGTGAAGGTGCCGGCTGTGTAACCGGGGCAGTAGCAGGCCCAGGAGGTCTCTCCTCCGCAACTTCCTCAGCATCAGGCTCTGTTTCCATATCAAGCACATCGGCAATAACCTGCTCGATCGCATCGGAAAAGACGAACTCCGTATCACTCTCCTTGAAAATCTGCATATCCTTCGGTTTCTTGCCCTCCACAATGCACTTCAGCACGTACATCATGTTCTTCTGCGTCTCCTGGATATCCGTCATCCAATCTCGTAGACTGTTGGCCATGCTGTACCGAGTAATCTCGGAAGAAGACAATCCAGAAATGGCTGAAGCTCTGGGCGGCATAGAAGTAGATTCCGGCTCAGATGGCGGAGGTACACCCTTCTCCCTACGAATAGGGGGGAAACTCTTCGTCTTGTGATCCGATGCATACTCAGCAACTCCAGCATCCAAACACAGCTGGTGAATCAAATGAGGGACTATCAAACTCCGAGTGTAAACTTTCTGGTTCATGGAAATCTCATCGAATAAGGCTTGACCTACATCTACATTCAACCCGAACGTCAAAGCATATAACATCCCGAGATCACTAAGATGGAAATGTGTGAGGTTGTTCTTTGGTATCAACCTACTCTGAATAAATCGACACTGGACTCTCCAATCCTCGGTCCATGTCGTAGTGATCAACTCCTTTCTCTGGCCATTGGGTCGCAATGTCCAAACCACATCCGGACATACTCGTAATCTCAACTCCTCCATCGGGTCACGACCATCCTCACGTTGCCTTCTCGCAATTTCCTCTTTATAATCTAAACCCTCAAAAGCTGGCATCTGATATTTCTCATTTATCACCGCAGCAGAAAAAGGAACCTTAACACCTCGCACCAGAACATACTCTGCATCCAAGTCCGCCTCAGAAAAGTTTGCATAGAACTCTCGGACAATAGAGTCATTGTTAGGAGTAGGGGGAATTTTCAGCAAGGCACTCCATTTCCTAGCCTTTAACATCTCAACAAATGCTGGATCAACTTGAAGCACTTTGACCTCCCTATCAAAGATAAGATTCCTAGTCGAGTAATGTTTAGTGTAGGCATCGTGAGCTCGAGGATTGACAAACCGACGTGGCATCGACAGAGGGGTAACATTCTTAGATTTCTTCTTAAGAGGTGCCCTAGGTTCAGGTTCAACCTCTTCCCTAACCACATCATCAACATTCGTCTCTCGAACTTGTTCAGCCCTAGATGACGCACCCTTCTTAAAACTGGGATGTCTAACCAATGGAACATCATCCTGTATATCCGAAGCGGAGTGGGATTCATCTCTCAAATCAGCTCGGGCTCGTTGAGATGCCCTAGGGGGTTGCTCACGGAAGACTATGCCTCGGTTGGGGTCTAAATTGGAGGGCTCATCGTCCAAACGTTTACGTTTACCAGATTCAACAACCTTCTCTTTACCAGGCCTCTGCTTAGTAACCGCTTTCTTCCCCATATCAACCTAAATGGCTAAACCAAACCATTCACAGCAACAAAGGTTACCCGTTTAACATCCAAAGCGGGGTTTCAAGCAAACCGTCCAAACCACCGACATCAACACACACCATCACAATCACCACACCACCACAGCACAAGGAAAGAAGAAAAGAACCAACAAAAACGAAAGAAAATCAACAATAGTTGATAATTCAAGAAAATGAGCCGACTCGAAAATCGAACTCACAAAAACGTGAATTAAAACGAGAAAAGTTGTATCAAGCTTACCAAACACTATGATGGAATGATGATCGAACAGATTAGAGTCCCAGAAACACCAGGATTGGCCCCCAAAATCCGACTTTTTGTCAAAATGGCCGCACCGAAGAATCTTTGATTCTGCAAATTTTGTTGATTGTTGGAGAATGTGGGTTATGGAAGGGAAAAGAGGGTGTTGAGAGCGTTCTTTTGCAACTTGAATCGCCCAATTTGGTTTAAAAACAAGGATTTTATGTTTGGAGAAGGGGGAAAGTCGGGTTCACCTTTGAATTTTGCAGAGAAATGAAGGTTCGTGTCTAGAACATATATATATAGGCCCAGAGTGGACGCTCGTCCACCCTGACGGACGGGCGTTCACAAGTAACTGCATGAACTGGACGGGCGTCCATAAATTCAGACGCTCGTCCATAAGGCATATTTGAATACAGGATAGGAGGGAGTGTTTCAGACGGGCGTCCACTATAGTGGACGGGCGTCTGAATTGAGGAATCAGAGCAGGATTGAATGGACGGGCGTCCATAAATTCTGGCTGGACGTCCATCTAGATTGAGGTCCAGACGGGCGTCCATTTCTAGTGAACGGGCGTCCATAGAGAAACTCACAAAATCCCATTTTTTCACACATAAGGAAATAAAATCGATAGTTTTTATTAATACTTGATAAAATTCAAACGAGTACAATAATGACATAACGAAGATATAAAATAACTAGAAAAATTAAAAGAAAAACACAACTTAAACAGTAGGTTGCCTCCTACTAAGCGCTTTCATTTTACGTCGGAGCTCGACGAAGAAAAAAAACTAACTAAGAAACAATAGCTAGTCATCATAAAGCTCTGCCCAGTCTATAACCCCGATAAAACGACGGAGTAAATCAACAGCCGGAGGAAAGTCATAGTCATCCTGAACACCCCAATCATCATCAGCTGCCTCTACACCCTGGAAATGCTCATCCTGCAGTACTAGGGCTAAATCCGTCAGCATTGGATCGTTAAGGATCCGGTATGGTCTCCCTAAAGCTGCCTGCAACTCCTCAATGGTAAAATCTCCACCCCCCGAGCATGGAGGAACAATGAGAACATAAGTGACAGTCCTGACGCGGGTAAGAATATCTATATCTATATCCAGAACTATCGTGCCCCCAGGTCCATCCGAAACGGTGAGAAGGGAAATCCTACTAATGAGATGGAACTCCTCTGGCAGAATACCGTACTCCATATCTAACTGAATGCTAAACCGATAGAAACAGACAAAACTTAATTAGACTTAGCTTAAAGGATTAACAACTAAAACAAAAATAAACACACAAAGAGAGTAACTAATATAATACGGATATCTAGGATGCCTCCTAGTAGCGCTATTGGTTTATGTCGTTAGCTCGACACAGTTGAAGCTCAGCCTGGATCAGGCCATTCGACTTTTCTGCCAGCCATTACCTCGTTTAAGTTCCGATCAAGATTGTGGCCGCAAAAACATCACTTAACACATGGGGTCAAATCTTTAATGGCTTTCCATATACGCTTGAACTTCCCCATGGGTGATCTCTTCATTCTCTGAGCCCTCCGATGACGCCTCAATTGACGCTCCCTCTCCAATTCTTCCATTTCCCAACTACCGGCTAGAACTTCTTCAGAAGGACCACTACTGCCTTCTTCCGAAAACAGGTCGAGTGAAGATTCGTCGAATTCTTCGACTTCCGTAGCACCACACCCGAGAATATCGAGGAATTTAACAATCAAAGGCTTATCCTTAGGTTCACCGATATAATGCTTGCACCTTTGGCCATTCACTCGAAACGGGTCGCCACTATAACCACGAAGTTCTAGTACGCCTCCATGAATGATTCGGAGGATCTCGAAAGGGCCGGACCAACGTGTCCTTAACTTTCCAGGAAACAGATGTAACCTAGAATTGTATAGAAGAACTTGTTCGCCGACTAGAAATTCTCTCTTCTTAATCTTAGTATCGTGGAGTAGCTTCATCTTATCTTTACTAATCCTGGCACTTTCGTAAGCCTGGAGTCTGAACTCGTCTAGCTCATGTAACTGCTGTAGTCGATGTTTTCCACAAGATTGGGAATCAATGTTCAGAAACTTTGTAGCCCAATAAGCTCGATGCTCTAACTCGACAGGCAGATGACATGGTTTCCCGTAGACCATTTGATATGGGGATGTACCCATAGGAGTTTTATAGGCAGTTCTGTAAGCCCAAAGTACATCATCCAATTTCAAACTCCAGTCCTTTCTATGACTGTTTACCGTTTTCTCCAGGATTTTCTTAATGCTCTGATTGCTCCTTTCAACCTGACCACTAGTCATCGGATGATATGGTGTGCCAGTTTTATGACGAACACCATACTTTTCAAGGACTTTCTCTAGGGGTCGGTTGCAGAAATGTGTCCCTTCATCACTAATCAAGGCTCGTGGACATCCAAACCTCACAAAGATATTCTTCTTTAGAAACATCATGACCGTCTTATGATCATTGTACGGAGTGGCTTAAGCCTCTACCCATTTCGATACATAGTCCACGCAGACTAAGATGTATTTGTTACCGCAAGATGATGGGAATGGTCCCATAAAATCGATACCCCATACATCAAAGACTTCGCATTCGAGGATGGGTTTCAAAGGCATGTCAAACCGCCTTGTCGAGCACCGGTTCCTTGGCATCTATCACAAGCTTTATAGAAAGCTTCGTGTCCTTAAAAATTGTAGGCCAATAGAAACCGGACTGAAAGATCTTAGCAACGGTTTTCCACGGACCAAAGTGACCTCCGGTGGGTCCACTGTGGCATTGCTCAATAATATCACGTTGCTCGATTTTGGAACACATCTCCTAAGCAAACCATCTTTACAGATCTTGAAAAGATAAGGTTCATCCCAAACGAAATATTTCATATCAGAGAAGAACTTCTTCTTCTCTTGATAAGACATTTCAGGATCGAGATAACGGGCATGAAGGTAGTTTACAATGGAGGAATACCATGGAACATCGGGAGGACAACCGTCTATCAACATAATGTTTTCTAGAGGAAAGTAAAGATCTATATCATCTGGTTCATCCTTTTCCTCACTTAACATTCTAGAAACGTGATCCGCCACTACATTTTCACTGCCCTTTTTATCTTTAATTTGAACGTCAAACTCTTGGAGGGTCAGTATCCAACGCAGTAAGCGCGGTTTAGCTTTCTTTTTGGTCATGAGATAACGCAAAGCAGCGTGATCAGTCCGCACAATCACTTGAGCACCAAGCAAGTAACTACGAAATTTATCCATAGCAAAGACTACAGCTAATAATTCCTTTTCAGTGGTCGTGTAGTTAACTTGAGAAGGATTTAGTGTGTGACTGGCATAATAGATAGGCTGGAACTTTCCGTTAAGCTTTTGCCCTAAGACTGCACCAACTGCATAGTTGGATGCATCACACATAAGCTCAAAGGGTAGGTTCCAGTCCGGAGATATAAGTATTGGAGCAGAGATCAGTCTACTCTTAAGCTCCTCAAACGCGCGCTTGCAATTCTCATCAAAATCAAAAGTAACGTCTTCTTTGAGTAAAGTAGATAGGGGCTTGGCAATCTTTGAAAAGTCCTGGATGAACCTCCTATAGAAGCCGACATGTCCGAGAAAACCTCGGACCTCCCGAACATTCTTAGGATAACTCATCTTCTCAATAGCTTTAACCTTGGCTCTATCTACTTCTATACCTTTGGCTGACACTTTGTGGCCGAGGACTATGCCCTCATCTACCATGAAATGGCATTTTTCCCAATTAAGCACTAAGTCCTTTTCCACACATCTAGACAACACCTGATCAAGATTATTGAGGCAATCATCGAAGGATTGACCAAAGACCGAGAATTCATCCATAAAAATCTCCATGCACTTTTCAACTAGCCCGTCAAAGATTGCCATCATACACCTTTGAAAGGTGGCTGGGGCATTACAGAGACCAAACGGCATCCGCCTGTAGGCGAATGTCCCATAAGGGCAAGTGAAAGTGGTCTTCTCTTGGTCAACAGGATCGATGGGTATCTGGAAGTATCCTGAATATCCATCTAGGAAGCTGTAGAATGCGTGCCCCGCCAGACACTCAAGCATCTGGTCAATGAATGGAAGGGGGAAATGATCTTTCAGTGTGACCTCATTGAGCTTTCGATAATCGATACATACTCTGTATCCAGTGACGAGCCTCAATGCTATCTCTTCTCCTTTCTCATTCTTCTCAATAGTAATTCCACCTTTCTTGGGAACTACTTGAGTTGGGGATACCCACTCACTGTCTGCAATGGCGTAAATGATACCCATATCTAGAAGCTTTATAATTTCCTTCTTGACTACTTCTTACATATGAGGGTTAAGCCTTCTCTGAGGCTGTCTAACTTGTTTTGCACCCTCCTCAGTTTTGATCTTGTGCATACAGATGTCGGGAGATATCCCTCGGATATCTCCCACCTGCCATCCAAAGGCTTTTTCATTTTTGCGCAAGACGTTTAACAATTTAAGCTCGTCTATACGAGATAGCTTGGCAGAGATGATCAAAGGAAGCTTGTCACCTTCTCTTAAAAACACATACTTAAGATGTTTAGGCAACGGCTTCAGTACCAAATCTACGGGAGGATCCTCTAGACTTGATTTAAGATCGCCACTCTTCAACTCAACATCGCTGAGCTTACTCAGTGGTCCTACTGCCAAGGATTCTTCTCTTAGCTCATCCTCAAATTCAGCTGCTAACTGATCTAGATTGATCACACCATGATTGTTTAGATTATCAATCAATCGCTCATATTCTGCTTCTACAGCCAAGACTTGCGTATCCATGGAGTCATTGAAGTCATCAGACGTCTCCTCAATGGAACAACCGGTTGGAGATCCAGAAGGTACATTGATAGATTTCGAAACACTATAGCTCACCTCCTGGTCACCAACTCGAATGGTCACGTGCCCACCATCACAATCGATAAGGGCTCTAGCTGTAGATAGGAAGGGTCTTCCAAGAATCAAGGGGACATTTTCACTTTTCTCAATATCTAAGACGTACCAGTCAACTGGAAAGGTAAACCTATCTATTTGAACTAATACGTCCTTTAGGATTCCTGAAGCTTTCTTAGAAGACCTATCAGCGAACTGCAAATTCATGGTCGTGGGTTCTAGAAGACTTTGTAAACCCAGCTGCTTGCATACAGATAATGGCATCAAGCTGATAGATGCACCCAGGTCACATAAGGAATTTGGGAAGACTAGGCCTCCCATTTGCAATGTGAGCACAAATTTGCCTGGGTCACCCCTCTTGGTTGGTAAGTTTTGATGATTTATCAAGGAGCAATCCTCACCAATTTGCCTTTCCATGCCTGCCAATTTCTTTTTCGAAGACACAACATCCTTGATGAATTTTGTATACCTAGGCATCTCGACCAAGACCTCGGATAATGGCAGATTTACCTGAGTATTTTTCAAAAGGTTAAGCACCTTTTCATATTTCTTGTCTTCACTCAGAGAGATGTTGCTCTTCCTCGGTGGAAATGGGAGCTTTTTAAGGTCACTCTCGGAAAATACTTTCTTTGAGGATGCACTAACGGCCTTGTCTTCCAGATCTTTCCACCTCACAACTTTATCAGACGTCTTATTGGTCAGGGGATCAGCCTCCTGACTCTCAACCGAATCTTTTTTTCTCAGGGGCTCAACCACCTGAGGTGTTTCAACTCTTTCATCTCTCGGGGGATCAGCCTCCCGAGTACGCTCTTGCAGGACAGGGGATAGTGGTTGCTCAACTTCCCCTCCTGCCTTATCAGTGGCAGGAGGGGCTAGTGGTTTCCCTGGAAGCCAGGGGGACCACTCAGCTGAGTGCCACTTCTTAAATTCATCGCACTGGCCTCCTCTTTACCGTATTGCATTGTTGGCACGAGGTCAGTGCATTGGTTGCTGCTTAAATCGGCCTGAGCAACATGACCGCCCTTAGGATTTTTCTCAGTAAAGATGGGCAGATGCCCAGGGGGTCTTGATGCTAATTGCTCAGCCAGCTGCCCTATCTGTCTCTCAAGATTCTTATTCGTACTCATTAGGAGCTGAATATTCTTGTTTTGCTCTTCTTTGAATGAGTTCCATTCAGCCTTAAGATCATTCGAATTCGAGGGACCTTGAGAGTGCTGGAAGTTTGAAGAGTATGGCTGGCTGGGCCGATTTTGAAAATTCGAATTGGAATTAGAAGGCCAATTCTGATTGAACCTTTGTGTTTGATTGGAATAATTAGAGTTTTGGTTTTGAGCAGAACCAGGGTTCCTATTGAAATTTGAATTCGGATTAAAACTCGAATTCGGATTGAAACTGGAAGCTTGATTGAACCCTTGTTTCTGGAGTTGATTCTGGCCAGATGGTGGATTAAATCTTTGGTTGTTCTGGCCATAGAACGCATTTACTTCAGCATTCTACCCATTCGTAGGACAGAATCTGGAAGTATGCCCCATATTATCGCAGTTTTGGCATTGGACCTGAGTGTACTGTCCATCATCATGGACAGTATTTACTTGGTATGAAGAATTGGGGTTTAATTGACATTGGCCATTTACATGACCAGTCTGACAGCAAGATTCGCAATACAGAACTTGAGGGTTCTGCGGAAACGAAGGAGTCTGATTCATAGGATTCGGAGTTTGAGGATTGGCCATCTGCCTCTGCAGCATGGCAATCAGACTTTGAACATTTACTTCCTCCACCTTAGGAGGAGGAGGAGCTTGAATTGCCTGATAGGATGGGGCGTATTTGTACTTGGCAATGTCCTCGAACAATGCCCACCCCTCGGCAGGTGTTTTCCTCAAAACGCCCCACCAGATGAACTATTGACCATGCCCTTGGTGAGCTCGGTCAATCCGCTAAAGAAAGTAATGACTTGCCTCTCCAAAGGCAAGCCATGATGGGGACATTTTCTGAGAAGAGATTTAAACCTCTTCCAGGCCTCGAAAAATGATTCATTTTCCTTCTGAGAGAATGTGAAAATTTCATTTAAGCACTGGGCCGTCTTAGAGGGTGAAAAATATTGACTCAAGAACTCCCTCTCGAGTCCGGCCCATGTAGTGATGGATTCAGGAGGAAGAGAGTGATACCATTCCTTCGCCTCCCCTCTTAAGGAAAAATGGAAAAGTTTGAGCTTGATAGCATCCTCACTTACACCTTGGATGCGGGTAGTACCGCATATCTCTAAAAACGTGTGTAAGTGGGTATGCGGATTTTCTGATTGGTAGCCATAAAAAATTGATGCATGCTGCATCATCTGGATAAGCTCTGGCTTGAGCTCGAAAGTTTGAGCAGTAATGGCGGGCAAGACTATAGCTGGGTTGACAGTGACTGCACCAGGCATGGCGTAGTCTGCCAACGTACGTCGATCCTCTGCCGCCATTATTACTATTTCTTCGATCTCTTTTATCAACTTCCGTTCAATTTCTTGGTCGGCTGAACTTCCTTCGTCCGATGGATCGGTAAAACGAAGCTTTCGCCTATTGGGTCGGACTATGGTCCGCTCGGGGTCAGGTGAAAAGAACAGTGGTCCTTTCTGACTTCGAGTTTGCATAAACTGACTCCCTACTCAAGATGTTGAACCAAAAAACTAATAACTAAAGAAAAATTAAAAGCTTAGACTAGAGATTAAAAACCTAAATAAAAGGAAGGGAAAGAAGAAAAGGAAACAAAATTATTGAAGAAAACAGGGCCAGACGGACGTCCAATACTTTGAACGGGCGTCCGGGTGAAGTTTGGACTGGACGGGCGTTTAATGGTCCAAACGCTCGTCTGAAAGGTGGAATACTTGGACGGGCGTCCAAATCTTATGGACGCTCGTCTAAGTGAATAAAACAGAATCAGAGTTAAAAAATATTTCAGCGGACGGGCGTCCAATATCCCAGACGCCCGTTTGATAGTGTGGAAAAGTAGAACAGAAGCAGAAAGAAAATTGCAGAAAATAACAGACGGGTTGGGAGTACAAAAGAATCGAACAGAAACAGAGAGAAGGGATAGAGGGGAGAACTAATCTCCAGAGAACCTTAAATCCTAAGCTAAAACCCTAATTATCTAATTACCTAACCGTTTATCAATTAAAACAGGAAATTAAAACGAATTAAAAACAAAAATAACACAGAAAAACGAATAAAAACAAAAACTAGACAACCGTCCGGTTCCCCGGCAACGGCGCCAAAAACTTGTCCCGGATTTTATCAATATAAAACAACAAGTAATAAACCGGTTAACCTCAAGTGCAAGGATCGTAGTACGGAGGCTAATGCCGGGTCGATCTTACGGGGAACTAGACGAATGTTAACCCTAGCTTTTGTTTTTAACTAACTATTGCCACGATTACTAACCTAACGAATAACTAGCGAAACAAATATGCAGAAAATAACTAGACAGAGGAGATTAATCCAATGCTAGGAGAGATTGAAAGCGATAAAAATAAACTAAAAGTGCAGGAAAATAAATTAACGAATCTAAACTAAGCTATGAGGATTGTAAATCAAGTTTATAAAAGACAAACGAGGATTGATCCACCTATCAACATGCATTGATCTATTATCTCGATTTTACGTGGTATTTACTTAGGTTGTGATTCACCTTACCTAAACATGAACTCCTAATTCCTTGGGCAATCCATCTATTAACCTAGTATCTTCCAATACTAAATTAACACGTTAAAAAGATCAAAGGTGTCAACTTTTACGTTAACGATCTAGTGTTTAGACTTACCAACTTCCGTTAATGTAAATCTAATGAACTATTCTTATCTATGGTGATCTATGCTATTAAAGATTTCCATCAAACAATAGCATATCAAGCATACAACATATTTTCCAATATAATTGCATTAAAACAAGAATATGCATAGATAAGAAACAACCGTAGTAAATACTCACAGTAAAAGTCGAAATAAATAGATCAATTCAATGCTGATGGCTTCACAATTCTCGTTTGAAGGAGGTTCTAGCCTCTGAGCATCCTCAGCAACCCAGAAAAGCAGAAAAATAACATAAAACTAGCCTACTTTGATCGAATCTAAAGTTGCATAAAACTGGAAATAAAAAGTGTAAAAACGCAGCCTTAGCCGCCCCTAGGGATTAGGGTTTGTATGATGTCGAATTGTTCTTTTTAAGGTTGAGAAACAGCCGCTTATTTATAGATTTCGAAGTCGGTTTCACTAAGTCGGCCGACGGACGCTCGTCCGCATAATCAAACGCCCGTCCAGATAACCCTAGACTGCTTCAGACGCCCGTTCAGACGGCTTCCAAACTCTCTGTATCAAAATCGCTCCTCAGGACGCCCGTCTGCTTCATCAAACGCCCGTCTACTCTGGACGGAGTATGGACGCTCGTCCAGCATGACTTGAAGGTGATTTCTTCATATTTATCTCTTTTTCCTCCACTCCACTTGATCATTATCTCTTCCTTCAATCACTTAGCTCGAATTTGATCACTTTTTATCATCATTTGAGCACAATAAACATACCTATAACACATGGAAAACATCGCAAAATGTAGTAATATTCAAATAATCATATTTTAACCATGAAATCACATAAATAAATCGATATTGCGATTAAGCCGTTAAAAATATCGTTTGCTCAATATTTTAATATAGAGACCAATTATTATGCAAATTATACAAATAAAAGGGAAAAACATCACAAAATATAACCTTATAAAACATATAATTTCACCCTTAACAATAATCATCAAGCCCCGAGAGAGTATCATAGCTTCCAACCAGCCCTAACAAATTTCTTGCTATATACCTACTGAGCAGGTGGTATTCATAAGAAATGTATTTGACATCAATACCTAAAGATGCCTGTGCATCTGGATCATTCTTGACTGATTCAACAAAGGCTAACCTTGCTAATTCCATAATTTCTGGGTTTCCAGGTGCTCCATTGCCTTCAACAAATCCAAAAACCTCTCTTAACTGATCTGAGGAAACAAGAATCTCCTCACCAATCACGTTGTAGTAAACTCTTCTGTGTGTGATTTTATTACCGTATTTCTTGAAAAATCACATACATGCTTGTTGAATATCTGTTGCAGTCTTATGTTAAAAACATTTTCAAGACCTGTATACCTCCTTATCCTTCTACCCAAAATAATTGCTAGCTCTGTTTCTTTAGCATCAGTGACATATCGTCGAACACTTTGGTTCGAGCCAAGACATACATCATCAGCAGACATGATTTTTCTTGATTTTGTGAGAAAGAAATAGATGAACAGGAAGATTATTTCCCAAACTTGTGTTTTTGTAGAGAATGTAATGAAAAATCCTTGCTTATAGCTTGCGACATATAATCAGAGGTGGGTAGTACACCTCAGGCATGTACTGTAGCTTCTATGTCGTCCCAATGCACGATTCAAGTGGAAATCAATGAGATAATGCCATGTGTCCCACTACATAACCCCATAAATGTTGGAAACAGTTATGTCCTTGTAACAGCTGTAATAAAGATAAGATTAAAATCCATTTACTTTACTATTGACTTTCATTAAAGATTGACTTTATCAGCAGCTTGATCTCCAGCATGCCAAAAACATGTATACTCTACTGATATGATTCAGCAGGGTCAAGGGTCTGCTGATACATAGAAAACACAGTTGATCATCATATCCTCATTCAGGTTGTTGTAAGTAGATTTGTCACACTGATAATACAAGATGAAGTTTAATGTCAATGACTTATCTGCCAAGTTAGCTCACCCAGCAGGGCAAAGACAAATCCCCTTGGCAACTTCATTTGCTCAATTGTCCAAACTATAAGAGCATTTAGGAATTGTTGATTCCAATTACTAATATGCCAAGTGAGCGCACCCAGCAGGGCAAAGACTAGACCCCTTGGTGAATTCCAATGCTTTGCTAACCATCAGCAGGTCAGTCAACCTTGATGATGCCAAGTTCAGTCCTTAACTTAGCAAATCTGTCTTTACTCAAAGGTTTTGTAACGATATCTGCTAGTTGATCTTTAGTAGGTATGCAACATCTTTCTTTTCAACATGATCACTTAAAAAATGATGCCTCACATCAATGTGTTTAGTTCTTGAGTGCAAAATAGGATTTTATGTTATGGCAATTGCACTTGTGTTATCACACATTATGGGAATTTCTCTTTCCTCAATCCCATAGTCCCTTAATTGTTCTCTCAACCATAGGACTTGTGCACAACAACTTCTAACAGCTATTTATTCTGCTTCAGCAGTGGAGATTGATATACAATTTTGTCTCTTGCTGAACCAGGAAACAAGTATATTTCTCACTTACTGACAAGTTCCGGTGGTGATTTTTCTATCAATCTTGCACCCAGCCTAATCAGAATCTGAGTAGGATATTACTTTGAAACTTCCATCTTTTGAATACCATATTCCTACTCCCAAAGTCTATTTTAGATACTTGAGAATACTTTTAACATCAGCAAAGTGACTTTCCTTAGGTTTTGATTGAACTCTTGCTCAAACACCTACTGCAAAGGATATATCAGGTCTGCTAGCTGTGAGATATAGCAGACTTACAATCATCCTTCTATATAAGGTCTGAGCAACTTCTTTACCTTCTTTGTCATCATCCAATCTGATGCTTGTACCCATAAGAGTTGAAAATTTAGTGCTATTTTCCATACCAAACTTCTCCAGCAGCTCCTTGGTATAATTGGTTTGATGAATGAAGATCCCATCATCCATTTTCTTCACTTGTAATCCTAAAAAGTAGTTCATTTCTCCCATCATGCTCATCTGAAACTTACTTTTCATGAGATTAGCAAAATTTTCACATAGCACTTCATTTTCAGAACCAAAGATCATGTCATCTACATAAATTTGTACCAGCAGGGTGTTGTCTCCTTCATTGAATCTGAAAAGAGTCTTGTCAATGGTTCCTTTGGTAAAACCATTATTCACCAAGAATTGAGATAAAGTCTCATACCAAGGTCTTGGTGCTTGTTTCAAACCATAAAGTTCTTTGTCAAGTCTATACATTTTATCTTCTTGATCCTTAACATCAAAACCAGGAGATTGCTGAACATAAACCTCTTATTCAAGAATGCCATTAAGAAATGCACTATTTACATCCATCTGGTAAACCTTGAAGTTTTTGTGTGCAACATATGCCAAAAATAGACTTATTGCTTTCCTCATGCAACTGGGCATAGGTCTCATTAAAGTCTATCTCTTCTGCTTGTGAATAGCCCTTTGCCACTAGTCTATACTTGTTTCTAACAATGGTACCAGATTCATCCAACTTATTTCTGTAAACCCACTTAGTACCAATGATATTTGCCTGATCAGGACTTTCCACTAGTGTCCATACTTGATTTCTTTCAAACTCATTGAGTTCTTCTTGCATAGAAATTATCCAATCAGGATCAACAATTGCTTCTCTAATAGCCTTAGGTTCCAATTGAGACAGAAAACATGCAAACATAGCTTCTAGTTGTGTTCTGGTCCTTACACCTTGTTGTACATCACCAATCACTTGTTCAGCAGGGTGATCCTTTAACCATTGTAAATCATTGTTTGCTTGATTTATGGGAGCTTGATCTTTAGTAGGATCTGATGTTGGTTTTGTAAGGGGATCAGTAGATCCTTGAGCTATATCTGTTGTTGTATCGGTAGTATCACCAGCAGGTCCTTCAGCAGGGGCATCTTCATTTCCAGAATCAGAGACCTTTAAGTCACTTAACTTCTTTAGAATATCCACAAACTCCGGATAAATGACTTCTAGATGTATAGCAGGTTCTGCAACTTATTCATTCTCCATTCCAATAAACTTTGGTTCATAAAAAACAACCTGTATAGATTTTTCATGTTTTAATGTCCTTTTGTTCAGCACCTTAAAAGATTTGCTGACTGAAGAATAACCCATGAAGATGCCTTCATCTGATTTTGGTTGAAAACCTTATGATTTAAGATAAAGCACTTACCCCCAAATGAATGGAAGTAGGATATATTTGGCTTTCTTCCATTCCAAATCTCATAAGGTGTCTTGTTAAGCTTTTTGTTCACTAGAGTTCTATTATATGTATAGCATGCTGTATTGATTGCTTCAGCCCAATACCTTTCAGGTAACATTGCCTCATGGATCATAGTTTTGCCTGCTTCCTTCAATGTCATGTTCTCTCTCTCAGCAACCCCATTCTGCTGAGGGGTTCTAGTGGCTTCTAGCTGATGTAGCACACCATTTTGTTCATAGTATTCTCTTATGACTTTGTTTAGGAACTCAGTACCCTTGTCTAATCTGATCTTTACTACTGTTACACTTTTCTCATTTTGTAGCCTCTTCAAAATTTCAGGCATCTATTGATGTGTTTCACTTTTCTTGTCCGTAAAGATTACTCAAGTGTATCTTGAATAATCATCCACAACTACCAGAGTGTACTTCATTCAAGTTATGCTTGTTGGAATCACTGGTCCAAAAAGATCCATGTGCATCAGCTCCAAAACTCTTTTGGTTGATTGTTTAGTCTTTGATTTGAAGCTTTCTTTTGTTTGTTTTCCTTGCTGACAAACATCACATATCCCATTCTTCTTGTACGTCATCTCAGGTAGTCCTATTACCAGCTTCTTCTTCACCAACTGATTGATATCATCAAAGTTTAGTTGATTCAACTTCTTATGCCCTAACCAATTAAGTTCTGACTTTGTATGCACAATGAGATAGGTTTCTGGTACAATAGTGGTCCAGTCCACAACTTACATATTTTGTTGTCTTCTTCCAGTAAGTACAACTTGCAGTCCCATCTCAATCATGACAATGCAATGATCTTTGTCAAAAGTGACTTGATATCAATATCACAAAACTGACTGGTGCTCAACAGGTTGTAGTCCAGTCCTTCAACATATGCAACATTCTCGATTTTAAGACCAAACTTCACTGTCATTCCATACCCACATGTTTATCCAGGTGTGTCCTTGTTTCCAAAGTTGACTTTTGGTCCATCCTTTGCAACAAAATCCACCAAACGGTGTTTGCTTTTTGTCGTGTGTCTGGAACACCCACTGTCAAAGTACCAGACACCCTACAAAACAAATTAATATGTTTTAGGTACCCAACTCTATTTGGGTCATTGGTGGTCAGTGTTATGCGCAACCCTTAGCAAATTTCCATAAGGTCTTCTTTGAAAAGTGTTGCACTTTCTTTCATATATGTATGCCACATTTCCATAGAATTTGGTGTTTGGTTGTGTAGCATTCACATATGGATTCTGGCCTTTTGGTACATAGTGTTCTGCAAAGTGATATCTTCTGTTAGAGGCATAAGCATAACCATAAGGTTGTTGTCTGTTAGGAACAGCCCTATATTATGGTCTCTACTGAGGCCTCTGCTGAGCCCTCTGTTGAGGTCTCTGCTGAGTCCTTTGTTGATTCCACTACTGAGGTCTAGCCTTAGCATTATGGTTAAACTTCTTGTTTCTAACAGCAGGGACATGAATATTCCAATCTTTTTCAGTAGGGAACAATCTGCCTTTCCCGCTGAGATAAGTATCCCTTTAATGATTAACATTCTTGGGTTTGGCATTATTATCCTTGGAATATTTTTGGTTCTTGACTGATCTAATATTAGTCTTTTGTGGTCCAGTAGACCTTGCAGCAGGGCTGTTATCAGTAGGTCTAAAGGGTGCAGCAGACCTACCTTTAGAATTACCCTTTTTGTTAGGTACTGCTGTCCCTTTGGACTTCTGATTTTGCTTCCTTAAAGCATTCTCAGTAGGCTTTACTACTTCAGCAACCTTTTAAGGTGTTGGATCTTGTGAACGTACAAACATAGGACCAATTCTGGCACTAGGTTCAGCAGCCATACTTGATCCATCCTTAGAGGGTTGTTGAGTGTCAAATCCAAGGCATGTTCTATCACCATCAGGCTTCCCGGATTTGAATGTAGTTGTGAACTTGATTGTGCCACAGATTCAGTTGCTACTATAGGTGCAGCAGACTTATGTTGATTCTGTTCACGATCCATTTCCTTGCCCTTGAAAATTCTTAATTCAGCATTCAATCTTTGAATTTCTGCTTGGAGTGTATCTCATTCTACCTTCACAACCTCATAACTAGATTGTATTATCCTCAGTTGATTAAGGAGGGCATCTAGAGTTTCCTCCAAATCAATTTTCTTAGGATTGGAACCACTAGTTGATTAACATTCACTTGCAGCAGAGGTATTGTAACGACCCGTTCCGAAAACCTGAGTATTTTCAGAATACGGACCGTTCGGCCATGTTTTTTGGAACGGGTCGTTACAGGTATTATTCGATACAGTATTGTATACCTCCTCTATTTCATCCATGTGTTCCATGAGAGCAGTGTCATCAGATTCATTTCCCTTTTCAGATTCCACTTCATAGATAGATTCATCACCAACAACAAGTACTTTTCTAACAGGTCCTCTCTACTGTCTTTTTTGTTTCAGCAGGTCTAGACAGTCATGTCTGAAATGTCCAAGATTTTCGCAATTTAAGCACAAGTAATCAGGATCCTTCTTTTGTTTTAACTCAGGACAATAAGTTTTGAAGTGTCCAGGTTTCTTGCAATTGAAGCACATAAAGTCATGATCCTTCTTTGGTTCCTCAATTTTCTCTTTCTTGCCATAGCTCTTTGGAGATGCTTTTCCAGACTTCAAAATTCTTATCCTCTTGGGCATCAATGCAATTTGCTCTTGCATTTCATCCAGTTCATCATCATGAGCAGTTGATGATTCTTCTTTATGTGCAGCAGCCAGTGCTGTGGTTTTTGTTACTTCATTTTCAGCACTTGCAATGATATCCTTGCTGAATTCATAAGCTTTAAGATCTAAGAACTACTTGAAGTTTTTCTCTTCATAAAGTCTCCTAGATTCTTCCATTGCAGTAATCTTCATCTCCCATACTTCTTTTGGTGGCAAGGCTTTAAGAATCCTTGTGTTGATCTCTTCCTTCGTGTATACAACATTCAGCACTGTGAGTTCATCCAGAATTGCATTGAATCTTTATTCCAATTGTTCAATGGTCTCATTGGACTTCATTTTGTACTCTTGAAACTTCTGTTTGGACACCATGATACTTTTTTTCTTGATAGCATCAGTGCCTTCATAACTGAGTTGTAGCTTCTCCCACAATTCTTTGGCAGTTTTGCAATCTTTCACTTTCATGTTTATATTGCTATCCAATGTTCTGTAAATGATATCAATAGAAATATTGTTCAGATTTGCTCTTTTTCTGTCTTCAGCACACCATTCACTTTTTTGTTTTGGAACAGTTTGATTTTGACCATCCATAGTTATGACTTTAGTGATCTCAAGTGGTCTGTCAATCAGCTCATCCATCCTTTCATCATGTGTAGCAGCTAGATAAGCCTGCATACGACGTTTGTACTCATCAAAATGATCTAGAGAGAACATCAACATGGTTCTAGCATACTGGTTGTTGTCCATGAAGCAAAATCTTTGGAAAACAGAAACTTGAAAAAGTTTTTAAAGATTTTTAATAAGCACAACAAGTAGGATTACTTCAGAACAGAAGCTCTGCTCCGGTACCAATTGTTGGTCACTTGTAAAGGCTTTGGTTAAGCTTAAAGGGGGGTGAATAAACTTAACACTTAAAACTTTTGGAGTTTACAAACTCAGCAGGATCAATATTCTGCTGACCTTCAGCAGTCTGCTGACTATTGATGCTATTGAATTTGTTGCAGCGGAATATATTAAATTAAGCCTTGACACTTGTTGTTTAAAGATGATACAAAGTATTAGATACTCAGTAGTGAAAAGGTGTGTGATATCAGTAGCTAGTTCAGCAGTTTGATATGATAAATATGCAAATATAGTAAAGTGCAGAAAGTAAATACAGTAAAATAAAGAAGGCAAGTTTTATGGTGGTTCCAGGTGGTGTAATCCTGTCAGTCCACTCTTCTCCTGTGATGTTGTAGGAAATTTACTAAAGTCTTTTGAGGTTGCTGTTACAAAAGTTCCTATGATGTTTGTCCTTGACCAATAACTATGGCTTCATAAACTGAATACTAAGAACATGTAGGATTTCTGCTCCTAAGTACTCCAGTGTTCCTTGAAGGGTAGGATTGCCTCTTCACCAGCTCCACCACAAAACAACTGTTCTCAACACTTCACCAGTGCTTCTGTCACCAATTTACTTCTTAAAAGAAGGGGTTGAATCAAGTAAGTGATTCAGCTTTAGCAAGCTTTGATCGTGATGAAAAGATCAGTAGCTTGTAGTCTTCAAGTGTGTATACCGGATGATACTTGAATGCAATAACACTTGAAAAAAATTCTTGATCAGAATTTAAAGTTCAGTTCAGTTCAGCAGGGTATGTAGCTCTTGATTTCATATTAGTTCGGTATTTAATCTGATTCCAGGGGTCTTCTATTTACAGGTGAAAATCCTATGTTTGAATTTGAATTTCAAATTTAACCGTTATAGGATTTTCTGATTATTCCCTTAAATTCCCTCTGTTGTACTTCTATGTCTGTGTCTGTGTCCTTCTGACAGACAGTCTGTCAACCAATGATTTAATTCCAATTTGATTTGGATCTGAAATCCTTACAACATCCCTTTCATCCTGACTATTGATTGACTGATTAATCCAATGCTTGTAATTCATCCTTATCCATTTAATCTTCCAGAAAAACTTGGATTAATCTGTTATGTATATACTCAGCAGATGTTTGTTTCATGAGTCTGCAGATGTATATATTAGGTCAGCTGACTTTTAGTCTGATGTGTTCTTGATGAACACTCAGCTAACTGCTTTTCATCTAACTTTTGATTGTGAAGTTAGAGTACACCATTTTAAGTATAACTAAGTCTCAATAATCACATTTCCTTAAATGGAACTTAGACCTTCAATACAAGGTATATGTGATCAGTTTAGGCAATCACAAACTTACCTAAATTCTGATCCCGTATCCTTATCCTTGGCTTATAAACTTCAATGCTAAGCTTGAACCTTAAGCCTTCATTTTTGAGTTTAAACCCTCAGCCTTCAGTCTTTAGCAGGTCCTAGACACTCTATTTAGCACCTAACCTAGACATGTCTGCTGAACAAGTCAGCTGACCTCTTTACATTGCTTGTTTGATCAAACCTATACCAAGACCAAACTCTAATAAACCTATAAATTTATTCTAGACATCTTTTTGCCTTTGCCCAATAACAGATAGTCTGACACTCATCATTAAAACTAGAATATGTCCAACGGTAATAATTTCTCACTATTACTAACAGCTAAACTTTCATTACCATTGTAGGTTGATCCCGGATGCATATTGTCCAAATCTGAGGTGACATGATCACTATATCCTCTGTCCATGTACCATGCTTGATCTGCAATGGATTGTGAGGAAGCCAGATAAGAAGATATTTGTCTAGGAGATGGTGCAATGGGCTGAGGTGGAGATCCATTGTAATATGAGTCATATGTGTAGTAGCATATGCTAGAATAGTGTCATGTCTTTCCACACAAATGAAAGATCATTTTATTTCCATTGTTGTTGAAGCCTCTACCACTACCACCACCACTACCTCTGCATTTGTTCTTTCTTCCTGATCGTCTGTCTCTGTTAGATAGATCATTAGGTCATAAAGTAGCTTTGTTTCCTACGGCCTGTGTGGTAGTAAGATGTGCTGAAAGAGCAAGTCTTGAAGAGATGTCAGAGACATGATTGAACCTCATCAAGAGCCGTTCACGAGTAATCAACTGGGACTGCACTTCATGCCAAGAGTGTGACCCAATTGTGGAAGTGATATTGACAATCACAGATTCATAGTCCTTGATTATTCCTCCTAGAGTGACAAGAATAAGTCCAAACTTGCCAATAGGATATCCAGCAGCTACAAGATTATCGGAATACCCCTTCATCTGTGCTAGATAGTCAGCCATCTATTTGGAACTTTTTTCTGCCTTACTTAAAGCTCATTTGTACTCCAACATTCGAGCCTCAGAGTGATTTTTGAAGAGTACTTCATGTGTTTCCTATATATTTCTTGTGGTGCACAACGTACAACCTTTAAAAGGGCCTGCTCAGACATAAAACTTAGGAGCCACCCAACTAGAAATGGGTCAATGGAAATCCAATTAGTAAAAGCAGGGTTAGTCATTGGAGAATCAATAGTCATTCCTAGATTCGAATAGGGTGAAAACTGAAGGGGCGAGAATCTTTGTTAAACAGGTGGCCATCTTACATATGACATTGAATGATAGGAAGCACTGTATATCGCTAGAGCAAATAATTGCTTCTATCAAATTTAACATTACGCACCTGATTGAGGTGTCCATCGAACGGAATTGCAGACAAAGAACCAAAGGGTGATGTAGGTAAGCTGGCCATAGGATTCAAGCTACCAATCAGATTCAAACTAGAAATTAAACCGTTACCTACAACCGAAGATGGTAGAGACGTAAAAAGAAGACCCATAAATGGTAGACGAGAGGAGGCAGCAGTGATGCCAAGCTGTGGATGTATTCCAAGTGGGGGATTCGATCCAATCGCTGATTGTGGGCGTTGAGCAGTCGATCCTCCAACTGCATGTTGAAAACTCTGAACTGGGATCTCCGCATCGAATAGACCACCGATGCTATACCGGTGTGGACGGCAGTCGAAGCAGCATCAGTGGTGGTGATAGGAAGCCCGTCGAATCCGTGGGAGTTCATAACGCCGGTCAGTTGCTCTGATACCGAGAAAGAATATAAACAAAGTGATAAAGCGTAAAATTTCTGCAGAAGGATTGATAAACAATACAGCAGCCTTATATCTTTGTTGATCCAGCTGTGGATCCATTTAGGGATCTATAACAAACAGGACACCTCACACCATTAACACATAGACATGTGTATACTATTAGACTATGACAAGTGTCTAGGATATAATATTACTCTTGTCATTAAGGAAATCAAACCAATAACGCTTTAGAAATCTTCAATCTGATTTCTTTAACTTGTACAAACTGCGATGAAAATAATTGAATACATAAAGAAGAGGGAGAGAAAACGTTGCCATAAGATTATGAACCTTCCCGGTTGTCTCTCTCCAGCAACATTTATCCGACTGTTCAGCCTCTAACGTTGATATACACGAACAATTCGCCGAAAATCCTCAAAGGATATCTAGGTAAAACATGTGATTTTTATGTCACCTTTTTTTCTCCCAAAGACACCCCAAATTAACTACTACTCCATGTTATACATAATGGTGGCGCTCCAAATGGAGGGGAGAAAAAAAAAAACAAAAACAAAACAAAACCAAAAAAACCAAAAAACGGCATCTATCAGCACCACGAATTTACTATTAGCATCCATTTATTTATTATTTTTTATTTACTTCCCCACCCCTAAATTGCTTTTCGTCACTACGGTACACGCGTCAATGTCACTGTCGTTTTGTTTCGCTAACAAAGTCAATGAGTCTGACGTTTTTCATCAATAATGCATTTATAACTATAACATCAGTACCACTGACGTTTGTATTGAAAACCAATGTCAGTGCCAGTGACGCCTGTACCGAATACACACATCAGTGACAAACACGATATGTTGCTCAAAAATAATAATAATATTATGGTGGTGCCAATAGCAATTTTAAGAGTGCCTAAAGTAAGGGGTGTCATTCGAAGTAAAACGTTGTGTCAATAAAATCCGCCAAAAACAAATCATCAATCCAGAATAGTATAATAGGTATTTTATTAAAAACAATCCTTATACTACATATGGTTCTTCTAATTCTCCAATTAACTTAAAGAAATACAATATTCCTTAATATTATCTTACACGGTAAAAAATTAAATAAAATTAAAATTGTCCTTATCATATGGTTTCGAAGTACACTTTCTTATGCGAAAACATGAACCGATCGCCGGCAACAATGTAAATTGTCATGCCTCAAAATCAAGTTTGGATCACTTTTTATTTATTTATTTATTGTCTCTAAATGTTACCTGATGAACCAGGCCTATAAATTATGCCTCTGAGTGATATTGGAAATCACAGCACTTCAGCACTAATATTCTTCTTCTCTTATATTGTAAAAAAGAACGTGATGGCCAGAGTCAGTTTGCTTTGTTCTATGCTTTCTATCGATCATGACTGGTTTGTTTTCTATTTATTTTTTATAAACGTTATAACTGGTTTATTTTCGATGTTGTTGTTTATTTTTTTCTACAACGATTCTATCGATGTACCACCTCACTTGCGCACCAAGTTAAAATCGACTTTGTAAAAGTTGGTATTGAAGCCAAGAACCGACTTCAATTAGATGCATTATCAGAACCGACCTTGGGAAAGTTGGTTCCTGATTTGAAACTTAAGGGATGTTGGTCACTTCCGGGGAATTTTCAAAAGGTCGATTTGACTCTGGTACATGTAGAGTGGCGTACCGGTAGAGTGGCCATAAGTTTCCTTTATTTCAAGATAAATTGTTTACTCTTTGTTATTATAAGTTATTGTTTGAAAGTTTGACACTAGAGCTTATCACATTTTCTCTTTTGCAATGTGTTTTGCAGCTCAAGAAATGATGATGATGATGATGATGGTGCAGGCTGCGGCACCGACACGGCTCTTGCTCCTTGATGAATGTGAAGCTAATAACGGTGACTTTTGTGATCCAGAGAATAATGATGACGACTGCAATGATTACACACCCCCCGGATGGGCTGTAGCTATTCTTTGCCTATGTGATCGGATAAGACATAAATGCTTTGACTCGTCACCAAAGCCTTAGTACCCAAATGAATGATTACCGAAATGTTACGGTGGCTGGCTACTTTTATTCCAAATACTCATCAATGACGTTTGATCATTTAAAATGAGTTTTGGTAAAAAGTTTTCAATCTATCTATAACTTTCGTCACGAGTAAACGGTCAACGTTGTCTATAATTTACTTTCCGATGCTTTCAAATATTTTCCTTTCTTCTTCCATTTCCTGCCTTTCGATTTTGGGTCAGAAAACAATTTTCCTGTTTCTTTAGGCAATACGCATGCAGAAACAAGAACTGTCTTCTATCCTAGAAGGTTATTAAGGGAACAAAGAACAGGCACATGTTTGGAACTATAGAGATTTTTTGTTTTTGGTTTTGTTTTTTACCTAAGACAATTCAGTTGACCGTCACTCAATATCTTTTTGCTTAACTTTGACACATTATATCAATAAAGTTACGGCAAATATGTTGTATCTGATGTACTCCCAAATTTGTCAAGCCACTCTACAATTGTGGTTTGTACAATCTTGTATCTTCGGGTTAAATCTCTGACAACCTTTTTTTTTTTTAAACATTGCGAATTTATTGTCAACGTTTTATATAATATTCCAATTTTCGAAAAAGGGCATTTCAGTCATTTAACGAAAATCAGAATATTAGATTTATTTTAATTATTGGAATCAAAGAAAAAAAAAGGGGAATTAAAGGATTTGTTAATTAAGGAATTAATTAGAATAAGGGTCTGTTTGCTTACACCACTTAACACTTATTTTTAAAAGAATAAGTAATTATTAAAATAAGTGTTGTTTGATATTACTTTTTAACACCTCTTAATTAATTAAGATCTTGAATTTCTGTGAAAAATTATGGAAAATTTTAAGTGGTTGAGGAACTACTTAATGCTGAATTTTTTCAATAAATCTCGCTAGGTAGGGGTACACCCCACCCTCACCTTACCCCCAACCCCACCCCACACCCCACACCCACACAACCCATACCCCCACACACCACACACCCGCCCACACCCTCACCCACCCATACCCACCCCACACCCCACACCCTCATACCCACCTACACCCCACACCCACACCCCACCCACACCCACACCCACCCACCACACACCACACCCACACCCACCACCCCACACACACACCCACACCCACACCCACACCCACACCCACACCCACACCCACCCCACCCCACACCCCACACCCCCCACCACACCCACACCCACCCACACACACCCACACCCACCCCACACCCATACACCCCACCAACACCCACCCTACACCCACCTTCCACACACCCACACCCACATACACACTCACGAAACAAATTCTAATTTCAGATATAATAAGTGTTACCAAACAGTCTAATCAATTTCAGCACTTAAAATATTCAATTACTTAATTTATTCAGAATTAAGACTTGATTTCAGTCTTCAGTTTTAACAAACGGCCCCTAAGTTTTAATGGGATTAATAGGAATTAAATTTCCATTAGTCGAAATCAGAAAAAAACAGTTTCACGTTGAGAGCCAAGGGGCGCAAGTTTGAAATAAAGGGGAGAGGAGACTTTCTCAATTCGAAGCTAATCCGTTGTTCTTTTCAACAGACGCATCATGAGGAAAATATTCCACGGAAGGAGATGATCGTTTTGATACCGACAATTAACCGGTTGTAGAAGGTAAGATTTCATCTTAGTATAAGTTAGATGTTTTGAGTTTAGGTTGTTTTGATGTTCAAGAATCATAGTTTGATCATTTTGGTTTGATCAATTTGTAGGTTGAATCGAAAGCTAGGTTCTCTTGGTGTTTTAGATCGTTTGTTGCTCGCAATTAAGGTAACGGGGTTTTCATATTGAATGATTGATGTTTTATAATGATTAATGTGAAGTAAAGGAGTGTTCTAACCGAAGGATTAATTTTGTTTGCGCCTTTAAATTGTTTAATCTATACGGTAAAGAATATTGAGTATTTTTTTTGTCGGAACCGGAATCGGGGTCATCCTATTTCTGTAAGCCGGCCAGCATGGTAAATCATATTTTTTTATTATCTAGTTAGTAAGCGTTGATACTTATGCCCACTTGGTGTATCGGTTTTCGTAAGGAAAAAAAAGAATTAGAAAGAATTACTGTGTGTATCAAAGTATATACCATGTTTTCTTTTTATTCCTGTTTGTTTACTGTGATATTCAAAAGAGAGAAGCCTTCATCTGCTGCTCTCGAAAGTGGTATGATATAAAAAAAAAAGGAACAACGGCATCTCTTTGTAGTGTGGTGGTATACCAGAGTATGGTTTGGGGTCTTCCTAGTATGATCTAAACAACATTTATAAATATTCATGAACTTTACAAAGCCATGACTAGGTTTCCGATGCGTTTAGTTACGCACCAAGTGGATTTCTTATGGATGAAACTTGGGACCGTCGGAAACGTAGGATTGGCCTTGTGCTTTGATGAACTAGGGATCATCATTGTCTGTGTAATTGCTAGCTTGAGTCTAAAGGTCTAAGAAGAGGGAGTAGGGAGCTTTTGTCCTAAATGAACCTAGGTGGCTAGCTAATCACTAAATAAACGTATTTGACTAGATAAAAGGTTAAACATCATGAGAGCTTGGATAGGCACAGTACAATATCGGCAATGTGAGGTTTGGCCAGATAAAGTGGTGATGATCACTGCCGGATTCTAGACCCGCCAGATAAAGTAGTGATCATTCCGCCGGACAAACTCACGAACGATATAGACATTCACCGGTCAGCTCTCTAGAGTTGGCCGACAAAGTGGAATGGCTATCTCGGGACCGCTAGAGATTTATCTCTATAGGGTTGCATCTTTTGTCTTAGTGCATATCTCACTAAGTGTAGTGCCCTCGCAAACATGCTGTAACAAAGATAAGCTAAGTTAGTAACCCTAAAGACCTCATGTTATACTATGAAGATAATGTGATAGTTTGATGTAAGATCTTTAATAACGGATTAATAATAAGACGACGTTTACTTTCTTTTCATTATAAAACGTATTTTATTCAATGGCTTCTACTCGTTACTAAGTACGTATGTACTTACCCGTTATATGTTTTGTTTTGAGAAGATGAACATGTTTTTGATGGAGATGAGAACGATGAAGACATATGATGCATGATGTTTTCTTTTGTTGAAGTTGTTTTGAAGACTTTCTTTCATTTCTAGTTTTGATTTTAAACGATGTTGTTACTTCCAATTGAATGTTGTTTTGTTTGGCTCGTTTTAGAAGCCTTTAATGTAAGACTAGATCGTTTGGTTTCTTTTGGATGTTGAAACGTTTCAGTTTCCTTCAGTTTTGGTTTTGGTGCAGCATTGATTCGTATTCTAGTTGGTCTTTGGAAATTTCTTTTCCCGAGTCGGTTTGCTTCCGCATTGTATTTATGATACATGACGTAAGGCTTATGTATAATATTAAATTTTATTTGATATTATACATGCCGGGCGTCTTTTCCGGATAAGGACTCGGTGTCCGGGAACGGGGCGTCGCATTTTATATTTGGTAATTCAAAAGACGACAAATTAATATGTTTTACTCATGGTTTTTTTTGCATTCAAAATGATCGGGACACAACTCAATAGTGATAACATGATGAGTTACTATATTTTTACATCATGATCGTGAATACTCATTGATTTACTTATGTTTCACCAATATCGATTGTGTAAAATGGTCCAGTGTAATAAAAATCAGAATGCAAGCGGAAGAAAAGGAAATCGCAGAAGAAACAAACGCAGAAAAATGTAAAAGCTTGCTTCTTCTCTGTTCATCAATTTGATCGAGTCCCTATGTTTTTATACAGTGCAGTCTCAAGAGTCTGAATCAATGTAGCCTTGTTTAAATTCAGCTCTAGAGACAAATTCGAAATAAACCCTAGCTTATCCTAATTTATTCGAACGAATACAATTGAATTTGAAAACCTATTAGCTAAATAAGATAAACTATCACTCTGTTTGAAATATTATGGCTTTGAGATAAACACATTATTCCACATTTCTGGATTTTATGAATTTCAACCTTGTCACTCCATTTCCAACCTTATCACTCCATTTTTGAATGTTGAGTCGATCTGTTTGACTTTTGCTGTGTGTGGATAGCATTATCTTTGTCTGACTCTTTGTTGTCTGAGTGTGTACTCGATTGACTCTTAATACCCTCCCTCAAACTATGCCTGGGGCGAAGGCATAGTTTGCTGAGAAAGTGTTGAAGGAGGTATTTGGTAGCTGGCTTAGTAAACAGATCGGCCACTTGATGTTGTCCAGGAATATGCTTAGTAATGAGCTTACCCTGGGCCACTTTCTCTCTTACAAAGTGATAGTCTAGCTCAATATGCTTTGTCCGGTCATGGAACACTGGGTTGATTGTGAGGTAGAGAGCACTAAGATTGTCACAGTAGATAGTAGGGACTTGAGATTGAGGGATGCGTAGATCTTGTGTGAGATATTACAGCCATGTCAGTTCTGCTGCTGTGTTAGCCACTGCTCTGTATTCAGCTTTAGTGCTGGATCTGGAGATAGTATGTTGTTTCTTGGCACACCAAGAAATAAGATTACGTCCTAGGAATGTGCAGAAACCTGTTGTTGATCTTCTGGTGAGTGGACACCCTGCCCAGTCTGCATCTGAGTAGGCTGTAAGGACCATGTGAGGGTCCGCTGTGAGATCCAATCCAAGAGACAATGTGGACATGACATATCTGAGGATTTTATGAGCAATTTTGAGATGAGCCTGAGTTTGTGCTTGTAGAAACTGAGATGCATAGTTGACACTATAAGCAATGTTTGGCCTGGTGAATGTGAGATATTGAAGAGCACCAATTAGCTGCCTGTAGTAGGTAGGATCAGCAAGGAGTGTTGATTCAGTTCCCTGGTGTGGTTTGAGCTCTAGAGGTGTTCCCATAGGTTTGCAGTCAACCATGTTTGCTCTTTCCAGTATGGTGAGAGCATAATGTGTTTGTGTCAAGTGCATAGTGGAACCTGCAAGAAAAATCTCAACTCTAAGGAAGTGGTGTAATGTGCCCAGATCCTTCATTGCAAACTCAGAATGAAGTGAGTCAATGAAGGAGAAAATAAGTTGAGGATTAGATCCTGTCAATAGCATGTCATCCACATATAATAATAGAAACAAAGAGCCAAAATCTGAGTGAAAAACAAACAGTGAAGGATCAGCCAGACTACAATAGAAACCATATGTAAGAAGATAGGAGCTAAACCTGTCAAACCAGGCCCTGGGAACCTGTTTAAGGCCATACATGGCTCTCTTGAGTTTGCACACATGTGTAGGGTACTGAGGGTCAGACATACCTGGTGGTTGTGACATATAGATTTCCTCATGGACAAAACCATGAAGGAAAGCATTTTTGACATCCAGCTGTCTAATGATCCACTTCCGGCTCAGTGCTGCTGCTAGGACTAATCTGATGGTTCCAGGTTTTATAACTGGGGAGAAAGTTTCAGTATAGTCCACTCCATCCACTTGGTTGTATCCCTTAGCAACTAGTCTAGATTTCAGTCTTTCCAAGGTACCATCAGGGTTAAGTTTAGCTTTAAAACCCCATTTTGAGCCAATAATGTGCATGTGTGGTTGCCTAGGTACCAGTTCCCAAGTGTGGTTTTGATGAAGGGCCTGTAGTTCTTCTAACATGGCAGCTTTCCAACCAGGGTGTTTTAGGGCTTCTGTGACAGTTTTGGGTTCCCTAGGTATAGTAGGGAATGTGGAAATGGTAAGGGCATATTTGGGGTTAGGTTTCAGGATGCCATCCTGGGCCCTAGTGGTCATGGTGTGAGTGCCAAGGGTATTGGTGATTGGTAATGGTGATGGTGATGTGAGATCAGTGTGATCAGTGGAGGAGTGGTCTGGAGAGGCAGGGGGTGTAGTGCCTGGGGATGTAGGTGGTGTGATAGTTGGGTCAGTATCATGTAGAGGCTCAGACTGTGTGTCAATGTCCATATCAGTGTCTGTGGTGTCTATGTGGTCTTGGAGGGGAGTGTCCAGATTAGGTTGGGCTGTAGGATCAGCAAGTGGTGGTTCACTTTCTGGATTGTGTATGGGTATGTCTGGAACTGGGACAGATGAAGAGGTTGTGGTTTGAGAATGAAAATGAGGTGTGTGTCCTGATGTGGATTGGAGCCAATCTTCAAAAGGTACTTAAAGTGTTAGATTGAGAAGTGGTTGTTGGGTGGCTGATTTTTGGCATTTATAACCTTTGTGTTGCATGCTATGTCCTATGAAGGCACATGGGACAGTCTTAGGGTCAAATTTATTGTGTCTTGGGTCCCATGTGTAGGGGTAGCACCTAGTGCCGAACACTCTGAGTGTGGAATAGACAGGGTCCTTGTTGTACAGTTTGTGGTATGGGGACTCAGACTCTAGGGCATATGATGGTGTTATGTTCATGATATACACTGCTGTGGCAAATGCCTCAGTCCATAGAAACAGGGGCAGGTGGCTATGAAATAGCATGGTCATCTGTTTAGGGTGATTTTCTATGATTTATATCGTTCTTTTTCCTAACAATTTTCCTCTATACTCTGATGTTTTGCATAGAAAGTGAACGTTTATTTAATTTATTAAGCAAGTGATGTTTGGAATGGTTTAATCGCAAAGTTGGTTGAATTATGAGGTTTTATTGTTGATTTTCTATCGATTTGAATGATTTTACACTTTGCAATGTTTTTGATATCTTGTAGATACACAAATTTGGCTTAAACGAGGTTTAAAAGATGTTCAAGTGAGGATTTACATGGAAGAAAAAGGATAAAGATGAAGTCGGATAAAGATAGAGATGAAAACCGGATTTGAAGTAAACTGAACGAGCGTCTGAAGCTCCGTCCAGATGGACGGGCGTTTGAGGAATCGAACGGGCATCCAGGAAGAAATAGTGGATTCAGAGTATAGAGATTTTTGCTGAACGAGCGTCCAAATTTTCAAAGGACGGGCGTCTTACATGACTCGGCTCGACTCGAAGATTTTATACAGAATGGACGGGCGTTCAAGACTCTGGACGAGCGTCCATAAACCGACTTCAGCAGAACCAACTTTAATTCTTATAAATAGCCACGTTTTTCCGGACATATAGAGAACCTAATTACTCTAGGCGGCCACAAGAACCCTAAGGGGCGTCTTCCTTGTGGTTTGCACCTTTCTTAGATAGTTTTTATGCTTTTTAATTCTTAGATAATTCCTTCAAATTTATGTACTTCATAGAAGCTATTTCGAGTATTCAAGTGATGCTTAGAGGCTAAAAGCTTTTGGAACAAGCGTTGTGAAGCCGTTCTATCAACACTTTGATTTCACATTTGGATTATCTTGTGAGTTTTTATTAAAAGTTGCATCTTTATTATGTTTTACTTGTTTTTATGCAATTTGAATCGAGAGATCTTTGCATGTTTGATGTTTAATGTTGATGAGAATCGTGATTAAACCCTAGATCACCGTAGTAAAGATTAGTTCTTTAATCTAATTAACGAGAGTTGTTAAGTTGAATTTCTAGATTAGAAATTGAGAAATTTCACACCTTGGATATAAAAGCGTTAATCTTTAGGATCGGAAGATAAAAGATTGATAGACGAACTTTTCTAAGAGATTAGGAGCTCATACCTTTGTTAGGTGAATCACAACTTTTATTAAAAATCACTAGATAATCTAGAGGAGAAATTGAATGTTATAGAATTTGTGGATCAATTGCTTGTTCGTTCGTTAAATTATTGATTAAAATCGCTTGAACTTGAATTGCTTAGCTAAGTTAGAACTTTTTACTGCATGTTTAGGTTTTAGAATAGATTATTTTAGATAATTTGGTTCGTAATCACGTTTCCTGGCTTTAGATTTCTAATCTTCTGTCCAGTTTACTTTTGTTATTTTCGTTTTTATTTTGTTACGTGGTAATCGTTTTTGTTTTCTTATAATTTTAGTAATAGTAGTTGTGACATCTTTAGGTTAGTTAGATAAAAACTAGGTAAACAACCTCGATTTCCTGTGGACTCGACTCCGGTATTAACCTCTATACTACGATCCCTGCACTTGGGGTAAACCGGATTTATTTTTATTACTTGTTTATTTTTCATTAGATAAAATCCGAGACAAGTTTTTGGCGCCGTTGCCGGGGACTCGGTACGGTTGTCTAGTTCTTACTAAGTTTTCTGTTTCTGTTTTCTGTGCTGGTTTCCAAACGGGCGTCCGGAGTAAGTGGACGCCCGTCCATCTAAAAAGAGCCAACTCTGTACCGTTTGGAGGAAATCAGACGAGCGTCTGGCTTTCCCTAAACGGCCGTCTAGTTCTTCAGGCAGACGCCCGTCCGGATTAATTGGACGCCCGTCTGTCCTCCTATTTTTATTTTCTTTTCATAGGTTTTAACTTTTAGTTTTTAGTTTAGACAACTTGATTTTGGTTTCGGTTTATGCAAACTCGAAGTCAAAAGGGGCCACTACTCTATACCCCCGACCTCGAGCGGACCATAGTCCGACCAAACAGGCAGAGAATCCGTCCTGCTGTTCTTTCTGATAAGGCTGATCAAGACCTTGAGGAACGTTTAGCTGAGGAGATCGAAGACATAGTCATTATGGCTGCAGAAGATAGACGTACGATGGCTGACTACGCCATGCCTGGTGAAGTCAAAGTCAACCCGACCATCGTTCTACCCGCCATAAATGCACCAACCTTCAAACTCAAACCTGGGCTCATCCAAATGATGCAACATGCATCAATCTTCCATGGTTTTCAATCTGAAAATCCTCATACTCACGTACACACATTTTTGGAGATATGTGGTACGACTCACATTCAAGGTGTAAGTGAGGATGCGATAAAGTTGAAGTTATTCCCGTTTTCCTTGAAAGGGGAGGCAAAAGAGTGGTACAACTCTCTGCCTGCCGAATTAATCACCACCTGGGCTGGACTCGAAAAAGAGTTCCTAAGTCAATATTTCCCACCATCCAAGACAGCCCAATGCTTAAGTGAAATTTTCACTTTTTATCAAAAGGAAAACGAATCGTTCTTTGATGCATGGAAGAGATTCAAAGCTCTTCTTCGTAAATGCCCTCACCACGGTTTAGACTTGCAGAGGCCAGTCAACACATTTTTTAGTGGATTGACCGAGCTCACTAAGGGTATGTTCAATAGTTCTTCTGGTGAGGCATTCCTGAGGAAAACACCTGCAGAAGGGTGGGCACTATTCGAGGATATTGCCAAATATAATTATGCCCCTCCTCTCAAGCTATTCAGGCACCTCCTCCTCCTAGGATCGAGGAGATGAACAATCAAAATCAAATTGCCATGCTGCAACAGCAGGTGGCTGCTCGTACAAGGTCTCTAAATCCAACGAATCAGAATCTATCATTTCCGCAGAACTGTCAAGTTCTGTACTGTGAAAATTGTTGTCAAAATGGCCATATGGTTGGCCAGTGTCAATTTATTTCCCCTTCGACCTATCAAGTCAATGCTATCTAGAATCAGGGACAGTACAATTCAGTCACATGCCAGGCATGTGATAATGTGGGGCACACCTCTCGCTTCTTTCCTATGAATGGACAGAATGCTGAAGTTAATGCTTTCCGTGGCCAGCAAAATCAGAGTTTTAACAATCAGTTCTCTGGCCAAAGCAATTTTCAAAACCAGGGTTTCCATCAGAATCAAAATCTTAATCAAAATTCGAATTTTAACCAGAATCAGAATTTCAATCGAAACCCAAGCTTCAATCAGAACCTGAACACGAATTTTTCCAATACAAATCAGAGGTTCAATCAAAATTGGCCAAACAATTAAAATCTTGCATTTCAGAATCGTTCCAGCCAAACCATCCCGCAGAACATTCAGAACTCTCAAGGCCCCTCTCACTCTAATGATCTTGAAGCTAAACTAGAGGAGCAGAATCATAATATCCGATCCATTCAGAGCACAATAAAGAGTCTTGAGAGGCAGATCGGGCAAATGGCTGGCCAACTAGCTTCCAGACCCTCAGGGCAGTTGCCCAGCTTTACGGAGAAAAATCCTAAGGGTGGTCAGGTAGCTCAGACCGATTTGAATCATGGCCAGTGCACTGACCTAGTTCCATCAATTCCCTATGGTAAAGAAGAGGCCAGTGCCATGAATCTCAGATCTGGTACTCAACTTAATGGTCCCCCGAACCAGGGAAACCACTAACCCCTCCTGCTAGTGATGAGGCAGCACCCATGTTCCCCTTTTCTGCAAGAGAGTACTCAGGTGGCTGATCCCCTGAGAAATGAAGAATCAAGTGAGAGTCAGGTGGCGGATCCCCTGACTAGTAAAAGAAGTGAGAAAGTGGTGAGGTGGAAAGATTTGGAAGATAAAGCTGTCAGTTCATCCTCGAAGAAAGTCTTTTTTGAGAGTGATTTAAAGAAACTACCATTTCCACCTAGAAAAAGCAACATCTCCTTGCATGAGGACAAGAAATATGAAAAAGTGCTTAATCTTCTGAATAATACTCAGGTTAATCTTCCATTATCTGATGTTTTGGTTGAGATGCCTAAGTACACTAAGTTCATCAAGGATGTTGTTTCTTCTAAGAAGAAGTTAGAAGACATGGATCGGTTGATTGGTGAGGATTGCTCTATGATAAGTTATGAAGATATACCAATCAAGAGGGGTGACCCTGGGAAATTTGTGCTCACATTGCTGATGGGAGGCCTAGTCTTCCCAAACTCTTTATGTGACCTGGGTGCATCCATAAGTCTGATGCCATTGTATGTATGTAAACAGCTTGGATTGAATTATCTTTTAGAACCCACAACCATGAAACTACAATTCGCTGATAGATCTTCCAAGAAAGCTGCGGGGATACTAAAGGACGCATTAGTTCAAATTGATAGATTTACTTTTCCGGTTGACTGGTACGTCCTAGACATAGAAAAGGATGAGAATGCCCCCTTGATACTTGGAAGACCTTTTCTTTCTACAACCAGAGCCCTCATTGACTGTGAAGGTGGGCAAGTGACCATACGAGTCGGTGATCAGGAGGTGAGCTACAGTGTCTCCAAAGCTATTCAGAGACCCTATGATTATCCAACCGGCTTCTCCATTGAGGATATGTTAGATGACTTTAATGATTACATGGAAAATCAAGTCATGGCTGTTGAGACTGAATATGAGCGATTAGTTGAAAATTTGAATAATCATGATTGGGTGAATCTAGAACAATTAGATACTGAGTTTAATAAAGTTTCGTTGAAAGGAGAAGCTTTGGCAGTGGTACCACTAAGTAAACTCAGTGATGTTGTGATGAAATGTGGACATCTTAAATCGAGTTTAGAAGAACCCCCTGCAGAACTGGTACTGAAGCCGTTACCTAAGCATCTGAAATATGTATTCTTGAGAGAAGGTGACAAGCTTCTGTTGATTATTTCTGCCAAGCTATCCCGGTTGGAAAAGATGAAACTGTTAAACATTTTGAGAAAGAATGAGAAAGCTTTGGTTGCCAGGTGGGAGACATCAGAGGGATATCTCCTGACTTATGCATGCACAAGATTAAAACTGAAGAGGGTGCCAAGTGTGTTAGACAGCCCCAGAGGAGGCTCAACCCTCACATGCAAGAAGTAGTTAAGAAGGAGATTATCAAGCTTTTGGACATGGGTATTATTTATGCAATTGCTGACAGTGAATGGGTGTCCCCTACTCAAGTAGTTCCTAAGAAAGGAGGAATTACTATCGAGAAGAATGAAAAGGATGAAGAAATAGCATTGAGGCTAGTAACGGGTTATAGAGTCTGTATCGACTACAGAAAACTCAATGAAGTTACAATGAAAGATCATTTCCCCCTTCCTTTCATTGACCAGATGCTAGAGCGTCTGGCAGGACATGCATTCTACTGTTTCCTTGATGGATATTCGGGATATTTCCAGATACCCATAGATCCAGTCGACCAAGAAAAGACAACTTTCACCTGCCCCTATGGAACATTCGCTTACAGGCGAATGCCATTTGGTCTCTGCAATGCCCCAGCTACATTCCAAAGGTGTATGTTGGCAATCTTTGATGGGCTGGTTGAGAAGTGTATGGAGATATTCGTGGATGATTTCTCAGTCTTTGGTCAATCCTTCGATGATTGTCTTGATAATCTTGACCAGGTTTTATCCCGCTGTGTGGAAAAGTGCCATTTTATGGTAGATGAAGGAATAGTTCTTGGCCACAAGATCTCAGTCAAAGGTATGGAAGTAGATAGGGCAAAAGTGGAGGCTATAGAGAAGATGAGTTTGCCTAGAAATGTGCGCGAAGTGAGAGGTTTTCTTGGACACGTCGGTTTTTATAGGAGATTCATTAAAGACTTTTCCGAGATAGCCAAGCCCCTATCTACCCTACTCAAAGAAGATGTTGTTTTTAATTTTGATGATAGTTGCAAGAAAGCGTTTGAGGAGCTTAAAAGTCAGTTGATTTCTGCACCGATTCTTATCTCTCCCGACTGGAATCTACCCTTCGAGCTTATGTGTGATGCATCCAACTACGCTGTTGGTGCAGTCTTAGGACAACGAATAAAGGGCAAGTTCCAGCCCATATCTTACGCCAGTCACACACTAAACCCTACTCAAGTAAACTATACCACAACTGAAAAG
This sequence comes from Gentiana dahurica var. dahurica, assembly GCA_024500145.1. Classification (NCBI taxonomy): domain Eukaryota; kingdom Viridiplantae; phylum Streptophyta; class Magnoliopsida; order Gentianales; family Gentianaceae; genus Gentiana; species Gentiana dahurica. The sequence continues at coordinate 78,707,235 of CM044898.1, read as the reverse complement.
GAATTATTGGCCGTAATCTTCGCTATGGACAAGTTTCGTAGTTACTTGTCGGGTGCTGCAGTTACTGTGTGGACTGATCAAGCTGCTCTGCGCTATCTCATGACGAAGAAAGATGCTAAACCGCGCTTACTACGTTGGATACTGATCCTATAAGAATTTGATGTCCAGATTAAAGATAAAAAGGGCAGTGAAAACGTAGTAGCTGATCATGTTTTGAGGATACAGAATGAGGAAGAGAAAGAACCTGAAGAGATAGACCTTTACTTTCCTCTCGAGAATGTTATGAATATAGACGAGTGCACTCCAGATGTTTCGTGGTATGCCTCTATGGCCAACTACCTTCATTCCCAGTATTTAAATCTTGAATTTTCATATCAGGAGAAAAAGAAATTTTTCTCTGATTTGAAAACCTTTGTGTGGGATGAACCTTACCTTTTCAAAATCTGTAAAGATGGATTGTTGAGAAGATGTGTCCCTGAATCAGAGCAACGTGATATTATTGAACAATGCCACAGTGGGCCTACTGGCGGTCACTTTGGTCCTTGGAAAACCGTTGCCAAGATCTTTCAGTCTGGTTTCTATTGGCCCACAATCTTCAAGGATTCAGAAGCTTTCTGCAAAGCTTGTGATAGGTGCCAACGAACCGGAGCTTTAACAAGGTGTTTTGACATGCCGTTGAAACCCATTTAGAATGTGAAGTCTTCGATGTATGGGGGATTGATTTTATGGGCCCGTTCCCATCTTCCTGTGGAAATAAATACATCTTAGTCTGTGTCGATTATGTATCGAAATGGGTGGAGGCCCAAGCCACTTCTCGCAATGATCATAAAACGGACATGAATTTTCTAAAGAAAAACATCTTTGTAAGATTTGGGTGCCCACGTGCCTTGATAAGCGATGAGGGAACACACTTCTGCAACCGACCACTAGAGAAAGTACTTGAGAAATATGGTGTTCGGCATAAAATTGGCACACCATATCACCCTATGACTAGTGGTCAGGTTGAACGAAGCAATCGAGCTTGAAGAAGATCCTGGAGAAAGTAGTAAACAGTCACAGAAAGGACTGGAGTCTTAAGTTGGATGATGTACTATGGACATATCGAACTACCTACAAAACCCCCATGTGTTCATCACCCTATCAGATGGTATATGGAAAACCATGCCACCTGCCAATTGAGTTGGAGCATAGAGCGTATTGGGCCACTAAGTTCTTAAACTTCGATACCCAATCATGTGGAGAACACCGACTGCAGCAGTTGCATGAGTTAGATGAGTTTAGACTCCAAGCCTACGAGAGTTCCAGGATAAGTAAAGATAAGATGAAACTCCTTCATGTTGCCAAAATCAAGAAGCGAGAATTTCAAGTTGGGGAGCAAGTTCTATTGTACAATTCCAGGTTACATCTGTTCCCTGGAAAGTTGAGGACACGTTGGTCCGGCCCCTAAGAAATTCTGCAAATAATTCCTGGAGGTGTTTTAGAACTAAGAGGTCATGGTGACCAGCCGTTCAGAGTGAATGGTCAAAGGTGCAAGCGTTATATCGGTCAAACCAAAGAAAAACCTTTGATTGTTCATTTCCTCGACATCCTCGGGTGTTGTATACCTGAAGTCAATAAGTTTGACGAATTTTCACCCGACTTGTTTTCTGAGGATGACGGCAGTGGTCCATTAGAGGAATTCATGGCTGGTAGTTGGGATATGGAAGAGTTTAAAAGGGAGCAACAACTTAAGAAACGTCTGAAGAAGAAGAAGTCTACAATGGGGAGGATTAAAAGTTCTTGGAAAGCTATCAAAAGCTTGACCCCATGTGTTAGATGCTGTTTTTGCAGCCACACTACTGATCAGAGCTTACACGATGTATTGGCTGGAAGAAAGGTTAAATGGCCTGATCCAGGCTAAATTGAGAAATTGTCGAGCTAACGATACAAACCAAAAGCGCCACTAGGGGGCATCCTAGATATCCTTATTTGTATTAGTTACTTTTGTTTTACTCTTTTCTTTGATTTATTTGTTTAGTTTAAGTCTAATTAGGGTAATTATTGACTATGCTTCAGTTCAGCTTTGTGTTTTTTTAAAATGGATTACGGAGCTCTGCCGCATGAGTTCCCTTTCATTAGTAGGATCCACCTTATCACCTTAGATGACGTACCTGGAGGGACGATCATTCTGGACGTAGATTATGATATTATCACTCGCCTCAGGACTGTTACCTACGTTATCATTGTACCCCAAGCTTTGGGAGGTGGAGAGTTTAGTACCGAGGACCTGCAGAGCGCTTTAGGACGACCGTATACAATCCTCAATGATCCGATGCTGACCGACTTGTTGCTAGTGCTGCGTGCTGAACATTTCCGAGGAGTGGATGTTGCTGGAGAGGACTGGCCCCTCCAGGATGAATACGATTTTCCTCCCGCGATTGACGTGCTCCGTCGTCTGATCCGGATTGTGGATTGGGCTGATATTTATGATGACTAGCTTCGTTAGGTGTTTCGTCGAGCAAATGACGTTAAACAAAAGCGCTCGGTGGGAGGCAACCCACTATCTTCTTGTTTTTGTTATGTATTTGAAGTTTTTGTTTGATTTATATGAGGCCATAAGGGTTTGAATAAAAATGTATGAAAATTCTATGTTTTTGCTTAATTTTGATCTAGGACGCCCGTCCATCATATGAGACGCCCGTCTGCCTGTGTTTTCATTGAACGTGCGTCCATTTTTTTGGACGCCCGTCCAGAAATTTCCCTCCAACTCTGTATTCGTTTGAAAAGTAGGACCGGCGTCTGTTTCACTGAACGCCCGTCCAGTTCATAAGATTTCCAGCTGAACGCTCGTCCGTTTTCTTGGACGCCCGTCCGCCTTGCTTCTATATATACCCCTGCTCCCAAAATTTCATTCGCACCAGAAATTTCAAAGCGAAAAACCCGACTCTTGCACCCCCTTTGCTCTCAAATATTTGTTTCTAAACCATTTTTGACGATTTAAGGCTCTGCAAACACCTCTCAAACCCCTATCGTCGATTATTCAAACCAAATCCAACAACAAACAGCCATTAATCAGATTCAGTGACCTAGCTTGTGCGAATTTTTTTTTTGGAGAAAAAACACGAACTTTGGGGTCGATTTTGCATTGTTAGGGCTCCCAGTTATCATTTTCATCATCCTTTCATTAGACCTGGTAAGAATTTATAACCTTTTCTTAGATTAATTCATGTTTTTTTTGTTCGATCTCCGAATCGACTTTTTTTCACATGAATACTATCTTATTAGTTTTTTCTTCTTCTTGTTTTGTTGGTGATCTGGGGTGGTGATGGTTGATGGTGGATGGTTGCATGATGGTTTTGGTGTGGTTTGGTGTTGGTTGTTGAATTATTGGGAAATCCCGTTTGGATGATAAACGGGTGGTTTTGTTTGCATTGTGGTTTGGGGTTGTTGTTTGTCTCGGTTGTATAGCAATGGTACGTAAAGAGGTTCAGAAATGACATGGTAAGGGGATAGCAACAGAACCGAGTAAGAAGAAAAAGGTTGTAGATCCAACCTTAGTACTTCCCACACGGGGTATTGAGATTAGAGAACATCTTTCTAGGGCTGCTCAAGGTCAATCTAGGGTGCCGTTAAAAGATGAATCTGAGTCAGACATTGATGACGAGGTACCCCTAGTGAGATTACCTAGGGTTGAAAGGACTGAAGAAACATCTAGGCCTACGACTGAGGAAGCAACTGAGAGAACGGAGCCAATTAGACAGAATGTTTGACCCCCTGTCCCTATTCCATTTGCTCAGAGGTTCATTAACCCCAAGGCCCTAGACGTATACAATCAGCATTATCTGACGAGAACTATGTTGATTGAAAGAGCCTTTCTTGAGACTAAAGTAGATCCGTCTTTTGTTAAGATGTTAACGGATAGGAAGTGGGGTGCACTGATGAGAACCCCTAGAACCCCTGTAAATGCTACCCTAGTTCATGAGTTTTATGCGAACTGTTCTGAAATGGATCTGGATACTGGGGTAGTTATGGTTCGAGGAGTTAAGGTGCCGTTTACACCGAAGGTTATCAATGAGAAATACAAGTTAGCACCATTTGAGGGGTTGGATTATAAGGAAGCAATTAAAGTGAAGCAGGATGCGGGTGAGGACCCTTTGGAGGAGCTTAGACTGAAAGTGTGCCCGGAGGTGCCGTGGACACTTAGACCGGGAGGTGATAGGAAAGAATTGGTTACTACTTCTTGGACGGAGGATTGGAAAGTCCAGTGTAGACTTATACAGAACAGGTTGTTGCCTAAGAACAACCTGACACATTTTCACATTGGCGATCTTGGGATGCTCTACGCCTTGAACTTTAAGTTAAATGTTGATGTTGGATAGGCGATTTTCGATGAGATAGCGTTGAATCAGAAAGTCTATTCTCGATGTCTGATTTGCCCCAATTTGATCCATAGTCTATGTCTAGATGCTGAGGTTCCCGAGTACAAAACTGATCACAAACCTAATAATCCGAGGTACTTGCTGCGAGAGAAAGTGAAATCTTCAGGCCAGACTGAGTCTGAGGCAGCACATGAGCCCGGATCATCTTCAGTACCGCTTCCAGTATCTTCCCTTCCTTCTTTATCTCCATCAGTTCAGATGCGTTTGAGTATGGCAAATAGTCTAAGGAACTGGATGGAGGACATCAGAACGTCACAGAACAATATCTTGACTATCCTACGGTGCATGAGTGAGGACCGTCCTCCGAGGGACCAGAGATGCTACAACACAAGCACTATGGATTACGTTTTTTTACGAGATCGAGCAGGCTATTGCAAATGTTCTTCATGATGAGTCGTCTTCTGATGAGGAGCAGGTTGACACAGCAGGGAGGACTACTACACCGCAGACTGGACCTTCTACTGATACTCCTACGGATGGAGCGCCTCCTGCTGGTGATTCTTCGGCAGCAGGGTAGACTTGACTTTCTGATGCTGACTCTATTTTGTATTTTTATCCCTGGGATTTGATTGTATTTTGCTTACTTGATTCATATGTATTTTTCTTGGAGCTACTGTCGGTTTCTGTTGCTCATCTTTATTGATGAATCTTGTAAGCCATAAGGCGTATCGTTGACATTTCTATGGTTTCTATTATTCCGTGTCGTGCATGAATCGTCGTTTGATTTGATTTCAACTTATCCTTATCTTTATCTTTATTCTGCGATGTGATATAATCCCTATTTTTCCCTGAGATTTTCCCGTGTTTATCGGGTACTGCAGGCATATTTTTAGCTGTTTTGTCGAGCTAGTATTGGAATCATGCTGAAACGGATAATCTTTGAGTTTACGAACGTTGGTTTCTTCAAGCTCCTGCCTGACCAATGGTTCGAGTATCTATTCAAATCAGCTAAGTACTTTGTTTCTTTTTAATTCTGCACAACCTGAGGACATGTTGTCGTTTAAGTGTGGGGGAGGGGAATGGTTATGTGTATCTTTTTGCTTATATTGTTATTCTATGCTGAAAAGAGCTAAAATTTTCAAATTCTTGTTTTGTCCCGGTTGAGCGAATGCATATTTTTGTTCGGTTTTTATAGACATTTATGCTGTATATTGTATGTTTAGTAGGTTAGATGTTTCACCCGACATACATTTCACGAGCCATATTAAATGATGAGCTAAAATATAAAGCTATACCCATTTGGATTAGTAATTTTTGATTATCTTATAAGTATCTTGTGCTTAGTGCTAATGTACGTATCGTGAGAATTATAATAGTTTGTGTTTAGAGCCGGAGTATGACATAATGTGAATATCTTAGGTTTGAATGTGATAAGCGAAACGTGACTATTGCGCTTTAAAAAGTTGTTTTAAAAAAACATATATATATATATATTGAATTAATTGGGTGTGTCGGAAGCTGGTCGATGATTTGAGTGAGGTAGGTCATATCTCGAATGTCCTATACCACTATGATGACCAATAGCTCACGACAGTCAGAAGAAGCTGCTTGATGATTTGAGTACGGTAGGTCATATCTCAAATGTCCTATTCTACTATGACGGGCAATAGCTCATTCTGATGTGCGTATAAATGTGAATGTTAATTAAATCAACTTACGAAAGGTATTGGTATGAATTATATAAGACTTAGTTATCGCCTACCTTATCCCCAGTATAAACCGACAGATATGTTGTAAGGATTATCCTCTGAGTATGTCAGAAAGGTCCTAAATGTATTCTATCATCCTTTTCGGGATATGTTACGTTTTGTAGGGTGCATGTTATAAGTATCATTTATTTCTAGTTTAAATGGGGTATTTTCTAGTTGCTTTGAATAGATTTCAAGTTTGGACTTAGTGGAAGTTTGCTATGGCTTTGCACACACACAGGGGTGAACCTCTAATTTATTAAATATGCTTTATTCTTGCTGAAATGTCTATCTTTTTTCCGAGCCTTGATCTTGTTTTGTTTCGCTCGGGACGAGCAAAAGCTAAGTGTGGGGGAGTTGTTTAGGGTGATTTTCTATGATTTATATCGTTCTTTTTCGTAACAATTTTCCTCGATACTCTGATGTTTTGCATAGAAAGTGAACGTTTATTTGATTTATTAAGCAAGTGATGTTTGGAATGGTTTAATCGCAAAGTTAGTTGAATTATGAGGTTTTATTGTTGATTTTCTATCGATTTGAATGATTTTACATTTTGCAATGTTTTTGATATCTTGTAGATACACGAATTTGGCTTAAAAGAGGTTTAAAAAATGTTCAAGTGAGGATTTACATGGAAGAAAAAGGATAAAGATGAAGTCGGATAAAGATAGAGAAGAAAACCGGATTTGAAGTAAACTGAACGAGCGTCTGAAGCTCCGGCCAGATGGACGGGAGTTTGAGGAATCGAACGGGCGTCCAGGAAGAAATAGTGGATTCAGAGTATTGAGATTTTTGCTGAACGAGCGTCCAAATTTACATAGGACGGGCGTCTGACATGACTCGGCTCGACTCGAAGATTTTATGCAGAATGGACGGGCGTTCAAGACTCTGGACGAGCGTCCATAAACCGACTTCAGCAGAACCGACTTTAATTCTTATAAATAGCCACATTTTTCCAGACATATAGAGAACCTAATTACTCTAGGCGCCCACAAGAACCCTAAGGGGCGTCTTCCTTGTGGTTTGCACCTTTCTTAGATAGTTTTTATACTTTTTAATTCTTAGATAAATTCCTTCAAATTTATGTACTTCATAGAAGCTATTTCGAGTATTCAAGCGATGCTTAGAGGCTAAAAACTTTTGGAACAAGCGTTGTGAAGCCGTTCTATCAACACTTTGATTTCAACTTTGGATTATCTTGTGAGTTTTTATTAAAAGTTGCTTCTTTATTATGTTTTACTTGTTTTTATGCAATTTGAATCGAGAGATCTTTGCATGTTTGATATTTAATGTTGATGAGAATCGTGATTAAACCCTAGATCACCGTAGTAAAGATTAGATCTTTAATCTAATTAACGAGAGTTGTTATGTTGAATTTCTAGATTAGAAATTGAGAAATTTCACACATTGGATATAAAAGCGTTAATCTTTAGGATCGAAAGATAAAAGATTGATAGACGAACTTTTCTAAGAGATTAGGAGCTCATACATTTGTTAGGTGAATCACAACTATTATTAAAAATCACTAGATAATCTAGAGGAGAAATTGAATGTTATAGAATTGGTGGATCAATTGCTTGTTCGTTCGTTAAATTATTGATTAAAATCGCTTGAACTTGAATTGCTTAACTAAGTTAGAACTTTTTACTGCATGTTTAGGTTTTAGAATAGATTATTTTAGATAATTTGGTTCATAATCACGTTTCCTGGCTTTAGATTTCTAATCTTCTGTCCAGTTTACTTTTGTTATTTTCGTTTTTATTTTGTTACGTGTTAATCGTTTTTATTTTCTTATAATTTTAGTAATAGTAGTTGTGACATCTTTAGGTTAGTTAGATAAAAACTAGGTAAACAACCTCGATTCCCTGTGGACTCGACTCCGGTATTAACCTCTATACTATGATCCCTACACTTGGAGTAAACCGGATTTATTTTTATTACTTGTTTATTTTTCATTAGATAAAATCCGAGACATCATCCATAACTCTCTGATTGTCCTATGTCTCCTCTCTACAATCCCTGTTTGTTGAGGTGTATGTGGGCAGGACAGTTGGTGTATGATCCCATGTGTTTGGAAGTGAGTGATCATTTTTGTGTTGACAAACTCACCACCACAATCTGAGTGAAATATTTTAATGGTTGTGTCAAACTGTCTGGTAACATAGTTTTCAAAGTTGATATAAGCCTCAAAAAAATCAGATTTATGAACCAAAGGGACAAGCCAAGTAAATTTTGAGAAATCATCCACAAAACTAGCATAATAAGAAAAACAGCCAGTGGATTTAATAGGGGCTGGACCCCACAAGTCACAGTGTATTATTTCAAATGCCCTAGTACTAACACTTTCAGAATCAAAGAAAGGTAGTTTATTCATTTTTCCTAACTGATAGCTTTCACAGATGTGATCTGTTTTTATTTTTCCAATAACATCTATTAAACCCTTAGTCTTTAAGGCCTGGACAATCCTCATTTGAGTGTGTCCTAGCCTTTGGTGCCATAGCTCACATGTCCCTGATCTGAATCTATTTGAGTAGTATAGTTCAGGTACATTTTCCAGCACATATAAGTCACCCTTTCTTCTCCCTGTGGTCAGTGTTTCCCCTGTTGTCTGTGCCTTAACAAGAACATTATCATTAGTAAATTCACAGATAACAGGTTGATCACTAGTAAGTTCACTGGCTGATAACAAGTTTTTTATGAGTTGTGGTACAAGCAGGACATCTTTTAATGGTAGTGTAGTGTGCTTTTGCTTGAGGAGTGACTGTCCTACTCCAGTAATAGGGAGTGTATTGCCATTTCCTATTATGATAGAGTCTGAACCAATAGAGTTTTGAATGTTGTACAACATACCTGATTTACATGTCATATGATGGGAGGCTCCTGTGTCTACTGTCCATTCAGTGTCATCAATATAAGTGTCCAAGGTGAGTGCAGCTAGTGCTTGAGGGAGTTCATTTGCTTGCTGATCCTTTTTGGGTACCCACCAGCAAATATTTTCTATATGGCCCATGACTCCACAGTATTGGCACCTGTCATTCCTACCTTTCTCTTTCTTCATTTGTCATCTTTCTTTCACCTGGTGGTGGAGGTCTTCTTTGAGTGTTGTTGTTGGAGTAGTTTTCTGTGTTTTGCTGTGCCTGAAACCCCCTTCCAGAGGATTCAAATCTGCTATTTTGTGCTGTTTCAGACCTGTAGATTGCCTGTAGTTGGACTGTGTCCTGGACTGGTTTTGGCCATGATATGCCATCTGTTGTGTGGTGTGTGAGGGAGTGAATGAGGAGAACCAGCTTCTCCTCTGATCCAGGTTTTGTAAGTGCGACACCAGTTCAGTGTAGCTAGGTCTTGGTGGCTTAAGCATAGTTGTAGTGAAGGTTTCATAACTTGGACCTAAACTTGTGAGAAGAAAGTATACATTTTCAGAGTCTCCAACTGGTTTTCCAATAGCAACAAGGCTTTCACACAGCCCTTTAAAATTCCTTATATGCTCTGCAATGGTCTTGTCTTCATCTTTCTTCAGGTAGGTTAATTGCTTCTTGAGAGTAAATTCCCTTTCCTGTGAATCCTAGGCATAGGCATCTTTTAGGGCATCCCATACTGCAAAGGATGTGTCCAGACCAATCACTATACCTAGTGATTCTTCTGAGAGTGATCCAATGAGCCAACCCCTTAGCAATCTATCAGACTTCTTCTATTTTTGGTATTCTGGGTTTGGTGTAGATGATTCTACACCATCTGGTCCTGTAGTTTTGACAGACTGATCTGGTGTAGGTGTCTCCTTGGTCAAGTGTCCTACCAAGTCTTGACTTTCAGCAAGGGCTAGTGCTTGCTCCCTCCATAGTGGATAGTTGTTTTGGGTCAACTTCAAGGTGATGAAGTTGCTGACGTTCAGTGAGATTGTTGCCATGTTTAATACTGTGAGATTTGTGTGTGTTTTGTTTGCCTGGAGCTGAATGCGATTGAAGTTGATTGCTGAATGCTTGATTTGTTGCTCTTGGCTGAATTTGTGTTTGTCTGGTTTGTGAAGAAGATTTGATTTGTATGATTTGTGATTTATGGTTTATTTGGTTTGTTGATTTGTTCAGAAATTTCTCTCTGATACCATAATAAAAATCAGAATGCAAGCGGAAGAAAAGGAAATCGCAGAAGAAACAAACGCAGAAAAAGGTAAAAGCTTCCTTCTTCTCTGTTGATCAATTCGATCGAGTCCCTGTGTTTTTATACAGTGCAGTCTCAAGAGTCTGAATCAATGTAGCCTTGTTTAAATTCAGCTCTAGAGATAAATTCAAAATAAACCCTAGCTTATCCTAATTTATTCGAGCGAATACAATTGAATTTGAAAACCTATTAGCTAAATGAGATAAACTATCACTCTGTTTGAAATAATATGGCTTTGAGATAAACACATTATTCAACATTTCCGGACTTTTTTAATTTCAACCTTGTCACTCCATTTCCAACCTTATCACTCCATTTTTGAATGTTGAGTCGATCTGTTTGACTTTTGCTGTGTGTGGATAGCATTATCTTTGTCTGAATCTTTGTTGTCTGAGTGTGTGCTCGATTGACTCTTAATACAGTGAGGCATGCTATTGCATGTGTGTCTATATATTGAGACTATCATGCGGTGTTTATGGCTTTATACATAAAAGTCCTCACTTAATTTAAAGATATGGAGGATGAAACCTTTACAATAGAGGGAGTGTTGAGGTTTTCTCTTTCACTAAAAAATAGAAGTCCTTCGTTTTCCTCCACCTTTACTGCTCTCTCCGGCGCCGGTCACCAAAAGGCGCCGGTGCTGGCCTTTTTTTTTTTTTTTTTTTTTCTGTTTTTTCTTCTTTATTTTCATCCTAGTTTGTCGTTTTGTTCAGATCTACATCTTTCTTATCCATAACCGCCTTTGGCAAGTTTTAGATCTTCTTTCTCTTCTCCTTTCCTTTTCTGATTGGACTAGTGGTGGTTTTGTTGGCGGCTTTGTTGCTTCGATTTTAAGATTTTTTTGGTCGTCGGTTGAAGTGGCGAGAGATTTCCGGCGATGGCTTGGAGTTTTTTGTTGCCGGATTTGATAAAGTCTTCGCCGGATTTCTTTTCTGTCCGCCGGTTTTCCGGCCAAGCTTTCCCTGATAAAGAGTGGTTGCATGCAGATCTTCTTTGCTCTCTTTGGTTTCTTGGCCGGTTTGGTGTGGTTTGGAGATGGTATTTCCATTGTCGCCTGGCGGCGGTTCATGACGGTAGATGGTGGTTCTAGGCAGCCGTTGGGTCCGTGTTTGTTTTATGTTTTTTTGATTTTGTTTGTCGTATTGGGTGGATGATAGTCAGTATTTTCCGGATTATCGTTTAGGATTTTAGTAATCTTCTATGTTAATGCTATGAAAAAAGAATGTGTTTTGTATTATGTTACCAAATCATGTCCTCTCTAATGAGGCTGAATTTAGTTGAGATGGGTACTCCCATGACTGGTTCCTTTCGTCTGTAATAGTGTCCGGCTTTAGGCCGGTAGTGATCCGGAGTAATTCTGGCTATTGTCCGGCTTCGGTCCGGTGTACTTTGTTTTTCGTTTGTTTTTTAATATAATACTTTCGTTTCTGAAAGAAAAAAAATTTTAAATAAAGATATGGTTTTATTGTTTTCTGATGTGATTCATTTCAACTACTCCGTACGTTCCAAACCATTTAGAATTTTCACATAGTTTAAGGGAAAGTGTTTAAATGTCATTAATTTTGACGATAAAAGTATGAAATACCTTTTGACTAACATTAATGTAACATTCGTAAAGTAATGAAAATGGGTATAACCTAGGGAGAGGGTGAATATATAATAAATTGGGACAATTATTCAAAAGGACACATATTGGACTTAATTAGGCAAAAAGGAAACCCAAAACAAACACTTAGTTATAATGACAAAAATTAGGTAGATAGACCCAAATATCCTTAATGAAGAAAATAAAAATAAAAAAATTTATTTAACTTCACCCAGAAGCTGAATGTGTGTTTTTTTTTTTTAATAAGCCCGTGGACGATGAAAGAAGTTTTTTTTATTTTTTTCCGTTCGGCAGACAGTGAATATTTATTTCTTCTTTTCTTCATTGACCACATTGATGCATTGACCACCATGATGCATTGACTACCGCGATGAAGTGACACCTCGATTAACTGACAACTGCGATGCAGAGACACCGCGATGAAATGACACCGCGATGAACTGACAACCGCGATGCATTGACCATCCCGATGCATTGACCACCCCCGATATATTGACCCCCGCAATGCATGGGGCAACCCCGATGCTGTAGCCACCCCCGATAGAGAGACACCACGATGCAGTGCCCACCACCGATGCAGAGACACCGCGATGCACTAACAACCGCAATGCATTGACATCAGCAATCATATAACCAGTGACATCTACAATCATATATACAGCAACATCGGCAATCATATATGCGTGACATCAACAATTATGCACTGACATCGGAAATCAGATATGCAGTGACATCAACATTTTATGTAGTGACATCAGCAATCATATATGAATGACATCAACAATTTATGTAGTGACATCGGCAATCATATATGCAGAGACATCGCAATGAAGTGACACCGCGATGCAGTGGCCACCCCCGATGCAGAGACACCGTAATGAAGTGGCCACCCCTGATGCAGAGACACCGTGATGCAGAGACCGTCGGGATGCAGTGATCACCGGGATGCAGTGACATTTGATGAAGCAACAGCGTGATGACATTTGATATTTTTTCGACTTAACTTCATAAAATCGATTTCTTTTCTTCATAAAATCGACTTCAAATGACTATATCTTTTGATATAAAAATACGATCAACATAAATCTTTCACCTTAATTCATATTTTTATGCAGTGACATCGGCAATCATATATATGCAGTGATGTCAACATTTTATGCAGTGACATCGGCAATCATATATGCGTGACATCACCAATTTAAGCAGTGACATCGACAATCAGATATGCAGTGACATCAACATTTTATGCAATGACATTAGCAATCATATATGAATAACATCAACAATTTATGTAATGACGTTGGCAATCAAATATGCAGTGATATCAACATTTTTGTTGAACTTTTTGTCCCGAAATTAGGATGATATTTCAGGGGAAATCGAGCTTATGAGCCGCGTCGAGCTATATCGAGTACTTAGCCAGTCGAGTTCGATGTTGCCTTTTTATGGCTCAAGTCAGCCTGACGTTTTTAGTCGATTCAAGCTCGAGCCTACGGAGTATCGAATTATAAAACTCCGATCAACATAATTATTTCACCCTTATTCATATGTTTTCGTCCTCTATATGTTGATATCTCATTTGTCATTTTTCCGAATTAATTTTAGAAAATCGATTTTTTTTCTTTATAAATTCGACTTCAAACGACTATATCTTTTGATATAAAACTCCGATCAACATAGTTCTTTCACTATAATTCATACTTTTTCGTCCTCTTTTATTCTGATATCTCATTTTATGAAATGACACCTTATGCAGTGACACACAATAACATCAACATTTTATGAAGTGACATCAACACCTAAATTGCATAAACAAAAATTTTTGTAAATTGTATATGCAGTGACATATGCAGTGACATCGATATCACCACATCAATTTTATTCCAAATCATACACAAACCCACCATCAACGTATAGCTTTTGTTTCTTTGTTTCAAGGTGATGCATGTTAAACTAATTGATCATTATTAAATAATGATCAACGGTGTCGATACATAATATGACACTCGTTGTGTCCGGATTATTACTCAAATGCAAAGTGAAGTTCAGCAAATAGTCGAAAATGTCTATTACAAAAAGTTCAGCTAATAGTCCAAATAAGGTACACAGTGTTGCAGGTAAAAATATTACAAATTCAGCAAATTAACAGTAGTGATACATTCACTACACTTTCAACCACAACATCTTACACAACACAATCTACACCACATATTCTATTGGGACCCATCACAAAAAATAATTCATCATTTTCATCCATGGCTACCACTTGTGTAGTGGTTTGTGCACTACACAAGAGTGTAGTGCACCTATCATTATTCGCAAATTAGTTACAAATAGATTCACCAGGTCAATTAGTTTACAACTGCAAATTACAAAAACAAGTTACAGCAAATGTGCCTGTACCCACACCAAAGACCAACCCTATTCCCATCTCCCTTGGTTTGATGTCTAAAACATCCTTTATCAAGAAATCAGTTGGAGATGAATTATTAGCCATCACCCATTTAAGCTTCTCCTTCTCCATATCAAAGCAACCAGTGCACTTTTGTATAACCTTTTTTCGGGTTCTTGCTCGAAAGGCATTCGAAGTTTCGGGTTCATAATATGTTCAGAACTCTGTTAGGTAATCATGATGGGGAAAAATGGAAGTTTCAATCATATCCGTCATGAAATTGAAAATAACAATTGAAAAATGGAACTCTGAACTCTGTTATGTTCAGAACTCTGTTATGTTCAGAACTTTGTTAGCTAATATAACAGAATTTGTGCTTCCTGCAAGTTTTACACAATTCAAATAATGTAGAAATGATGATAAAAAAACATTATAGCAATTGAATTCAGATTATATGATTCCAATCTTGTTTGCCACATCCAACGCATAGTAGTCCGGTGTCAAAGCCGTAGATCTTCTTGTCACAAAGCTCGTAACAGCCGCAGGTCTTCTTCTCCGGCGGCCATGTCCGGCAGCCCCAAACCTCAGCAGCTTCGACATAGGCTATTAAGCCTCTTAAGACCCAAAATCATCACTGTGGTGGAACAAGACCTGAGCCATGCCGGAAAAACAGCCATAGAAGAAAGGAGATGAAAAGTGAACAGCCATGGAAGAAAGGAGATGAAAAGGGTTGTTGGGGAGAGGGGTGGGACGATGCTGCTATAGAAAAATAAGAAATAATGGACTGAGGTTATTTTCTTCTAACTTCTTCTTTGAAGAAACAACATCCTTGATGAACTTAGTGTACTTGGGCATCTCAACCAAAACATCAGATAATGGAAGATTAACCTGAGTATTTTTCAGAAGATTAAGCACTTTTTCATATTTCTTGTCCTCATGCAAGGAAATGTTGCTTTTTCTAGGTGGAAATGGTAGTTTCTTCAAATCACTCTCAGAAAAGACTTTCTTCGAGGATGAATTGACAGCTTTATCTTCCAAATCTTTCCACCTCACTACTTTCTCACTTCTTTTACTAGTCGGGGGATCCGCCACCTGACTCTCACTTGATTCTTCATTTCTCAGGGGATCAGCCACCTGAGTACTTTCTTGCAGAAAAGGGGAAGATGGGTGCTCGATTTCCCCTCCTGCCTTATCACTGGCAGGAGGGGTTAGTGGTTTCCCTGGTTCGAGGGACCACTAAGTTGAGTACCAGATCTGAGATTCATTGCACTGGCCTCTTCTTTACCATAGGGAATTGAAGGAACGAGGTCAGTGCATTGGCCATGATTCAAATCGGTCTGAGCTACCTGACCACCCTTAGGATTTTTCTCCGTAAAGCTGGGCAACTGTCCTGAGGGTCTGGAAGCTAATTGACCAGCCATTTGCCCGATCTGCCTCTCAAGACTCTTTATTGTGCTTTGGAGGGATTGGATGTTATTATTCTGCTCCTCCAGTTTAGTTTCAAGATTATTAGAGTGAGAGGGGCCTTGAGAGTTCTGAAAGTTCTGCGGGATGGTTTGGCTGGGACGATTCTGAAACGCAGGATTTGAATTGTTTAGCCAATTTTGATTGAACCTTTGATTTGTATTGGAAAGATTCGTGTTCAGGTTCTGATTGAAGCTTGGGTTTCGATTGAAATTCAGATTTTGGTTAAAATTCAAATTTTGATTGAGATTTTGATTCTGATAGAAACCTTGGTTTTGAAGATTGCTTTGGCCAGAGAACTGATTGTTAAATCTCTGATTTGCTGGCCAAAGAAAGCATTAACTTCAGCATTCTATCCATTCATAGGGCAGAAAGGAGAGGTGTGCCCCACATTATCACATGCCTGGCATGTGTCTGAATTATACTGTCCTTGATTCAGGACATCATTGACTTGATAGGTTGAAGGGGAATTAAATTGACACTGGCCAACCATATGGCCAGTTTGACAACAATTTTCACAAAACAGAACTTGAGAATTCTGCGGGAATGATGAATTCTGATTCGTTGGACTTGGGGACATTGAAAGAGCGGCCACCTGCTGTTCCAGCATGGCGATCAGATTTTGCATATTCACTTCCTCGATCCTAGGAGGAGGAGGAGGAGGTGCCTGAATAGCTTGAGATGAGGGGGCATAATTATATTTGGCAATATCCTCGAATAATGCCCACCCTTCTGCAGGTGTTTTCCTCAGGAATGCCCCACCAGAAGAACTATTGACCATACCCTTAGTGAGCTCGGTCAATCCACTGAAAAATGTGTTGACTTGCCTCTGCAAGTCCAAACCGTGGTGAGGGCATTTACGAAGAAGAGCTTTGAATCTCTTCCATGCATCAAAGAACGATTCGTTTTCCTTTTGATAAAAGGTGAAAATTTCATTTAAGCATTGGGCTGTCTTGGATGGTGGGAAATATTGACTTAAGAACTCTTTTTCGAGTCCAGCCCAAGTGGTGATTGATTCGGCAGGATGAGAGTTGTACCACTCTTTTGCGTCCCCTTTCAAGGAAAACGGGAATAACTTCAACTTTATCGCATCCTCACTTACACCTTGAATGCGAGTCGTACCACATATCTCCAAAAATGTGTGTACGTGAGTATAAGGATTTTCTGATTGAAAACCATGGAAGATTGATGCATGTTGCATCATTTGGATGAGCCCAGGTTTGAGTTCGAAGGTTGGTGCATTTATAGCGGGTAGAACGATGGCCGGGTTGACTCTGACTTCACCAGGCATGGCGTAGTCAGCCAACGTACGTCTATCTTCTGCAGCCATAACGACTATGTCTTCGATCTCCTCAGCTAAACGTTCCTCCAGGTTTTGATCGGCCTTATCAGAAAGAACCGCAGAACGGATTTTATGCCTGTTTGCTCGGACTATGGTTCGCTCGAGGTCGGGGGTATAGAGTAGTGGCCCCTTTTGACTTCGAGTTTGCATAAACCGAAACCAAAATCAGGTTGTCTAAACTAAAAACTAAAAACTAAAAGTTAAAACCAATGAAAAGAAAATAAAAATAAAAACAGGAGGACAGACGGGCGTCCAATTTATCCGGACGGGCGTCTGCCTGAAGAACTAGACGGCCGTTTGGGGCAAGCCAGACGCTCGTCTGATTTCCTCCAAACGTTACCGAATTGGATTTTTTTTTATTGACGGGCGTCCAATTACTCCGGACGCCCGTTTGGAGAACAGCTGGAAAAATAGAAAAAAGAAAACTTTAGTAAAAACTGGACAACCGTACCAAGTCCCCGGAAACGGCGCCAAAAACTTGTCTCGGATTTTATCTAACGAAAAATAAACAAGTAATAAAATAAATCCGGTTTACCCCAAGTGCAGGGATCGTAGTATAGAGGTTAATACCGGAGTCGAGTCCACAGGGAATCGGGGTTGTCTATCTAGTTTTTAACTAACTAACCTAAAGATGTCACAACTACTATTACTGAAATTATGAGAAAATAGAAACGATTAACACATGATAAACTAAAAACGAAAATAACAAAAGTAACTGGACAGAAGATCGGAAATCTAAAGCCATGAAACGTGATTACGAACCAAATTATCTAAAATAATCTATTCTAAAACCTAAACATGCAAGAAAGAGTATAACTTTGCTAAAAAATTCAAGTTCAAACGATTTTTTATCAATAATTTAATGAACGAACAAGCAATTGATCCACCAATTCTATAACATTCAATTTCTCATTTAGATTATCTAGTGATGATTTAACAAAAGTTGTGATTCACCTATCGTGGGTATGAATTTCTAATCTCTTAGATAATTCGTTTATTAATCTCTTATCTTTCGATCCTAACGATTAACGCTTTTAATATCAAATGTGTAAGATTTCTCAATCTAGTAACCTAGAAATTAACCTAACAACTCTCGTTAATTAGATTAAAGATCCAATCTTTATTACGGTGATCTAGGTTTAACAATAAACTCTCATCAACTATTAAACATCAAACATGCAAAACATCCATCGATAAAATTGCATCATAACAATGAATTAAACATAGAAAAGATACAACTTTTAATAAAAACTCACAAGATAATCCAACGAGAAATCAAATTGTTGATAGAACGGCTTCACAACGCTTGTTCCAAAGAGCTCTAGCCTCTAAGCATCGTTTGAATACTCGAAATAGCTTTTATGAAGTACATAAATTGGAGAGATTTTTCTAGGAAATAAAAAGCATAAAAAGTTGTTTATGAAAGGTGGAGAACACAGAAAAATCGCCCCTTAGGGTTCTTGTGGCCGCCAAGTGTAATTAGGGTATCTTGTGTCTAGAAAAACGCGACTATAAATAGGTTTTTAAGTCGGCTTTTGCTAAGTCGCCAGCTGGACGCTCGTCCAAGGGGTTGAACCTCTGTCCAGTACGCATAAAATCTTCAAGTCGGGCCGAGTCATGATCAGACGCCCGTCCTATGTAAAATTGGACGCCCGTTCAGCAAAACTCTTAAAACTCGATTCCAATGTTCCTTCCTCGACGCTCGTCCATTCCTTCAAACGCCCGTCCAGCTGGACGGAACTTCAGACGTGCGTTCAGTTCACTTCATATCCGGTTTTTCATCTCTATCTTTATCCGACTTCATCTTTTTCCTTTTTCTTTGATGTAAATCCTCACTTGAACATCTTTTAAACCCCTTTTAAGCCAAATTCGTGTATCTACAAGACATCAAAACATTGCAAAGTGTAAAATCCTTCAGAGTGATAGAAAATCAACAATAAAATCTCATAATTCAACCAACTTTGCGATTAAACCATTACAAACATCACTTGCTTAATAAATCAAATACACGCTCACTTTCTATGCAAAACATTAGAGTATAGAGGAACATTGTCACGAAATAGAACGATATAAATCATAGAAAATCTCCCTAAACATACATCGAACTATTTGATGTGAATAAATGAGCAAATCAAAATTTCTAGTCACATGATGCGTGGCCCCCGTGTCAATAATCCAAGCCTTGTTACCTGTTAAACGATCTTGTTGTTTCGGACGACTCAAAAGTTCCAAGATCCCTTGCCATTGTCCCGGAGTGATGTTAGCCAAACCGGATTGCTCCAAGTTCTTCACGTTGGCCGGGGCAGTGGGCTGAATTTGGCCTATTGAACCCACTGCTCCATTTTTGTTCACTTTCGGGTTGGAGGAGAAAGACCCCAAACTCCGTTCCCGCCCGGCCCCCCTGCCCGGCCACCTCGAGCTGTTCTGCCATCATTATGAGCACCCCGAGGCCGATCACCCCACAATTCTGGATAACCATGGATCTGAAAACACGTATCTTCTTCGTGCCCTTCACGGTTACAATGAGCACACCATTTGGTCCCAGAATCCCCAGCTTTTCCCCGTCCTTTTCCTTCTGTTTGGAGCCGAAAAGCCATCATGGTCTCCCCTTCCGACTTCGAAGCAGGAGGTGTTGGAGCACCCGTCAAATTTTCTTCTTGAATGAGGAGCTGATTAGCTTGATCCAGGTTGGGCAATGGATCACGGCTTAAGAGCTGTGATGGGGATGGAGCATAACGGAGTTGACCCCAACCAATAACCAATGGATCCTATCATCTTGCTGGTGTTGCTGAAACTTCTTCGGTAAGTCACAATGGCAGCCATCACACGTACATGATGGATACACAATCAACGAACCGAGTTCGTCCCAAATTCGGCTCATCCGACCAAAATAGGAGGCAATAGACTCCCCTCTTCCTTGCCTGCATTCAGCGAAAGCCAATTTCTATTGGCAAATCCTTGTTCCATTGACGACCGAGAATCGGTCCTTTAGAGTTACCCACAATTCACGAGGATCCTCGTAATAAGAAAAAATCGAACGAATGGACGGTTCAATCGTATTCATAATCCATGATAACAACATGGAATTAACAGTGTGCCAATCTTCAAGAAATCCAAATTTGCGTTTTGATCGCAACGCCGTTCAAACGGAACGAGCCCATTCATCATAGTTTGGTCCCTTCAATTGCACAGTCGTGATTAGTTGGCCAGGGTGATCAACTGTGCTTAAGAAGTAAGCATCGAGTTTCATCTCAGAATCCATTGGAGCAGCCATGGATGTTCTGCGTTTTTCTTCTTTCTTACGGCAGAAGAAATTTTCTTTGCTGCGTTGTTTTTTTTTTTTTTTTTTGGTAGATTAACCTCTCTCTGATATCATGAAAAGAAGTTGGGGGGAAATATTTCTCATCATTCATCAAAACAATAGTACAATATTTATAGTATAATCTAGGGTTTCCACTCCTATCTATAATTACCAAACTATCCTTAATAATATAATACAAATACATCATAATATAATATATCATCGTCGCAATATATTCATTTGTAAATATTGCTTCGTGGTTCAAGAGTGCAAGTTTGTTCTCTTGTGCTTAGAATGTGTGGAAGTGCAATATTATGTCAATAGATTTTTTCTCCTTTACAAATCCATAAAGGCACCAGCACAATCTATACCAACTGTAAATTGTGAGTGGTGTTTCATTATGAAATTATACTTGATTTAACAATATAGACAAAATATGTATGCATTAACAATACACAAGTACAAATTACCCTACAAACTAACTCATCCTCTAGAACTGTTGATGCACATTTCATTCAACCTCTACGTTCACAAGTGGTTTTTCATTCAGAAAATCGTGTGGAGTATTCAATTTACAGTTGGTCTATTGTGATGCAAACATCAAGGAGAAATACGAGACAACATACGTGTGCATTAACAATGGACAAGTACAAGTAACCATATTCCAGTCATTTGTACTTGTCCATTGTTAAAATATCGACAAGTGACAGGAATAAAAAAAATGAGATCCTCTATCTCCCTATCTTTTTATACTCAGAAGCTCTCTCCAGAGGGATAACGACCATCTTTGTTGGAAATATTATCTGTGTTTTGATGACGATTCGTCACGTATTTAGTAAGATCACTTACAACCCATGATGGTGAAGTCATAACTAACTGTTATAGTGCATAATGAAAGAAGAAGCAAGAAATAGTCTAGGGAAAAATGTATAAGTTCTATCTAGATTCTGAACTTTGTATAGGTTGTTTCAGACAAGCATTGTAATAGATAGGAACTAGGCAAATAGCTGATTCACAGCAAGCAAACGGAGTATACATATGAAGAACTGAGGGATCAGACTCAGTTATGAAAGAACTGAAGAAGATAAGTTCACTAAGGTAGACAGACTCAGTTAGCTTATCTAGAAGACTGAAGAACTAAGGGACACAGACTCAGTTATTGAAGACTAAAGAACTGAGGTGGGAAACTCAGTTAGAAGCTGATTAAGTCGTGACTATAAGTCAGGATTAAGGCAAGTCTGTGGTGACCTGAAACTGAACTATAGATCATGTAAAGCTGAATAATCTTAAGGACAAAGATTATCAGTTACCAGGAAAAGAAGAAGCTGAATATTGTACCCTGACTTAGTCAGATGTAAAGTATACATGGTACTCAGTTTTGAAGAAGAGTAGAAAACTGAGTTAAGGCCTTGTTGAATTTGAAATAACAATATGACAAAAGGTCGTATATAAGAACGTTGGCTAAACGACAAATGTAACGGCTATAAGATTTATTTGACCGTTACATCATCCCTATAAATACACAGAAGGAAGTGCTTGAAAAACAGAGATCTTGGACAATTTTTAAAAAGCATATATCTAAAGATCCAGATCCAGAAAATCAGAATTCATATCTAAAAAAAAGGGAAGCCAACAGAATTGCCTTGAAGATTACAGAGAAATATCCAGTAACCCATTAAGGGGGAAGAAGGGGAGCAACAATGCCATATCCAGAAGAATCAGACAGCTCACTGAATTAATCTTTTGATTAATTTTAAACCTAACCTTTGTGAAAAAGGGTTGGTTGTGCATAGTTTGAGGAGAGCAACTCCACCTTTCCTCACACGGTTGCAACTCAGTTGCCACAGCTGTTGGTGCAGTCTGCGGACTATGTTTGTGTTAGTGGTGAGCTGGTGAAGGAGTAACTCCACCTCCGAAGGATCATTGTGCATAGTGAAGGGAGCAATCTTACCTTTCTTCATTATGTGTAGACAGTGAAACTAGGGTGTCGTGAAGGACTGTCATTGGGCTAGGATTTTGTAACAGTTATCTTAAGATTCTAGTGATACCTCCTACACCACAGGAGAAGGGGAGATGTATGGGATTACACCACCCGGAGCTTCCATAAACAAACTATGTGTTGATTTACTTTACCCATTTATATTTGTGCTGTGATTGCTTTAATTATTGCATTATCTTTCATTACTTCACTCAGCAAACATCAGACACTGAGTCAGCACAGAACTGATACATAAGAGACTTAGATCTTTGTTGACATATCTCTTGCACAAAAGGCTTGATCTTATCCGCTGCAAGTTAGTTCTGTTATAGCTCTACCTAAGCTGAATTAACTAACTCCAATACAAGGTTAAAGGATAGGAACAAAACTGAGCTGAGTTACATTGTACATCAGTTTGATAGTTCAGTTTGAGTTTAGAAGAAACTCAGTTCCTGGGGTACTTTTAGTTTTTGATGACAAGTTTATTCACCCCCTCTAAACTTGTGTTAGCCTTTCAAGGGACCGACAATCTTTTCTCTAGGCCAAGACACTTATGAAGTTCTATAGGGTTTCCCAATAGTCACTCATTCCTTATATGCAGATGACTTAATTGTGTTCTCTATACGAAATTTGACAACAGTTAAGAAATTAATGACTTTTCTGGGTCAATATGAAGCAACAACTAGCCAGAAGAATAATAGAGGAAAAGCTCATTCCTGATTGGCAAACACGCTCCATCAAAAACTATAAACCAGATTAAACAGCAAACTCAGATGCAGTTGGCAGCAGTTCCGTTAGTCTATTTAGGCTGCCCAATTCGCATTGGCAAAGCCAAGGCATCATTCTTTAATTGTTTGGTGCACAAATTTGAAGTCAAATTGCAAGAATGGTATGCATAGTTACTCACCCCAGGAGGTAGGATTATTCTAACTAAGCATGTTTTATCATTCTTACCCATAAACTTAATGGCCGCAATGCAGTTACATGTAGCAATTAGGAGGAGAATTGAAAGGATAATGTCCCATTTTATCTGGAATGACTCTTAAGAACACAAGCATAGAACCTAGAGGAAATGGGAATCATTGTGCTACCCTTTGCAGAAGAATAGAGTGGGATTCAGGGACTTAAAACAAATTCAGGATAGTTTCTCATGAACTTTGGTGCAAATTGAGAAACCAGCAAGGTTTGTGGGCATCTAAACTCATGAGTAGTGAATAACCACTCAATAGGGTATAGACATGGAAAATGCTAGCTCCTACTAAACAATGTATGGATGATAACACCAGATATATAGGGGAGCTTTTTAAAAAGTGGATATGGGCGTCTGCTCTTCAGCGAATATTTCAGTAGCTTCAGCCTACCAGCAGCTTAGAAATAAGAGATTATCCATGTTTGAATTGGGGGAGATATGGAAGCCTCATATGCCAACCAGAATCTCCTTTTTTCTATAGAGGTATATAATTCTTTGCTCCCACTCCCAGATCAGTTGATGAAAATAGGGATTCATGGTCCATATAGGTGTCCTTTTTGTCCAGCCAAAGACTCTCTTATACATGATTTTGGAGTTCTTCAAATGATCAGAATAATTGCGGTCATTTTCATTGCATGGTTAACTTCGAGCCTAGCAGACAATCATGGAAGGATTAAATGCAAGAATGGCTCATTAGTGATAAAAAAAAGGTTCCCTTGGGAAGATCAAGAAAGTTGCTTTATTCTTTATCCTGTGGGAGTTATGGAAGCTAAGAAACTACAAAATTCATGGGGACTCAGTACCTTCTACTAGACAAGTTTTGGCATGGGTTGTTTTAAATATTCAACAGTCAACCAGGTTAATGAAACAGAAGTTAAAGCATATGGAAGGTCACATTTTGATTCAGAATGGGTTGGTTTCACATCTGGCCAAGGCTAATCCTAGAAAAATCATCTAGGTGCAATGGTCTCCTCTTACAAATCCGTATATCAAACTTAATTGTGAGGGCTCAGTGTTGGGTAATCCAGGTCCAGCTGGATGAGGCTTTGTGGTCAGAAATAGTACTGGAAAGGTACTAATTGCAAGTTATGAAGCTTATGGGGAGTGTACTAATAGGGAAGCTGAGATAAAAGCAATACTAACTGGAATTTCTGAATGTCTAAATCAAGGATTCCATCAGATTTTGATTGAAACTGACTCTGAAATCCACTTCAAGATGCTCACTCATCAAGCACAGACTCCCTGAAGATACATGATGGAGGTTGTTGATAATTTGCAACAGCTTATACAACAGAATAATCTGCAGGTCACTCATATATATAGGGAGGGAAACTCATTGGCTGATTATTTAGCTAACCTTGCCAGCTCAACTCAGAACTCAAAACTTCTCAACTATCTGCAATTAAATAGCACTCTTGGATTGCTAATCTTGAGGAATGCTTCAAAACTTCTTGCCCTGAGAATTCCAAAGTGATGCACAATGGCCATTACACCTGGATGCACTCTTCATTTTAATGAAGAGTGCAAAGAGGTTGTTTCTTTTCTTTTCTGTTGTTTTGCTTCAGTTTTGAGCTATTTGGAGCTGTTATTTCTGGTTTAAAATGCAGGCTCTTTCAGGATTTAGTCCCTACTCACTTTTACATACCGATTTGGATGAGCTTGGCTTCAAAATGGGGAATGCACTCTTCATTTAATGAAGAGTGCAAACAAGTGATTGCGAAACTTTGCTTTTTTCTTTGGTGTGGTCAAGCTTTGGTACAGGCAGCTACTCTAGTTTGCTATCGTTTTTTAGGATGCTGGCCTTGACTTGCTGCAAACACTAATTGGAAGAGCATCTACTAATCTCCATTGTTTAATTGACTAGAATTAGCATCAAAACTGGGAATACACTCTTCATTTATTGAAAAGTGCAAACAGGTGTTTGCAAAACTTTTTTCCCTTTGGGTGTTCAACTTTTTGGAAGCGTGCTTTTGGTTTTTCTTCTATCTTTTCAGGCAGATGGCCTTAGAGCACAGAGATACACAACCAAAATTGAGGGAAAAGCGAGCAGCAGGATGTTCTTTTTTACTTTTATATAGCTTGATGTATAGGCTGCTAAATCTTTGTTTTTCATTGTATTTATAGGGTGTGGGTGTTTTACCAATGTGTTTTCATTCCCATACTCGTTCCCTAACAACTTTTTTTTCCACATAGGGTTTTGCGAACTACGGTTTTGAGGGGGTGGGGTAGCACATTGAGAACATCTTGGTGTGAGGTGGCCATGGATGACATCAAAACTCAGTAAACTTTCTCATTTTCATCAATGAAATTTACGGTGTTTAAAAAAAAAAGTACAAATGACCATACAAATAAACTCGCAAGTGTCAAATAATGAAAATACATCCTCTTAGCAGAAAATTCATCAGAAGTGAAGCAAAAACTTCAATGAACATAATAGACAACACGATAAATAGTAAACAAAATACTTCTTAGTTATGGGAACTTTCGGTACAGATTCAAGCACCAAAATTAAGAAGAATTATACTTCACACATGCCATGAAATGAATGGTAGTAAGAGAAATACGATGGTCCATGCACCACTCTTTCGCCGCGTCAATGTTTCGTTATTTTTGAACTCTTTAATTATGCACCCAAAATAGCTATTATCACTTTCATGTTCTTCAATTCTGTATCTCCATTATCACTTTCACATTCTTCGGTTCCGGTTATCTATTTTACAAATGTAGCTCTTCAATTCATTTTCATGTTCTTCGATTGTGCTTCTCTATTTTAACTCATCAATTCCGCACTCAAGCCTCCCTGTTTTCCACATCAGGCTACCGTTTGATTCTGTTGAGCAGAAGAAGAAGGAGCTGGACCAGATACCATCACCTGAAAATGAAGACGATGAAGATGACAATCTCAAAAGAAAATAATTGTTTTTTTAATATTTGTTTTTATTCATAATGGTGTGGTAATATATGTTGGGCTATTTTAGTCTATTCACCATTAGGGTTATTTTTAGGGTATATCTCTTCTTATTTAAAGACTGGTTATACAGTTAATGAAAGATACGATTGCACAATTCCGTTTTTCCTAGGGTTCCTCAATTCTTCATGGTATCATAGACTTAAACCCTTAAGTCGTTTATTCCTGTTTCTCCACTTTCGTTGCGTTATCATGGCAAAGGAATCTGGATTAACTATACAACAATTCCACCAATGCTCGAGTTTGATTTCTGTTAAACTCAGCTTCACGAATTTTTTACTTTGGAGATCACAGGTGATTCCATTGATCAAGAGCCTTGGTATTCATCACCATGTCTCATCCGGTGAACACCCTCCTAAGAAGATTAAGAATAAGGCTGAAGAGGAGATTGATAACGTTGAGTACTCGACGTGGTCTGTTAATGATGGCCTCCTAACCTCATGGCTGCTAGGCACCATGAAGGAAGAAATCATTAGCATGATTCATGAGGAAGAAGTGACTGCATACCAACTCTGGCAAAACCTGGACCAACAGCTCCTTCCTCACACAGTAGAGAAGGAGGGGAATCTCAAAAATATGCTGATGGGCATAAGTGTTGGAAATAAAATTTTTGTTTGGATGATGATTCATCACTTAGTTTGTTAATTGCTCTTAACCCCATTGATGAAGTGTCATAACTAACTGTTATAGTGCAAAGCAAAAAGAAGTCTAGATATCAATGTATAGGATTTATTAGAGTCTGATATTTGTATAAGTTAATCAGACAATCACTGTAATAGTTTTAGGCTGGAACTGAGAAATGAAGAAACTGAGATTTAATCTAGCTGAGATTCTACAAGAAACTGACAACAGAGCACACCAACAGAAGATTGAAGAAGATAAGTTTGCTGAGGGAAACAGACTCGGTTGGCTTATCTAGAAGACTGAAGAACTGAGGGACACAGACTCAGTTATTGAAGAATGAAGAACTGAGGGTTCAAACTCAGTTATGAAGATTATAAGTTGAGACTGTAAAGTTAGACTTCAGGCAAGATTGTGGTGACCTGAACTGACTTTATAGATCTTGTATGAAGACCTAAGAATCATAAGGACAATGAATTCTTATATGATAATGAATCATGGTGTACTCTGATTAAGTCAATTATAATCAGATGAAAACTGGAGTACTGATATTTGAAGAAGAGAAAAATGTCAGTTAATGCTCCAAGTCAGTTAGGAAACTGATAAGTAAAAAACTCAGTATAAAACTGATAAGGAAACTCAGTTTTATGAGTCAGCCATCCATCAAACTGATCGTACAGTCGAACGTTATAAAGAAAGCAATTTCATTGGATGAAGTACTGACACAGCAGAACGGTCAGAAAATATAGCCGTTACAAGCAGGATGAACGTTGAATGAACCCCTATAAATAGACTACCTCTACAACATCAAGAGAGAGCAGGCATATGATATTAAAGCAAGAAAATTTAAAAGGAATCTATCTAGTCAAGAAAGATCAAACTGAGGGGGAAAGCCAATTCCAAAAGAATACATGCTAAGTACTTAATTGCAAGATCAAGAAATTTCTTCAAAGTGTTCAAGCATATTTGTTCGGTATTTTCTGCAATCAGTAAAACAGACAAGTTTTAATATTTATAAATACCGGAACACCCCAAGTGCAAGGCTCGTTGTAGTGGGTGTTACCGGGTCGTCCAAGGGACTCGTGTGAAATTGGATAAAGTATAGCTAACAGATTGGTAATTGTCACGAGATTAAATAAAAACTAAGTTAAACTAAAAAAAACAAACACAGAAAGAACCAAACGCACGGTTGAAAATCCAAACGGGCGTTCAAGATGAACAGACAGCAAACAGCAGGCATAAAAGCATGGAATAACAGGGGAATAAACTCTAAAAGGGCAATTTAAGATTGCACAGATCGATTTCAATGATTGAAATGCAAGAAGATGAGTTCTAAAACAGATTATAAACGAGACGGCAAGGCAACGGGATCCACATACACAACAATCATTCACCAAATCAAGTTATGAGTTCAAATCTATGTTCATGGCATGATCTTCATCCTAATTCGATTAAATTTCATTAACCTGAATCAAAAGGTTCTCATTTCCTCTATCAAGCAAACAAGATGAACATTCAACACAAGATCAAAGATTTGTATCCAAATCTAACACCCAATCAATAATAAAAGATCTCTCAAATTACTATTGAAGGCATCCATGGAAAAGGGCTAACTTTGATTCATATTCTCATACAAAATCAAATACAAAGTAGTTTCTAATGATGATTACATCAATCAAAAACATTTAACATATAAATCAAAATCCAAAAGATGAATAAACATAAGTCTAAAAACTCATAAAAGATAGAGCAGAAAAGTCCCCGATTTGGTGATGTTGTGTAGCTTCAATCCGTTGTCCCACCGTAAGAAATCTAGTCTTGAATCATAGCTTGAATCCAAGGAGATTTGATGATGAAAGATTGCATCTTCTCCTTGGTGTTTTTTTTTTTTTCTGAAAAGAGTTTTTTTTTTCTCTTTGAAAATCTGATTGGAAAGTGATTGAATGATCCCCTTGGGGTTGAAAGCTGCTGTATTTATAGAAAATCGAGGCGGTTTGCTCCAGGACAGTTCTGAACGCCAGTTCCACTTTCTGAACGCCAGTTCAGAATTTAGAACGCTGGTTTAGACTTTTTCCAAACTCTCTGAATCGATTTTTCTCCCTGGACACCAGTTTGAATCCCAGAACGCCCGTTTGAGTACTTCAGACGCCATTTTAAGCTGAATCCGAATTTTTGATCAATTTATTTGATCTAATCTCCAACAACCCATCCTTATCCTTTTGCAACAAACCTTATCTCTTGGATATTCTAGTTTATTCATGAATTGCTCTCCAAGATCTTATCCTTGACACTTGTCCACTCCAATCTTTAACACTTATAAGCTCCTAATTAATCATCAAATGATACCAAAGTGTAATATAATTCTAAATAACATTAAATTATCAATTAAATCACATAATTAGCTCAGGTTACACTTTTAATAATTTTAACCCCAACATTTAGATTCAGGCCTTAAACATGTAATTTTCTATAAAAATTACTAAAATACGAAAGACATTGTTCCGGAATAATGCGATAAAAATCATAAATTTCACCGAGAACAACTCCCCCACACTTAAACTTTTGTTCGTCCCGAACAAAACAATCAAAACTGGGCTTACTTTACATACAACCGCATAGAGTTCCAACTCACGTAACTAGAGATACGACAACTTTAGCAAGTAATACTAAATATCGAGATAGTATTGGTGTGTGTGTGGTAAGCCTTTTTCGATTTCCACAATCCTCTCAACAGGTATCCTTCCAAACAACTCTAATAACTATCCCAGGTGTGGCAGTTTCAGTTCCACCCAAAGCATTCCCGTGCACTTATTAGGATACTCCCTAAACCATATCTCTTAGTTTATACTAGGATAAGGTATACGATAACTAAGTCTTGACTTTAATTAGCAACAATATTTTTTCAAAAATTTTTTCGACTGTTTCAATTTTTAACACACATCAGAATGAGCTATTGCCCGTCATAGCAGAATAGGACATTTCGAGATAATCCCCTACCTACTCAAATCATAGGGCAGCTTTTTCCGACTGTCGTGAGCTTTTGGTCATCATAGTGGTATAGGACATTTCGAGATAATGACCTATCTCACTCCAATCATCGACCAGCTTCCGACACACCCATTTTCATTATTAACATTACTTATACGAGATTTCTGGCTGGCAGGGTTAAATGCTGAATGCAATTTAAATCCCCGAGCATAACACCTCAAGTAATGATTTATTCAGTTTAATAAATTCAAGACTATAGTTACGCTTTACTTATCTCATTCAAACTTCAAGATATTCACAGTGCAAGATCACAACTTCGGTGTCATATCACTACTACTATTGAGAACAAGTCTCCCTAAGGTGAATCACTAGAAAAGTGGAAGGATACATGTCAAAATTCTTGTTTCATCTCAAAGGCTTTGTGAACAAAATATACTATCTCAAGTCAGTAAAAACATGCTAAAATCATCTCACCGAGTCACATACTATCATTGTTAGGAAACTACAACTAGCAAGCCATTAGTTTCAATCATATGCTCAAAATCACAATCATCTAAGTGTGAAAAAAAATTTAAAATTTCTCAATTTTACCAAGAACCACACATTTACTCAAATTCCCGCATCATATAGCATGCTTTAGCACCCCCCCCACACTTAAATCACATTATGTCCTCAGAATGTGCAATTACAGGAACAGAAAACTTAGCTGGTTGTCGAGCCAAGAGATAGCAGAAGTCAGGCACATGCATAGAAGAACCACTGCAACTCGTATAAGGGACAGACGGCACAAGACATATCTGCACACTTGACATAGCACACAAAATCTCGGGGGTACAAGGGGATATGAGTAAACATGCCTGCAAGGCAGTCAGTAATCACAAGAAGACACGGGGGAAACAACACTCACGTCACCCAGGGTAATATTTCTAATAAAACAAAAGTACCTAAAAAGATATCTAGGATGCCTCCTAGTAGCGCTCGTTTAATGTCATTAGCTTGATAGAGTAATCCAAGTCAACCTGGATCAGGCCACTTGGGTATGGGGCTAACCACTTCTGTGACGGAATCAGAATTACTGGGACGGAAATGGTTTTCGCCACAACAACAAGTCAAGTGCGCGACAAGATCATGAAATTTTTCTCTCCAGACGACACTGACTCTTTTCTTCTTGTTCTTGTTTCTTATATTCGGCTGAGGTATGCTAACAGGCTCGGGAGTATTGATAGAAGGATCTTCAAGGAAAGGGGTAATAATGTCATCATCCACTCCAAAGAAGTCGGATGGAATCTCTTCACAAATAAACGACTCAACCGTTTCATTTCTCTTTTGAAAGTATAGTACTTCAGGCTTTTCCTTTGGTTGCCCAAAGTACTTCTTAATCCTGTGACCATTGACTTTGAACGGTTGATCGCCGTACCCTTTCAACGTAATGGCTCCACCAGGATGAACATCAAGAATCTCAAAGGGGCCAGACCATCTGGATTTAAGCTTACCAGCAAAAAGATGGAGCCTGGTGTTATATAGCAAAGCCATGTCTCCCACTTTGAATTCCCGATCTTTAATCTTAGCATCATGGAGTGCCTTCGTTCTTTCCTTACTGATTCTTGAATTCTCGTAGGCACGGAGTCTGAACTCATCGAGCTCGTTCAATTGCAATAATCTCTTTTCCCCACAAAGCTGGCTATCGAAATTCAAGAATTTAATAGCCCAGTAAGCTCTGTGCTCAAGCTCGACTGGTAAATGACAAGCTTTGCCATAAACCATTTGGAAGGGTGACGTACCCATAGGGGTCTTAAACGCAGTGCGATAAGCCCAAAGTGCGTCATCCAACTTCAGACTCCAGTTGGATCTATTAGAATTCACAGTTTTCTCCAAAATTCGCTTAAGGCTTTGGTTGCTCACTTCGACTTGACCACTGGTCTGGGGGTGGTATGGTGTACCGATTCGATGTTTGACACCATACTTCTCAAGAACTTTATCCAGTGGTGCATTGCAAAAGTGCGAACCTTCATCACTGATCAGAGCTCTAGGACAGCCAAACCTGGTAAAGATATTCTTTTGCAAGAATTTCTTCACAACTTTATGATCATTGGTTGGGGTGGCGATGGCCTCTACCCACTTGGAAACGTAGTCTACACAGACTAGAATATATTTATTAGAACATGATGATGGGAAAGGTCCCATGAAATCAATGCCCCAAACGTCAAAGACTTCGCATTCCTGAATGGGCTTTAGCGGCATCTCCATCCTATTACTCAACCTACCAACTCTTTGACATCTATCACAACCTTTGCAAAAGGCTTCAGCATCCTTGAAAAGAGTCGGCCAGTAGAATCCAGCTTGAAGGATTTTTGCAACAGTCTTGGGTGCTCCGTAGTGTCCACCAGTGGGACCACTATGACATTGTTCAAGAATATCCAGCTGTTCATGTTCCGGAACGCACCGCCGAAGCAACCCGTCCTTGCAGACTTTAAAAAGATAGGGATCCTCCCATACGAGATATTTCAAGTCGCTAAAGAACTTCTTCTTCTCCTGATACGTCATTTCCTCTAAATGTCCACAACTTAAGTAGTTGACGAAATCAGCATACCACGGCCTTTCAGTATCAAGCCTCATTAATTGCTCGGTCGGAAAATCAATACCTATGTCTTTGGAAATTTCGCCACCCTCATTCACCAAGCGAGAGAGATGATCGGCTACCACATTATCACTACCCTTCTTATCTTTGATCTTAAGGTCAAACTCTTGCAGAATCAGAATCCACCGGAGTAATCTTGGTTTAGCATCGGCTTTATTCATAAGGTAGCGTAAGGCTGCATGGTCAGTCCAAACCACAACTTGAGACCCTAGAAGATAGCTTCTGAATTTATCGATAGCAAAAACGACTGCCAAGAATTCCTTCTCGGTAGTTGCATAATTGCATTGAGCTGGGTTCAGGGTGCGGCTCGCATAGTAAATGGGCCTGAACTTCTTATCAATCCTTTGTCCTAAAACTGCTCCTACCGCATAGTTAAAAGCATCACACATTAATTCAAAGGGTTGAGTCCAGTCAGGTGCGATTAAGATAGGGGCACTGATAAGTTTATCCTTCAAGCAACTGAAAGCTTCCTTGCATTTCTGATCAAACAAGAACTCAACATCGTCCTTTAGAAGATTGGATAAGGGCTTGGCTATTGTGGAAAAGTCCTTAATAAATCGCCTGTAGAAGCCAACATGACCAAGAAAACCGCGTACCTCCTTGACAGTTTTGGGGTACGACATTTTTTCAATGGCTTCTACCTTAGCCTTATCAACTTGAATACCAGTACCGGACACCTTGTGTCCTAGGACGATTCCTTCTTCAACTAGAAAATGGCACTTTTCCCAGTTAAGCACTAAGTTCTTTTCAACGCACCGTTGAAGTACCATATCTAGATTCCTCAAGATCTCATCAAAGCTGTCGCCATAGACCGAGAAGTCATCCATGAAGACTTCCATACAACTCTCCACGAGTCCATCAAAAATGGCAAGCATACACCTTTGAAAAGTCGCAGGTGCATTGCATAAGCCGAAAGGCATTCTGCGGAACGCAAAAGTACCAGATGGACATGTAAAAGTTGTCTTCTCTTGGTCATTAGGATCGATGGCTATCTGGAAGTAACCGGAATATCCATCAAGGAAACAATAATATTTATGACCACTCGGTCTCTCAAGAAGTTGGTCAATGAAGGGTAAAGGAAATGGTCTTTAGCAGTGACTTCGTTTAATCTCCGATAGTCAATGCAAACTCTATAGCCGGTTACCAGACGTAAAGCTACTTCTTCTCCTTTATCGTTCTTCTCCACCGTTATACCTCCCTTCTTTGGCACAACTTGAGTAGGGCTAACCCACTCACTATCGGCGATGGCATAGATAATGCCCATGTCCAGCCATTTGATGATCTCTTTCTTGACAACCTCCTGCATATGCGGATTCAACCTTCACTGAGGTTGTCTAACTTTCTTAGCTCCATCCTCCGTTCGGATTTTATGCATGCAAACATCAGGGCTGATTCCTCGGATATCGCCCACTTGCCACCCGAACGCGAGGATGTTTTTCTCAAGCACTTTTATTAATTCTGCTTCTTGCTCAGGCTCAAGTTTAGATGAGATGATTAGGGGCAGTTTATCATCCTTAAGAAAGATGTACTTAAGGTGTTTAGGCAGAGGCTTAAGCTCTAAGTCAACAGGTGGTTGCTCAATACTAGATTTCAACGGTCCACCATTTTCCTTATGAGCTTGAAGGGGTTGACTAAAGAAAACCTCATCTTCCCGAGGTATAACCCCAGAAAGGTACTGGATAACATCATCCATGGGGATTCTTCTTTCAACACCTGCTTTCTCTTTCTCATGTTTAAGCATCTTCCTTAACTCTTCGTCTCCTAGCTCTTCTGCCAGCTGCTCCCAGTCATCGACTTCCCAATGGGTGGCTTCTCTCCAGAAGTCAACTTCGTCCCAACTACCCATTAGGACTTCTTCTTCTTCAGGGATAAAATCTGCCTGATGCAACTCTTTTAAACCATCCTCGTCCATCATAGAGGGGTTCCAAGTCCTCGGTTCAATGACAGGTTCAGGCTGAGCAAGTTGAGCAGACAACTCTACAGTGACTACGTCCTGCAATGAACCAGATAATGGCCCGCAGTCATCTATCTCAGTATGGTTTATAGCATCCAAGGCACCTATCTCCATAATCTCATCTGCCGAAAAGTAGGCATCGCCATCGAACAACGCTTCGATGAATGAAACTTCTTCCACATGGGGTCCCTCAACACCCTTTCCTTTTGTAAAGGTGATGGAAGTATCATCGAATCTCAGCGTAACCTGACCTTTGGAAAAATCAAGAAGGGCGGCAGAGGTATCTAGAAAGGTTTGTCCTAGAATTAAGGGCGCATCCTTGTCAGATGGGTAATCCAAGATGACCCAGTCAGTCGGAAAAACTAAGTGCTCGGTATACACAAGGACGTTGTTAATACAACCAACTGCTCTTCGACTGGATTTGTCAACCAATTGAAGAGTAATAGGGCGCTCCCTTATTCTTTTATCTAAGCCAAGCTCAATACAAACGTTCAATGGCATCACGTTCACAGAAGCCCCTGAGTCACATAGAACATTGTGGAATGTTCGTCCTTCAATCTGACACGAGATTGAAAGTCGTCCAGGATCACCTCGCTTAGTAGCAACTCTCGGTGCAGCCATTGAGCATTCTTCTTGTAGCACTTCCTCTGCCATTCCTTTGAGCTTTTTCTTGCTCCCGCAGGCTTCTTTGAAATACTTAGAGCATTTGGGCATCTCACTCAATACCTCAGCCAGAGGCATAGTCACTTTCATGTCTCTAAGTATCTTTCTTATCCCATCATACTGTTTGTCAGAACTAAGGATGTTTCCTTTTTTCTTTGGTGGATAAGGAAGATTGGTAGAAGTGCCTTTGTGCAAGGCTTGATTCTTGATAGCTTCATCCTCCTTGTCCTTCCATCTGACAAACTTTTCTTTTTTCTTTGTCAGGGGTTCAGCCACCTGACTCTTATCCACATCTTTTTCAGTACCATTTCCGTCCTCCGAAGAAACGTCTTCATCCTCCTCACTATCACTCTTTTCGGAGTTAGAATCCCGATTACCCCCTCCTGAACTTATGGCGTCAGGAGGGGCTACTCGTTTCCCTGGTTCTGTCTGGATACGGCTTGCTTACCACTCCGCAAAGTCACTTCATTCAACTCCTCCTCCTGGTGGTCTCCATACTTCCACTGAGGTGTGATGTCGGTGCAAGCATTGACGTCAGTTTTAGGGTTCCTCTCGGTATATGATGGAAGTTTACCTTGAGGTCTACCTGCTTGTTGATCAGCCATCTGACCAATCTGTCTCTCCATAGTCTTTTGGCTAGTGGCTAGGGTTTTTACCATGTCCACTAACTCATCAAATTTCTTCTGAGAGACATATGCGGGCTGTTGATTTTGCGTTTGAGCCCAGCTACCTTGAGGTTTTTGGAAGTTAGAGTTGAAGTTTTGAGTAGGATTATTGCGCGGATATCCAGAAAAGTTGCGGTTTTGGTTGAAGTTAGAGGCACCAGAATTCTGATTAAAGTTTCTATAAGGTTGATTCTGATTGTCCATTAGATGCACTTCTTCCATCATTCCATCACCGGCTTGCACTCCACAGAAATTCATATCCGCTTGTCCTCCTTGCTGCTTCATCTGTAGGTTGGCTAATTGTTGATTTAGCGTCTCCACTTGAGCAATTAGCATCTGCTCTGAATTGCTTGCAGCTGGTCTCTTATCCTCATGAACATTGGTCTTTCGTGTAGTTGACCACATGTTGTTTCTCGCTATCGTCTCAGCTACCCGATAAGCAACATCATCACCTCCTCCAAGGAAAGATCCATGAGCAGTAGAATCGAGGTAGTCTCTGTTAGGTTGAGAGACACCTTGATAGAAAAGTTCTAAGAGCTCATGTCTATTGTAACCATGATTAGGGCATTTCCTCATCATCAGATTTAATCTTTCCCAGGCTTTCCCTACACTTTCGTCCTTCTGTTGCTCAAAAGTAGCTATATCACGTTTAAGGTCCATGATTTTTCCTGGGGAAACGAATTTTAGAGCAAAGGCTCTCTTGACATCAGCCCAGGTGTGAAGAGAATGATGGGGCAGAGACTTAAACCAGCGATTTGCTTCGCCTTTTAGAGCAAAGGGAAACAATTTCAGCTTAATAATCTCAGAATTCACACCGGGGTAATGGCCTGCTTCACAGATTTGAACGAATGTAGACAAGAAGTCATGGGGATCTTCTTGAGCAGTGCCATGGAATGAACTGTTTTGCACAAGTCCAACAACTCCATTCTTTAAATCAAAGTTCACTCCTCCCATTTCTGGAGGTCGGATTGGTCTATGCCCCTCCAAAAAGTATTGGTCAAGATATGGAGCATAGGGATCTCCAGGATTCTGTTGGTTGTGAAGCTGGTGAAATTGTTGGTTCATCCCAGCTTGCTGATTTTGAAGTGCCTGGATTTGCTGAAGAAGCATATTCAGTTGAGCTTGAGGATCCAGATTTGGAATTTGGGCTGGAGGATTTTGATTTGGATTCTGAACTTGGTCAGCCATGATGTTTGGATTGGGAAATAGCCTTCTTCTTAGGATGGATTGTTCAGGTTCGGGGTCAAAGAGGAGAGGTCCCTTCTTGCTTCTGGTTTGCATAAACCAGGGGAACAAACAGAAAAGATTCAGATTCAGCTAACAGATTCAGGATGGAAGATTCAGCTTGGACGGGCGTTTGAAATGCTAGACGCCCGTTCAGAAGCTGAGACACGAGACAGAATCAGAGAAAACAGCAGGGAAAAAGAAAACGATACTAAAATTAAAATCTAAAACACTAAAAAGGAAAATTTTCATCAGCAAGAAAAAACAAACAAACGTCCTAATTTGCTAAGGCAACTTAAAACTAAGGCAACCTAAGGTAACCTAAAGCCAATGCAAAAATCTATCCTAGATAGCAAAAACTAAAAACTAAAAATAAGAAGAAAACGTACCAATTCAGCAACTGTACTCATTTAAAATCCAACAACGCTACCGAGTCCCCGGCAACGGCGCCAAAAACTTGTTCGGTATTTTCTGCAATCAATAAAACAGACAAGTTTTAATATTTATAAATACCGGAACACCCCAAGTGCAAGGCTCGTTGTAGTGGGTGTTACCGGGTCATCCAAGGGACTCGTGTGAAATTGGATAAAGTATAGCTAACAGATTGGCAATTGTCACGAGATTAAATAAAAACTAAGTTAAACTAAAAAAAACAAACACAGAAAGAACCAAACGCACGGTTGAAAATCCAAACGGGCGTTCAAGATGAACAGACAGCAAACAGCAGGCATAAAAGCATGGAATAACAGGGGAACAAACTCTAAAAGGGCAATTTAAGATTGCACAGATCGATTTCAATGATTGAAATGCAAGAAGATGAGTTCTAAAACAGATTATAAACGAGACGGCAAGGCAACGGGATCCACATACACAACAATCATTCACCAAATCAAGTTATGAGTTCAAATCTATGTTCATGGCATGATCTTCATCCTAATTCGATTAAATTTCATTAACCTGAATCAAAAGGTTCTCATTTCCTCTATCAAGCAAACAAGATGAACATTCAACACAAGATCAAAGATTTGTATCCAAATCTAACACCCAATCAATAATAAAAGATCTCTCAAATTACTATTGAAGGCATCCATGGAAAAGGGCTAACTTTGATTCATATTCTCATACAAAATCAAATACAAAGTAGTTTCTAATGATGATTACATCAATCAAAAACATTTAACATATAAATCAAAATCCAAAAGATGAATAAACATAAGTCTAAAAACTCATAAAAGATAGAGCAGAAAAGTCCCTGATTTGGTGATGTTGTGTAGCTTCAATCCGTTGTCCCACCGTAAGAAATATAGTCTTGAATCATAGCTTGAATCCAAGGAGATTTGATGATGAAAGATTGCATCTTCTCCTTGGTGTTTTTTTTTTTTTGCTGAAAAGAGTTTTTTTTTTTTTCTCTCTGAAAATCTGATTGGAAAGTGATTGAATGATCCCCTTGGGGTTGAAAGCTGCTGTATTTATAGAGAATCAGAGGCGGTTTGCTCCAGGACAGTTCTGAACGCCAGTTCCACTTTCTGAACACCAGTTCAGAATTTAGAACGCTGGTTTAGACTTTTTCCAAACTCTCTGAATCAGATTTTTCTCCCTGGACGCCAGTTTGAATCCCAGAACGCCCGTTTGAGTACTTCAGACGCCAGTTTAAGCTGAATCCGAATTTTTGATCAATTTATTTGATCTAATCTCCAACAAACCATCCTTATCCTTTTGCAACAAACCTTATCTCTTGGATATTCTAGTTTATTCATGAATTGCTCTCCAAGATCTTATCCTTGACACTTGTCCACTCCAATCTTTAACACTTATAAGCTCCTAATTAATCATCAAATGATACCAAAGTGTAATATAATTCTAAATAACATTAAATTATCAATTAAATCACATAATTAGCTCAGGTTACACTTTTAATAATTTTAACCCCAACATTTAGATTCAGGCCTTAAACATGTAATTTTCTATAAAAAATACTAAAATACGAAAGATATTGTTCCGGAATAATGCGATAAAAATCATAAATTTCACCGAGAACAATATTCAAGCAGATTCAAGATCTGACATTTGAAGAAATACAGAGCCGTGCTTAAATTAATCATCCAGAAGAAAAGCTCAAATCACAGTTGAATCATAGTTATTGATTCAAAGTCTCAACTTTGATTTTATCAAAGGTCTAGACTGTGAAACACCAAGAAGGTGTGAAGGACAGTTGAGTGCAGTCAGGAAGACTGTGTTTGTGATGAGCTGGTGAAGAGGCAATTCTACCCTTCAAGGACCAGTGGTTCAAACAGTTGAGGAACAACAATCCTACCTGTTCTACAAGTGTTTAGATAGTGAAGCTAGGGATTAGTCAAGGACTATCAGTTTAGAACTTTTTGTAACCGGACCATCTCAAAGAAGTTCTAGTGGAATTTTCCTCCGCATCACAGGGGAAGAGAGCATTGACAGGATTACACCACCTGGAACCTCTATAATTCTTGTCTATTTACTTTATGCATTCACTTATTTCATTATAGCTATATTTACTTGGTTTTCATATAGAAACTAATTTACCTAGTGTTAAAGGCTATTACTTATCCGCTGCCAGTTAACAAGACTAAATATAAGTCAGGATTGATTTATATTCAGTTGAGCTAACTGAACTCCGCACAAGTTAAGGGACAGGAACAAAACTGAACTGAAGATCATTTTGAGTTTCATAGAAACTCAGTTCCTGGGGCTTTTCCAGCTCAGGATTAGTTTTTGGTGACAATTTTATTCACCCCCCCTCTAAACTTGTGTTAGCCTTTCCCAGGGACCAACAATTGGTATCGGAGCAAATTTTCTTTTGAAGGTGATCCAGTATCTATTTGCTTGCTTGAGTAACAATCCATCGCTTATTTGATCAGGAGCAACCAGTTGTTGAAAACCCCTTATTGTATCTGTCTTAAAAAGCATTTTTAATGGATACATGTAAAATTAGAAATTGGCTAAATAACCCCCTGACCGACTATTTGCAGAATGTTGTCTATGATTTTCAGGATCAAGTATTCGAAAGATTCAGGACTACAAGCTCTCACACAAATCCATAACCTCAATTCAGTTATGATGAAAACGTTAAATTCAATGTGAATGTAGATGATGAATTCGGAAGATTTCCATCCTTAGGCGATCTTTCAGAAGAAACTGAAAGAGAGTTAATACGAGTAGCTGATTCTATAGAAGAAAAGCTAACCAGAGATCCATCCAGTATAAAAGCCACAAATATTGATGAGACTCTACCTACAAGCCATGGAGGAGAAAGTGGTGAAGAAATCATACTGCTTGGAGCTACACATGCGAATGCTGTTGATAAAGGAAAACAAGTTCTAATCAGTAATGATTCCTCAACAGAAGGTCTACCTATCAAGCATCAGAAGGTAAGTGCATCTACATCCAAATCTCACACTGTCCTGAACAATCAAGGAAATGAAGATTTCAATGAAACCTTGGACATACTCATAAAGCAATTAGAGACTATTCAAAAGAATTATGAGAATGTCAAAAAGGAGAAAAAGTTATTGAAAACTAAAATTTCGAGATTGAATGCTGAAATCGATCTAATCAAAACTAATAATGGAACCAAGGTAATTCGACCAACTGATGAACCAACAAAAGTTATTGACATCAGTGAATCATCAGTTGATCCAACTTCCAAAGTTCAATTCAAACCAGGAAAACCATTTGGAGATAGATCTGGTTTAGGGTTTGATAATCAGTACGATTCTAAGTTTAGACCAAGATCAGTTGCAATAAAATTTGTGACCACTCAACAATCAAAAACTCAGAAAACTGATAAAGTTATTAGAACTGATAGATACTCAACACATCCAAATGCACAAACTGATAAAACTGAAAAATCAGCTGGTAAAATTCACCAAGCCAACAGATTTTATAGAAAGACTCAGAAGGCTGATCCAAAATCAGCAAGAAAAATCTTCAAGTCATATCCATCTAAGAATGAAGATCATTCATGGAATAATATACTCAGAGGGAAAGGAAGATTATTTCCCACTGATGAAGATTGGAATAGACCATCACATCAGTTTCACAAATTGAGCAAATTCAAAACTGTCATGACAAAACAGGAAAATTTTGTGAAAACTGACTTCACTCAGTCAAAATGTCAAGAGAGGTATAAAGTTAAAAATAAAGTTGTACCATCAAGAGCTAATCAGATAGGACCCAAAAAGATATGGGTACCAAAAATTTCTCACTTTGTTTTGCAGGAAAGATCCCACTAGCTGAGAACTGAGAAATGCAATTCACAAAACTGAGTTGTATTCACAACTGAGTTTTTGAATTCAGCGTAAGG
This sequence comes from Gentiana dahurica var. dahurica, assembly GCA_024500145.1. Classification (NCBI taxonomy): domain Eukaryota; kingdom Viridiplantae; phylum Streptophyta; class Magnoliopsida; order Gentianales; family Gentianaceae; genus Gentiana; species Gentiana dahurica. Next base: position 78,665,864 of record CM044898.1, on the reverse strand, counting down.
ACAAAACTGAGCATATACAGCTGTTGATACACCGTACCTTCTTTATTCATTTTTATCTAGCTACGGTTATCAAGAACAGACGTGGTCCTTCTCAATCTAAACCGTTCATAATTTTCACTCACCCACTTTTTCACAATCTCAAAACATTTATGACAAGACGTTTTAAGTCCCACTCAATTCTTAACTACCCCCACACTCCAAATTATAAATACCTAGAATTTTCTTTTATAAATTCTTCACGCTTGAATTCTGAATTTTCTCTCTGCATTTCAAATTTTCAAATTTTCAATCTAATCCAGAAAAATGACCTTCACTCTTGTTGATCCTGGAATGATCGTTTCTCTTGATCAATACACTGCAAAGTATGTTGATCAAACACTAGTCAATTCTATTGCAACAAAAATCCGGAAAATTAAGGGATTGGAAGCTGTCTTCAACATCGATCTAAAAAGTGTATATTTAGAAAGCATCGGAGACTTCTATCAATTTGGTAGAACAACTGTTGAAGGAGAAGACACTCAATCCTATATCACCACTGTCAGTGATAAGGAAATCAGAGTCACCGAAGATTTAATTGCAGAAATCTTTGGGTTTGACAAATCCGGAGGAACAGCAGCCATTAAATTGACTAAGGAACAGAAAGAGAAGTTATGGAAAGATGTAGCAATTATTGGAGAATCTGCTGTCTTACAAACAGGGAGCACAAGCTTGCTCAAGCCAGAATTAAATTTTCTTTCAAAGATGCTGGCAAATTGCATAATTTGGAATGCTGGAAACTTCAGCAATCTATCTAGAGCAAAACTAGATCTGCTATATGTGATTTTGTTTGAAAAAGATTTCAATTGGGCAAGATATATATTTGATCAATTGATGGCATAGTCAATTGATGTACCCAAGAAGAAGACCGATGTAAAGAAAGGACGATTCTATCACAAGAAGACTCTTGCATTGGTAGTCCAAAGGATACTCAATCACTTTGGAGTTGCTAAGAGAAAAGAAACACCAATTGCTGACGGAAAGTTTGCCATTAAGGAAGAAAAAGCAAGAAAGAGGAAAGCTGAGAAATCTAGAACTGAACCCAAGAAGAAGAAAAGCAGGAAATCAAAGAAACCTACAACTGGAGATGAAGTGTTGGAACAAATTGAAGACTTAAAGAAAAGAAGAAAAGAGTTGGAAGAAACAGAAAAAGGCTCAACTGATCTAGTTACTGAGAAATCAGTAGAAATGTCATCAACTCAAGAAGTCAGAACGGAAGTTGCTGACGGATCAGCACCAGAATTGCAAACTGAAGATAATCTCACCGAATCCATTCCAGTTTTGGTAACTGAGGTTTCATAAACTCAAGAAGCAGTTGTGCACTCACAAGAAATGGAAATAATAAAAGAAACTGAAGTTGTCAACAGAGAAAAGGCTGTTGAAACTGACTTACAGAAAGAAGCTGTAACTCAGGGGGAACAGACCCTGAGAACTGATCCTGATGATGAAGAATCCGATTGTGATGAAAGACTGATTCATGAAACAACATTGAACATACTTATGTTTCTTTCAAAGCCCAAGTCTACTCCCCAAGAAACTGTACCCAGTTTGGAACAAGAGGAAACTGCTAAAGAATTTTCAGCTCCTCAAAATGAAGAAAAGGAGGCTGAAGCTGAAGCGGAATCAACCAAGATCATGCAGTTGGATGAACAAGTTCATGAAGTTGAACCCACTGAACACTCAACGAAAGAAGTTCCAGTTGTTGAATTAGAACCTGAGCAAAGTGAAAGACAAGCCGTTGAAGAAGATGTAGGTGAAAAAGTTTTGCAAACTGAGACTACACTCTCAGTTTCTAATATTGAAAAAGAAACATCAGTTGTCCCAAACACTGCTGAGGGAGAAATCAGTAGAACCAATCGTATGCAAACTAATGATCCCATGCAAATTGACGTTCCTACTCAAGAAGAAGATCATGAAGTCACACAAGAATCAGAGGACACCCTCACACCATTCAAATCCCCATCTGATCATACAGAACTTATGAAAGATGACTATGAGCGACTGCAAAGATATAGAACTTGGAAGTTCAGTTCCATAGAAAATCAAAGAAGTCAGCGTGCAGAAATGGAGATCATTGAGGAATGGGTATTCAATCTTTACAACATTACAAGTTTAATAGAGATAATCAATACCGACGAATTCATAAATCATGGTTATGCGCTGATCAGAAACCATCATTGGAAGGAAGCCATAGCTAGTGGAAGTTCTAAGAAGAATGTTGATGATGACTTTGAGGAAGATCCTGACCTACAAAAAGGGATTCTTGCCTCTATACAAGAAAAGGAAACTGCAATAGAACTAGATACTGATGAAGACTCTAGTAGTTCTGGTGAAAGCAGTGGAAGTTCAAGTTCTGAAAGTTTATTTGAAACTCAGCTGGACAAAGAAGCAGAAGGAGGCTACCAATCTCCCACTGATAAATCCACACTTGAAATAGCAAGAACCTTGGCAGACATACCTGGAGAAGAATCAGATGATGAACCTGAAGTACATCTGTCACCCACAAAAGCTGTTGATTCATCAAAATTTGAAGAAGCTGAGAAACAGTCTGAAGAGAAAAGACAATCAGCTGAATTTAGAGAAAAACTGAAGCAAGTTGTTCTCTCACCTACACCAACTGAGGCTAGGACAAACAAAGGAAAAGAGCAACAAGGAGGAAATTCACAAGATGTACCTACTCAAGTTGATCTCATTAGGTATTATCACAATGAGATACTGAGAATTCAAAAGGATCACAAAAGCTTATTCAGAAAAGTTTTAAAATCCTTAGAAGCCAGTCAAGATGAACGAACCAAGCTTGAAAAGAAAATGGACACTGTGAATGACAACTATCAAACCACTCTGCTTGAGATTCAGAAAACAACCACTGAGCATGTCACAAGGAAAAACGAAACTCAAGACAGATGGGAAGGTATTCTAAATAATCTAGTCGATAGAATGTCTTTAATGGAACAGGGCATTAAGGACTCAGTCGTCGCTCAAACCATATTGGCATCAACCCAACAAACACTGAATGCTTACATCAAAAGCCTGATCAACAAAGATGATGTCAATAAGGGGGAAAGTTTGGATATCTTAAAAGTCCATGCAGCTGAAATGCCACAAGCCCTCACAAATGTTGATGATAAGTTGAGTGAACTGAAGAAAACAAGAGGAGATTTTACTGATGATGAGATGAAACTGATTATTAAATACTCTGAATCAACTGACAAAAGAGTTGGTCTAGATTCTCGTCTCTACAATCTATTCAAGAACTTACCAGAGAGAGAAGGAGTATCAAAAGAAGAATCTCTTGAAATATTTCTACACATGCAAAAGATACTCGTGTACTATTGGAATAAACTGAAGAAATGGGAAGCAAATGGCACTTTAGATAGAGCTTCAGAGAAAATTGAAAAGGATGAACCTGTATTTGTTCAAAATCTACTGAGAACAGCCACCAATGAAAGACTAAGGACATCAGTCTCTACATTTGCAGTTCTATTCAAAAGCAAAATTTTCAAGAAGAACAATCTATCTCAATCATGGAACATTTGGGCAAGTACATGGAATTGAACATTCAACCACAAATGATGAAATGAGAACTGTTAAGGAAAATTATGATAATCAACCTTCTCTATCTTCCAAGTAAAAAGAAACTATCCTCCAGTTCTTTTTATCATGTTGTATTTTATTACTTGTTTAAGCTTTGTAACTCAGTTATCAAAAAAAGTTTCAGTTTCTCAGTTCATTGTGCTATTTACTGCATTTTGTATTTTATCTTTTTGCATTGCTTTTAAGGAGGGTATTGACATCATCAAAAAGGGGGAAATTGTTGGAAATAAAATTTATGTTTTGATGATGATTCATCACTTAGTTTGTTAATTGCTCTTAACCCCATTGATGAAGTGTCATAACTAGCTGTTATAGTGCAAAGCAAAAAGAAGTCTATATATCAATGTATATGATTTATTAGAGTCTGATATTTGTATAAGTTAATCAGACAAGCACTGTAATAGTTCTAGGCTGGAACTGAGAAATGAAGAAACTGAGATTTAATCTAGCTGAGATTCTACAAGAAACTGACAACAGAGCACACCAACAGAAGATTGAAGAAGATAAGTTCGCTGAGGGAAACAGACTCGGTTGGCTTATCTAGAAGACTGAAGAACCGAGGGACACAGACTCGGCTATTGAAGAATGAAGAACTGAGGGTTCAAACTCAGTTATGAAGATTATAAGTCGAGACTGTAAAGTTAGACTTCAGGCAAGATTGTGGTGACCTGAACTGACTTTATAGATCTTGTATGAAGACCTAAGAATCATAAGGACAATGAATTCTTAGATGATAATGAATCATGGTGTACTCTGATTAAGTCAATTATAATCAGTTGAAAACTGGAGTACTGATATTTGAAGAAGAGAAAAATGTCAGTTAATGCTCCAAGTCAGTTAGGAAACTGATAAGTGAAAAACTCAGTATAAAATTGATAAGGAAACTCAGTTTTATGAGTCAGCCATCCATCAAACTAATCGTACAGTCGAACGTTATAAAGAAAGCAATTTCATTGGATGAAGTACTGCCACAGCAGAACGGTCAGAAAATATAGCCGTTACAAGCAGGATGAACGTTGAATGAACCCCTATAAATAGACTACCTCTAAAACATCAAGAGAGAGCGGGCATATGATAATAAAGCAAGAAAATTTAAAAGGAATCTATCTAGTCAAGAAAGATCAAACTGAGGGGGAAAGCCAAATCCAAAAGAATACATGCTAAGTACTTAATTGCAAGATCAAGAAATTTCTTCAAAGTGTTCAAGCAGATTCAAGATCTGACATTTGAAGAAATACAGAGCCGTGCTTAAATTAATCATCCAGAAGAAAAGCTCAAATCACAGTTGAATCATAGTTATTGATTCAAAGTCTCAACTTTGATTTTATCAAAGGTCTAGACTGTGAAACACCAAGAAGGTGTGAAGGACAGTTGGGTGCAGTCAGGAAGACTGTGCTTGTGATGAGCTGGTGATGAGGCTATTCTACCCTTCAAGGACCAGTGGTTCAAACAGTTGAGGAAAAGCAATCCTACCTGTTCTACAAGTGTTTAGATAGTGAAGCTAGGGATTAGTCAAGGACTATCAGTTTAGAACTTTTTGTAACCGGGCCATCTCAAAGAAGTTCTAGTGGAATTTTCCTCCGCGTCACAGGGGAAGAGAGGATTGACATGATTACACCACCTGGAACCTCTATAATTCTTGTCTATTTACTTTATGCATTCACTTATTTCATTATAGCTATATTTACTTGGTTTTCATACAGAAACTAATTTACCTAGTGTTAAAGGCTATTACTTATCCGCTGCCAGTTAACAAGACTAATTATAAGTCAGTATTGATTTATATTCAGTTGAGCTAACTGAACTCCGCACAAGTTAAGGGACAGGAACAAAACTGAACTGAAGATCAGTTTGAGTTTCAAAGAAACTCAGTTCCTGGGGCTTTTCCAGCTCATGATTAGTTTTTGGTGACAAGTTTATTCACCCCCTCCCCCCCTCTAAACTTGTGTTAGCCTTTCCCAGGGACCAACAATAAGAAAAGGAAATAAAACTGTTGATGAATACCTACGAGAATTCAAATCCATCTGTGATAATTTAGCCGCTATCAAGAAACCAGTATCAGATATGGACAAGGTGTTCCAATTTGCTCATGGATTAGGGAATGAATACACAATTTTTCATACTGCTATGTTGACTAAGGCTCCATACCCTACTTTTGCACAGTTTGTCATTGCTCTCTAGGGCCATGAACAGACCCTGCAGACCCAAAAACTACAGGAAAAAAACAGTTACCGATCAATTGCAAGCCTTCTTTACACAAAGAGGGCGTGGTAGAGGAAGAAGAGGTGCAGGCAGAAACCAATACAACTCCAGAGGCAGAGGATTTGCACCTACAGGCAGATATGAGAATTCATAAAGAAATCAAAGGAGTTTTGCATCACAGGAGCAAGATAGAAGAACTACACCAGACAACAGGCAAAGTCAACCATCAAATACACCACTGGTTTGTCAGATTTGTGGCAAATCCAACCATGCGGCCATAGACTGCTGGCATAGGTTTGACTATGCTTATCAGTCAGAGGAGACTCAGAAGGCTTTTGCTACTCTCACAACATCAGATCAGACTGATACAAATTTCTTTGCAAACACTGGTGCTACTTCACACATGAACAATTCAGAAGGTAATCTAATATCTGCTAAAAAATATGTTGGCTATGATAAAGTTTTTGTGGGAGATGGAACAGGACTTGAGATCTCACACTCTGGTAATGCAAAAGTTGGTAATTTACAGCTAAAAGATGTTCTTGTTGTGCCTGACTTAACTAAGAATCTATTGTCTATTGGAAAATTGACTACTGATAATCAATGCTCTTTTGAATTTGACAAATATGGTTTTGTTGTTAAGGACAAAAACAAGAACGTCAGAGCTGTTAGGAAATCACTAGTTTAACGCAGCGGAATTTAAAATTTTATTTACTTTTCTAGATCGTTCTTCGTTTAATGCAATAAACACGTTAAGTAGTTTGACGGTTATACCTTAGATGATCTATAAGATCATCGCTTTGACCGCCAACGGAGAGTAGTTCAATGCGCAAGCCGTCCACGCGTCTGGCCTCTATCGCTAATCCACACGAACCCCTTGCCGGAATCCTCCTTGGATTGCTATCAGAAAAACTCCGGCTGCTAGACCGGACCTTTTCTTCCCTCACAAACTCACTATGGAAGGCTCTCTATTTTACACAAGAATTATGAACCCTTGCAATTGTGATGTACAAAAGAGCTTGACACCCACCTCCTATATATAGTGGTTGGGGCGCCCCATATTGTGTGGAGGAGAAGAAAACCTTTTTCCAATAAAATAAGGAAAATCAACTAGATTGATTTATCTTTTTAATTATAATTTATTTTGCCAATATCTTATATTGATTATAATTATCTTATTACCATAAATCTATTTTTCCAAAATCAATTAATAACTTATATTAATATTATGGCAATCTTATTAATTAAAGTGCACAATCCAAGTGTATCTCATACACTTAAATATGGCGCCCCATATGCCATTAAATTGGCTTCCGGAATATTCTTTAATTAATCTAATTAATATATAATTAATATCTTGTATTTTATTTATTCATAATAAATAAATAACACCATATTAATTTACCACTATAACCTTTATTGTCTAGAGATAAACTTTCCTTATTTGGTTATCAACTATAACCGCATTTTAATCCGACTCGATGTTCATATGTGTGTGACCCGATAGGCTTCCGAATATGTTGGCCGTAGACACAAAGTTCAATTTACTAAAATGCCCTTCATACCTAACGATCACGGGATAGCGTCTAGCAACACACCGTGAACCCCAATCATCGGAAGAGTCAAAAGCAATGACTACTACCTTTCATGTGAAGCAATTACCGTGTAACTTACAATCCTATCGCTATAATAATATCCATACGATCGTATCTCGAGTGTCAATACATTAACGATCGTATCTTATAATCTGGATATCATGCCCTCTCGGAATAACACATTTACTCCCACTTTGCAAAGATTCTCGAGAGCTAGACATTCCTTATAAGAAGGCCATTTCGGATATTTGATCCCAATCATAGGATACGTGATTCCCGGACGACCAATCATGTATACTCCACATGCTTCAATATCATACCCAATCACTACCGCATGATCGCCCCGTGGTTAGGAGAAATCTCAATAGTGTCAAAGCATGACAATCCACACCGTGATGCCATGAAGACTCCGGTCAAAAGGATAATTACAGAACCGCCACATAGTGTGACACTTAATGTAAGTGGGTCAGTCTAACGTACACATTCTCTAATACACGTCCACGTACAGTCCAAGTGTCTCTACACTTCGATAGACGAGATCTATCCCTATCTTCTAAAAGATAGAAGACATCCAATACGTGCTAGTCTGATTATACTATCAATGTCCCATTTGATAATATATAAGACTAGAGACATTTGAGTACCAACCTTGTTATAGTGATTAGAGATCTCATCAACCATAATCACTATCATGGTTTCTCTATCACAGATTGATACTAGGGACGTTACTATATATACACAACAAATAATATGAAGATAAACAATATATAATAACATAAGTGCTTTTATTAATCATAATAAAGTTATTACATGAACTAAATAGACTGCAAACGACCCGGCCCGTTCGGATCCGGTCCAACCCGATTGGGTTTAGGACACCTTTCCAACAATCTCCCACTTGGCCTAAAGCCAATCACCCATATGCCTAAGCCCGTGCAAGTGAACATGTTTCTCATGCTTAGCTTGAGACAATGCCTTGGTTAACGGATCAGCTGTGTTATCATCCGTGTGGACTTTCTCTATCTTTACATCTCCTCTATCTACTATCTCTCTAATCAAGTGATAGCGCCGTAGCACATGTTTGGACTTCTGATGAGACCTTGGTTCCTTTGACTGAGATATCGCTCTATTATTATCACAGTACAGAGGCACTGGACCTTCAATGGAGGGAACCACACCAAGTTCAGTAATGAACTTCTTCATCCAAACTGCTTCCTTTGCCGCCTCCGAGGCTGCTATGTATTCGGCTTCCGTTGTAGACACTACAGTAGTCTCCTGCTTGGAACTCTTCCAGCTCACTGCTCCGCCTTTAAGCGTGAAAACAAATCCAGATTGTGACTTAAAGTCATCCTTGTCAGTTTGGAAACTGGCATCTGTGTAACCTCGTAATACTAAATCATCATTCCCGAAAACCAGGAACATATCCCTAGTATGTCTCAAGTACTTAAGGATATTCTTGACAGCAATCCAGTGACCATCACCTGGATCAGACTGGTACCTACTAGTCATACTAAGAGGGTACGAGACATCTGGTCTTGTGCATAGCATGGCATACATGATTGACCCGATTGCCGAAGCATAAGGGACTTTACTCATTTGTGCCCTTTCCTCCTCTGCCTTAGGACTCATTCCTTTCGACAGGTAAACCCCATGTGACATGGGCAGCAATCCTTTCTTGGACTGCTCCATGCTGAATCTCTTCAGCATCTTGTCTATATAGGTGGACTGTGACAGACCAAGCAACCTTTTAGATCTATCTCTATAGATCTTTATTCCTAGAATATAGGCCGCTTCACCCAAGTCCTTCATTGAGAAGTTCTTGGATAGCCAAGCTTTGACTGATTGTAACATAGGCACATTATTCCCTATGAGCAATATGTCATCTACATAAAGCATTAAGAACACAATGGCACTCCCACTAACCTTCTTGTAAACACAGGGCTCATCTTCGTTCTTGATGAAATCAAACTGTTTGATTATCTCATCAAAGCAAAGATTCCAACTCCGAGAAGCTTGCTTTAATCCATAAATGGATCTTTGCAGTTTACACACCATCCTGGCGTCATTGGTTGTGAATCCCTCAGGCTGTGTCATATACACTTCCTCAGACGGGTTCCCGTTAAGGAAAGCTGTTTTCACATCCATCTGCCAGATTTCGTAATCATGGTATGCTGCAATAGCGAGCAAAATTCTAATGGATTTTAACATGGCAACTGGCGAGAAGGTTTCATCATAGTCAACTCCTTGTCTTTGCTTATAACCTTTTGCCACTAACCTAGCCTTGTAGGTAGTCACGTTACCGTCCATGTCAGTCTTTCTCTTAAAGACCCATTTACACCCTATGGGAACTATTCCCTCAGGTGGATCAACTAAGTTCCAAACATGGTTGTCATTCATGGATTCCATTTCAGAATTCATGGCTTCCAGCCATTTCTCTTTGTCATGCCTTAATTGCACTTCCTCAAAAGTTCTAGGGTCCTCATCTTCCACGAGATACACGCCAGTATACCTTTCAGGTCACGGCGTTCCCTGGTGGATCTGCGAGGTGCTAGTGTGTCCACGGTAGAGGCTGGTGTCACATCTGCGTGTGGCAAGTCCTCTACTTCCATCAACTGACTGTTATCCGTAAGTGGTTCTCGAATTTCTTCAAGATCAATCTTACTCCCACTGACCCTATCCAGAATAAACTGTTTCTCTAGAAAGTGGCCAGTCCTGGCAACAAACACTTTTTGTTCCTCGGGATGGTAAAATTGGTATCCTCTAGTTTCTCTAGGATAACCCACAAATAGACATTTGTCAGATCTAGCTTCTAACTTGTCGGGCATCATCCTCTTCACGTAAGTTGGACAACCCCAAGGTTTAAGATAGGCTAGACTCGGTTTCCTCTTATGCCATACCTCGTATGGTGTGGATTCAACCGTCTTTGATGGAACTCGGTTCAGTGTATAGGATGCGGTTTCTAGAGCGTACCCCCAAAACTATTTTGGAAGAACTGCATAGCTCATCATGGATCGTACCATGTCTAACAAAGTACGGTTCCTCCTCTCAGATATGCCATTCATTTGAGGTGTCCCTGGAGGGGTCCATTCAGGTAGAATCCCATTCTCCTTCAAATAACCTTGAAACTCTCCATCTAGGTATTCTCCGCCTCGATCAGATCGAAGCGTTTTGATTTCTTTACCTAGTTGTTTCTTCACTTCACTTCTGAACTCCTTGAACTTTTCGAAGGCTTCAGATTTATACTTCATTAAGTATATATAACCATAGCGAGAATGGTCATCAGTGAAAGTGATAAAATAAGAGTATCCTCATTTGGCTTGAATTGACATTGGGCCACATACATCAGTATGTATGAGCTCAAGCAATTCATTGGATCTTATCCCTTTGCCACTAAAAGGTGACTTTGTCATCTTACCAAGTAAACAAGCTTCGCATGTATCAAACGATTCATAATCGAATTGATCCAACATTCCATCTTTATGGAGTTTGGAAATGCGATTCTTATTTATATGGCCAAGTCTACAATGCCATAAGTAGGATTCATTCAAGTAATTTGTTTTGGCTTTCTTGTTATTTATATTAAGTACGTCAACATTCATATCTAATATGTAGAGACCATTGCTAAGTATGCTAGTACCATAAAAGATTCCATCACGTGAAAAAGAACAACATTTATTCTCAAACGTAAATGAAAAACCATCAACATCTAATGCGGAAATGGAAATAATACTCTTCGTAAGAGCAGGAACAAAATAACAGTTACTAAGTTCAAGTACTAGCCCACCGGGCACTGAAAGAAAATAAACTCCTATGGCTAGTGCAGCAACACTTGCTCCATTTCCAACGCGTAGGTCTACCTCTCCTTTCTTCAGATCTCCAGTTCTTCTTAGTCCATGCATATTCGTACAAATATGAGAACCACAACCAGTATCTAATACACAGTGGTTAGACTTAGAAGAAGTAATATTGATCTCAATCATAAATACACCTGAAGTCGAAGCATCAGAATGCTTCTTCTTGGTACTCAAGAAGCCCTTGCAGTTTCTCCTCCAATGTCCGGTCTCACCGCAATGGAAGCAAGCATCCTTGGAGTTGTCTTTTGCTATCTTAGGCATTGGCTTAGGTGCAGCCTTCGCCTTCTTGGAATTTTTCTGGGCTTTTTGCCTTGCCCTTGCTTGAAGTGACCAGCAACACTTGCTTTCCCTTCCCTACAGTGCCCTCAGCAGTCTTCAACATGTTCAATTACTCCGCTAGGGTGCAATCTATCTTGTTCATGTGATAGTTCATCACGAACTGCGAGAATGAATCAGGGTAGAGATTGCAGAATCAAGTCAATACTCAACTCTCGTTCCAACTTGTGGCCCAGCTTCCCAAGCCTCTCTATGTACCCAATCATTTTAAGCACGTATACCCCACAGCAGTCCCAGATGCCATCTTACAACTAAACAGGGCCTTCCAGACCTCGTACCTCTCAGTGCGAGACTGAGAAGCATAAAGTTCCTTCAGGTGGACCATGATAGAGTAGGAGTCCATAGACTCATGCTATTTCTGCAGTTCAGGTGTCATAGAAGCAAGCATGATACATGTGGCATCATTACTGTCAGAACAGTGCTTGTTGTACTTCTCGACAGCATCTGCAGCCGAACCCTCAGCGGGCTTTTCCGGTAGGGCCTCGTCCAAGACATAGCCAATCTTCTCGTGCCTCAAAACGATTTTGAGGTTTCTTTCCCAATCGAGAAAATTAGTTTCGTCAAGCTTGTTTTCGATGATAAAACGAAGGTTCAATTTTTTTGACATTTTCTACAACAATAAATAAAGATAGAATAAGTAAAAGCTCATGTATAAAAAACCCTAAATTTGCACTTAAAAATTATAAGGTTTTACTCCCACTAGCCAACTATTCCCTATTGGCTTTCAAGAACTTAATTAACTCTTTAGTGGCTGGGATCCCATCTAGTTACCTCGATTCCCGATGAGGGCCGATCAACCGAGATAATTTCGACAGGTAGGTACTCTTACCAGTCGCATCGCATGCGGCTCCCAGTGGCTGACTAGTCAACTCTTTGACGTTTCACATCTCTATGTGATAGTCAACCCCTTGTCTCTAAAATCAGACGGTCCTGACGAGGGCCAATCACCGCAAGATTCTAGTCGAGTCGTAACCCAATATTCATGAGATCTCGTAACGATCATATCTCAATAATAACAATATACCCGTGGTAGGTCAACTCCCGACGAGGGCCGATCAGTTGGATCCGAACAAGAGCTCTTCACCGTCATTATAATATTGGGAGACAATTTTGGCTCGATTTTTGGCGTGGGAATAATTTTAAATTAATTCACTTAATTAATTTGGTTTAATTGTGGTCTCATCTACTATGTGCATATTACTACGATATCATATAAAGTAAAACATACACAACATTCCGCGCATAAAATAACCGGTATGATCATGGACTTTTCCTAGGTGCGGTTTCGAATACAAACTGACGAAACCGCGGGTCACAAACTAAGGGTATCTGCAACCGCCAATAGGATCTTTATTGCTGTACGCGAATGGGTTCTTTATCTCTCATTGGTCTTCAACTTCTTGCTCCATTCTTGTTACATAATAAATAATTACACCCGCCGCACACGGGGGGGAGCTAACGGGAATGGGATAATTGCAAAAAGTAAACTAGGTCACGTTCTTCATAACGGCCTAGGACAATTTTTCAAAAACCAACATAAAGAAAACATTCCCATCTATCCTATTGGTCGAGTCCATGATCAATCGGGGTCCATATAATCACATTACTAATCCATACAATTTTATCTTATGAAAAAGATTAAATTCTAATTTTAACTACTCATGCGTCTTTATTTTATCACGTCAAATAATTAAATATCTTTTAATTAATTATATGACTTAATCGAAAATTAAAATTAACATTTAATTTTAAATCGATTTTAATTTTAATTAAATTTGAACTATTCAAAATAAAATTAAAATTACAAAGTCTCCTATTTTTTTCCTTTCCAAAACTAAATTTAGCTTAGGCCTGGCCACTTTCCAAAATCAAAATTTTGGAAGTGGCCTAGGCCTAGGCCTTTCTCAAATCAAATATTTGAAAAGGGCCTAGGCCTATTCCAAATCAAATATTTGGAAAGGCCAAATTATTTTAGTCTAGGCCTTGCCACTTTCCAAAATCAAAATTTTGGAAGTGGCCTAGGTCTAGGCCTTTTACAAATCAAATATTTGAAAAGGGCCTAGGCCTATTCCAAATCAAATATTTGGAAAGGCCAAATAATTTTGGTTTAGGCCTGGCCACTTTCCAAAATCAAAATTTTGGAAGTGGCCTAGGCCTAGGCCTTTTACAAATCAAATATTTGAAAATGGCCTAGGCCTATTCCAAATCAAAATTTGGAAATGCCAATAGCCATATGGTTTCCCAATGGTCCAAACTATTTGAACCATTGGTTGGCCATATGACACAACTAAACAAACGAGATATCTATGCACAATAAATATCACAAACGAGAAAGGGTCGATCTCCCCATTGGAAGAAGACAGTCGACGGACGGCAGCCCTAGGGCCACCGCCGCCGCCAAGGAAGGGGGCGCCGCCGGTCGGCCGACCCCCCATGAACCCTAGTTTTTTTTTGGTTTTAACGTTTCGTGATTTAAATCTTGCATCTATCGATTAAATACTACGCAATTAAATTATGCTTATTGCTTAAGCTCAAGTCTGGCTCTGCTACCACTGTTAGGAAATCACTAGTTTAACGCGGTGGAATTTAAAATTTGATTTCCTTTTCTAGATCGTTCTTCGTTTAATGCAATAAACATGTTAAGTAGTTTGACGGTTATACCTTAGATCATCTATAAGATCGTCTCTTTGACCGCCAACGGAGAGTAGTTCAAGGCGCAAGCCGTCCACGCGTCCGGCCTCTATCGCTAATCCACACGAACCCCTTGCCGGAATCCTCTTTGGATTGCTATCAGAAAAACTCCGGATGCTAGACCGGAACTTTTCTTCCCTCACAAACTCACTATGGAAGGCTCTCTATTTTACACAAGAATTATGAACTCTTGCAATTGTGATGTACAAAAGAGCTTGACACCCACCACCTATATATAGTGGTTGGGGCGCCCCATATGGTGTGGAGAAGAAGAAAACCTTTTTCCAATAAAATAAGGAAAATCAACTAGATTGATTTATCTTTTTAATTATAATTTATTTTGCCAATATCTTATATTGATTATAATTATCTTATTACCATAAATCTATTTTTCCAAAATCAATTAATAACTTATATTAATATTATGGCAATCTTATTAATTAAAATGCACAATCCAAGTGTATCTCATACACTTAAATGTGGCGCCCCATATGCCATTAAATTGGCTTCCGGAATATTCTTTAATTAATCTAATTAATATATAATTAATATCTTGTATTTTATTTATTCATAATAAATAAATACCACCATATTAATTTACCACTATAACCTTTATAGTCTAGAGATAAACTTTCCTTATTTGGTTATCAACTATAACCGCATTTTAATCCGACTCGATGTTCATATGTGTGTGACCCGATAGGCTTCCGAATATGTTGGCCGTAGACACAAAGTGCAATTTACTAAAATGCCCTTCATACCTAACGATCACGGGATAGCGTCTAGCAACACACCGTGACCCCAATCATCGGAAGAGTCAAAAGCAATGACTACTACCTTTCATGTGAAGCAGTTACCGTGTAACTTACAATCCTATCGCTATAATAATATCCATACGATCGTATCTCGAGTGTCAATACATTAACGATCGTATCTTATAATCTGGATATCATGCTCTCTCGGAATAACACATTTACTCCCACTTTGCAAAGATTCTTGAGAGCTAGACATTCCTTATAAGAAGGCTATTTCGGATATTCGATCTCAATCATAGAATACGTGATTCCCGGACGACCAATCATGTATACTCCGCATGCTTCAATATCATACCCAATCACTACCGCGTGATCGCCCCGTGGTTAGGAGAAATCTCAATGGTGTCAAAGCATGACAATCCACACCGTGATGCCATGAAGACTCCGGTCAAAAGGATAATTACACAATCGCCACATAGTGTGACACTTAATTTAAGTGGGTCAGTCTAACGTACGCATTCTCTAATACACGTCCACGTACAGTCCAAGTGTCTTTACACTTCGATAGATGAGATCTATCCCTATCTTCTAAAAGATAGAAGATATCCAATACGTGCTAGTCTGATTATACTGTCAATGTCCCATTTGATAATATATAAGACTAGAGACATTTATGTACCAACCTTGTTATAGTGATTAGAGATCTCATCAACCATAATCACTATCATGGTTTCTCTATCACAAATTGATACTAGGGACGTTACTATATATACACAACAAATAATATGAAGATAAACAATATATAATAACATAAGTGCTTTTATTAATCATAATAAAGTTATTACATGAACTAAATAGACTGCAAA
Organism: Gentiana dahurica var. dahurica; assembly: GCA_024500145.1. NCBI lineage: Eukaryota > Viridiplantae > Streptophyta > Magnoliopsida > Gentianales > Gentianaceae > Gentiana > Gentiana dahurica. The sequence goes on along the minus strand of CM044898.1, from coordinate 78,649,935 downwards.
CGACCCGACCCGGTCGGATCCGGTCCAACCCGATTGGGTTTAGGATACCTTTCCAACAATAGCTCAGGGGCTAAAAAGGGAAATCTATATGCCTTGGATCATGGAGTTCAGGAAGCCCTAACAGCAGTCAGGACAGGGAAAGCTACTTCCACTGTATGGCATCAAAGGTTGGGACATCCACACCAGAACTTGTTGACCAAGCTCAAGCAGTCTGGAAAAATTAATCTTAGTTCATGGGAAAAGAAAGACAGACTATGCACAAGCTGTCAATTAGGAAAAAGCTGTAAACAGCCCTTTAATAAAAGTACCTTTGTTTCAAAATTTGCTTTGGAAAAAATTCATTGTGATTTTTGGGGACCTGCCCTTATTTTGTCTAATCAGAATTACAAGTACTATGTTGTGTTTATTGATGATTTTTCGAGATTTTCTTGGTTATACCCTTTGAGAAGAAAGTCGGAATTCTTTGATGTTTTCATCAGGTTTCAGAAAATGGTTGAAAATAAGGTGAACCATAAAATTAAGATATTTTAGTGTGATGGAGGTGGAGAATTTAGCTCCACACCCTTTCTGGATCATTTAAAGGACTATGGTATTGACTTGAATATATCATGTCCTTATACACCAGAACAAAATGGTGTGGCTGAAAGGAAGCATAGGATTATAGTAGAGACTGGTTTGACTCTAATGTTTGATGCAGGGACACCCTTGAATCTGTGGGTTGAAGCTTTTAACACATCAGTGTACCTTATTAACAGGTTGCCCTCCTCTGTCTTAAGGTTTGCAACCCCCTACTACAAGTTATACAAAAGGCATCCTGATTATAGTGGCTTAAGGGTGTTTGGATGTCAATGCTTTCCTTCATTGAGGAACCAGACAATCTCAAAGTTTTCTAAAAGAAGCTATCCCAGTGTTTCCTGGGCTATAGCCCAGTCCACAAGGGATATAGGTGTCTAGACCCTCTCGCTAAGAGAGTTTACATCTCAAGGCATGTTGTGTTCAATGAACAGGTTTTTCCTTTTAAAGGAACCACTACAGCAACTACATACACTGTTTTTTATATGTTTGATTATCCAGACTCTGATGAAGGGAACATACATCAATCAGATCAAAACATACCAAGTTCTGATTTTTGCACCCCTAACATTACACATGCTGATTCTGATCCTGTACAGGAAACAACCTTTGATGACCAGACACCAGAACAAACAGATGATGATATGACTCAACAGCAAGACACTGAGGCACCCCACTTGGAATAGACAACAATGTTTATCACCTAGTATGAACACAGAATCAGATGCTCAACAATGTCCATCCTCCTCTCACAGACCTGTCAGGGACAGGAGACCACATGCATACCTTAAGGATTATGTATCTCTAGTTACACACACTTGTGCATAACCAAAGAATTGGAAGGAGGCCCAGAAGGATCCTAACTGGCAGAAAGCTATGGAGGAAGAAATGCAGGCTCTGTATCAAAATGATACTTGGGATCTAGTACCTAAACCTGCCAATGCTAACATAATTGGGTCAAAATGGGTTTTTAAGATCAAGACTACAGAAAATGGAAACATTGAATGGTACAAGGCCAAGTTAGTAGCTCAAGGGTATACCTAAATGCCATGTATTGATTTTGGAGAAACTTATAGCCCGGTTATTAAGCCTACTACTATTAGATTGGTTATAGCTGTGGCTGTTTCACTGGGTTGGCATATGAGACAGTTAGACATAAAAAAAATGCCTTTCAACATGGAGCACTAAAAGAAACTGTTCTTATGAAACAGCCCCCAAGGTTTATAGATCAACGATTTCCAGAACATGTGTGCTTTCTGAAAAAATTCTTGTATGGACTCAAACAAGCCCCCAGGGCTTGGTTTGATAGGCTATCCCTATTTCTGATGCACTTGGGTTTTATTTGCAGCAAAGCAGATCCATCACTCTTTATTTTTCATCAGTCCAACATTACCTTGGTTCTCCTCATCTATGTGGATGATATACTACTTATAGGAAACCACAGACAATCAATTCACAACCTCATCAACAAACTTGGCACTGAATTTGCAGTCAAGGATCTAGGAAACCTTCACTACTTCCTAGGCATGGAGATTAAAACCACAGAAGATGGCATTTTCCTTAGTCAACCAAAGTATGCTAAGTCTATCCTAACCAAATCAGGCATGTTAAACAGTGCTCCTACCTCTACTCCTCTTGCACTTAAAGTGCAATCCTTTCCGGATGTTGCAGACCTCGTGGATCCTTACACATACCGGAGTCTAGTAGGGGCCCTCCAGTACCTAACCTTTACTAGACCGGACATTACACATGCAGTTAACAAGGTGTGCCAACATTTTTCTAGTCCTACAGTGCGGAATTTTACAGAAGTTAAACGGCAGCTACGTTATGTAAATGGAACTTGATTATGGCTTACATTACCGGTCCAGCTCTCCTCCGTCTCTATATGCTTTCAGTGATGCCGACTGGGCCGGTTGTCCGGTTACTCGACGCAGCACCGGTTGATTCTGTGTCTTCTTGGGCACCAATTGTGTCTCTTGGTCTTCTAAAAAGCAGCCCACTGTCTCCAGATCCAGCACTGAAGCTGAATATCGGGCTATGGCGTCCACCACTGCTGAGATTACATGGATTGCATATCTGCTTCGTGACTTAGGAGTCCGATTACCCCAACCTCCTCAGCTCTTATGTGACAACCCTAGTGCGGTGTATCTCTCTGTCAATCCGTCTCTCCACTCCCGTTCAAAGCATATTGCTCTTGATTTCCACTTTGTTCGTGAAAAGGTGGCTGTCAAACAGCTGATTACCCGACATGTCTCTTCCTCTTCCAATTTGGCTAATGTCTTCACTAAGGCTCTTCCTAAGGCGGCGTTCCAGCTCATTCGCACCAATCTTTATGTTTGGCCCTCTTCCCACGTCAGATTGAGGGGGGATGTTGAGCAGAAGAAGAAGGAGCTGGACCGGATACCATCACCTGAAAATGAAGACGATGAAGATGACAATCTCAAAATAAAATAATTGTTTTTTTAATATTTGTTTTTATTCATAATGGTGTTTTAATATATGTTGGGCTATTTTAGTCTATTCACCATTAGGGTTATTTTTAGGGCTTATCTCTTCTTATTTAAAGACTGGTTATACAGTTAATGAAAGATACGATTACACAAATCCGTTTTTCCTAAGGTTCCTCAATTTTTCAGATTCTTGTGCACCACAATTATGTGAATCATCCATCAAATCCAAGAAATAAGTGCGTATAGCCGTCTGCAAGGACATTCAATTGTTTAACACATGTACATACGGTCTGATGTCAAACCAATCAAGAAGTGGACTGAAGATTTTATGTATTTTAACAAATTTAGCTTTTCTTTATATCCATAGAATATAATAACCTTACATTAAACAACATCGTTTGACTGTCTATATGAGGTCACAAACTCAAAAGCCCCGCACAATAAACTCAATTGCTTGAGAATTTACGATTAGAGTGGCTATAGTGCAGCCATGGGGGTTCAATCCCCTGTTCTTCAGCACTAGAAACAAATAGCTAACCTCTGTGCCAGACATAAACATTATGTATTACGTGTTATAGGCGACTGAAAAGTATATATATACACTACCAGAAAACTCGTTTTTTGGGACGATAAAAAGTCGTCCCGAAAGACCACATGTCGTCGTAAAAGTTGTTTTTAGGGACGACACGTCGTCCCAAAAGTGTCGCCGCTTTAGATTTGTCCCAAAAAACAAGGCAAACGTTTTTTGTGATGGCAAGTCGTCCCTTTAAACAAGTGATGACGTGGCAGCTGACGTGGTTTTGATTTTTCATGTCGGCTGACGTGGAGAAGACCAGCTGACGTGGAAAATGTTTTTTGGGACGATAAATGTCGTCCCTAAAGCAATTTATTAATTTTTTTAATTATTAAATAATATTAACCGAAAAAAATAATAAAACAACTTTTATGACGACATGTCGTCCTAAAAGGCATTGTATAATTTTGTAATTTAACTTTTTCAAATCATAAAATATATAAAAATTGTTTTTTGGGACGGCTTGTCGTCCCAAAAGGTGTTTTTAATATTTTCAGATTATGATTTTTTTCGAATAAAAAAAATTTAAAATATGCATTTGGGACGAAAATGTCGTCCCAAAAGGTGTTTTTTTTATATTTTCTGGTAATAAATTTTCGAATAAAAAAATATATAATATGCTTTTGTGACGACTATGTCGTCCCAAAAAACCTTTTTTTTTAATACAAATTTTGTTTCTGCATGGCCTCCCATGCTCATTTCATAATCTTATACATGTTTTCATATTCAAAGCCATACCAAAACCAAACAAAACATACGATGTTTCCTAAAAACCATAATGTTTAAAAACATGCATACAAACCTTACTGTTTACAAAGTGTACTACATGCATACAAACCTTACTGATCATCACCAAGATCAATATCAACATCATCATCATCATCATCATCATCATCAGAAGGCTCTGGCATGTCCGGCATGTGTATGGTTGGATCGCGACTTTTCATAGATTCAAACAAACCCTTCAAACAAGCCGTTAACCATTTGTTTTTCTTCTTTAACCGATTTTGGGACTTTTTTTATCTTTTCAAATTTGATGTCCCGACTTTGGGTTGATGCCGATGTTGAGGCATGAAACTGCTGCGAAGCGAGCAATTGACGAGGTTGAATGTGTCCAAGGCCTATCAAATAATCTCGCCTTGAACCTAAGGCTTGATCAAAGATTTGCTCCTCTTCTTCATGAGTTGCTCGTCTTCCGGGAGCAATCCTTTCCTTGAACTCAATAACGAACCTCGTGTTTGAAATCTTGAAATAACTAACGAACCTCGACTTTGAATCACTACTCAATTATGAACCTCGAGTTTGAAATCTACTACTCAATAATGAACCTCGTGTTTGAAATCTTGAACGAACTTACAAACCTCGGGTTTGAAGTCATCAATCGACTAATTAACGAGCCCAGGTTGAAATCACTACTCAATAATGAACCTCGACTTTGAATCACTACTCAATTATGAACCTCGAGTTTGAAATCTACCACTCAATAATAAACATCCTGTTTGAAGTCTTGAAAGAACTGACAAACCTCGGGTTTGAAGTCATCAATCGACTAATTAACGAGCCTAGGTTGAAATCACTACTCAATAACGAACCTCAAGTTTGAATCACTACTCAATAATGAACCTCAGGTTTGAAATCTACTACTCAATAACGAACCTCGTGTTTGAAATCTTGAAATAACTAACGAACCTCAGGTTTGAAGTCATCAATCGACTAATTAACAAGCCCATGTTGAAATCACTACTCAATAATGAACCTCGACTTTGAACCACTACTCAATTATCAACCTCAAGTTTGAAATCTACTACTCAATAACGAACCTCGTGTTTGAAATCTTGAACGAACTTACAAACCTCGGGTTTGAAGTCATCAATCGACTAATTAACGAACCTACGTTGAAATCACTACTCAATAATGAACCTCGAGTTTGATTCACTACTCAATAATGAATCTCGGGTTTGAAATATACTACTCAATAACGAACCTCGTGTTTGAAATCTTGAAATAACTAACAAACCTCAGGTTTGAAGTGATCAATCAACTAATTAACGAGCCCATGTTGAAATTACTACTCAATAATGAACCTCGAGTTTGAATAACTACTAGTTTCATTAAGTTATATAATTAAAAATTATTCAAATAAAAAGACGTATGTTATTAGAAATAGACTAATTATCAATTTTTTAAAAAAAAAACATAAGTCATTCATTTAATTAAAAAATTATTAATCAAAACTTATATTACAATATATATTAATTGGTACGAAAATGGGAAAAAATTAAAGCGACGACATATGTCGTCCCAAAAAAGGGGATAGGCCACTTTGATTTCGCATAGTTTATAAAATAAATTGTCACTGTTTAAAGGGACGACAATAGTCGTCCCAAATAATAATATAATTCATTCATTCAAATACAAAATTATTAATCAAAACTTATATATTATTACAATAAATATTAATTGGAACTAAATTGGGAAAAATTTGAGAATCTTTAAAGGGACGACTATTGTCATCCCAAAAACCGGGCCAGTCCACGTGGATTTATCAAAGTTTATAAAATAAAGTGTGACTATTTAAAGGGACGACTATTGTCGTCCCAAAAAAATATGAATGTCTATGTGGCATCCAGGCTGGAAATAAGTCGTCACTAAAAATACAAGTGTCGTCCCAAAAGAGTTATTTAATTTGCCACGAAAAAATTCCGCCAAAAGTCAAATTTCCCTCCGTTCAACATGTCGTCCCAAAAAAGATTATTTCGTCCCAAAAAAGCATCCCGCCACTTTTTCCCACCAAAAAACACCCCAAAATTTGACTTTTCCAGGATATTATCTTTTGAGACGACTTGTCGTCCCAAAAAACATCGTCCCCAAAAACGCCTTTTCTAGTAGTGATATACAATGGACAGTGATGGGGTCACCGACTAAATCCCCTGAACTTGTCCCCAGAATTATTTTCAACCACAAGTTAGACTTTAAAAACAAAACATGAAAATCCTGGACCACAAAATCAACAAAGTCGGGGGATGTGTGTGCAAGGGGTCGGTTACTTAATCCTTTTTGATATACAATATGGGTGCTACCCTCCCCCAGTTTAATGAAGTGGGAAAATTTTGAAGATAACAGGGTTTGAAATCAACAAAGTCGGGGGATGTGTGTGCAGGGGCGGCGCCACGAGGAAGCAATTCGGTCAATTGACCCCCAACAATATTTCTTTTAAAAAAAAATTATGTGTATTTTTTACACTATTTAAAATTTTTACACACTAATATCTACTTACAGATCCCCTAAAATTTTGAAATATTAACCCTTGACCCTTAACCATACTTAGATTTTTAAAATTAATACTTATAGACTTGTAATACAATGTGTCGCTCTCGATCCCGACCCGTGTCGCAGAATTTCTGGAGCCGCCCATTTGTGTGTGCAAGGTGTTTTTTAATACAATATGGGTGCTACCCTCCCCCTATTTAATGAAGTGGGAAAATTTTGAAGATAAGAGGGTTCGAACTCGGGCACGCACGGAGGAAAATGGAGTAGATTACCACTACTAATTGTCACATAGATTCACCGAAAGAACGTAAAGAAATTTATACTACTGTCACAGTGCCAATTAATAGTGACAAATTGAATGACAATATCTATATACTTTCGGTGAATCAGTATGACAGTTAGTAGTGTCACTTGTCTTGTCAATTAATAGCGATATATTATATGAAACTGGTTATTGTCACTTGTGTTGTCAATTGTTTGTAACGAATCGACAAGTTTTTCATATAAAAAAACATGTGACATTGGAAATTACATCGGAAGGATACAAATAATATATCAAAATAAAGAGGACGAAAAAATATGAATTATGCTGAAAAATTATTATAATTTGAAATATAGATTAAAACATACAGTGGATTAAATATTTGCGTAAGAGAGAATTTGTATTTTTTATTTTAGAAAAATCCAGTTCCCAAAAAAATGCCATTTGTATGCGGTTGAACAGCCAACGTGGGTGGTTATTTTTAGTTTTTTATTTTTAGTTTTAGGTATGTAAAGTAGGGGTAAATTAGTACTTGTATTTATCAAATTGTCTTTTTTAATAATAAATGTTGTACTTGTATTTATCAAAGTAGTACTTGTATTTATCAAATTGTCCTTTTTAATAATAAATAACTTCAACAAAAACATGTTTATTTTTCATATACTAAAAAAAAAATTGTTGTTCAGGCCTTTATAATTATCATGGAATGCAATAATGAACTTAAATGAATATCAATATGATATTTAATCATTTATAATCATCATTAAACACTATAATAAAATTAAACGAACATCAATTTGATGTTTAATCACTCATAGTCATCATTAAACATTGTAATAATTTTAAATTAAATTAATGTGATGTTGAATCACTTATAATCATTAAACACTATTAAAAAAACTTAAATTACCATTGATTTGATGTTCAATCGCTTATAATCATCATTAAACACTATAATATACTTAAATGAACATCAAAATGATGTTTAATAATCATTAGGAAATATAATAAGCTCAAAATCAACATCAAATTCATGCTTACTCATTTAATTATAATCATCATTAAACACTACAATAAACTTAAATTAACATCAATTTGATGTTCAATCACTAATAACAACCATCAAACACTATAGTAAACTTATATTAACAGCAATTTGATGTTCAATCAATCACTTATAATCATCATTAAATACTATAATAAACTTAAATGTACATCAAATTGATGTTTAATCACTTATAATCACTGTTAAATACTATAACAAGTTCAAACAAACATCAAATTGATGTTTAATCACTTATAATCACCATTAAACTCTATAATAAACTTAAATGAACTTCAATTTTATGTTTGATTACTTATAATCATCGTCAAACACTATAATATACTTATATTAACATCAATTTGATGGTTAGTCACTTAGAACCATCATTAAACACTATAGTAAACTTAAATGAACACCAAATTGATGTTTAATCACTTATAATCACCATTAAACACTATAATAAGATCAAATAAACATCAGATTGATGTTTACTCACTTATAATCACCATTAAACACTATGATAAGCTCAAATAAAGATCAGATTGATGTTTAATCACTTATAATCACCATTAAACACTATAATAAACTTAAATGAACTTCAATTTTATGTTTGATTACTTATAATCATCATCAAACACTATAATATACTTATATTAACAACAATTTGATGTTCAATCACTTAGTTACATCATTAAACACTATTGTAAACTTAAATGAACATCAAATTGATGTTTAATCACCATTAACACACTATAATATGCTTAAATAAACATCAGATTGATGTTTAATCACTTATAATCACCATTAAACATTATAATAAGCTTTAAGAAGTTTACTCATATATAATCATCATTAATCACTACAGTAAACTTAAATTAACATCAATTTGATGTTCAATCACTTATAACCATCATCAAACACTATAATAAACGTATATTAACATTAATATGATGTTCAATCACTTATAACCATCATCAAACACAATGATAAACTTATTAACATTAATTTGTTGTTCAGTCACTTATAACCATCATCAAACACTATAGCAAACTTATATTAACATCAATTTGATGTTCAACCACTTATAACCATCATTAAACACTATAATAAACTTAAATGAACATCAAATTGATGTTTAATCACTTATAATCACCGTTAGACACTATGATAAGCTTAAATAAACATCAAATTGATGTTTAATCACTTATTATCACTATCAAACAATATAATAAGCTTAAATCAACATCAAATTGATGTTTACTCATTTATAATATCATTAAACACTTCAATAAACTTAAATTAACATCAATTTGATGTTCAATCACTTATTGTTGGTCCCAGAGAAGGGTAAAACTATAGTCAGGGGGTGAATGACTATAGTGGAGTTTCAAAAAAATTTCTTGTAATTAAAAGTTTTTAGGCAGTGGATAAGTCCCTTCTTACGAAGTTATTTCAAGGTAGTTTAAGCAATCAATAATATGTGGTATAATGTAAGCAATTAAATGAATGCAGTAAGGTAAATTGCAGAAAGTAATTTGACACAAGGCTTATAGTGGTTCAGGGTGGTGTAATCCTTTAATCCACTCTTCTCATGTGATGATTGGAGGAATTCACTATTGCTTTAACAGATACAATAGTACGATTGTCCTTGACTTCTCAAACTTCACAATCTACATGACTATCACCCCTTGACTGCAACAGCTTCAGTGACTCAGTCTCTTTCACTGCTCCTTGGGATCAAATCCTTTAGCAGCTATCACAAACACAACTCCCTCTCAGATGGCTCTGATTCAGTTGCTTGATTTATGTGAATTGAATTCACCAACATGTTGATCAATCTCAATGCTTGATGTTTGATTTGTAGCTCTTAGATTTGAGTTGATCACTGGATATTTCCTTTTAGCACAGATAGAAGATTTTTCACTTTGATAGAGTTTCTGCTTAGATTTTATGATTGTTATCTCTTTTTTTCCTGCCAGTGCCTTCTATTTATAGCCTTGATTATTCTTGATTTGAATTTCCGTCCGTTGGCTATATTAATGAGGGGAATAATCCTTGATTTTATTCTTGATTCTCCTTTAATAATATTCTCCTTGATTTTAGTGATCGGGTTTTTCTTCAAACGTTTACCCGAAAATCTGTCCTTGATTGATCCTCTATTAATTGTGCAATTAATGCTTGATCTTCTGTATCTTCTTCATATTTCAATAAACTTATCCAGTAAGGTTTACTCAGCCGTTCTCTGAACAGTCAAGTGATCCACCTGACTTTGCCGTTTAGATCTTCCTTTACTGCTTTGACTTCACTCAGCCGAAAGTCAGTTTACTTTGCCAACTCACTGTTTCTTTTATTCTTTAAGTTCAAAGGAGAATCGTTGTACTTCACTGATCCTTGTTTTGTGTGAGATCAGTGTACACCATATTTAAACATTGATCTTCATTACTTGAAACATGACTTAGACTTATCCAAGGTCATCACAGACTTCCTTGGTTATAAGTCAGACCATAATGTCTTCATTGCTTATCTGCTGGTGCTTGGCTAGCTTCACTCTGCCGAATGTCTATTTTACTTTGCCGTCCTACCAACTAGTACAATACTTGTCTGACTCAACTTATACAACATGTCAGACTCTAAGTAAAGACTTATACAAAGAATTCGAACTTATTTCAGGCTTGCTATAACAGCTAGTATGGCCATCATCAAAACATAATAAAATATTCATAACAATTTCCCCCTTTTTTATGATGCCAAAACCCTCATAAGGCTGAACATAAGTACAACAAATTTTTTTCATAATAAAACTCAACAATTTTATTCATCCATTTAAGGGCATTTAGTTCAAAATTATTCAAGTGTTTCAACTACATTTTGCTTAACTCAGCCTTGTACCTTTTGAACTTTATGGTTTGGACCTCTTCCACATCTTTCCAGTCAATATCAGGAAACCTCCACTTTCAATATGCCATAGCAGTGTATTCAGATACTCCTTGGAATACTCTCTTGGCAAAGAGTCTGTTAAAGTCAGGCATAGTTTCATTTGCCTTGGGCTCCCCAAAGTACTTCTTAAGTCTTACCCTAGCTTCTGCAATGTGTGAGTCAGCAAACTTGAGACTTTTGTACAGGCCCCATTGCTCTTGTTTGTTCATTTTTCCCATAGGACTGAAGAATTTTGCCATTTAGTTGAAGTCTTCTTGTTGCTCAATTGGCAAGTCTTCTGGTCTTTTTGCAGACAGTGATATGGCTGAACTTGATCTGCTGGTTCCACCCCTTTGCTGGAGAGAGGCATGTTGTCTTTTCATGTCAATGTATATTTTGGCCATGTCAACTCCCCTTTGTTCATCCTGGTAGCTTAGCCAGTCTGCCCAAGCTTCATCTTGTGTTTGAATTGGATATAGTCCTTCATAGACTCTGAAAAATTCTCTCACATGATCCAGGATTTCAGCTTCATGTTCTTGCCTGTTTCTGTGAGTTGGAAAGCTTATTTTCTCTCTGCTGGTGCTAGATCTATGATCTTTTGCTGATCTTCTTTGTTGACTGGGTCCAGGTCTTTGCTGTCCACCTAATCTATCTCTATCATCATCCCTTCTTTGAAAAGTGTTAAGGGTGATTTTATACGTTTTATAAGGATATATTTTATATCAATATTCCCCATGTATGGATGTTTTTCGTAGAATTCGAGCTTATAATCGATTAATTGAGCAAATGACGTTTTGAATAGTTAAAATGCAAAATCGAGTAAATATCGTGGTTTTATTATCTGTTTTGTATGGTTTTACGTTTTGCTCGGTTTTGTCATCTTTTAGGTGCACAAATGTGGAATGGAAGAGGTCTAAATGATGTTTGATTGAAGATTAAAAAGGACTGAAAGAGATACAAGAGGATGAAGATGAAATGAAGCTTGGGAAAATCCCGAAAACGACTCGTAATACGACGGGCTAGTCAAAAAGGCGTTTTCTGAAGAAGAGTCCTTAATGAAAGTTGTAGAGTTTTCCGAGAGCTTTTTTATGACATTCGGATCATAATTTTTGGAGGTCTACAACTCAAGATATGAATTTTAGAAGTTTTATTCCAACAAATATTCCATGCAAGGATATTCAGTACAGAGTTGCAGCAATCACTTTGAATGAGCGTCCAAGATTATGAACGAACGTCCACCGCCGACTCAGCAACCGACTTAGTTTTTTCTTATAAATAGCAGCGCGATTTCAACCCTAATTCATACATAATTCGATTCCTATTGTTACCCACACATAAGAGAGGAACCCTAGGCCGCCCCAGCCCCTTTTGGGAGGCTGGGGTGGCAAGTTAGATTAGGTTTTTATTTTGCTTTTCTGTTTTGCTGCTGCGATGTACTCCATGCTTGGGGGCTGCAATTGTTCGAACAGTTTGAATCCTTTTTCATTCAGGTTTTTTCTGTTCTTTTATCAAAGTTTGTTTTATGATTTTATCTCAAAGTTGTATCTTTTCCTATGCGATTATTTGTTATGCAACGTATATCGGAAGATGGTTGCTTATCGATGTTTGATTTTGATGGAAGTCATGTTAGACTTAGATCACCATAGGAAAGATTGGATTTTTAACCTTGACATAACGGAAGTTGATAGGTTGATTATCTAGGTTGCTAGATTTGAATAAATCTTACACCTTGTTTTGATTGATAGACGAATTATCTACGGAAGTAGGATTCATACTTTTGATTAGGTGAACCACATCTTTAGTTAATCATCACAAGATAACCTTAGATAGAGATAAAGGGTTTGAAGGATTGAGATCACTTAGTTTGTACATTGTTTGAGCCCATGTATCGTTAGTTTAGTTTAGTTTTATTTCGTTTTAGCTTAGATTTAGTTTACTTGTTCTATGTGTTATTTGTTCGTTCTTTCGTTTATTTGTTTTCTTGAGTAACAATTGAGAGGATTAATAAAATTAGATTCAACATCCCAATTCCCTGAGGATCGATACCCGTACTTATCCAACTTTACTAGCAACTACCCGGTATTCGGCCGGTTAGGAGGTAGTTTTGCATGGTAGTATAGGTTTATAAATTTTCTTTTGTTTTAATGATGCAAAATCTCCCCAACAAAAGTGGCGCCGTTGCCGGGGAATAGGTGTCATGTTGAATCTGATCTTGTTATTTCTCGATTTTGTTACGTTTATTTTTCGTTTTAATAAAAGTAGCGTTTACCAAATCGAGAGTTTTTATTTTGCCGTGTTTCAATGACCATAAGGTTAAGAATGTGCAAAAGTTTTTTACTCGATTTGTTTAAACGTGAAGTATGTGTTTATGTGTTTTCTGATCTAACCTCTTTGTGCTTTAATTGAAAGTGGCTGTTGTGATCTGTGTTAATATGTGTTTTAAGTTTTTAGGGTTTGTCTGCGTTTTCCTGCTCTCTGCTGTGTATTCGTTGTATGGACGAGCGTTCAAGTTAGTGAACGCCCGTCCAGTTCTTTAGCTGCAGGTAAACGAGCGTTTGAAAGTATTGGACGCTCGTCCATTCAAATATTTTCGACTCTGTTCTGGTTTAAAGGACCAGACGAGCGTCTATGCTTTCTGAACGTCCGTCCGGTTGGTTTTCAAGTCAAACGAGCGTTTGTTTTGCTGAACGCTCGTCCGAAGCTGTATTTTGAGGTGAACGCCCGTCTGTTATGCTGAACGCCAGTAGTCCAGTTTTTTTTTATCTCATTCCTCATGCTTTTATTTAGTATGGATTGCTTACATTCGAGCTTCTGTGGCCTATTTTTTTTTTTTTACATAGATGTCCTGAATATGAATGTTATACCTTTCCATCTATGAATTCATGCTAAGTAAATGATCTTATTCCTTATACATGATTCATCTATGCAAGTTATAGTTACTGTCGGTTCTCGTATGCTATTAACTGTTCTTCGTGTTAATTAGTAGCTAATATCGGTTTCCGTATGCTACATATCGTTATGATGAATCTTGTGACCTTTGAGACTTATGTGCTTTCTTGTTATTTTTGTAACTCATATGGGTAGCTACTGTCGGTTTCCGTAATGCTATGTCTTTGGCCGTATGAGTTATATCTGTTTAGTATAGCTAACTGTTGGTTTTCCATAATGCTATCACCTTTTGATGAGTCTTAAGGCGCGTCTACACTGCATGTAATGAACAGTACTGTCGTTTATCGTAACCTGTCATTATCTGGTAGACGTTTATTATATACATGTCATGCTGCAAATGAGTGGGCTAGTTTTCTTTCTTTTATTTTCTTTTATTTTTGCATATCATTTAGCTGCATATCATCTAGTTGCATTTTTTTTCTATTTTTCTTTTATTTTTCTTGAGCGTAGTTAACTGTCGGTTTCCGTAATACTACCTCGTTTTTTTATTTTTTTTATTTTTCTACATTGGCCGTAGTCACTGTAGAGTTGTCAGGGGTCAACTTGCTCTGCCTGAGCCTGTCAGAATTTATTTTTTTTATTTATTTTATTGTTAGGATTGCATATCATGTAGATTGCATTGTAGTATATTTTCATATAGTTGCACCTAGCCTACGACTTTGTAGTATTTCATGTATAGTATTCAATCTTTAGTTGAGTTTAAGTTGAAAAATCTCTATGATCCTTTTCTTCATGTGCTTTATATATGTAATATTTTCTTTTTCCCCGAAGACTCTTTTTGCACTAATCAAGTCTGCAGGATACTTTCTATAGCTATTGTGCACTTTAAAGATGTATTCAGTTGTCCTGTGATGCTCCACAGTCTACTGAGCTATGCAAGCAATCCTGGTTCTTGTTGGTTCCTCAGGAATTGCCAGCATCCAATCAGCTAAGTTCTCTAATTTATTATTTCTGTATAACTTGAGGACAAGTTGCAATCTAAGTGTGGGGGAAGGGATAGATGATTTATGTGTCTACTTTCTTTTGCTCATATTTTTAGTATTTCTATGAAAAGTGCTTAATTTTCAAATTTTTTGTTATATCTCGAGTAGACAAAGGCATATCTTTGCTTGAGTTTATATCATTTTTGCTATATTCTGTATATTTAGTAATTTTAGTTGTTTCACCCGACACTCTTTTTCACATGCCATAGTAAATGATGAGCTAAATGTTGAAAGCCTACCCCATTTTAGTTGGAGATTTTTGATGATTATAGCATGTTTCTTTGCTTATGTACAATTCTTGAAAAGTTTAGTAGTTTGTATTCTAGGATTAAAGTATGATATACTGTGAATATCTGTAAGTTTGAATGTGATAAGTGAAACGTGATTAAGTCTTTGCAATAGTAATAAATTGTTTACTTGAGGTGTTATGCTCAGTGGTCTGTGCTACTAGAAAATAATCTTTTCCACTGCCAGCCAGAAATCTCTTAGTAAACATAATTGTAATTGTGTGTGTCAAAAGCTGGTTGATGATTTGGGTGAGGTAGGGTGTACCACGTATGTCCTATTCCACTATGATGACCAAAAGCTCACGACAGTCAGTTTATAGCTGCCTTATGATTGGAGTAAGGTAGGGGATTATCTTGAAATGTCCTATTCTGCTATGAGGGCAAAAGCTTATTCTGATGTGTGTTAGAAAAGTGTTTGAAAAGTGAAAATATTGAAATATATTATTATGAATAAGTAAGGACTTAGTTATCGTTAATCTTATACCCAGTATAAACTGAAGGATATGTTGTAGGGATTATCCTATGAGTCTGTCGGAAATGTTTTAGATATTCTCTACTATTTCTTTTTGGGATATGTATGTTTTGTAAAGTGCATGTTATAATTTTTGAATATTTCTAACTTAGATGGGAAACCGGGCTAGTTTTGGTTTGAATAACTTTCAAATTGTGGAACTTAGTGGAAGTTTATTATGGCTATGCACACACTACACGGGTGAACTTCTAAGTTATTGAATATACTTCATATTTGTATGGATGTTTATTTGTCTCGAGCTTGACTTTGTTTTGTTTTGCTCGGGACGAGCAAAAGATAAGTGTGGGGGAGTTGTTAAGGGTGATTTTATACGTTTTATAAGGATATATTTTATATCAATATTCCCCATATATGGATGTTTTTCGTAGAATTCGAGCTTATAATCGATTAATTGAGCAAATGATGTTTTGAATAGTTAAAATGCAAAATCGAGTAAATATCGTGGTTTTGCTCGGTTTTGTCATCTTTTAGGTGCACAAATGTGGAATGGAAGAGGTCTAAATGATGTTTGATTGAAGATTAAAAAGGAATGAAAGAGATACAAGAGGATGAAGATGAAATGAAGCTTGGGAAAATCCCGAAAACGACTCGTAATACGACGGGCTACTCAAAAAGGCGTTTTCTGAAGAAGAGTCCTTAATGAAAGTTGTAGAGTTTTCCGAGAGCTTTTTTATGACATTCGGATCATAATTTTTGGAGGTCTACAACTCAAGATATGAATTTTAGAAGTTTTATTCCAACAAATATTCCATGCAAGGATATTCAGTACAGAGTTGCAGCAATCACTTTGAACGAGCGTCCAAGATTATGAACGAGCGTCCACCGCCGACTCAGCAACCGACTTAGTTTTTTCTTATAAATAGTAGCGCGATTTCAACCCTAATACATACATAATTCGATTCCTATTGTTACCCACACATAAGAGAGGAACCCTTGGCCGCCCCAGCCCCTTTTGGGAGGCTGGGGTGGCAAGTTAGGTTAGGTTTTTATTTTGCTTTTCTGTTTTGCTGCTGCGATGTACTCCATGCTTGGGGGCTGCAATTGTTCAAACAGTTTGAATCCTTTTTCATTCAGGTTTTTTATGTTCTTTTATCAAAGTTTGTTTTATGATTTTATCTCAAAGTTGTATCTTTTCCTATGCGATTATTTGTTATGCAACGTATATCGGAAGATGGTTGCTTATCGATGTTTGATTTTGATGGAAGTCATGTTAGACTTAGATCACCATAGGAAAGATTGGATTTTTAACCTTGACATAACGGAAGTTGATAGGTTGATTATCTAGGTTGCTAGATTTGAATAAATCTTACACCTTGTTTTGATTGATAGACGATTTATCTACGGAAGTAGGATTCATACTTTTGATTAGGTGAACCACATCTTTAGTTAATCATCACAAGATAACCTTAGATAGAGATAGAGGGTTTGAAGGATTGAGATCACTTAGTTTGTAAATTGTTTGAGCCCATGTATCGTTAGTTTAGTTTAGTTTTATTTCGTTTTAGCTTAGATTTAGTTTACTTGTTCTATGTGTTATTTGTTCGTTCTTTCGTTTATTTGTTTTCTTGAGTAACAATTGAGAGGATTAATAAAATTAGATTCAACATCCCAATTCCCTGAGGATCGATACCCGTACTTATCCAACTTTACTAGCAACTACCCGGTATTCGGCCGGTTAGGAGGTAGTTTTGCATGGTAGTATAGGTTTATAAATTTTCTTTTGTTTTAATGATGCAAAATCTCCCCAAAAAAAGGATGAGGAAATCCAATGCATGGTTCATTTAGGGTCTTTTCTCTTTCTTCTCTAGCCCTCCTTTGTTGTTCTTCTGCCTCATTTCTAATCCTTATTTCTCTATCTCTTGCCCTCAGTTGTTCTTCAGTGAAGTTTGGAGGTCTAATCGTTGAACCTTCAGGCTTATCTTTACTTTCCCCTTTTTTGGCAGCATCATCCCTTTGCTGGAGTAAGATGCTATTTGCATCATCTATACTCTTGGGTTCCACTTGTGATAGTAAACATGTTAGCATATGCTCCAGTTGTCTTCTGGTTCTAACTCCTGTGTGAATGTCTCCAATGACTTGTTCTTCAGGATGATCTCTTAGCCAATTTAGGTCAGGTAGAAGTTGTTCTTCACTTGGTGCTTCTGCAACTTCAGGTTCTACATGAGCTTCAAGTTCTGGTGCTTCTTCTGTTGTGATGACTTGTGGCTCATTTTGATTTTCAAGATGATGATTCAAAATGGTAGCTGGTATGGTTGTATTTGTATATGCTTCCCTTTGTGTTGCTTCTTCTTCTTTATCTTGAAGATTCTCACCAATTGTGTTTGGTTCATCAAATACTACATGTATTGATTCTTCAATCTCCAAAGTTCATTTGTTGAGTACTCTGAATGCCTTGCTGGTGTATGAGTATCCCATAAAGATTGCTTTATTAGCTTTTTCATCAAAGGAGAGCAACTGATTCCTGTTCAAAAAAAAACATTTAGATCCAAACATATGTGTTGGACTTATTTCTAAGTTTTAGTGATGAGTGCCAGACTAACTGTTATAGTGCAAAGGCAAAAAGATGTCTAGATCAAATGTATAGGTTTATTAGAGTTTGATTTTTGAATAGGTTTGATCAAACAAGCACTGTAATGGTCAGCTGCTTTATATCAGCAGACTGGTCTATATCACTAGGGTAGATAGGTTAGTAGACTAGTCATGAACCTGCTGAAGACTGAAGGCTGAGGGCTCAAACTCAGTTAATGAAGCCTAAGGGATCAAACTTAGTATTTAAAGTCAAGATTATGAAATCGGAATTTAGGCAAGTCTGTGATGACCTAAACTGATTACATATACCTTGTGTAGAAGGTCTAAGTTCCTTAAATTGGATGGTGATTGGAACTTAGTTATTTGCAAAAAGGTGCAATCTAACTTCACAAATAAAAGTTAAATAAAAGAAGTCTGCTGCATTGTGTTTTTAAACACAGCAAATTATATTTTAGCAGACTGATAGGTATTTCAGTAGACTGATGAACCTGCTGATATATATACCTCGATTAATTCAAGTTTACATTGAAAGATTACATGGATAAGGACAGCCAACTACGCTGAGATTAAAAGGACGTTGGGATGATTCAGAACTTTATCCAATGGTTACAAGTCAAAGGGTGGATAGACTGCATTCTGTCAAAAATGTTTCTGACAGTGTCAGTCCTATGAATAGTGACAGAAAGCAAGTCAAATGGGACAAAAACCAGGAACGGTTATATTTGAATTTCAAATACAAGTCACATGCAATCCTACCTATAAATAGAGGACTTTCAACTCAAAAAAAGATGGTGAACTTTAAGAGAAAAATATAAGAGATAATTCTGAGCTGCAAGAACACCCTGCTGAACTTACTGAGCTTAAGGCTACTGATCCAGAGAAAATCTTCAAGTGTATTCTGTATTCAAACTACATCAAGTTTACACACTTGAAGACTGCAAGCTGCTGATTATATCATCCTAATCAAGCTGCTGCAACTGAATCATTTACTTGATTCAATCTTTATTTTAAAAAGAACCTGCTGAGGACAGTGAAGCATCTGTTGGGTGTGAAAGACTGTTGTTTGTGGTGGAGCTGGTGAAGAGGCAATCCTACCCTTCAAGGACCAGTGGAAGACTTTGGAGCAGCAATCCTACCTGTTCCAAGTGTTCAGTTTGTGAAGGCATAGTCATTGGTGAAGGACAAGCAACCTTAGGAATATTTGTAACATATACATCAAAGATCTCTAGTGAATTACCTCCAACATCACAGAAGAAAAGTGGACTGACAGGATTACACCACCTGGAACCACTATAAAATCGGCCTACTTACTTTCTGCACTTACATTCTGCATTTAGTTTACTATATACATCAACCTACTGAATCTAGCAACTGAAATCACACACATACACTACTGAGTATCTAATACTTAGTATCATATTTAACAACAAGTAATAAGGCTTAATTTTTGATATAATTCCGCTGCACAAATTCAGTAAACTCAACTGTCAGTAGACTACTGTGTATCAGCAGGCTACTGAGGTGTCAGCAGACTACTGAGATATCAGCAGGCTGCTGAAGTTGCTGAGTTTGTTAACTCCAAAAGTTTTAAGTGTTAAGTTTATTCACCCCCCCCCCCTCTCTAAACTTAACTAAAGCCTTTTAAAGGGACCAACAATTGGTATCGGAGCAGTGCTTCTGTTCTGTAGAAATCCTACTTGTTGTGCTTGTGAAAATACTCTAAAAACTTTTCAAATCACTGAATTTCAAAAACTTGCATCATGGATAACACTCAGTATGCTAGAACAATGCTGATGTGTTCTCTAGATAGATTTGATGAATATAAACGTCGAATGCAGGCTTACCTTGCTGCAACTCAAGATGAAATGATGGATGTGCTAACAGATGGACCACTGGAGATTACCAAGGCAGTAACAGTGGGTGATGTGACTGAGTACATTCCAGAACAAAAGAGAGAATGGAATGTTGAAGATAGAAAGAGAGCAAACCTCAACAATATTGCTATTGATATCATTTATAGAACCTTGGATAGCAATATGTACATGAAGGTTAAAGATTGCAAAACTGCAAAGGAACTTTGGGACAAAATACAGTTGATCTGTAAAGGCACTGATGCTATCAAGAAGAACAAAATCAGTGTGGCCAAAAAGAGGTTTCAAAAGATCAAAATGCTGCCAAATGAAACCATTGAGCAAATGGAGTCAAGATTCAATGCTATCCTGGATGAACTTACCCTACTGAGTGTAAGTTATTCAAAAGAAGAAATAAACACAAAAATCCTGGAAGCATTACCTGACAAAGAAGTTTGAGAGATGAAAGTCACTGCAATAGAAGAAATGAGAAAGCTACATGAAGAGGATACATTCAAATTATTCTCAGATCTTAAAGCCTATGAATTCAGCAAGAGATTGGTTCCTACCACTGAAAAGGAGGAACCAAAGACAACTGCATTGGCTGCTAAGCATCAAGAGGAGACATCAGGAGCTCAAGATGATTTGTTGGATGAAATGCAAGAGCAGATTGCCCTTCTGAGCAAGAAGATTAGGATGATGAAGACTGGAAAAAGCTCTCCAACGAATTTCACTAAGAAATTCAGTGAAAAGAAGAAAGATGATTCAAGAAAAGACAATGATTATTTGTGGTTTCAATGCAAGAAACCAGGACACTTCAAACCTGACTGTCCTGAGTTAAATCAGAAAAAGGAACCTGATTATCTTTTCTTTAATTGCAAAACTCCTGGACATTTTAGACCTGATTGTCTAGACCTACTGAAGACCAAAAGCCAACAAAGAAGACATGGAAAGAAGGCTATGGTTGCTGAAGATGAATCAGGATATGAAGTGGAATCTGAAAAGGGAAATGAATCTGATGACACAGCATTGGTTGCTGAAATGGAAGATTATGCATTAATGGCTAATATAGATGAAACAGAGGAGGTATACAATACTGTATCAATCAATAATCCTGCTGGAAGTGATTGTGAATCAACTTGTGGTTCAAATCCTAGAAACTTTGACAATGATGAGACTTTGGATGCCATCCTTAATCAACTGAGGATAATACAATCTGGTTATGAGATTGTGAAGGCTGAAAAAGAAGCTCTTCAATTGGAAGTTGAAAGATTGAATGCTGAATTAAGGATTCTCAAAGGTTAAGAAAATGATGTTGGACAGAATCAGTATAAGCCTGATGAACATCCAGTAGCTTCTGAATCTACTGAACCATCATGTTCGTCTACTGCATACAAATTTGGAAAGCATTATTATGACAGAACAGGGCTTGGATTTGGAACACAACAATCCAAAAAAGGTGGATCCAGTAAGGCTACTGAACCTAGTACCAGAATTGGTCCTAAGTTTGTACCTGCACAAGATCCAACTTCTAGTAAGGTTGCTGAGGCAGTAAAACCTACTGAGAATGCTTCAAGGAAGCAAAATCAGAAGTCAAAGAAGTCAACAGCTCCTAATAAAAAGAACAAATCCAAAAATAGGACTGCTGTGCCTTCTAGACCTACTGAAAGCGGACCTGCTACCAAATCAGCTGGACCACAAAAAGGAAAGAACCAGAAATATCCCAAGGATAAGAATCCTAAATCCAAAAATGTTAATCATTCTAGGGATACTTATCACAGGGGGGAAAAGGTAGATTGTTCCCTACTGATGATGATTGGAATATTCCTACAACTAATGCTAGAAACAACAAGTATAACCATGCTGCTAGGGTAAAATCTAAGCAATGGAATCAGAAAATGACTCAGCAGAGGACTAATACAAGACCTCAGCAGGGACCTCAGCAGACTCCATACTACAGGGTTGTTCCTAACAGACAGCAAACAAATGGCTATGCCAATGCTTCTAGCAACAAGAATCACTTCAAACAGCATTATAAACCAAAAGGCCAGAAAACATATGTAAATCCTACACAACCAACTGTTAGAACTTATGGATGTGTAGAATATATGTATGAACCAAAGTATGACACTTTTAGGAGAAGACCTTATGGAAACATCACAGGGGTCATGCTTACCACAGACCATTATGGACCCAAACAAGTTTGGGTACCTAAAATGTATTAACTTTGTTTTGTAGGGTGTCTGGTACTTTGACAGTGGATGTTCCAGACATATGACAAAGAATAAGCACTGTTTGTCAAATTTTGTGGCAAAGGATGGTCCAAGGGTGAATTTTGGCAACAAAAATACACATGGATATACAAGAGGATATGGCACACTTGTGAGGAATGGACATACTATCAAGAATGTTTCCTATGTGGAAGGACTGGACTACAACTTGCTGAGCACTGGACAATTCTGTGACATGGGATACAAGGTCACTTTTGACAAAAACAATTGTATTGTCATTAGTGAAAGAGGTGATCAAGTTGTATTGGCTGGTAGAAGACAACAAAACATGTATGTTGTGGATTGGTCTACTGCAGTTCCAGAAACCTGTCTAATTGTGCATACCAAGTCAGAACTCAATTGGTTATGGCACAAAAAGCTAAATCACTTAAATTTTGATGACATCAATCAGTTGGTGAAGAAGAAACTGGTGATTGGTTTACCTGAGATCACATTCAATAAAGATACTATATGTGATGCATGTCAGCAAGGTAAACAGACCAAATCAAGCTTCAAATCAAAGACTAAGCAATCAACTAATAGAGTCTTGAAGCTGATGCATATGGATCAATTTGGACCTGTTACACTAACAAGTGTTACATGAAAGAAATACACCTTAGTGGTTGTGGATGATTATTCTAGATACACTTGGGTGATATTTATGAACAAGAAAAGTGAGACACTCAAGAAGATGCCTGGTCTTTTGAAGAGATTACAAAATGAGAAAAGTTTAACAGTAGTAAAAATCAGATCAGACAAGGGTACTGAGTTTCTTAATAAATTTATAAGAGAATATTGTGAACAGAATGGTGTACTACATCAACTTGCTGCTGGTACACCTCAGCAAAATGGGGTTGCTGAAAGAAGAAACAGGACTTTAAAAGAAGCAGGAAGGACAATGATTTGTGAAGCATTGCTACTTGAAAGGTATTGGGCTGAAGCAGTTAATACAGCATGCTATACACAAAACAGAACCTTAGTGAACAAGAAGATGCTGAAGACACCTTATGAGATTTGGAATGGAAGGAAACCTAATATATCTTATTTCCATCCATTTGGAAGTAAATGTTTTATCTTAAATCATAAGGAACATTTGAAGACATTCCAACCAAAGTCAGATGAAGGAATTTTCTTGGGATATTCTTCAGTCAGCAAGGCATTCAGGGTACTGAACAAAAGTTCACTGAAATATGAAGAAACTATCCATGTTGTGTTTGATAAACCTAAGTTCACTTGTATGGAAAATGAAGGTTGTGAACCTGCTAAGAACCTACAAGTCACTGATCCAGATTGTATTGAAGTTTTAGAAACGTTTAATGACTTAAAAGTTTCTGATTCTGCCCCTGCTGAACACCTTACTGGTGAAACTACTGATGCAACAACTGAAGCAGTTCAAGGATCTGATGTACCCCCTGTTGAAGAAGCAACAGCAGACCCTACTGAAGATGAGATTCCTGAGAATCAATCTAACCAGAGTCCACAATGGTTAAGGAATCACTCTGCTGGACAAGTTATTGGCAATGTACAGCAAGGTGTGAGGACCAGAAGACAATTAGAAGCAATGTTTACTTGTTTTCTATCTCAAGTTGAACCTAAAGTTGTTGAAGAAGCAATTTCAGATCCAGATTGGATAATTGCTATGCAAGAAGAATTAAATGAATTTGAAAGAAATCAAGTTTGGACACTAGTTGAAAGGCCTAGTCATGCAAATATCATTGGTACTAAATGGGTATATAGAAACAAACTTGATGAATCTGGTACCATTGTGAGGAATAAGGCCATACTAGTTGCAAAAGGCTATTCTCAAGCTGAAGGAATAGATTTTGATGAAACTTATGCACCTGTTGCAAGATTGGAAGGTATCAGATTATTCCTAGCACATGCTGCATATAAAAACTTCAAGGTTTATCAAATGGATGTCAAAAGTGCATTTTTGAATGGCATTCTAGAGGAGGAAGTGTATGTTCAGCAACCTCCTGGATTTGAAGTTAAAGATCAAGAAGATAAAGTGTATAGACTCAACAAAGCACTTTCTGGTTTGAAACAAGCACCAAGAGCATGGTATGAGACTCTATCTCAATTCTTGGTGGACAATGGTTTTACAAAAGGCACCATTAATAAGACTCTTTTCAGAATCAATGAGAAGGACAGCACCCTGCTGGTACAGATTTATGTTGATGACATAATTTTTGGTTCTGAAAATGAATTGCTATGTGAGAAGTTTACAAATCTAATGAAGAGCAAATTCCAAATGAGTATGATGGGAGAAATGAACTACTTTTTGGGATTGCAAGTTAAACAGATGAAAGATGGAATCTTCATTCATCAAACCAAGTACACCAAGGAGCTGATGAAGAAGTTTGGTATGGAAAATAGCACCAGGATATCAACTCCTATGAGTACAAATATCAGATTGGATGAAGATAAAGAAGGCAAAGATGTTGATCAGACCTTATACAGAAGGATGATAGGCAGTCTGATGTACCTTACTGCCAGCAGACCTGATATATCCTTTGTTGTAGGTGTTTGTGGTAGATATCAATCCAAACATAAAGAAAGTCATTTAGGAGCAGTCAAAAGAGTTCTCAAGTACCTAAAAGAGACTTTGGGAGTAGGGATATGGTATTCCAAGGATGGAAGCTTCAAAGTTATATCCTACTCAGATTCTAATTATGCTGGATGCAAGATTGATAGAAAAAGCACCACAGGAACATGTCAGTTAATGGGAAATAGACTGGTTTCCTGGTTTAGCAAGAAACAGAATTCAATATCAACTTCCACTGCTGAAGCTGAATACATTGCTGCTGGAAGTTGCGGTGCACAAATACTTTGGATAAGACAACAATTAAGGGATTATGGAATTGAGGAGACAAAAATTCCAATAATGTGTGACAACACAAGTGCAATTGCTATCACAGAAAATCCTGTCTTGCACTCAAGAACCAAACACATTGATGTGAGACATCATTTTATAAGAGATCATGTTGAAAAGAAGGATGTGGTGGTTCTGCATATCCCTACTGAAGATCAACTTGCTGACATTTTCACTAAACCACTTGACAGTGAAAGATTTGCTAAACTAAGGACTGAACTTGGAATTGTCAAAGTTGACTGATAATCAGCAGTGTACTGGAATTCACCAAGGGGATTAGTCTTTGCTATGTTGGGTGAGCTCACTTAGCAGATTAGTCATTGGTATCAACAATTCCATGTACTTATGTTTGGACAATTGAGCAAATGAGGTTGCCAAAGGGATTGGTCTTTGTCATGTTGGGTGAGCTCACTTGACAGATCAGTCATTGGTATTAAACTTCATCTTGTATTATCAATTGTACAAGACAAGAAGGAATCAAAAATCAGCAGAGTTACTCTGTCAGCAGACTGCTGAAGCATCTTTCTCAGCAGGCTACTGAGCCAACCCTGCTGTTGACAAGTCTGTTGAATAATGCGTTACATAGTAAAACTTATTAAAGTCAAAAAGCAGATTGGCGGGATATTTATTCTATCCTTTATAACCACAGTTAACACGATCCAACGGTTACAAACGTTATGGAGAAGCAATGGGCCATGTGTCAAGTTAGCAGTCACTTAAATTAATCGTGGTTAATGTGGATGTACGTGCACAGATAGTTACAACCACACTATGTCTATAAGTATACAGACCTATACACAGAAGAAACACTCTACTGCAAATCTGTTTATATCTCTATTTCTGCACTGTGTGAACACAGATTTACAAGCTATCTTCTTCATCTTTTTCTTTTTACAATGGCGGAAAAGAATGATGTTCAAATTGGAACAAGCCAAAGTGTGAGAGGTTTTGTTGTTGATGCTAATAAAACAGAGTTAGCTATTAACATTGGTCGAAGAATAAGGAGATTTGAAGGCTTGGAGAATGTACTGAACATAAGATTGGAAACAATCTCTTACACAAATGTTGTTAATTTCTGGAAGAACATTGTGATAAAGGAAGGAAGAGAAGCATTTAAAACAACTGTAAATGCTCAAGAAATTGAAGTTTCCTCAAACCTGCTGAGGGAGGTTTTTGGCTTTGAAGAAGTAATAGATGCTCCTGTAAATCCTGAGGAAATGGGGTTGTCAAAGATGGATTTTGTTGACAAAATCAAGACCAATGAAGCCACCAAATCAGTTCCATGTGTCAATGTGAAACACATTGGGTAAGAGTACAACCTGCTGAGCAAAATCATTGCAAAGAACATATTAGGGCTGGTTGGAAATATGGATACTCTATCAGGACCTAAGATAGAGCTGCTGATGATTATCTGCAGAAGTATGAAATTTGATTGGGATGGATACTTTATCCATTACATGAAGAAAGTAGCCAAAGAAGAAAGAGAAGGGAAAAGGAAATCCAAGGCCTTACCCTTAGGATTAATGGTTCAGGCCCTGCTGAATCATTTGGAAATTCCTGATGTGGCACCTGAGAAAATAAACCAATCCAGATACAAGAAAGAGATTGACTATCTTATCCCTGGTCTTGATGATGATGAAGAAGGTGTTGCTGAGGCTGCTAATAATGATAGTGATGGAGATGATGGTGATACTGGTGGTGAGCAGGTCAAGCAAACTACTAAGAAAACTGTCAAACCTACTACACCAAAGAAGAATACTGAGAAGAGAAAGACTGCTGACACAAGGAAGATAACAGAGGTGTTAAAGCCTAAGAAAACAAGGAAGCAAACAGCACAGACTGCTAAGTATGCTGAGGGTCCAGCTGAAGTTGAGATTACTGACCCTGCTGTAGCTGCTAGAAAAACTGTTATTGAGATTTTGAAGGAACAACAGAAAGAAGCCAGTAGAAAGAGAAAGTCTACTGCAATTGAAATATATGATGATCCACTTTCCAAGAGAATGAAGGAGATTATCCATAAAAAGAAACATGGAAAGGGGAAACAATTGAAAGTTTTGGAGGCTCAAAGAGAACAAGAAGAATAAGAAGTAGAAGAAGAAGCAGGAGAGGCTATTGAGGCTGAACCTATAACCATTATAAAGCCTACTGAGGATGTAGAGACTATTGTTGAGCAATCTGCTGAAGCTACAGAATCCTCACCTGCTAAGGCTGCTGAACCTTCAGAATCTACCCAAGTTGTTGTTGAGCAACTTGTTGAAGAGCCACAACAGACTATTGAGTCTGCATCTGCTGTGGTAACTGAAACACTTGTGCAAGACCCTGCAATTCCTATAATAGTTCAGTGGGAAGAACAGTCTGCTGTTAACCCTGCTGATGAGCATATAAGCCAGGGGGAAGAAAGTGTGTTACAGATGGAAGTAGTAGGGACTAATATACAACCTGAGAAACCTACTAACTTAGAAGCATCTGTGGAAGAAACTTTGAGTTTGCTTGTTGGGACCTTTGGAGGTCATCAAGCTAGCAAAACAGCTCCCAGGAGGTCTTTCATGCCTTTTGAAAGACATGTGAAGAAGAAGAAGGATGATTTTGTTGATCCCAAACTTCAGCAGGTAGCTGATTATTTTCAATGGAAGTTTGGTTTCTACAAGAAGCAAAAGCCAGCTGCAGAACCTATGACTGATTTTGAGGAGTGGGCTTTTGACAAATTGGGAGTTGAAAATTTGTTGGATCTGGTTGATACCACTATGCTGCAATCAAGATTGATGGACATTTTTGAAGATCAACAGAAAGAGGAGGGTATCAAGTTCATGGATCCAAGAGATGATGATGATGATTCATCATCTTCATCTGACTCTAAAGGTGATTTTCCATCTGGTCCAGGAGGAACCAGTGGTACTGCTATGTTGATTGATCCTAATGTAGGGCAGTCTACTGGTACAAGACAGTTTACTGATAAACAATAGACTGGACAAATAGATCAGGATCTTGAAAATCTCACCATTGATGATATTGAGGCACAAATCAATAAAGGAATAGATGGTGGTGCAAAAGAGATGGTTGGTGAGGTTGATGCTATGTTTGCCGAAGAACCTGATGAACATATTGATGACCAGCAGACTGGGTATTCAAGTGATGAGAGGGTTACTGACCACAGTGAACCTAGTGCTAGTTCAGAGGAATCAATTCAATATCAAGACTGGATTGACACTGAGGGGACCTTATCCAAAACTGCCTTTATCCTAACAAAAATTGGTCATGCTGAAGGACTCCAAGTGGATAATGAGGCCGTATTCAATCCTCTAAGGTTGGAACAGGAGGTTCAGGTTGCTGAGGTTCAAACAGCACCTGAACAAAGGTTGGAACAGGAGGTACAAGTTGCTGAGTTACAAACAGCACCTGGACACAGGTTGGAACAATCTTTGGGTTTGGAGGAAACCCCTGATGTTGTTGTTGAAGAGGCTGCTGTAGTGGAGCCTACTGGAGTCAAGACCACTGTAGGGAAGGATGGTCAACAGTCTGTTGTTATTGATGAGAATGAGCAACTTTTGGACTATGACTACAGTGATGAAGAGTTTCAATTGTCTGAGGAAGAAGTTGTTGCTGATGAACCTGCACAAGATCCAATAATGGAGGACATTCTTGGTGCTATGGTTGAGGAAGGACCTCCCTCTGCTGGGAGAGATATGAGCAGAGCAATGGTCATCAGCAGACAAAGGGCACAATATAATGTAGAAGAGCCTGCTGATGGAGTTGCTGGAGAAATGACTGGTGGAGTAACAGAACATGTTGTGGAAGAGTTGAGGGCTGTCAGAAATGACATAACACAGTTAAGGACTCAACCTGACAGACAGGAACAAAGATTTGAAGAACTGATGAAGCTAGTGGACAACAACAGACAATCTACTGAAACAGTTGCTTCAAATTTCACATCTACTCAAAATACTGTTAATAATCTTATTCTATATGTGAGGGGAATCAGGCAAGGAAATACACTGAAGGAAAAGTTTTTGAAAGACCAACTTGCATCTATCCATCAAAAAAATGATAAACTTGCTGAAACACCTAAGCCTGCTGAGGCTGCTGGAACATCTCAACCTGCTGGATTGGATCCTAAGCTTACTGAGAGGATCAATCTACTGGAGCAGACTTTGCAATCAAGGATTGCTGCAGTTGATACAAGAACTAAAATTATGGAAGGACAACTGAGTAATCTGGTGAACACACAGGAGAGTGTTCATGGCCTACTATCCCGGTTTGTTGATGATGTCACTAAGGGGGAAGAGGGCCAAACAGCAATAGAAAAAGAGGCAGCCAGAATATTTGAACAGAAAAGATGGGAGAATGAAACAAATGCATTCAGGGAACCTGCACCTGGCAGAGTTCAACTTACAGATGATCTCCTCAAACAATACAAGAAGGAGTACTACAATAAAAGGAAACCTTATCATGACAAGGGATTTCATGAAGGTTTAAACTTATTCTTGGGATTGAAGTTTTGGGAAGCAAGGGTTAGAGCCTTGAGGGCAAGTTACAGAGATGGAAGAAGTGGAAGAGGTGGAAGAAGTGGTAGAGGTGAAAGAAGATTGCCTATCACAAAATCTAAGGACTCACTTAATGAATTCAAAGAACTTTACATGAGAATGGGATTCAGAGTCAATCAAATCAATCTCATTCTACCTGAAGCATGGAAGTGGTGGAAGGAAGTGAATTCCTACATTGACTTCACTCTAATTGAAAATGAGTGGATGAGAGAGATGATAGAAGAAATTAGAGCTTATCAAGAACAAGTTGAAAAAGCAAGAGAGGAAAGGGAAAGAAGACGGTAGATCAGCATACTTAATCTATTTTATCTTTGCTGCTTCTAGACTGTAATAATGTGAACAAATGTTTATAATTAAAGGTGACTAAATTTGTTCTGCTTTTGTTTTAAATCTTTTTGCTTTGCTGTTAGGTGAGGGTAGTGGCATCATCACCAAAAAGGGGGAAATTGTTGGACTTATTTCTAAGTTTTAGTGATGAGTGCCAGACTAACTGTTATAGTGCAAAGGCAAAAAGATGTCTAGATAAAATGTATAGGTTTATTAGAGTTTGATTTTTGATTAGGTTTGATCAAACAAGCACTGTAATGGTCAGCTGATTTATATCAGCAGACTGGTCTATATCAGTAGGGTAGATAGGTCAGTAGACTAGTCAGGAACCTGCTGAAGACTGAAGGCTGAGGGCTCAAACTCAGTTAATGAAGGCTAAGGGATCAAACTTAGTAATTAAAGTCAAGGATATGGAATCAGAATTTAGGCAAGTCTGTGATGACCTAAACTGATTACATATACCTTGTGTAGAAGGTCTAAGTTCCTTAAGTTGGATGGTGATTGGAACTTAGTTATTTGCAAAAAGGTGTAATCTAACTTCACAAATAAAAGTTAGATAAAAGAAGTCTGTTGCATTGTGTTTTAAACACAGCAAATTATATTTCAGCAGACTGATAGGTATTTCAGCAGACTGATGAACCTGCTGATATATATACCTCGATTAATTCAAGTTTACATTGGAAGATTACATGGATAAGGACAGCCAACTACCTCTGATTTATCAAACAAATCAATGGCTGAGATTAAAAGGACGTTGGGATGATTCAGAACTTTATCCAATGGTTACAAGTCAAAGGGTGGACAGACTGCATTCTGTCAAAAAGGTTTCTGACAGTGTCAGTCCTATGAATAGTGACAGAAAGCAAGTCAAATGGGACAAAAACCAGGAATGGTTATATTTGAATTTCAAATACAAGTCACATGCAATCCTACCTATAAATAGAGGACTTTCAACTCAGAAAAAGATGATGAACTTTAAGAGAAAAATATAAGAGATATTTCTGAGCTGCAAAAACACCCTGTTGAACTTACTGAGCTTAAGGCTACTGATCCAGAGAAAATCTTCAAGTGTATTATGTATTCAAGCTACATCAAGTTTACACACTTGAAGACTGCAAGCTGCTGATTATATCATCCTAATCAAGCTGCTGCAACTGAATCATTTACTTGATTCAATCTTTATTTTACAAAGAACCTGCTGAGGACAGTGAAGCATCTGTTGGGTGTGAAAGACTGTTGTTTGTGGTGGAGCTGGTGAAGAGGCAATCCTACCCTTCAAGGACCAGTGGAAGACTTTGGAGCAGCAATCCTACTTGTTCCAAGTGTTCAGTTTGTGAAGCCATAGTCATTGGTGAAGGACAAGCAACCTTAGGAATCTTTGTAACAGATACATCAAAGATCTCTAGTGAATTACCTCCAACATCACAGGAGAAGAGTGGACTGACAGGATTACACCACCTGGAACCACTATAAAATCTGCCTACTTACTTTCTGCACTTACAATCTGCATTTAGTTTACTATACACATCAACCTACTGAATCTAGCAACTGAAATCACACACATACACTACTGAGTATCCAATACTTAGTATCATATTTAACAACAAGTAATAAGGCTTAATTTTTGATATAATTCCGCTGCACAAATTTAGTAAACTCAACAGTCAGCAGACTACTGAGTGTCAGCAGACTACTGAGGTATCAGCAGGCTGCTGAAGTTGTTGAGTTTGTTAACTCCAAAAGTTTTAAGTGTTAAGTTTATTCATCCCCCCCCCCCTCTAAACTTAAGTAAATCCTTTTCAAGGGACCAACAATATGTAAATGTGAAATGTTAGATTTTCTTCCATTCCATATCTCATATGGAGTCATTCCATGATGTTTGTTGATGATTGATCTATTTTGTGTATAGCATGTTGTGTTTGCTGCTTTAGCCCAAAATCTCTTTGGTAAGATGCTTCTGCAATCATTGTTCGACCGCTTCTTTGAGAGTTCTGTTTCTTCTTTGTGCTACACCATTTTGTTGTGGAGTTCCTGCTGCAGATAGTTGATGTATTACTCCATTTTCTTCACAATAAGTTCTGATTACTTCATTTAGAAACTTTGTGCCTCCATCCGATCCGATCTTGATAACCTTTATTTCTTTCTCATTTTGAATTCTTCTTAGTAGATTTGGCATCTTCTTGAGTGTCTCTCTCTTCTTGTTCATGAAGTTGGTCTAGGTGAATTTGGAGAGGTCATCAACCACTACTAGAGTGTATTTCTTACCACTTACACTTACTGTGTGACTGGTCCAAATAGGTCTATATGTAACAGATGTAAAATTCTTGTTGTTGATTGATAGGGCTTTGACTTGAAGGAACTTCCGATTTGTTTTCCTTTTTGACATGCATCACATAAACTTTCTTTCTTGAATGTGATCTCTGGCAAGCCTTCAACTAGCTTGTTCTTTGATAATTTGTTGATGGTTTTGAAATTCAAGTGATTTAATCATCTATGCCAAATCCAACTGGTTGATTGTTTATTATTGACAAACAAGCATGTTTCTACTTTAGTTGTTTTCCAATCCACCACATACATGTTATCTTTTCTTCTCCCTGCAAGAACCACTGTATTGGTTTGGCTGTGAATCACTTTGCAACCTTCCTTGTTGAAGTGCACATTGTAGCCTATGTCACGTAATTGGCTGATGCTCATTAGATTGAAATTAAGTCCCTTAACATATGCCACATTTTGAATTCTCATATTGTTCTTGAGCATTGTGCCTTCCCCATAATCTTTCCAGGGTTTTCTTTGCCTCCAAATGTGATTTTGGGTCCATCAAAAGCTTTGAAGTCAGTGAGCCATCCTTTGTTTCCTGTCATGTGTCCGGACCATCCACTATCTATGTACCGGACATCCTACAAAACAAATTAATTATGTTTAGGTACCCAACACTGTTTGGGTCCATAACTGTTAGCAGTCATGCCTCCTACTCCAAGTGTATATCCAAATTATCTTCTTTTTGGATAATTGAAGTCATCAACTTCATATGTATAAGGCATGGCGGAATAGCTTCTAATATTTCTATTGAAGGTATTCTGATACTTTTCTCTACTTTTTGGTGCTTTTGCATCCTTCTTTACTTTCCAATATGCAGTGGGAAACCCATGCCGCTTCATGTGTCTAGGAGCATACCTTAATTGATCTTTCTTAAACACATGATGCACATCATGGTATGATTTCTTCTCTTATTTTGGAGGTGCAACATTCCAATCATCCTCTGAAGGGTAAAGTCTTCCTTTACCTTTCAGAGGTCTTTGTTTTTGGTTGACTGGAATGATGGTTTAGTTTGTTGTTTTATCGCACTAGGTTTTGACTTCACATGTGCAGAATGAGTGGTTGAAACTAAGGTCTTTCCTTTTCTGAATTTTGGTCCAATGTTGGTCCCGGATTCGTAATTGTGTTGACCATTGTTTCTAATCTCATCCTGACTATTGTAGCCAAGACCAGATCCGGATCCAAACCTTTTTGGAGGTGTGTCACCGGTGCTTTTGGCGGTGCAGTGGTGTTTTTAGCTTCTAGGTGGATTTTCTCAGCTGATCTGTTAGCAGTGGATGAGTTATCATCCGCTTCTTTTTATTAGGTGAGTCTATCTCCTTAGTAGCTTGTTCAACTTTCAATTTGTCCAATTGTTCATTCAATCTTTTATTTTCTTTTCTTAGATCCTTACATTCCTTTTCCGGAATTTCATGATTCATCTCAATTTCATCAAATTTAGTCATGAGATTTTGGACTAGGGCTGCTGGATTTAATGGGAGAATAGAAGATTGTGCAGTATTACATGTGGATGCATTTGATGAAGAGTAAGAGCTAGATGTTAACTCAGTTTCATCGATTCATTGGCCATTAGACACAGACATGTTTTCTCAATGTCTGAGCTATCACCTTCATCTTCATCTAACTCTTTGGTCATGAGACATAGACATGCTTTTTCATTTTCTGAGCTGTCTTCTTCATCACTATTATCTGAGTCATTATCAGATGATTCTTCATTCTTTTCACTGCTTGACTCAGCCTTGAGTGCTTTCTTACCTTTCCTCTTCTCAGATGCTTTATACTTCTTCTTTTCCTCATCTTTATTGTTTTCTTCAGGGCAATCAGCCTTGAAGTGGCCTTTCTTGTTGCAATTGAAGCATCTGTATTCATCATCTCTTTTCTTCATATCTTTGTTTGAGCTTGACCTCTTGTTTGATGATGAGTTTCCTTTGAATGGCTTATTTTTGGTAAACCTGTCAAAACATTTAACTAATAAAGCTACCTATTCTTTGAGTTCTAGTGTCTCTTTGCTGATGCAATCAGCAAAGTTACTTTGCTGTGGTGCTATCAGTGCACTGGTTCTTTATGTCTCTGCCGGTGCACCATCTTCACCGTTCAATTCGAATTCATGAGATTTTAGTTGGGACATCAGAGTCAAGGTGTCAGTGTTTGCAAGATTTGTTGTTCCCCTGATTACTGATGTTATGATCTTCCATCTTCCATCTTCCATCTGTCCAAGCTGTTGCAGTTCACTGATGATGCTTGAGAATCTGTTGTCCATTTGATCAATGGATTCACCAGCCTTCATTTTGAAGTTCTCAAATTTCTGTTTTGCAACAGATAGTTAGTTTTCTTTGACTGCCTCAGATCCTTCATTTATCAGTGCTAGCTTGTCCCACATCTCCTTTGCTGTCTTGCAATCTTTTATTCTCATGAACATGTTGCTATCTAGGGTCTTCAAAATCATATCTTTTGCAACAAAGTCTAGATTTGCTCTTCTCCTGTCATCCTTGGTCCAATCCTTCTTAGGTTTGTCAACTTCTTTTCCTTGATCTGCTCCTGTGGCTACCACAGTCACGATCTTGATTGGGCCTTCATTGATTATATCCAGCATCTCCTCATGAGTTGCTACATGATAGGACAACATTCTTATTTTATATTCATCAAAATTGTTAACATTAAAAACAAGTACTTTTACATAAAGTTTGAGAAATCCATAAGTACAAATAAGAGATATATTTGTGTATATCTAGAAAGTACAAATTTGAAAACTACTTTGAAAATATGTGATCTCCTTGTTACCAGAAATTAGATCTGCACAGGTTCTGATACTAGGAACACTGCTCTGATACCAATTGTTGGTCCCAGAGAAGGGTAAAATTATTGTCAGAGGGAGGGGTGGGTGAATGACTATAGTGGAGTTTCAAAAACTTTTCTTGTAATTAAAAGCTTTTGGGCAGCGGTTAAGTCCCTTCTTACGAAGTTATTTCAAGGTAGTTTAAGCAATCAATAATATGTGGTATAATGTAAGCAATTAAATGAATGCAGTAATGTAAATTACAGAAAGTAAATTGACACAAGGCTTAAAGTGGTTCAGGGTGGTGTAATCCCTTAATCCACTCTTCTCATGTGATGATTGGAGGAATTCACTATTGTTTTCACAGATATAATAGTACGATTGTCCTTGACTTCTCAAGCTTCACAATCTACAAGACTATCACTCCTCGACTGCAACAGCTTCAGTGACTCAGTCTCTTTCACTGCTCCTTGGGTTCAAATCCTTCAGCAGCTATCACAAACACAACTCCCTCTCAGATGGCTCTGATTCAGTTGCTTGATTTATGTGAATTGAATGCACCAACTTGTTGATCAATCTCAATGCTTGATGTTTGATTTGTAGCTCTTAGATTTGAGTTGATCACTGGATATTTCCTTTTAGCACAGATAAAAGATTTTTCACTTTGACAGAGTTTCTGCTTAGATTTTATGATTGTTATCTCTTTTTTTTTTTTGTTTTTCTGCCAGTGCCTTCTATTTATAGGCTTGATTATTCTTGATTTGAATTTCCGTCCGTTGTCTATATTAATGAGGGGAATAATCCTTGATTTTATTCTTGATTCCCCTTAATAATATTCTCCTTGATTTTAGTGATCGGGTTTTTCTTCAAACGTTTACCAGAAAATCCGTCCTTGATTGATCCTCTATTAATTGTGCAATTAATGCTTGATCTTCTATATCTTCTTCATATTTCAATAATCTTTTCGAGTAAGGTTTACTCAGCCGTTCTCTGAACGGTCAAGTGATCCACCTGACTTTGCCATTTAGATCTTCCTTTACTGCTTTGTCTTCACTCAGCCGAAAGTCAGTTTACTTTGCGGACTCACTGTTTCCTTTATTCTTTAAGTTCAAAGGAGAATCCTTGTACTTCACTGATCCTTGTTTTGTGTGAGATCAGTGTACACCATATTTAAACATTGATCTTCATTACTTGAAACATGACTTAGACTTATCCAAGGTCATCACAGACTTCTTTGGTTATAAGTCAGACCATAATGTCTTCATTGCTTATCTGCTGGTGCTTGGCTAGCTTCACTCTGCCGAATATCTGTTTTACTTTTCCGTCCTACCAACTAGTACAATACTTGTCTGACTCACGATATACACATGTCAGACTCTAAGTAAAGACTTATACAAAGAATTCTAACTTATTTCAGGCTTGCTATAACAGCTAGTATGCCCATCATCAAAACATAATAAAATGTTCCTAACACTTATAACCATCATCAAACACTATAATAAATTTATATTAACATTAATTTGATGTTCAATCACTTATAACCACCATCAAACACTATAACAAACTTATGTTGGCATCAAGTTGATGTTTAATCACTTATAACCATCATCAAACACTTTAATAACCTTATATTAACATCAATTTGATGTTTAATCACTTATAATCATCAATAAAGACTATAATAAACTTATATTAACATCTATTTGATGTTTAATCACTTATAATGATCGATAAACACTATAATAAGATTAAACAAAATTCAATTTGATGTTGAATCACATATAGTCCTCATTAAAATCTATAATAAGCTTAAATAAACTTGAAATTGATGTTCAATCACTTATAATCATCATTAAACACTGTAATTAGCTTGAATGAACATCAATTTGATGTTCAATCACTTATAATCATCATGAAACACTATAATTAGCTTGAACGAACATCAATTTGATGTTCAACTATTTGTAATCATCATCAAACACTATAATAATTAAATTAACTTCAATTTGATGTTTAATCACTTATAATCATGATTAACACAATAATAAACATAAATGAACTTCAATTCGATGTTGAATCACATATAATCATCATTAAACACAATAACAATTTGATGTTTAATCACTTATAATCATCGATAAACATTATAATAATCTTAAATGAATTTCATTTTGATGTTGAATCACTTATAGTCATCATTAAGCACTATAATAAGCTTAATAAACTTGAATTTGATGTTCACTCACTTATAATCTTCATGAAAACTTAAATGAACATTCTATTCCATTGCCTACCAAACACAGTAATGAAATGATTCATTCATTTCCATTGTATTACATTCTATCATATTCATTTCACTCCATAACATTCCATCAATCCAAATGAGCCATTAAGATTCGAGTAATGATAGAAACTCAATTGTTGTGTCATAACAAGTGAAGCAACGTGATCTTCACTACTCTAAAATAAACAAAAATAAAATTGACTCTATATGAAACAGAATAATTAAACAATTAAAAACCTTAAAGGCTAGGCCTTTAACTAGACTCACTAACTAACGGAACAAAAGCAGACTCTAAAAATATGAAAAATATAAAAACACAAAGTAGACAGCGTTTAGAACAAAACGGAACAGAAACTGCCCAGAAAAACTGGCTGGCTCCCAGCGAACAGCCTACTCGCTGCCAGCGAGCCTAGTTGATTCTGGGAAACTGCCCAGATTTGTTCTCCGACACTAACAGGTTAATTATATGCTACAAAAACTAATTTAACATACACTATGCACAATATTTACGAATCTACTTTTAATAAAGTAAGCTATACTTGATTTGATGACACGAGTCCCCGGCAACGGCGCCAAAAACTTGATGACGGTCAAGTTATAAAAATAACTTGATACCTAAATAACCAAATAGCAAGAGAACTAGGTTCAATCGTAGTATAGCTAGATAGAGTCGAGGTCGATCCCACAGAGACTCGGCTTAAACAAGTACAACGTTATTAAACTAAAAATAGATTAAAGAGTGGTCTACGACCAACTATAATGTAGAGATAAAGGTTGACACGATAGAAAACACAAAGACTAACAATACGACACAAGAAACTAAACACTTATTTTTATGGTTTTATAAGACTCTAACAAACGGTATTGATTATGCTAGTAGTAATTACTCCCCCATATATGTATATCTAAGCCGAGGCAGAAAAGACATTATGGTTAATTATATTTTGGCTACGGGAGTCATCCCCTAAACTGGATCTAATTCGTGAACGGATAGAAGATCCATATGCTTATTTACGAATTCTTCCTTGGACAGGATAGAACATCATATAACAAGCATGCTATACCAAACTAGGGATGCCAATCTAAAATCGTCACCTCGTCTACGCAACCACCGTGGACGGGTTGGCACACCTCCTAAACGATCGGCTAACTAATGTCCTAGTAACATGACAATTTTCACAATATATCATATTAATTTCAGAGAACGATGTAACAAATTGGCAAGATCTATTACATGTTTATATGAAAAACAGAAAGCACGACGTAGCCGAAGTCGTTCACAGAAAATTACTAGAATCTTGATGGCTAGATCTAACCATATAGACCGTGGTAGATCTAGACTGGTGACTCTAGAATTATCTTGTAAAATGTCTTCGTACGGCTTAGATCTACATGAATATGGGTTTTACTTAACTACTTCACGAAATCAATACACAAACGACTACTCCATAGCGAAATAAAATAGATCTATGAATAAAAATGATATATTTGGATAGACATTTCCCTCGTCGACGGAGGGTCCTCCGATCCTTCAATGCAATCTCTAATCGATGAATCCATCGCCTCCGTGATGAAGAAACATAATATAAAATAAGAAGAACTATATTGATAAACTAAAAGTATTGTAATGTTGTGTTTCTAGAGTGGTCGTAATGAAATTCGTGGCTGCTCCTTTATATAGAGGCTTAGGCCGACCTAAAGATAGATTTGAAAACCCTAAAACTTGTAAAGATAACCCTCAGAAAATCCTCAGTCTGCCCCTGACTCGCCCCCAACGAACTCATAGCTCGCTGCCAGCGAGCCTGCTTGCTTCTGATTGGCTCGCTGGCAGTTCTTGCTCCTTACTCCACGTTTCGTGCTACGTCAATCTCGATCTTTTAATGAATCCGATTCTGCTCCAATTTATCTTGAGATTTACTTCCTTTGTCAGTAGATATCCTCCGATTCACCGTAATCTATAAAATCATTAATTATCGCACAGTAAATCATATTTTAATAGATAAATACCAAATTATATTCTAT
This sequence comes from Gentiana dahurica var. dahurica, assembly GCA_024500145.1. NCBI lineage: Eukaryota > Viridiplantae > Streptophyta > Magnoliopsida > Gentianales > Gentianaceae > Gentiana > Gentiana dahurica. The sequence continues at coordinate 78,610,307 of CM044898.1, read as the reverse complement.
AAATCACATAACATTAAATAAACAATATGAACATGTGATTTAATATAAAATATATATTATTAAGCTCGATTTAAGGACAACGTTGATGACTTTTATGGGTATAATTTGACCATCAACACTCATTGAGATCTGGAATCACTTCCTGATCCAACGAAGAACTTCTCAAGCCACACTGCCTCTTTAGATGCTCCGAAAGCTGCTATGTATTCGAAAAACAGAGTCAAGTTGGCAGTGCTGGATTGCTCCAGACTATTGATCCATCACTTTGAGTAAACACTGAGTCTGAGATCGATTCACGATCATCCTTAATCCGACAAAAAATTAGAAAGTGTAGTCAACGACACTCAGGTTCGCACCTGAATGCACAAGCATATGATTCCTCGTTCTCTAAAGATACTTGAGTATGCACTATACTGCTTTCAACGTCCAAATCCATGACTCGACTTTTATTGACTTTTAATAACCTGACTTTCTCTATCCAAAAGAGAATTTATCCCATTTTCTCTATATCTGAAGATTGAGAGAATTATACCGTGAGGGTTTGGGTAGGAAACATTTCGTTGAATATTGCATGCAAAGAAATGCATTTTCATATTAACCAATAAGATGCATGGGACATTGCCACAACTTGTTCTCATGAATTCGACCTAATTGATTTCTAAGAATATAGTCCACATCTCTAATTCAGAGAATCTCGGATCGTCAGTTCTTGACTTCAGATAACACACCCATGTTGTTTCCAACTGTTGCAGTGTTATCTTTTATTAATACCAATGTCTACTACTTTACCAACATTGATTCTTTGGTCTATAAAAGACTCATCAATATTCTGGTCAAGCCCACATATTTCAAAACATGTGAATTTTAATGACCTGAAGGTTTACTTTATTCCACCGATGGATATAAGCATAGGCAGAAAATCTGCCATTGGCTTTAAGCTAAAACCCTTCCGTTCCGAATGAATTCAAGCTCCATTGTATGGCAAGAAAGTTTCAGGGCATCACCTCTGTTTATCTTCATGCTTTCCACGGAGTCAAGCAAGGCTGAAGGGTGAGAAAGTTTCAGGGCATCACCCCTATTGAACTATCTACTTCTCAGGGAATTACCCCTTGACCACTTGGCTTTGCTTAGAATAAACTTTCCATTAATTCTCATCATGTAGATCCAATTACTCCCACTAGGCCTGAGACACTTAGGTGGTTCTACAAGATCGTTAACAGAACTGGAGTACCAAAACTCCATGTACAGGTTTATGGCTTTAAACCAACCTCCTATTGTCAGAATCCTATACAGTCTTCCTAAAAAGACCATAGGTGATCCATCACCCCCCGTAAACTGTAAAGTCTGCATAATCACAGTGAGTCAATGGTTAAACCATACTCCCACTGCATTTGGGTGGATTTACATTCTGATCTGGTTCAGTAGTATTTATCAGCGTAACCCCAAACAACCAATATTGGATGTTCTGATTAAATCAGATAGTAACTCCTTGAGTAACTTTACTTCAAGGTCCAAAGTTGTTATTTACAAATTCTTTCAGAAAGGTTGTGACAGTACAACCGTCACTTTCCGATCTTAGGATTCTTATAACCAACCTTTACTCATTGCATTAAGATATTTCACGAACAGTCACCATCTGAATGTGTATGTAAAATTTCCAGTCCTACCTTCAAGCACTAATGCTAAATGCCTCTATTTGCGGAAGTGGGGTAAAAGTAATTCACACCTTATCCACAAATTCATAGGCATCTTCTAGGTAGACTTCTCGGTATTACATGATAATGCAAACCGTTATTTTGCAACCAATGTCTTAATGGAGTTAAGCAGTGTATTGTAGCATATCAATAACTATACAAGACAATACATGGTTTATCCTTTCAGTGAAATCGTTTCACCCGAGGTAGGCCAAGCATCAGTACCAAAACTATGTTATAGCCTATATCTGAGCATGGAATACTCATTTCTCTGGTAATATCAGAGATTCCTCCAAAATATTTAGATAAACTAATCGGTGTTTCGAGTAGCTATCAAACAAATTGTCCACTACTCAAAAGCTCCGACTAGCTTGTATCATTCATAAGACCCCGAAGGTCAATATGAACAAGTACTGATACTTCTTCAGCTTTATTACCTTTTCCTAATTGAAAGGTAACTTAGTCATTTTTCCTTTGAGATAGTGTTATTAGACTGGGAGACAGGAATCACCCTTAGCCAGTCTTCAGATCTAAGCTCTAGGATATATGCACTAATTAATAGATTCCGAAGAATCGTTCATCTAAATACGGTAACCATTTGTCTTAATAGTTTATGATGTGTTACATATGCCTTTTCAGCATTACTTAGTGGTTTTGACTTTATCAGACAAAAGTCCGAGTCTCAGAATCGTATACAAACATCATATTCACTTTCTTTAAGGCAAATATATTATCGATGTGAAAGTAAATCCATTTGTTCCAACGAATCTGAAAATCTATATTAATATTTCACAGCAAAAAACTGCCAATTGACCCATTTTTCTTATAATTACCCGACCCGATTCCGGGTTTCTGCAAAAAAAAATGCAGAACCCTCATTCTCATGTTCCCACCTTCTCACTTTTCCACTCCCACGTCTATGCTAAAAAGAAAATTAATTCGGCAAACCACTCCCACCATATAAAATTGCCGCACCACCCCTCAAAAAGAAAAGAACAAAATACATGTCGCCCACACAACTCCCTAACCCACGTTTCCTTCAGTTTTATTTCCAGAAAATTGCCCCACGTCCTCCCCACACCTAATTTTATTGTAAAACTTCCATTGCTACTTCTACAAAAAATCTTTGCTGCCCAAATCAATTCCTCTCCCAATCAATTTGGCTTCCCAACCTCAGCAGCCCTTGAAGATGTGTGTATGGGTTCTTTGATGGATTGATGTATTTTTCAATGTTCAGTCGATTGTATGAAAGGTGAGTCATTTGATTGAGTCATTAATATTTTGTTGGATTTTTCTTATATTTTTTTCCTTTTACAGGAAGCTATGTATGTGTTCTCATTACTTCAAAGATGTGGATTTGGTTACTTAAAATATGGGGATTTGTTTATAAAAAGGAAAACAAAAATTGTTCAGAATGTGTTCTGAGCTTTCTATACACACAGACTAAGCATAAACAATCCAGTTGAATATTTCATATTTTTTTCGTCCTTTACTACTGTTACGTGTTTATTTCAGTTTCTTAGACCTAATTTATTATGTATTCTAGTTGATTCGTTTGTTATTCTGACATTTTATTATTTATAATTTTCAGGCAGGTGGTATGCTCTCCTTAAATGGTGAGACTGCTCTACAAGAATCACTCATCTCTGAAGTGAGTCTACTTCGTTTTATTCATTTTTGAATTCTACTTGCGTAAGCTTTTTTTTCTGCTTCCTTTTTTGTGCTTCAGTCCATAATGTTCACATACTACTTTAATAGCTTTATTGTGGTTGCAAACTAGAACATATTTGGCCGTATGAAAAGCTTCCTTTCTAGATTATGTGATTCAAGTGGTCCCAGGTTATTAGTTGGTGTAACAAAAGGAAAGGCTATTCATTGTTTGTCATGTCAATCTAGCTATATGTTCATATCTATACATATCATACAACAATTGTGGTTTTATTTATCTGGTTCAGGTAGTTGATTGATTGTTATTGCTGATATACGTGTTTCATTCATGATATTCTTTTAAAAGCAGCGATGGAGACGATAGGTCTGAAATTGAGGTTGATTCTGCCTCTACATAAAAAATTGCTATACTATCAAGTGCAATTAAACAACTAAGCGAAAGCTCTGGGGTGGGGGACTTGGAGAGGAAGGTTCTGATTCTTCTGCATTTCGAAAACGAGAATTCAAACGCAAATATGGATTGCCCAGGTTTGATTTTGATTTCTTTCAGATTTTAATGTTCTTTACCACTTTGATCGTTCTTCTAATTTCGTTGTCTTTGTTTTCAATTCCCCTATGAAACGGTCTACAGTTTGCTTGCAAGTGTGAACAGAACTTCTCCTCAAGAACTAGGATCCATCTTGGAGCCTTTTATAAGAACTTGTGTATGGCCTCTCTCTACTCTTTTGTCTCAAGTAATTGTTTCCTGTTGAAATGCTGCTAGAGTTTCATAATATCTCTTGCTGCAGTTTAGATAAATGATCTGCATAATGTGAATGTAGAAATGTGTTAATATTATATTTTTACCTTATTATTTTATTTGTGTTTAAAATACGTAATACATAAAGAAGAAATGGCAAATGGCAAATGAACTTTAGAAGAAATGGTTTTTAAATACATAGAGAACGTATTATAAATGTATTTTTTCATATCTTCTCAAACAGAAGCGGAGTCGAGAAGAACAATTAAACAATGCAAGTGCATTCTTGGTAGTTATATTTGTAGTGTTTCTTCACTCTTGGATTCGGAGTTTGTGTAGTGTTTGCTTTGCTCCATGATTATTTGCACATATGTTCGGGTTTTTGTAACTTTGCAATAATAAAATCTACAGACTTTATTAGCTTTTGCGGAGAAATGACCGGGAAATGTTCTATTTTGGGCTGCTTTTTGTGATGCGCAACATGTATTTGCATTACCATTTCTTTATTATTTTATGATTCATGAATTAAGAAAACAAATACATGGAGTCTCACGTTTCTTTGGTCAAGTATGAAGTCTCTGTAGCAGTGGCGGATCTAGAAAATTGTCTTAGTAACAACTCACAGATATAAAGTGAGTACAATTTTTTTCAAGGCCACTAATGATATGAACATATCTCAAGGGTTATGAGTTCATCAAGGTGCATTACCTGGACTTACAAATAATGTTTATGTGATGAAGCTCTAGGCAAGTGCAGATGATGGGTGGATTTTCCTTGGAAATGACATCTTTTCAGACAAAAGAAAAACATGGTAAGTTTGTTCCTGACAATTAAGGCTCAAACGTTTGGTCTTTCTATTCATATATTTGTGACTTTCCCTTATAATGTATGTCAGGTAATGTTGGGATAGTTGCTTTTGCTTGGTTATAGAGTTGAGGCATACGGTGTATCACAAAGAGTCAATAAATAATTTAAATATTCTCTACACATTTTTAATCTATATATGCAGAAACGAAAACAAATTCATCCAATAGGTCGGTCTACTACGAGGTATATGTGCCTATCGTCTTATTTTTTGCCTGCAACTTTCTTTCATCTTTCTGGACCCATTTTGTAGGACGTTGTCATGTTGTTGCTTTCTTTTATGACCACAATGACTTAATGCAAGCCGACATATAGAGCATTTAAAAGTAAGAATATTTTTGTTTATCAATTAACTGTAGGTAAAGCATTCAAACTAAAAAAAATAGATGTTATCTCTTACATTGCCCATGCTTTATTCCGGCCGTTAGCTGTAGGTAACGCAACACTAATGATGCTATGACCATCTTCCAAGGTTGCCCTTAGCGATGGACTTCACATGGCTGACGACTATCCTATATCTATCTATGCAAGTGATAACTTTAAAGAATGGTGTCAAGTGATAATCTTACTCATTGTGTAGCTGAAAATCCAAGTTTTTTTTTATGCAGATTCAATCAAGGCTATTGTTAATGACGATAGCACAATGCCATCAACGTAGGGGAGATAATACAATATCCTTGATTTTTTGTGGTTCATTTATGTGACCGTTGTGGTATAGAATTTTAAATATACCCTTTTTCTTTTTATAAATGTGATTATTAAGCTTGGTTGTTCTGTCTTCGACTCACCAACGTGTTGTACAGAATTCGCACGCATCATAAACAATTGACAACTTTGGGAAAACTGAGACTCACTGATGATGTGAGTTGTTTCTGTAGTCTTTTACTATTGCAATTCCTTATTTCGTTGTTTCCCATTATTTTTTTTTCTTATTTTTAATATTGTTTCAATTGTACGATTGGGTCTAATGCTATCAACTCTGAAATCTGAATGCTTATATTCTCTTCATTGATACATGTGTGAGCACTTTGGATACTGCTGGTGGTGTTGTTATTTATTTTTGTTTTTTTGTTTTGAATAGATGATAGTTTGAATAAAAGCTTAAGAAATTAATGGAGGATTTCAAGCAAAGTGATGAAATTATATTATTTACGGATGAAGTACACACATGATGGTCATTGATGAGGATCCATGGCAGTAAATTGTTCATACTCAAAAAGCATGACCCACCCCTTCATATTCGGTAATAGGAGTTACTCTCATTGTTGATCTAATGTATACATCACCATTGTTGTGGTAAGAATTTAAAGATTTGTTGAGCATAATATATGCAATCAAATGAAATATTATTTTATTGACTTTGTATATTTTGCCACAATCCTTATTTATTGTTCCATAACTATCTCACTGTTTTGACTAGGTTTAATATTGAAATCTTTTATCATTGACATAATAGTTCTTATGAGAAGTAGTAACTAATCTGTGATGCCAATGTGCTTTGGAGCTAGGACATATCAATGTGCTTTTTATATGTTAGTTTTTTTAAACACAACCTTTTTTCATAACATATTATTTTTCTTCGATGTTTACTTTTTAAATTTAACATTCTCCATGCATCGCACGGGTTTCCTACTAGTAGAAATTATATTTCTTTGATAATCAAGGATTAAAATCTGAAATTTGTTTCCTTATATCACTCCCACTATCTTAGCTGAAATAACTGTCCGTTGTCTACTCTTCATCATGAATGCCCAGCTACCTTGTTCTTACAAAAGAACTTTAGCTTTCGAGTCAAAATACTCGGTTAAGAAAGTCTCTAAGGATTCATAGGTTGGTGATCCGAAATCACATTCTTATCCTATATTTCTCTTTTTATTAATGTTTCGATTTAGCCTTTAACTTATTTAGTTTAGATGAGTTACACTTGTAGACATTTACCTTCCCATTCTTGGCTTTCTTAGAAGGAAATGGCCGTGAACTAGCAGTTCATTTGAGTAGACACTACTCGTAAACTGTGTGATGTCTAGATTGATACCAAATCATTCTCGTCATCTTTGAACTAATTTTGTTTTGTCTCTCGTTTAACACAAGTGACAGCAGTGACATTCTTATCAATGTCACTTAAGTTTGAAGGCTTAAGAGGAACATATCTTCCGAAAAATTAATTTGCATTTTCAATTATTGAGTTCAACGTTCTTGTTACTTTCCCACTTTTACGAAGTCATCATTAGTCAATTTATCGTGTTTAGCAGTTTATATACCTTGAGATGATATGTAGTTGCAAAATAAACTATGACAGAAGTATAAATCAAATCATACACCACAACAAAATAATAAATTTTAGGAGTTATAAACGTGATGTCATGCATGCAGTTTATCCTACCATTCCAAGGATTTAACCTCACATCGTACTGCCGCCGCAGGGTAGGTATCAGCACAATGACGGTTAAATTGAGACAATCTCTCTCAACAATTAAACAATCAAGAATCAGACATCTCCATTTAGTTGTTGATTACCTTCCTTTTTCAGCCAAGATATTTCCAAAAATATCCTTGTGAGTGTGATCAACTGTTTCAGACCTCAAAGTAAGCCCCGAGTATGCCGCCGCAGGGTCGGTCACTGACTCGACGAGTACCCAAAATCCAATCCTTTCAGAGAACAAGCCTTGAATTTTGATAGGGGTGAAGGCCATCCATAGGGGGCCGTAATCAAAGCGGCTCGAGGCGTCACCCTTCTCTCACGTGCTTGTGTCAACAGTAAAGGCCAAGGGGTCGGTTGTCACCTTCCCTGCTCCCACTCGTTATTTTGAAAATTAGGTAGTCTTTTAGGATTTTCAGAATTTATTTACAATCCGTAAAACAATAAATCATGAATATTTAAATTAATCCTCCCACTAGTTCATCAGTTCCAAATACCGTCTAACTAGTGTCACTTATTCACGACTTTCCAATTTCACGGATTTATAAAATCTTTGTGTAGACACTACACAATTTAAAATTCACCATGAATTTTATAATCCTAATATATTAGGACTTATGAATTTTCCACCAAATCGAAAAACAATAAATCACAAATTTAAAGCTCCCACTCGTTTATCGGTTACAAATACCGTCTAACCAGTGACACTATATTCATGTTTTCCAATTTATCGATTATTTAGAAAATCTCTTGTGTAGACATTACACAACAAAAATTCACCAATGAATTGTATAGTCAAAATAATGTCATGATAAAAATTTAATTTGGATCTCAGAATTTTTCCAATAATCCGAAAACAATAAATTACGAAAAGCAATCACCAACTTATCAGTTACAAATACCGTCTAGTTGATGTCATATCTTTTCATGATTTTCCAATTTTCTCAATTATTAAAAATCCTTTTACATAGACAATACATAAATAAAATTCACTAAGAATTTTATTATCCTAAAAGGTTCTAGGATTGTTGAATTTTTCAAATAAGTCGAGTTTGTTTTTTATTTTATTTCATTCAAATAAATAATAAATCAAGAAAAGCAACCACCAACTTATCGGTTTTAAACCCTGGCTGAGCTTTAACCGAGTTCACCGAATGGTGTCGGGATCGGCTAAGCCGACCCGTCCTCTTCGTTGGTTCATGTACGACTGCTGGATGAATCGGACTAACACTACAAAAAATAGACATTTTAGTGACAAAAATATTCGTCGCGAAAAGTGCTAATTTTCGCCATTAAATGCTTTCGTGACAAAAAAAAATCACGGCTTTTGTTGTGTAAACAGTGACGCTAAAGGTGCCTATCGTGACAAACCAGAGTATTAGTCGCTAAAGAAATTCAGTCGCGACGAATCTCTTACTTTTGTCACCAAAGCATTTCATGACAAAACGCTAAATTTCTCACCAGGTCGTTTTTCATGCAACAAAATTTTTGTCACAAAATAATGAACATTTTATCACTATTTAAATGTTTGTCACCAAAGGGTACAAACACATTTTTACCTTAATGGTTAATATTGACTAAGTGTTTGTCACCAAAGGGTACAAACACATTTTTACATTAATGGTTAATATTAATTGACAAGCGTTTTGTCACTAGAAGTAATATTCTAATAATAATAATAATTATTATTATAAATAATAAATATTCGAAATAAAATAATAGAAAATAATAATAATAATAATAAATAATAAATATTCAAATATAAAAATAGAAAATAACAATAATAAATAATAAATATTCAAATATAATAATAGAAAAATAGAAAATAATAATAATGATAATAATAATAATAAAAGAAAATGGGACAAAAGAAATCTTGTACAGAGATTCAAAAATAGTGATACTTAACAACTCTTGTACAGAGATTCATGTATATGCATTATGAAAACTTTTTCCTCAGGTGGGTGCGAAACAAGGACCAACAATCTTCCGGATTTCACTAAATAGCAGACGTAACATAGCAGATATAGCAAACTAACGCTCAACTAAGATCTGACTCATTAACACAACGCTTAAGCTAACAGGTTGCTCATGAACTTGGACTGAAACTTAAACTCCAAAACAAGACTAAATATGGACAAGCAGGTCAGTAAAATTCAGATCAGATGCATAATATACACAGAATACGCTGAACTTCATGAATCTATTCAAGCAGGTGCAAGGACCGGATATACATACCTCATCCTAAAAAATAAAGCAAGGCTAACTAGGCAGATGAAAGAAAAACTGACGAGACAAAATGATCTGTCAAATGAACCAGGTTCCAAGGCATAAAACAGAACTATTCAGGATCTAATCATCCACAACTGATGATTCATACAGATACTTCAAAAAAGGCTTGAAAATATTCAGCAATAAGAATAAGTTTGAGTAAAGAAATGAGAACAGAGCGACTTTAAAAATGTCAGTATTAAACCTTTAGTTTGTGTATAAAAATACCTGAGTTTCGTTCTTCCACATATCATCTCATTCTCAGCTTGTGACGCAGCATTTTGTAACGCAAAACAGAAAGATTAATAAAGATTTACACACTTCGTATTATCTGATTTCATTAATCAACAAACGGGTCTTACATCATTAGACTATACTCAGTTGTTTCAGACGAGGGTGTATCTTTCGTAAGTCACAATCTACCTGACAAGCTGTGTTGGACATGTGTCCAAGCCTCTATGACAGCTGTTCATTACTTTGGTCAGAAAGCAATGAACTATACTATCACAGAAAGCATATTCATCTCAATGAAGTAAGAAGAAGAATATTCCTTAATTGATCCCAAAATACAAAAACAACCAAATGCAAAAACGAAAAAATACATAGGAACATGAAATTATCTATACTGATTGTGCTCAAGATAAAACTAAAGTAGAAACAATTAGTACAACAATTATTTGAGAAGATGTTTTGAGGTAATAAAGCAGGGAAGGTAACAAAAAACCGGTAGTCTAACTTTTAATGCAGCGGTAGTTTAATATTTACTAGTATACTTGTAAATCCATTATTCCAGTTGTTTAGAGTATTTTATAGGCCACAAAAATTACATAGACCAGCATACAAAGTTGAGAAAGAGAAGAAAGAACTAACACAGTGATCTCAGTCAAAGGGGGCAGAAAAAGACTTCCAGATTCAATAAGCATAGATTTTGTTCTTCGAAGCATGAAGGCTCCAAAGTATATATTTCAAGCTTCTGAGCATTTTTCAAACTTTTACTGCATCATGGCCGCACATAAAAACGACATGATCGGCCTGGCATCATATATCGGTCTCACGAAGATTTATTTGAAGATTCAGAAATTGATTTTTAACAACTGAAATAGCAAATAAGATGAAAATAACTAAAAACAACGATGAGATAGCTTGGAAGGGATATTTGTTACCTGGGTTTGAGACATACACCGAAAACGATATGGTTTGGAAACTGACAGACAGCGCTAGGCATGCCAGGGCACGCCTGGACATGTCTGGAACTGACCTGGGCTTGTCTGGACACACCTGGACATGTTTGGGACTGAAACTCAGGATTGTTCACCTGAAAACAGAAAATGCCATATGATAAAAAATGGTCAATAGAAACAAAAGTCAATATGAGAATTGTTATTGACTACTCAATAGAAAGTCTTGCAAGGAAATTCCTTCAAGAGCTGTATGCAAGCAAAGTTTTCCAACAGGTATTCCCATTCCCTGTAAAGCACAAGGACTCAACACATTGGATGGGAAGAAGGCAAGAACTTAAACAAAAATCCAAAAAAAGAAATACAATCAACCAAAGGTTCCTCAATACCTGTCCATCCAAAGCTTCAACTTCTTTCTCCAGTTTCAACCTTTCCGCATCACAGCTTACTAGAGCTTCGAGTGCAGACAAATCAGATGCTTCAATCTCTCTAGTGAGGTGGAAAATTTCCATCCGTTCTGGAATGGGAAGTTCACAGCATCCAATTGCTGAAAGAAGTGTGGAAGTTCACAGCATCCAATTGCTGAAAGAAGTGTAGACTTCTCGCAGCCATTTAATCCCAACAAACCATTACACCTGAGACAGATGACACATTATATTGGTTCATTATACTAGATAAGCTGAAACACAGCCCTAGCAGATGTCAACCATTAAGAGAGGACAAACCTGCCAAAATGTGCCCCCAACGGAGAAGGTACAACAACATTGTGACCGATTCAGCGCCGAAGACCTGAGGACCAGTATGAAAAATGAACCAAAACAAAAAATTGAATTGTAATTCAAAGCCAGAAATAAAAAAAGAAGTCAAAAACAAAATCCTAATGAAGAGCAAGCACTGCAACAATAAACACAAGATAAACAACTTTATTGCATGACCATAACTAAAAAGATTCTGTTGAAAAATAGATTAGGAGAATTTAATTAACAGACCGGATAGTGTTTCTCACCAATGAATGTTCAAACTATATATTCAACTGTCTGCACCAATGATATCCTTCTCCGTCAATTTCGTCAACTGCATATAAAAGTTATAAATTAACACAATGTTGATTACAAGAAAGTACAAAGAAAAGCCTTATCGCATATAAGACATGAACTCATAAGCATTTAAGTAAAGCAGACTGATGCACACATACAGAGCAGAAGGGAAAAAAAGGTATTCTCATCTCAAAAAAAAGAGTATTCCTTTAAATTACAGAAAAAGGGGCATTATTTCTTGTCCTTGACATATTTTATTTAAGGCTTATATGGTATATTACCTCTCAGATAAATGAAATTGAACCGCCTTGATTGCATAGGTTGTAAATCGAAGAGGGTAATATATCATCCTTCACTGCAGGACACACAAGATCGGATACTCAAAGAACTTAGACGGATATGCAGAAACTTGATTTTGTTCTAATAAGTGCTTCCTGAATCCAAGAGAGCAGGGATTCGATATTGAAGCAATCCAAAAGGTGCTAGCTATTGGAAAGTTAATGTTTATACGGCAAAGAAGGTACCTTTAGCTGGTGAATCTGACTAGGTAGAGTTTGCCATTTCCACCAAATGACTCCTTGAGTAGATGAGTTAAAGAACTTTCCAAGTTTCATAAAATTATAGATTCATAAAATTCTGCTGCTCTGTTTCTTTCCTCCGCTCTTACTCAACTTTAAAAGTTGAATTCTCTATCGTTTTGTCTGAAATTCAAGTCCTCAGCATGTCTATATAAAATCTTAGCAGGCAAACTAAAATAAAACTTGATGCATAAACTTAAGCATATCAGAACAGTTACTATCATAAACACATATTCACAGATTCAGATTGCGACCTTCCAAGAATCCTTGAGCAGCTCATCTGGAAACTAAACAGACAAAAACAAAATTGGCACTATTATACTTGAAAAATAATGATCGTAAGAGAAAATAACAAAAAAAACCTGCAATGCACTCGAGTAAAAAATTATGAGAGAGGATGAAGTCTGCCATACGTGAAACATCAAAATTGGATTCATATCCATGGAGTCTGAAACCAACGGAACTTTGAATTGTAGTTCGAGTCTCTTCCGTACTAGAAATTTGGCGGTGACAGACAGCGATAGCGGTTTCGTTTTTTCATTTGATAAACGCGCCACGGCTTTCTACTTTATCTCCGGCAGCAAATATGCGAACAAGCCATCGGAAGAGCGGCCGACGCCCTGACTAGAAGGAGAACGGCCGTTGAGCGGCGGTAGGATGGTCGGAGGCTTTATCGGCACGATCTGGACGAAAAAAGATCAGAGCGTTAGGATTAGGGCTCCGGATGTACAGTCAATCACACGGAGCTTCAGCGAACTATGACGGTTCACTATTACTATTATTTTGATTATATATTTAGGTCAGCAGGTCATGTGACAAAAGATATTGTCACCAAACACACGTGCTTTTGACACCAAATTATATTTATATATTGTTAATATATCGTGTGAATTTTTTTTGAATTAATTTTCAAAACCAATTACACTCGATAAGCTCGATGTAATTTGAGTTAGCCTCGATGTTTTAAACTTTCTTGAATCTCAACTTGAGGTCAAGTTCAAAATACTTGAACTTGAAAAGAAAAATAATTTAAATTATTCAATTCGTTTAGATCAATACTTGATTCGACTCGATTCGTTTGCTTACCCAGTTGCAAAATAGCTACCGTGACAAATTATTATTTTCAGTTTGTCATTAATGCTTTTCAAAAAAAATGTCATTACCTTTGGAAAAAAATGTCATTAATAATATAAAAATGAATTTGATAATAAGACATGTCAATCACTAAACGTTGAATGGAAGTATGGAACAGTTTTTTTGTGACAAACAGCCAAGCCTTTCGTAAGTAATTTTCTTTTTGTCAGTGAAAATGACTACTTTTCGTGAGAAACAAGTATATAGTCACAAGAACTCACCCATTTGTGACAAATTTACTATTTGTCACCAAAAATTTGTCACAGAAACATCTATCTTTTGTAGTGTAAGATTTCCCCATTGAGCCTCAGCTCGCCGGATAGTTTGACCTTGCCGGACCCCCAACGCTAACGTCGCACTTGGATGGACAAGTCGAGTCGAGCCGAAGCCCTGGTGTCCAACTTTTTCGGATTTTCCAATTTTTTATTATCAAAACTCAAAATTTATGTAGACACTACATAACCTAAATCCCGTAGGATTTATTATCCCAAATTAAGTTTATCATGTGAATTTTATATCCCGATAAAATTCCGTTTGTTTTAATTAATTTAATTAATTACCTAAATTAATTACGTCTCATACATGCTTTATTAAAATCTCGATTAATTATCTACATGTATGCATATGCTAGGAGTCAAATTTATAAATATGATGCATGTAACGGCATGGTTATCTTACATAAATTATCAAACATGAAAATAAATGCGTAAAAGTAAACCACTGAAATGGACCGTTGATATCCCGTATTTAACCTATTTTAAACTAGAAAAAGCAGAATAATAAAAAAAATTAAATCAAAGCAAAAGCAGCATCTTTGATCTTTGGTAATACTTTCCCTTTGATTTCTTCATTGCCGTAACTCAGCCGCCGTTTTTTTTTTTTTTTTTCTTTTTTTTCAGCAGCCGTCCCTTTCTTCAGCAGCCTGGACCACCCTTTTGCAGCCCCACTTTGCTTTTGTATTGGAGATTACATGGTCGACAGATTCAAAAAAAAAAAAAAAAAAAAAAACTACTACTATGAAAATTTAAATTGCACAACTTAAATTACATAAATTATAAAATAAATTACATGTATCATATACTCGTATAATACTAATTATACGACCTTACAATAGATCTAACTGTAAACAAGTACCAACCCCAATCCATCTCGTCAACCACAACATTCAATCATAAAAAAAAAAATAAAAGATGCTATCTAATATCCAATTTCACTCCTAAATTAATTAATTTTTCTCTCGATATCGTAAATTTTCAACCTCGCTCTGATACCACATGCTAGGAGTAGTAGCACCGATTGAGAAACTCGATCTTAGCACAGCGGAAGCTTATGTGATTTACGATATGGGACATAACTAATTAACCCTACGAGAAGGTTAAAGATTTATCTTTTAAGAGGAATAGTAAATCTACAAACAGGGAGAAGCCGTGATCTTCTGGATTGTATCTCCAAGCGACGACTGGTGGACGTCGATCCTCGCCTTAGAACCTCCTTGAATATGCACAAGGAAAACCCTAGGTTTTTCTCCTATTAATGACTAGAACGAGAAACTAATTTTTCTCTTCTTTTCCTTAAGTGTGGCACCAATTTAGTTGTGTCAATGTGTTGGGATGAACTCTCTTTATATTGGAAAATAACTAGTAAAGAGAGAGTTATCATTTTCACACCACAAAAACCTATTCCCATAAGAAAAATATATTTTTCCCACAAAATAAGAGATAATTCCCAAAAAATCAATCTCTTTAATTTCCATTAATTTTCCAACAAATAGATAATTAATTAATTACACATATGATATAATCTAGGAAAATTTCTTCTCCTAATTATCCATATTGGGGCACCATTAGTTTTGTCATTTTTAATAGAAAATGTCTTTTCTATTTTACATATTATTTATCAAATAAATAATATTACACATTCATTAAATAGACCAACTATTTAATTTAATCTCGAGGTTCCATAAAACGAGAAAACACTCGCGTGTTAGGAACCAACCCGGGGACCATGGACCTATAACCAGTAGCTACAATAAATTAAATAAATATTCATCGAACAGAATATTTCTACTTAATTCATTAATTCCGGAATTACGCCACCATAAATCCAAAACTGAACTCTTTATAGATATAACTTATTCTCAAAACGTCGAGTCGAGTCGATAATTGTCCATTGATATAATCATTACATATAAACTAACCCTCCATAGACTATCTGTACTGAAGTAGGATTATTTCCGTAAACCTTCTTCACTACATCTTATCATTATTTATCATTAAGCCACTACTGATCAATTAGTTCATAACCAATACGAACTCCCGGGATTGATCGGTTTCTAAGATCAACAAATAAGGGGATTGTCTTTCTACTTCCCGCAGGAAGGAATGGATTTCATATCTGTGAGACACACACTTCTCACTCATTCAAGAATAGTGCCAACGTGAAAGTGATTCGGACCGCGTCTCTTAGCGATCCTTAATGAACACATCAAACCCTATCCTAAAACAAGTAGGAGTCTGTAATCACTTCCGGATTAAGGTTAATCCATATATGATCATCTTGTGATTTAATAAGATTTCTCAATCACGGAGTTATATGAGAAACTCAGATTAAATCGGTCCAGTCCTATATGACTACATCATATATAAATGCCCCACTTAGACAACCAATGTCGACGGTCCAGATAAGACGGTCACACCATAAAGTGTTCTGGGCGCATTAATGGTGGTTTAATCAATAGATCCCATACTTTGATTAACTTCACCACGGACTAATAGTCCAAGTGTATCATCATAAACTTAATCCACAAGTGTGTCGCACACTAAGTTATATGGCTACATATGATACGACTTAGGGTTTTCAGTAGTGTATTACTTACAAGCACGAAGCAAGTAATAAGATGAGAATAAATCTGTCATTTATTAAGTCTAAAAACAATTACATAAATTGCCTTTCGGGCGCTACTTCCAACAGCAACTTCCTACTGGGTATCGTGCTTCCTCTCCTGGCAAGTTGTTTCTCTTATGTAAATCCCTATATGGTCTAAAACTGGCTCCTCACCAATGGTTTGCCAAACTTTCTGCTGCTTTGAAAACTTTTGGTTTTGTTCAGTCTTTTGCGGATTACTCGTTGTTCGGTTACACTCAGAAAGGTGTTTCCCTTCACGTTCTGGTTTATGTTAATGACTTAATTGTTGCCGGCTCTTCTCATGATGCGATTGTTTGCTTCAAACAGTACTTGCGCTCTTTGAAATATTTTCTTGGCATCGAAGTGGCACGTGGCCCTGAGGGTATCTTTCTCTCTCATCGCAAGTACGCGTTGGAAATTTTGACTGAGGTGGGCATGTTGGGTTGCAAGCCCATTGATACGCCTATGGAACAGAATCATCGCCTCGCTTCCGCTACCGGTCAGCCATTTGCCAGTACGATCAGTACCGCCGTCTTGTGGGCCATTTGGTCTATCTGTCTGTTACTCTTCCAGAGTTGAGTTACTCTGTGCATACCCTTGCCTAGTTTTTTAGCGATCCGTAGGTCCCACATTGGGAGGCTGCAGTGCGTGTTTTGCATTTTCTGAAGGGGAGTTCTGGCCAAGGTATTCAGTTGCGTCTGAAGGATGCAGGTTCTTAGCTCTAAACGAGTTAGATCTACGCGCAGCGGATGGATCACGACTTATATATCACAATACATAATTAAAGGACTTAAACTACTACAAGGGGGTTAAGATCATGTTACCAATAGTAGGAAGAGAAGCCAAGATCTTAGGATGAGAAGCCTTGATCTTCCAATGTGTTCTCCAAACGGTGGTTGGTGGACACCCTTCTTGATATGAGAACCTCCTTGATATGCTTCCAAGAAAAACTCCAAGTTTTTCTCCAACCGGGTGGAGCTAAGGATCGAACTCCTTAGCCTTTTTTCTCTATAAATTTCGTGGCCCTCTCTTCACCTAGGGCTCGGGGAGAATTCTCTTTTTATAGGCAAAACCCAAGAGAGAAAACCTATACACAATCGATTTAACAAAATAAAAGAGATAATTCTAATTATTATTATCCAATAAAAATAAGAGATAATTACAATCTTATAATAAGAAAATATAATTATCCTTATAGTTAAGAGATAAATAATAAATAAATTATTTTCTTTTATTTATCCAATTAATTATTTAACAAATAAATAACTAATTACACAATATGTCATTATCCAGGAAAACTAATTTCTTGGAAAATCCAAGACATATTGGCGCCACACTAAGCCCACCAGGCCCACAGAAAATGTCTTTTCTGTGTATTATATTATTTAGCCCAACTAAATAATATTCATGCATATCAATTAATTAGCCCAGCCAATTAATTATCACTGAGGCCCAAATAACAAGATTATTAGTCCGAATTACAGAAGCCACATCGGGGACCATGGACCTATAACCAGTAGCTCCAATAATTAATTATTCATCGAACAGAATAAGTACATTAATTATTAATTCCGGGATTACGCCACCATAAACCCGAAACTGAACTCTACCGATTACAGATGTATACTTATACTCAACCCATAGAGTGAATAAGCGTCCATTGATATAATCACTACATACGGATTAACCCTCCATAGACTGTCCATTCTAAGTGGGATATCTCCATAAACCCGACATAGAATATCTTATCCTTATTTACCATTAACCCCCTGATGATCAATTAGTTCACATATCTGACTAGTGATCAATTAGTCTAACATGAACTCCCGGGATCGATCACTTTCTTAGGGCTAACAAATAAGGGGACTGTCTCTCTACTTCCCGCAGGAAGGAATGGATTCCATGTCTGTGAAAATCAGAACTACTCACTCATCCGGAGATAGTGCCAATGAGAAGTGGCTTGGAACACATATTTAAGTGAACCGTAACTAACACATCAAACACTACCCCGGGACAAGCAGCACCCTGTGATCACCTCAGGATTAAGGTTGATCCATATATGATCATCTAATGATTTAATAAGATTCCTCGATTACGGAATTATATCGATAAATTCAGATTAAATCGGTCCAGTCCTATATGAATGCCATCATATATAAATGCCCCACGTAGGTACCATCTACCGACAGTCCGGATAAGACTATCACACCCTAAGGTGTTCTGGGCGCATTATTGGTGTTTTAATCAAGAGACCCTAAACTCTGATTAAGTTCACCACGGACTAACTGTTTAAGTTTATCTCCACTAACTCAATCCTCACGTGCAATCCATACACTGAGTTAAGTGGTTACATACAGATATACTTAGGGTTTGCTGCAGTGTATTACTTTACAAGCACAAAGCAAGTAACTAAGGTGAGATAAATTCTGTCATCCATTATTAAAAACAATTACACAAATTGTCTTTCGGGCACTACACCTAATAATCTCCCACTTGCACGAAATGACAAGCAACGATTGTTTTTAGAGCACACCATTTCTCATCTTATTCAAAACACTCTCCCACTTGCTCTAAAAGCAGATGAGACATATCCATCAATGCCGTACCCTCCAAGCACTCGACTTGGTACACTGATTAGTTAGGTTGTCGACTCGAGACGATCTTTAGGATTGAAACGTTGCCGGTCCTTCCAATCAGGCGGTACTCTCTCTCAATATGCTTTTGACTTCTTATGACTGAGAAGATCCTTCTAAGCTATCTCTTCACTGTTTTCATGATGAAGTGATATCGGCTTATCAGACCTGGAATTTCTCCCAGACCAAAAAGGAAATTCTAAGCACTATGAGTAGACGCTGAGCCCGAGATCAACTTAATGATCATCCTTAATCTGACTACAAGTCAGAATCAGTGTAGTCAACCATATTCAAGTTTGCACCTGAATATACAAGCATATGATTCCTTGTTATCTAAAGATACTTGAGGACGTACTAAACCGCTACTTATTGCTCGAATCCAAGATTCGATTGCAATTGACTCGTGTTAAGCTGACTTGCCCTTATCCCAGAGAGACTCTATCCCATTTTCTCTTTATCCGAAGATTTAGAGAATCATTCCTGAGAGGTAGGGTAGGACTACTCTCGATGAATGTTGCATACGTATATGCATGATCGTCTTATTCAATAAGATAGGTGGGATAGCCAATGACTCATTATCGTGAATTTTGACCGAATCAGATTCTTAGAATATAGTCCAATTCTCTCATCCAGAGAATCTTGGCGTGTCAGTTTCCGACTTCAGATAGCACACACATGTTGTTTCCAACCGTTTTAGTGTTATCATTTATGAACACCAATACTACTACTTTACCAACATTGATACCCAGTCTACAAAAGACTTATCAATATTCTGGTCAAGTCCACATATTTTAAAACATGTGACTTTAAATGACCGAGAGGTTCTCTTAAATCCACAAAGGATATAAGCCCCGGCAGTCATCTTGCCGTTTGTTCTAACCAAGACCCTTCTGTTCCCACTGAATTCAGAATCCGTTTTTGGCAAGAAAGTCTCAGGGTATCACCCCTATTTTCCGCTTTCTAACGAAATCTTACAATACTGAGTGGTGAGAGAGTTCAAGGTCTGGTTAACTCTCTCCTTTTTAGGGAATCACCCCTCTTCCGCTCAGCTTTGCGCTGAAAGTTTAAACTTTCCTATTCATTCGACTCTTTTCCGCGTAGATCCAATTGCTTCCACTGGGCCTGAGACACTCAGGTGGTTCTACGAGAGGCTGAACAGAACAGGAGTATCAAAACTCCATTCATAGGGTTAAGGTTTTCAAACCAACCTCTATGATCAGAATCCTATACAGCCCACTAAGAGCCATAGGTTATCAATCACCTCAGCAGACTATAAAGTCCACACAACCATAATAGGTCAATGGTTAAACCATACTCCCACTGCGTTCTGGGTGGATTGACATTCTGATCTAGTAGTATTTATCAGTGTAATCACCAACAACCGATGTTGGACGTGGTCTGATTAAATCAGATAGTAACTTCCTTTGGGTAACCGTACTCCAAGGTCTAAGGCTGTTACTTATAGATTCAATCAGAAGAATTGTGACAGTCCAACTGTCACTTTCTGATCTCAAGAATCTTACAACCAACCTCCACTCGTCTCATTAAGGTATTTCACGAACAGTCAAAATCTGAACGTATGCGCAAAATCTTTAGTCCTACCTTCAAGCATTAAATGGTAAATGCCTACATTTATGAAAGTGGTGTGAACCGAATTCACTCCTTATCCATAAATTCACTAGCATCTTCTAGGTAGACTTCTCGGTTTACATAATAATGTTAACCGTTATTTTGCAACCAATTATCTTAATCGAGTTTAGCAGTGTATTGTAGTACATCAATAACTATATAGGGCAAGTCTATGGTTTCTTTCTCAGTAAGAAACATTCCACTAGGAGGCAGGCTGAGCATCAGTCCCAAGACTATGCTATAGCCTATTTATGAGCATGGAATACTCTATTCTCTGCTAAAATCAGAGACTCATCCTCGTATTCTTTTGATAAACTAAATCGCGTTTCGAGTAGTTATCAGACAAAATGTCACTACTCAAAAACTCCCACTAGCTTGTGTCTCTCACTAGACCCTGAAGGTCATGATGAACAAGCTATGTTACCCCTTCAAATCTATTACCCTCTCCCGATTGAAAGGAAACTTAGTCATTGTTCCATTGAGATAGTGTTCCTAGACTGGGAGATAGGAATCACCCTTAGCCAGTCATCAGGTCTTATCTCTAGGATATATGCACTAATTAATAGATATTGAAGGGTCGTTTATCTTAATACAGAAGCCTTTTACCTTTAATAGTTTTAGATGTGTTACACATACCTATTCAGCTTTTCATAGTGGTTCTGTCTTTATTAAACAAAAGTCCGAGTCTCGGATTCGTACTACAAATGTCATTTTCACTTTCTATGAGGTAACAATATTTCGAGTTGAAAGTGAATCCATTTGTTTCAACGAATCTGTAAACAGAAAAATAAAATTTTTCTGTGATATTCAAGGATAGAATCCGAAATTCATTTCCTTATATCACTCCCACTATTATAGCTGAAATAACTGCCCGTTGTCTACTTTATTAATTGTTAATGCACAGCTTCCTTGTTCTTCCAAAGAACTAAGCTACCAAGTCAAGTTACTCGGTTTAAGAAAGTCGCTAAGGATTCATTAGTTAAGTGATCCGAAATCACTTTCCTTATCCTATACTTTCTGTAATTAATTTTTCGGTTTAGCCTCAAAACTTTAGTTAAGATGATTAACACTTATAGACATTCTTTCCCATTCTCAACTTTCTTTAAAAGGAAATAGTCTTGAACTAGCAGTTCAATTGAGTAGACACTACTCGTGAACTGTGGGATGTCTAATGAAAGCGTTACCCAGTGGGACTAATCTTCTAATAAATTAGAAAAATAACAGATAAAAGCTCCCACTAGTTTATCGGTTCCAAATACCGTCTAACTAGCGACACTTTAATTTATGATTCTCTAATTTTTCTATAAGAAAATTTCTCGTGTAGACACTACACAATTAAAATTCACTAGAAAAATTTTATCGTCCCAATCATCTTTCAAACTAACTATGGTTGTCTCTCGTTCAACACGAGTGACAGCAGTGACATACTAATTTACGTCACTTAAGTCTTGAAGGCTCAAGAGAAATATTTCTTCCGAAAAATTAATTGCATGTAAGATCAATAAGTACAACGTTCTAGTTACTTGCCACTTTTTAACGAAGTCATTACTAGTCAATTTTACACTAGCAGTCTAGCACCCTAGAGAGATATATAAATAGTTGTAAATAAAATTGACAGAAAATATCCAAATCATACACTACTAATAAATTTTAGGAACATAAACTAAGTACTTATAGTCTATCCTACCGTTCCAAAGATTTAATCTAATGCCTCAGTGCCGCCTTAGGGTAGGTCAAAGAGGTTTTGATTAAAATTGAAGATCAGATTGAGAATCGAACATCTCATTTGTGATCGTCAATCACCTTTCCTTTTTCAGCCAAGGTATTACCAAAATACCCCTTATGAGTGTGACCTACTGTTTCAGATTTTTAGGTAGACCCTGAGTATGCCGCCTTAGGGTCGGTCAGTGACCCGACGAGTACCCAAAATCCTATCCTTTCGGAGACCAAGCCTTGAATTTTGATAGCGGTGAAGGCCTTTCTTAGGGAGCCGAAATCAAAGCCGGCACGAGGCATCACCATTCTCTCACGTTGCTTGCGTCAACAGTAGAGGCCGTGGGGTCGGCTATCGCCTCTCCCGCTCCCACTCAATATTTTGAAAAAAGTGTTGGGTTTACTGATCACGTTTTTGGACTTGATGTTACATTAAGGAACAATAAATCATAGGCCCGAATGTTGTCGGTTACGTGGGCTAGCCCACCCGACCTATTCGTTGGAACATATGTGGCCGTCGGACGGGTCAAGACTAAGGGAGCTCCGTTGAGCCGTAGTGGCTCTTCGGATGGCTCAGCCTTGCCAGACCCCCGTGCAAACGCCACACGTGGAGGGTGAAGTCGATCGAGCCGTAGCTACTGTTGACCACCCAACCGTGGTTAAACCACTTTCGAACCATGTTTGCCCGTGATTATCCAATCCTTAAACATCAAACTTTCACGTAGACACTACGGAACAAAAACGTAATCTCGTCTAGGTAAGGTGGAATTCACCGAGAATCCAACACCTTAACCACGAGGTTTCGGAATTTTACTCCTTATGCTTTCGCAGAGTGGGATTCACCGAGAATCCATCACCCAACCTCGACGATTGAAAAAACCCGTGTTCCTCGGTTTTTACCCTAATTAGTTTCTAATTAATATCAAACAATTAATTATAACTAATTGCGTGTGTTGTATACATGCCTAACTAATTCCTCGAATTAATTTCTACATGTATGCATATGGAGTGGAATTCATGATATGATGCATGTCATGGCAATTTTCCGGTTCTACACATACAATCTAAACATGTATACTAGTGGGCGGAAAATAAACACCGAGATGGACCGTTGGAACCCCCGTATCTAATCTATTAGAAAATAAATAACCAAACCCTAACTAGGGTTTACTACTTTCTAACATAATCTGCAGCTGTTCAAAATCTTCCACGATCGGCAAACCAAACGAACTCGGATCGCGACGAAACTTTCCAGATCTGTTCCTCACTCCTTGGGCTTCAATATGGACGGTTGGATCGGATTTTTGACTTGTCAATTTTCTCCAGTGAGCCGCCCAACTTGCTGTTGGATCTGACTTTTACAGCAGCGCCTCAAAGATTTCCTGAGGCCGATCGGGAATCGAGATGAATTCCGATCGACCTGAAATTTTTATACCACGTCCAAAAATCCATATTCATTGATCTGACCGGTTGGATTTGCGTTTCAACTGTCCAAACTCTCCCAGAAATTCGAGGAAGTCACAGGTAGGGTTTCTGTGAATCCTGCGTTTTTCTGTTACAGCAGCTTCCTTGCAACAACGAACTGATATCATAACAGGCTCCGATCGACGCCAAATTTTGTGGAATTGTTCACCATCTTCAAATCTTCATTCTGACTGGAGGGATCGTCGTTTCAACAGCTCGATCAACGGGAAAAACGAAATAACTAAACAGCTACTAAACAGATCTATTTTCTGGAAATTAAAATTGCAATAAAAATAAATTACACAATTTTCTATACTCATATGAACGAATTTTCATCGTTTATATGAGTTTACAATAGATCTAAACCGGAAAACAGTGCCAACCCCCAATCCATCTCTTCAACCATAGCAATTAATCATTATCAATGCATAAAACAATAAATAAAATTTATCTACATGCAATTCCACTCCTTTAAATCGTTTAATTATGATTATGACTATATAAATCGTGGAACCTGGCTCTGCTACCACATGAAGGATGCAGGTTCTTAGATCTAAACAAGTTAGATCTACGTGCAGCGGATGGATCACGACTTTTATATCACAATACATAATTAAAGGACTTAAACTACTACAAGGGGGTTAAGATCATGTTACCAATAGTAGGAAGAGAAGCCAAGATCTTAGGATGAGAAGCCTTGATCTTCCAATGTGTTCTCCAAATGGTGGTTGGTGGACACCCTTCTTGATATGAGAACCTCCTTGATATGCTTCCAAGAAAAACTCCAAGTTTTTCTCCAACCGGGTGGAGCTAAGGATCGAACTCCTTAGCATTTTTTCTCTATAAATTTCGTGGCCCTCTCTTCACCTAGGGCTCGGGGAGAACTCTCTTTTTATAGGCAAAACCCAAGAGAGAAAACCTATACCCAATCGATTTAACAAAATAAAAGAGATAATTCTAATTATTATTATCCAATAAAAATAAGAGATAATTACAATCTTATAATAAGAAAATATAATTATCCTTATAGTTAAGAGATAAATAATAAATAAATTATTTTCTTTTATTTATCCAATTAATTATTTAACAAATAAATAACTAATTACACAATATGTCATTATCCAGGAAAACTAATTTTTGGAAAATCCAAGACATATTGGCGCCACACTAAGCCCACCAGGCCTACAGAAAATGTCTTTTCTGTGTATTATATTATTTAGCCCAACTAAATAATATTCATGCATATCAATTAATTAGCCCAGCCAATTAATTATCACTAAGGCCCAAATAACAAGATTATTAGTCCGAATTACAAAAGCCACATCGGGGACCATGGACCTATAACCAGTAGCTCCAATAATTAATTATTCATCGAACTGAATAAGTACATTAATTATTAATTCCGGGATTACGCCACCATAAACCCGAAACTGAACTCTACCGATTACAGATGTATACTTATACTCAACCCATAGAGTGAATAAGCGTCCATTGATATAATCACTACATACGGATTAACCCTCCATAGACTGTCCATTCTAAGTGGGATATCTCCATAAACCCGACATAGAATATCTTATCCTTATTTACCATTAACCCCCTGATGATCAATTAGTTCACATATCTGACTAGTGATCAATTAGTCTAACATGAACTCCCGGGATCGATCACTTTCTTAGGGCTAACAAATAAGGGGACTGTCTCTCTACTTCCCGCAGGAAGGAATGGATTCCATGTCTGTGAAAATCAGAACTACTCACTCATCCGGAGATAGTGCCAATGAGAAGTGGCTTGGAACACATATTTAAGTGAACCGTAACTAACACATCAAACACTACCCCGGGACAAGCAGCACCCTGTGATCACCTCAGGATTAAGGTTGATCCATATATGATCATCTAATGATTTAATAAGATTCCTCGATTACGGAATTATATCAATAAATTCAGATTAAATCGGTCCAGTCCTATATGAATGCCATCATATATAAATGCCCCGTGATGATGCTAAATAATGCAACTCATGTAAACCCGGGCCACGTGTAATCTAAGGGTGAGCCGTAAATGGATCGAATGACTGAAAGTGAGTAAAAGATGGTGTTTTTGGTGTTTTATGGCTGAGTCCAAGAATGTATCTTGGATTGCCTACGTATCCTGTGTAATGTCCAGGAATCAAGCCTTACGTAGTTCCTGGAATGATATATTTATAGGCACATGCCCTTCTTCTGCCCTAAGTTTGGGGCGGTTGGGTCTATTGACGTCATTACCCTTAAATGGGCCTTGCCTCCTTGCCCAAGTAACCTGTTGGATGTGGGCCCAGGAGCCTAGACTGAAGTCTATGGTAACGGGTTGATAAACACCGACCTGGGTGTTCGAGTTCGGACACTTGTAGAATCTCCCCTGAGCAACGGCCTTCACTCAAGGCTCGTATCGATCCGACGTGGATAACCAACACAGACTTTTCCGCGTGCCAGCTGGACCAATCAGATAACTCCACGTGGAGGAGTTAATCCCCGTATCATCATAAGCCCCCCAGATCGGAGGGAAGCTCATCTCGAATGCTGAGGTCGGATCTGAAGATTTGAATAACCTTTCCGTCACGTGGTGCTCTTTAGGCGGGAAAACAGCTGTCACTCTTAGTTGGTATAGGCGGTTATAGGATGACGTCACACTGTCAGTATTAATTGGTGCAGGAAACGAAGCGTCTCTTATTGGGCCGCGTGGAGATTTGGCCCTTGATTGTCGCGTTTTCGCTTCTATAACTGCCCAAAATTTGTCCTTTCAAATCATTTGCAAGATTCACACGCATATAAGGAGTCCAAACCACAGAGGCCTCTCACTTGCAATTACAACTTCTGCAAATCTCAGTTTCCGCCCTAAATCTCAAGTAAGCCCTAGTTTACTCAAGTTTTCCTTCTTATTTCTGTTTCTTGCATCTTTTTCCAAGTCCATGTCTAGTAGTTATAGCGATTCACAAAATAGAGAGGAGGTTGTCGAAGTTGAAGAAGAATAAACAGAGCAAATAGTTTCTGAGCATCCAACCATCTCTGGTGAGAAGGCCGCCGGAGAAGAAGAAGGAGTAGAAGGAGGAGAAGAGGAATCGTCCTCTCGAACCGCGGCCAGACGTCAAACCAGGATGAGGGGCCAAGGGCCGTACGGGTGCATCTCCAATTTGACCCCGGAAAAAGCCAAAAACATCTGTATAAGATACAGCATCCCTTACTCCTCTGACAACATTAAAGTATCACACGGCCAATTCCAGTTTGCCTGTGACCCCCCTCCAGGATTCTGCGCCATATACGAGGCGCAACTGAAAGAGGGGTTGAGATTTCCCTTCGACCCGTGTCTAATCAAGGTTCTTCGACATTACAGTATCAGCGTTCCACAGCTTGCTCCAAATGGCATTAGGAGCGTTATGGGATTCGCGCTAGCGTGTCGAATCGCCAAGGTCGAATTCTCGGTCCGTTTGTTCCGTCAATACTACGCCCTATCGAGCTTGCAGGATGCGGGATGGTATACTTTCCAGAAACGCCCTTTGGCATCGGAGTTTGTGAGGAAAGTAACCTCATCTCAGGGGGAATGGAAGCCCCAATTTTTCTTTATTCGACACGGGTTGGTGGACATCGATGTCCATACTTGGTATAGAAGGCCGTTGAAGTGGCATGATAGGCTCGACTCGGATATCCCCAGCAGGTGCGGGATTATTGAGAGCGTCCACCCTGAGGTCGCCACTCGAAAGCTGCACTCCCTATATCCTTATGCCGACATCGAGACGGCCGGTCCGGGCGCCTTCCTCGAACTCGATGAGGATGTTCACATTTTATGTAGGACTTTTATTCATTCTGTTGAGCTGTAACATGAGCATTTTGTACTTTCTTTGTGTTCATTTCATATCGATCGTATTCTGATGTCGGTTTTTCCCTGTGCGCAGTGGAGTTTTTCTCAAAGATGGATGCTTTGGGTAAAATGCCCGACCCCAAGAAAACCGATCCCAAGAAGATTCAGGAGATCGTCGGGATCAAGTCAAAGAAACCGGCATCTGGTACCACATCTGCGGGACAGAGGGGGTCATCCTGATCTGCTACCCCCGTATCAACATCTGAGATTCTGAGAGATCAACCCGACAAGGCAAGGGTGACGGAGCAGACAGAAAGGGACCTCGTTTCGAGGAAGCGCCAGAAGACCATGGAGGTGCGACATGGGGTGGGGAAGGAGACCCGTAACCTTGCACCTCCAAATTCCACCGATCCGATCCCCGAGACAAGTGTGGCAGAGATGGAGGCCATGACACCGGAGGAGCTACACGACCTTATAATGAAGAGTCATCGAGTTGTGAGTCTTCTTTTATTTCTTTTGCAGTTTCGTGATTTTTTGTCTGTCTTCGATGTTAATAATATTCCTTATTGCAGACTCGACTCGCCACCAAAGTAGCTTTGAATAGAATCGAGTCTCCATCGGCAGCTCTGGAGGAGCAGAAAGAGACTATCACAAAACTGACCTCGGAGATCGAGAAGCTGAAGGCCAAGGCCAACAAGTTGGATGATCGCCGCTTGAAGCTGGAGTCTGATCTGTCTAAAGCTCGGGAGGACATAGCCGAAAGGGATGTCGAGTTAGCAGCGGTGAAGTCAGAGCTGACACAGGTGAAGTCGGAGCTCGAGGGGACGAAAATCGATCTGGCAGAGGCGGTTAAGGCTCCTACCAACGTCCAGTCCCTACTTGATGATTTAACGACTCGTGCGGAAACCGCCAAGCTGGACTTCTTGGCCTCAAAGGAGCTCGAAGATGACCTGACGCTGCTTATGACTCAGGGCATGAAAGGGGGTTTACCATGGCCATTGACCAAGTCAAAGAGGTCGATCCAAACTTTGACGTGTCTGCCATTTTGAAACCCTACCTATATGATCCAGAGGCCGTTCCTCGTTACGGGCGATATTTCAATGAGTTCAAGACCGGCGTCTCCTTATATGAGAAGTACGTGACCCCTGCCTTAGACAATGATGGTGCAGAAAACGTCGAGCCTGAAGAACAAGCCGATCCCAATGCTTCGACCTCGAACCAGCCTGCCGCCTGATGCTATTTTCTCTGTCTCTTTAAGTACTTCGATTCAATTTGGTTGTAATAACTTTTTATGATTTTATTTGTCTGAACTTGCATTGTGTCTATCCGATCTTGTAAATTCTGACATTTCAATTTTGCATTTTGATCTTCAGATTTGAATCTATGCTTTTAATTGAATGTTTTTGTTTCTTATTGATCGTTTGTTCAGGGTGTAGTGGTGTAGTCCCTTTGAACTTAATTCCCTCGAAAATGTTGCCTTATGGGGTGTAGTCCTTCGGACTTAATTCCCCTGCTGGCCCTTCGAAGTGTAGTACGAGTTCATGACTCGTGGTACACTTGAATATGAGTCGACCTATCAGGCTTATATGGGCATCGAATTTAAGAAGTTCATACTCGACTGTCGCACATCGTGGTGCTTGTGATTTGGTCGAGTTGGGTATCCAATGTGGGATTTTCCGCCTGCCTTGCATCGTGGCTTGTTGGCAGGTTGGGAGTGATATAAGCACTGTCAGTGACTTGGCTTTTTCCCATTTTGCTATAATTCCATCGAGTCGATAGTGCGTAGCTCGGAAGTGATTTAAGCATTGTCAGTGACTTGGCATTTTTCACTTTTCCGATTTAACTCCCTCGTGTCGAGGTCTCTTGTTGGTGTCGATTTTTGGTCTTTTTTCTTCCAGCCTCCTTTTCTTTTTTACATGAGCGTGTACGTTAAGCATAATTTAGAAAAGAAAATTACTTGAATAAAAGGCATTAAAAGCAACTGTCACATCGACATATTACAAGTAACTAAAAATTGCAGTTGTGAACGCCATAAATTGAATAATCAGCTTAAACGTAGTATTTCCGGAGATTGGTGGCGTGCCAGGTCCGTGGCACTGTGCTGCCGTCCGATCTCCCCAACTGATACGACCCTTTTGGGTGCACCTTCAGAATTTTATATGGTCCTTCCCAATTCGGCTCGAGCTTGCCTATTGGGTCCTGCCTGCTGGCTTCGTTCTTCCTCAACACGAGGTCCCCCACTTGGAAATATTTGTACTTTACCCTCGCATTATAATATTGTGATATCTTTCTTTTATAATTCGCCATTCGATATGCCGCAACCTCTCTCTTCTCTTCAACGTTATCCTTCTCTTGAAGCAGGTCGGTGGCGTTCGTTTCAACGTTATATGCCAGAATTCGAGGTGAGGCCAGTCCGATCTCCGCAGGTATCACTGCTTCGCATCCATAAGCCATAGCGAATGGAGTCTCCTGGGTAGCTGAATTGGGTGCTGTTCGATACGACCACAGTATGTTGGGTAACTGAGCTGCCCAATCTCGACCCTCGTCTTCCAACCGTTTCTTCAACCCAAACTTGATTTGTCTGTTTGTCTACTCGACCTGTCCATTGGACTGAGGTCGAGCCACCGATGTCGTTCTATGTTCGATCTTGAACTCTTTGAGCCAATCCTGCACGCGATCATCTAGAAATTGAGTCCCATTATCCGATATCAGATACTTGGGAATTCCAAACCGGCACAAAATGTTTTCCCACAGAAACTTCTTGATGGTCTGAGCTCTGATGTCAGTTAGAGCCTTGGCCTCGACCCATTTCGTGAAATAATCAACCGCGACTACAACATACTTGAAATTGCCCGGAGCTCGAGGCAAAGGCCCGACTATATCGACCCCCCACTCATCGAACGGCCATACCGACTCGATGGCGTTCATTTCTTGCGCCTGTTGATGGGTCACTACATCGTGTACCTGACAAGCCCTGCATCTCATCACCAATCGATTGGCGTCCTTTTGCATTGTTGGCCAAAAATATCCTGCCAGCTTGCATTTTCTTGCCAACATCCGAGCTCCGCAATGGTTACCACAAACCCCTCGATGTATCTCTTCGAGTAGATAAGCCCCCTCGTCTTCCGATGCGCAACGCATCCAAGGTGTTACGAATGATTTTCGATATAGCACATAGTCAAACAAAGCGTACCTCGAGGCTTGCAGTCTGATTTTTCTGGCCAGAGACTTATCAGATGGGAGAATTCCGTCCTTTAAGAATAATGCTATCGGATCCATCCATGTCGATCCTTGAACCACTGGTTGCACATCAACCTCGTTATAGCTTCGCTCCGCTAGCATTTCCACCAGAACTTTCTTCTTCGACTTGAAATTCGATGCGAGTTTAGACAACGCATCGGCCCATTTATTCTCACTTCGGGGCACCTGATCAATACGAATCGTTTTGAACTTTGACATCAGTCCCTGAACCACTCTCAAATAGTTCTTCATAGATTCTTCCTTGGCCTCATACTCGCCTCGTATGTGATTCACTACGAGTTGAGAGTCACTGTAAACTAGGAGGTTCTCGACTCCCAATTTCAAAGCCAGCTTTAGACCTGTGATCATCGCCTCATACTCGGCTTCGTTGTTTGTAGCTTTGAATTCGAACCGCAGTGCATAAGGAAACTCTTCTCCCTTAGGACTGACCAATAATAAACCAGCCCCAGCTCCTTCTCTACTCGAGGCACCATCGACATGGATGGTCCTCTGCTCATCTGATGACTGCTTATCCTGTTCCAGCTGAATTGACAATCCTTCTGCTATGAAGTCCGCTAGAGCTTGACCCTTAATGGCTGTACGAGGCAGAAACTCGATATCGTATTCAGCTAGCTCGACAACCCACTTGGCCAATCGACCCGATGTCTCGGGCTTTGCTAAAATCTTCTTCAGAGGCTGTTCGGTGACCACAGCGATGGGGTGTGCTTGGAAGTAAGGTTTCAATTTCCTTGATGCATGAACCAAACTTAATGCCAATTTTTCAGCCGGTGTGTATCTGATCTCTGGTCCATGCAACGCCTTGCTTACGAAATACACTGGGATCTGACCCTGGTCTCCATCTCGTAACCAATGCGGCACTCACTGCCTCATCACAGACTGCTAGATAAACCAGGAGTCTCTCTCTTTCTCGAGGTGAGGACAGTGTGGGTAAATCAGATAGATACTCCTTCAAATCATCGAAGGCTTTTTGACACTTCTCGCCCCACTGGAATGGACTCGCTTTCTTTAATATCTTGAAGAATGGTAGGGCCCTTTGTGCTGATACCGATAAGAATCGATTGAGGGCCGCCATCCGACCCGTTAATCGCTGCACTTCCTTTACGTTACGAGGCGTAGGCATGTTCCTGAGGGCCTCGATTTTATCCGGATTAGCTCTGATCCCTTCTCTCGATATCATATACCCCAAAAACTTTCCGGATCGAACTCCGAAGGTACACTTCTTTGGGTTAAGCTTCATGTTTGCGGCCCGTAGTACCTCAAAGACCTCTTTGACATCGACAAGAAACTGCCCTATGGACTTGCTCTTGATTAATAAATCATCAACATAAACCTCCATATTTAGACCTATTTGCTCCTCGAAAATTTTATTGACGGCTCTCTGATAGGTGGCCCCTGCATTCTTCAGACCAAACGGCATTGTTACAAAGCAAAACGTACCAAATTCTGTGATAAACGCGGTTTTTTCCGGCATTGATAATACCCCCTATACGCATCGAGAAAACCAAATACTTCGAAGCCCAGTGTCGAGTCGACCAGCTGATCAATCTTTGGAAGTGGGTATGAATCTTTGGGGCATGCCTTGTTGAGATCTGTAAAGTCGACGCACATTCGCCAGCTCTGAACTGGCTTCTTAACCAACAATGGATTAGCTAACCAGTCCGGATAGAATATCTCCTTCACGATCCCAGCAACTAGTAACTTGTCAACTTCTTTCTTTACTGCTTCTTTCCTTTCAGGAGCAAGGTTCCTCTTCTTTTGCCGTATCGGCTTCTTTTTTGGGTCGACGTTGAGTCGATGCACTGCTATGTCCGCCGATAGACCTGGCATGTCATCTGCCTTCCAAGCGAAAACGTCTCGATACTCAGCTAGGAGGTCGACCAAGGCTTTCATGTCAGGGTGTGGTATCCACTTCCCAATCTGGACCCCTTGGCCCTCTTCCTCCTTCCACACTCGAACCTCCTCTGTCGGGTCGGCGGACACCCAGCTCCGATCTTCCTCTTCCTCAGGTATCAACTCCTCAACCAGCACCTGCCCTACCCTTTTTCCTTTAATCGTAACCAGGCTACAGCTCCTGGCTACCTCGATGTCTCATTTGACTTCATGGGTCCCATACCAGGTGGGGAACTTCATGCTGTTGTGGAATGTCGAGATGATGGCTCTGAGATCATATAAAGCTGGTCGACCTAATATCGCGTTGTATCCTGAAGGGGCCTTAACTACGACATAGGTCATTTCCATTGTTCGACCTTTTTCCCCATCTCCGATCGTAGTTAACAAATTGATCGGGGTGGATGGCTTGCCCTGTAAACCCAAATAAAGGGGTAGATAACGGAACAATGTCTTCATCTTTCAACCTCATGGCTTTGAAGGCTGAGTAGTAGAGGATATTGACGGCGCTCCCACTGTCGACACAAACTCTTTTTATTCGACCTCGGATTATCACCGCCTCGATCACCAATCCCTCTCTATGACTGTGGGAACTCGGAACGTCATCCTTGGGTCCGTAACCTACTTCCGTCGTAAACTTCATCTTCTTTGACTCCCTCGATCTGTCCGATGAATACCGACTGGATCGAGGTCGATCCGACTCGTGTTCTGCAACAATTGTGTTAACGTCGTACCCGACGCGATTGTCCCGATGAGGATCTCGGTTCTGATCTTCCCGATGGTCATCCCGACGGTTATCCCTGGATGTCGGTTCAGATGACCTGTCTCGGCGGCTCCGATTGTCACGAC
Source organism: Gentiana dahurica var. dahurica (assembly GCA_024500145.1). NCBI lineage: Eukaryota > Viridiplantae > Streptophyta > Magnoliopsida > Gentianales > Gentianaceae > Gentiana > Gentiana dahurica. Next base: position 78,576,549 of record CM044898.1, on the reverse strand, counting down.
GCGGAGATCGATCCTTCTTTCCGTTATAGATCTTTCTCTTATACTCACGACGGCCCTTTGGCTCGTCCTTTTCTGACCTATCAATCACTTCATCCAGTCTACCCTCTTGGATACAGGTGTCGATGTCTCTCTTCAAATCGAAGCATTCCTCTGTGTCATGCCCCACATCTCTGTGATAGTCACAGTACTTGTGGGTATTTTTCCTTTTCTCTGGGTCCTTTGACATCGGCCTGGGCGTCCGAGTAATGTTCTTTTTGATCATAATTGCCAATACCTCACCTCGAGATCGGTTGAGGGGTATAAAATCTCGGTCATTCAAATTCCCTTTCTTTCCCAGACGATCCGATATTGGAGCTGTCAGACGATCAAACACATTGGACTTGCTTTTTTCGTTCCGACTCCTAGGCTGACCCTTGGTCTGGCTTCGGGAGTCGTTCCTTGTATTGAGGCCAAGTGAAATGGTGTGTAGACGCACTGCCTCTTCACCTTGGCAAAACTTATGGACTATGTTCACACATTCATCCATATCATTTGGCATCTTCTTAGACAACTTATCATACAACTTCATATTTCGCAGACCTCCAACAAAAGCATTAACCTGCAGCGCGTCACTAGCATTATGCACTTTCATGGCCTCAAGATTAAAACGTCTCATGAAGTCGATAGTCGACTCCCCTTTCTCTTGCTTGATATTCATGAGGTGTGTAGCACTGAGGTGGAACTTCTTATTCCCAATGAAAGCATCTCGGAATTTTCGTCCCAGCTGTAAAAAACTTGAGATCGACCCGGGGCGTAGCTTGTGGAACCACTCTCGAGCTCAACCTGTGAGCAGCGTGTCGAAGGCACGACACTTCATGGCATCATTTGCGTTCCTCAACCTCATCAATGATATATATCGATATAGATGGTCCTCCGGGTCCGTAGTACCGTCATAAGGTTCCATCTTGGGCGGTTTGAATGACTCAGGCATTGTGTATATCTCTATCTGGGGACTAAATGGCGATTCGAGCCATTCTGTGACCTGTTCCTTCCCTACTATGCGGTTGAACTCATTTCGGATACTCTCCTCGACCTGTCGCTGTTGGCTTTCTTGTCCAGGACGTCTGTGGGCGTTAGTCACGCTGATTTCAATTGCGTCTTCCTCACGTTCTTCATGAGGTTCGACAGGCCTCTTCCCCTAGCCTTATCAGCCTCCTTACGACTCAGAGGGTCCAACAAATGTTCTTCAGGGGGATTACAGATTCCCTTACCTATGAATGCCGATGCCACCACCATTTTCAGGGCGTCTTCATCTAAAGATGCTAAGTGATCTGCCATATCCTGTAGCTGCGGGGGAAGCTGAGGTCTGGGTGGATCGGCAACCGTGGGCCTAGATCCAGTGGGGACTTCTTGAATCTGAGATGGAACCCCTGCTGGATCTATATCTGTGTGCTCCTCGATCTGCATGTTCTTGCTGTTCGCCGGTTTATTCCTTACTGGTGGTGCCATACGATTTCTTTACCAACTCACCGGTAGAAGGCCCTCCTTCTAGCGCCAAATGATGATGCTAAATAATGCACCTCCTGTAAACCCGGGCCACGTGTAATCTAAGGGTGAGCTGTAAATGGATCGAATGACTGAAAGTGAATAAAAGATGGTGTTTTTGGTGTTTTATGGATGAGTCCAAGAATGTATATTGGATTGCCTACGTATCCTGTGTAATGTCCAGGAATCAAGCCTTACGTAGTTCCTGGAATGATGTATTTATAGGCACATGCCCTTCTTCTGCCCTAAGTTTGGGGCGGTTGGGTCTATTGACGTCATTACCCTTAAATGGGCCTTGCCTCCTTGCCCAAGTAACCTATTGGATGTGGGCCCAGGAGCCTAGACTGAAGTCTATGGTAACGGGTCGATAAACACCGACCTGGGTGTTCGAGTTCGGACACTTGCAGAATCTCCCCTGAGCAACGGCCTTCACTCAAGGCTCGTATCGATCCGACGTGGATAACCAACACAGACTTTTCCGCGTGCCAGCTGGACCAATCAGATAACTCCACGTGGAGGAGTTAATCCCCGTATCATCACCCCACGTAGGTACCCTCTACCGACAGTCCGGATAAGACTATCACACCCTAAGGTGTTCTGGGCGCATTATTGGTGTTTTAATCAAGAGACCCTAAACTCTGATTAAGTTCACCACGGACTAACTGTTTAAGTTTATCTCCACTAACTCAATCCTCACGTGCAATCCATACACTGAGTTAAGTGGTTACATACAGATATACTTAGGGTTTGCTGCAGTGTATTACTTTACAAGCACAAAGCAAGTAACTAAGGTGAGATAAATTCTGTCATCCATTATTAAAAACAATTACACAAATTGTCTTTCGGGCACTACACCTAATAGCGTCATGTGGATGACTTGTTCTTGACTGCTTTCTGTGGTAGTGATTGGGCCACCTACCCCTTGACTAGGCGTTCTGTCACCGGTTATTTGGTGTTTTTGGGTCGTTCCCCTGTCTCTTGGAAGACCAAGAAGCAACCTACGGTGTCCCGGTCATCTGCCGAGGCTGAGTATCGTTTTATGGCGGTTGTCACTTGTGAGCTAAAATGGCTCAAGTCTTTGTTATCTTCTCTTGGTGTCTTGCATCCTCAGCCTATGCGGTTGTTTTGTGATAGTCAGTCGGCGCTTCATATTGCTAAGAATCCCGTCTTTCATGATCGTACCAAGCACATTGAAGTTGATTGTCATTTTGTTCGCTATGAGTTGTTGTCCGGCAATTTAGCGCCATCTTATGTTCCTACCACGCACCAGCTGGCTGATATTTTGACAAAGACTCTCGGCAGGCAACAGTTTCGTTTTCTCTTAGGCAAGTTGGGCATTTGTGATTTACATGCTCCAACTTGAGGGGCGCGTGGAAATATATTATGGTAATATATGCATGTAAGGGTATATTTGTACAATTACGATATTTTGGATTTAGGGTTTTGGTGATCATTATACTATAAATACTTGACTATTGTTAATAAACAAATCATCTTTTTTTCCCAATTGTGTTCTGTTTAACCAAAAAAAAAAAAAAAACAACAACAACCATTAAAAGACCAATCTACAACATGCCTACGTTAAATCTTTTTCTGAAATCGCCAACATTAAATATAATAGGATAACAATGCAAACATCTATCTATTAATTAAAATTTAATAAAAATGCAAACACTCATCCAAGCAATACGTATTTAATACAAATGCAAAGAGTAAATTGCATATTTAGTCCCATATCTTTCCCAAAAAAGATGGACTTTGCCCTCATCTTTGATTTTGGTTTGACCGATTTCTTATCTTTTAAATCATTTGCAACTTTGGTCCATTTAACACCCAGTCAACAAAAATGACGGAAAACTTGTGCGCATCCTTCACGCGCCGTTAGCATTTTAAAATATTATTATTTTAATCAATTTCCAAAGAAAAAAATTTATAAAAAAATAAATAAATTATCCCATTAATGTTACTAACGTATAGCGTGTAAAACAAGACCTTTTTCCACCATTCTTCCTCCAGTCGTTTTTCGTTCATCTTTCTCATCATTAACGTAGCTCGACTTTAGGGGTTTATCCCCAATTTAATCTTCTTTAAATCAATCCTCTAATCTATATTGCAAATTACCAAATCGTTTTCCAAGAAGAATGATTAGAGGAATGATTTATAGAAGATGAAATTAGGGATAAACCACTAAATTCGAGCTACATTATGGCTGAGAACGATTAAAGGCTGAGAAAGATGAACGAAAAACGACGGGAGGAAGAATGGTGAAAAAATATTTTGTTTTACACCTAATACGGTAATAACATTAATGGGACAATTTATTTAATTTTTTATAATTTTTTTGTGGGAAATTGATTAAAATAATAATATTTTTAAATGCTAAGAACGCGTGAAAGATACGCATTGGTTTTCCGTCAATTTTTTTTGTTGATTGGTTGTTAAATAGATCAAAATTGCAAAAGATTTAAAAGATAAGGGACCGGTCAAACCAAAATCAAAGATGAGGGCTAAGTCCCTCCTTTCTGGAAAAGATAGGGGACTAAAGCTGCTATTTACTCCAAATGCAAACACTTATCCGGGTCTCTATTTCTTTTCTTTAATTTTTTTCCCTCTTTTTTTTGAGTGGAATTTTTTCCCCTCTCATTTCTCATCCTACGACAATTTAAACCTAATAGTAATAGGTATTCAACTTTGAAATCTATGATACGGAACCTGACACGGTCCCATTATCCCCGGTCAACTCGTCTGAGGACATAAGTCAAACTCTTTCCCTGAGCATAAGCGCGCGACGTCGCCAACTTCTTGGCCATCCCGCCATCCTCATAAGCATAAGGGGGCCGCCCCGCAGCACTGCGGGCCCATTCCTATGAGAATATCAGTTAATGGAAAGTTCATAAGCTTAGATAGAATGCGAGGCCAACTGCCATCTGTCGGGCATCGGCGCCGCTTGCACGAGTAGTCTTTTATAGCTTTATCATTTCCCTATAAATACCCCCACTGTGACATTAATGAATATACAGAACAACTTTTGTGCATTTATTTCTATCAGCACTGTTCTCTCTCTCTCTCTCGCATTTATTGTTTTCATATTACCACCGCGAGCTCATCACCAACCTAGATTAAACGCCACCGTCCGACGGCGATAACCTCATCGATCGGAGCACCACGAAGAGGCCAGATATCCCACGTCCAAGTCTTCCTTCCAAACTACCTGACGGAAACGGACCCGTCAATTGGCTCCGTTACCGGGAAACGTTTTCTTCAAAGGATTCAACACCTTCGTGGACTCCATAGTTGCTCAGCTTGTGCCGATCTCCGTCTCCCTTGTATAACAGGTTTGTTATTCCAGTTTATCATCATCAAATCGGTTATCTTTGTCTTCACAGTCCGTTGAAAAATAGCTCATGTGTTTATGTAGACTATCCCAATCTTGCGTTTGAAGATTCACCACTATTGGGATAATCTTATATGAACCGCTAAGAAACGGCTGTGGTTAGCGTTTTTCCGATTTGTATGATGATCGGGACGGTGTGAACGCCATAAAATTCGACTTGTAGCATATCTGTGTTGGGATCGATTGCTTGTAGGAGGGTAAAAGGTTCATCGGATGTTGCGCACATAAAATCTGACAGCAGATCACGTCACATCACGTCACATCAACTACCTTTTGAAAAGGATACTAGAGTTGGCTTGTGTCGAGGCAATAATCCCACTTGCTACCTTGGAAAGCTTGTTGTCAGACTTGCATCGGACCTCCCATCATGGCTAACCCTTCGCCTAACCCCGTCACACCCAACCCGGCAGAAAAGCAGATCGCCCCAACGAGGTCTCATGAGAGCGACCCCGCCCGTACAACCGTCGATTACCGCGAGTTCTTAGAGTTAAGAAAGAAAAACACTCAGTTAGAGGCAGAGCTCGCCCAAAGACAGATTAACACCGAGGCCCAGACAAAGAGGCCCCCGCCCCGCTGGTTCCTAGCGAGGCTGATCTGCAAAAATAAAGAGTTATGGTGAATACGCGGCGAAAATGAAGGCAGCCAACGAGATCTTAATCTCCGCCGGCCAGCCCGCGCTAGCAATTGATCCTCCCCCAACCGTAGAGGGCATGAACGCCGGACCTAACGTCATCGCCCCTCCGTGGAAAGGGCCAAACATGGGGGAAACAACGCGAGCTCAGCGTCACGAGCATCGAGGGGAAAGCGTATCCTCCTCTCGGCACGGTGAATACAGCCAAACTAGAATATCGGCGCACGACCGCCTGGGAAAACGTAGAGCTTTACCATCACCACCGAGGGATGAAGATAAAAGAACGCGAGGCAACGTGAGACGGAGACTGGGCCCCCTCCGTGAAAATCCCCGGGACATTATCCTAAGGAGAAGAGCACGGGCCGAAACAGAAAGGCCCAGCAGTGACGAGGACGATGCCCACTCTCAGGACGCACCTCGAACCCAGACCAACCAGCGATTCGAAGATCTCAGGTTGATGGTTCTGGAGATGAAAAAGAATAAACGAGAAGAGGATAAGGTACCTAGCGCTGCTATGGATGCACTTTCAGACTCGCTCATAGCGGGCCTCCCGCGACGCCGAGTCTCCAACATCAACATAACAGATTATCAGGGTAAGTCAGACCCATACGAATGGATAGCCTCGTTCGAGAGCAAAATGATGCTCACTACTCACCATAGCGCGGCCTGGTGCGTGGCTATGGTGGGTTGCATGAAAGATAGAGCCTCTACATGGCTTCGCAAATTGCCAGCCAGATCAGTTAACAGCTGGGAGGATATGCGGACAAAGTTCCTGAAGAATTCAAGACAGCGCATAGACCTCGCAAGACCACAACCGATCTGTTTTTGATAAAGCAGGACACTGGGGAGTCCGCCCGGTCGTATTACGAGAAATTCGTCCAAGTTTACGATCAAACGCGGGACGAGCCCGAACCCACGGTCATGATGGCATTCTTAACTGGACTGGTGGGCGGCGAACTTAAGACACACTTAACGATGCACGCTCCGACCAACTTGAGGGACATGTTGGAACAGGCCCGGAAGTTTACTACCGTCGAGGTCATCCCCGCCAGAAACCGGGGCCTTCAATCTGATCCCACGGCCCCGTCCAATAGTACTCGAGGCCGATCCCCAAAGAAAGGAGGAGTCCGTCAATCCGGCGAAAGAACGGACGACCGTGATTTCAAAAGGCCGCAAAAGTTCGACGTAAAAGATTACATTCCGCTGAATGCCCGACCGTCGGCGATCCTGAACGAAATTTCGGAACACATCCGGAAGCCCCGCGACAATCGTAGCGAAGACAGCGTTCGTAAAGCGGACACAAGCAAATTCTGTGAGTTTCATAATTATCACGGCCATAACACGGATGATTGTTTTTCCTCGATAAAGATCCTAGACAAAATGGCCCGGGAGGAAAGTTAGACCGATTCAAATTGGCGGCGGTGCCAACCAGAGACTCGTCGCGGCCCAGTATGAGCGCGAGCTTAATGTCATCCACGAAAGCCCGCCTAGCAACAGGCAGATAAAAGAACAGATCAACTCGATCAACGAATTTGGACGTGAGCGGCCTAGAACTCTGCGACCAGATGAAGAGGCCCTGACTTTCACAAAGAGCGAGCTTAGCTTTGTTACGGGAGCAATGGAGATGCCCCTCATAATCAAAATCGGGATCGGCAAGTGCGGGGTTAACAGAGTCCTGGTGGATATAGGTGCCGCCAGAGACATCATCTATCTTGACTGCCTCAAAGGTTTGAATTTCACCGAGGCCAATCTGAAACCGTACCTAGGCTCGCTAGAGGGTTTTACCAACCATGAGGTAAAAGTTAAAGGAATGATTGACCTGGAGGTCCGCATCGGAGACTTCGAGCCCTTCCGGATCGAAAAAATAGAATTTCTGGTGGTCGATCTGCCAGCTCGCTACCACATGATCCTGGGCATACCTGCGATGCGCAAATTTCAGATGGTGTCTTCCATTCCGCATCAAAGGGTCAAATTTTATACAGAAAATGGCAAGATAGGCCAGGCGATTAGCCGACCACAGACTTATCTTGACCACTTGGTAAAATCAAAGGCAGGGTGGAAAAGGGCACGGGAGCCCGAAGTCCAAGGTGTGCTAGGACAAGCTCATGCTACACCTCCCGTCGCACCAGCAGGGACTAACCCCATCACGAATTCAATAAGTCTGTTGGAAGAAGCTCTAGTAATAATCGATACAGCTGAGATCCCAAGTACCGCCGGGCGACTCAACCCCCGGATAAGTGAGTCCATGGCCGAGTTAGAGGCGAGCGCTAAGAAAAGAGCGCTGGAAGCCCATATCGAGCGGGGACAAGGCACGAACAGCCCTCCGCCGCTTAAGAAACAACAAAAGGAAATTGTATGCGACACATTGCAGATACGAGATGATCCAAGCATTGAAGCAGAGGGGGAGCTCGTCGAGGTAATCATCAATGAGAGATACCCCGACCAAAAGATCAAAGTCGGGGCGCACCTCAGCGAGGCCGATATGTCCGCACTGATCAACGTGCTGAAAGAGAACCTGGAGGCCTTTGCTTGGGAGGTCACTGACATGCGAGGCGTCGACCCTGAGGTCGCACTCCACCGTCTTAACGTGAATCCCCACTTCAAGCCAATTCAGCAGCGGGCTCGCCAATTTTCAACCGCAAAGGAAGAGGTTGTAAAAATTGAGATCACAAAACTACTTGCGGCGGAGATCATTGAAGAACTACAATATCCTACTTGGCTAGCCAACGTCGTTATGGTTTTGAAGCACAACGGCAAGTGGCGAATGTGCGTAGATTTCACCGACTTGAACAAAGCCTGCCCCAAGGATCCCTATGAGCTACCCCGCATAGACAGAATGGTAGATCGGATAGCGGGTTTTGAAATCCTCAGTTTCATCGACGCCTATTCTGGATACCATCAGGTCCGTATGGCCGGGGACGAAAGACAACTTACTGCTTTCAGAGCTGGAGGCGGCATGTATTATTACAAAATGATGCCCTTCGGCCTGAAGAATGCGGGTTCAACATTCCAGAGGATGATCAACCGGGTCTTCCACACTCAAATCGGCCGCAATATGGAGGCTTACATAGATGACATGGTCATCAAATCCAGCATATGCGACTTCATAGCAGATTTGAGGGAAACTTTCGCGAACGTGCGAAAAAACAACATGAAGCTAAACCCAGTCAAATGCACGTTTGGGGTCAAAGCTAGAAAATTCTTAGGCTTCATGGTCACACAGCGCGGCATTAAAGCAAATCCTGAAAAAATCAGAGCCATTCTGGACATGGCGCCTCCAACGACTGTGAAAGAGGTTTAGAGGTTGAATGGAAGGATAACCGCTCTGGGGCGGTTCATTTCGAAATCGGCAGACAGGTGCCTTCCTTTTTATAAAGTTTTGAAAGGCGGCAAGGGGTTTGAATGGACTGGAGAATGCACTGAAGCCTTTGAAGAGCTCAAGCAATACCTGGTCAGCCCGCCTCTTTTAGTAAGTCCTATCATAGGCGACCAGCTTTATTTATATTTGGCGGCTTCAGATAGGGCTGTCGCCGCAGTTCTTGTAAAGGAAGAGGGGACTCCTGAGAAGCCCATTCAAAAGCCCATTTACTATGTTTCGAAGGCTCTCAGTCCTGTGGAAGGTCGGTATTTTAATGCAGAAAAATTGGCTTACTCTCTTGTCATAGCAGCTAGAAAGCTCCGTGCATATTTTTCATCACATACGATCATTGTACTATCGGATAGTCCGCTGCGTCAGGTTTTACATAAGCCAGACCTTGCCGGTCGTCTCCAGAAATGGGCAATTGAGCTCACTGAATTCGACATCAAGTACGAGCCTCGAAGGGCAATCAAGGCACAGGCCCTGGCCGAGTTCGTTCTTGAAGCAAGCTTCCGAGAGCCCTCGACAACACAACCCACTTCCCCTTCGACCAACTCGCCCGACAAACCGGCTCCTAGCGGCCCCATGAGGCCCAGCCACTGTTGGCAGTTGTTCGTTGACGGCGCTAGTGGAATTGGAGCTTGCGGGGCCGGCATCGTCTTGCTCGAGCCGGGAACGTCCGAAGAAATTGAGAAAGCACTTCGCTTCGATTTCACGGCATCAAACAACCAAGCTGAATATGAGGCAGTCATCGCAGGCCTTGAGCTCGCCCTCGCAATGAGAGTTGAGAACATACACGTCTTTTGCGACTCACAACTGGTTGTCAATCAAGTGAATGGAGGTTATAAGATTTATTGTTCGAAACTGCAGCAGTACATCGACCTGGTCCAGAAATTACGTCGTCAGTTCGGATATTGCGAGCTCTCTTATATACCACACACTCAGAATTTGAGGGCAGACTATTTATCCAAGTTATCCGACGCTGACGCGGCGCTCGCTCCTGACATCCCTTTGGAATACCTCGAGGAACCTTCTATCAACAGATGCGAGGTCATGGATATTCAACCCTCCTCACGCTGCTGGATCGATGAGGTCAAGGATTATATTGAGCATGGAGTTTTGCCTTCAGACAAGATAGAGGCGAGAACCTTGGCTCGCCGAGCAGCAAGATATGTCTTGCAAAATGGGATACTTTACAGGCGCTCTTTCTCCAAACCTCTGCTCCGCTGTGTCAGGCCGGAGCAAGTAGAGGGTATCCTCCATGAGCTTCATCAAGGAGTGTGCGGCGGGCATCCAGCCTGTCGAACCCTCGCAGAAAGGGCGATCACCGCAGGATACTACTGGCCTACCTTGTTGAGGGATGCGGATATATTCGTTAGGGAATGCGACCCCTGTCAAAGGTACGCTGATATACCCAGGTTACCCTCAGTAGAGCAGAGCATCGTCACCGCTTCATGGCCTTTCGAAATGTGGGGCATCGACCTCGTCGGTCCAATGCCTAAAGGGCGCGGAGGATGCGAGTACATAGTAGTAGCGGCTGATTATTACACCAAATGGACAGAGGCGAAGCCCCTCAGAGAGATCGCCACCACCCAGGTCATCTATTTTTTAATGGATCAAGTGTGGACTCGTTTCGGGGTACCTCGCATCATCATATCTGACCATGGACCGCAGTTCAGGACGGAATTCGACGAGTTTTGTAAAGAGCATGGCGTCATTCATGCGACGTCTTCGGTCAGCTATCCTCAAAGTAATGGTCAGGCAGAGAACGCAAACAAACAAGTGCTCAGAGGCCTGAAACGCACTCTATGCGGAAAGAAAGGCAGGTGGGTAGATGAGCTGCCCGCAATCTTATGGTCGCTCCGGACCGCCAAAAAGTCCACCACAGGAGAAACCCCATTCTCCCTGACTTATGGTTCGGAGGCGATGACACCAGTGGAGATGTCTCTACCTAGCATCAGAGTGTCGCATTTCAACGAGGACACCAACGAACGATCGCGTGAGTTTGAGCTCGACATGCTCGAAGAAAAAAGACTGCAAGCGGCCACCCGTTTGGCTAACTTCAAGATGGCCGCTAAGCGACATCACGATAAGAAGGTACGCCACCATTTTTTCAAGGCAGGAGATTTCGTATTAATTAAATGTGAAGCCGCCGGCCGCAAACCCAAAAAGTTAGACAGCAATTGGGAGGACCCCTTCAGATCTCTCGCGAGCTAAAGAAGGGGACATATTATCTCAAAGACAGGAATGGCCGTGAATATGAGAATACTTGGCACGCCGACAACCTCAAGAGATATTACATATAGTCCTCTCGTTTTTTGGAAGTTTTTTGTTCCTTGTGTATATATTTTTCTTCCTTTTTGCGCAAAAAAAAAAAAAAAAAAAGGGAGTAGGGGGACTGTGCCCAGCGCCGCCCCGACCCCGCGCACAGGCTTGTGTATTTTTGGGTTAGCAAAAACAAAAACAACTCAAAATACCAAAGCAGAGAACAAAGGCATAAAACGAAATGGCCATGCAGCGGCCCCAATGTGCACAGGAAAAAAGGATCAAAGTTAACAGGGTGGCGAGCCCCACATCTGCCGGAAACAAAAGTTAATATTACAAACCAACAAAGTTTTTATCAATAACAAAAGGAGAATCAAACGCTTCCGAAATCAAGGCCAGCTTGCGAATCTCCCGGCTGTGCCCCCTCCTTACCTCCTGGAGCTGCCTGATCCCCCTCTGTATTGGCCCCATCCAAGATCGCCTGCACGAGTGATCGCATGTTCTCTTTTGCTGCCGCTGGAAATGCCGCCGCCTGTAAACCATCAACCCTACATCGCTCGCGGAATTCTGCGATCTCCTCCTCGGAGTATGGAACCACGGGATGATATTGAATGAGCTCGGCACTAAAGGAATTCTCCTGAGTCCACGCCGCCATATCATGTAAGTTGGGGACCCTCTGCTGGTGCATCGACCTACAGACACACCTCGCCATATGATAGCAGCCTTGGTCATAATTATCACCCAGATCCTTCCAATATTCGGCGCTGTCCTTATATTCAGCAAGGGCGGCCTCAATTTTGGCCTGGACATTCGAGGCAAGGTCCTCGGCCCTTTTGATAGCTTCCTCAGCTTTCCGACGGGCATCCTCAGTTTCCTTAGCAGCATCAGCGACAGCATCCTCAGCAGTTTTCAACTTTTGCTCACAGGCACCGAGGCGGCTTCGACCTTCTTGCGATGATTCTTCTCATGAGTAACTTGGCGCTCCAACTCCGCTATCTTGTCCGCCCAGGTCTTTTCTTTAGCAGTATATAGAGCCTTGGCACCGCCAACTTTGGCTTCCAGGTCCTTCATCGTCTGCGCCAACTCCTGGTTCTCCTGCGCCTTCTTCGCCAGCTCATCGCCCGTTCGCTGTTCGCTCTCCACCAACTTCTCAACAGTATCTAAAGCGGCGAGCATGCAACGCGAGACCTAAGAAAGACACAGTAAGCACTTGGAAAATGAAAGGAAATTCGTGCGAGGAAACATATTTACCTTATGCGCCGACATCCCGTACTCGGCGACGGCAGCCCTCATAGCCTCGCGGGGATCAATAGAGCTGTTGCCGATGTTGGCAGGGGCAATCCTTTTTATCAGTCCGGTCCCCACGGATAGGCGAGCCTCAGCGCTCCATTTTCTGGTAAGTAGAGGAAGAGGAGGAACCGCTGACAGAGCTGACTCCATCATCACACCCCAGTCAGGCGATGATTGATCGGCGCAGAAAGCCTCATCAAAGTATAAAGGAATGTCAGCGCTCGCCGAAGCTTCTTGCCGTGCGCGCTCCTGCGGCACGAATTCATAAACAGGTGCAAGGTTGAGAGGGGGAGAGTCAGGACCCTCTAGGTCGACAACCTCAGATGGCGCGTCCACTCTTGGTCTTTTCCGGGAAAGGGGGACGTCTTCAACAACATCTTCAAACTCTACAGGCTGCTTACCAGGGCGGTGCTCAGAGCCTTCAGCTGGCGGGGGGCGGACTTCTTCTGTAATCACTCTGGCGATCGCAAAACCAGAGGAAGTCCCCGCCTCAGAAGCTGTACCCACCGCAGCAACGGTCACTCCCTGATTGATCCCCACATGAACAGTCGGTATGATCACGGGATCTGCCCTCGCTAACTCTTCCTCCCGCGTCTTCCTCGCGGCATTAGCAGCGGCAACATTAGCGCTCTGCGAAGACCGGATGCCGGCATCACCGAAAAAAGAAAACAAAAGAGGAAGCAATCAGAAATGTACAAGTCAAAAAAAAAAAAAAAAAAAGAGTAGGGGGACTGTGCCCAGCGCCGCCCCGACCCCGCGCACAGGCTTGTGTATTTTTGGGTTAGCAAAAACAAAAATAGAGAAGAAATGGTTTTACCCTGGCGGCTCGACCAATCACCGCCACACTCTTCGCATTGCGTCGGAAAGTTCCTACCCAAGTGGCACTCGCCGACCCAGTCAGGATCACTAAGCTCCACAGACGGCGGGGGAATGTTCACGACAGGCAAAATCCCCGACTCCAAACAGCCCGGGATCCCTGCCATCCTCGCGCTACCCAGCTTTACGTTCGTCAACATCCGAACGCTGATCATGCGGACCTGTGCAGATCTGTCCGCAGAGCTTATCAAGGCCACAATCGCCTCTACTTCTTCAGGACTTGCGAGAGGAACCACTCTGCCTTTGAGCCACTTGGAGTCTAGTCCCCGTGCAGCCCGACTCCCAAAATGCGGGAATGGCCATCCGACCCTGGATTGCACGCGCATCACTCTTTGGCTCCAGTAGTAGATTTTGTTGTCGGCGGGGTAAAAAGGGCGAGGCCTCCCCTCACGCGCCCTCACGCTCACCTGACCCGGAGTTTGGGTGCCGACGAAATCATGGAACTCCCTAAACAGGCCCAAGGAGGGCTCAATTCCATTAGGCGGCACGTCGCAATAAACGCCGCCAGGGCCCTAACAGCATTAGGGTGAAAGTCCGCCGGCAAGGCTTCCGGCAAATACATCACCTCCACCAAAAAAGGATCGAAAGGGGGCCTGAACCCCGCCAGGAAATTGTCGAAAGGAACATACAACTGGTCCCTGGTAGAGCGCCCACAAGTATAATCATACTGTCGGCTGTCCATGCACGGACAAAAATGATAGTCGTCGGAGAGCCGGTATCGGGCGCGGATAGCGGTGTTAAAGTCAGGCGCCACGGTCAACAAAGATCTCCATTCTGCATCGGCGGCGCGATGCATGGCCTTCAGCTTGCCACCCTCTTCCAAAGACTCCGCAGTCTCCAAGCTGATCTGGATTTTCCCCCTCTGCGGGGCGGAGCTAGCAGGTTTGGGTGCCCCCACGGCTGTCCCCCTTCGCCTTTGCGGCTTCGGGACGGACGCCGTCTGAATCCTTTCACCGGCGGTCTTAGCAATTCGCTCTCTGGGAGCTAAGTGCTGCAAGGATTCAGAAAGCAGCTGAGTGCCCCTCGTTATAAGTAGCCTTTGGGCCTCGCCAGTCACAGGGCGCGAGTCCTCTTCGTCAGAATGGGAAGGTGAAACCTCTCCGCCAGCCCTTTCCTCGGCCCCGCCATCCCCATAACTAAATTCCTCTTGATCGCTGTCGTCCCCGCTGTGCGACATGCTGCAAAATGAAGAGAGGTGGATCAACGCTTCGTTCAGGTCGACACCCCCCCCCCCATTTCCGCGCAAGCCAACAGCACAGGGGGCAACGGGGTCATAAAGAAATACTACACGGAAAAATTGAAAATTGCACCCTAATCCCTGAAGGTCAAATTCACAAAAGAAGGGCTTAGGCATACGGATTCTATCACCGGTTAGAAAACCTCAAAAATCCGAATATCAACGGGACAAAAAGCATACTTAGGATCTATACAGGCCAAGAATCAACCACAGAAAGACGATCAACAAAGAAAAACCCAGTGTTAGATCGGATAAAAATGGTACCTTTATGATCTGGATGGCAGAAAATTGGGAAGACAAGGATGATCGCTCCGATCGCTGAAAAAGGCTCACTCCGATGAAGTTCAAACACAGCCTCAGCCGCAGAATTCTGGAAACTTGGTTCTAAATCACCACAGGATGCTCTTGATTTCTGGCTTGATCAGCCTGGGAATTTTGGAGGAGGTTTTCGAAAAAGTGGCAAAAGGAGGGGCAACACCCCCTTAAATAGACAGGCATTCAACCAACCAGCGGCTGTGATTGTCTTCATCCAACGGTTCGGGTTTACGCGGGAAAGCGAAAAGTTTCAGAATCCGACACGACGCTTTGAAATTTGAAGTTTGCGTAAAAAAACGAAACGCCATCATTACCAGCCGTCACGTCCTACGGCGAAACGTCACCTTATCAGAACTGAAAGGACGCCACAGTTAATGATACGCAGCGTTCTGCAGCCCATTTGTATTGCTCCACGTGGCACGCCACCTGCAATAGCTCGCTTGTACAGTTTTCGCTCTCGCCAACACAAATGACTTCGCCATCTCGACTGGGATCGCAGAAAATGATTAAATCCCAGAAACTCAACATGTCGACCTCGGTCAGACCAACGAGCACGGACGATTTACATCGCAAGCTCTCAAACCGCAGTCGCGGCGATCAGAACAGCTCCTCGCGGCATATCTGGATCGCTCTATGCTGTGCACCTCAACATGTCGACCTCGGTCAGACCAACGAGCACGGACGATTTACATCGCAAGCTCTCAAGCCGCAGTCGCGGCGACCAGAACAGCTCCTCGCGGTATATCTGGATCGCTCTATGTTGTGCACCTCAACATGTCGACCTCGGTCAGACCAACGAGCACGGACGATTTACATCGCAAGCTCTTAAGCCGCAGTCGCAGCGACCAGAACAGCTCCTCGCGGCATATCTGGATCGCTCTATGCTGTGCACCTCAACATGTCGACCTCGGTCAGACCAACGAGCACGGACGATTTACATCACAAGCTCTCAAGCCGCAGTCGCAGCGACCAGAACAGCTCCTCGCGGCATATCTGGATCGCTCTATGCTGTGCACCTCAACATGTCGACCTCGGTCGGACCAACGAGCACGGACTATTTACATCGCAAGCTCTCAAGCCGCAGTCGCAGCGACCAGAACAGCTCCTCGCGGCATATCTGGATCGCTCTATGCTGTGCACCTCAACATGTCGACCTCGGTCAGACCAACGAGCACGGACGATTTACATCGCAAGCTCTCAAGCCGCAGTCGCAGCGACCAGAACAGCTCCTCGCGGCATATCTGGATCGCTCTATGCTGTGCACCTCAACATGTCGACCTCGGTCGGACTAACGAGCACGGACGATTTACATCGCAAGCTCTCAAGCCGCAGTCGCGGCGACCAGTACAGCTCCTCGCGGCATATCTGGATCGCTCTATGCTGTGCACCTCAAATCGCAGTCCGCAGGTGTCATCGCATCTCCCCGCTGCGTCCACAAACTGTCAAAAGCCATCATTGGTGGTCTTCCCGAGTTTTAGCCGTGTTTAATAGGGCTACTTTGACTAGGGACTATTCTGGACGAAAAATAGCCCATGATTACCCACCATAAATAACCGTCCCTTCGAATGCCCATAATGACGGTAAACCTCTCAGATAACCATCATTACGCCGGTCATTATGACAACCTCTTCAGATAGCCATCGTTCTGTCTGTCCACCATTATGGTAATCCATGCCAAACACGCCACCTCCCTCTATAAAAGCCAGCCATTTCACTGCCTCCTCCACAGATGCTTCTTCTCCCATTCGAATCACTCGTTTTTTCCTTACAAAATCCCAGAAAAACAAGAATGTCTTAGTCGGATAATGTTGAATACGAATTCATGGAGGATCACAAAGGCAACGAGCATCTGGAATCCAGCTTGCACTTCCTCCATAACCCTTCAGGGGAAGGACAACCCCCAATTTCAATACCACGAGTAGAAATGGAACAGAATCTTGACACCGCTGCCGCCTTCTTGCTGCCCGAGATTGCGGAGTTAGAGCGTGAGGAGGAAGCTGAGATAAGTGAATCCAGAGTCCTGCGGGCTCACAGGAGGATCAGAGGTATTCATCGGCGATCGGATCCACAGACCGCACAAAGCAAGCTGTTCAAAAAGTTTGTGCGTCTAGTCCGGAATGGAAACTGCCAGGGGGCCATGGTCGACACTGTCTGGGAAGAATGGCAAAGCGTCTTTCACCAGAATTGGGCCCCTTACAATCACCGAGTCCGCAAGCTGAGATCCAAGATGAGAGAGGATCGCTTCCTATATGAGGGGAAGACGACCTGGTAGGCCGCCGGATGAGAGAAGATCGCTTTCTATATCTGAAAAGGGGCGGCCTGGTAGGTAAGATCCCTTGTTGCTTGCGACTGACTGCGAACTACCGAGCGCGACGACGACTCCAGATCACCACTAACGTGTACTAGGAGGAGGAAACCCGCTTGTAGTGATTGGCAAGCCTTTCGTATAGCTTCAACTTCATGAAGCGCTCGCGGGATATGTAGCATCAACTTCATGTCGCGACCCCGCCTCGCCTCTGCAGGAGCGGTCTTGAGATTTCTGATACAAACTGAGAGTACTCTTTTCCCTTGCTTAAGATTTTTTCCCACTGGGTTTTTCTTAAGAAAGGTTTTGATGAGGCTCTACGAGTTTGTATCCCTAATCTAGAGTCCGCTCAACTTTTGTCTTCCAAGAGTGTTCGACAACGGAGACTCCTCGACCAGTATATTACTCTACGCTGCAACAAATTTCCGCCGCAGAGTAGGGGGCCATTGATGATACGGAACCTGACACGGTCCCATTATCCCCGGTCAACTCGTCTGAGGACATAAGTCAAACTCTTTCCCTGAGCATAAGCGCGCGACGTCGCCAACTTCTTGGCCATCCCGCCATCCTCATAAGCATAAGGGGGCCGCCCCGCAGCACTGCGGGCCCATTCCTATGAGAATATCAGTTAATGGAAAGTTCATAAGCTTAGATAGAATGTGAGGCCAACTGCCATCTGTCGGGCATCGGCGCCGCTTGCACGAGTAGTCTTTTACAGCTTTATCCTTTCCCTATAAATACCCCCACTGTGACATTAATGAATATACAGAACAACTTTTGTGCATTTATTTCTATCAGCACTGTTCTCTCTCTCTCTCGCATTTATTGTTTTCATATTACCACCGCGAGCTCATCACCAACCTAGATTAAACGCCACCGTCCGACGGCGATAACCTCATTGATCGGAGCACCACGAAGAGGCCAGATATCCCACGTCCAAGTCTTCCTTCCAAACTACCTGACGGAAACGGACCCGTCAAAATCCCAAAACATATTCTAATTCTAATCATATAAGGAAACATATGAATCATAAAAATAACTTTAAACCTAATAGTAATAGGTATTCAACCTTGAAATCCCAAAATATATTCTAATTCTAATCATCTAAGGAAACATATGAATCATAACAAAACTTCTCCTTTAAAAATCACATCATACAAACACAATTCCTACACATAATTGCAAACAAATCAACTAAGATCGATAATCAGTCGATAAAAAAGCCAACAACAATATGATGAATAACACATCATCCGATGAAATTAAGTAAGGCTAATCAATTGTATCAAACCATTTTATGTTATTATCTACACACACACACACACACACACACACACACACACACATATATATATATATATATATATATATATATATATATATATATGTATTGTAATACAGTATGATTTTCAATTTAATGGATGTATCATAATAACTTTTTAAGGTAACATTGATGATGCACATAAGCTAGAAGTTAAAAGAATCAAATATTCCAAAATGACCATGGAGGAACGAAACATGAAGAGCAAAAGTGTTGTAGAAGCCTGAAGAAAAAAGAAAGAACGTGACAAAAACACATTGGATAGCAACGGTATGTGAGAACTATGTTGAGTATACAAATCTATAACAAAAAAAAAAAATTATACATAAAAAACTTCTTAAAAGTAACGATATGTTGTAATATGTTGACATTCAAAAGTATTAAGACCGGTAATAAATTCAAGAACAAAAAAAAACTCTCAATGCTGCCTAGACCATGACAACTACATATCATCATGACTATATATTATACATCTAACCTCTTACACTTCGCATGAGTAGATTCTGATATTCCTAAGACATTCTCTACAAAAAATAAAGAATTTAACAATATATGCTAGGCCATCTCTGTCTTTACGCACACAAGAATACATCATCATAAGAATCACTTCATATGCATTGCTAAACATATCTTTATAGGGTTTTCATCCTATTTCACTGATATAAGGCATCTCAAAAAGCACAATAAAGCATCTTAAAGGAGCATCAAGTGTGAGTAGTATCCAATACGAGTATCAGCAACCAAATTCCTAAGGCAAAGAGATGATTTATGAAGAAGCCCCAAAGTGAGTAGCAACTAGGCACGAGCATCAGAAGGTTACCAATAACGAGTCGAGGAAATATGGCAAGAACTGCAAATCTACAACTGGCACATACGTATAGGTAGACAACTGTAGTTCAAAAATGAAAGAAGCAAAGAAATCTAAGAGTAACTGATCGGAGTAAATATCTCAAGAATTTAACCAGAGCCACCACGTCTGGGACGCATTGGATTAAAGAAGGCTGCATCAAACCCCAAAAAAAGAACACGATAATTTCTTCGACCATTGTCAGACTGTTCATTTTGTGTTTGTTGGAATGTATAGAATTAGAAATAAAATCAAAATATGCCAAAATGACAGAATAACAACGCATAGGAATGAAAAAGCTAAAGATAAATGGCAATAAGATAACTGGTATATATGCAGGGGGCGGCACAATTCTTTGTGAAAAGGATCAACTGACCCCCCAATAAGGAAAAAAAAATTATGTATTCTTTTGCTTTTGAAATTTTTTTATCCATTAATATGTACTACCTGACCGCTAACTTTTTTAAATATTGACCCATATAAATACTTGGAAATTTGTAATATAATGTGACGTTTTCGATTCCTGACTCATATCACAAAAATTCTGCAGCCGCCCCTGTATATACACTTCAAGAAAACAGGTTAGAAGGGACGACATTTTGTCGTCCTTTTAAAGCCAATGTCGTCCCAATAATTGTTTAAAGGGACGACACGTCGTTCCTATAAAGCCGTCCCTTCCGCTTTGTCCCTTTAAACAACATATATGTTTGAAGGGACGACAAAATCGTCCCTTTAAATTAATGCTGACCTGGAACGAAATTTTCTAAGAAAATTCAACGTGCTGACATGGCATTATTTGAAGGGACGACATTGTCGTCCCAAAAAACATGACTTATTTAATTTCCCAAAAAATTTATTATCAGGGAAAAAATTTAATTCTTTTATAAAAAAGTTTTTTGGGACGACAATGTCGTCCCTTAAAAGACGATACATTTAATTTTCATAATAAAATTTAGTACGAGCAATTTTTTTTTTTTTTTATAAAATGTTTGTTGGGACGACAATGTCGTCCCTTAAAAGATTATATATTAAATTTTCATAATAAAATTTTATAGGAATAAAATTTTTTTTTATAAAATGTTTTTTGGGACGACATTGTCGTCCCTTAATAAGATTATATATTAAATTTTTATAATAAGATTTAATACGAAAAAAAAATATTTATTTTCTAAAAATGTTTGTTGGGACGACATATGTCGTCCCTTTAAATAAATTTTTTTTTTAAATATTTTTTTTTATTTTTGCATGGCCTCCCATGCTATTAAATCAATCCAATCCTATTTTTTTCAAAATCAATAACATATGTATTTATAAACGGGGTTCAAAAAAAAAATGCATAAACAAAAAATGTTACGTAAAATACAAAGTTGTGTAATGTTTCCAAAAGTAAGAATAGTTTCGTCTACAATGTCTACGCATCATTGTCAAGATCAACTTGAGAATCATCTTCAGAATCGTCTTCATCTTCATCGGAAGATGATGAGCTGACCTCTATTTGCATATCCGGTTCCTTAGCCTTAAGATTAGTCAGCAACAATTTGAGAAGAGCCCCTTGTTTTTTGTTTCTCTTCTCTTGTTTTTTGGTTAACTTCACCAACTGATCATGAGACTTTCTAAGTTCTTCAATCTGCATATTGCATCCTTGGTGGTAAGAAGATGACGATGCTGAAGACTGGGCCGATTGTGATGAATTGGATATGGAGGAAGATTGCGTAGGGCCAAGGCCAATCAAATAATCTCGCCTTGTTCCTAAGGCTCCCTGAAAGATTGCCTCCTCATCTTCAAAAGTCATCGGTCGACCTGGTGCAACCATATTACGCCAATCCTCCAGCCTCCTATAAACACAACATATATCGTTGGCAGTTAAGATAAGGAAAATGTGAACGTATTGAATTGAAATATATACAACGTATATCACTTACATAAGCAACCTCCGCATCACTGTTGAGAAACGAACCGTCAGCATTCTTATGTTTGCTCGCCCATACTGAAGGATGCAGGTTCTTAGATCTAAACGAGTTAGATCTACGCGCAGCGGATGGATCACGATTTATATATCAAAACACATAATTAAAGGACTTAAACTACTACAAGGGGGTTTAAGATCATGTTACCAACAACGGGAAGAGTCGCCTTGATCTTCCGATGTGTTCTCCAAACGGCGGTTGGTGGACACCCTTCTTGATACACGAACCTCCTTGATATGCAACACCAAGAAAAGCTCAAAGTTTTTCTTCTACTAAAAAACCCTAGATGAGAAAACTAATTTTTCCTCTCTTTTTAATGTGTGTAGTCGAATTTTCCATGCCCAAAAAACCTTGGAATAACTCTCCTTTTATAGAAGAGTAAATCATTGGCCTCCAAGTATTAATTAATTAAATAATTAATTAATTAAACAAAATAAAAGAATATTTTCCTTAATGACTAATTGTGACATGTATTGACCAATAGGAAATCAAATAACAAGTCATCCAACCAATCATGTAACAAGAATATCTTTTATTTTCCACATCACAAAAATTAATTCTTGTGATAATTACAAGGAGAAATGGCGCCACATTAGCTAGGGTTTTAGCCCACATAAAATGTCTTTTATGTGTATTATATTATTTAGCCCAACTAAATAATATCCATGCACATCAATTAATTAGCCCAGCCAATTAATTATCACTGAGGCCCAAATAACAAGATTATCAGTCCGAATTACAGAAGCCACATCGGGGACCATGGACCTATAACCAGTAGCTCCAATAATTAATTATTCATCGAACAGAATAAGCACATTAATTATTAATTCCGGGATTACGCCACCATAAACCCGAAACTGAACTCTACCGATTATAGATCTATACTTATACTCAACCCATAGAGTAAATAAGCGTCCATTGATATAATCACTACATACGGATTAACCCTCCATAGACTGTCCATTCTGAGTGGGAAGTCTCCGTGAACCCGACTCAGAATATCTTATCCTTATTTACCATTAACCCCCGATGATCAATTAGTACACATATCCGACTAGTAGCTAATTAGTCAAATGTGAACTCCCGGGATCGATCACTTTCTTAGGGCTAACAAATAAGGGGACTGTCTCTCTACTTCCCGCAGGAAGGAATGGATTCCATGTCTGTGAAAATCAGAACTACTCACTCATCTGGAGATAGTGCCAATGAGAAGTAGCTTGGAACACATATTAAAGTGAACCGTAACTAACACATCAAACGCTACCCCGGGACAAGCAGCATCCTGTGATCACCTCAGGATTAAGGTTGATCCATATATGATCATCTAATGATTTAATAAGATTCCTCGATTACGGAATTATACCAAGAAATTCAGATTAAATCGGTCCAGCCCTATGTGAATGCCATCATATATAAATGCCCCACGTAGGTACCCTCTACTGACAGTCCGGATAAGACTATCACACCCTAAGGTGTTCTGGGCGCATTATTGGTGTTTTAATCAAGAGACCCTAAACTCAGATTAAGTTCACCACGGACTAACAGTTTAAGCATATCTCCACTAACTCAATCCTCACGTGTAATCCATACACTGAGTTAAGTGGTTACATACAGATATACTTAGGGTTTGCAGCAGTGTATTACTTTACAAGCACAAAGCAAGTAATAAGGTGAGATAAATTATGTCATCCATTATCAAAAACAATTACACAAATTGTCTTTCGGGCACTACACCTAACAATCTCCCACTTGCACGAAATGACAAGTAACGATTGTTTTTAGAGCACACCCTTTCTTATCTTATTCACAACACTCTCCCACTTGCTCTAAAAGCATATGAGACATATCACTCAATGCCGTACCCTCTAAGCACTAGACTTGGTGCACTAATTAGTTAGGTTATCGGCTCGAAACGATCTTTAGGATCGAAACACTGCCGGTCCACCTAATTAGGCGGTACTCTCTCTCAATATGCTTTTGACCTCTAGTGACTGAGAAAATCCTTCTAAGCTATCTCTTCACTGTTTTCACAATGAAGTGATATCGGCTCACTAGACCTGGAATTACTCCCAGATCAGAAAGGAAATTCCTAAGCCATATCGCCACTCTAGCTGCTCCGAAAGCTGCTACGTATCCGATTAACTAAAATCGAATTGGCGGTTCTGGATTTCTCCAGACTATAGCTTCATCACAATGAGTAAACACTGAGCCCGAGATCATCCCAACGATCATCCTTAATCTGACTATAAGTCAGAATCAGTGTAGTCAACCATATTCAAGTTTGCACCCGAATATTCAAGCACATTATTCCTCGTTCTTCAAAGATACTTGAGGACGTACTAAACCGCTATTTTATGCTCGAATCCGAGATTCGACTACTATTGACTTGTGACAACCTGACTTGCCGTTATCCAAGAGAGACTCTATCCCATTTTCTCTTTTATCCGGATATTTAGAGAATCATTCCTGAGAGGTAGGGTAGGACTACTCTCGATGAATGTTGCATACGTATATGCATGATCATCTTATTTAATAAGATAGGTGGGATAGCCAATGACTCATTCTTGTGAATTTGACCGAATCAGATTCTTAGAACATAGTCCAATTCTCTCATCCAGAGAATCTTGGCGTGTCAGTTTCCGACTTCAGATAGCACACCCATGTTGTTTCCAACCGTTTTAGTTTTATCATTTTTGGACACTAATGCTACTACTTTACCAATATTGATATCCAGTCTACGAAAAAACTTATCAATATTTTGGTCAAGTCCACATATTTTAAAACATGTGACTTTTAATGACCGAGAGGTTCTCTTTAATCCACAAAGGATATAAGCCATGGCAGGCTTCCTACCAATGGTTCTTTCTGAATAAATTAAGATATCGTTAGTCTCGCAAAAAAGGTATTAGGGAATCACCCCTATCTTCTGCTTTGTAACGAATCCGTTATTCATTCTCAGCTAAAACCCTTCTGTTCTGAATGAATTCAGATTCCGTTGTTCGGCAAGAAAGTCTCAGGGAATCACCCCTATTTTCTGCTTTCTAACGAAATCTAGCAAGACTGAGTGGTGAGAGTGTTCAAGGTCTGGTTAACTCTCTACTTGTCAGGGAATCACCCCTATACCACTCAACTTTACGCTGAAAGTTTAAACTTTCCTATTCATTCGACTCTTTTCTATGTAGATCCAATTGCTCCCACTGGGCCTGAGACACTCAGGTGGTTCTACAATAGACTGAACAAAACCGGAGTACAAAAACTCCATTTACAGGGTTAAGGCTGTCAAACCAACCTCTATGATCAGAATCCTATACAGCCCACTAAGAGCCATAGGTTATCAATCACCCCAGCAGACCGTAAAGTCCACAAAACCACAATGGGTCAATGGTTAAACCATACTCCCACTGCGTGGTGGATTGACATCCTGATCTAGTAGTATTTATCAGTGTACTCACCAACAAATGATGTTGGACGTGGTCTGATTAAATCCGATAGTAACTACCTTTGGGTAACCGTACTCCAAGGTTTAAGGCTGTTACTTATAGATTCTATCAGAAGGCTTGTGACAGTTCAACCGTCACTTTCTGATCTCAAGAATCTTATAACCAACCTTTACTCGTCTCATTAAGATATTTCACGAACATTCACAATCTGAACTTATGCGCAAAATCTCCAGTCCTACCTTTAAGCATTAAATGCTAAATGCCTACATTTACGGAAGTGGTGTGAACCGAAGTCACTCCTTATCCATAAATTCACTAGCATCTTCTAGGTAGACTTCTCGGTTTACATAATAATGTTAGCCGTTATTTTGCAACCAATTATCTTAATCGAGTTTAGCAGTGTATTGTAGCACATCAATAACTATATAGGGCAAGTCTATGGTTTCTTCCTCAGTGAGAAACGTTCCACTAGGAGGCAGGCCGAGCATCAGTCCCAAGACTATGCGATAGCCAATTTCTGAGCATGGAATACTCTATTCTCTGCTGAAATCAGAGACTCCTCCTCGTATTCTTTCGATAAACTAAATCGCGTTTCGAGTAGTTATCAGACAAAATGTCACCACTCAAAAACTCCTACTAGCTTGTGTCTCTCACTAGACCCCGAAGGTCATGATGAACAAGCTATGTTACCCCTTCAAATCTATTACCCTTTCCCAATTGAAAGGAAACTTAGTCATTGTTCCTTTGAGATAGTTTTCCTAGACTGGGAGATAGGAATCACCCTTAGCCAGTCGTGAGGTCTTTTCTCTAGGATATATGCACTAATTAATAGATATTGAAAGGTTGTTTATCTTAATACGGAAACCTTTTACCTATAATAGTTTAAAACGTGTTACTTATACATTTTCAGCATTTCTTAGTGGTTCTGACTTTATCAAACAAAAGTCCGAGTCTCGGATTCTTACTACAAATGTCATATTCACTTTCTATGAGGCAACAATATATCGAGTTGAAAGTGAATCCATTTGCTTCAATGAATCTGAAAAACAGAAAAAATAAATTTTCCTGTGATATTCAAGGATAGAATCCGAAATTCATTTCCTTATATTACTCCCACTATTGTAGCTGAAATTACTGCCCGTTGTTACTCTATTAATCGTTAATGCACAGCTTCCTTGTTCTTCCAAAGAACTAAGCTACCGAGTCAAGTTACTCGGTTAAGAAAGTCGCTAAGGATTCATTGGTTAGTGATCCGAAATCACTTTCCTTATCCTATACTTTCTTTAATTAATGTTTCGGTTTAGCCTCAAAACTTTAGTTAAGATGATTAACACTTATAGACATTCTTTCCCATTCTTAACTTTCCTTAAAAGGAAATAGTCTTGAACTAGCAGTTCGTTTGAGTAGACACTACTCGTGAACTGTGGGATGTCTAATGAAAGTGTTACCTAGTGGGACTAATTTTCTAAATTAGAAAAACATAAGACAAAAGCTCCCACTAGTTTATCGGTTCTAAATACCGTCTAACTAGCGACACTTTAATTTATGATTCTCTAATTTTTCTATTAGAAAATTTCTCGTGTAGACACTACACCATTAAAATTCACTAGAAGAATTTTGTCGTCCCAATCATCTTTCAAACTAATTATGGTTGTTTCTCGTTCAACACGAGTGAAAGCAGTGACATACTTGTTTACGTCACTTAAGTCTTGAAGGCTCAAGAGAAATATCTCTTCCGAAAAATTAATCGCATGTGAGATTAATAGGTACAACGTTCTAGTTACTAAGCACTTTTTAACGAAGTCATTACTAGTCAATTTTACACTAGCAGTCTAGCACCTTAGAGAGATATATATAACAGTTGTAAATAAAATTGACAGAATAAATCCAAATCATACACTACTAATAAATTTTAGGAACATAAACTAAGTACTTATAGTCTATCCTACCGTTCCAAGGATTTAATCTAATGCCTCAGTGCCGCCTTAGGGTAGGTCAAAGAGGTTTCGATTAATATTGAAGATCAACTTGAGAATCGAACATCTCATTTGTGATCGTCAATCACCTTTCCTTTTTCAGCCAAGGTATTACCAAAATACCCTTTATTAGTGTGACCTACTGTTTCAGATCTTTAGATAGACCCCGAGTGTGCCGCCTTAGGGTCGGTCAGTGACTCAGCGAGTACCCAAAATCCTATCCTTTCGGAGACCAAGCCTTGAATTTTGATAGCGGTGAAGGCCTTCCTTAGGGGGGCGAAATCAAAGCCGGCACGAGGCGTCACCATTCTCTCACGTTGCTTGTGTCAACAGTAGAGGCCGTGGGGTCGGCTGTCGCCTCTCCCGCTCCCACTCAATATTTTGAAAAAGTGTTGGGTTTACTGATCACGTATTTGGACTTGATGTTACATTAAGGAACAATAAATCATAGGCCCGAATGTTGTCGGTTACGTGGGGTAGCCCACCCGACCTATTCGTTGGAACATATGTGGCCGTCGGACGGGTCAAGACTAGGGGAGCTCCGTTGAGCCGTAGTGGCTCTTCGGATGGCTCAACCTTGCCAGACCCCCGTGCAAACGCCACACGTGGAGGGTAAAGTCGATCGAGCCGTAGCTACTGTTGACCACCCAACCGTGGTTAAACCACTTTCGAACCATGTTTGCCCGTGATTATCCAATCCTTAAACATCAAACTTTCACGTAGACACTACGGAACAAAAACGTAATCTCGTCTAGGTAAGGTGGAATTCACCGAGAATCCAACACCTTAACCACGAGGTTTCGGGATTTTACTCCTTATGCTTTCGCAGAGTGGGATTCACCGAGAATCCATCACCCAACCTCAACGATTGAAAAAACCCATGTTCCTCGGTTTTTACCCTAATTAGTTTCTAATTAATATCAAACAATTAATTAAAACTAATCGTGTGTTTTATACATGCCTAACTAATTCCTCGAATTAATTTCTACATGTATGCATATGGAGTGGAATTAATGATATGATGCATGTCATGGCAACTTTCCGGTTCTACTCATAAAATCTACACATGTATACTAGTGCGGAAAATAAACACCGAAATGGACCGTTGGCACCCCCGTAACTAATCTATTCAAAAATAAATTAAAACCCTAATCTGCAGCTGTTTAGAATCTTCGACGATCGGCATATCAAACGAACTCGTATCGGGACGAAACTTTCGAGATCTGATCTTCATTCTTCGGACTTCAAGATGGACGGTCGGATCGGAGCTTTGACTTGTCAATCTTCCTCAGTGAGCCGCCCAACTTGCTGCTGAAACAGACTCTTACAGCAGCGCATCATTGAATTCCCGAGGCCGATTGGGGATATAGATGAATCCCGATCGTCCTGAAAATTTTATCTTACGTCAAAAACTACATGATATGCGATCTGACCGATCGGATTTTAATTTGAACGGTCCAATTGTTCCCAGAAAATAGAAGAAATCACTGTTAGGGTTTCTGTGAATCCTGCGTTTTTCTGTTACAGCTGCCTCTTCTCATCAACGAACGAACATCCAAACGGACTCTGATCGACGCCAAATTTTGTGGGATTGTTTATCAACTTCCAATCTTGACTCTGACCGGAGGGATCTTCATTTTAACGGCTCAAACAACGGAAAAAACGAAAAGACTAAACAGATACTGTACAGATCTATTTTCTGGAAATTAAACTTGCAATAAAAAAAAATTACATAATTTCCTATACTCATATGAACGAATTTTCATCGTTTATATGAGTTTACAATAGATCTAACGGGAAAACGGTGCCAACCCCAATCCATCTCTTCAACCATAGCAATTTAAAATTATTAATGCATAATAATAAGTAAAATATCACCTACATGCAATTCCACTCCTTTAAGTCGTTTAATTACGATTATGACTATATAAATCGTGGAACCTGGCTCCGATACCACATGAAGGATGCAGGTTCTTAGATCTAAACGAATTAGATCTACGCGCAGCGGATGGATCACGATTTATATATCAAAACACATAATTAAAGGACTTAAACTACTACAAGGGGGTTTAAGATCATGTTACCAACAACGAGAAGAGTCGCCTTGATCTTCCGATGTGTTCTCCAAACGGCGGTTGGTGGACACCCTTCTTGATACACGAACCTCCTTGATATGCAACACATTTTCTTCTACTAAAAAACCCTAGATGAGAAAACTAATTTTTCCTCTCTTTTTAATGTGTGTAGTCGAATTTTCCATGCCCAAAAAACCTTGGAATAACTCTCCTTTTATAGGAGAGTAAATCCTTGGCCTCCAAGTATTAATTAATTAAATAATTAATTAATTAAACAAAATAAAGGAATATTTTCCTTAATGACTAATTGTGACATGTATTGACCAATAGGAAATCAAATAACAAGTAATCCAACCAATCATGTAACAAGAATATCTTTTATTTTCCACATCACAAAAATTAATTCTTGTGATAATTACAAGGAGAAATGGCGCCACATTAGCTAGGGTTTTAGCCCACATAAAATGTCTTTTATGTGTATTATATTATTTAGCCCAACTAAATAATATCCATGCACATCAATTAATTAGCCCAGCCAATTAATTATCACTGAGGCCCAAATAACAAGATTATCAGTCCGAATTACAGAAGCCACATCGGGGACCATGGACCTATAACCAGTAGCTCCAATAATTAATTATTCATCGAACAGAATAAGCACATTAATTATTAATTCCGGGATTACGCCACCATAAACCCGAAACTGAACTCTACCGATTATAGATGTATACTTATACTCAACCCATAGAGTAAATAAGCGTCCATTGATATAATCACTACATACGGATTAACCCTCCATAGACTGTCCATTCTGAGTGGGAAGTCTCCGTGAACCCGACTCAGAATATCTTATCCTTATTTACCATTAACCCCCTGATGATCAATTAGTACACATATCTGACTAGTAGCTAATTAGTCAAATGTGAACTCCCGGGATCAATCACTTTCTTAGGGCTAACAAATAAGGGGACTGTCTCTCTACTTCCCGCAGGAAGGAATGGATTCCATGTCTGTGAAAATCAGAACTACTCACTCATCTGGAGATAGTGCCAATGAGAAGTGGCTTGGAACACATATTAAAGTGAACCGTAACTAACACATCAAACACTACCCCGGGACAAGCAGCATCCTGTGATCACCTCAGGATTAAGGTTGATCCATATATGATCATCTAATGATTTAATAAGATTCCTCGATTACGGAATTATACCAAGAAATTCAGATTAAATCGGTCCAGCCCTATATGAATGCCATCATATATAAATGCCCCACGTAGGTACCCTCTACCGACAGTCCGGATAAGACTATCACACCCTAAGGTGTTCTGGGCGTATTATTGGTGTTTTAATCAAGAGACCCTAAACTCTGATTAAGTTCACCACGGACTAACAGTTTAAGCATATCTCCACTAACTCAATCCTCACGTGTAATCCATACACTGAGTTAAGTGGTTACATACAGATATACTTAGGGTTTGCAGCAGTGTATTACTTTACAAGCACAAAGCAAGTAATAAGGTGAGATAAATTCTGTCATCCATTATCAAAAACAATTACACAAATTGTCTTTCGGGCACTACACCTAACACATACATGGATAGGATCCTGCCCCAAAGGATCTTCACTCAGACTCACATTACCCTTGAAAAAAACAAAAATATTAGTTATGAAAATTCAAAAAAATGAAGTCATAGGGATTTATTTCCTAATACTTACCCTTCTTAACGTATCCCATCGAACCACGGCCATAGGCGTTCATCCTTGGCGGCCTACATATTTACTCCCGGCGCGATTCTTCTTATTCTGATCAGATCTTTTCTATAAAAAAATAGTACTATTGTATTATATATAAGCAGTAACAAGTAATAATAATCGAATCTACGTAACACATGTAATGCAATAAAAGCTTTACCTTAAAAGCTTCAGTACTAAGGTGGCGGAGAAACACTTCCCATTGTTGCTGTGAAAACACATCCCTGGGTCGGGGACAACGCCCTGGTAACCCCTTGTTGTTGTGTTCATCTACAGCCTTCCTTAGTCTAGCCTTCCATTTTCTGAATGAAGTACCGGCGCTTTTAAGCACGGCAGGGCGGTGAATAGGCTCAAGGGGTTGGAACGATGCCTGAAAACACAAGAAATGAAACGATTGATTTCTAAATTAATATGTTTGACTCTTACAATTTGAAAGTGTTAACAATTTGAATAGCTAAGTACCCGAAGTTCTTCCCAAATTAATTGTTTAAGTCGGTCGTCCACCTTTCGCCAAGAAGGGGTGTAACAGGGAACATGGGACCTCACGACTTTCCCTGTCTCAGACTCAAAATCCTTCACGTATCTTCCCAATGCCTTTTGAACACTGGGAAATCTAGGATCCTATATAAGAGGAATCAAGCCCCCTAACTTTCTCTTGAGGGCTTGGACGGTGATACCTTTTGTGGGTCCACGTTCACCCTGCTTCTTTTCCGGGGATGGAGGTGATGGTATGAGTTCCTCATACTCATTATCTGCTATATGATCTGTAGTATCGGTGTCAATGTTAATTCAACGAAATAAGAATAATCATACTAGAAAAAAAATGAAAGTTAATTAATTACCGTCCTCGCATTGGCCCAGTAGCCTAAATGGATGCTCGTGCGGTGGTTGAGAACCACCTGCCGATCCCGCGCAAGCCATTCACCTATATGATCAAATATTTGAATATAATAAAAATATTTGATATAAAGAACACATTTATGTTGATGTAGTATAAGTAAAGCACTAGTATTATATAATTTTTAAATTCAAGTATATTTGATTGAACTTACTAAAAGAATATTATATTTATAGCATCATTCATCATCACTTGCATAGTTTGATGGGATCGAGTCGTATATGTCATCATTTACACAGTTATTATCATCATCGCAATCCGTTGAAGCATAATCGTTATTGTCATCCTTTTCATTTTGATCGAGATCGTTTTCATCATTTTCATCAACATCTGTTTCTACATCATTTGCACTCATGTAGAACGGTTCCATCGGTGGCAGTTCAACAACAAGTCGGAAATTTCCGTGGGTTGTTTCGTCGATTACCAAATCATCAACAACCACATCACCATTAATATTTGGTGCGTCTACGATATGACGGTGTTGAAAATGCTCAACAACTTTCCAGTCACATCCGTTATACAAATCATCTATGTAGAAAACTTGTTCTGCTTGTGAAGCAAGAATGAATGGATCTTGTTCGTACCAGGTGTTTGTAGTGCGTATACTTGTTGTATTCTTATATACACGGACACCCTTCTTAGCTGGACTAGTATCGAACCATGTACATTTGAAAAGAATAACAGTGTTATCATTTGGATAGCTTACGACATATATGTCTTCTAAGACTCCATACCATGTAGTGCCTTCGGTCCCTTTGACAGTAACCCCACTGTTTTGAGTTGTGCGTGTGTGATCCCGATTTTGTGCATTGAATCTGACACCGTTCATCACACAACTCTGATAGGATTTGACCGTTGAAAAAGATCCGGTGGAAAGGGCTAACAATTGGTCATTCAAGTCTGATGGGTTTTGTTTACTCAATACAATCATCTGCATAATGTACCATACATAAGTATTTATGTAACGCTCATAAAAGTGCACAATAAGTGTATGAAGCTTTATTTTGTACCTTCGAATTAAACCAATCAGTAAATTCTTGACGGTGCACTTTGTCCAGGTTCTGTCTCGTGCAATAACTTGACAGTTTTGTACGATGTTCACTGCTCCATATGTAGAAGACTAGTTAGCTTTAATGGAATTATAAAAAACAAAAGAATTAAGTTTGGATTGCTCACTTACATGAGGTATTCATCGATCTCATGGCAGTTTTGCAAGACATACCACTGAACCTTCTCTCTCAAAGTAGTATTGAATGTCAAGCATTTCATCGATCCCATTGATCGAAAATGAGTCTTGAATACTGATATACGGTTCTTGATTGTATCTTCGTTCTCAACCCAGTTCCTTTCGGGCCTATTGAACTTTGTCTCATTTCCCGAAAAATACAACTAGCAAAACATCAAGGTCTCGTTAGCCACGTATGCCTCTGCGATGGATCATTCCGGCCTTGCCCGATTTCTAATATACCTCTTTAACTTACCTAGAAAACGTTCAATCGGATACATCCATCTCAAATGAACAGGTCCACCCCTAATCGCTTCTTCAGGCAAGTGCATTATCACATGTATCAAAATATCAAAGAATGCCGATGGGAATATCGTTTCTAGTTTACACAAGATTTCCAATACCTTCTCTTTTGCATTCTCTAAATCACTAACCCTCAACGTGCGCGCACAAATCAATCTGAAAAAATCGCTTAAGTCAATGATAGTATCAGAAATTTCCTTTTTCAAGAATTTTTGTACCCCAACTGGTAAAAGTCTCTGGAGTATGATATGAAAATCATGAGATTTTAGGCCGCTAAATTTGTCTTTACCAGTCAAATTCTTTCTGAGGTTTCCTGCAAAACCATCGGGAAACCGAACATTTGTTAAGAAATCATAGAATTTGGTCCGATCTACTGGTGCCAACGTGAACAAAGCACGCGGTTTTAAGGTCTTCTTGCCTTGTTTAATCACATGTAGTTCCTTTCTCACATTCATTTTTGCTAGATCCTTACGTGCCTTGATAGTGTCTTTGGTCTTACCATCAATATTCAATATCGTAGACAATAAGCTATCACACACCTTCTTGTCAATGTGCATAACATCTAGATTGTACTTTAGTTTTTTTGGCATCCAATAAGGCAATCTATTTAGTATGGTGTTTTTATTCCAACTCAAACAAGATTCTAGACGCTTATGAATTTTACCACCGTACTCTTTGTGTTTCCCCGGCAAACATTCGGGTTGGTTACTAATTTGTTGAAGAATTTCCTCCGTGGTTTTCTGAACTGGAGGGCTTAATGTTTCGATTTTACCGTTAAACCCCTTATTCTTTCACATCGGGTGGTCCGCCCGCAGCCATCTACGATGTCCGACGTATCCAGTCTTACTATCTAACCGTACCGAAGGTGTATCGTCGTTGCAAGTTAGACATGCTTTATATCCTTGACCAGTCCAACCTGAGAGATAACTTCGAGCGGGAAAATTGTTAACCGTAAACATAACTGCAACACGCATTCTGAAGGTAGTATTTGTAGCAGCATCAAGCACAACTACCCCTTGTGACCACAATTCTTCTAACTCATCAATCAATGGCCTCAAATAAACGTCCAAGTCTTTGCATGGGGATTCTGGTCCTGGGATAAGTAAACACATATGTTTATACAGTTCATTGTTGCAAACCCATGGTGCTGGATTCAACACTTGTGTTAGAACAGGCCACATGCTGTATGTTTGACTCGTAGTACCAAACGGGTTAAAACCATCCGTAGCCAGACTGAGACGTACATTTCTAGGTTCGATAGCGAAGTCCGGGTGTTGCTCGTCGAATTCTTTCCATTCTTTACCATCGGTTGGATGCCTCATCACATCCTCATCCGTAGAAGGCCCCGTCTTATGCCATGTCATTGCCTGAGCTGTGTGACGGGAAGCATACAAACGTCTCAAACGATGCTTTAACGAAAAATAACGTAGCACTTTCTGAGCTACCTTTTTTCCTTTAGACTCCTTATACCGGCTCGTTTTGCACACTGGGCATGATTGTAAGTCAGCAGTCTCTTTATAGTAAATGCAACAGTTGTACAAGCAAGCATCGATCTTTTCATACCCCAGACCCAATTTGTTCAGAAGAGTTTTTGCCTTGTAGAATGAATCGGGTAAATTTGAGAGGAGTTCATCAATGTTGTCATCCTCCTCTGTCTGTAAAACTTCTTAATCTGAGGCTCTACCAAGGAAATCATTTATAACTGGAGCCATTTCGTCTCCGGATTCAACTACCAATTGAGTTGTTCATGCACGTTTACGGGATACACCGTCTTCACCGTGGTGAAACCATGTTGTATACCCAGTTGCCCATCCCCAAAAGAAACAGTGATCATACACGTCATCCAAAGTTTCAAAACCAATGTTGAAACACTTTTTGCATGGGCAATGAATCTTACCTTCATCGTTAAGTAATTGCCGTGCGTATTCAATGAATTCCCTCAACCCTTTATCAAACTCGGGTTCCATTCTGTCAGTATACAACCATGACTTGTCTAGTTCCATTTGAAATCACTGCTACACAATAACTTGACATACCATATGTGTTAGAAAAAGTATCTCACTTAAGGCACAAGGGAAGCTAAGAACCATTCTAAGAACCTCATCAGGCCGAGGCATACCATGGAATTTAGTTCGAGATATTGATTTTTGTATTTTCAAAGTACATTAGTGTCATTAGTATACAACATTTTATTAGTATCTCACTTAAGGCACAAGGGAAGCTAAGAACACAAGATTTCACTTGTCTTAACATGATACACAATTTAAATACAAATATAACTTGGATCACAATTTACAGTATACTAAGATACACATGAGAAAAGTGATACTATAACTTGAATCATGAAATATAAATTTACACAAGTACATGTGCATAGTGTAATCATAAAATATGGTTTCAATTCTTGTGGCATAACAATAATATATCAACTTACAAGTTACATGATGTTAATCCATTTAACATATCATTTTTCCAACCTATTAAGGTGTTCGGGTCTGTATGTCACGTTATCAACGTACTATGAAGCACAGGGTCAAAAGTTCGACGCTCATAATAACTAATCGATGGTCTTTGATCACAAAGACCACCCAGTACCATTTTTCCATTTGGGTAGGAACAACACCCTTTGAGGACCTTTTGTATGTTATGCTTATCAATAAGCACATACTTGTAAACCATTTCAATCCCAAATCAAATAACTAGCCTAAACTCCGATTTCTACACTAAAATCATCAACACATTAACCTTAATTTTCCAAAATCAACAAACAATAAGTCAAACTCCGGTTTCTAGCCTAAAATAACATTTCATTTTAATCCAAAATCAACAAACTATAACCCAAACTCTGGTTTCTAGCCTAAAATAACAATCAATTTCAATCCAAAATCAACGAACAATAACCCAAACTCCGGTTTCTAGCCTAAATCATCAAACATTTCAAGCAAAAATCACCAAACTATACCATATATATAAATTGAAATTTCACCATATATATATATACTTAAACCTGCAAAAAATTATATGTATATATACACGCCATACTTGAGATATAAACACAACGGGGTTTTCCATAGGCCCCATAACTATTGGGGTTTGCAGTAGGACCCCTAACTACACTAACCTGAAGTAGCTTTCTTCTCTGCAAAACGGAATCGAGAGGGGCGGCTGGAATCGAGAAAAGGTCCGGCCCGGTTGTTGTGCTATTAGCTGGAGCGGTGGTTGTTGTGCTAACACTTTTCTAACACATATACATGGCCAAGATTCAAACAAATAAACAAAGACTTTTAACACTTAAAACACTTTCACACTTAAAACACTTTCACTCTAAATGTAACACTTTTCTAACACATATACATGGCCAAGATTCAAACAAATAAACAAAGACTTTTAACACTTAAACAACTCAACACCAAACAACTCAACACCAAACAACTCATACAATACCAAATCAACAATGCTTACCTACACCAAACAACTCATACAATACCAAATCAACAATGCTTACTATCAACTTCCATGTCCCAATGTAAACTTACCTAGCCCAAAACCAAACAACACCAAACAACTCACCATCAAACCAAATTCACCACACAAACTCACCACATAACCTTGCTCCAATCAATTTCAACTTACCAAGCTCCACATAACCTTAATTTTCATCAAACCAAACACACCACACAAACTCACCACCATCAAACCAAACTCACCACACAAACTCACAACACAACTTTCAACTTAACAAAAAAAATAAAATTTAACAAAATGAAATCAAAACTTATCAAAATAAAAAATGAACAAATGGAATCCAATTGAACTAATTTGTCAAAACAAAAAGCTAAAAGCAAATGCATTGGGTCAAAATTTGGGGCACAATTTAACTAATTTGACAAAAAAAATAAGCTACAAGCAACTAATTTGACCAAAAAAAAAAAAAAAAACTTACCGGAGGAGGGAGGAAGACCTGTGGTGGCGCTGTTGTTGTTGCGGCTGCCGGAGGAAGAGTGGTGCGGGTGGGTTGTTGAAGGAGGGGGCGGGTGGTGACCGGAGGAAGGAGGGGCGGGTGGTTGAAGGATGGGGCAGCTTTTCTTTTTTTTTGAAGGGGAGGGGGACGGATTCTCAAGAAGAAAGCGGAAAGAAATGAAGATGGAGAAGGCTGCCCGATTTATTTAAGGGTTGTTCTTTTTGGGGACGACAAGTTCTTTTTGGGGACGACATTGTCGTCCCATTAAAGATTTAATAATATTTATATAAATAACTTTATTATTATTATTTAATGGGACGACAAAATCTTTTTTAGGACGACTATGTCGTCCCTTTAAACCAAAAAAAAATATTTGGCGGCCAATTTCCCCCCAAAATTTCATTAAAAATTTGATTTTTGTTTAAAGGGACGATAATGTCGTCCCTTTAAATAACATTTTATAAAAAAATAATTTTATTAACTTTAATAACTCTAATATTACATTTTTTTATTAAAAACCTTAATATTAATATTATAACACTATTATCTTCGATAACGATAACGATCTAATTGATCGCTCGATAACGAAAGCCGAAATTCAAATCGATCATTCAATAACGAACCTCGACTCTTAACTCATTCGCTCGATAACGATCGATCAAGCCATAGTAGATACTACTATCACAATGATCGATAACGATAACGATCTAACTCATTTGATCGATAAGGAACCCTTAGATTCAAAGCGATTGCTGGCTAACGAACCTCGAGATTCAAATTGATCGCCGATAACAATCCCCGACTCTTAACTCCTTCGCTCGATAGTGATCGATCGAGCCATAGTAGATAGTACTATCACAATGATCGATAACGATGTAACTCATTCGCTCGATAACGAACCCTTAGATTCAAATCGATCGCTCGATAACGAAAGCTGAAATTCAAATCGATCATTCAATAACGAACCTCGACTCTTAACTCATTCGCTCGATAACGATCGATCAAGCCATAATAGATACTACTATCACAATGATCGATAACGACAACGATCTAACTCATTCGCTCGATAACGAACCCTTAGATTCAAAGAGATTGCTGGTTAACGAACCCCGAGATTCAAATCGATCGCTTGATAACGATCGATCGAGCCATAGTAGATAGTACTATCAAAATGATCGATAACGATAACGATCTATCCCATTTGATCGATAAGGAACCCTTAGATTCAAAGCGATTGCTGGATAACGAACCTCGAGATTCAAATTGATCGCTCGATAACAATCCCCCGACTCTTAACTCATTCGCTCGATTATGATCCATCGAGACATGGTAGATAGTACTTTCACAATGACCGATAACTAACTAACTCATTCGCTCGATAACAAACTGACGATCTATAGTAGATAGTACTATCAGAATGATCTATAAAGAAAGATATCGGGTTGAAATCACTTAATCGATTATGGATCTCGGGATTGAGATCATTCGCTCGTTAACGATCCCCGAGATTCAAATCAATCGCTCGATAGCGAACTGACGATCTATAGTAGATAGTACTATCATAATGATCTATAAAGAAAGATATCGGGTTGAAATCACTTAATCGATAACGAATCTCGGGATTTACTTCAATCGCTCGTTAACGAACCCCGAGATTCAAATCAATCGCTCGATGGCGAACTGACGATCTATAATAGAGAGTACTATCAGGATGATTTGTAAAGAAAGATATCGATTTGAAATCACTTAATCGATAACGGATCTCAGGATTGAGTTCAATCGCTCGTTAACGAACTCCGAGATTCAAATCAATCGCTCGATAGCGAACTGACGATCTATAGTAGATAGTACTATCAGAATGATATATAAAGAAAGATATCGGGTTGAAATCACTTAATCGATTACGGATCTCGGGATTGAGATCAATCGCTCGTTAACGAACCCTGAGATTCAAATCAATCGCTCGATAGCGAACTGACGATCTATAGTAGATAGTACTATCATAATGATCTATAAAGAAAGATATCGGGTTGAAATCACTTAATCGATAACGAATCTCGGGATTTACTTCAATCGCTCGTTAACGAACCCCGAGATTCAAATAAATCGCTCGATTGCGAACTGACGATCTATAATAGAGAGTACTATCAGGATGATTTGTAAAGAAAGATATCGATTTGAAATCACTTAATCGATAACGGATCTCGGGATTGAGTTCAATCGCTCGTTAACGAACCCCGAGATTCAAATCAATCGCTCAATAATGAACTGCCGATCTATAGTAGAGAGTACTATCAGGATGATCTGTAAAGAAAGATATCGGTTTGAAATCGCTTAATCGATAACGGATCTCGGGATTGAGATCAATCACTCGTTAACGAACCCCGAGATTCAAATCAATCGCTCGATAACGAACTGACGATCTATAGTAGAGAGTACTATAAAAATCACCTGTATTATCGTTCGATAAATGAATTTTTATAACAAATAATGTATTTTATATTTTAACGTAATGTTTATTAGAATATGTATATTAAAAAACCCAAAAATTTATAATTGTATCATATAACATAATTTTTTTTGAAATTTTTTTAATTTCCTTTAAAGGGACGACAAATGTCGTCCCTACAAACAACTTTTTTTTATAAATGTTTTATATAACATAATATTATTAAAAAAAATCAATTCCCTTTAAAGGGACGACAATTGTCGTCCCTATAAACCGAAAATCTAATATATTTTTCTGTTTAAAATTTAATTTTCTGCAAAAAGTTTAATGGGACGACATTGTCGTCCCTTTAAAGAGTTCTGGCCACGTGGAAGTCCAAGCTGGCACGGTGGGGTCAATTTTTTATTTTTTGGGACGACATTGTCGTCCCTTTAAAGTATCCTAAAAAAAAATCCACCCAAAACTTTGACTAATATAAATTTCATTTAAAGGGACGACTTTGTCGTCCCAAAAAAGGTATTTTCAGGGACGACATTGTCGTCCCTTAAAATTTCGTTCCTTTAAAGCAGTTTTCTTGTAGTGATATGGTACATACTACATTTATTTTACTATACTAGACTTTCGTTTTCTCTTTTTGCTATGATCGGTTAGGAAAATGGGGTGTTGTATTTTGAATGGGGGGTATTATCCGTACTATAATAATACAGATACAAAAACAGTCCAATTCTTTTCATCGTCTTTTCATTTTTTCTTCTTGCTGAATTGTGTAGGAGAACAGGATAAACAAAATATGCCCAAATGACAACGACAACATAATATTCAAAAAGTCATCGAATCAAGAAAGATATGAAGATCAAACAAAGGTAATTTAACATGAAGTTTTTCTACTATTATTCAAATTTTTTTAATAAGTATATAAATATTACACACGAGAATTTCGATTTATAGCAAAGTATGTCAATTTGTATGTCATTTTACTACATTGAGATTTCAGACACAACAAAAGGAAGTGATTAAAAGTACTTTCCCAATCCTGAAATGACTGGAATCAATTGTGAAGGTAACGTGCATGATGATTTGGTGTTAAAAATAATGCTTTTACCAAGTAAAATTTTCATGTCTTTGATGTTCCTTTTCAATAGGTGAAATTGCATATGAGCCAAATTTATCTGAACAACATGAACTGAGGAAAATAAACAATTGTATCTATTGCAACGCACAAAGATTTGAGCATGAATCTCCTACGGATTGTTGTGATAAAGGGAAGATTAAACTATCCTCAAAAGATGTCTCTGATGTATTATATGATCTATTAACCGCACAACTAGAATCGTGTAAAGAATTTCAAAAAATATCCGAGAATAATATGTTTTCATTTACATCTTTTGGAGTCACACTAGACAAAGATTTGGCACCTGGCAGACGTGGAGCATACACACATTTTGAGTTCAAGGAAAAATGTATATCAATCTACCAAATATTGTCCTAGAAAATAACATGTCAGTGTAGTTTCAACTATATTTTTACGACACTCAAAATGAGGTTCAAAATCGCATGAGTAAATTTCTATATTCAAATTTTAAAAGAGTTATTTTAGAGCAGTTCATGAGACTTTCAGATAGAAATCCTTAGGGGCCAGAGGCCAGAAGGACAAGATAAGATAGAAAATGGTTGAGAAGGACAAAATGTAATAACACATGTACAAAAATGTAGTAACACATGTAGTAACTGTCATTCTCAACCATTTTAGATTAAAACTGGCCTTCACAACCTTTAACCTAAATCCTTATGCTAAAATTACAAGAAGTTGAAGAGTATAGTTCCCTCTAGGATTTACAGATTCGAATTGCGAAAGATGTGACGTTAGATTAGAGAATGTATAATTCACCAACAACAGAACAAGTTGCTGCAGGATCCAATGTTCATTCTGAAAGAGATATCAGTATACATTCACATTTTGGAAGGCATATCAAGTAAAACATTATTTTGGTTGCTATGATGCATTACAATACCACTCTGTATTCCCAAATGGAGAAATTGGATGGCATGAAAATATTCCAAAATTGGTTGAAGAAGACAATAATTTCATGCAAGCACCAAATGCACTTAATGTTGAAAATTGTTCATGTGCCGAAGATGTAATAAATTAAAAAAAAGGTACTTATCTAATATATTTCTTGCTCTTATTTGGTTATGTAATTAATTGTTGCACTTTTACAGGTGTAAAGGAAACAAAAACAAAAATATTTCTTGCAGAGAATATTACTGCTACAAGATACAAATAAGACATCAAGACAATCATCAAAGTTATTTGTTGGACGGTTATTTCATCAATTTATAGTGGACATGTATATAAAGTTGGAAACAACACGTCTTGACTTTTTCCATACACACAAAGATAAAATAAAGGTTGAGCTTTATCAAGGGATAGTTGATAGTGTTAAAGCTAGAGAAATGAGAGGATCCACAGTAGGGAAAAAAGAGTAGTATTTCTTGCATAATTTATTGGAGGACTAAGAGACATGTGACGCAGATATTTGGATTCATGGCTTTAGTACAAACGTTCACGAAACCACATGTAATCCAAAATGGAAAGAAATTGAGGAAAATCTATTTGAAGGACAAATACCTCAAGATAAGCTGGATTTAACTTCTAGAGTATTTCATGTAAAGCTACAAGATTTAAGAGATCAATTGTGTAAGAAGAAAATCTTTGGAGAAGTAGCAACTCATGTAGAAGTCATTGAGTTCAAAAAAAAGAGGATTACCTCATGCACACATGCTGATTATATTAAAGTCCAACTCTAAAATCACAATACCTGATCAATTTGACAAGTTTGTAAGTGCTAAAATTCCAAGGAAAAGTATCATGAATTGTATGAGTTAGTGTTGAAACATATGATGCATGGACCATGTAGATTACAAAATAAAAATAATTCATGCATTGTAAATGAGGAGTGCAA
Organism: Gentiana dahurica var. dahurica; assembly: GCA_024500145.1. Lineage (NCBI taxonomy): Eukaryota > Viridiplantae > Streptophyta > Magnoliopsida > Gentianales > Gentianaceae > Gentiana > Gentiana dahurica. The sequence goes on along the minus strand of CM044898.1, from coordinate 78,534,178 downwards.
GTTCCATAATCCTCGTGATTTTTCTAACTGTACAATACAAGGCAAAGTTGGATACCCTATTTACATAAGAAGAGAAACAGGATTATAAGTCCGTGTACGCAGTGCACTGTTAGACAACCGGTGGGTGGTTCCTTACAATACAGACCTTCTATCCAGGTAAAATTACAAGTTTTTCATTTTCATCATAACGCAAATTTTGCAATATTTTTGTCATATAACATATTCTTTTTTTAAGGAGTAAAGAAGATTTTAAGAAATTTAACTCAACCAATATAAAATCCAATCCTTTAGGTAAGTTAATTTTTGAAGTTATAACCTTGAAACAACTAACAAGAAGGATAAAAAAAGAGCACTATCATAAATGTAAATTAAATTTTATATTTGTTTAAAATATAGAAAATGGACATATACACATAGAAAAATACAGAGTCATGAAAAAACTTTGAATAACATACAACCGTCTGTTATGTGTCTCCAACTTTTATCTTCCTGAAAAAGAATGTGTTTCATTTTGGGAGAATCAAAATTTCGAAGATCACATTCGAAATGAATTTGCCTAAAAATTTCCTAAAAACAATGCTCACAGAATTTCGCTCAAATGAAATGGCCAAAAATTGTCAGTATAATGAAATTCCATTTTTTTTTGTATGGATTAACACACAATAACTTTGGAAAGAGAGGAAACAAAGATATGTGATTGGCCGTATATATGGTGCAAAACAACGAAAGGAGAAAGGTATTATCTCAGGTTGCTACTTAATCATGTTAGAGGACTGACATCATTTAAAGATTTACTAACACTTAACAATCATAAATACACCACTTTTAAAGAAGCCGCAAAGAAAAAAAGGTAACTAGAATCTGATATGAGCATTTCAGAATGATTGAATCAAGTAATCGCCTTTCAGATGCCTCATGTATTAAGAAGACTATTTGCAACTCTTTTAGTTTACTGTGAACCAACAAACATTTGCCAACTGTGGGATAAATATTGGGAACCAATGTCAGAAGATTTCATGCGAGAATTTATAAAGTCAACAACTTTAATTATGAGCAAAACTTTACGGTGCGTAAGTTATTTTCTAGAAAGCATGGGTAAACACTTGACCAATTATGACTTGCCAAGTGTATATGAAGACATAAATTTGATGTGTTATGACTTTCCAAGTGTACACGAAGACGGAAACATCATTACAAAAATCTACCTATAGAAAATCGTGATGAGTTGAGTTATCTATAGAAATTTGCCAAGATGATTACGATGCAGAACTAACACATAATTCTGAACAAAAAGATATTTTCCAAAAAATACTTGAAAAATAAGATAATGGAGAAAGTGCCGTGTTTTTCATTGATGGACCTGGGGGCACATAAAAAACATATTTATACAGAGCATTGCTAGCAAATATTAGAAGAAAACATAAGATAGCTATAGCAACAACTACATCAGGAGTTGCAACTGAAATTATGCCTGATGAGCGAACATCTTACTCATGCTTTGAAATCCAATTAATGCAAATGAACAAGCACGTGCAATATAAAACTACAAAGTGGAAATGCAGAATTACTAAGGAGAACAAGTCTAATCATAAGGGATGAAGTACCAAAGGAAAAAATGGCAATTTAGACACTTGACAAAAGCTTAAAAGACATCATGAGAAAATATGCCGTATTTAGAGGAAAGGTAGTTGTATTTGGAGGTGATTTTAGGCAATTACTTCATGTTGTACCAAAAGGCACAGTATTACAATCAATAAAGACAAGCTTGGTAAAATCATACTTATGGTCAATAATGGAGAAACTATCACTAACTAAACATATGAGAGCAAAAGAAGATATACAATTCAACAAGTTTTTATTAAAGATGGGATGTGGAGAAGAACGAACAAATTATGAAGAGAAGATACAATTATCTAAAGAAATAGTCTTTGAATATGTTGAAAATAATTACGAGGATTCAGAAAATCATTTCATCAATTGTATATTCCCTTATTTAGAAGAGAAGACATATTTAGAAGATTACATTACCATTCGGGCAATTTTAGCGGCGACAAACAAACATGTTGATAAACTAAATAAAAAATTGATATCAAACTTTCTACGAGAGGAGCATTGTTTCACTAGCTTTGACAAGGCTAGCGATGACATTAACGACTATTATCAAGACGAATTCCTCAATTATTTTACACCAAACGGATTGCCCTCTCACAAATTAGTTTTGAAAAAGAATTCACCTATAATGTTGTTGAGGAACTTAGACCTTACATGAGGATTAAGCAATGGTACAATGATGGTGAGTAAAGAACTGCAACAAACTGTTATTCATGCAGAAATCATTGTTGGACAACACTGCAGAAAACAAGTTTTGATCCCACGTATTCCACTTTGCCCAGCAGAAAATGAAGGATACCCATTTCATTTTACAAGAAGAAAATGTCCTATTCGTCTTTGTTTTGGATTGACGTTTAACAAAGCACAAGGTCAAACAATACCATCCGTAGGAGTTTATTTGCACAATCGGTGTTCTCTTATGGACAAATATATGTCGCACTATAAAGAGGAACTTCAATGTCAACGACCAAGGTCCTAATTAAACACAAAGATGACGGAAGCAACACTCACGACTGGACAAAAATACAGTTTACAAACAAGTATAACGGTCTGGTATGTAAATGATATTTACATTTTCTTACTAATAAAATTTATTTGTTACATACACTTATCAAGTTTTAACCTTCTTAATGAACAAGTTAATGCCATGGAAACAGATGACAACACTACAGACGACCCATTTGATAATGAACCGGTTAAATCCATAAAAAAAGGATGACAATGATACAGGCTATCCAAATGATGAAGAATGAAGAATACAAAAGTACAGTGTACTCACAATTAAGTTATACACCAATGAACCTCCAATTGATATTAGTAATTTATGAAATTGATGTTTTCTTCGTTTTCGTGTTCTTAGGGTACCACTTTTATGTTTAGCTTCGTGTGCCAATGATATAAATCTTCGAATACTCCAAATTGTTGTTAGGTATAGTCACTATAGGTTCAGTCAGGTATGGTTTCATAATGACCAAAATATACTTAATAAATTATAATGAGCAAATAATAAATATTAATACTCAATAAAACAAGTTTTACGGTTGATTGATTTAATTGATTGTTCATAAAGTATAATTTTATTGAAGTGTCTTTAGACGATTGTTTTGCGAATTGTGCTTCGAAATTCCGAATGATTAAATATTATTTTGAACCATTATATTTTTGTACTCTATTAAAAACTAGGCTACTAAACCGAACTGAAACCAAAATCTTTCTAACCAAACCATTTGGATTGATTTCATTTTGGTTTAGTTTGGGATACGAAATATATCCCAAACCGACCCTGCATTTTTTAAACCGACCCAAACCATACCAGCTAACCATCCGCATTTCATTATCGTTATCTGAAAAAGAAATCTCGAATTTGGCCCGTAAATTCTGGAATCTTTTTACATCCACAAAATGATACTACTGGTAGGTCACGTCACGCAACAAACTCACCCACCACAAAGTATATTGGATTCATGTAGGCCCTATTGACGTCCAAATTCCCCAAAAGCTTCCGAATTTCAAGAAACAAAAACAGACATTCTCCTCTTCCCGAGATTATGGAGTCTTTGAACATTAAATTCAGTCTTACTTCATCCAATCCTTCTTACTTTCCTGACTCATTCACAAAACCCACTTCAAAACCCATATGTTCTTGCCGTATCTCTTGTTCAAGTAACACAAGAAATGGGCTTAAACATCCTCGGCCTCGGGCTATTATTAGTGCAATAAAGTTGAATGAAAAAAACAATAATGAAGGTTGGATTGAATCCAAAGAAAATCTTTTGAAATGGGTTTGTGGAGGAGTTGTTGGTTTTGCTGCTGCAGTCTCTTTGTGCTGTGATTCTCCTGCTTTTGCAGAGTCCTTCACTTTTGCATTCCCTGTTTCTCACTTACCTGAGGTGAATACAGTTCAAAGAACCCTTGTGGAAACTTGGGGTTTGATAAGGGAAACTTTTGTGGATCCAACTTTTAATCATCAAGGTGTGCCATTTTCTTCTTTTATAATATCCTATTTCTTGATTGGGAACAAGAACTTGAAAGATTAAACACTGAAATTTGTCAATACTGAGTTAATGTGATACATCACCTTAGTTGAATTACAGTCAAGAAAATCATAGTAATTTAAATTCCTTAATCTTCTTTATGATTCCAGTAAATTACTGTCTAGAATCATTTTATGTAAGCATGAAAATTAGTTGCAATTTCAATCGATATCTGGGTTGAGCTGCTGAATTATAGAGATGTTTGTAATGTCTGATGAGAAATATTTCAGTAATTATATGCTTTGCACTATTTTTGACTTGAACCTTCTTCAGTTCATAAACAGCCAAAGTTTTTTTTCTCCTAAAATTTATGGGACGTTTATGCAGATTGGGATTTGAAATTTCAACAAACAATGAGGGAAATGTTTCCCCTAAGATCAGAAGATGCAGCTTATAACAAGATCAAGGGAATGCTTTCTTCTCTTGGTGATCCCTTTACACGAATTATTAGTCCTAAGGTGCCAAAATCTTTTTGTTACCGGTCCATTTTTTTTCGTGTTTTAAAGCTTAAAACAGAGGTTTCATGCCTGTAGGAATATCAAACGTTTAGAATCGGGACGGATGGTAATTTGCAAGGAGTTGGTCTATTCATCAATGCTGAACCAAACCATGGGCGCCTGGTAGGTATCCATTCATCCAATCGTTTGTATACAACCTATACTTATATTTTCCCAACGAGGCATGTGTTTTTCTTGAAACTGATTTGTATTTCTTCAGAATTAATGCATATTTGCACCCTTTGATTTCAGGTTGTTTCATCATGTGTGGAAAACGGCCCTGCTTCACGTGCTGGTATACATGAAGGAGATGAGTTGGTTGAGATAAATGGTAAGATGTCACCCTTTGATCATATCATAATATATAATTTTGATGTTGTTAAGCCAATAGTTGCCATGAAAAAAGGGGGAAATTTTAGAATAAATGTTTTTCTGAAATGCAAATCTTTGATGAAAACTTATTAAGGAGAGAGACTTGAAGGAATGGAAAGTGAAGCTGCAGCACAAAAGCTAAGAGGGCGTGCCGGGACAATTGTCACGGTGAAGATTCACCCAGTAAGTCTTCGATTTCTACTCGCCCTAATGAATGGATTGTATGGATTTCTTTAATTGGAACTAAAACTGTGATTAGCATTCTCTTTTGGTGATTAAAAATGTAATAATCACTATTTTTCATATTTAGATCACTTAATATATTATCATCTATCTTTATTTGAAGCTAACATTATTTTTGTTCTCCAGGGAAGTGACTCAAGAGCATCAAGCTTCAGAGAGGTTGGTATGATCTTCATATTCGTAGTTGTATAATACATATATTAAACAAAATAACGTAGATTTAAAGCGTAGCTTCTTTTAATTTTTGAATGAATACACATTAGGCTTGGTTTTTGTTAGAACCAACTTCTGAAATACTTATTTAACTTAAAAGGTTAAACTACCCCGCGAAGTTATTCAGCTGTCTGCGGTATCTAGTGCCATTATCCCTCACAAAGCTCTAGATGGACACCTATCAAAAACCGGATACGTAAAGTTATCAGCTTTTTCTCAGGTTATCAATCTCATGACTTAAAGAAGCTTTTCCTTTTCTTAAAGACGACTTTAATGGTGTTTTTCTTTTTTCCTGTAAAAAAAATGACAGAGTGCAGCTATTGATATGGAAAACACGATCAATGAGATGGAAAGTAAAGGTGTACAGTCCTATATATTGGATTTACGCAACAATCCTGTTAGTATGATGACGTGAATCTTTTACCAAATCGCTCTTTAAAATAGTTTTTATTTTTATTTTTTTCCGTTCTCTAATGTTTTCCGCTTTTCCACAGGGCGGTTTGGTAAAAGCAGGACTAGATGTTGCCAAAATGTGGCTTGATGGGAATGAAACACTTGTAAATACAATTGATAGGAGTGGTAACTTGCTGCCAATTAACATTGCCAACGGGCATGCTTTAACGCATAATCCACTTGTTGTTCTTGTAAGCGCGTGGCTAATCTTCATTATCATGATTGTTTTGGCTCTTTGGTGTCCTATTTCATTCATCATTAGTTTTTAATTAACTAATCAAAGTGTGATGATTACACGTTTACAACAATGTTACAGGTCAACGAGGGGAGTGCTAGTGCAAGTGAGATACTGGCAGGAGCTCTTCATGACAACGGCCGTGCCATTCTTATTGGACATAGAACATTCGGGAAAGGAAAAATTCAGGTTTTGCCACTTCCTTCACTAAGAATTTGTCTAAAGTTTTGAAATATGATACGTGTATGATACGTATTAAACAAAGATAAACACTATACGCATAGGATATATGCCTAGGCGTACGTATTTGCCGTTTCACAAACCTTGATTGCGAAATTTAGTTACGTCAGATGAAAATGAAGAAGACCTGTTGGAGAATGTAGAAATGTCACATTTCATCTTTTATAGTTACACTTTGGTTCCTACAAGTTTTAGTATTTTCAGTTTGGTCCCTCTATTTAGAATATTACACGTATCCATCCTCGCAAACGTATCCTATATATATATATATTAATCCTTGTAGGATTTATTTCTGTTTCTTTTATTCTTCAACATTTGTTTTGTTTGTTATCTCTGGTGCAGAGTGTGACTGAATTGCATGATGGATCTGCTCTGTTTATAACAGTGGCAAAGTACTTGTCACCACGCCTCCACGACATTGATCAGGTGGGAATCGTACCAGATGTTCAATGTTCAGTTGAGATGCGTAATGGTGGTTCTGGTTCTGGTTCTGGTTCTGGTTCTGGTTCATCATCACTGGAAGCAGATTCTTGCATAATGATAGCTGAGCATCAATTAGACATGAGAAAATCAAATGCATCTTGAATATTATTCAACAAACTTGTTGAGAAATCGCAAGTCTGTAGGGACTTTCAGAATACAAGTATATTTGTATATGATATAAATGTTTGTTTCTCCATGCAATACATGATTGTAAAGTTCCTTTTGTATAAAGTATTCAGAAGGCTCCTAAGATTGTGAACTTGGTCAAAAGGTGAAATCATTCCTATCAAGCCAAATGTTTCAAATATTAAACAAAAACAAAGAGTTGTGAGGTCCTTCAGAGAATGAATTTTTAATCCGGTTGTTTTTAGTAATATTCGAAGCAAAACAAGAATCAAAACTCAAGGATCTATTATCTATACTATGTACATATTAAGGAAGGGAGATTTCGATCCTGACCTGGAAAATACCCGATTTTGACCAATCGTACCCGCACTAAGACCTGACATCATTCAAAATTCAATCAAATCTCATTTAATGCATTCATACCCCTCGCAAGTTCCTCCAATTCAAAGTTCAAACAAATCTATTTAGAAATTACTCAATGAACTCCTCTCACGATTTTGTATTAACTTCACCATTTTCACTAATTCATCCAAAAATCCATATTCATAATCCTCTCCCATTTTGATAATTATAAAAAAAATCTAAAAATCCATATCAATTCATGAAGTTGAAATGTTTAGGCAACTGATGTGGGTCGAACTCGCCCTCGCCACGTGTTATCATCTAATTGACTGATTAAATGAAGAGAGAGAAAATACAATGTTAAGGGCCAGGAGCCCTACCTCATGCCTAAGGGCAGACCTAAAACCCCAGGAGGGAGGTCTGACATGTTCTCCCATATAGACCACCGCAGGTTGGCTCGGTCGTCTTGGAGGACGTGTGAGTGATGTTCGGGCCGAGACAGCCTAAGGGGGCTCGACGCAGGTCGGCATGAGCCTCCCTTATTCGATATTAGCGCACGTGCTTATAATACAAGATAATTATGAGAAGATCCTAAAGATCATTTACCCATTTAGGACTCTGATCCTATCATTTAAACTACACATGATTATCTCCTAAAATAAAGGGATCAACACGTAAAGAATCTGTAATACTTACGTGACAAGTAAACTTGACGAGATGTCCTCTATATAAACAATCCCATGGAACATACTTGATTCCTGAACAATTACATGATACGTAGGCAACTTGGGATACCACTTATTCCAGGCTCAAGCTGAAACATAACCAAAGTCTCCTTCGTTTTTTGGGTGTTATTCTTGAATTATATTCACTAGGGTAATTTTGGCCCATATTGACATCTAAACGAGATTCAGCATCGTCAATTGGCGCTAGAAGGAGAGCCTCATACTGACAAATTGTTTAAGATCATCACCACCATGCCCCAAAAAAAGACAACCAAGAACACGCAAGGTGAAGCCAACGATGGTGGTGAAAAAACTACAGATGGAGCTGTGGCACCAGATCACACCACCGTTGCCACCAGCTGAAATCCGTTGGGAGGAAAAGTTGTTTAGGATCCAACCTGTCTGGCGCTAGTGCAACAAATTGCATCCATCGAAACCCTAGCCATGTGGGCCATACTCAACGAAGCAATAAAAGGAAGGAGGCCATTGTAATCCTTATTGTACACAGAAAAGACTCCACCACTCTCCAAGAAGATGATGGTGCATCATCTAGTTATACCGGAGACAATAGACAACCTAACCTTTGGCTACAGGAAGCAGTTAGAGTAGAGCCCAATGCCATACTTGGAAGGAAATCAGATGAGTTCTCATTTGTATCACCATTCAGCGAGTAGATCAAGAACTTTCCTTGACTTGAGGGGTTCAAGGTCCCCAAGCTGGACCTGTATGATGGATCTAAGGACCCACAAGATCATCTCCAATAATATCTGATGCACATGAACTTATATTGTGCACTAGATGAGATGAAGTGCAAAGCTTTTCCTGCACTCCACACGGGCAGGGTTCGTGAGTGGTTCAGGAAGATTCCATTGAGGTCGATCTCTGCCTTCAAAACTCTAGGAAGGATGTTCGTTCACGCTTTCATTATGGCCAAACCGTTCCATAGGAACGCAACACATGAGCTCCTTCTGGTAACTTCCTTCGTAAAGAGATTTAATGAAGAGATTTAATGAGATTTAAAGAGATTTATGGAAGAGTCCAGGCTAGTCCAGGACGCAGATGAGCACCTTCTGGTAACTTCTTTCGTAGCAGGACTACAGGAAGGAAGGCTATACGCCAAACTGAACAGAAAAATCCCTCGCTCTATAGAAGAACTTGTCGAAGTGGCCAACAAGCATTGCCAAAGAGAGGAAGCTAAACGGTTTAAGAGAAAGTCGGGAAGGGGTGAGTCCAAGAAGGACAAGCCTAAAGACAGATCCGATAAGAAGAGGATGCCGGTGTAGGACCGCATGACGACACCCGTCATAGATCGGCTTGGCAAGAAAGAAGCTTTGCAAGAGAGGGATTTCATACCTCTGAATAGATCATGAGAGCAGGTTCTCACGCTGATGGAAAGAAATAGATTGGCCAGGACTCCACCACCGATGCGATGACCCTCTGAAAAAAGGGGTCAAAATAAATTTTGTGCTTATCACAGAGACGTCGGGCATGATTCAGAGAGCCGCGAAGTGCTACAACGAGATATTGACACAACGATAATGAAGGAAAGTTGGATGAGGTTGTGGACCGAGCTCAGAATCCTGAGCCTCGAGGAAGAAGAGAATACAAGCATGATGAACCACAACGGAGAAGAGACCGATCTCCAGATCTGGATCGGCAATTGGAAAACCGTCCGATTAACACGATTAACACAATCACTGGTGGGGCTATTCAGCTCGTGAAGGAGACAAGGACAACGGTAGGTCTACTGGTCCTTCTACGTCCAACAAAAGGTAAAGGCTAATCGGGGAGGTAACCTTTTGTCCAAACAATTCACTCTCCTTAGTCATAAAGAATGAAGGTTTGGTATTGATGCACTGATGAATAAATACCTTGTCAAGTGGATCTGTGCCGATACTGGAAGCGTCGTTAATGTTTTGTTTCCAGTCTATAAAGCTGTGGGATTCCGAACTTAAACCCATCTCAAATCCTCTGTACGACTTTGCCAGACCCCCAGTTCATCCCGTGGGAATGATCAGGTTGGCGGTCTGCCACTGCATTTAGCCGGGAACCAAATGGCAGGACCTTTATGGTTACATATGTGGTAGTCAAGGCCTCATCGGCCTACTACATTATAATGGGAAGGCCAACCTTGATAGATCTCAAAGCCATCATCTCTCCAGCTCACATCAGCCTAAAGTTCCCAACTATTGAAGGTTCAATAGAAATCAAAGGGGACGTGAAACCAACCATGAGCTACTACATGACCACCATCCGAGGGAAAGACTTGGTTCGGCAGGTTCTGATGGAAACGTTAATCCCCAAAGAAGAGGAAAGTTGGTCCTCCGAGGATAAGATTGAAGATGTCATCCTTTGGGATGACAAGGCAGATCCGACAGTCAAAATTGTCTCTTGGATCCCTGATCAGCACAAAAAGCTCCTTATTGACCTATTAAAGAAGTTCAGAGATGTTTTCTCTTGGAAAACGGAAGATATTCCAGGTCTTTCCTCAGACTTGGCCTTGCACAAACTGAACGTAGATCCGAGCAGGAAACCAGTTCGGCAGAAGAAGAGGCATTTTTCTCAGGAGCGAATTCTTGCCATTGAAAAAGAGGTAACAAAGTTACTTCAAGCCAAAATCATTCGAGAAGTTCTGTACCCAGATTGGTTAGCAAATCCAGTCCTAGTTTAGAAGCCAGACGGTAGTTGGAGGATGTGTGTTGACTTCACGGACCTGAAAAAAGCATGTCCAAAGGATTGTTATCCTTCGCCAAAGATTGATCGACTTGTAGACTCTACAGTTGGATTTGAAGTGTTTGCTTTCTTAGATGCATACAAGGGATATCATCAGATCGCTATGGATCCTGAATATGCCGAAAATAAATATTTCATAATGGAGTTCAGAATTTTTTTTACATAACTAGGCCATTTGGCCTAAAGAATGCCGGAGCAACTTATCAAAGTGCAGTCAATAAGATATTCAATGGCCAGATCGGCAGATGTATGGAAGTCTATGCAGACGACCCCTTAATCAAGAGCAGGTCTCTTGATCAATACTTGATCGATGTCAGAGAAGTCTTTGGAGTACTCAGGGAAACTAAGATGAAACTCAATACAAAGAAGTGTACGTTCGCAGTCAGATCAGGCAAGTTCCTGGGGTCCATGGTCCCTTAAGAAAGAATCAAGGGAAACCTAGACAAGATAGATGCGTTGAGAAACATGCCTCCACCAAGAAGCATTAATGAAGTTCAGAGATTGACTGGGTGGATGGCCGTTCTCAATCTTTCTCTTCCTTTCTTTAAAATCTTGAGAATCGCAAGCCCATTCCAATGGAATGAAGAATGTCAGAAGGCCTTTGAAGACTTAGTGTCTTATCTGGCCAAGCTACCTACTTTGACTTCCCCTCAGGAAGGAGAAACATTGTCGGGTTACCTATCTATTTGGGAAGAAGCACTGAGCACAGTACTGCTCAAGGATCAAGATAACGTGCAACGACTCATATTTTATGTGAGTAAAATGCTCCACTTTCTAGAGGTCCGATACTCAAATGCAGAAAAGCTGGCATTAGCCTTGGTACACGCTTCCAGGAAGCTTAGGCCATACTTTCAAGCTCATCCAATCACTGTTGTAACGGATCAGACACATTGGCAGATATTGGCCCGACCTGATACATCAGGTAGACTAGCGAAATAGGTGGTTGAAGTAGCAAAAAACAATCTGGACTTCTGCCCCAGATTTTCAATTAAGGCTCAAGCCTTAGCAGATTTCTTGGCTGATGGAGCGGCCATCACCCTCGATCAGGAACAACTGAGCTACAAATCCGAACAATGTACCCCATATATCGATGGAGCATCTAGCAAGGAAGGAGCACGGGCAGGTTTCCTACTCATCAGCCCTAAAGGGGAAGAATTCCCATACACCTTCTGATTTAGCTTTCAAGCCACAAACAACGAGGAAGAATATGAAGCATTGATCATGGGGCTCAATCTAGCAACAAAGCTTGGATCAACAAATTTACTGGTTTTCAGTGACTCCCAACTCATGGTTAATTACGTGAAGGGAGAGTATGAAGCGAAAGAGCTTTGAAAATGTCCAGATTGAGCAGATCTCTCGATCTCAGAATAGTAGAGAAGATTCACTCTCAAATCTAGCACCAAATTTCTTTTCCGACAAGTAAGTGTTGGTCGAGCTGCTAAAAGAATGAAGTTACGACAATCAGCCGGTTTATCTCACTCAGAAAGACACTTGGATGGATCTTATTACATCCTACTTGACGGGTGGAATCCTTCCCGTAGATAAGTCACAGACCAGGAGAATGAAGTTTATGAAAACCAGGTATTCAATTTTCAATGAAGTGCTTTATAGAAAGTCATTTATAGTGCCATGGCTCAGATGTGCGTCAGAAGATGAAGGAAACTATCTCCTTCGTGATGTCCACCAAGGAATCTTTGGAAATCATGTTGTAGCTCGGAATCTGGCTAGAAAATGTCGACTGTTTGGTTATTATTGGCCTACTATGCAGAGAGATGCTAAAGAGCTCGTCCAGAAGTGCATATCGTGCCAGGTGCACGACAAAATATTGCATCAAGCTTCCTAATCCATGGTGCTGATTGTCTCGCCTATGCCATTCTATCAATGGAGAGTTTCTTTGAGAGAGCATGATATCCAGATTATAAGATACGGTCGTTGATGTTTGACACTCGATGAACGACCATATGAATATTATTACAGTGATAGGATTCTATTTACACGGTAACCATTTCACATGAAAGGTAGTAGTCATTGCATTTGAATCTTCCGATGATTGGGGGTCACAGTGTGTTGCTAGATGCTATCCCGTGATCGTTAGGTATGAAGGGCATTTTCATAATTTACACTTTGTGTCTATGTCCAACATATTCGGAAGCCTACCAGGTCACACACATATGAACATCAAGTCGGATTAAAATGTGGTTATAGTTGATAACCAAATAAGGAAAGAATTTGCCTCACATTATAAAGGTTATAGTGGTAAATTAATATGATGGTATTTATTTTTTTATGAATAAATATAATACAAGTTATTAATTATGTTGATTAAGTAAATATGTATATAGATACAAATAAGTCGAAATTTATATGTGTATATTGATAAACATGTATTCTGCAAATTAATTAATCATAACATTATATTACATAAAGAATATTCCGGATGCCAAAAGGTTGGTGTTTGGGGCGCCACTTTAAGTGTATTAAGATACACTTGGATTGTGCAATTTAATTAATAAGATTACCATAATATTAATATTGGATATAAATTGATTTTTGGAAAAATAGATTTATGGTAATATTCAATATAAGATATTGTCAATATATATCTTGAAAAAATATTTAATATAAGATATTGTATATTAAATGAGACAAATCAATCAAAGGGATTTTCCTTATTTTATTAGGAAAGAGTTTTTCTCTTTCATCTATCTTCTAGAAAGCTTCTCTTAATCAGATTTGGGGCATCAGGGGCGCCACTCTCCCTATATAAAAAAAGTGGTTGTCTAGCTCTTTTGTATATCACAATTCCAAGAGCTAATAGTTCTTGTGAAAAAATAGAGAGCTTCTTCTGGAGAGATTTTGAGAGGGAGGAAAGTCGGTCTAGCAACCGAGTTTTTCTGGTAGCAATCCATGATGGGATTTCGGCGGGCTGTTCATGTGGATCACTGATAGAGGCCGAACGCTTGGGCGGCTCTGTGCATCGCTACTCTCATTAGACGGTCAAAGCGTCGATCTTTTAGATCCACCAAGGTAACCACCGTATACTATCTAATTTGTATTTCTTAAATGAAGTCGATCCTGGTTAAAAGGAAATAAATTTTGAATTCCGCTGCATTCCCGCGTAGATTTTCTAACAGTGGTAGCAGAGCGGGTTTCGAGCTTAAGCAATGAGCATGTAAATTTGCGTAGTTAATTTTATCGATTAAATCACGTAATTATAAGATGAAAAATTTTTGATTTGCAAAATATACACGAAAAAAAAGGATCGGGTGGTGCTCGGCCGACAGGCGGCGGCACCACCATCGGCGGCGGTAGGGCGACCGGCGGCGTTGACTCGTCAAAGGTGGTTGATCTCCAAATTTTTGTTTAGTGTATTTTGTGTTTTCAATATAGTTCATAGTTGTGATTAATATCCCTTTGTTTAGTTGATGTCATGTGGCTAACTAATGGTTCAAATTGTTTGGACCATTGGGATGTCACATGACATTATTTGATAAATATGATTTGTCTTTAAAAAATCAAGGCAATTCCAAATTTTGTTTGGAATAGGCCTAGACCCTTTTCAAAATATTTGATTTTGAAAAAAACCTAGGCCCTTTTCAAAATTTTGATTTTGGAAATGGCCAAGGTTGGTGCCTAATGGTTTTGGAAACCAAAGACATCCTTTTAATTAGAAATCAAAATGAAAGAAACAAAAGAGACTTTATTTTAATTTTCATTTATTTTTGGAATAGTTCTAATTGATTAAAATTAAAATTGAAAACGTTTAAAATTAACCGTTAATTATATTTCGATTGAAATCATTTAATTTATTAAATGTTAATTAGTTAATTGACTGCATAAAATTATTTGATTTATTAAACGTTAATTGATTAATTAAGACGCAAGTAGTTAAAATTTTAATTGTCTTTTTAATAAGATATTATTGTATGGATTAGATGTGTAGATATAATATGATTATATGGACCCCGATTGATCATGGACTCGACCGATAGGAGAGATGTGAATGATTTATATTTTTCTGTTGGTTTAAAATTGTCCGACCGTTATGAAGAACGTGACCTAGTTTATTTTGGCATTATCCCATTCCGTTAGCTCTGCGGCGGGTGTATTTATTTTATTAGATAAAATTTATATAACAAGAATGGAGCTGAAGATGGTGACCAAAGATAGACGAAAATAAAGATCTTATTGGAAAATAAAGCATTGAAGATCCTATTGGTGGTTGCAGCTACCCTTAGATTGTGACCTGCGGTTTCGTCAGTTTGTATTCGAAACCGCACCTAGGAAAAGTCCATGATCATACCGGTTACTTTACGCATTTATTTATTTTATGCTTGTATTTATTGTGGTTTTGTAACAAGCTCAATTTATTTGTACTGCTCATGCTAGAATGAGGATAAGTGGCTGTTACCTGAGTGTTAATTTGCCTTACTTGGTTGGAGCGCTGCAAGAAATTTTGCACTCACCATGCATTAGGATGTACCTGTTATGAAAGCATCAACTAACTGCACTTGAATTATTGCAGTATGGGGTGTGACAGCTGAAGACAACACACTATGAAAAGGGAGAAACCGTATGTTACAACTATTGTAAAAATGTGTAATATGTCCATCCATTTCTATCCTCTCCGTTATACACCCATCTAGTATTTAAAAGAAGTAAAAATGAATAGACATGATGTATCCACTTTCTTTATTCATAAAATAAAGCAATTGACAGATGTACAAATTAAAATTGTCTAATAGTTCATAAACACAAATGCTAACTTTAGAAGGGTTGTTTAAAGAAAAGAATCTTGGAGGGAAAAAAAAGTGAACAATTTCTAAGGATTACGCATGTATGTACGTTATAAACAGCTCCAAGAATAATATAGGCCCTTCCATTTCCCACAGCACATCAAGAAAGATAATTGAGCATCTGGAATGTTAGCATATAGTGTCGTAAGTTTTATGCATGCCTCATTAAAGTTACATCTTTCCTTCTTAATGTATACCAATAATCCCCACAAATCATGCCCGGACTAAACACATGGAGATTCGGGTGACCCTCTCACCTTCCTAAGTGAAAATAATGCAGATAAACTTCACATTTGAACAGACAAAAGAAATAAACACAAACAAATGAATTAAAAAAGAGACCAATTGGCAATCAAATAACCTAAAGAATCAACAAAGAGAGAAATTGGCAATCACGCTTAACGCATGATATTTCTGATCTTATCTATCGTATTAAGAAAGACTCCGAATTTTGTACCTAGTTGCAAATCAGCAAAAGACTCCGACTTGAGTTTCGAACTTTTTATTTTGTAATAGAACCATAATCCATCCTATAAAACATTGCAAGACAATTTGCAGAAACCAATCTCACGTCACATGGTGCCAAACATTATATCTGATGTATTGGGAAACATCAAATGGTACTAAATGACAAAAATACATTCAACTTACCTCTTGAAACAATAGATCAACCCTAAGACCAGACTGGAATTCACCTAAAGTTTTGAGCATTCACCATAAAAAGCAAAACCAAAACACGGCGGCCGCACACGGTGGAGACAGGAATTGAAAGGAGACCAACTGTATCAGCCTTTAAAAGCTGATAAAAAATGGATTGTCAAACAAAATTTTGTAAACGATGAGAAGCAAACAACCGGTAATGAAATAAGTACAAATAAAATAAGAAATAATAGATTTACATACTAAGAGAATATTTCCACATTTTGTAGTTTGTAAATAACTCCTATCATCCACACACGTGATCCGTTCAAAACCTGCGAAATAACCAAAAATAAATCTACTACTTATTCTGTAGTATATTGTACTAATATGAATATAGAGAGATACTAAAGTTAATGCAAGGAAAATGCATACCATCATGTTATGAGTTACTTCCCAAACATCTAGTTTATAATTCAAGAACAACTTCTTGTACTCTACGTTAACCAAAAAGGAAAAGGTAACAAAATGCTTTGTTATTATAAGTTATAAGAAAGAAAGAAAAGTAAGCTCGACCAAAAATAAACTTGGACAACCTTTATCAACTTGTGTTGATCCTCCATTCATCTCTTTTAAAGTCTGTAAAAAGGATTTTAAAAAAATCGTAAAAAGTATATCAACCTACTCGATTAAAGAAGAAATTAGAGTTTGTCTATTTCTTATGTTGAAATGCTGCGACCAAATCAAAATATGTAAACAATGAAGAACACGCTAAAACCAACTCGATTAAAGAAGTAGACGTCATCGGCCGCGGTGTCTATTTTATGAAATTTTCATCTGCAAAACCAATAATGTGTAATCATATATTTGTGGAGAAAAAATGAAAAAAACCGTACGTGTAATTAAATCCCATAATGTTTTGAATTATATCGGAGCCGATACAGGAGAAGCCTGCCTCCCATCTTGATCTCCATTCTCAGCCACAACTGGATAAAGTACATGAGGAAAAGCAGCAAAAATCTAGTACTGTTGGACATATTTTATGTTTTAATGAAGAGTGTCAGACTAGCTGTTATAGTGCAAAAAGGCAAAAAGATGTCTAGATCAAATGTATAGGTTTATTACAGTTTGATCTTTGTATAGGTTTGATCAAACAATACCATCCGCAACGGAAGCGTTTTAAGGATCTTGATCTATAATTTACACGTAATAAAATAACTAGATCTACTCTACAAGGGGGTTGTAGAACATACCTCTTGGATCTCAAAATCCAAGTAGAAGAACCGCAATAGGAAGAACAAAAGATGGTGTGAAGAGCACCACGATCTTCCGCACGTGTGATCCGAGCAACTCCCGGTGGAAGGAAATTCTCGTCTCGAATCATCCCGATATGCTACCCGGAAAACCTCCAAGATTTTCCCTTTCTCTCCCCTTGGCCAAAAATCATCTCTTCCTCTCTCTAAGAGATGAAGTCGAATTTTATGTCTAGTGTATTAGGCTTGGGAGAACTCTTTTTATATAGGAGAGTAATCATTGTCCTCCAAGGATTTTATTTTGCAAATAAATAAATCCAATAAAAAAAAACCCAAAATATTCTAGAACAAATCTAGAATAATATTTATCTTTATTTCTTACCATAAACATTTATCCAATAAATATTTTGTGCACATGTCTTATTAATCACAAGAAAACTAATTTCTTGTTCCATAATACATGCTTGGGGCGAAAATTATTGCTTGTGACCTAGTCACAATAATTTCGACTAACACACGAAATTGGGCGAAGATTATGAAAAATATCTTTTTAACATATTTAATTATTTAGCCCAACTAATTCAATAGTTCACTAAACAATTAATTCACATATCGTTTTAATTAAATTCTAATAAGAACTAAATTAATATTATTAGGATTCGACGTCCGAGAATAGCTATGCTATATTGGAGGCAAGTCGGGGACCATGGACTAATAATCAGCGGCTCCGATAAATCAAATAAATAATTATCTTACGAACAGAATAATTTTATTCGATAAATCAATCACAGGAATATGCCACCATAATCCCGTGACTGTACTCCTCCGATTATAAGATTATATTTATCTCCTCACGAGAATGATAATAAGCGTCCATTGATATAATCATTACATATGGATTAATCCTCCATAGACTGTTCATTCTAAATCGGGAAGTTACCGTTAACCCTTTTAGAACCTCTTATCCTTATTTACCATTAACCCCTAGTGATCAATTAATTCATACAACTCACTGGTAGCTAATCAGTGTAATATGAACTCCATGGATCGATCAGTTTCTAGGATTAACAAATAAGGGAACTGTCTATCTACTTCTAGAAATGGAAGGAATGGATTCCGTATCTGTGATAACACAGACTACTCACTCAATCCAGTACAATGCCAAGATGGGGTAATTCAGATCACAGACTCAGTATAATCCTTAACCGTCAAGTCAAACCTCATACTGATTCAAGCAGTTGACTGTGATCACCTCAGGATTAAGATATATCCATAAATATGATCATCGATTGATTCGATAAGACTTCTCGATTACGGAATTATATCATGAACTCTAATCAAATCGGTCCAGCCCTATATGATATATCTATCATATATAAATGCCCCACTAGGTTCTCCTAACCGAAAGTCCGGATAAGACAATCAAACCTATTGTGTCATGGGCGCATTAATAACACGTTAAAAGAGAGACCCGATACTCTCGATTAACTTCACTACGGGCTAATTGTATTTTAAGTACATCTTCACTAACTCAATCCTCTCGTGTATATCCCATACACTGAGTTAAGTGATTACATAAACGATATACTTTAGGGTTTTCTGTAGTGTAAATACTATTGTCACATCAGTGAATATGAGAATAATAAATATGAATAATAATGTCAATTCATTCATTAAATAAAACAATTACAAAATTGTCTTTCGGGCATCACACCTAAGAATCTCCCACTTGCATGAAAGCATGTGATTAATTGTTTTAGAGCACACCCTATTTAAAATACAACAAACTACATCTCCCACTTGCTCTAAAGCAATGGAGACCCATCCCGTATTCTAGTACCCATTAAGCATATCATAACCATTGCCAGATGACAAAGTACACTCCGGGTGTGGCGTCGTAGGATAGGTCAGTGACTCGGGGAGTACCTACATCTAAATATCATGGGTCTTAATGATTAGTCAGGTTGTCGGCTCGAGACGATCTGTAGAATCGAAACGTTACCGGTCCATCTAATCATGTGGTACCTTCGCAATATGCTTTTGACCTCTAGTGATTTTGAAAATCCTTATAAGCTACCCCTTCATCGTTTGCACAATGATGTGGTATCGGTTTCCAATTCTAGAATCACTCCTAGATATAAAAATGAAATCCTTAAGCTATATCGCCTCTATAGCAACTACAAAAGCCGCTAATCACCCAAATAGTTAAAGTCGAGTTGGCGTTGCTGGATTCCTCCAGGCAATAGCTTCAACACAAGAGTAAACACTGAGCCCGAGATCGACTTAACGATCATCCTCAATCTGACTTAAAATCAAAATCAGTGTATCACACATATCCAAGTTCACACATGAATATGTCCGTATATTATTCCTCGTTCTTTTCAAGATACTAAAGGACATACTAAACTTGCTTTGTTAACTACCGAATCTAAGATTCGATCAAAGTTGACGTTCAATAACATGACCATCTCTTACTAGAAAGAGAATCTATCCTATTTTTCTTGATCCGAAGATTTAGAGAGTCATTCCTGAGGCATAGGGTAGAATTTCCTCGTTGAATGTTGCATACACAGATGCATCATCTTAACCAATAAGATGAATGGGAAACCAGTGACTGATTCTAATGAATTCGACCTAGTCAAACTCTTTAGAATGTTGTCCAAATCTCTGTTGCCCAGAATTGTGGCATTGTCAGATTCTGACTTCAGATAACACACCCATGTTGATTCCAACTGGTGCAGTATTATCCTTCATAAACACTAATGTATATATTCACTACTGTACTAAAATTGATATCTAGTCTACAAAGGGCATATCAATATTCTGGTCAAATCCACATATTGTAGAAATATATGACTTCCAATGACCGAGAGGTTTGGTTTTTATCCACAAAGGACATAAGCCTTGACAGTCATCCTGTCATAAGTTCATAAGGCAATACCTTTTTGTTCTGAATAAATCCAGACTCTGTTTGTTTGGCAAGAAAGTCTCAGGTAATCACCCCTATTTTCTGCTTTTGAACGAAATCATGCAATACTAAGTGGTAAGAGAGTCCAAGGTATGTTTAACTCTCTACTTCTTAGGGAATTACCCCTAGACCACTCAAGCTTTGCTCTGAAAGATAAAATTTCCTATTCATTCTACTCTTTTCCGTGTAGATCTAATTACTCCCACTGGGCCTGAGATGCTCAGGTGGTTCTACAAGAGTATGAACAGAACTGGAGTACCGAACTCCATTCACAGGGTTATGGCTATTAAACCAACCTCTATTATCAGAATCCTATACTGCTCACAAAAGAGCCATAGGTCATCAATCGATCCTCAGACTACAAAGTCCGCAGAACCTGTAATGGGTAATGGATAAACCATACTCCCAATACTTACTGGGTGGATCGAAAGTCTGATCTAGTTTATTAGTATTTAGTGTTATCACTAACAACCGATGTTGTATGTGGTCTGATTTTAATCAGTTAGTAACTACCTTGAGTAAACGTACTTCAAGGTTCAAGGTTTTGCTGTTCATGGACTCTATCAGAAAGGATGCAACAGTGTAACTGTCCCTTCCCGATCTCAAGAATCCTATATCTAACCTTTATACACAATTGGTTAAAAGATATATCACGAATGGTCATTGACCGAACGTATGCGCAAAATTCCCAGTCTTACCTTCAAGCACCGTGTGCTAAATGCTTATATTTACGAAAGTGGGGTGAACCGAATCCACACCTTATCCGTAAATTCCAAAGCATATTGTAGTTAGACTTCTCCGTCTTACATTTCAATGTAAACCGTTATTTCGCTTCCAATATCTTTATTGAGTTAAGCAGTGTATTGTAGCATATCTAAAACTATATAAGGCAATTTAACGGTTTCTCACTTAGAGAGAACATGTCACAATGAGGCAGGCTGAGCATCAGTCTCGAGGACTATGAATGGCCTATTCCGAGTATAGAATACTCTATCTCTGTTGAAAACAGAGAAACCTCAAAATATTTTGGATAAACTTACCGGAGTGTTTGAATAGTTATCAGACAAGAAGTCACTACTCGGAAGCTCCTACTAGCTTGTATCTTTCATCAGACCCCGAGGGTCGTCATGAACAAGCTATGTTACTTCTTAATAACCATTATCCTTTCCCGATTGAAAGGAAACTTAGTCATTGAACCTTTGAGACAATATAATCAGACTGGGAGAAAGGAATCACCCTGAGCCAGTCTTTAGGTCTTGTCTTTTAGGGACTATGCACTAACTATGGAATATGAAGAAGCGTTTATCTAAATACAGAAACCAATTGCTTTTAATAGTTCTTAAGATGCGTTTTATATACATATTTCAGCAATTGTAAGTGGTTTTGACTTTATCAAACAAAAGTCCGAGTCTTGGATTCGTACTACAAATGGTATTTTCACTTTCTACACAAAAAACAAATTATCGAATAGAAGGTAAATCCATTCGTTCGAACGAATCATAAACCGAAAATAAATTTTCCGAGATATCCAAGGATTGAATCCGAGATTCATTTCCTTATATCACTCCCACTATTCTAGCTAAAATTAACTGCCCGTTGTTTACTCCTTTAATCGTTAAATGCACTGCTACCTTGTTCTTCCAAAAAACTTAGCTCGAGAAAATCGCCAAGGATTCATAGGTTGGTGATCCAAAATCAATGTCCTTATCCTATGATTTTTAGTTAATTAATTTTCGGTTCAGCCTTAAAGTTTTCTCAGTTTAGATGACTAACACTTTTTGACATATTCTCCCATTCTTCCCGTAAATGGAAACAGTCTTGAACCAGCGGTTCATTTGAGTAGATACTACTCTTGAACCGTGGGATGTCTATTTCGAGTGTTACTCGTCGGGACTTCTCGGATTTTCTAATATACCAGAAAAAACAACAAATCATAACATTAAAGCTCACACTAGTTTATCGGTTCCAAATACCTTCTAACGAGCAATGCTTTATTTTATGATTTTCTGATTTTTTCGATTAGAAAATCTTTCGTACATAGCTCCAATGTTTCCAGAAAAACAACAAATCATAGAACTACCACTAGTTCATCGATTCCAAATATCGTCCAACTAGCAACATTTCATGACTTTCCGGTTTTTCAATTAGAACGGTTACGTGTGTAGTCAGTTACACTTTTCTAATGTTCTAGAAAACAACAAATCATAAAGCTCCCACTAGTTCATCGATTCCAAATATCGTCCAACTAGCAACACTTCATGATTTTCTGATTTTTCAATTTAAAAAATTACTGTGTAATCACTACACACTCAAAATTCACTAGAAGAATTTCAAAGTCCGAAATCACCTTTGATCAAACTAAGTTTGTCTTCCGTTTGACACGAATGACACTAGTGACATACCTATATGTCACTCTGGTTTTTAAAAGGCTTAAGAGAAAATATCTCTTTCGAAAAATAATTGAATTATTGATTAACTAGTTCAACGTCCTAGTTACTTTCCACTTTTTAACGAAGTCAATACTAGTCAATTATAAATTTTTAAGCAATTTAGTAAGGGATATAATGATGTAAATAAAATGACATATATTAATTCAAGTTTAACACTACTATATGAGTTTATTTTAAGAATTGTAAACTAAAATTAAGTCTACTCTACCATTCCAAGGTTTTAACCTCGCATCTCAGTGCCGCCGTAGGGTAGGTCAAAGAGATGACGGTTAAATCGAGACAATCTCATTAATGAATAACTTGTGAGAATAGAACATCCCACGAGAATCGAACATCCCTTTATTCATTGACTACCTTCCTTTTTTAGCCTAGATATTATCTAGAATATCCTTGATGAGTGTGACCTACTATATCGGATCTCTTAGGTACGCCCCGAGCGTGCCGTCGTAGGATAGGTTAGTGACCCGACGAGTACCCGGAAATCCTATCCTTTCGGAGACCAAGCCATGAATATTGATAGGGGTGAACACCATCCGTAGGGGGACGAAATCAAAGCGCTGCGAGGCGTCACCCTTCTCTCACTTACTTGTATCTATAGTAGAGGCCTTGGGGTTGGCTGTCGCCTCCCCCGCTCCCACTCAATATTTTGGAAGTGGTGGTGGGTTAACTAACCACGTTTTTTTGATGTTAACATAAAAGCACATCAAATCAAGGATTCCGAATGGTGTCGGTAACGTAGGCAAGCCTACCCGTCCTATTCGTTGGAACATATGTGACAGACGGACGAAGTCGGGTCAAGAGAGCCCCATTGAGATAAGAAGGAATCACCCCTCCGCTCGCCGGTGTAGCTTAGTCTTGCCGGACCCCCGTGCATACATCACACTAGGAGGGTTAAGTCGGTCGAGCCAAGCTCAGTTGACCACCCAACCTATAGGCGAACCGTTTTTATCCAAGATTTATTGTTCTTTTACCATCATTCAATCCCGTAGACACTACGAATCGAAAACGTGCTCTTGTTTGGGCTTTTAAGGCGGTTCACCGAGAACACACACCGAAAAGGCTTAACGATTTCATAACCCGTCCTCGGATCTTTAATTAGTTACTAAATTAATTAATTACCACGTATTAATTAAATTTCAACTAATTACGCGAGTTTGTATACATGCATATTTTAATTACCAAAATTAAAATTCTACATGTATGCATGGAGTGGATTTATGATATGATGCATGTCATGGCAATTCCGATTTTATATCTATTTTATGATCAAACACATAAAAAATAAATTGCGGAAAATTTAAACACCGAGATGGATCGTTGGTACCCCGTATCTAATCTATCCTAGGAAAAAATAAATTACAATCTTGTTGTCTTCATGTCTTCGATATTCGAACCTTGAACCACGAACCGCGAACTCAAAAGGCGGAGAGACCTTTATTTTATAAAATAAAATATATTTTTTTTTTCACACGGCAGTAAAAAAAAACAGTTTTTACTATTATTATTATTGCTGACCTAATAGTCAAATAAAGCTGCCGCATCACAAAATCTATCATCATTGCTTCCATAAAAAAAAAAGAAATTCTGTGACCATTAATTCAAAAAATACGATTTATAATAAAATCCAAAACCTAACCGAGTTAGGAAAATTATAAACAAAAAATTTTGCAGCCCCGACTCCTATTCATACCTCGAGTTCCGTCTTCATGTCGTGTTCTTCATCGTTCTTCGTCGTTTTTCCGGAATTACAAAAAAAATAAAACTGGCCGAAAAAGAAGAAATAAAAAAAAAACAACAACTTTTACATCAATCCTATGCTCAAACGATCTAAATCGAGAGAGCTTACAATAGATCTAACGAGTAAACAGTACCAACCCCAATCCATCTCTTCAAACCACAACAATCGCAACATAAAAAAAAATAACATATGCATCGGCCCCTATAAAAAAATAGGGACACAAAATCTATATGTTTACCACTCCTAGATGTAATATTTTATACGTATAAATATAGATCACCAGGCTCCGATACCACTGTTAGTAATACCATCTGCAATGCAAGCGATTTGAGGATCTAGATCTATAATTTACACGTAATAAAATAACTAGATCTACTCTACAAGGGGGTTGTAGAACATACCTCTTGGATCTCAAAATCCAAGTAGAAGAACCGCAATAGGAAGAACAAAAGATGGTGTGAAGAGCACCACGATCTTCCGCACATGTGATCCGAGCAACTCCCGGTGGAAGGAAATTCTCGTCTCGAATCCTCCCGATATGCTACCCGGAAAACCTCCAAGATTTTCCCTTTCTCTCCCCTTGGCCAAAAATTATCTCTTCCTCTCTCTAAGAGATGAAGTCGAATTTTATGTCTAGTGTAGTAGGCTTGAGAGAACTCTCTTTATCATTGAGAGTAATCCTTGTCCTCCAGGGATTTTATTTTGCAAATAAATAAATCCAATAAATAAAAGATAATCCCATAATATTCTAGAACAAATCTAGAATAATATTTATCTTTATTTCTTACCATAAATAATTATCCAATAAATATTTTATGCACATGTCTTATTAATCACAAGAAAACTAATTTCTTGTTCCATAGTACATGCTTGGGGCGAAAATTATTGCCTGTGACCTAGTCACAATAATTTTGACTAACACAGATTACGAAAAATGTCTTTTTCACATATTTAGTTATTTAGCCCAACTAATTCAATAGTTCTCTAAACAATTAATTCACATATCGTTTTAATTAAATTCTAATAAGAACTAAATTAATATTATTAGGATTCGACGTCCGAGAATAGCTATGCTATATTGGAGGCACGTTGGGGACCATGGACTAATAATCAGCGGCTCCGATAAATCAAATAAATAATTATCTTACGAACAGAATAATTATATTCGATAAATCAATCACAGGAATATGCCACCATAATCCCGTGACTGCACTCCTCCGATTATAAGATTATATTTATCTCCTCACGAGAATGATAATAAGCGTCCATTGATATAATCATTACATATGGATTAATCCTCCATAGACTGTTCATTCTAAATCGGGAAGTTACCGTTAACCCTTTTTAGAACCTTTTATCCTTATTTACCATTAACCCCCTAGTGATCAATTAATTCATACAACTCACTGGTAGCTAATCAGTGTAATATGAACTCCATGGATCGATCAGTTTCTAGGATTAACAAATAAGATAACTGTCTATCTACTTCTAGAAATGGAAGGAATGGATTCCGTATCTGTGATAGCACAGACTGCTCACTCAATCCAGTACAATGCCAAGATGGGGTAATTCAGATCACAGACTCAGTGTAATCCTTAACCGTCAAATCAAACCTCATACTGATTCAAGCAGTTGACTGTGATCACCTCAGGATTAAGATATATCCATAAATATGATCATCGATTGATTCGATAAGACTTCTCGATTACGGACTTATATCGTGAACTCTAATCAAATCGGTCCAGCCCTATATGATATATCTATCATATATAAATGCCCACTAGGTTCTCTTAACCGAAAGTCCGGAAAAGACAATCACACCTATTGTGTTTTGGGCGCATTAATAGCACGTTAAAGGAGAGACCCGATACTCTCGATTAACTTCACTACAGGCTAATTGTATTTTAAGTACATCTTCACTAACTCAATCCGCCCGTGTATATCCCATACACTGAGTTAAGTGATTACATAAACGATATACTTTAGGATTTTCTGTAGTGTAAATACTATTGTCACATTTGAGAATATGAGAATAATAAATATGAATAATAATGTCAATTCATTCATTTTAAAACAATTACAAAATTGTCTTTCGGGCATCACACTTAACAGTAATTAGGTCAACTGACTGTATCAGCAGACCTGTCTAGGTCAGTAAGGTAACTAGGTCAGTAGACTAGTTAGGAACCTGCTGAAGACCGAAGGCTGAGGGTTCAAACATAGTTATTGAAGGCTAAGGGATCAAACTTAGTACTTAAAGTCAAGGATATGGAATCAGAATTTAGGGAAGTCTGTGATGACCTAAACTGATTACATATACCTTGTGTACAAGGTCAAAGCTCCATATGTTAAGTGGTCATTGGAACTTAGTTATAATCAAAATGATGTACTCTAACTTCATATTAAAAATTTAGATGAAAAGTAGTCAGCTGAAGTGTTATTGAAACACAACAGACTTTAGCCAACTGACAGATATGTACATCAGCATACTAAAATAAGTCAAATATCTGCTGAGTATAAATCTCGATTTAATCAAAGGTTACATTGGAAGATTACAAGGATAAGGATGGATTACAAGCCTTGACATTGTCAACAAATCAATGGCCAAGACGAAAAGAACGTTGGAAAGATTCAGAGGATTAACCAATGGACATAAGTCAAAAGGTGGACAGACTGAAAACTGACAAAAAGCAAACTGACAGTGTCAGTACTATGTACAGAGACAGAAAGCAAGTCAAGATGAAGACAAATCTGAAACGGGTATGTTTTAAATTCAAACATAAGTCACAGGATTCTCACCTATAAATAGAGGACTCCTGATTTAGATACAGATGATGAAAAGTGATAATCTACTAAAAGCTATCAAGTTTCTTATCAAGAAAATCACCCTACTGATATCACCGAGCTAAAAGCTACTGATCCAGAAAACTCTTCAAGTGCAACCTGCTATCAAGTTACATGAAGTACACACACTTGAAGACATCAAGCTGCTGATTATTTAATCCTGATCAAGCTGCTGATAACTGAATCATTTACTTGATTCAACCTTTTCTTTACAAAAAACATGCTGAAGACAGAGAAGCACTTTGGTGTCAAGAACTATTGTTTGTGGTGAAGCTGGTGAAGAGGCAATCATACCCTTCAAGGACCCGTGGAATACTTTGGAACAACAATCCTACCTGTTTCAAATATTCAGTTTGTGAAGCCATAGTTATCGGTGAAGGACAGACAGTTTAGGGATTTTTGTAACTGCAACCTCAAAGATCTCTAGTGAATTTCCTCCAACAACACAGGAGAAGAGTGGACTGACAGGATTACACCACCTAGAACCACTATAAAAATTGCCTACTTTATTACTTTCTGCATTTAATTTACTGATCACATCAACTTACTGAAACTAGCAACTGAATCACATACTTACACTACTGAGTATTTATACTTAGTATCATCTTTTTGACAACAAGTGATAAGGCTTAATTTGAATATATTCTGCTGCAACAAATTCAGTTATTTCAACAGTCAGCAAACTACTGAGTGGTCAGCAGACTACTGAGCAGTCAGCAGGCTACTGACATTGCTGAGTTCGTTAACTACAAAAGTTTTAAGTGTTAAGTTTATTCACCCCCCTCTAAACTTAACCAAAGCCTTTTCAAGCGACCAACAAGTACATGTCAAGGCACCATTGAATAGGGGATACGAAGGAAAAACGGAAAAAATTTCTATGCATCAAAACAAGAAAATAAAATGAAACCTCTTACAATAATAGTAATAACCAATATTATAGAAAATTAGAGACCCCTGAAGAAAAAAAAAAATAAAGCAGAAGCCCATAAAAATTAGCATAGGAACATACCGTCTATTTTCAACACATTCATCGGCGGAGTTCCCGATTCGTACCTTGAATATCAGATTTTTCATGTAGGTCTTTACAAACCCTCATTCCTGGAAAAAAGTGACAGTAGAAAATAAAAATATAAATAGGACACCAAATGCAGAATGTTGTTTCAAAGATGATGTTTAAGAAGTAACAATGCAGAATTTCGTTTCAAGTCGCAACTGTGCTGCTCCTATCGGTTCATTCCGTAGAGGTAGGTAAAAATTAGCATAAAAATAATTTAAAAATCCAGTCATTCCCATTAAAAACTAAATCACAATAAACTGATAAAGCATGTGTAATAGAATAGGCAAATGAGAACTATATGTGTTGGGTATACATCACTCTGCCCGCCTGTGTGCATTCGAACCATGGCGCTGTGAAGGTGTGGTATAAGGAAATAAAGTAGCACCTTTACTAACACTAATTGGTTTTAGTACAACGTTAAACGCTTGATTCTAAAAACTGGTAGTAGAGCAGGTCATGGGTTCCAATTCCTGTAACAGCATTCTGTGTTAACCCACGGTTAAGTGCGTAGCAGGTGCTGGGGGGGAGATTGTTGGTTATACAGCACTCTACCCGCCTGTGTGCATTCGAACCATGGCGCTGTAAAGGTGTGGTATAAGGAAATAAAGTAGCACCTTTACTAACACCAATTGGTTTTAGTACAACGGTAAGTGCTTGATCCTAAAAACTGATGTAGAACTTATCTTCTCCAGTTTCATATTGAAAAGGACTGTGTATCTAATGCAGAAGGAGTTTCATATCTTCTTCAGATTTTTTTCTAATTTCTTCTGTATCTAATGCACAACAACAATAAGAAGGAGGTTATCAATCTCCTACTCATAAATCTATGCTAGAAATAGCAAGAACTGTGGAAAACATGGCTGGAGAAGAATCTGATGAAGAATTTAACATACAAATGTCACCTGGAAGAATTGTTGATCAATCAAATCAAGAATCATGCGCTTACCTTTCTTCAATCTTCTAGATAAGCCAACCGAGTTTGTGTCCCACCGCGAACTTATCTTCTTCAGTTTCATATTGGTGTAGTCTGAGTCAGTTTGACTGAATTCCAGTTTGTGTACCACACCTTCAATTGGTTTTACTATAATGGTAAGCGCTTGATCCTAAAGATTGAAGAACGGTAAGCGCTTGATTCTAGATTTGATTGATCAACAATTCTTCCAGGTGACATTTGTACGTTAAATTCTTTATCAGATTCTTCTACAGCCATGTTTGCCACAGTTCTTGCTATTTTTAGCATAGATTTATCAGTAGGAGATTGATAACCTCCTTCTTCTTCTTGTTGTGCATCAGATACAGAAGAAATTAGAAAACAATCTGAAGAAAGGAGAAGATCAGCATAATACAAAGAAAAACTGAAGCAAGTTGTTCTCTCACCGCTGAAGCAAGCTAAATCAACTGAGGCTGAGACAAGCAAAGACAATGAACAACAAGCTGGAAGTTCAAAAGACATACCAACTCAGGTTGATCTCATTAAATTTTATCATAATGAGATAATCAGAATTCAGTAGGACGATAACAGTTTGTTTGGAAAAGTTCTAAAGACCTTAGAGACTAGCAAAAATGAAAGAAGTGAACTTGAAAAGAAGATGGATATCGTCACTAGTAACTATCAAGACAGTCTAATTGAGCTTTGAAAGACAACCATTGAAAACGATGCAAGAAGAGATGAAACCCAAGATAGATGGGAAGGTATTCATAATAATCTGGTTGATATAATGATTCTAATAGAACAAGGCATGAAGGACTCAGTTGTAGCTCAAACCATTTTGGCATCAACTCAGCAGAATCTAAACAATTACATCAAAAGCCTGATTGATAAAGATGATGTCAATAAGGGGGAAAGTTTGGACATCTTAAAAGTCCATGCAACTGAGAGGCCATAAGTCCTTGCAAATATTGATGATAAACTGACTGAACTGAAGAAATCTAGAGGAGAATTCACTGTTCAGGAAATGGAGCTGATTGCTAAATTCTCAGAGCCAACTGATAAAAGAATTGGCTTGGATTCTCGCCTATACAGTTTATTAAAAAATCTACCAGCCAGAGAAGGAGAATCAAGAGAATAATCTCTATAAACAATCCTATATATGCAGATGATTCTCATGCATTACTGGAACAAACTCAAGAAATGGGAAAAGAATGGTACTCTAGATAAAGAGTCAGATAAGATCGAAAAGGCTGAACCTGAATTTGTTCAAAGTCTACTGAAAACAGCCACCACTGAAAGATTGAGGACATCTGTCTTTACTTTCGCTATTCTTTTCAAAAGCAAATTCTTCGGCAAGCATAACTTATGTGAATCATAGAACATATGGGCAAGCATCCATGGAATCGAAAGCACAACAACAAAAGATGCTATGAGGAATGTTGCTGAAGCTTATGACAATCGATTGAGTTTAACTGTTAAGTAAAAAGAAGCTGCCCTTTTAGCTCTTTTTATCATGTTGTATTTTATTACCTTACTTTGTAACTCTGTTATCAATAAATTCTCAGTTTCTCAGTTCACTGTGTTATTTACTGTATCTTGTTTTATCTTTTTGCATTGCTTTTAAGGAGGGTATTGACATCATTAAAAAGAGGGAAATTGTGGGAAATAAAATTTATGTTTTGATGATGATTCATCACTTATTAAGTCATTGTTCTTAAACCCCATTGATGAAGTGTCATAACTAGCTGTTATAGTGCAAAGCAAAAAGATGTCTAGATATCAATGTATAGGATTTAATAGAGTCTGATATTTGTATAAATTAAATCAGACAAGCATTGTAATATTTCTAGATTGTGAACTGAGATAACTAGAAACTTAGATAACTAGAAACTGAGATAACAAGAAACTGGAATTCAGTCAAACTGACTCAGACTACACCAATATGAAACTGAAGAAGATAAGTTCACTGAAGGGCACAAACTCGGTTGGCTTATCTTGAAGATTGAAGAACTCAAGATTGAAGAATGGTGAGCGCTTGATTTTAGATTTGATTGATCAACAATTCTTCCAGGTGACATTTGTACGTTCAATTCTTCATCAGATTCTTCTCCAGCCATGTTTGCCACAGTTCTTGCTATTTCTAGCATAGATTTATCAGTAGGAGATTGATAACCTCCTTCTTCTTCTTGTTATGCATCAAATAGCAAAAACTGTGTCAAATCTAGTTTGACTGAGGGTTCAAACTCAGTTGATGATGAACTGAGGGTCACAGACTCAGTTATTGAAGACTGAAGAACTGAGGGTTCAAACTCAGTTATGAAGACTACGTCGAGACTGTAAAGCTAGACTTCAGGTAAGATTGTGATGACCTGAACTAACTTTATAAATCTTGTATGGAGATCCAAGAATCATAAGGACAATGAAATCTTAGAAGATAATTGTTTATGATGTACTCTGATTAAGTCAATTATAATCAGATGAAAGCTGGAGTACTGATTGTTGAAGAAGAGTAAACACTCAGTTCAAGCTCTTACAAACTGAGAACTGATAATGATCTCAATTAATCAATTTTGAAACTAAGGTTTAACCAAATTGAAGAAAAATTCAACCGTTGCAATTCAAGAATTATGATTGGAGGATAATCTATCCGTTCTGACATAAACGTATGAGCAAGAAAGCAGGACCACTAACGGCTACAAGGATTTGAACTCATGGAAATATGACCGTTAGATAAACCCCTATAAATAGACAACTTCTATTAGAAAGAAGGAAGAGAGAAAGAGGAATTCAAACAATTAATCTAGTCAAGAAAGATCAAATTAAGGGGAAAAGCCAATTTAAATGAATTCCTGCTAAATAGTTAATTGCATGATCAAGAAATTTCTTCAAGTGTTTATTAGCATTCAAGGAAGATACTTATCATTCATTTGGAGAAATACAGAGTTGTGCATAACTTATTTATCGAGAAGAAAAGCTCAAATTACAATTGAATCATAATTATTGATTCAAGTCTCAACTTTAATTCTATCAAAGGTTTAGACTGTGAAACACCAAGAAGGTGTGAAGGACAGTTGAGTGCAGTCAGGAAGACTGTGGTTGTGATGAGCCGGTGAAGAGGCAATTCAACCCTCCAAGGACCAGTGTTCAAAGAATTGAAGAGCAGCAATTCTACAAGTGTTTAGATAGTGAAGCTATGGATTAGTCAAGGACTATCGGTTTAGAACTTTTTGTAACCGGGCCATCTCAAAGAAGTTCTGGTGGAATTCCTCCACATCACAGGGGAAGAGAGGACTGATAGTATTACATCACCTGGAACCTCTATTGTTGGTCCCTTGAAAAGGCTTTGGTTAAGTTAGAGGGGGAGGGGTGAATAAATTTAACACTTAAAACATTTTGGAGTTAACAAACTCAGCAACTTCAGCAGCCTGCTGACTTGTCAGTAGTCTACTAATACTCAAGAGTCTGCTGACTGTTGAGTTTACTGAATTTGTGCAGCGGAATATATAAAAAATTAAGCCTTATTACTTGTTGTTAAATATGATACCAAGTATTAGATACTTAGTAGTGTATGTGTGAGATTCAGTTGCTAGATGTGCTAGGTATACTAAATGCAGAATATAAATGCAGAAAGTAAGTAGGCAGATTTTATAGTGGTTCCAGGTGGTGTAATCCTTTCAGTCCACTCTTCTCCTGTGATGTTGGAGGTAATTCACTAGAGATTCTTGAGATAGCTGTTACAAAAATCCTAAGTTGCTTGTCCTTCACCAATAACAATGGCTACACAAACTGAACACTTGGAACATGTAGGATTGCTGCTTCAAAGTCTTCCACTGGTCCTTGAAGGGTAGGATTGCCTCTTCACCAGCTCCACCACAAACAACAGTCCTTGACACCCAAATGATGCTTCACTGTCTTCAGTAGATTACTTGTAAAAGAAAGTTTGAATCGAGTAAGTGATTCAGCTTTCAGCAGATTGATCAGGATGATATGATCAGCAGCTTGATGTCTTCAAATGTGTAAACTTGATGTAGCTCTAATGCAAATTACACTTGAAGAACGTTTCTGGATCAGTAGCTTTATGCTCAGTAGGGACAACAGGGTGTTTTCTTGATAAGAATTTACAGCTCAGGATTATCCGTTATTTTTCATCAAAGTTCATCACTTGTATCTGAGTTAGGAGTCCTCTATTTATAGGTAGGAATCCTTGTGACTTATGTTTGAAATTCAAACATAGCCGTTTCAGTTTTGTCCCATCTTGACTTGCTTTTTCTGACTGTTCCAAGGACTGACACTATCAGAATACTTTTTGACAGTATACAGTCTGTCCACCATTTGACTTGTATCCATTGGATAAAGGTATGATTCATCCCAACGTCCCTTTGATCTTAACCATTGATTTGTTTGACAAAATCAGAGGTTGTTAGCTGTCCCTTTCCTTGTAATCTTCCAGTGTAGCCTTTGAATAATTCGAAGTATATGTATCAGCAGGTTCCTGTGACCATAAGTCTGCTGAAATACATATCGGTCAGCTGATCCATATTTTACTGTGTTTATAAAACAATGCAGCTGGCTTCTTTTATGTAACTTTTTTTGTGAAGTTAGATTACACCATATTGCATATAACTAAGTTCCAATCACCACTTAACTTGTGGAACTTAGACCTAGTACACGAGGTATATGCAATCAGTTTAGGTCATCACAGACTTCCTTAAATTCTCATTCCATATCCTTGACTTTAATTACTAAGTTTGATCCCTTAGCCTTCAATAACTGAGTTTGAGCCCTCAGCCTTCAGTCTTCAGCAGATTCCTAAACTAGTCTACTGACCTAGGTACCCTATTGATGTAGACAGGTCTGCTGATATAAGTCAGCTGACCATTTACAGTGCTTGTTTGATCAAACCTATACAAGATCAAACTCTAATAAACCTATACATTTCATCTAGACATCATTTTGCCTTTGCTCTATAACAGCTAGTCTGGCACTTATCACTAAAACTCAAAAATAAGTCCAACAATTTCCCCCTTTTTGGTGATGATGCCAATACCCTCCTTATAGCAAAGCAAAAAGATTAAAAACAAGAGCAGAACAAACTTAGTCATCTCTCATTAAAACAATTGTTCAAAAGTATTACAGTCTAGATTCAGGAAAAATATAAAGCAGATAAAGTATGCTGATCTAGTGTCTTCTTTCTCTTTCTTCTCTTGCCTTCTCTACTTGCTCTTGATAAGCTCTTATCTCTCTAATCATTTGTCTCATCCATTCATTTTCAATAAGAGAGAAATCAATGTGAGGATTCACTTCTTTCCACCACTTCCATGCTTCAGGCAGAGTGAGATTGATCTGGTGTACTCTAAAGCCTAAACGCATGTAAACTTCCTTAAATTCATTCAGTGATTCCTTTGCATTTGTGGTAGGTAAACACCTTCCACCTCTACCACCTCTTCCACCTCTATATGCTGCTCTCAAGGCTTTGACTCTTGCTTCCCAAAATTTGAGTCCCAGAAAGGAGTTCTACCCTTCATGAAATCCCTTGTCATGATAAGGTCTCATTTTTCTGTTGTAAACTTTCTTATATTCTTTGAGAAGATCATCAGTGAGTGGAAGTCTGCCAGGTGCAGGTTCTCTGAATGCATTAGTGTCATCTTCCCATCTTTTCTTAGCAAAGATCCTAGCAGCCTCTTTTGCTACAGCTTTCTGACTCTCTTCCCCCTTATTGACATCATCAACAAAATGGGACAGCAGGCCATGCACACTCTCCTGGGTGATTACTAGATTACTCAGTTGTCCCTCCATGATTTCAGTTCTAGTATCAACTGTAGTAATCCTTTGTTGCATAGTTTGTTCTAGCAGATTGATCCTCTCAGTGAACTTAGGATCCAATCCAGTAGGTTGAGGCGTAGCAGCAGGTTCAGCAGATCTGTGTACTTCAGCAAGATTATCCAATTTTTGTTGAATAAAGGCAAACTAATCTTTCAAAAACTTCTCTTTCAGTGTATTGCCTTGTTTGATTCCCCTCACATCTTGTGTTAGATCATCAATAACATACTGTGTAGATGTGAAGTTTGAAGCAACTGTCTCAGTAGATCTTCCGTGATTATCCACAAGGTTCATCAGTTCTTCAAATCTATGCTCATGTCTGTCAAGTTGAGTCCTTAACTATGTTATGTCATTCGTCACAACCCTCAACTCTTCCAGAACATGTCTGGTACTCCACCAGACCATTCCTCCAGCAGCTCCATCAGTAGGCTCTTCTACATTGTATTGTTGCCTCTGTCTGCGATAACCAAGGCATAGCTCATATCCCTTCTAGCAGGGTTAGGTCCTTGGAATTCCTCCATAATAGGATCAAGAGCAGGTTCTTCAAAAACTGGTACAAATGCCTATTGAGGTTCAACATCTGTTGGTTCTTCCTCAGGCGGTTGAAACTCTTCATCACTATAGTCATAGTCCAGCAGCTATTAATCCTCATCAATAACAACAATCTGCTGACTATCCTTACTCTCGATGACCTTTCCTTCAGGAGGCTCTACTATAGCGGCAGGTTCTCCAACAACAGCAGGGGTTTCCTCCAAACCCATAGATAGTTCCAACCTATGTCTAGGTGCTGTTTGTACCTCAGCAACCTGTACCTCCTGTTCCAACCTTTGTTCAGGTGTTGTTTGTATCTCAGCAACCTATACCACCGGTTCCAACCTATGTTCAGGTCTTTGTCTAATCCTCAGAACATGTACCTCCTCAATCAACCTTTGTTCAGTGCTGTCTGTTGATATTGAATTGAATCCTCGGAATTGACATCGGGCTCACTATGATCGGTGACCCTCTCATCATCCAAATCTTCATTCTATTGATCATCGATTGCCCAGGAGCTTCCACAACAAATGAAGTATCTAATGCACCAACCAGTCTATTGCCTCCAAGATTTATCCCATCATTTATCAAGGCCTCCAGACCATCTATGGTGAGATCCTCCAGATCCTCATCCATCTGTTCAATTTCATGTCTCTCAGGAGATTGTTTAGCACCAGTAGACTGCTCTACTCTTGGTTCAATAATCATTGCAGTCCCACTGATTCCTCCTAGACCAGACGGATGATCATCACGAATCGGATGATGAAGAGTCATCACTGTCGATTCATCTCTTGGATCTCTGAATTTGATACCTTCTTCCTGCTTTTGTTCATCAATAAGATCCATCAGTCTTGCTTCCAATAGAGAGATATCAACCAAATCCAGCAGATTCTCCACTCCAAATTTCTCAAAAGCCCACTCCTCAAAATCTTCATTGGTTCTGCAGCTGGGTTTTGTTTTTTATAAAAACCAAATGTCCACTGAAAATAATCATCTACCAGCTGGAGCTTTGGATCAACATACCCTTCTTTTTTCTTTTTCTCTTGTCTTTCAAAGGGCATGGTTGGCTTTCTAGGAGCTGTCTGTCCACTTAGCTGACCTCCAAAGGTCTCAACCAGCAGAGTCATAGTTTCTTCAACAGATGCCTATAGGTCAGTAGGTTGCTCAGATTGTATATTTGTGCCTACTACCTCCATCTGTTCAATACTTGGTTCCCCGACTTACATGCTCATCAGCAGGGTTAGCAGCAGACTGCCCTTCCCCGACTTCTTGCAAAACTTGCAGGGTCTTGTACCAATGTCTCAACTTCCACAGCAGATGCAGACTCAGTAGTCTGCTGTTGTTCTTCAACAAGTTGCTCAACAACAACTTGTGTAGCTTCAGTAGGCTCAGCAGCCATTATAGAAGAGGATTCAACACTTCATCAGCAGGCTCAGGTTCAGCAGCCTGCTGTGATTCTTCAGTAGGTTGTTCAACAACAACCTCTACATCCTCAGTAGGCTTAATAATTTTTAAGGGCTCAGTCTCAATAGCCTCTCCTTCTTCTTCTTCCCTTTGAGTCTCCAAAATCCTCAACTATTTTCCTTTGCCATGTTTCTTTTTCTTGGCAATTTCTTTCATTCTTTTGGAAAGTTGCTCTTTTTCAATTTTAGCAGCTTTCCTCTTCCTTGTAATTTCAGCTATATCAATAACCTCAACTGTCTGCTTCTTTGTCTTCCTAGGCTTTAACAGTTTTGTTATCTTTCTTGTATCAGGAGCCTTTCTCTTCTTAGCAACCTTCTTAGGTGCAGCAGACATAGTGACTTTCTGAATAGTTTGCTTGACCTGCTCACCACCAGCATCATCATCTCCTCCATCATCATCACTTTCTATGGCTTCATCATCTACATCTTCATCATCATCTAAGCCAGGAATGAGAGTAGTAACTTCTGGCTTATACCTTGATTTGTTAATATTTTCAGATGAAATATCAGGTATCTGAAAATGATTCAACAAGGTCTGAATTAGTAGACCTAGAGGCTTGACTTTGGACTTCCTCACACCATCTTTGTCTTCAGTAAACACCTTCTTCATGTAGTGTATGAAGAATCCAGCCCAATCAAACTTCATACTTCTGCAGATGATGATCAGCATATCTATCTTAGTTCCAGACAATGTATCTAGACTCCCAACAAATCCCAAAATAGTTTTGGCAATTAATTTGCTCAGCAGGTTATACTCATAACCAATGTGCTTCACATTAATGGCTAGATTTGAAGCTATCTTATCATTTGTCTTTATAGCATCTACAAACTTCATCCTGGGCAGATTCATAGCTTCTGGATTGGTGGGGGCATTATTTCTAGGTCCAAAATAGAATAATTCTCTCAGTAGGTCTGAGGAAATTTCAATTTCTCTTCCATTAACAGTTGTAGTGATGGCCTCTCTACCTTCATGTATAACAATGTTCTTCTAGAACTCCAACACATTAACATATGAAATTCGTTCCAGCCTTCTGTTGATAATGTTTTCCAAACAAGCAAACCGTCTAATTCTTCATCCTATGTTAATGGCTAGTTCAGTAGAGTGACAGTCAGTCACATAGCCTCTTACACTTTGATTGGTGCCAATATGAACTTCATCTTTGTTTGCCATGATAAATTTGAGAAAGATGAAGAAGAAAGTGTTCAAATCAGTGTTCACACAAAGTAATTTCAGAGAAATCACAGATTGAGAGTTGTGAGTGTGAACTCTGTGTATATATATATATATATATATATATATTGAGGTAGTTGTAACTGTCAGAGCACGTACTGTGGTATTAACCACGATTAAATCTGAGTGAATCTTGTCTTGACACATGGCCCATTACTTTTCCATAACATTTTCTAACCGTCAGATCGTGTAACTAAGGTTACAAAGATAGAATAAATATTCCGCCATTTGCTTTTTGACTTTTGTATGTGTTTCCTTAAGCAGCCTTGTCAAGAGACTTGGCTCAGCAGCCTGCTGACAAATATGCCTCAACAGCCTGTTGACATAATTTCTTTATTGATCTTCCATTCTTCTTGTTTTGTCCAACTGATAATACAAGATGAAGTTTAATACCAATGACTGATCTGTCAAGTGAGCTCACCCAACATGACAAAGACCAATCCCCTTGGCAACTTCATTTGCTCAATTGTCCAAACATAAGTACATGGAATTGTTGATACCAATGACTAATCTGCTAAGTGAGCTCACCCAACATAGCAAAGACTAATCCCCTTGGTGAATTCCAGTACATTGCTGATCACAGATATATAAGTCAACTTTTATAATTCCATGTTCAGTCCTTAGTTTTGCAAATCTTTCACTATCTAATGGTTTAGTGAAAATATCAGCAAGTTGATCTTCAGTAGGAATGTAAAGAACCACCACATCTTTCTTTTCAACATGATCTCTTATAAAGTGATGTCTCACATCAATATGCTTAGTTCTTGAGTGTAAAACATGATTTTCTGTGATTACAATTGCACTTGTGTTGTCACACATTATAGGAATTTCTCTTTCTTCAATTCCATAATCCCTTAACTGTTGTCTTAACCACAATATTTGTGCACAGCAACTTCCAGCAGCAATATATTCAGCTTCAGCAGTGGAAGTTGATATAGAATTCTGTTTCTTGCTAAACCCGGAATCCAGTCTATTTCCTATTAACTGACAAGTTCCGGTGGTGCTTTTTTCTATCAATCTTGCATCCAGCATAATCAAAATCTGAGTAGGATATAACATTGAAGCTTCCATCTTTTGAATACCTTATCCCTACTCCCAAGGTCTCTTTTAGATACTTGATAATCCTTTTGACTGCAGCTAAATGACTTTCTTTAGGTTTTGATTGAAATGTTGCACAAACACCTACAACAAAGGATATATCAGGTCTGCTGGCAGTAAGGTACATCAGACTGCCTATCATCCTTAAGTATAAGGTCTGATCAACATCTTTGCCATTTTTGTCTTCATCCAATCTAATGTTTGTATTCATAGGAGTTGATACCTTGGTGCTATTTTCCATACCAAATTTGTTCAGTAGCTCCTTGGTATACTTGATTTGATGAATGAAGATTTCATCTTTCATTTGTTTGACTTGTAAACCCAAAAAGTAGTTCATTTCTCCCATCATACTCATTTCGAATTTACTTTTCATAAGATTTGCAAACTTTTCACATAGCAATTCATTTTCAGAACAAAATGTTATGTCATCCACATAAATTTGTACCAGTAGGGTGCTGTTTCCTTCATTGATTCTGAAAAGAGTCGTGTCAATGGTACCTTTGGTAAAACCATTGTCTACCAAGAATTGAGATAGAGTCTCATACCATGCTCTTGGTGCTTGTTTCAAACCATAAAGTGCTTTGTTGAGTCTGTACACTTTATCTTCTTGATCTTTAACTTCAAATTCAGGAGGCTGCTGAACATAGACCTCCTCTTCCAGAATGCCATTAAAGAATGCACTCTTGACATCCAGCTGATACACTTTGAAGTTTTTATATACAGCATATGCCAAGAATAAACTTATAGCGTCTAATCTTGCAACAGGGGCATATGTCTCATCAAAATCTATTCCTTCTACTTGAGAATAGCCTTTTGCTACTAGTCTGGCCTTATTTCTCACAATGGTACCAGATTCATCCAATTTGTTTCTGTGTACCCATTTTGTTCCAATAATGTTTGCATGATTTGGCCTTTCCACTAGTGTCCAAACTTGATTTCTTTCAAATTCATTCAACTCTTCTTGCATAGCAATTATCCAATCTGGATCTGATATTTCTTCTTCAACAACCTTAGGTTCCATTTGAGATAGAAAGCAAGTAAACATTGCTTCTAATTGTCTTCTAGTCCTCACATCTTGCTGTATATTGCCAGTAACTTGTTCAGCAGGGTGATCCCTTAACCATTGTGGATTCTTGTTAGATTGATTCTCAGGAACATCATCTTCAGTAGGGTCTGCTATTTCTTCAATAGAGGGTTCAGCAGATCCTTGAATTGCCTTAGTTGTTGCATCAGTAGTGTTACCAGTAGGGTGTTTAGCAGGGGCTGAATCAGAAACCTTTAAGTCATTAAATATTTCCAAAACTTCAACACTCTGGATCAGTAACTTGTTGATTCTTAGCTGGTTCTGAAGCTTCATCTTCCATTCAAGTGAACTTAGGTTCATCAAATACAACATGTATTGTTTCTTCATGTTTCAGTGTCCTTTTATTCAGTACCATGAATGCCTTGCTGACTGAAGAATATCCCAAGAAAATTCCTTCATCTGATTTTGGTTGGAATGTCTTCAATTGCTCCTTATGATTCAAGATAAAACATTTGCTTCCAAATGGATGGAAATAGGAAATATTAGGTTTTCTTCCATTCCAAATCTCATAAGGTGTCTTCAGCAGCTTATTGTTCACTAAAGTTCTATTTTGCGTATAGCATGCTGTATTAACTGCTTCAGCCCAATATCTTTCAGGCAACAATGCTTCACAAATCATAGTCCTTCCTGCTTCTTTCAAAGTCTTGTTTCTTCTTTCAGCAACCCCATTTTGCTGAGGTGTACCAACAACAGCAAGTTGATGTAGTACACCATTCTGTTCACAATATTCTCTTATGACTTTATTGAGAAATTCAGTACCCTTATCTGATCTGATTTTCACTACTGTCAAACTTTTCTCATTTTGAAATCCCTTCAAAATTTCAGGCATCTTTTGAAGTGTTTCACTTTTCTTGTTCATGAATATCACCCAAGTGTATCTTGAATAATCATCCACAACAACGAAAGTGTACTTCTTTCCCGTTACACTTGTTGGTGTTACTGGTCCAAACAGATCCATGTGCATCAGCTCCAAAACTCTTTTTGTTGATTGCTGTGTCTTTGATTTGAAGCTTGATTTTGTCTGTTTACCTTGCTGACATGCATCACATATAGCATCCTTTCTGAATGTGATCTCAGGTAAACCAATTACCAGTTTCTTCTTCACCAACTGATTGATATCATCAAAATTTAGATGATTCAACTTCTTGTGCCATAACCAATTGAGTTCTGACTTGGTATGCACAATTAGGTAGGTTTTTGGAACATCAGTAGACCAATCCACAGCATACATGTTTTGTTGTCTTCTTCCAGCCAACACAACTTGATCACCTCTTTCACTAATGACAATACAGTTGTTTTTGTCAAAAGTGACCTTGTAGCCCATGTCACAAAACTGTCCAGTGCTCAGCAAGTTGTAGTCCAGTCCTTCCACAAATGCAACATTCCTGATTGTTAATCCATTTCTCACAAGTGTGCCATATCCTCTTGTGTATCCTGGTGTGTTCTTGTTTCCAAAATTCACTCTTGGACCATCCTTTGCCACAAAGTTTGATAGACAGTACTTATTCTTTGTCATATGTCTGGAACATCCACTGTCAAAGTACCAGACACCTTACAAAACAAAGTTAATGCATTTTAGGTACCCAAAACTGTTTGGGTCCATAGTGGTCAGTGGCAAGCATGACCCTTGGCAAATTTCCATAAGATCTTCTTTGAAAGGTATCATACTTTGGTTCATAGATGTATTCTACACATCCATAAGGTCTAACAATTGATTGTGTAGAATTCACATATGCTTTCTGGCCTTTTGGAATATAGTGTTGTTTAAAGTGATTTCTTTTGTTAGAGGCACTAGTATAATCATAGGTTTGTTGTCTGTTAGGAACAGCCCTGTAATATGGAGTCTGCTGAGGTATTGTATAAGTCCTCTGCTGATTCCATTGCTTAGGTTTTACCCTAGCAGCATTAAATTTGTTGTTTCTAGCAGTAGGTGCAGGAATATTCCAATCCTCATCAGTAGGGAACAATCTACCTTTCCCCCTGAGATAAGTATCCCTAGAATTATTGACATATTTAGGTTTAGGATTCTTATCCTTGGAATATTTCTGATTTTTACCTTTGTGGGGTCCAGCAGACTTGGTAGCAGGTCTGCTATCAGCAGGTCTAGAAGATACAACAGCCTTATTTTTGGATTTATTCTTTTGGTTAGATGCTGTTGACCTGTTTGATTTCTGATTTTGCTTCCTTGAAGCTTTCTCAGTAGGCTTTACTGCCTCAGCAACCCTTTTAGGAGTTGGATCTTGTGCAGGCACAAACTTAGGACCAATTCTTGTACTAGGTTCAGTGACCTTACTAGATCCACTCTTATTAGATTATTGAGTTCCAAATCCAAGCCATGTTCTATCAGCATAAGACTTTCCAGATTTGAATGCAATGGAGGAACAAGTTTGTTCAACATATTCAACAGCTACTGAGTGTTCAGCAGGCTTATGCTGATTCTGTCCAACTTCTTTTTCCTTACCCTTGAGAATTCTTAATTCAGCATTTAACCTTTCAACTTCTATTTGAAGAGCTTCTTTTTCAGCCTTCACAATCTCATAACCAGATTGTATTATCCTTAGTTGATTAAGGATGACATCCAAAGTTTCTTCATTGTCAGAATTTTTAGGATTTGAACCACATGTTGATTCACAATCACTTTCAGCAGGAGTGTTTATAGATACATAATTGTATACCTCCTCTGTTTCATCCATATTAGCCATTAAAGCATTATCTTCCATCTCAGCAACAAGTGCAGTATCATCAGATTCATTTCCCTTTTCAGATTCTACTTCATATCTTGATTCATCTTCAGCAACCATAGCTTTCTTTCCAGATCTCTTTGTTGGCTCTTGGTCTTCAGTAGGTCTGGATAATCAGGTCTAAAATGTCCAGGCTTCTTGCAATTAAAGCAAAGATAATCAGGTTC
This sequence comes from Gentiana dahurica var. dahurica, assembly GCA_024500145.1. Classification (NCBI taxonomy): domain Eukaryota; kingdom Viridiplantae; phylum Streptophyta; class Magnoliopsida; order Gentianales; family Gentianaceae; genus Gentiana; species Gentiana dahurica. The sequence continues at coordinate 78,490,560 of CM044898.1, read as the reverse complement.
TTTTTTCTGTTTTAGTTCAGGACAGTCAGGTTTGAAGTGTCCTGGTTTCTTGCAATGATAGCACAAATAATCATTATCTTTCTTTGATTCAACCTTCTTCTTTTCACTGAATTTCTTTGTGAAATTCCTTGGAGAACCCTTTCCTGTTTTCATCATTCTGATTTTCTTGCTCAGTAGGGCAATCTGCTCTTGCATCTCATCCAGTGGATCATCTTGAGCTCCTGATGTCTCTTCTTGATGTGAAGCAACCAATACAGTAGTCTTTGGCTCTTCTTTTTCAGTCTCAGGTACAAGATTCTTGCTAAATTCATAAGCCTTAAGATCTGAAAACAATTTAAAGGAGTCCTCCTCATGCAAACGCCTCATTTCTTCTGTTGCAGTCACCTTCATCTCTCAAACTTCTTTTGCAGGTAATGCTTCCAAGATTTTTGAGTTGATTTCTTCTTGTGAGTACTTCACATTCAGTAGGGTAAGTTCATCCATGATTACATTGAATCTTGACTCCATTTTTTCAATGGTTTCATTTGGCTTCATCTTGAACTCTTGGAACTTCTTCTTGGCCACACTGATTTTGTTTTTCTTGATAGCATCAGTGCCTTCACAGATTAACTGTAACTTGTCCCAAAGTTCCTTTGCAGTCTTGCAATCTTTCACTTTCATATACATATTTCTATCCAAAGTTCTGTATATGGTATCAATAGCAATATTGTTGAGATTTGCTCTTTTTCTATCTTCAGCAGTCCATCCCCTTTTTGGTTTTGGAATGTACTGTGTCTCATCTCCCACTGTTACAGACTTGGTGATCTCCAGTGGTCCATCTGTCAGTACATCCATCATTTCATCATGTGTTGCAGCTAGATAAGCCTGCATACGACGTTTTTACTCATCAAAACGATCTAAGGAACACATCAACATTGTTCTAGCATACTGGTTGTTGTCCATGATGCAAAGCTTTGAAAATCAGCAACTTTAAAAAGTTTTCAAAGTATTTTCACAAGCACAACAAGTAGGCTTACTTCAGAACAGAAGCACTGCTCTGATACCAATTGTTGGTCCCTTGAAAAGGCTTTGGTTAAGTTTAGAGTGGGGGGAGGGGGGGTGAATAAACATAACACTAAAAACTTTTTGGAGTTAACAAACTCAGCAACTTCAGCAGCCTGCTGACTGGTCAGTAGTCTGCTGATACTCAGGAGTCTGCTGACAGTTGAGTTTACTGAATTTGTGCAGCGGAATATATCAAAAATTAAGCCTTATTACTTGTTGTTAAATATGATACCAAGTATTAGATACTTAGTAGTGTATGTGTGTGATTCAGTTGCTAGCTTCAGTAGATTGATGTGCTAGATATACTAAATGCAGAATATAAATGCAGAAAGTAAGTAGGCAGATTTTATAGTGGTTCCAGGTGGTGTAATCCTGTCAGTCAACTCTTCTCCTGTGATGTTGGAGGTAATTCACTAGAGATTCTTGAGATAGTTGTTACAAAAATCCATAAGTTGCTTGTCCTTCACCAATAACTATGGCTTCACAAACAGAACACTTGGAACAGGTAGGATTGATGCTCCAAAGTCTTCCATTGGTCCTTGAAGGGTAGGATTGCCTCTTCACCAGCTCCACCACAAACAACAGAACTTGACACCCAAATGATGCTTCACTGTCTTCAGTAGATTCCTTGTAAAAGAAAGTTTGAATCGAGTAAGTGATTCAGCTTTCAGCAGCTTGATCTGGATGATATGATCAGCAGCTTGATGTCTTCAAATGTGTAAACTTGATGTAGTTTGAATGCAAATTACACTTGAAGAACTTTTCTGGATCAGTAGCTTTATGCTCAGTAGGGTCAGCAGGGTGTTTTCTTGATAAGAATTTGCTGCTCAGGATTATCTGTTATTTTTCATCAAAGTTCATCACTTGTATCTGAGTTAGGAGTCCTCTATTTATAGGTAGGAATCCTTGTGACTTATGTTTGAAATTCAAACATAGCCGTTTCAGTTTTGTCCCATCTTGACTTGCTTTTTCTGACTGTTCCTAGGACTGACACTGTCAGAATACTTTTTGACAGTATACAGTCTGTCCACCCTTTGACTTGTATCCATTGGATAAAGGTCTGATTCATCCCAACGTTCCTTTGATCTTAACCATTGATTTGTTTGACAAAATCAGAGGTTGTTAGCTGTCCTTTTCCTTGTAATCTTCCAATTTAGCCTTTGAATAATTCGAAGTATATGTATCAGCAGGTTCCTGTGACCATAAGTCCGTTGAAATACATATCAGTTAGCTGATCCATATTTTACTGTGTTTATAAAACAATGCAGCTGACTTCTTTTATCTAACTTTTATTGTGAAGTTAGATTACACCATTTTGCATATAACTAAGTTCCAATCATCACTTAACTTGTGGAACATAGACCTTGTACACAAGGTATATGTAATCAGTTTAGGTCATCACAGACTTCCCTAAATTCTGATTCCATATCCTTGACTTTAATTACTAAGTTTGATCCCTTAGCCTTCAATAACTGAGTTTGAGCCCTCAGCCTTCAGTCTTCAGCAGGTTCCTAAACTAGTCTACTGACCTAGGTACCCTACTGATGTAGACAGGTCTGCTGATATAAGTCAGCTGACCATTTACAGTGCTTGTTTGATCAAACCTATACAAGATCAAACTCTAATAAACCTATACATTTGATATAGACATCTTTTTGCCTTTGCTCTATAACAGCTAGTCTGGCACTCATCACTAAAACTCAAAAATAAGTCCAACATCTATAATTCTTGTTTATTTACTTACTTCATTACAGTCGTAATTATTCAGTTCTTATTTACGGCAATCTCAAGAAACTGACTCAACAAATTATCTAATAAATTATTTATCTTAAAGGTTAAATCAATCCGCTGCCAGTTAGCTAAACTAAGAATAAGTCAGTATTGACTTATACTCAGTTGAGTTAGCTTAACTCCACACAAATTTAACTGAATCTTAATTTGTTTTAAATCCAGTTTTAAAGACAAGTTTATTCACCTCCCCCCCCTCCTCTAAATTTGTGTTAGTCTTTTCAAGGGATTAACAATTTGTATATTTCACATTCATCTTCCTTACACCTAATACTAAGGTAAAAAATGAAACTATGATAACATTGGGTGATCGGGTTCAATGATACGGTCCATACGCAGATTGAAAGTAATAAAAGAAGAGGGACAATAGTTAGTATAAAGTGAATTAGAAAAGCAATAATTAACATACGAAGAGGGATAAGAAGAGTTATGCATCGTCCTTTGTTGAGTATGTGTAGCAACCAAACAGCCAGTCCTTCCGAGTTCCGAAGCCTGCAAAACAGATTTAGAATAAAATTCAGAAAAGCCACAAAATATCCAAAATGAAAAGCCACAAAATATCCAAAGTCCTATTGTCAAAATAAAGACATAAACTGGAAGGAATTTTTTATAAGTTTGTAGACATCACTGTCCGATCCTTCCAAAACATTCACCGAAGAATTAGCTATAAGTTTGTAGGCATTGCATTCTTCCAAAACCCTTCACTTTGTCGGTCAAATGAAATAAAGTTAGCAAAAGTACTCAAAATAGGAGTGTAAGAAAGGTACCAAACCTTTCACTTTTATTGCCTTCTATTCCTTTAGACATCACTAAGTAAGTGCAAATTCAATTATGTATGAAAAAACAAAAGAAATAACAACCTACACTATATTTTATAATCAATCGATCAAAACATCTGCTACAGAATGAACACATTTATTTCGATTCCAGTGACGATGACAAATTAGTCACCTATTAAGATCCGGATTACTCCTCCTTGAATGATGAATAACCAAGAACCCTAGCTCAAGAATAAAGAGGGGCGTGGGTGTGTTTATGGCTGGATCTAAGTGGTATTCTTAGATTGCCTACGTATCCTGTTATATGTCCAGGAATCAAGCCGTACATAGTTCCTGGAACGTTGTATATATAGAGACAATGCATGACCTAACCCTAATGTGAGTCGGTTATTAGCTATTGTCTTATTTACCCTTAATCGGGCCTTACCCCTTGCCCAAGTTATCCTGTGGATAAATGGGCTAACGTAGCCGGTGTGGACTCTGTCCTCGACCTAGATCTGCCCGACTTGGGGTGATCGAGTCTGGACTCTTGTCCTGCACTGCTCGTTAGTCGATTGTCGTATCCTCGAGCCTTTGGCCTTGCCTTGGTCTCGAGGGTCGACACGCTTGCCTTGGCTACCTTGTCGATAATTCGACTTGCTAACCTTATCTGGCTTGTATGCCTTAACACGTGTACCTTCTGTAGGGTCCACTCGATGACTAATTGTCGAGGTGCGTAACCCGGTATCGTCACAAGCCCCCCAGACTTGAGAGAGGAGACTTCGACTTCCGAGGTCAGGTCTGCTAGTTTGAATTTAGCATCGAGTTGGAACAAAAGTTGGGCGGGAAATGGTGTGAACGCTTCACCTACCACCTGTCTCCCAGCCAATCAAAACCGTTGATTATGACGTCAGAGCGCACTATCTCTTCGTCTTCTGCCAACTGTGACGTTATCCTTGATTTTCGTGATTTTTGGGGGGTTATAACTGCAAATCTCCCCCCAAATCACGTCTTTTCACTTTTCACTCCAAACTGACGATCAAAACGCATAAAAAGAGGGAAGGAGTCCAGACGACACATTCACTATCCTCATTTCATTCTCCTCTCTTCTTCAAAGCTGCACAACAAGTAAGAACTTTGCTCCCTTTTCTGCAATCTTCTTTTTTGCCTACCATTCTTGTTTCCAGTCTGTCCATGTCTAGCAGTACAACAATTTCTGATAGAATAGAGGAGTCCCATTCCGGCAATCAAACACCCATATCTGCCCCTTCCGATCAAACCCTTCCCTCAAATCCTAGGGAACCCTTAGGTATTATCAGAGAACCTAAGAAATTGTCCACCAGAATGGATGGAAAAGGACCTAAGGGGTGCACTTCCTGTCTCACCATGGACGATCTCAACCAACTACGGCAGAGATATGGGCTGTCTAGCCCTCAACTGGTGGCTCAGCTCCCTTCCGGCCACCACCAATTTGCCGATGAGCCCCCAGAAGGGTTCTGTACGGTCTACGAGGCCCAACTATTGATGGGGCTCAGATTTCCCCTATGCCCAGCGGTCCAGGCTGTTCTTCGCCACTATGAGATCGGCGTATCTCAACTGGGCCCGAATGCCATCCGGACTCTGATGGGTTTTCTGATTGCCTGCCGAGTCACGGGTGTCGGATTCACCGTCCTTTTGTTTCGATGGTGGCACAAGATTGCTGCAATGCCAGATTCGGGATGGTACACGTTTCAGAAGCGCACCAATCGTCACGAGTTCGTCTCTCGGGGGCCTTCATCTCATGGAAATTGGAAACCTAGGTTCTTCTTTCTCCGACATGGGTCGGATAATCCCTATGTCGGTCTATGGAGGTCGAGAGAAGGAAAGGATGACAAACTGGGTCGGGAGGCCGCACCTAACGAAGCCCTTTCCCTCGAGAAATTCACATTCGAGGTGGTTACACAAGACCTGAGTTTCCTTTACGGCCTTGCCCGCCTCGAGGAGGCGGGACCCGTACCGTATATAAGCCTTCCTGCTGTCGATCGGGAACATCGTATGAAACTTTATTATTTTACTGCTTAGTCTTATTGTTCTTTGAAGTTGTATCTTTTCTATTTCTTATACTGACTCCTTTTTCATCTGTGCAGTGGGCAGATTCTCGAAGGTCGCTGTCCCAAAGGCTTCTGCTGTGGCCGCTGCTGTCGCTGCATCTAGGTCGAGAGTTGTTCCTCCGACGTCCGAGGAGAGATCTGTTCAGGCTGCTGACCCGACTGAGGGTGTCGAGACAACTACCCTTGTCGGACAACCGCCTCCGCCTTCTACCTCGGAGGGTCTCACCCACGAGCACCGGTCGATACGCGAAGCTGAGGACGTTATCGACTTTACTGTCGGAGGGGGTGAAGAAACTTCCGGAGCTGAGGCGACTCGGTTGCAGAAACGAAGGTCGGCCCTCGAAGAGCTGGTGAGAGACCAGCAAAGGCTGGCTAAAAAAGCAAGAGTCACAAAGCCTTCTCTCGACCTTGCCGCCACAAGTAGGATGTCGGCCGAAGACGTTGAGAAGCTAGACGATCAGATCCTGGCCTCTTCCCTCCGAGAGCTGGGTCGCGTGGTAAACACTGACTCTTATCGATTTCGTGTCTTCTTTTTTGGAACTCACCACGCCCATGCCTTAACTTTTCCTTTTTTGGCATCATTACTTTATGAGTCGAGAGGCTTCTCGACGTATGAGCACGCCGTCCGAGACTGAGGAGGAACTGAGGACACAGATTCGGAGGTTGAACGACAGGCTTGCTGTCGAATCAACTAGTGTCACCGGTCTGGAATCGCAGCTGAATGTTTTCAAGGAAGAAGCTGCCGCTGAAATAGAGAAAGTAAAGGGGGAGCGAGAAGCTGTCACTGCCGAGCTGAGGAGAGATCTGGCTGCGGCCGAGGGGAGGGAAGCTGCCGTGAAAGCTGCTCTCGAGCAGGAATTGGCGCGAGGAGAGGCTATGGCTGAAGAGAGAGAGCAATTGAAGACTCAACTTGACCAGGTCCCTAAGCAACTTGAGGAAGCAAGGACCGCCGCGGTACTCGAGTATCGGAAGTCTGACGAGTTGGGTAGCGATCTCGATGTGATCATGCAAACGGCCATACTTGGAGGATTCACCAAGGCGGTGGACCAAGTGAAGAGGGCCTATCCTGATGTCGAGATCGACAAGCTCGAAGAGCCTGGCTGCTATGACCCTGACTCGGAGGCGCTGTATGACCTGTACTTCGAGGAATTCCAACAGGGTATATCCCTCGCTCAGAAGTATGGTGGTCCCACAGTAAGCCCGACTCCTGACAATACGACTTCCGCTGTTATCGCTCCTGTTCCGACCCCTGAAGATGCTGTTCCGACCCCCGATGCTTCTATTTAGTTGTCTTGTTTCTTTCAAACTTTGATGTCTTGAACTTTAACTTGTAATTATTTGTAAATTTTATCAACTTTGATCCTTAATGATATTTTGTAGTCAATCATACTTTGTGGGTTGGTCTTATTGACCTGGCCCAGTTTTGGAATTTTATTATTTTTCCTTTATTCTTGGCTTTTTGGCTTTTTACTTGTTATTTGCTTTTTGCTTGTCGAGTCTATGACTCCGTTCGCTACTTGCTTTTATTCAAGTGTTCTGCCCCCCAAGTGTTGTTTTGAACCTTTGGTTCTTAACACACTTAGGATTTATCTGAATCCCAATCGACCCTTTTGCCTTGGCCTTTCGGCTATAATTGGCTTATTAGGTATCGACTTGGGTTGGTTAGCCCGACATTGCGAACTGTGCTTATCTTAGTCGTATTGCCTCATATGTAGGTATAGACTTCCGACTTACACGGTGGCCCGACATTGCGAACCGTCCTTTGTCTTTGCCTTATTCAACCCTAGGTGTCGTTGGGCTTCAGACTCGGACATTGACCCGACCATGCGAATCTAGACTCTACATTAGCTCTGCCGCCTCGTGGGCTAACTTGGCTTCTGGCTTAGTCCCGAGTTCCGACTATCGGATTGCTCAATTTTTTGAATTCTCGACTACAACTTCGTGTCCCTTTGGACTTAGAATATTATAGTTAAATAGAATTAATAACACGATAAACACAAAAGTAGACGTTTTATTATGATAACTCTGGAATTGTCCCTAGGACTGATTACAAGTCTCACAAGATCAAAGTAAATATGAGCTAGTCGATCTAACACTTAAACATAATACTTCCGGAGGTTGTTTGCATGCCATTGTCGGGGTACTGTTGTTCCGTCTGCTCGACCTAACTGGTAGGACCCTTTGGGATGAACCTTTAGAACTTGGTATGGACCTTCCCAATTCGGGGCTAGCTTGCCCATCTCTTCTTGTCTACTGGCCTCATTTTTTCTGAGAACTAGATCTCCGACCTTGAAATATCGATATCTGACTCTTTCGTTGTAGTATTGAGAGATTTTTTGTTTGTACCTTGCCATTCTGGCCGAGGCTATTTCTCTTTTCTCTTCGAGATTGTCTTTTTCTTGTCGGACATCGGGTTCATTCGTTTCGATGTTGTACGCCGGAACTCGAGGAGAAGGGACTCCGACTTCAGCAGGGATAACCGCCTCGCACCCATAAGCTAGGGAGAAAGGTGTTTCGCCGGTTGATGAATTTGGAGCTGTCCTGTATGACCACAGGATGCTCGGAAGTTGGACCGCCCAGTCTCGACCTTGTTCCTCCAACCTCTTTTTCAATCCGAGTTTGATCTGTCGATTGGTCTGTTCGACCTGACCGTTTGCCTGTGGGTGCGCTACTGAGGTAAAGTGTTGGTCGATCGATACTCTGCCAACCATTCTCGAACTCTTCGGTCTTCGAATTGTGTTCCATTATCCGAGATCAGTACCTTCGGAATGCCATATCGACACAAAATATCGATCCACAAAAATTTCTTGATGGTGGCTGCTTTGATGTCTGGTACAGCCCTGGCTTCTACCCACTTGGTAAAGTAATCTACCGCGACCACCACAAATCGATTATTTCCTGGGGCTCGAGGTAAAGGACCTACTATATCGACTCCCCATATATCGAATGGCCAAGCTGACGAGATAACGTTCATTTCTTGCGCTTGTTGATGGGAGATGTTGTCGTGAACTTGACATGAGTTACACCTCTGAACTAAGCTATTCGCATCTCGTTGCATTGAGGGCCAGTAGTATCCGGCTAACTTGCTTTTCCGAGCTAACATTATTGCTCCACAATGGTTTCCACAGGCCCCTTTATGAATCTCTTCAAGAATATACTTGCCTTCCGACTCTGACACACATCTCAACCATGGACTTGTGAAAGATTTTCGATAAAGTATGTCATTAAAAAATGCGTACCTTGCCGACTGAAGTCGGATCTTTCTCGACTGTACTTTGTCATTCGGTAGCATCTCGTTCCTTAGGTATAGAACAATCGAGTCCATCCATGTGGCCTGCTGAGTAATCGGCTGGGCTTCCTTCTCTTCATAACTTCTGTTACTTAGCAATTCCACCAGAACTTTTTTACTCGAGACAAAATTCGAGGCGAGCTTTGAGAGTGCATCGGCCCTCTTATTCTGACTTCGAGGTACCTGCTCGATCTGTATCGAATTGAATTTTGCTTTAAGGTCTTGAACGACTCGTAAGTAATTCTTCATTGTCTCTTCCTTGGCCTCGTATTCCCCTCTAATATGATTAACGACCAGTTGAGAGTCACTATAAACCGTCGGATCTTGACCCCCAGCTTCAGAGCAAGTTTCAATCCGGTTATCATTGCTTCATATTCGGCCTCGTTGTTAGTTGCTTTGAAGTCGAATCGGAGAGCATAAGGAAATTCTTCCCCTTTCGGGCTGACTAGCAACAGACCTGCTCCGGCTCCTTCTTTACTCGATGCCCCATCGACGTGTAGAATCCACTTGACTTCGTGACTCTGTTTTTCCTGGTCGATTTGCTTTGAAATACCTTCCGCTAAAAAGTCCGCCAAGGCCTGAGCTTTAATTGCGGTTCGGGGAGTGAAGTCTATATCGTACTGCGCCATTTCAATTACCCACTTCGCAAGTCGACCCGATGTGTCTGGTTTCGCAAGTATTTGCTTGAGTGGTTGGTCTGTGACTACCAAGATCGGATGGGCTTGGAAATAGGGTCTGAGTTTTCTCGAGGCGTGTACCAAGGCTAGTGCGAGCTTTTCAGCTGGTGAGTATCGGACCTCGGGACCGTGTAATGCTTTGCTCACAAAGTATATGGGCACCTGGCCCTTGTCCCCCTCTCGGACCAAGACCGCACTCACTGCTTCCTCGCATACCGATAAGTAAACCAACAATCTTTCCCCCTCTCGAGGTGAGGTGAGGGTAGGTAACTCTGACAGATATGTTTTTAACTCTTCGAAGGCTGTCTGACATTCATCATCCCATTGGAAAGGACTGGCCTTTCGAAGAATCTTGAAAAAGGGCAATGCTCGCTGAGCTGATTGAGATAAGAATCGGTTTAGTGCCGCCATTCGACCTGTGAGTCTCTGTACTTCCATTGTATTTCGAGGGGCTGGCATATTCTTTAACGTGTCAATCTTGTCCGGATTAGCCCGAATCCCGTCCCTCGATATCATGTATCCCAGAAATTTGCCTGACCGTACTCCGAAGGTGCACTTCTTAGGATTCAATTTCATTTGTGTATCTCTCAGCACCTCGAACACCTCTCGTGCATCGATTAGAAACTGCTTCAATGATCGGCTTTTAATGAGCAAGTCATCCACGTATACCTCCATGTTTCTGCCGATCTGTTTTGCAAAAATTTTATTGACTGCCCTCTGGTATGTAGCTCCGGCATTCTTAAGTCCGAATGGCATGGTTACATAACAGAAGGTGCCAAACTCTGTGATGAACGCCGTCTTGCCTGCATCTCGAGGATCCATCAAAATCTGGTGGTACCCCTTGTACGCATCTAAAAAGGCAAATACCTCAAAACCGATGGTCGAGTCCACTAACCTGTTGATTTTGGGTAATGGGTAAGAGTCCTTTGGACAGGCCTTATTCAAATCGGTGAAGTCCACACACATGCGCCAACTGCCATCTGGTTTTTTCACTAACACTGTATTAGCCAGCCAATTAGGATATAACACCTCTTTTACTATGTTGGCCGCTAACAGCTTACCGACTTCAGACTCGATGGCTTCCAATCGGTCTGACGTGAAATTTCTTTTCTTCTGTTTGACTGGCCTTTTGGCCTGGTCAACTTCGAGCTTGTGAATCGCGATATCCGTTGGAAGACCGGGCATATCTGAAGCTTTCCATGCAAAAACATCTCGGAATTCCGTCAGCAAGTCGATCAATAATTGTTTTTCCTGAGTCGGTATCCAAACCCCGACTTGGACATTTTGCTCTTCTGCTCCCCCCCATAGGTCAACATTTTCGACTGCCTCGTTTGAAGCCCAGGATTTATCTTCCTCTTCCTCTGGGATCAGTTCTTCGACAAGGACTTGCTGGACTGCCAGATTTCCATTCATAATAATTGAATTGCAACTTCTGGCGACTTCAATGTCCCCTTTGACCTCGTGAGAACCATTTCGAGTTGGGAACTTCATACTGTTATGGTACGTCGAAATGATGGCTCGTAACTCGAAGAGGGCAGGTCGCCCTAAGATTACATTGTACGCGGAGGGGGCTTTCACGACCACATAGCTCAACTCAAACGTCCTCCCTCTCTCCCCATCTCCTACTGTCGTCAATAGCTTTATGGATCCCAACGGGTGGACTGCCTGCCCTGTGAACCCGAACAGTGGGGAGGCTATAGGGATCAAGTCTTTATCTTTCAACTTCATTCCTTGGAAGGCTGAGTAATATAGGATGTTAACTGCGCTGCCATTGTCGATGCATACCCTCGACACCCTGGTGCGACTTATTACTGCCTCTATCACCAGTCCTTCGCTATGATTCCTCGACTTGGGAACGTCATCTCTCGGCCCATACCCGACCTCCGTCGAAAGTCTTTGTTGCTTTCCATATCTCGAGCTGTCTTCCGACCCTTGACTGGCTCGCTCTTTTTCCGTTTCCCCCGGCCCAAATATGGTGTTAACATAATTGTTCGGCCGGTTGTCTTCATACCTGTCCCGACCATGGTTATCTCTATCAGCCTCTGGAGATCGATCTCGTCGTCTCTGATGATCTCTTCCCCGATATCCGTCTTGGTCGGGATTCTTTCTCTTACTGTTTCTATGCCCCTTGGGCTCTGTCTAACGAGTTCTGTCGATAACCTCATCCAGCTGGCCTTCTTGGATGTAGGCTTTGATGTCTCTCTTCAAATCCATGCAGTCATCAGTTGCATGGCCTATGTCCTCATGGAAGTCACAAAACTTGTTTGACCTCCGCCTCTCTCGAGGTTTCTTGATCGGTGGAGGCCTCTTTGCTAGGTTCTTTGATACCATGATGGACAGTATCTCTTATCTCGATCGGTTGAGAGGGACAAAGTCTTTATCTTTCTTTCCATTTTTCTCTGACCGATCCGAGACAGATGTTTCAACTCGACTAAATACAGAAGGTTTATCGACTCGGTCCCAAACAGAAGCTTTCCTCTCGGCTTCATGCTGTCAGGTTGACTCTTTCCCGACCCTCGGCTCTCTTTCCTTGGATCCATCCATTCGGCCTGGGAGTGTCTGCGCACTGCCTCTTCGCCTTGACAAAATCTGTGGACCACGTTCACACACTCGTCCATAGTTCTCGGGAGAGTTCTACTCAACTTTTCATATAATTTGGTATTCCTCAAGCCCCCTACAAACGAAGTGATCAGAAGTCTGTCTTGAGGGTCCTTTACTTGCATTGCTTCGATATTGAACCGTCTTAAATATTCTAACACCGTTTCGTCTCTAAGCTGCCTCATGTTCATGAGGTGCGTCTCACTTAACTGGAACTTTTTGTTGACGATAAAGGCGTCTCTGAACTTTTTGGCCAACATGGAAAAACTGGAGATCGACCCGGGCCTCAACTTTGTAAACCACTCTCTGGCTCGACCTACGAGCAGAGTCTCGAATGCCCGGCACCGCATTTCGTCTGGCGCCCCATCTAACCTCATCTGCGATAGATACCTATGTAAATGGTCCTCCGGATCGGTGGTGCCATCGTAAGGCTCTATCTTTGGAATCTTAAACCCCTTGGGTCTAGGAAAGCTTTCAATCTCCTTAGTGAAAGGAGATTCTAAGGACAATGAAACCTTGTCTTTTCCCAGAATCACGTCTAACTCGCGTCTGGCGCTGTCCTCTGCATCCCTTTGGTGCTTCTGATGAATTTCCTTCCTCCGTTTTTCAACAGAGCTAGAGGATGCGCTGATCTCCTGAAACTGGGCTGGGTTAGGTTTAGGCATGTTAATATTTAAACCTCCTTCAGCCTGTTTTTGCTGAGGATTTTGTCTGCTGAGGACTTCTTGCATGATCTTTTGCAGAGCGTTGATGTCTTGACCTGCCAATTGATCCACCAACAATTGCTGTTCTGGGGCTAGATCTTGCGTCTGCTTCAAGGGATTTTCCTGGATCGGTTCCAGGTTCAGCTCTTTCTGACCCTGCGCTTCCATGCCCACTTCTTCTTCTAACTGCAGATTTTGCGGATCTGTGTTCTTGGAAGTGGTTCTCCTGGGTGGTTTATCCTTTGGCGGCATGTTCTCGGCGTATTCAACGATTGGAGGCCCTCCTTCTAGCGCCAATGACGATGACAAATTAGTCACCTATTAAGATCCGGGTTACTCCTCCTTGAATGATGAATAACTGAGAACCCTAGCTCAAGAATAAAGAGGGGTGTGGGTGTGTTTATGGCTGGATCTAAGTGGTATTCTTAGATTGCCTACGTATCCTGTTATATGTCCAGGAATCAAGCCGTACGTAGTTCCTGGAACGTTGTATATATAGAGACAATGCATGACCTAACCCTAATGTGAGTCGGTTATTAGCTATTGTCTTATTTACCCTTAATCGGGCCTTACCCCTTGCCCAAGTTATCCTGTGGATAAATGGGCTAACGTAGCCGGTGTGGACTCTGTCCTCGACCTAGATCTGCCCGACTTGGGGTGATCGAGTCTGGACTCTTGTCCTGCACTGCTCGTTAGTCGATTGTCGTATCCTCGAGCCTTTGGCCTTGCCTTGGTCTCGAGGGTCGACACGCTTGCCTTGGCTACCTTGTCGATAATTCGACTTGCTAACCTTATCTGGCTTGTATGCCTTAACACGTGTACCTTCTGTAGGGTCCACTCGATGATTAATTGTCGAGGTGCGTAACCCGGTATCGTCACCAGCATTTGATTAGTCAAAAAAATGGAAACCCGTTTCACTTTTTCGTTGGATAATTGCCACAAACCAAACGAAATATACCCCGAAATACCTTCAAACCACTTCCCGAAGCCCATCCATCACCTTTGCCGCCCCATCCACTACTTAATGGCTCCTAGAAAAAAGAAGTCGGAGAGGTTTTTTAGAATGGTTTTTGGGATTAAATTTGTTAAACCCTCGTCGATAAAATCTCTTCAACTTTGAAATTGAAAAAGAAATCAAATTAGCAAATAAAAAATATTTGGGGAACTGTCGAGATACGTCGAGATATTGTGGCTTGTGTTTTTGTTGAAAGTTTTTCGGCAAGCTGATAAGGGACGTTTTTTTGTTTTTATTTTTATTTTTTTGACTTAGAGATAAGGGAGTTAGGATATGGAGTTGTGCTTCATCCCGAATATTGTGAAACTGCCGAGAGATTTCTGGAAATGGTAATCTCTGCATAGTTTTTTTTTTTTTATTTATTTTTTTTTATATTTTTTTTTATTTTAAGGATCCACGTCTCCTTCAACCGGACTGAAGTGGGTCAATAGCGGGTAATTGGGTTAAATGTGCTCCTCTTTATATATATAGTATAGATGATACGATAGATGCATAACTAGGCACGATCAAGATTAATGTGTAGGATGTATGTCTACAGAGATAGATATAAATGATGAGACCATAATTAAATTAATTAAGAGAACTAATTTAAAATTACTCCCACAACAAAAATCAAGTTATATTTGTCTCACAATATTATAATGACGGTGAAGAGCCCTTGTTCGGATCCAACTGATCGGGCCTCGTCGAGAGTTGACCTACCTCGGGTATATTATCGTTATCGAGATATGATCATTATGAGATCTCATGAATATTTGGGTTACGACTCGACTAAGAGTCTTGCGGTGATTGGCACTCGTCAGGACTGTCTGATTTTAGAGAGAAGGGGTTGACTATCACATAAGATGTGAATTGTCAAAGAGTTGACTAGTCAACCACCAAGAGTCACATAGATATGTGATTGGAAAAGTGTTACCTACCTTTCATATTATTCCGGTTGATCGGCCCTCGTTGGGAATCGGGGTAACTATATGGAATCTTGGCCACTAAAGAATTTTTTAAAGATTTTTGAAAGTCAATTGGGAGTAGTTGATTAGTGGGAGCAAAATCATATATACGGACTGCATTAAGATTCGAAAAGTGAAGAAAACGTTGCGACATTTTCGGCATTGTATTCTGAATCTAGTAGACTGATAAGCAAACTAATAAACGTTATTATGTTCCGGTTCTTATGAAGAACATGATTTTCAGTTACTTGTTAGGATTTAGTAGACATATTCAATTGTAAAGAATAAATGTTATTCCGATAAAGTTGAAATGTCACTGAACCTAACATACTAGATTGATGTCGCTATATAGTTGACATATGTGATGAAATCTCAACTAAATATTTATATGGCTGTTATCCTTGATATTTGTGGTTGTTCTAGATGTCGACTCTCTAGAAGGGAAATGTATAATCAAATGTCATTCAGATGATGTCTGAACCATGTGATTATGAATCATGTGGGTGATACGTATCTTATATATAGATGACTAAAATACCCTTTTATAAAAAGGTTATAGATTCTAGAAAAATTTGCCTAAAGCCTAAGCATACCGATGCTTGTTGGCTTATGACAATCAATGCCACTAATAACTGTTTATTAATCACTATGACTATTTTTAGAAATAGTCAAATGTACTTAGTGAAGTGCATAATTTGGAAAGCCCGAAGAGTTTGAGCTAGCACGAATATGAGATTGATGAACTACTTAGGAATTAATCTTCAATTGGAGTGAAGTAATTGATAACTGAAGGGTGTTTCAGAAGTTGTCTGAAAAGGAATAAGATTCCACCTCGAAGGATACCATTTTTGGATAAGCAATCAGATTGTGCTTCTAAAATAGAAACAACACTTTACATAATAAAGGTGTGACATAAGTTATGCAAAGTATCCCTTACCCATTTCAGGATAGTGCCCTTATACAATTCATATACTTAACCGAGTTCAAAAGAATAAAGGTTGAATAAATCTCATATCAGATATGGAAGTCGATAACATCAAATCCATCTCAACATATGATTTAGGGTTGTCATGCTTCTAGCAAGCAGGCAATGTCTGAAAAGATTTGAGCTTAGTATTGTTAAGTGTGATGCCCGAAAGACAATTTTTGTAATTGTTTTATTTAATAAATGAAATGATATTATTATTCATATTTATTATTCTCATATTCACCGATGTGACAATAGTATTTACACTACAGAAAACCCTAAAGTATATCGTTTATGTAGTCACTTAACTCAGTGTATGGGATATACACGGGAGGATTGAGTTAGTGAAGATGTACTTAAAATACAATTAGCCCGTAGTGAAGTTAATCGAGAGTATCGGGTCTCTCCTTTAACGTGCTATTAATGCGCCCAGAACACAATAGGTGTGATTGTCTTATCCGGACTTTCGGTTGAGAGAACCTAGTGGGGCATTTATATATGATAG
The DNA here is from genome assembly GCA_024500145.1 of Gentiana dahurica var. dahurica. Taxonomy (NCBI): domain Eukaryota; kingdom Viridiplantae; phylum Streptophyta; class Magnoliopsida; order Gentianales; family Gentianaceae; genus Gentiana; species Gentiana dahurica. Next base: position 78,474,178 of record CM044898.1, on the reverse strand, counting down.
ATATATCATATAGGGCTGGACCGATTTGATTAGAGTTCATGATATAATTCCGTAATCGAGAAGTCTAATTGAATCAATGGATGATCATATTTATGGATATATCTTAATCCTGAGGTGATCACAGTCAACTGCTTGAATCAGTATGAGGTTTGACTTGACGGTTAAGGATTACACTGAGTCTGTGGTCTGAATTACCCCATCTTGGCATTGTACTGGATTGAGTGAGTAGTCTGTGTTATCACAGATACGGAATCCATTCCTTCCATTTATGGAAGTAGATAGACAGTTCCCTTATTTGTTAATCTTAGAAACTGATCGATCGCGCGAGTTCATATTACACTGATTAGCTACCAGTGAGTTGTATGAATTAATTGATCACTAGGGGGTTAATGGTAAATAAGGACAAGAGGTTCTAGAAAGGGTTAACGGTAACTTCCCGATTTAGAATGAACAGTCTATGGAGGATTAATCCATATGTAATGATTATATCAATGGACGCTTGTTATCATTCTCGTGAGGAGATAAATATAATCTTATAATCGGAGGAGTGCAGTCACGGGATTTTGGTGGCATATTCCTGTGATTGATTTATCGAATATAATTATTCTGTTCGTAAGATAATTATTTATTTGATTTTTCGGAGTCGCTGATTACTAGTCCATGGTCCCCGACGTGCCTCCTATATAGCATAGCTATTCTCGGATGTCGAATCCTAATAATATTAACTTAGTTCTTGTTGGACTTTATTAAAACGATATGTGAATTAATTGTTTAGTGAACTATTAAATTAGTTGGGCTAAATAATTAAATATGTGAAAAAGACATTTTTGATAATCTTGGGAATTTATGTGTTATAGCCGAAAATTAATATTGACTAAGTGTAATTTTCGCCCCAAGCATTGTTTTAGGAAACAAGAAATTGTTTTTAAGACATGTGCAAAAAAATATTTATTGGATAAATATTTATGGAAAGAAATAAAGATAAATATTATTCTAGATTTGTTCTAGAATATTATGGGATTATTTTTATTTAATGGATTTATTTTAATTGCAAAATAAAATCCTTGGAGGACAAGGATTACTCTCCTATAAAAAAAGAGTTCTCCCAAGCCTTACAACCACACATAATTTCGACTTCACCTCTTAGAGAGGAGAAGAAATATTTTTTCGGCCAAGGGGAGAATAGGGAAAAATCTTGGAGGTTTTTTTTCGGGTAGCATATCGGAAGGATTCGAGTCGAGGATTTCCTTCCACCGGGAGTTGCTTGGATCACACGTGCGGAAGATCGTGGTGCTCTTCATACTTTCTTACGTTCTTTCTATTGCGGCTCTTCTACTTGGATTTTGAGATCCAAGAGGTATGTTCTACAACCCCCTTGTAGAGTAGATCTAGTTATTTTATTACGTGTAATTTATAGATCTAGATCCTTAAATCGCTTCCATTGCGGATGGTATTACTAACAGTGGAATCAGTCGCCAAGGTGATCTATATTTATACGTATAAAATATTAGATCTAGGAGTGGTAAAAATGTAGATTTTTTGTCCTAATTTTTTGATAGGGGCGAAAATTTGTTTTTAATTTTTATGTTGCGATTGTTGTGGTTGAAGAGATGGATTGGGGTTGGTATTGTTTACTCGTTAGATCTATTTTGTAGCTCCTTTGTTTAGTAACAATTGAGCATATGAATTGTATGTCAATTTTCGAAAATTATGTGTAAAAGTAGCATCTTTTATTGTAATTTTGATGTTCCGGGGTTGAAAAGTTGAAGATCTTGCTGAAAAATTGAAGATCAAGGCGAAACCCAATGTATGAACGAGGAGAAACGGATAATTTTTTTTTAAAAAACTGCTACAGGACTTTCTGCGACGCTGAAAAGCGTCGCTATAAGTCCTGTTTATAAAAATTGAATGCGGCTAGGGTTCTTTATGCATGCGGCTGCATGTAAAATTTTGGTAAACCTATTTTTTTTTGGGGGAATGAGGGAGAAGTACAGAAATATTTCATCAATTGAGTAGAAGGACAATTTTTTGAAATTTTTGCATAAAGGACAAAACTATTTATTCACTGTCAAAATTCACTTGTGTTCGAAATTCACTGTTTAAATTCACTGACGAAATTCACTGTCGAAATTCACTAATTTTCAAAATTCATCGTCGAAATTCACTAATTTTCGGGATTCACTGTCGAAATTCACTAATTTGGGGATTCACTGGGGAGATTCACTGATTTTCGGGATTCACTGTTTGTCCTTCTCACTATAAAAATTATGCAGTTGTCCTTCTCCCTATAAAAAATATGTAGTTGTCCTGTTACTTATAAATATTTGATTGTGTCCTTATCCCTAATTTTCCATTTTTTTTTTTGGCAAATCTAATTTTTTGAAAACAATTAGCAACAGCCGATTGTAACAATATATATATATATATATATATATATATATATATATATATATATATATATATATATGTATATATATATATATATATATATATATAAATTATAATAAATTGGATTTATTTAATTAAAAAGCCTTTTTCTCCTCTTGGGTGTTCGTGGTTCGTGATCCGGCGGCTCGAGTTCAAGATTCAAGATCAAGACTCAAGATATAGATTATGTAATTTATTGCTTTCCTAGGATAGATTAGATACGGGGGTACCAATAATCCATCTCGGTGTTTAAATTTTCCGCAATTTATTTTTTATGTGTTTGATCATAAAATAGATATAAAATCGGAATTTCCATGACATGCATCATATCATAAATCCACTCCATGCATACATGTAGAATTTTAATTTTGGTAATTAAAATGGGCATGTATACAAACTCGCGTAATTAGTTGAAATTTAATTAATAAGTGGTAATTAATTAATTTAGTAACTAATTAAAGATCCGAGGACGGGTTATGAAATCGTTAAGCCTTTCAGTGTGTGTTCTCGGTGAACCATCTTAAAGCCCAAACGAGATCACGTTTTCGATTCGTAGTGTCTACGAGATTGAATGATGGTAAAAGAACAATAAATCTTGGATAAAAACGGTTCGCTTATAGGTTGGGTGGTCAACTGAGCTAGGCTCGACCGACTTAACCCTCCTAGTGTGATGTATGCACGGGGGTCCGGCAAGACTAAGCTACACCGGAGAACGGAGCGGTGATTCCTTCTTATCTCAATGGGGCTGTCTTGACCCGATTTCGTCCGACTGTCACATATGTTCCAACGAATAGGACGGGTAGGCTTGCCTACGTTACCGACACCATTTGGAATCCTTGATTTGATGTGCTTTTATGTTAACATAAAAAAAGACGTGGTTAGTTAACCCACCACCACTTCCAAAATATTGAGTGGGAGCGGGGTAGGCGACAGCCAACCCCACGGCCTCTACTATAGATACAAGTAAGTGAGAGAAGGGTGACGCTTCGAGGCGCTTTGATTTCGTCCCCCTGAGGATGGTGTTCACCCCTATCAACATTCATGGCTTGGTCTCCGAAAGGATAGGATTTCCGGGTACTCGTTGGGTCACTGACCTATCCTAAAACGGCACACTCGGGGCGTACCTAAGAGATCCGATATAGTAGGTCACACTCATAAAGGATATTCTTGATAATATCTAGGCTAAAAAAAGGAAGGTAGTCAATGAATAAAGCTGTTGGAAATAAAATTTATGTTTTGATGATAATTCATCTTATTTGTTAAAATGTTATCTTAACCCCATTGATGAAGTGCTGAAGCCAGCTGTTATAGTAGAAAGCTAAAAGATGTCTAGAACTGAATGTATAAGTTTTATTAGAGTCTAATATTTGTATAGGTTACATCAGACAAGCACTATAATTGTTAGTGTGTCGTAAAACTGAAAACTGGAAATCATTTAGAAAACTGGAAATCATCGAGACAAGCAAACTGACTCAGAATACACCTACATGAAACTGAAGAAGGTAAGTTCGCTGAGAGTTACAGACTCAATTGACTTATCTAAAAGATCGAAGAACTGAGGGTTCAAACTCAGTTATTGAAGAATGAAGAACTGAGGGTTCAAACTCAGTTATGAAGATTACAAGTCGAGACTGTAAAGTTGGACTTCAGGCAAGATTATGGTGACCTGAACTGACTTTATGGATCTTGTATGAAGACCTAAGAATCATAAGGACAATGAATTCTCAGATGATAATGAATCATGGTGTACTCTGATTAAGTCAATTATAATCAGATGAAAACAGGAGTACTGATATTTGAGGAAGAGTAAAATCTCAGTTAATGCTCCAAATCAGTTAGGAAACTGACAAAAGAAAAAATCAGTACAAAACTGATAAGGAAACTCAGTTTTATAAGTCAGCCATCCAACAAACTGAAAGTACAGTCGAACTTTGTAAAGAAAACAATTTCATTGGATGAGTTACTGACACAACAGAACGGTCAGAAAATATAGCCGTTGCAAGATAGACGTTGATACAATTCAAATTGAAGCTAGATGAACGTTGGACTTCACACTATAAATAGAAGACTTTGCACCAACAACAAAAAATATAGAACAGAGCATATACAAGAATCAACAAGCAATTTTATGCATCAATCTATTCTATTCGAATTGCAATCATCTCTGAACTATAACAAGATCATATCTAGTATTTCTTCAAGTGTTCAAGCTACAAAGAATTTATCAAGAATTCAACACTTTGAAGAACCACAAACAAGAATCAACTTATTGATTCTCAGCCCAACCTTGATTCTACATCAAAGGTTTTAGACTGTGAAGCAAACCGGGAAGTTTTCGCCAAGGACAGTTGTGACAAGCAGTCGGGTAGACTGTGTTTGTGGTGGTAGCTGGTGAAGAGGCAATCCTACCCTCTAAGGACCAGTGGTTCAAGCATTTGAAGAGCAGCAATTCTACCTGTTCTACAACTGTTTAGATAGTGAAGCTAGGGATTAGCCAAGGACTATTGTTTAGGACTTTTTGTAACAGTTCACCTCGAGAAGTTCTAGTGGAATTTTCCTCCGCACCACAGGGGAAGAGAGGACGTACATGATTACATCACCTGGAACCTATATAATATCTGCCTTATCTACTTTACGCATTTATTTATTTATTCAGCATTTACTTACAGCATTGTGATACTTGATTGTTATACACCTCACAGTCACAACTGACATTCACCAGAATTCAGTTCACAACACTTAGTACTCATAATAGAATTACAAGATCAAGAAAGAGGCTAAAATCATATCCGCTGTCGGTTGACTCAGTTTCAGCTTATGTCAGTTTGACTTAATCTCAGCTTCGTCAGCTTAACTCCACACAAGTTTTTAACTAAACCTTAATTTTCTTTAAATCCAGTTTTAGGCACAAGTTCATTCACCCCCCCCCCCCTCTAAACTTGTGTTATCCTTTCCAAGGACCAACAATTGGTATCGGAGTGGTGTTTCTTTAACAAAATATCATTGTGTCTTTATCTCCTCTAGTTGTTCTTATTTGAAAGCTCAGTTTTCCAGTTAATCTACTGTCAGTCTTCACTCACTCACAATGGATAACAATCAATATGCAAGACAAATTCTTATGTGCAACATGGACAGATTTGACGAATATAAACGTCGTATGCAGGCATTTCTAGCAGCTACTCATGATGAAATGATGGATGTACTCACTGATGGACCAATTCAAATCACTCATATGCAAACTGTTGGTGGAGAGCAAGTTCGAGTTGCAAAACCCAAATCCGAATGGACTAGTGATGATCGCAAGAGAAACAATCTCAACAATGTTGCCATGGACTTTATCCTCAGAACTCTTGACAGCAACATGTACTTGAAGGTGAAAGAATGCACAACTGCCAAAGAAATGTGGGACAACCTTCAGTTAGTTTGTGAAGGAACAGATTCAATCAAGGAAAATAAAATTTCTGTTGCAAAACAAAAGTTTGAGAATTTCAAGATGAAATTTGGAGAAACCATTGACCAAATGGAGACAAGATTCAGTGCTATCATGGATGAACTAGATCTACTCAAGATTGAATACTCAAAGAAAGTCATCAACACAAGAATCTTGAAGGCATTACCAATGTGCTGGAAGATGAAGGTCACTGCTATGGAAGAATCCAGGAGACTTGATGTAGAAGATTCATTCAAAATCTTTTCAGATCTGAAAGCTTATGAATTCAGTGAAGATTTCACAACCACAGCTGCAATAATCAAAGCTCTGGAAGAACCAAAGACCACAGCACTTGCAGCAGCATCAAATGAGATTCAAGAAAACTCATCTAACAATCTTCATGAATTGGATGAAATGGAAGAACAAATGGCTCTAATGATGAACAGAATTCGAAGAATGAAAAGTGGACACCCAGTCACTCAAAAGTTCATCAAAAGGACTCATGAGAAAAGAAAAAACGATGAATACCTCTGTTTCAACTGCAAGAAACCAGGACATTATAAAGCTGAATGTCCAGAACTGATCAAGAAGACTCCACCATGAAGAGTTGGTAGAAGAGCACTCATTGCTGGAGATGAATCAGATTATGAAGCTGGTACTGAAAGATTATCAGATGACACAACTTTAATGGCACACATGGAAGATCCAAATGAGGTATGTGAATCAAACTCTAAATACTCTTTAGCTCAGATTTCCATTATAAATGCATGTTCTTCGACTGCTGACTCCAATCCAAAAAATCTAGAATTAGAAGAAACTCTTGACGAGTTGATGAATCAGCTAGTAACCATACAAGCTGGTTATGAATCAATCAAAGCTGAGAAAGAAAGTCTAATTCTTGAAGTTGAAAGATTGAAGTATGAACTAAAAATGTTGAAACTGACTAAAACTGATAAAGAAAAGATTCAGCATCAGCAGCAGCAACTGAATCATTTGCTCAATCAAGTTCAATTACTGGATTCAAATCAGGAAAACCATATGGAGACAAAACTGGTTTAGGATTTGATACACAGCAAACTTCAAAGAATGGAACTAGCAAAGCTGCTGGGCCGAGTACCAAAACTGGTATTAAGTTTGTAGCTGGGCAACTTCCACAAACTGAGAAAATTGTTGAACCTGTAAAGCCAGTATCACACAGGATAAATCAGTTTTCTAAGAAGACAACTGCATCTACCAACAAAGGTAAATCAAATTGTAGATCAGCTGTATCCAATGGAAACCGAAATGGCAAATCAAATGCCAGATCCACAAAAACCATTGAAGTCAGGAACCAGAAAAATTACAATCTAAATAAATCCAAGAATGTCAATCATTCAAAGATTCACACATTTAGGGGGAAAGGAAGACTATATCCCACTGATGATGATTGGAATTTTACTGAATTTGTTAATAAAACTGATAATGTCAATCATTCCAGACCGAAAACTTATCACAAGTTTCAGTCCAAAACTCAGCAGAGGACTAATCTCAGTTCTCAGCATAAGTCACAGTACAAAGGTCAATCCAGACCTCAGTACAGAAGGAATGATGGTTATCACTCTAGCTTTAATAACAGAAATCAACATGGAAACAAATTTCAGTCAGAAGATCTGAGAAATTATATAAATAAGACATAGTCTGAACATAGATACTATGGGAGTGTGGCTTACATATATGAAAACAAGTGTAACAATATCCGAAGAATCCCAAAAGGATATATTCCCAGAGTTGTACTGACAACTGACCCCCATGGACCCAAACTGAGTTGGGTACCTAAAAACTTCTAATTTTCATTGCAGGATATATGGTACTTTGACAGTGGTTGCTCTAGACACATGACAAAGAGCAAAGACTGTTTCAGTAATTTTATTGCAAATGATGGACCAAAAGTCAATTTTGGAAGTAAAGATAAACCTGGTTACACCAGAGGTTTTGGCACCTTAATCAGAAATGGACTTACAATCAAGAATGTATCTTATGTAGAAGGACTACACTACAATCTACTCAGCACAAGTCAATTTTGTGATATGGGATACAAAGTTACTTTTGATAAAGAATTCCGCGTTGTCATCAGCGAATCAGCTTATCAAGTTGTCCTAGCCGGAAGAAGAAAGGAAAACATGTATGTGGTAGATTGGACAACTGCCATTGTTGAAACTTGTTTGCTCGTGCATACCAAATCAGAAATCAGTTGGCTATGGCACAAGAAACTGAGTCATCTCAATTTTGATGACATCAACACACTTGTTAAGAAGCAGCTAGTCATTGGACTACCAGAGATATCATATAAGAAGGACAGCTTATGTGATGCATGTCAACAAGGAAAACAAACAAAAGCACGTTTCAAGACCAAGTCTCAGCATTCAACAACCAGACATCTAGAATTACTACACATGGATTTATTTGGACCTATTACACCAATTAGTATCAGTGGAAAGAAATTTACATTGGTGGTAGTAGATGATTTTTCAAGATATACTTGGGTAATCTTTCTAACAGAGAAAAGTGAAACCAAGCAAAAGCTCACAGAACTTCTCAAGAGACTTCAGAATCAGAAAGGAGTTTCAGTTGTGAAGATAAGATCTGATAAAGGAACTGAATTCCTCAACAGTGTGATTATTGAATATTGTGAAGAAAATCGTGTCTTACACCAACTTGCTGCCACAGGAACACCACAACAAAATGGTGTAGCTGAAAGATGGAACAGAACACTCAAAGAAGCTGGGAGGACTATGATCTGTGAAGCTAAACTACCTGCAAGATATTGGGCAGAAGCAGTTAACACAGCTTGTTACACTCAGAGCAGAGCTCTCATGAACAAGAGACATGAGAAGACTCCTTATGAAATTTGGAATGGAAGAAAACCAAATGTTTCATACTTTCATGCTTTTGGAAGCAAATGTTTCATACACAATAATGTAAAAGATCAACTTCACGTTTTTCAACCCAAAGCTGATGAAGGAATTTTCCTACGATATTCAAGTGTCAGCAAAGCTTTTAGAGTACTAAATAAAAGGACACTCAAGCATGAAGAATCAATACATGTAGTATTTGATGAACCAAACTTCCCTGGTGAAACAACTGAAGACCGACCAGAACCAGTTTCTCAGTCTCAGTTACCAGTCACACCAGAACCAGTTTCAGTTGACGTTGGAAGACTACAAATTTCAGAATGTTCAGATCAAGATCAGCCTCAGTTTCCAATTACTCAACAAATTGAACAACTTCATTCAGATTCAGTTGAACAAGTTCAAGAACTAGTTTTTGAAGAATCAGTTGAACAAAATGCAAATCAGTTGATACAAACTCACACACATCAATGGATGAGAGATCACCCTGAAGAACAAGTTATTGGTGATACTCAAGCTGGAGTTCGAACAAGACATCAACTAGATGCAATGATTGCATGCTTTCTATCTCAATCAGAACCTAAAGAAATTGAAGAAGCTTTGAAAGATCCAGATTGGATATTAGCTATGCAAGAAGAACTCAATGAATTCGAGAGAAATCAAGTATGGGAATTGGTAGATAAACCAGTTCATGTCAATATCATTGGAACCAAATGGGTTTTTAGAAATAAACTTGATGAAGATGGGAACATCATCAGAAACAAATCCAGACTTGTAGCCAAAGGATACTCTCAAGCAGAAGGCATAGACTTTGATGAAACTTATGCACCAGTTGCAAGACTAGAAGCAATCAGTCTATTTCTTGCTTATGCAGCTCACAAGAAATTCAAAGTTTATCAGATGGATGTTAAAAGTGCGTTTCTAAATGGAATTCTTGAAGAAGAAGTATATGTTCAACAACCACCCGGATTTGAAATCAATGATCAAGCAGATAAAGTTTTCATACTAAGGAAAGCTCTTTATGGACTTAAACAAGCACCAAGAGCTTGGTACGAAACTCTATCTCAGTTTCTAGTGGATAATGGATTTATTAAAGGAACAATCGACAAAACCTTATTCAGGATGAAGAATGGAGAAGATACTCTACTTGTTCAAATTTATGTTGATGATATCATTTTTGGATCAGAAAATGAACAGTTATGTGAGAAATTTGCAAGTTTGATGAAAAGCAAATTTCAGATGAGTATGATGGGAGAATTAAATTATTTCCTAGTATTGCAAGTTAAACAATTAGCTGATGGAATTTTTATTCACAAAACCAAATATACAAGAGAACTTATCAAAAAGTTTGGTATGGAGAAATCTACTGGAATTTCTACACCAATGGGGACCAACATCAGATTAGATGAAGACAAAGAAGGTAAAGATGTTGATCAAACACTCTACAGAAGGATGATTGGAAGCTTACTCTATCTTACAACAAGTAGGCCAGACATATCTTTTACTGTCGGTGTATGTGCAAGATTTCAGTCAAGACCAAAGGAAAGTCATCTCACAGTTGTGAAAAGAACTTTGAAATATTTGAAAGACACAGATGGAGTTGGAATTTGGTATTCAAAAGAAGGAGAATTCAAGCTGGTTTCTTATTCAGATTCAGACTATGCTGGATGCAAAGTGGATAGAAAAAGCACATCAGGCACATGTCAGTTAATGGGAAATAGACTTGTTTCATGGTTTAGCAAGAAGCAAAACTCAATCTCAACTTCAACAGCTGAAGCTGAATATATAGCTGCTGGAAGTTGTTGTGCTCAATTTTTATGGATCAGACAGCAATTAAGAGACTATGGGATAGAAGAAGGGACAATTCCCATAATGTGTGATAACACAAGTGCAATTGCAATTACTGATAATCCAGTTTTACACTCAAGGACAAAGCACATTGATGTCCGTCACCACTTCATAAGAGATCATGCAGAGAAGAAGGATATAACAGTTCTTTATGTACCTACTAAAGATCAGTTGGCAGATATATTTACACAGCCATTGGACAAAGAAAGATTTGCCAAATTAAGAACTGAGTTGGGAATAATCAAAGTTAGTTAAGTCAGTTAAGCCAGAGATTCGTCAAGGGGATTAATCTTTGTTATGTTGGGTGCGCTCACTTAACAGATTAGTCATTGACATCAACAATCTCAAACTGACAAACTGAAGAATTTGACAAAACTGAATAATTTGATGGAAATGAATTATCTCTAGAACTGACCTCATCATCAGTTTTTATTCCAATCAAATTTAGTCAAAGGTTGATAAGATAATCAACAGCGGTTATATCGCATTAAATTACCACAGTTCTTTTTGTCAGAATTTCGTGTGTACACCCCACGATTGTCAGAACAGTACACGTATCGGTTATCAAAACCATCATGGACTTTGAAAAGTTGTACCACTCAACCGCCAGAATATCCTACCTATTTATTCAACCTCCGTTCACACTATTCTCTATCAAAATTCAAATTATTTTCAGAAAGCAAAATAGACTCTTTGCAACCGTCTCTTTCAAAAATCAAATTTTTGTGTTCACACTCAAATATGGCCACTTCAGATGATTCGAAAGACAAATGATTGATCACAGAGCTGGATGAACTAACACTTGAAATGTATGAAGGTATGTGTCAAAACACCTTGTTAGCCAACTGTGTACGAGATAAAATCGAAAAACAACCAGGATTGAACAACATACTCGAAGTTAGTTTCAAAGAAAAACGAGATGTGGAATGCATTTTTCAATTTTGGCAAAATATGCGATTAGCAATGAAAGAGTCATGAGGTCATTCTTTGGTTTCGCAAATACAACAACAACTTCAAGGAATGATTACTTCGTCTACCGAACCAATCGAACCAATCGAACCTGGTATTCATATCGCAATGATTACTTCGTCTACCGAACCAATCGAACCAGGTATTCATATCGACAAAATCAAGCCAGAATTGGAAATCTCAGCAGATGGCTCAGCAAACACGTCATTGGAAAATCCAAAGGAATTAATATACTTTCGGAAGAAAATATTTTGCTGATGAACATAATCCGGGATAATATAGAATTTAATTGGGCAGGTTATATAGTCAATCTGTTCAAGAAGCAACACTTAGCTGAATTAGAAAGTGTGAAAAGAGCTCAAGCTGAAGGACAAGTAACTGATGGAAGATTCCGACTGAAGAAGACTCTTAGTGGAATCATTCAGTTTTATTTAGAAAGAATTAAGGAAGGGAAGAAAGCAAGGCAAACTGCAACATCGAAGGAAATCGTAGAAACAACTTCCCAACCTGAAGCAAGTCAGACAACTGTGTCTCAGCAGGAAGCTGAACACAAAGGGACTAAGCGAAAAGCTGAATCCATAGAAGGAAGATCAGTTGTAAGATGTTTGTACCCTGAAATCTCAAGTGAGAAAGCACCAACTGAGGGGGAACAACAACATCAATTGACAACTGAAGTTATTCAAGAGAATGTCACTGCTGATCATACTTCTCAGATACAACAGCAATCGGTTCAGCAATCAGCACCAGTCTTCGAAGCTGACAAAATCATTAAGCTAATGAAAATGAAACTTCAACCAGAAGATTCTCGAGATGTCAGTTTACAGACTGAAGAAAAATTACTCTTAGAGAAATTGGAAGTTAGAGATCTTTACTCTCTGTTTCCTATTTCAAAATTTCTTGACAACTGTTTCAAAAGATTTACCGAACTAGCAAAAAGAAGAGAATCAGGCACATCATCTAAAGACAGTTCAAAGAAAAAGGATGATAATGACCATGATAAGTCAAGAAAAGAAGATGATGACACAACAGTTTTGCAAACAGTCACTCAATCTTAACCTCTAGCAACGCAAACTGTACCACAGCAAGAAGGATTGCCAGTTGGAAATCAGACAACTGACAATCAGCAAGCAGCTGATGAAATCAGACAACTGATGGTTATTGCTGATAATACTCAGGATAAGGATCAAATAGAAGCTGCATATGATCCCTCTGATTTTCTATCTAAGGATGAATTGGCCAGAGTTCATGAAAACATGAAAATTGTACTCAGTCAGAGAGATACACAGAATGGCCTTTTATCAAACATCTCTGGATATCTTGATTATAGGACTAGAACTGATGTTTCAGTTCATGAAAGACTAAAGATGATTCACAAATCAAGTTCAAGTTCTGCTTCAGAGATTGTGTTACTCAAACAAAAACTCGAAGATTCAACCGCAGTAGATAGAGAAACTCATGCTCAGGCTCATTGGCATATAAATCAGCATATCTACGGGTTAGAAACTCAGCTTAAGGAAGTACTTGCTTCTCAACGACAGATTTCAGAAGATCAAAAAGCAACCCATGCCCCGGTAGATCAGTTATATGATGCCAAAACGGGGGAAGCTGAAGAAGAAAGCTGAAATTACTTGGAGAAATGAAGCGACTTGAAGAAGAATTACAAAGATACAGATCAGATCCTAAATTTTTGAAGAAAGAGTTAACTGATGATCAACTTATTGAAAAATACAATCAACCTGGAGATAGAAGAGTTACTCTTACAAAGGATCTGTGGACACAATTTATCAAAGATTACAGTCCTATTAAAGCCAAGTAAAAGGACAGAACATTTGAGGAATCCTTGAACTACTTTCTGTCTGATATTTACTCAAAGCAAAAAATTGCACAATATAAGAAGAATTAGAGGATTGATGATACTGAAGATTAAAGACAAGACTGAACAAATGAAAGACGATCTAGTAGAATTTGAAAACTACTACTTGAAAGACTCAAGCTTACCCAAGCTAATTCAATGGAGAAGATGGAAAGAAAGTAGTCAAGTTGACTACAACAAGACCTTTTCAAAGGAAGACTCCAAGCTTGAAGAAGATTTTCGCTTGTATGACAAAGCAAAAAGATATGACTCAGTCATGCAAAAAGCTAAGAAGAAGATTAGTCTTTAATCACATATATTTGAACAAAATGTACGTATCCAGTTTTTGCTCATTCTAATGAAAACCAGTTTTCCAGTTTTACATTGTTTTGATCTTTAAGCTTTTCTTTTAGGGAGAGTTTTGGCATCATCAAAAAGGGGGAAATTGTTGGAAATAAAATTTATGTTTTGATGATAATTCATCTTATTTGTTAAAATATTATCTTAACCCCATTGATGAAGTGCTGAAGCCAGCTGTTATTGTAGAAAGCTAAAAGATGTCTAGAACTGAATGTATAAGTTTTACTAGAGTCTGATATTTGTATAGGTTACATCAGACGAGCACTGCAATAGTTAGTGTGTCGTAAAACTGAAAACTGGAAATCATTTAGAAAACTGGAAATCATCGAGACAAGCAAACTGACTCAGAATACACCTACATGAAACTGAAGAAGGTAAGTTCGCTGAGAGTTACAGAATCAATTGACTTATCTAAAAGATCAAAGAACTGAGGGTTCTAACTCAGTTATTGAAGAATGAAGAACTGAGGGTTCAAACTCAGTTATGAAGATTACAAGTCGAGACTGTAAAGTAGGACTTCAGGCAAGATTGTGGTGACCTGAACTGACTTTATGGATCTTGTATGAAAACCTAAGAATCATAAGGACAATGAATTCTCAGATGATAATGAATCATGGTGTACTCGATTAAGTCAATTATAATCAGATGAAAACAGGAGTACTGATATTTGAAGAAGAGTAAAATCTCAGTTAATGCTCCAAATCAGTTAGGAAACTGACAAAAGAAAAACTCAGTACAAAACTGATAAGGAAACTCAGTTTTATAAGTCAGTCATCCAACAAACTGAAAGAACAGTCGAACGTTGTAAAGAGAACAATTTCATTGGATGAGTTACTGACACAGCAGAACGGTCAGAAAAGATAGCCGTTGCAAGATAGACGTTGATACAATTAAATTGAAGCAAGATGAACGTTGGACTTCACACTATAAATAGAAGACTTTGCACCAACAACAAAAAATATAGAACAGAGCATATACAAGAATCAACAAGCAATTTTGTGCATCAATCTATTCTATTCGAATTGCTATCATCTCTGAACTATAACAAGATCATATCTAGTATTTCTTCAAGTGTACAAGCTACAAAGAATTTATCAAGAATTCAACACTTTGAAGAACCACAAACAAGAATCAACTTATTGATTCTCAGCCCAACCTTGTATCTACATCAAAGGTTTTAGACTGTGAAGCAAACCGGGAAGGTTTCGCCAAGGACAGTTGTGACAAGCAGTCGGGTAGACTGTGTTTGTGGTGGTAGCTGGTGAAGAGGCAATCCTACCCTCTAAGGACCAGTAGTTCAAGCATTTGAAGAGCAGCAATTCTACCTGGTCTACAACTGTTTAGATAGTGAAGCTAGGGATTAGCCAAGGACTATTGTTTAGGACTTTCTGTAACAGTTCACCTCGAGAAGTTCTAGTGGAATTTTCCTCCGCACCACAGGGGAAGAGAGGACGTACAGGATTCATCACCTGGAACCTCTATAATATCCGCCTTATTTACTTTACGCATTTATTTATTTATTCAGCATTTACTTACAGCATTGTGATACTTGATTGTTATACACCTCACAGTCACAACTGACATTCACCAGAATTCAGTTCACAACACTCAGTTTTCATAATAGAATAACAAGATCAAGAAAAAGGCTAAAATCATATCTGCTGCCGGTTGACTCAGTTTCAGCTTAAGTCAGTTTGACTTAATCTCAGCTTTGACAGCTTAACTCCACACAAGTTTTAACTGAACCTTAATTTGCTTTAAATCCAGTTTTAGGCACAAGTTCATTCACCCCCCCTCTAAACTTGTGTTAGCCTTTCCAAGGGACCAACAAAAGGGATGTTCGATTCTCGTGGGATGTTCGATTCTCACAAAGTTATTCATTGATGAGATTGTCTCGATTTAACCGTCATCTCTTTGACCTACCCTAAGGCGGCACTGAGATGCGAGGTTAAAACCTTGGAATGGTAGAGTAGACTTAATTTTAGTTTACAATTCCTAAAATAAATTATATAGTAGTGTTAACCTTGAATTAATATATGTCATTTTATTTACAGCATTATATCCCTTACTAAATTGCTTAACAATTTATAATAGACTAGTATTGACTTCGTTAAAAAGTGGAAAGTAACTAGGACGTTGAACTAGTTAATCGATAATGCAATTATTTTCCGAAAGAGATATTTTCTCTTAAGCCTTTTAAAAACCAGAGTGACATATAGGTATGTCACTAGTGTCATTCGAGTAAAACGAGAGACAAACATAGTTTGATCAAAGGTGATTTCGGACTTTGAAATTCTTCTAGTGAATTTTGAGTGTGTAGTGATTACACGAGTAATTTTCTAATTGAAAAATCGGAAAATCATGAAGTGTACTAGTTGGACGATATTTGGAATCGATGAACCAGTGGGAGCTTTATGATTTGTTGTTTTTCTAGAACATTAGAAAAGTGTAACTGACTACACACGTAACCGTTCTAATTGAAAAACCGAAAGTCATGAAATGTCGCTAGTTGGACGATATTTGGAATCGATGAACTAGTGGGAGTTCTATGATTTGTTTTTCTAGAAACATTGGAACTATGTACGAAAGATTTTCTAATCGAAAAAATCGGAAAATCATAAATAAAGCATTGCTCGTTAGTCGGTATTTGGAACCGATAAACTATTGGGAGCTTTAATGTTATGATTTATTGTTTTTCTGGTATATTAGAAAATCTGAGAAGTCCCGACGAGTAACACTAGAAATAGACATCCCACGGTTCAAGAGTAGTGTCTACTCAAACGAACCGCTGGTTCAAGACTGTTTCCATTCACGGAATGAATGGGAGAATATGTCTAGAAGTGTTAGTCATCTAAACTGAGAAAACTTTAAGGTTGAACCGAAATTAATTAACTGAAAATCATAGGATAAGGACAGTGATTTTGGATCACCAACCTATGAATCCTAGGTGATTTTCTCTAGCTAAGTTCTTTGGAAGAACAAAATAGCAGTGCATTTAACGATTAAATGAGTGAACAACGGGCAGTTAATTTTAGCTAGAATAGTGGGAGTGATATAAGGAAATGAATCTCGGATTCAATCTTTGGGTATCGCAGAAAAAATTATTTTATGTTTAAGATTCGTTGGAACGAAAGGATTTACCTTCTATTTGATAATTTGTTTGTCGTATAGAAAGTTAATATACCATTTGTAGTACGAATCCAAGACTCGGACTTTTGTTTGATAAAGTCAAAACCACTTACAATTGCTGAAATATGTATATGAAACACATCTTAAGAACTACTAAAAGCAAATGGTTTCCCTATTTAGATAAACACTTCTTCGTATTCCATAGTTAGTGCATAGTCCCTAAAAGACAAGACCTGAAGACTGGCTCAGGGTGATTCCTTTCTCCCAGTCTGGTTATCTTGTCTCAAAGGTTCAATGACTAAGTTTCCTTTCAACCGGGAAAGGATAATGGTTATAAAGAAGTAACATAGCTTGTTCATGACGACCTTCGGGGTCTGATGAAAGATACAAGCTAGTAGAAGCTTCCGAGTAGTGACTTCTTGTCTGATAACTATTCAAACACTCCGGAAAGTTTATCCAAAATATTCTGAGGTTTCTCTGTTTTCAACAGAGATAGAGTATTCTATACTCGGAATAGGCCATTCATAGTCCTCGAGACTGATGCTCAGCCTGCCTCATTGTGACATATTCTCACTAAGTGAGAAACCGTTAAATTGCCTTACATAGTTCTAGATGTGCTACAATACACTGCTTAACTCAATAAATATATTGGAAGCGAAATAACGGTCTACATTCAAATGTAAGACCGAGAAGTCTACCTAGAAAATGCTTTGGAATTTACGGATAAGGTGTGGATTCGGTTCACCCCACTTCTGCAAATATAAGCATTTAGCACACGGTGCTTGAAGGTAAGACTGGGAATCCCGCGCATACGTTCGGTCAATGACCATTCGTACTATATCTTTTAACCTATTGAGAATAAAGGTTAGATATAGGATTCTTGAAATCGGGAAGAGACAGTTATACTGTTGCATCTTTTCTGATAGAGTCCATGAACAGCAAAACCTTGAACCTTGAAGTACGTTTACTCAAGGTAGTTACTAACTGATTAAAATCAGACCACATCCAACATCGGTTGTTGGTGATAACACTAAATACTACTAAACTAGATCATAATTTCGATCCACCTAGTAAGTATTGGGAGTATGGTTTATCCATTACCCATTACGGTTTCTGCGGACTTTGTAGTCTGAGGATCGATTGATGAACTATGGCTCTTTTGTGAGCAGTATAAGATTCTGATACTAGAGGTTGGTTTAATAATCATGACCCTGTGAATGGAGTTCGGTACTCCAGTTTTGTTCATACTCTTGTAGAACCACCTGAGCGTCTCAGGCCCAGTAGGAGTAATTGGATCTACACGGAAAAGAGTAGAATGAATAGGAAAGTTTATCTTTCAGAGCAAAGATTGAGTGGTCTAAGGGTAATTCCCTAAGAAGTAGAGAGTTAATCAGACCTTGGACTCTCATACCACTTAGTATTGCATGATTTCGTTCAAAAGCAATAAATAGGGGTGATTCCCTGAGACTTTCTTGCGGAACAAATGAAGTCTAGATTCATTCGGAACAAAAGGGTATTGCCTTATGAACTTATGACAGGATCACCGTCAAGGCTTATGTCCTTTGTGGATAGAAAGCAAACCTCTCGGTCATTGGAAGTCATATATATGTGGATTTGACCAGAATATTGATAAGTCTTTTCTAGACTGGATATCAATTTTAGTACAGTAGTGAATATATATATTAGTGTTTGTGAAGGATAACACTGCACCAGTTGAAATCAACATGGTTGTTTTATCTGAAGTCAGAATCTGACATTGCCACAATTCTCTATAATAGAGATTTGGACAACATCCTAAAGAGTTTGACTCGGTCGAATTCATTAGAATCAGTCACTGGCTTCCCATCCATCTTATTGGTTAAGATGATGCATCTGTGTATGCAACATTCAATGAGGAAGTTCTACCCTATGCCTCAGGAATGACTCTCTAAATCTTCGGATCAAGAGAAATGGGATAGATTCTCTTTCTAGTGAGAGATGGTCAGGTTATTGAACGTCAACTTTGATCGAATCTTAGATTCGGCGGTTAACAAAGCAAGTTTAGTATGTCCTTTAGTATCTTGAAGAGAACGAGGAATAATATGCGGACATATTCATGTGTGAACTTGGATATGTGTGATACACCGATTTTGACTTTAAGTCAGATTGAGGATGATCGTTAAGTCGATCTCGGGCTCAGTGTTTACTCTTGTGTTGAAGCTATTTCCTGGAGGAATCCAGCAACGCCAACTCGACTTTAACTAGTTGGGTGATTAGCGGCTTTTGTAGTGGCTAGAGAGGCGATATAGCTTTAGGATTTCCTTTTCATATCTGGAGTGATTCTAGTTATGGAAGCCGATACCACATCATTGTGCACGCAATGAAGGGGTAGCTTATAAGGATTTTCGAAATCACTAGAGGTCAAAAGCATATTGTGAATGTACCACATGATTTGATGGACCGGTAATGTTTCGATTCTACGGATCGTCTCGAGCCGACAACCTGACTAATCATTAAGACCCATGACATTTAGATGTAGTTACTCCCCGAGTCACTGACCTATCCTACGACGGCACACTCGGAGTGTACTTTGTCATCTGGCAATGGTTATGATATTCTTAATGGGTACTAAAATACGGGAAGGGTCTCCATTGCTTTAGAGCAAGTGGGAGATGTAGTTTGTTGTATTTTAAATAATAGGGTGTGCTCTAAAACAATTAATCACATGCTTTCGTGCAAGTGGAAGATTGTTAGGTGTGATGGCTGAAAGACAATTTTTGTAATTGTTTTATTTAATAAATGAAATGATATTATTATTCATATTTATTATTCTCATATTCACCGATGTGACAATAATATTTACACTACAGAAAACCCTAAAGTATATCATTTATGTACTCACTTAACTCAGTGTATTGGATATACACGGGAGGATTGAGTTAGTGAAGATGTACTTAAAATACAATTAGCCCGTAGTGAAGTTAATCGAGAGTATCGGGTCTCTCCTTTAACGTGCTATTAATGCGGCCAGAACACAATAGGTGTGATTGTCTTATCTGGACTTTCGGTTAAGAGAACCTAGTGGGTCATTTATATATGATAGATATATCATATAGGGCTGGACCGATTTGATTAGAGTTCATGATATAATTCCGTAATCGAGAAGTCTTATCGAATCAATGGGTGCTCATATTTATGGATATATCTTAATACTGAGGTGATCACAGTCAACTGCTTGAATCAGTATGAGGTTTGACTTGATGGTTAAGGATTACACTGAGTCTGTGGTCTGAATTACCCCATCTTGGCATTGTACTAGATTGAGTGAGTAGTCTGTGTTATCACAGATACGGAATCCATTCCTTCCATTTATGGAAGTAGATAGACAGTTCCCTTATTTGTTAATCTTAGAAACTGATCGATCGCGCCAGTTCATATTACACTGATTAGGTACCAGTGAGTTGTATGAATTAATTGATCACTAGGGGTTAATGGTAAATAAGGACAAGAGGTTCTAGAAAGGGTTAACGGTAACTTCCCGATTTAGAATGAACAGTCTATGGAGGATTAATCCATATGTAATGATTATATCAATGGACGCTTGTTATCATTCTCGTGAGGAGATAAATATAATTTTATAATCGAAGGAGTGCAGTCACGGGATTATGGTGGCATATTCCTGTGATTGATTTATCGAATATAATTATTTTGTTCATAAGATAATTATTTATTTGATTTATCGGAGCCGCTGATTATTAGTCCATGGTCCCCGACGTGCCTCCTATATAGCATAGCTATTCTCGGGGATGTCGAATCCTAATAATATTAATTTAGTTCTTGTTGGACTTTATTAAAACGATATGTGAATTAATTGTTTAGTGAACTATTAAATTAGTTGGGCTAAATAATTAAATATGTGAAAAAAAACATTTTTCATAATCTTGGCAATTTATGTGTTATAACCGAAAATTAATATTGACTAGGTCAATAAGTGTCATTTTCGCCCCAAGCATTGTTTTAGGAAAAAAGAAATTGTTTTTAAGACATGTGCACAAAATATTTATTGGATAAATATTTATGGAAAGAAATAAAGATAAATATTATTCTAGATTTGTTCTAGAATATTATGGGATTATTTTTATTTAATGGATTTATTTTAATTGCAAAATAAAATCATTGGAGGACAAGAATTACTCTCCTATAAAAAGAGAGTTCTCCCAAGCCTTACAAACACACATAATTTCGACTTCACCTCTTAGAGAGGAGAAGAAATATTTTTTCGGCCAAGGGGAGAATAGGGAAATATCTTGGAGGTTTTTTTTCGGGTAGCATATCGGAAGGATTCGAGTCGAGGATTTCCTTCCACCGGGAGTTGCTTGGATCACACGTGCGGAAGATCGTGGTGCTCTACATACTTTCTTACGTTCTTTCTATTGCGGCTCTTCTACTTGGATTTTGAGATCCAAGAGGTATGTTCTACAACCCCCTTGTAGAGTAGATCTAGTTATTTTATTACGTGTAATTTATAGATCTAGATCCTTAAATCGCTTCCGTTGCGGATGGTATTACTAACAAGTATGACATATGCAACTTTGTGGAATATCTTAGCTAGCATGCTGGATATTATTTACTTTTCCGCAGAGCAAAATGTTTGTCTCCAAACATGCTGTCTTCTAGAGGAAGTGTTTCTTCCAAAAGAAACAGTGAGAGTACATTTAGATCTCAAAGGTAGTTTGAGAACCACAATGGGATATTCAACCATGGGAACGTGAGCAGGCGCCATATAGTGATGAGGTGTAGAACACTGCTCAGTGCACACAAAAGTTCTGTAAGTCTGTGGATAACCTCAAGCCTGAAAAGGTAGCTGGTATGCTCATATTGAAGAATGAATATCTCACGACTTATGAAGGAATGTTTGAAAGGCAAGATTGAGAGATATGGCCAGGAGCCATAATATCTGAATTAGATTCCATCAGTGATAACCAGGTTGTGAACCTAGTATGTCTTACATACAGGGAATGTCCCTGAAAGACTGAAGTGGATAGTAATATGATTACCATAATGCTATAGTGACGGCTGAGGGGTACGGGGTGTAAACCTTGTAATTATCTTTATGCTGCCAGCTGAGCCCAGTTCTAGTAAGACTATGCTTGTTATAACTTCGTATCATGGCTATATGATAGGGTTGAAGACGTTAGGCAAACATCCTGATGTTCATAGATGATAACATGATATGTGAGCCCACGAGATCCATTTATGGACTCAAACAAGTTTCTTTAGTCAGTTTCTTTGTTTGATAATCAAAGGAGTTTGATTTAGTCAAAAAAAAGGGATATACCCAATGTGCAAGAGGGATTGTGGGAGTGTGTTATGATTTTTGAGTATGGTATTGGATATATCTCTCAGGAATTCCCACCCCATGTCACAGTCAATCAATGTTTGGTAGTTCAAGGTCTTTACGAAAGCACTTGGATTAGCAGTTCTTATTTTTTGGAAATAACAGTCTATAATGATAGATTTAAATGTTGTTAGTTTATAGTTTACCTATATAGATGTGATGCTAAAAGAGTTTAGTATAGATTGCAATAGGGGATACTGCTAGCCGGTGTTCTCAAGATCTATCTATGTTAGGACGTTAGTCATAAAGATAAGGTGAAATATGATGCTTATGGAAGGTTTCCTTTGCTACTGCGATAGGAACCATCATAAAAGTAATGCCAGATGTTCATAGTCCATGAATAGTCATTAGCAAGCATGAATGTATATCTAAATGCCGAGAATATCCTTAAACAAGTTAAGGATGGTTTCCTAGTTTATTGAAACTTGGAATCGGATAAATATAGATATACACACGTATATCCTGAGTCTTATGAAGGCGAGTGGAACCTACAGTCTGGTTTTTCAACCATTTTGATTAGGTGATACAGTGAGCTGGAAATGTTCTTGGATATGGGTCGCTGTAAATTCTACAACTTAGCCAAAGCACAGTAGTGCCCTTAGAGGTGCAATGGGAGCAGTACATGATTCTATGGGGTCCATTCCTGAACCTTGTGTGGTATGAGTGATTGGCTTTACACCAAGTGGGAGATTGTCGAAATAGTGTCCTAAACCCAATCGGGTTGGACCGGATCCGACCGGGTCGGATCATTTCTACTATTTCTTTTTGATTATACATATATAATAAATGGCTTTTATATTGTCATATATTTGTTCTTTTGAAGAACCAATTATGAATTGTTTTATGATGACGTCCTTTGTATTAAACTGTGATAGAGAAACCATGATAGGCAATTTTGGTTGATGAGATCTCTAATTACTCTAATAAGTTTGATACTTAAATGTCTCTAGGTACTATTAAACATGGCATTGATAGTACAAACAGGCTAGCGCGTATTAGATGTCTTCTGTCTTTGAGGGCAGGGGTAGACCTTGTCTATCGAAGTGTTGAGACACTTGGACTGTACATGGACGTGTATTAGAGAATGCGTACGTCAGACTGACCCACTTACATTGTTAAGTTTCACACTATGTGACGGTTGTGTAATTATCCTTAGGACCGGAGTCTTTGGTTTCACATTTATACGCTCTATGCCTTATCTCCCGGGCTTACGAACGCCTACATCCTGCGTCACAACATTTAGCACAAACCGAGTATAACTCCACAAGATAACTAGGGCTCGAAAAAGGGCCAAAACATCATAAAATGCAGAGGTTTTCCATCTGGATGAGGGTTTACCTCATGGTGGATGTGCAATGTGATTTTTGCCCTAAATATGGTCTAAAACTTCCCGGAATTAACCAAAAGCACCGTAAACGGGGGTTGAAACATGCAGCAGAGTATAGTAAAGTTGACTCTCATAAGTCTTCATGGCATCACGGTGTGGATTGTCATACTTTGACACTATTGAGGTTACATCTGGCCATAGGGTGATCATGCGGTAGTCATTGAGTGTGATACTGAAGCATGCGGAGTATACGTGTTTGATCATCCCGAAATCGCATACCCAAATAGTAGGGGTGAATATCCGAAAGGGCCTTCTTATAAGGAATGTCTTACTCTCGTGAAACTTTACAAAGTGGAAGTAAATGAGTTACTTCGAGAGAGCGTGATATCCAGATTATAAGATACGGTCGTTGATGTTTGACCCTCG
The DNA here is from genome assembly GCA_024500145.1 of Gentiana dahurica var. dahurica. Classification (NCBI taxonomy): domain Eukaryota; kingdom Viridiplantae; phylum Streptophyta; class Magnoliopsida; order Gentianales; family Gentianaceae; genus Gentiana; species Gentiana dahurica. Next base: position 78,450,145 of record CM044898.1, on the reverse strand, counting down.
ACGAACGACCGTATGGATATTATTACAGCGATAGGATTCTATTTACACGGTAACCATTTCACATAAAAGGTAGTAGTCATTGCATTTGACTCTTTCGATGATTGGGGGTCACGGTGTGTTGCTAGACGCTATCCCGTGATCGTTAGATATGAAGGGCATTTTCGTAATTTTCACTTTGTGTCTACGGCCAACATATTCGGAAGCCTATCGGGTCACACACATATGAACATCAAGTCGGATTAAAATGTGGTTATAGTTGATAACCAAATAAGGAAATAATTTGTCTCACACTATAAAGGTTATAGTGGTAAATTAATATTGTGGTATTTATTTATTATGAATAAATAAAATACAAGATATTAATTATTTTGATTAACTAAATATGCATATAGATACATATAAGTCAAAATTTATATTTGTATACTGATACACATGTATTTTACAAATTAATTAATAATATAATTATATTAATTAAAGAATATCCCGGAAGCCAAAATGTTGGTGTTTGAGGCGCCACTTTAAGTGTATTAAGATACACTTGGATTATGCAATTTAATTAATAAGATTACCATAATATTAATATTGGATATTAATTGAGTTTTGGAAAAATAGATTTATGGTAATATTCAATATAAGATATTGTCAATATATATCTTGAAAAAAATATTTAATATAAGAGATTGAATATTAAATTAGATAAATCAATCAAAGGTATTTTCCTTATTTTATTAGGAAAAAGTTTTTTCTCTTTCATCTATCTTCTAGGAAGTTTCTCCCAATCAGATTATGGGCATCAAGGGCGCCATTCTCCCTATATAAGAAAGGGATTGACTAGCTCTTTTTTATATCACAATTCCAAAAGCTAATAATTTTTGTGAAAAAATAGAGATCTTCTTCTAGAGAGATTTTGAGAGAGAGAAAAGTCGGTCTAGCAACTGAGTCTTTCTTGTAGCAGTCCCTGATGGAATTCTGGTGGGCTATTCGTGTGGATCCCCGGTAGAGGCCGAATGTTTAGGCGGTTCTGTGCATCGCTACTCTCCTTAGACGGTCAAAGCATCAATCTTTTAGATCAACCAAGTAACCACCATCTACTAGCTTATTTGTTTATTGCTTAAACGAAGTCGATTCTGGTTAAAAGGAAATAAAATTTTGAATTCCGCTGCATTCCCGCGTAGATTTCCAAACAACTACATCATATATAAATTCCCAACTTAGATAACCAATATCGACGGTCCGGATAAGATGGTCACACCATAAAGTGTTCTGGGCGCATTAATGGTGGTTTAATCAATAGACCATTTACTTTGATTAAGTTCACCACGGACTCACAGTTCAAGTGTATCACCATAAACTTAATCCTCACGTGTGACACTGTTGGTCCCTTGAAAAGGCTTTGGTTAAGTTTAGAGGGGGGTGAATAAACTTAACACTTAAAACTTTTAGTAGCCTGCTGACTGCTCAGCAGTCTGCTGACTGTAGATATAACTGAATTTGTTGCAGCGGAATATATTTAGTTTAAGTAGGTTGATGTGACCAGTATAGTAAATGCAGAAAGTAAGTAAGAAAATTTTATAGTGCAGGTGTGAGATTCAGTTGCTAGTTTCAGTAGGTTGATGTGATCAGTATACTAAATGTAGAAAGTAAAGGCAGAAAGTAATTAGGCAAATTTTAAAGTGGTTCCAGGTGGTGTAATCCTGTCAGTCCACTCTTCTCCTGTGACGTTGGAAGAAATTCACTAGAGATCTTTGAGGTTGCAGTTACAAAAATCCCTAAGTATTTTGTCTTTCACCAATGACTATGTCTTCACAAACTAAACACTTGAAACAGGTAGGATTGCTGCTACAAAGTATTCCACTGGTCCTTGACGGGTAGGATTGCCTCTTCGCCAGCTCCACCACAAACAACAGTTCTTGACACCTAAGTACTTCTCTGTCTTCAGCAGGTTTCTTGTAAAAGAAAGATTGAATCAAAGAAATGATTCAGTTGTCAGCAACTTGATCAGGATGAAATGATCAGGAGCTTGATGACTTCAAGTGTGTGTGCTTGATGTTGATAGCAGGTTACACTTGAAGAAATTTCTTGATCAGTCTGTTTAAGCACTGCGTATATCAGCATGGTGATTTTCTTGAGCAAAAACTTGATAGCTTCGAATAGATTATTTGTTTTCCATCATCTGTATCTGAATCAGGAGTCCTCTATTTATAGGTGAGAATCTTGTGACTTATGTTTGAATTTCAAACATAGCCGTTTTGATGTGATTCCCATCGAGAAGAAACTTGTCAAATTTATTTGGAGTCTTTTATTTATTTTTAGTTATCTTTTGTTATCCCACATTGGTTAGATAATATTTTATTTTTGTTATTATTTTTTTTTCTTATTTCCTGCGCCCTTTTTTTTTTTTTTTTTTTTTCTGTTCTTATTATTCAAAAAAAAAAAAGTTGATCTTTTGCATCAGCCGCAATTCCCAGCAGCCTTCTTTGACCTAATTTGTTTTCTTTGATTCCCAGCAACTCTTGTTCAATTAAAAAAAAAAAAAAAAACTTGATCCTTTTGCATCATCATCATCAGCCGCAATTCCCTACCCCAATTTGACCAGCCGCAATTTTCATCTCCCCCCCTCCCAAATTTTTCTACAGCCGCACACCCCCCTTCTTCCTTTGCAGCAGCCGCCGTCTAAGGCCAAGTGATTGTTTGTTTTTTGTTAACCGAATTTTTTTTATTGGTTAAGCTTAAAAAGAAAAAACAAAACAAAAAAAAAAACAAAAAAAAAAAATTTTAGCTGCCAAATTTACGTGGGCTTAACACCTAGGTGTGATTTTAATCACACCCGTGATTCTAGTACACCTCTCAAAAAAAATCACTGTCGAATATTTTTGTTTGGACATTCTGGATACTTGTCGTGTGCTACCTATTGGCGATTTTCGATCTTGAGTAATGGAGAGTCCTATGGATGCCTATTTTCGGAATTTGAATGATGTGATGGATCGACACTTAGAAATAGAACGACGTTTTGATGATATGATGGATAAGATGAGGAATATGTTAAAGGGAGTAACTGAGCAATCTTACCGTGGTGGTAGAGATACCCGCTGTGGTAGAGATAATCGTGGTGGTAGAGGTAACCGGGGTGGTACTAATGTGGTTAAGCACACTTCTACAGAGTTGTTTTCTGTTTATTGCGGTGATCATCACTATTATGATTGCCCTAATCTATGGCAGAAAATAGGTAGTTTACGGGGGACATCACCTAAGGATGACCAGGTGAATGTTAATATTCCAGAGAAGATTATAGAGACCACCGTTGAGATTGCTAATACTCAAGAAGATGAGTTGGAAGGCGATGATTATGAGAGAATGGTAGAGGATAATAATCCGAATTTTATGGAGAATTTGGAAGAGGTTGTTGAAGCAAAATTAGTGGATGTAGTCCAAGAGTCGATTGTGGAAGCGGCAATCACTGAGGAGACTGAAAAAGTGGTGGAGAAAATCGAGGCAGATGGGACTGTTGGTCCTACTTCACCGACCACTTGTTCGAGTTCTATTTCGTCTTCTTTACAGGTATGTGAAGATCATCCGCTTGAGGAGCTAACTGGGCCATCTGATATACCCAATCCAACCAATATATTGCCTATGGATGTTCTTGTCCCAATTGACATTGATGGAAAACCGAAGCACACTTTCATTGATCCTTTTGCGGTGTATTGTGCAGTTATTCCGGCTTCTAATCCCTATGCCTATGTTGCTGCTCCGGAGAGCATTATTTGCACTGAGCACCTGCAAGATTACTACTCATTGGTTTCCTTGGTGATGTATGCATCAACATCTCGAAGATATACTGATTTGAAGTGGCATGTCCGCCTTGTATTTGATCCGGGCATATCATTGATATTCGTTGTTGGTTCGAACTGTTTTGTCCTTGATGGTGCATTTTACGACATCCTTTTGATTCGAGGACGAATCCTTTTGGAACCGGGAGGGAATGATGTGATTCCCATCGAGAAGAAACTTGTCAAATTTATTTGGAGTCTTTTATTTATTTTTAGTTATCTTTTGTTATCCCACATTGGTTAGATAATATTTTATTTTTGTTATTGTTTTTATTTATAGTTATTTTGTCCCACATTGCTAAATTAGCAATTTGTCATGGAGTCTGTAGCCTATATAAAGGCATTAAGAGTCATTGTAATCATCAGAGAAAGACAAATTTTGATATATTTTATTTAAGCTTTAAGCTTTGGTGAGTTTTCTCACGTTGATGTTTGTTGGATTCCAACGCCGTTGTTTGGGAGATTCCAAACGGAACTTATCAAGGTTCTGAGCAGACCTTGTGGCGTTCATATACCAAGATTCTTAGATACGGGTTATCTAAGGGTTGAGGTCATACCAAGGTTCTTAGTTACGAGTTAGCTAAGGGTTGCGGTGCTCGTCGTATTGGTGCCATCAGTCAAGTCCTCGGGCAATTTCGGATCTGATTCGATCACGGATCACATCACGTTTCAAATTTGTCTCCATCTCTACTTGCTTTTTGTCACAGTTTCTAGTACTGAAACTGTCAGTTTGCTTTTTGTCAGTTTTCAGTCTGTCCACCCTTTGACTTGTGTCCATTGGTTAATCCTCTGAATCTTTCCAACATTCATTTTATCTTGACCATTGATTTGTTGACAATATCAAGGCTTGTAATCCATCCTTATCCATTTAATCTTCCAATGTAACCTTTGATTAAATCGAGAATTATACTCAGCAAGTATCTGAAGTATAACAGCCTACTAATGTATATCTCTGTCAGCAGGTTTAAGTCTGCTTTGTTCCAATTACACTTCAGCCGACTTATTCCCATCTAACATTTTATTGTGAACTTAGAGTACACCATTTTGAACATAACTAAGTTGCAATCACCACTTAACATATGGAACTTAGACCTTGTACACAAGGTATATGTAATCAGTTTAGGTCATCACAGACTTCCCTAAATTCTGATTCCATATCCTTGACTTTAAATACTAAGTTTGATTCCTCAGCCTTCAGTAAACTGAGTTTGAACCCTCCGCCATCAGTAAACTGAGTTTAAACCCTCAGTCTTCAGCCTTCAGCAGGTCCCTAGTGAGTCTACTAACCTAGACACTCTACTGACCTAGACAGGTCTGCTGATACAGTCAGCTGACCTAAGTACAGTGCTTGTTTGATCAAACCTATTCAAAGATCAAGCTCTGATAAACCTATACATTTGATCTAGACATTTTTTTGTCTTTGCTCTATAACAGCTAGTCATGCACTCATCATTAAAACTTAAAATATGTCCAACAGACACACACTAAATTATATGGCTACATATGATACAACGTGGGGTTTTCAGTATTGTATTATTTACAAGCACGAAGTAAGTAATAAGATGAGAATAAATCTGTCATTTATTAATTATAAAAACAATTACAAAAATTGTCTTTCGAGTGCTACTTCAAACAGTTCCCACATTGGAATACGAAGCCCATGTTGGATCGATATAGGTGCAAATACACTCTAGAGGAGGGGGATGAATAGAGCGTTAACGGATTTTTAAACTCTTTTCGGAGTTAACACAAGTACTAGTAATTAAGTTCGGAAGCTCACTTAATAAACTATTCACTTGTCTTATATAAACCTTAGTGATCAAAGGATAAGTGGTGAGTGTGTGATCACAACAATATAGCACGTTTGCAAGTTAATTAAGATTGATCAAACAAGTGAATAACAACTTTATTAAACATAAAAATAGCTTGCAGGCTAATTGAATTTGATCAAACAAAATTCTGATAATGATGTGATTAACTGATCTCAAACAAAGCAACTTGATTAAAACAGCATGGATAACCTTATTTATCAAAACAATCAAGCAGGCTGATGATTAACCAAGGCTTATGGTGGCGTTATATATATATATATATATATATATATATATATATATATATATATATGTCACTAAAGATTGATTCTAAGATTTTACAAGAAGATGGATAAACGGGTTTGAAGTGAACACAGAATAAATTGATGTGCAGGCAAATAAGATCTTGTATGCAAATAAGATTCAGCTCAGTAAATGTTCAAACACAGATTATACAAATTTCAATGGCTAATGTACTAAATCAAATATTCAAAAACAGACTAAAGTAGATAAAGAAGTATCACAAGAATTCAGCTATGTTTATAATTTAGACAACAAGATGTTCAAGTCCAATTACAAGGGGAAATGAATACAAAACAGAATTCCTAACAGCCGCTATGGATCTTTGACAAACAGCCTGAACCTTCAGCTGAGTTTTCAAGAAGGATAATCAGGTCTTAGGAGACTAGATTATCAGACTTGAAAATCAAGGCTGAATTACAAATGTTCAGCAGCCCGCAAAAAAGCCAAGCAAGACCTAAGAAGTCTATTACAAAATATTCAGAACAATAGTGCAGATCACAGGGAGCTAATACTTCAAAATGCAGTAGATATACACAGCACACTGGTTAATATTTAGCAGTAGATTTTACAGAGCATTTTCACAGGAACAGCAGGCCACAAATATGGAGATCCTTAGGCCAAGAACACAGCAAAATGCATAAATGATCTGATGTACACAATTCAGTGAACAGACTCAATGCAAATGATCAGGTGCAATATGGTGATTGTGCAAGGCGACAAAATCAGCAGGTTATCAGGATTAATAACAAGACACAGCCAAGCACATGAGAGTCACAACAGTGACAAGGGAATTTCAACACTGAAACTAAGTGAATTTGAGACAGTGCTGAGATTCAGATGATGGTAACAGGGGGATAAAACAGACAGTGAATCAATCTGGCCTAATGTCGCTTTGAGTTAACCACTTATTGTCAAGAATCAGTTCCTCAAGTCTCTTCCAGACAAGTCACCTTGGTTTATCAAACTGATATTTGGTAATTGAGGAAAAAAGAGGAATCACATTGTGTGGTTCCTTCCCTTGATCATTCATTATATAGTAAATTACACAATACAAATAAGGAAAGTTAAACACTCCACAACTCTACAACTTATTTTCCAAGGATTTAACCTAGCCGCCTCTGCACTTAGCGGTATTCTTATTATATTTTTATTTATTATATTTAACACTCCCCCTCAAGTTGGTGCATGGATATCACACATGCTCAACTTGTTACATATGAAATGAATACGCGAGCTAGGCAACGCCTTAGTAAATATATCCGCCAATTGATCTCCTGATCGAACAAAGGGAGTACAAATTTGTCCATCAACAATCTTCTCTCGAATGAAGTGGCAGTGTACTTCGATATGCTTAGTTCTTTCATGAAAGACCGGATTTGAGGCAATATGAATAGCTGCTTGATTATCTCCATGTAACGGTATAGGTAGACTTGTTGAAAATCCTATCTCATCCATAAAATGTCGTATCCATGTAAGCTCACTCGTAGCATGTACCATAGCTCGACACTCTGCTTCTGCGCTCGACCTGGCCACAACCTGTTGCTTCTTACTCTTCCAAGTGATGAGATTACCACCTATAAAAGTACAATACCCTGTAGTGGACCGCCTATCTGATTTTGAGCTGGCCCAGTCTGCATTTGAAAACCCTTCAACTCGGAGATGACCGGAGGGTCTGTATATAATGCCTTTACCTGGAACTTGCTTTAGGTACTTCAAAATCCTGACCATAGCGTTCCAATGAGGAACTCTTGGTGCATCCAAGAACTGGCTAACCACGCCTCTGGTCTGGTTATAGTCAAGTAGTTCAACTTCTCCACGAGTCTTCTATACCTCTTAGGAGAATTAAAGAGTTCTTCATCATCTTTAAGCAACTTGAGATTGGGATCCATAGGTGTATCAACTGGACGTCCGCCAAGCTGTCCGGTTTCTATTAACAAATCAATGACATACTTCCTCTAAGATAAAACAATGCCTAGGCTAGATCTCGCCACTTCAATGCCTAGGAAATACTTTAAGCGCCCCAAATATTTCGTTTGAAAACGAGTGCTTAAGAACTTCTTGAGCCTGACAATAGATTGCACATCACTGCCTGTAATCACAATATCATCAACATATACAACTAGCAAAACACATCCAACTGCAGTGTGCAAGTAGAAAACAGAATGATCAGTATGACATTGCTTTAAACCAAAAGTTTTCACTGCATCAGAAAATTTCCCGAACCAAGCACGCGGAGATTGTTTTAAACCATATAATGCTTTCCTCAGTCTGCACACAGTGCTAGGAGACTCCCCCGAGCAACAAACCCGGGTGGTGCTCCATATAGACCTCTTCCGTAAGATCACCATGAAGAAACGCATTTTTTATATCAAGTTGCGATAGTTGCCAACCCTGATTGACAGCAAGAGAGATTAGTATACGGATGGAAGATATTTTAGCAACTGGAGAAAATGTCTCGTCATAATCAACACCATAAGTTTGGGTAAAGCCGCGTGCAACTAATCGTGCTTTAAGACGATGAACAGACCCATCCGGATTGGTCTTAATGGTGAACACCCACTTACAACTCACCACCTTTTTTCCAGGTGGAAGGGGAACCAATTCCCACGTTTTATTGTGATGTAAGGCTGCAACTTCCTCCTCCATTGCTGCTCTCCATCCTGGATCCTGCAATGCTTCTTGTAAGGTCTTTGGAATTGATAAGGTAGATAGATTTGATAAAAAAGCTGTATATGAAGGTGAGAGATTATGAGTAGATACATAATTACCAATTGGATGATGAGTGACACATGATCTGGTGGGTTTGTGAAGAGCAATTGGGAGTAGATCGGCTTCGGTAAGACCTTCGGGCAAAGAGGCGGAGCTGGTAGGGGCAGGTTGTGGCTTGGCCTGGGCTATATCTGTAGAGCTTGGCTCGGCTGGAACTGCCTCAATAGGAGGTTGAGGGGGTATATCTCCGGTAGAGAGTGTAGGGACGGGATCTTTTTGGCGACGCGAGTAAACTTGGTTGATGGGAGGTACTGGTAGGGAGGAAACTTGTTGTAAAAGAGGTAGAGGACTTGGCTCAGTGTGGTCAAAGAATGTCATATCCCGGAGAGGAGTACTGAAGTACGGTTCATGCTCATTAAAAGAAACATCGGCGGAAATCAAATATTTTTGAAGGGTAGGATTATAGCACTTGTACCCTTTTTGACGCTTAGAGTATCCCAGAAAAATACATTTGGCAGCCTTGGGATCAAACTTGTCATGGCCTGGACCGAGATTATGAGCATAGCATACACAACCAAATATTTTCGGCGGAATAGGAAAAACAGTAGCATCTGGAAAAAGTAGGGAAAAGGGTGATATACCTTTAAGGACAGGAAGTGGCATTCGGTTGATGAGGAAACATGACGTAAGAACTGTATCACTCCAGAAACGTTTGGGGACATTCATTTGAATCATTAGACTTCGAGCTGTGTCAACAAGGTGACGAATCTTACGCTCTGCCACCCCATTTTGTTGGGGTGTGTAAGTACAAGAAGATTGGTGCAATATTCCCTGATTTTCGAGAAAGGTAGAAAACTGGTGAACATACTCTTTTGCATTATCAGTCCGAACAATTTTAATGGGATGATTAAACTGGACTTGGATCTCTTGTTGGAGGGTACGAAAACACGATATAACTTCAGATCGAGATTGCATTAAATATAACCAAGTCATTCGAGAAAAGTCATCAACAAAAATAACAAAATACCGATATTTATTAGATGCAATATGATATGGTCCCCATACATCATAATGCATTAACTCAAAGGGAATTGTTTTTCATGTATGAGAACTTGGAGAAAAAGATTATCGAATGTGTTTACTTATTTGACATGTCTCACATTCTAATTGTTTAACAGATTGAATACCACTAATATGATTTTTGAGGATGTTGAGAGAGGGATGACCAAGACGATAATGCCACCCCAATGTTGTAGGTGTAGTAAGAGCAAGGTTAGACTTGTCTGTAAAGTGGTATAAGCCGCCGACTTCATGCCCCATACCAATCTTCCTCTTCGTCTGTAGGTCTTGAAAAACACAATATTTTGGGAAAAAAGTGATAGAACAATTTAAATCAGTGGTTAATTTATTAATGGATAAAAGATTATAATGAAAATCTGGGACATGTAAAACAGATGATAAATGGATTTTGGGATTGAGATTGAGTTCCCCAAATCCCATAACTTTTGTAGGTGAACCATCGGCTAGTGTGACATATTGTGTGTTGTGACACTTACGATAATTAGACAAGGTATGAGACAGACCGGTCATGTGTTCGGTAGCACCGGAGTCTAGAATCCATGGGTTTTTGGTGGTAATCAGACCTTTGGAAGCACTGCTAGAGTGAGCTAAAGTGGCAGAATGACCTTGGACAGCCGCACCCTTTAACTGCTCATATTCAGCCTTCAAAATCGTAACGTCGTCTGACTTTAGAGATTCCTGTTTGTTGAAATTTGTGGAGGCATTGTATGCCTCCCCATTTGGATTGCCATGTAAGAACCAACAAGTGTCAATACTGTGGCTTGCTCGTCCGCAATGACTGCACTTACGAGAATCAGCACCTCAAGAATCAACACTTCCATGTCTTCCTCCTCCACGAGAGCCTCTTCCACCACGTCCTCTAAACGTGGTATTTCGTCCACCCCTACCACCGCGTCCAGCTACGGTTGGTTGGCTGAATAGAGCTATTTTCTCTTCAACAAAATCAACGGGGTCAGCAGTTTTAGTAGCTTGTTGGAGTCGTGCAAAAATTTCTGGTAGAGATGGAAGGTGGGTGCCACTAAGCAATTGGGCTCGAACTGGTTCATACTCGTTTTTTAGTCCGGCCAAGAAACGAATTGCATCCATATCATGCCTCTGTTTTTCCATTGCTTTTACATCTGATGAAATTGGGAGATACATATTACGCTTCTCACATGTGCTCATTGTATGGGCATAATAGTCCTCCAAAGTCGAATCTCCTTGCTCAAGATTGAAATATTGTTTACAAACATCATATATTCGGGTAATATTTTCTGATCCCGAATACGTGTGTTGTAGCCTACTCCACATAATCTTTTACTGATTTTAGATATAGTAGAGTGGTACTTATCTTTGTGTCAATGCTGTTGAGGAGTAGAGACATAATCAAGGCATAGCCTTGCTTCCAAAGAGATGCCCGTGGATCGTTTGCGTTTGGCTTGTCTTGTGTGAGATGGTGATCGAGTCCCCGTCCGGTGAGGAATATTTCAACTGATCTCGACCACAAAATGTAATTTCTGCCATCAAGTTTGACAGAGGTGATGGCGGTGGAGGACATCGGCAGCAGATTGCTAGTGATGTGGTCCAGTTTTAGTTCTGGTGTGGTGGCCATGGAGGATTAGGTGATTAGAAAATTTTATGGGAAGAGATTGATTTTCCCGTAAAAGAGGAGAGAGAGAATCAGGATAATTGATGTCTCTGATACCATGATATTGGGTAATTGAGGAAAAAAGAGGAATCACATTGTGTAGTTTCTTCCCTTGATCATTCATTATATAGTAAATTACACAATACAAATAAGGAAAGTTAAACACTCCACAACTCTACAACTTATTTTCCAAGGATTTAACGTAGCCGCCTCTGCACTTAGCGGTATTCTTATTATATTTTTATTTTTTATATTTAACACAAACCAAGTGCACTTTTGAGACTGATTCTTTACAAGGATTAGATCAAATGAACACTAGCTAGATTTTTCACACAGCATGTTGACTCGGTCAAACAAACACACAGCAAACACAGAAACAGTTCTTTCCTAGTACACGCAACTATGAAAACTGTAAAAACAGGTAATCACTTACTGACCAACAGAAGAGTCTACATCCACGACGTTCTGCTCTTCTGTATGCCACAGAAAGCAAGAACTTGTATCACCTCCGGTTCTTGACTCAATAATGTTTTACCAAAACTAAGGGACTGACCCCACTTTTCAAACAGACAAAGATTAGACTTTTTGAGAGAAAATGTGGGATTGCTTGTGTTTTCAACTGGTGCAATCCTTGTTCAATGTGCCGGGTATTTATAGGTCTGAGTGTACAAGGACACCTTAAACACTAAGTGATTTACAGTGTGAAAACTATAAAAACCGAGGCACATATAATACACATGCTAGAATTCAGTTTTTGGTAAGTTTTGAGATTTTGTTAACACATTCACATTTAGCCACCCCGGTTTGCCTGTTAGGGCCAGTAATAGGAGTACTCAGGCTTGTGAAGTGTTGAACCGAGATAAAATAAACCAAACAAAATGGATCAAATGCTGAACCAAAACCTTTACAAGTAGCACATAGGGTTCAGACTTTGATCAAACCGATTTTATAACTCAGAGATTGACCAGATAAATAGTTGAGCCAATTTACTAGAGCGGTTTGGGTAGAGAATCACCAAACCGGGCAGTCTGAACCAAGGAAAGAGAACCACCAGTGCTTGAACACGGAAATACTCGATTTCGACTTGAATCGGGACTGAAATTGGGGCAGGTCCAATGGCTGTAAATTCTAGGCATTGCAACACCAGAAAATCAGGGTAATTACTTCCTAGATTTTCTTTACCTAACACGCAGGACACAAGACAAAATCAGCATAGAAATCCGAATCAGATCAGTATAATAAAAGGTTTTTACGAATTTAAAACATGGACAGAAACTTCCCTGTGAAGGATTTCCGATTTTGAACACGAGGGAGAAAAGATTGAGCCTTTAACAATGACTTCACGTTCGAAAACGTGTTTCAGTGATACCATTCTTCTAAGGAGCGTTGACTGCGTATCTTTGAAAATCAGAGCTTTAAAAGCTCGTATCAGCATCGTAACAATGAAGGGTCAAACCTTCACAAACGGCAATGAGCAAGAAAATCATGCAGCTTTCAAGTTCGTATCAGAGTAGTAAATGATAAATACGATATTAATAGGAAGATATCACCTTTTATGAGAGATGGCTGCAAATCATCAAGTCCGAGCCTTCATATTTAGGAAATACGTTGCTGAGACCGAATCGACATAAAAATGGCAGCTTCGCAACACCAAACCTTCCATATGCGGAATACGCACGAGGTTGCTCGAAATCGGAGTATCTGTTCTTACCAAAAGTGAAACCAGCACGAGGAGAAAATAGATGGAGCAGAGAATCCGATTGACTTTTAGAAACGGAGCATTGAAAGGGAAACACGCAGTAAATGCAAGGAGGATGTCAAGGCAACGATTGGTGTTACAGAGAATATGGCCGTTTATGCAAATGAGAAGGCTTACTAGTGTATACGGAAGTTTTTGAGAGTTATGTGTAGAATATTAGGCTATAGAAGAGGTTATTGGGCTCGTGTAGTTTAGGGAAATGAAGTTAATTTTATTTGCTGGCCGGACCGGACTGAGGATAGACAAACACGGGTATTAAGCAATTAGGCAGATGTTTATTTAGGTTCAACAAAACTTAAGTATTTAATCAAAATGTCTTAATAATTAAATGTGTTGTAAAAATAAATTTTATGTGTTTTACGCACACATGTGGTGTCACACTAAATTTATTCAGCCATCACAAATAATGTATTTGCATTTTAATTAACATATTGAGATACCTGCAAAAACTTAGACTTCAACAAATTGTTAGCGACAGATATAGTATAAACGTATATCAAGTCACAATACCATGTAATCCATTTTTAACATGCTTATACAAGATATTATATAGAACACATATATGAAACACTTATAAAAGCTTTAATAAGGTGAATGTTACTTTTGAAAATTAATCAACATAATTTACTACCACAAAATACTCAATAGCGTAGGATCCCTTTGAAGATTCAATTCGACGAGGATATAGTTACTTTCAACTCTTTGAAACTTAAAAGGATGAGAGTTTGAACTAGGAGGAATTTTCACTGTGAACTGAAGCAACACCAATTAAAGGAGAAGATGAGTCTCTGTGTAATGTGCCGACATTTCTAAAAAATGAAAAAAAAAAAAGGCTTTTATTTTTTCGTTCTTCACGTGTCAATATAATGTGTATCCTAATGTATAAATTGAATAATTATTTCTTCAAAACAATACCCGATTTCCATAAAATATAAATAAAACAACCATTGACTTTGACAAATGAACCTGTGGTACTCACAAATCACTGTTTCAAGTCCCCTTAGCAAGTAGCATACAACAATTTTTTTTTTTGTTGTTAAGGAAATTAAGGAAGTAATTATTCTGTCAAAAAAAAAAAAGTCCTTACACACTTACAGCCTTACTAGTGTCATTTTTTAATTAGTCTCATCCTCTTAAGCTCTTACGAGTGTCAATTTGTCAAAAATATTCTCAAAAAACATACTATCAATTACCCAACAAACATAATCACCAATAACAGTGCTTTTATTCTACAATATACAACATATCTAAAAGGGAGGGGGAAACAGGGCTTTTGTCTTTTCGATTTCTAAAAAACAATCACCGATGGTTGATGAAGGAATAGTGACTTACTTGAGATGAAAATTCCAGATTAATAGATGATGATTGCCATTATAGTGCCCGGAAGTAGCGACTGGTGGCCATAGACTGCGATTTGAGGAGGTTGATTAAGGCTGTTTCCATTTGCGACAATTACCGGGCAAAGGTTCTTCTATTTTTTTTATTTCATTTTTATACCGAGAATGCTATTCTGTAAATATAACCTGAGATTTTTGTTTTTTTTTTTTTTGTTTTGTTTTTTTTTTTTTATCAATTTAGGAAGTTAGTCTCGAAAAGGATATTGCAAAGTGTTTCAAAAAAAAAAAAGATATTGCGTAAAAAAAGGATTCAAAAAGGAATTAGACTAGAAATAGAATTGGGTCTCGTGGACAGCAAGAGTGGGCTTATCAAATATTAATCTGGTGGGCTGAATCATAGAGTACTACTAAAAAAATTGGGGTGGGCTTAGCCACCCTAAGACCAGTGAACAACTCCCTCTTTGATAGCATATTCTATTGAATCCAATTTGAACGTTGCAAAATTCAAAAATAAGACCGTTGGATTTCAACCTATAAATAGAGGACTTAGAAACACGGATCAAGCACCCAATGCACACCAAGTTATGCATGTTTTGAGCCTAGTTCTTATAGTTTTTGTTAAGTCATTTCTATCATATTCAAGCTTAAGAGACAAATCAAGAAAAACTTCTAAGTGTTCAAGCATTCATAGATCAATCATGAACCAACACTTGAAGATTCCTAGTCTGAATCACTTACTTGATTCAACCAAACTTTGATTTTCTCAAATGTTTGGACTGTGAAGCATCCGGTCTAGGGTGTCAAGGACAATTGATTGCAGTCAGAAAGACTGTATGTGGTGGAGCTGGGGAAGAGGTAATGCAGCACTTTAAGGAATAATGAAGCAGTTGGAGAGCAGCAATTTGACCTGTTATCCAAGTGTTTAGATTGTGAAGCTATGGATTAGTCAAGGACAATGAACTAGGGATTTATTGTAACCGTTGTAACCTCAAGAAGTGTAGTGGAAATTTTCCGCGTACATCACAGGGGAAGAGAGGACTAGCATGATTACATCACCTGAAACCTCTATAATTCTTTGTGTTTTTATTTCTACTTATTTAATTCAAGCATTTATTTTTTAGTCATTTACTTTACTTGTTATAGCATTTACTGACATGCAAACCGTTTGAACTCACATCAAGCACAAAACCGAGTCTCACCAAAACTCAGTTCAGCTTTATTTCAAAAGACCAACTTAACATATAAAAGGCTAAATATAATTCCACTACATTTAACATAGTTGGAGAAAAATTCAACAGACATTTTCACAGCTCATTTATCTTAACTGCGCAAAAAGTTATAATTTACAAGTTTATTCACCCCCTCTAAACATGTCCAAAGCCATTCCAAGGGACCAACAATTGGTATCCGAGCAATGTTCTTCACAGAAGGATCTGTTCGGAAGTTATCGTCTAGTTGATCTTTTTGAAAAGTCTAGAAAAAACTTTTTCAGAGTTCCATTTTCAAGTTTGCATCATGGACAACAATCAGTATGCTAGCAGAATGCTTATTGGAATTAACACAACATCAAGCTCAAGATTCAAGTTATTTAAAAGTTAGTTAAGAGTTTGTTGGGGGTTGTTATTAGCGGTTATCACCAAGGAGCTAACACAAAAGTCTATATAATGCTCATTAGATATAGGATTAAGTTAACGATTCAGCTTATCGTTTTTAACACTACATTTTGTACCAAAACCATTCTTTCTGGAAGTTATGAATTCGTCTAGATTCAGATTTTATTCCTTTCTGTAATTTTCTATGATCAATGGAGATTTAAGTGTTCTCTATTTGTTCAGTTTCTTAGTTCATTATAATCTTCATAAATTCTTCATGGTATCGAGAGTTTTCTCGCTAATCCACTATGATCTCTCCAAGATTCTCGGGAGTTCTGGTTCTAGTTATGATTGATTCTTGAAGTGGACGTTTTCTGCTATTTGCTTGTTCCTGATCGCTGACCAGTTCTAGTTCGTTTTTCCATGGATTCTGTAGTTCAAAATCAAGGCTATTTTCCAGGTAATCCGTTATACTTGCATCCGAATGAGAATCCAACATTGGTCTTGGTTCAGCCATTGTTGAATAACAAACTATCATCCATGGAGTCATTCCATGAAAATGGCCTTAATAACCAAGAACAAGATTGGTTTCATAGATGGAACAATCCACACTCCTGCTGTGGATTCACCGGAGTTTCAAATCTTGCTGCAATGCAATACTTTTGTAAAAACTTGGATATTGAACTTTGTAATGCCTTCAATAGCCCAAAGTGTGATGTATAGAGAAACAGCAAGACAAATTTGGTTAGATTTGCAGTCAAGATTTTCTAGGCTTGATGTTTTTCGTTTGAGACATTTACTGGAACAAGTTCATGCAGTTAGACAGGAGATTCCGATGTTACCACCTATTTTACAAGGCTTGAAACCTTATGGGAAGATATAGCTATCATGAAGCCTGATCTAGTGTGTTCTTGTGTTCCTAGATGTCACTGTGATGTGATTAAAGTGTTTACTGGTTATGCTAAGACATAAAAGTAGTCAAGTTCTTGAGAGGCCTAAATTCTGAGTTTTCACATGTGTTGACACAAGCACAATTAATGGTTCCTGTTCCAGAAATAGCTACAGTTTTTGCTTTTGGCATTGAGGTTGGAAGATCATAAAGAATCGGATAGTAGATTTCCAGAAGCAACAGCTTTATATAACATGGCTCTCAATCCAAATACAAATTCTGGTTTGTCAGTAAATACACAAAACACCGGTTTTCAGCAAAACCCAAATAGGATGCCAGTTAATGGAGAATCCAATTTCAAGAAGAGTAGTAGTACATCAAATGGCAAGAAGGTTCATTAGACACACTGTAGACAAATGCTACAAGAAGCATGGATTCCCACCTAGTTGGAAACCTAAGAGCATAGTGAATATGGAAAAATCAGTTTCTGAAGATCAGGTTATGAACTTTACCAATCCTTTGTCTAATACACAAGATTCAGAGAGTTATACTTTGAATAGAGATCAGTTTCAACAGCTGATGAGGCTACTGGATGTCCAGAAGGCAAATTCCAATGAGCATGTAGCAAATCAATCCACTGTATTGACCACTAATTTCACTCCAACTGCTGATACATTAGGTCTATTTAAATCTTTTAATTGTTTGCTACAGACCACATAGTCAATAGCATTCACAATCTACAATCCTCAAGACCTGTGCACAATATGTATGTAGGTCTTCGAAATGGTGCCAGTGTGAGAGTTACACATATAGGCACAGTACATATAAATGACCAGTTAGTACTCACAGATGCCCTTTGTACACCAATTTCAATTTGATATCTTTAGCTAAACTACCTGCTAACCCTGATTTGACTGTTATCTTTGGTCTTGATACATGTCTCATTCAGGACAAGAAGATTGGAAGTCAGATTGGATTAGCTAAAAAGTGTAAAGGCCTGTATGTTTTGCATAGTTCACAACAGACTGTCAAACAACCTGTAGTAGTTAATTATGTTTCTTTAGATGATCATTCATGTATTACAGATGAACAATTTTGGCATTACAGACTTGGTCATCCGTCAAATAAAAGGCTCTCTGATTTACTTCACATTGAGAACTCTTGTACACATCAGAAACCTTGTCACATTTGTCAGTTAGCAAAACAAAAGAGAAACTCTTTTCCTTTAAGTACTTCCTCTGTAAATGATATTTTTGATCTTATGCATTTTGATATATGGGGACCCTATAAACAAAAAAAATGTACATGGCCATGCCTACTCTCTTATTATAGTTGATGATTACTCAAGATTTACCTGGATACATTTATTAAAGGCAAAATATGAAGTCAGGTAGCTAGTTCAGTCTTTCATTCAATATGCTTTAGTTCAATTTAACAAGCATGTTAAAGTAGTAAGGTCAGATAATGGTGTTGAGTTTGATATGCCTAATTACTATGCATAAAAACGTGTTATACACCAGACATCATGTGTGGATACTCCACAACAGAATGGCATAGTAGAAAGGAAACATCAACACATTTTGAATGTTGCAAGGGCTTTGAAATTTCAGTCCAATTTACCTCTCACTTATTGGGGTTATTGTCTTTCACATGCATGTTTTTTTGATAAACCTGAATCCTTCACCTGTGATTAATCTTCAAACACCTTATTATCTACTATATAATAAGCACTTTGATTACATTGAACTTAAATTTTTTGGTTCTCTTGTATATGCTTACACACAGTCACACAATAAAACAAAATTTGAACCTAGGGCAAGACAGTGCATATATCTTGGAATGCCTAAGCTTACAAAAGGTCATATTTTGCTTGGCAGACAAACTAGAGACATTTCTATATCTAGGGATGTACAAATCAACAGATATGCGGCAGGTCACTGTGCCCCTTCCTGTACCATATAAAGTCAATACTGATGAGGTTGTCAGCATCATACTACAACTAAATCAGCACCTCAGGACTCTCCACAACCTGAAGCTCCTCCAGTTCAAGGTGCTCAAAATTAAGCAAGAAGATACAGGAGACAGAGACAAACTCCTACATATCTTAAAGAATATTTAGTGCCTACAAAGAAATCATCACATTCTATCAATAATGTGATGACCTATGATAAACTGGTGAACAACTATCAGAAGTTTGTTTGTGCAGTAGATAATATTCAAGAACTTAAGACCTACAACCAGGCAATAAGACAAAAATGCTGGATGGAGGCTATGCAAAAAAAATTGGATGCTTTCCAAGCAATAAAGACTGGGGAAATCGTAACCTTACCACCTGGAAAGTCTACAATAGGGTGTAAATGGGTGTATATGGTTAAATATAATACTGATGGATCCATAGAGAGATACAAGGCGTGATTGGTAGCCAAAGGTTACACTCAGACTTATGGTATTGACTACCAGGAGACCTTCTCACCAATTTTAAAGGTCACCCCAATAAGAGCTCTATTAGCACCTGAAGCTTCTAAAGGTTGGCACATACACCAAATGGATGTCAACAATGCCTTTTTGCATGTTGAACTAGATGAACAGGTTTATATGGATCAACCTCTAGGATTTCAAGCCAACAAGCCTAATCAAGTTTGAAGCTCACAAAGTCTCTGTATGGACTTAAACAAGCTAGTAGATAGTGGAATTCGAAACTCACAGAAGCATTAAAAGAAATTGGATTAATCCAGTCAGCACATGATCATTCTCTATTTACTAGGGGTACAGACATAGAATTCATAGCACTACTTGTTTATGTTGATGACATAATAGCCACAAGTTCATCCATGGCACCAATTGATAAAGTTAAACAAGTTCTTCATAACAAATTTAAAATCAAAGACATTGGGGATTTGAGGTATTTTCTAGGAGTTGAAGTGGCCAAATCAGCTAAAGGAATCTACATCCATCAAAGAAAATATACATTGAACCTGCTGGAGGAATATGGTTTTCTGGAAGCCAAACCTGTGAGCACACCCTTGCATTCAAAATAGAAACTCACAGCTGGAGATTCGAAATTAGTACTAGACAATACCCTATACAGAACAATTGTTGGAAAATTGATATATCTGTCATTCACAAGACCTGACATAGCATATGATGTTCAACAACTAAGTCAATAGCCATCTCATCCTACAATCAATCATATGCAGGCTGCACAAAGAGTTCCAAGATACCTAAAAGGTAATCCTAGACAAGGAATATTATTTGAAGCAAACAATGATCTAACACTTGAAGGATACACAGATTCAGATTGGGCAGGATGTGAAGACACCTGAAAATCCATTTCAGGCTAAATAATGTTTCTTGGAACAACACCATATTCATGGAAGTCCAAGAAACAAAGCACTCTAGCCAAAGGCTCATCCCAGGCTGAATATAGAGCATTGTCTAATGCTATATGTGAACTTCAATGGCTTGTCTATATCATGAAAGACTTACAGATACATGTTTCACTACCAATACTGTTGTTCTATGACAATGAAACTGCAATTCACATAGCAAAGAACCCCATATTTCATGAGAGAACCAAGCACACTGAACTTGATTGCCACATCACTAGGGCAAAAGTACAAGAAGGTTTCTTAAGGCTCATGGCTATCAGAACTACCAATCAACTGGCAGATATTATGACAAAACCTCTAGATGCACATCTGTTCAAATACTTCATATCCCAATTAGGGACCTATTCTATCTTCCATCCATAATAGACATGAGAACTGGAGGCTGCTGAATAGTTTCTATGTACGTTTCTGCTGAGGATTATTAGCAGACTGCTGAGTAGGTTCTATGTACATTGCTGCTGAGGCTGCTGAGGAGTGTCTACTGATAATTGTCTGCTGTGGACTATTGGAATTAACACAACATCAAGCTCAAACTTCCTACCAAAATTCAGCTTGCGGAGGGGTATTGGAATTAACACAACCTCAAGCTCAAGATTCAAGTTATTTAAAAGATAGTTAGGAGTTTATTAGGGGTTGTTAATAGCGGTTATCACCAATGAGCTAACACAAAAGTCTATATAAGGCTCATTAGATATAGGATTAAGTTAACGATTCAGCTTATAGTTTTTAACACTACATTTTGTACCAAAACCTTTCTTTCTTGCAGTTATGAATTCTTCTAGATTCAGATTGTATTCCTTTCTATAATTTCGATGATCAATGGAGATTTATGTGTTGTCGGTTTGTTCAGTTGCTTAATTCGTTGTAATCTTCATAAATTCTTCATATGTGTAGCATGGATAGATTTGAAGAATATATGCAACATTTGTAGGCATATTTGGCAGCAACCAATGACGAAATGATGGATGTACTGACTGAGAGACCACTTGAGATTACTTGTGCACAGAAAATCAATGGAGTACATACCAGAGTTCCCAAACCTATGGCTAACTAGAATGCATATGATCGAAAAATAGCAAATCTTGATAATGTGTCAATTCATATCCTCTATAGAACACTTGATAGCAACAAGTACTTGAAGGTTAAAGATTGCAAAACTGCTAAATAACTATGGAGCAAGTTACAACTGTTTTGTGAAGGCTCAGATTCTATAAAGGAAAACAAAGTTGCAGTAGCCAAGAAAAAGTACCAGGAGTTCAACAGAAACCAGGAGAGACAATTCATCAAATGGAATCAAGGTTTAATGCCATCCAAGTTGAACATGCATTACTAAACATTGTTTACACAAGAAAGGAGATCAATGTTAGAGTTTTGAAAGCTTGACCATCTTGCTGGAAGATGAAAGTTACAGCTATGGAAGAATCCAGCAAACTGGGAGAAGAAGACTCTTTCAAGATCTTCTTAGATTTGAAAGCTTATGAGTTTAGTGAAGATTTTGCTGAGATCACTGTTAGGGAAGTTCAGTAAACAACATCTCTTACAACAGCTGATGGCAACATAGAAGCATCAGGAAGCCACAATCTTTAAGCTATTGATGATACGGAGGAACAGATGGGCCTAATGATGAAAAGAATCAGGAAGCTGAAAAGTGGGCAATCCTACACATAGAAATACATCAAGAAAGTTACGTAGAAAAATGATGACAATGAATATCTTTCCATTAATTGCAAAAATCATGTGCATTTCAAAGATGACTATCTAGACCTCCTAGATAACAGAACACCATAGAGAAGGCCAACCATAAAAGCAATGGTGGCAGGAGATGAAATTGATGACGAAGCTGAGACTGAGAGAGAGAGAGAGAGAGAGAGAGAGAGAGAGAGAGAGAGAGAGAGAGAGAGAGAGAGAGAGAGAGAAAACTTTGTCAGCTACAGAATCAGATGATACAACACTCACGGCACATATGGAAGACACAACTGATGTATTTCAATCTAACTCAAAGTACACCTCAGCACACAGTGCTTGTTCTTCCACCGCTGGTTCTAATCCCACGAATTCAAAAAAGGAAGAAACTACTGATGCTCTTATAAAACAAATGGTAGTAATACAATTTGGCTATGAAACTATAAAAGCTGAAAGAGAATCTCTCATTTTTTATATCTAGAGATTAAATACTGAATTGAACATTTTAACGGCCAAAGAAACTGATTATGCTAAGACTCAGCATAGGCCTTCTACATATGTAGCAGCAGCTAAATCATTGTCTCAATCAACTTCTGTAACTGGATACGAGTAATATGGAAAGCCCTATGGAGATAGAACATGCCTAGGATTCTACACAGCAAATTTTAAAGAATGTACTAGCAAGGCTGCTGAACCAAGTACTAGAACTGGTTTTAAGTTTGTAGCTGAGCAAAGACCCCAAACTGAGTAGTCTGTTGAACCCGATAGACAAACGGAAAATGCATAGTTTATTTTCAAATGTAACCAGAAGTGTGGAAGAGACTTTAGAATGAGAAGAGTTTGTGAGTTGTGAAAAATATATCAGATAAAGGAACTGAATTTCTCAACAGAGTGATGATGGATTATTGTGAGCAAAATAGAGTCCTACATCAACTTACAGCAACAACAACAACCCACAAAATGGATTAGCAGAAAGGAGAAACATGACACTTAAAGAAGCTGGAAGAACA
This sequence comes from Gentiana dahurica var. dahurica, assembly GCA_024500145.1. NCBI lineage: Eukaryota > Viridiplantae > Streptophyta > Magnoliopsida > Gentianales > Gentianaceae > Gentiana > Gentiana dahurica. The sequence continues at coordinate 78,427,129 of CM044898.1, read as the reverse complement.
ATGTTATGTGAAGTTAAATTACAGAAAATGTATTGGGCTGAAGCTGTTAACACAACATGTTATAATCAAAATAGAGCTTTGATGAAAAAAAGACTAGAGAAGACTCCTTATGAAATATGGAATGGAAGGAAACACAACATCTCATATTTTCATGCTTTTGGAAGCAAGTGTTTCATCCACAACAATGGGAAGGATAAACTAAAGACTTGTGAACCTAAAGCAGATGAATGAATCTTTTTGGGATATTCAAATGTCAGTTAGGCATTTAGAGTTTTAAATTAGAGGACACTGAAAAATGATGTTGGGATAGATTGCCACACTCTTAATGTATAAGAAATATAGCACCTTTACTACAACCAATTAGTTTAGGAGAATGGTCTGTGCTTGATCTTGACATGGTATCGGAGCCAGAGGTCACGGGATCGAATCCTGGTTGGAACATTATATAAAAAGAAATTGTGAAATTGTTGGGACAGATTGCCCACACTTGAGGGGGTGTTGGGACAGATTGCCCACACTCCTTAATGAAAATTGTGCAAGTGATGGACAGATTGCCAACACTTGAGGGGGTGTTGGGACAGATTGCCCACACTCTTAATGTATATGAAATGTAGTAACACCTTTACCATCACCAATTGGTTTTAGTACAAAGGTAAGTGCTTGATCTAAAGACGTAAGGAGTACATTCTTGGTTAATTAGTGTTTTGAATAAGACATGGTTAATTTGCAGACAATATTTGGTTGACTGTCTTGAATCCCAGAGGAAGCGATATAAAAGCTTCTTTATGCAGATTTCCATGCAAAAATGTTGTGTTGACATCCATGGGATGACTATGTCAATTATTATCTACTGCTGCTACTGCCAGTATGGTTCTGACTTTGGTAATTTTGACAACAAGAGAAAATGTCTCTTGACAATCAATACCATATGTCTGGGCATAGCCTTTTGAAACTAATCTGGCTTTGTGTCTTTCTACAGAGCCATTAGGGTTTTATTTGATTTTATACACCCATTTGCATCCAATGGGCTTATTTCTAGCTAGTAAATCAACAACCTCTCAAATGTCAGTAGTCTGTAAGCTTCAATCTCATTTTTCATAGCTTCATTCCACTTATCATGCTTGATTTCTTAGTTGTATGTATTTGGTTCTTTAACAGCATCAATTACATTGATTTATCTGGCATACACAACTGAGTGCTTTTCTAGATTTGATGGACATATTATAAGTTTTAATGATGAGTGCCAGACTAGGTGTTATAGAGCAAAGGCAAAAAGATGTCTTGATTAAAAGTATTGGTTTACTAGAGTTTGATTTTTGTATAGGTTTGATCAAACAAGCACTGTAAAAAGGTCAGCTGACTTTATCAGCAGACCTGTCTAGGTCAGTAGACTAACTAGGGACCTGCTGATGGTTGAAGGCTGAGGGATCAAACTCAGTTATTGAAGGCTAAGGGATCAAACTTAGTGTTTAAAGTCAAGGATATGGAATCTGAATATAGGGAAGCCTGTGATGACCTAAACTGATTACATTGATGTCGGGTCAAGTAATAAAAATACTCGATACCTAAATAACACACTAGCAAGAGAACTAGGTTCAATCATAGTATAGTTAGATAGAGTCGAGATCGATCCCACAGAGACTCGGCTTAAACGAAATATAACTTATTAAACTAGAAGCAAATTAAAGGCGGTCTCCGACCAACAATAACGTAGAATTGAAATTGACACAATGGAAACATAAAACAAACAAAAGACACAACGACACTTATTTTTGTAGATTTTATAAATGATTAACAAACGGTATTGATAACGCTAGTAGTAATTACTCCCCCATGCTATGTAGATTGACGACGAGATAAAATAAGACATTTAAGATTAATTATTCTGACTACGGGAGTCATCCCCTAAAATAGATCTAGCTCTGGGTAGGCCATCTGGATCATCGTGTCTCCATTACGTGACTTCACATTTTTAGTCTCCGTCTCATATAACTTCTTACAAAATTACAAAGCTTGGGATGCCGGTATAAACCGTAACCTCGTCTAAGCACCATTCCTATGGTTAGGCGTATATCTTAGACATCCATTCAATCTTTGTCCTAAGTAACAATCACTTTTTGAGTCTCATGTTAAATTACGATGACAAATAATTAAGTTGATATATCCCAACCCTAAAACGATATAACTCACAGCAGCCGCACACAGGAGAGCAGCCGCACCAAAACCCTCCAAAATTATGAGTTTCTTTCCTTCAACCGTGTCTTGGATCATCACAAGGATGCAAGGCTGAGCATATAGCGGTAGAATAGCTGGAGGATACCACATCAACGTCACCACGACCACGAATTGTTAGTTATCTTTATTTATGAAATTGAATATTGTATTTTATTTATCGATTGGTATTTGGATTGATTGTTAAGTGTTTTGTTAGATAGGAATATCAATGAAACCGCATGTTGATTTGAATTTATATGGAAATATAATTCAACAATAGAACCTTTTCGATCGATACAATTAATAATATCTTGAGGAATCGTTTGTTGTTAATTGGGTTATGTAATTTGGGAACAAATTGATGATCTTGTGATGTATGTTAAATTGTTTTGCTTGGAAAAGAAAACAACATCCTTGAGTTAAAGGAATTTAATCGATTTTGAGATTGGTCATACCAATAAAATCGTATTCTGATCATAAAGTGGTTGTGTGATTGTTGTGTAGTTGATTCTGGCTGTTCTGTTGTTCTTTTAATTCTTTGATAAATCAAATCGTTCGTTATCAACTTTTATTGCTACGTTTAGTTATTTTAAAGATTCTAGTTTTTACCTGTTGTTTTTCTGCATATTTCTTTTCCAGAACGCTATCAGACGCCCGTCCACCTTCAGTGAACGGCCGTCAATCGTCGGATTTTTTCTATTTCTTGTTTTATTTTAGTCATTATTCATCGTTTTTATATTATAGTTAATATATACCTTAGTTTAATTTGAATTTTTGTGACATTATTTATAACGACTATACTGTAATCCGGCAATTATACGATTCCCTTAGGACGACTCGGTAACACCCTATACTATGGCCGTTAGACACCGTTTTCGAGGTCAAAATGTGCTGTTTTCCCTTCCATTTTAGCCCTAGAAGATTTCAACACGTTTTTTTTCACCGTCTTAGTGTTTTTCCTGTTTTAAGTTTTTCGTAGGTAGGTTTCCTTTCCTGTTTCTGTTTCTATATCCTTTCTAAATTAATAAAAAAAAAAAAAATAATAATAATAATAATAATAATAATAATAAAATAAATAAAAAAATAATAAAAAGAAACTTTCTGAACGGGCGTCCAGAATTTGAACGCCCGTCTACCTCCTCTTTCTTATTCTATTTTATTCTAATTCATTCTATTCTGTTCTTTCCCTTTCTTTCCTTCTCTTAACCTTTGCTTACAAGGTTAAAATTCTTTCGTCAACCTGACCTATCGTCAGTGTTGACTTTTCTGTTTTGCTCTCCTGGTTTATGCAAACCAGGAGCAAAAATGGACCGTTATTATACTGTCCTGAACCTGAACGGGACATTGTCAAGAGAAGACTTTTCCCAAATCCTGACAATATGAGCGAACACGATTCTAGCGATCACGACCAGGAGGACCAAGAGAATAATAACCAAAATCCTCCTGGCATGGATCCCGCTCAATTAAACATAATTCTGATGCAAATGTTGCAGAACCAGCAACAGCAGCAAGCCTGGATAAACCAGCAGATGCAGCAACAACAACCTCATGCACCAGTTGCACATCCACCAGTAAATCAGAATGTTCAACAGCAACAGCCCCAGGCGGCTGTAGCTGTTGTGCAGCAAGACCCTTATGCGCCATATCTTGATCAAGACTTCTTGGAATGGCATAGACCAATTCGGCCTCCGGAGATGGGAGGAATGCACTTTGATTTAAAGAATGGAGTTGTGGGGATGGTCCAAAATAGTTCATTCCATGGCACTGCTCTAGAAGACCCACATGATTTCTTGTCTACTTTTGTGCAAATATGTGAAGCAGGTCACTACCCTGGCGTTCCTTAAGAAGTTGTTAAATTGAAACTTTTCCCGTTTGCCTTGAAAGGTGAAGCAAATCGATGGTTTAAGTCCTTACCCCATCACTCTCTTCATAACTGGGCTGATGTTAAAAGAGCCTTTGCTCTGAAATTCGTTTCACCTGGAACGATAATGGACCGTAAACGAGATATAGCTACTTTCGAGCAATTAGAAGGAGAGAGTGTGGGAAAGGCCCGGGAGAGGTTGAATTTGTTAATGAGGAAATTCCCTAACCATGGATACAATCGACATGAACTTCTAGAATTATTCTATCAGGATGTTTCTCAACCCAATAGAGATTACCTAGATTCCACAGCTCATGGATCGTTTTTAGGAGGAGGAGATGATGCTGCCTACAGGGTAGCAGAAACAATAGCTAAGAATAACATGTGGGCTACTCAAAAGAAGACCCATGTTAGTGGAAGCAAAAAAGAGGCTGCTGTAAGTAACTCGGAGACAAAAATGCTAGTTGCTCAAATGGAAATAGTGAACAAGCAACTAGCCAACCTACAAATGAAGCAGCAAGAGGGGCCAGCAGATGTGAATTACTCGGGCATGCAGGCCGGGAATATGATGAATGAGGAAGTGCATGCCATGGAGAACCAGAATCAACCTTTCAGAGGCTTCAGTCAAAATTCTGGTCAATCGAGCCACACTCAAAACCGTAACTATTCGGAAAACCCGTGAAATAGTTATTATACACCACCTGGTGCATCCAATAACCAAAGACCCCAATGTAACTGGGCTCAAACGCAAAATCAACAGCCCACCTATGTCTCTCAGAAGAAATTTGATGAGCTAGTAGACTTGGTGAAAACACTAGCCACCGGTCAAAAAACGATGGAGAGACAGATTAGTCAGATGGCTGATCAACAAGCGAGCAGACCTCAAGGACGACTGCCTAGTTATACAGATAAAAACCCTAAGGCAGATGTCAGTGCTTGTAATGCCATCACACCGCAATGGGATTATGGACAAGAGGAGGAGTTGAATGCAGTCACCCTCAGAAGCGGTAAAAAAGCTGGATCCGAAAAGTTATCGGGAAACGAGTAGTCCCTCCTGACGCCATGAGTTCAGGAGGGGGTAAGTAGGAGACAAATGCCAAAGAAAGCAACAGTGATGAAGAGCCAAATGATGATGATTCTTCGGGGGATAGTGATGAGGATGCTGAGAAGAGGAGTCAGGTAGCTGAACCCCTGACTAAAAAGAAAACTGAGAAGTTTGTCAGATGGAAGGATAAGGAGGACGAAGCCATTAAAAGTCAAACTATAATCAATCATTCGAAAACCCTTCCTTATCCAGCAAAGAAAAGAGAGAATATCTTGAACTCTGACAAACAGTATGACGGAGTGAGAAAGATGCTTAGAGATACTATGGTGACTATGCCACTTACTGAGGTATTAACTGAGATGGCTAAATGCTTTAAGTATCTTAAGGATGCCTGTGGATTCTGGGCCGGACTTTCTTAAACACTTTTGCCTACACCATTGATTTTCAAACTGGCCAAATCACTCTGAGAGTAGAGGACAATTCCGTTACCCTCGAGCAAGGAAAAAGTTCTGTAGAAGCCCCAACCCAGGAGATTTCATTCATTGAAGCAATCTATGGAGATGAATCCGACCCTGATGAAGAGCTCACGGAGATAGGAGCCCTGGATGTTATAATTCACGAAGAAGGAAATAACTGTTCACGGGCCGTAATCACTGTAGAGTTGTCTCAACAACTTGCGCACACTGAGCCTATGAGTGAACGGAAAATCTGGGACATTCCAGGGATGAGCATCAATGATTTGAAGGAGCTCAACCAGGCAGACTTTAACCTTGCAGAGGAGGAAGTTTTAATGGGTAGTTGGGACGAAATAGATTTCTGGAGAGAAACTACCAATTGGGAGTTGGATGATTGGGAGCAGCTTGCAGAAGAGCTTGAAGAAGAAGAATTTAAGAAGATGGTTAAGCATAAGAAAGAAAAAACGGAAGCTGACAGGAAGATTCCTCTAGATGATGTCATTCAATACCTTTCTGGGGTTACACCTCAGGAAGATGAGGTGTTTTTCAGTCAACCGGTCCAAGCTCATAAGGAAAAAGGTGGTCCCTTAAAATCTAGTATCGAGCAACCACCTGCTGACTTAGAGTTGAAACCACTTCCACAACACCTAAAATACATCTTCCTTAAAGACGGTGATAAGTTGCCCTTGATCATCTCGTCTAAACTCGAGCCGGAGCAAGAAGCAGAATTAATCAAAGTGCTTGAGAAACATATCCTCGCGTTCGGATGGCAGGTGGGCGATATCAGAGGAATCAGCCCAGACGTGTGCATGCATAAGATTCGAACGGAGGAAGGAGCGAAAAAGGTCAGACAACCTCAAAGGAGGCTAAATCCGCACATGCAGGAGGTTGTCAAAAAAGAATTCATCAAATGGCTTGACATGGGAATTATTTATGCCATAGCTGATAGTGTGTGGGTCAGCCCTACTCAAGTTTTGCCAAAGAAGGGGGGAATTACAATGGAAAAAAACGAAAAAGGAGAAGAAGTAGCTTTACGCCTCGTGACAGGCTATAGAGTCTGCATAGATTATCGTAGACTTAATGAGGTTACTGCCAAAGATCACTTCCCCTTACCCTTCATTGACCAGCTCCTCGAAAGACTGAGTGGTCACAAGTACTATAGTTTCCTTGATGGCTATTCTGGCAACTTCCAGATAGCCATTGACCCTAATGACTAGGAGAAGACCACGTTTACGTCTCCATCTGGCACTTTTGCTTTTCGCAGAATGCCATTCGGCTTATGCAATGCACCCGTGACTTTTCAACGGTGCATGTTAGCCATTTTTGATGGACTTGTGGAGCAGTGCATGGAGGTCTTCATGGATTACTTCTCAGTCTATGGCGACAGCTTTGATGAAATCTTAAAGAATCTAGATATGGTGCTCCAATGTTGTGTTGAGAAAAATCTGGTGCTTAACTGGGAGAAGTGCCATTTTCTAGTCGAAGAAGGAATTGTTTTGGGACACAAGGTGTCCAGTGATGGTATTCAGGTGGATAAGGCTAAAGTAGAAGCCATTGAGAGAATGTCGTACCCGAAGACAGTGAAGGAGGTACGAGGATTTCTGGGACATGTGGGCTTCTATCGGCGTTTCATTAAAGATTTTTCGACGATAGCAAAGCCGTTATCCAACCTGCTGAAAGAGGAAGTGGAGTTCTTGTTTGATGATGGGTGTAAGAAAGCTTTTAATTGCCTAAAGGATAAGCTCATAAATGCCCCTATCTTAATTGCACCTGACTGGACTAAACCTTTTGAACTAATGTGAGATGCCTCTAACTACGCAGTGGGCGCAGTTCTAGGGCAGAGGATTGACAAAAAGTTCAGGTCAATCTACTATGCGAGCCGAACTTTGAACCCAGCTCAGTGTAACTACACTACTACGGAGAAAGAGTTCCTAGATGTCGTTTTTGCTATGGATAAATTTAGAAGTTACCTTCTCGGGTCTCCAGTTGTGGTCTGGACAGATCACGCAGCACTACGCTACCTTATGGAAAAAGCAGACGCTAAACCAAGGTTACTCAGATGGATCCTGATACTACAGGAATTTGACCTTGAAATTAAGGACAAGAAAGGTAGTGATAATGTTGTAGCTGACCACTTATCTCGCCTAGTGAACGAGGGTGGCGAAATCCCTAAGGAGATAGGCATTGACTTTCTGACTGAGCAATTAATGAAGCTAGAGACTATGAGGCCGTGGTATGCTGATTACGTCAACTACTTAGAAAGTGGGCATTTAGAAGAGATGACGTATCAGGAAAAGAAGAAATTTTTCAGCGACTTAAAGTATCTCGTATGGGAGGATCCATATCTGTTTAAAGTTTGCAAGGATGGGTTGCTTAGAAGGTGCGTTCCGGAGCATGAACAGTTGGATATTCTGGAGCAAGTCATAGTGGTCCCGCAGGTGGACACTACGGAGCACCTAAGACAGTCACAAAAATCCTTCTAGCTGGTTTTTACTGGCCTACTTTGTTTAAAGATGCTGAAGCCTTTTGCAAAGGCTGTGATAGATGCCAAAGAGTAGGGAGACTCAGTAATAGGATGGAGATGCCTTTGAGGCCTATCTTGGAATGTGAAGTTTTTGACGTCTGGGGCATTGATTTTATGGGACCGTTCCCATCATCATGCTCTAACAAATATATTCTGGTCTGTGTGGACTATGTTTCCAAGTGGGTAGAGGCCATAGCCACCCAAACCAATGATCACAAAGTTGTGAAGAAATTCTTGCAAAAGAATATCGTTACTAGATTTGGCTGTCCTAGAGCCCTTATCAGTGATGAAGGTTCGCATTTCTGTAATGCACCACTGGATAAAATTCTTGAGAGATATGGTGTCAAGCATAGAATTGGTACACCGTACCACCCCCAAACCGGTGGCCAAGTCGAGGTGAGCAATAGAAGTCTAAAGCGGATTTTGGAGAAAACGGTAAATTCAAATAGATCCAACTGGAGTCTGAAGTTGGACGACGCACTTTGGGCTTATCGCACTGCGTTCAAGACCCCTATGGGTACATCACCATTTCAAATGGTTTATGGCAAGGCTTGCCATCTACCAGTCGAGCTGGAGCACAGTGCTTACTGGGCTATTAAATTTTTAAACTTCGATAGCCAACTCTGTGGGGAGAAAAGATTACTGCAGCTACATGAGCTCGATGAATTCAGACTCAGGGCCTACGAGAACGCCAAGCTGAGCAAGGAGAGAACGAAGGCGCTCCACGATGCAAAGATAAAAGATAGAGATTTCAAGGTAGGAGAGATGGCTTTGCTTTACAACACCAGATTACATCTGTTTGCTGGCAAGCGTAAGTCCAGATGACCCGGACCCTTTGAAATTGTCGAAGTTCATCCGGGTGGAGCAATTTCCTTGAAAGGGTACATCGGTCAACCTTTTAAAGTGAACGGTCATAGATTGAAAAGGTATTTCGGACAGCCTTATGAAGCACCTGAAGTCCTATACTTTCAAAAGTTGGTTGACATGACTGATGTGCTGATTTGTGATGAGACCCCATCCGACTTCTTTACTTCGGATGATGACATTATTGCCCTTAACCTTAAAGATGCTTCTACCACGACTCCTACACCTATCAGTATGCCAGTGGTACAATTAAGCAACAACACGAAGAAGAAAATCAGTGCTGTTTGGATGGCTAAGGACTCAGTCGCGCACTTGACTTGTTGTTGCTATGACCACACCGATGCTCTCCACTCTGACTCTGATGAAGGAGCGGCCCTGATCAAACCAAAGTGGCCCGATCCGGGTTGACTTTGCTGACTCTGTCAAGCTACTGACATAAAAGAAGCGCTACTAGGAGGCATCCTAGATATCCTTTCAAGTATTTTATTTCCTTACTTAGTTTTAATAAAACTTGTTGTGTGGTGGTTGTCCCGTTACCTACTTGCACCACTTGCCTTGTTTCATGATTGCATGTTTACTTATATACCCCCTGTCCCCCGAGATTATATGCTATGTCGAGTGTTGCAGATACTTTTGAGCAGTTTTTGCTAGCTATTCCTTTAGTGTTGTCTGTTCTTGATACGAGTTAAAGCGGTACATTAATGTTCCAGCCGACAACCACTTTGCAACCAGCTAAGTATTCTTTTCTTTTATTTGCACATTCGAGGACATAATGTGATTTAAGTCCTGGGGGGGGGGGTGTCTACATGTTTTCATGTAATATTTATTGGAAAATGAGTAAATGTGTGGATTTCATGCCAAATTTAAATTATATTTTTTTTTTGTGAGTTGCGAGCATATGATTGAAACAAAAAGGCTCGCTAGTTGTAGTTTCTTGACGATGATTGTCTGCAACTTCTGTGAGATAACTATAGCATGTTTTACTGATACGAGATAGTATTCATTTCATATTCACGCAAGCCTTTGAAATTGAAGCGAAGTTTCTTTAAACTTTATCCATTCACGATCCTAGTGGTTTATCCTAAAGAGACTTGTGCTTAATAGTAACAGTGAACGTAACACCTAAATTCAGAACGTGTACTGTGAATATCTGAAGGTTTGAATGTGATAGGAAGGATATAATTTAAGGTTTGAATACCGATCTAAGATGAATTATATATATATTTATGTCGGATGTAGCTGCCGATGATTTGAGTGCGATCGGGCATTATCAGGAAATGTCCTATACCACTATGAGGCTCAATAGCTCCCGACTGCCTGATGATAGTAGTCCAGCTAGGGTGTTATCACGAAACATCCTATTGCTGGGAATGAGGGCATATGCTATACATGTGGTATTAAGAGAACTTTAAAAGGAAATTAGCGAATGGCAATGTGGAAAGTTAGTAAAGTTGGTAGGAACCGTAGTTATCTCCTGACTATCTCCAGTATAAACTGAATGATATGCATTAGGGATTATCCTAATAAGTACACGGGAAGACTTTGTGTGAAATGGTTACTGCCTATACCTAGGAAAGTCATTAGGATTGTTTGAAAGGATTTTTGTGCGAAAGAATGGTGGAGATTGGAAAGGGCTTTTCACACACACACACAGAATCTATCTCTATGGTGGTATTAATTGCTATCATTGTCGTATCTTTGGTTACGTGAGTCGAGAGCTTATGTGGATTACATGTACAGTGAGCCAGTTTTGATTGTTTTGTTCGGGACGAACAAAAAGCTAAGTGTGGGGGAGTTGTTCTCGGTGAATTTTATGATTTATATTGCAATATTTCATAACAATAATCCCCGTGTTTTAGTAATTTTTATAGAAAATTACGTATTAAATGAATAAATTGAAGAAATGGTTTTAAAGTTATAAAGAGTGTAAAACGTGCCAATTACGTGCTTAAAATGATGATTTTATGTTGGTTTGAGTTGTGTTACACTTTGGTGTGCTTTCAATGACTTGCAGGTGTTAAATGCGACTGGAAAAAGATGATTTGAAGTGTTTAATCGTGCTCTGGACGGACGTTTGCAATGTTGGACATGCGTTTGTTGCTCATTCAAGCTGGACGGGCGTTTGAAATCCTGGTCGAGCGTCCAGGAGAGGAAATTTGATTCAGAGTTGTGAGGATTTCGATGGACGAGCGTCTAAAATAAAGAAGGACGGACGTCCAAGAAGACTCGGCCCGACTCGATGAAATTTGTGAAGATTGGACGAGCGTACAAGAGAGTGGACGGGCGTCCGGGTGCCGACTTAACCCTAGCCGCCTCAGTTTTCTATAAATACATGCGATATCCCAACCCTAAAACGATATAACTCACAGCAGCCGCACACAGGAGAGCAGCCGCACCAAAACCCTCCAAAATTATGAGTTTCTTTCCTTCAACCGTGTCTTGGATCATCACAAGGATGCAAGGCTAAGCATATAGCGGTAGAATATCTGGAGGATACCACATCAACATCACCACAACCACGAATTGTTAGTTATCTTTATTTATGAAATTGAATATTGTATTTTATTTATCGATTGGTATTTGGATTGATTGTTAAGTGTTTTGTTAGATAGGAATATCAATGAAACCACATGTTGATTTGAATTTATATGGAAATATAATTCAACAATAGAACCTTTTCGATCGATACAATTAATAATATCTTGAGGAATCGTTTATTGTTAATTGGGTTATGTAATTTGGGAACAAATTGATGATCTTGTGATGTATGTTAAATTGTTTTGCTTGGAAAAGAAAACAACATCCTAGAAATTGAGTTAAAGGAATTTAATCGATTTTGAGATTGGTCATACCAATAAAATCGTATTCTGATCATAAAGTGGTTGTGTGATTGTTGTGTAGTTGATTCTGGCTGTTCTGCTGTTCTTTTAATTCTTTGATAAATCAAATCGTTCGTTATCAACTTTTATTGCTACGTTTTGTTATTTTAAAGATTCTAGTTTTTGCCTATTGTTTTTCTGCATATTTCTTTTCCAGAACGCTATCAGACGCCCGTCCACCTTCAGTGAACGGCCGTCCATCGTCGGATTTTTTCTGTTTCCTGTTTTATTTTAGTCATTATTCATCGTTTTTATATTATAGTTAATATATACATTAGTTTAATTTGAATTTTCGTGACATTATTTATAACGACTATACTGTAATCCGCAATTATACGATTCCCTTAGGACGACTCGGTAACACCCTATACTACGAACCTTATACTTGGGGTGTTCCGATAAAATAAATTTAAAACTAGTTTTATCGAGCAATTACCCTCGAAGACGAGCGTGATTCCCACTCCTCGATACAATCTCTGACCGGCGATTCTAACGACTCCGTATTGAAAGAACATAGAATAAAGAAAACTTGTATTGAAACTAGAACCAATGTTGTGGAATTGTATTTTTCTAAGGTGTAGTTAATAAAATTCATGGCTGCTCCTTTATATAGAGACTTAGGCTAACTTAAAGATATGTTTGAAAACCCTAAAACGCGTAGAGATAACTCCAAGACGATCCTTTAGATTTTTCCAGCTCGCCCCTAGCGAACCCCTAGCTCGCTGGCAGCGAGTCAGTCTGCCTCTGATTGGCTCGTTGGCTTGTCTTGTTCCTTACTTCACTTTTCGTGTTGCTTCAGTATTTTTCTTTAAAGCTGTCCGATTCTGCCTTGATTTCTCTTGAGATTTACTTCCTCCATTAGTAGATATCCTCCGATTCATCGCAATCAATAAAATCAATATTTATCGCACAATAAATCATATTTAAATAATAAAAACAGATAATTACCAAATTATATCTTATAAATCACATAACATTAAATAATCAATATAAACATGTGATTTAATATAAAATATATATTATTAAGCTCGATTTAAGGATAACGTTGATGACTTTTATGTGTATAATTTGACCGTCATCAACTACCCCACACTTAGACTTTGATCGTCCTGAACAAAGCATCAATAATTCATTCCCCAAGACAACATTTTCCATGGTCAAATCATACTTACACAAGAAACTCGAGTCAACTCATACCATTCATGCTTATAAGGTATCCATTATTCACTACTCGCTATGAATCGAAGTGATGTGTGCATATGCATACAATTTTATATATTCGTGGCAAGATTAAAGTTTATGCTAACTTCACAGTCTTAACCTACAAACATCAGCATTCCCACTTCATAAGCTTCGCAATGGGTAAATACATGGTGCAATAAGCAAGAGCGTCATCCAAAAGGTTTTTGGACTCGGAGACCGAGAAAATACTCAAAGCCTCTTAAAAAGCTGAAGTTCTTCGCATTTTCATAATTTCAAGCATTAACACCTCTCAAGAAAGAAACTTTCTTTAAAGGTAAAGTATGCATTGCAAGAATCCCCCTCTCATGGATTAGTGAATAGCACTGAATATTACAACAAGCTCAGGGCTACTTTGGTAATGCTACTACAAGCCCAGTGTTTAACGCATTGTTAAAACGCAGATAATTCTCAAGCTTATTACTCTGCTTTGATGGCTAGAAGATAAGAATACATCGGCAGATAAATATCAACACTAAGTTTGCATTACCAATCATCTACGCAATGTACATATAATTCTTTTAGTTATTATAATTCATGCGGTAAACGTCGATCCACCAATTGAGTAATCGAATAATAAATAACTACTTGCAACGGTCGGCATGAATATCCTTAAATTTACATTCATATAAGTATAAAATGATCACGTACTCATGCTACTTGGTTCCTTCCCTACTAATTCCATGTATAAGAACTCACAATTCTAAGGGTACAAGATAATTAATTTGGCATTTGTTCAATTTTTTCATTTTTCACCGTTTCATTCAATTGTTCAATTATAACACATCATAGTTAAGTCTCCTACCCCTCACTTAAACTTGACATTGTCCCCAATGACAAAGAAAAAGGATAATTTAAGAAAAAGACTTAGCTCTGGAACCGGCTCTCAAGTAGATGCAGAATATAGGAGCGATCCAAGCACGTCGTTGAGAAGCAAACAAAACCCTGTTTAAGCAAACCAAACAGAAACTCCATGAAACCGTTAATAACATGTCAATGGAAGTTATAAAAAAATGTGGCAGTAACTAGATATAAAATATCCAAAAACAAATTAAGCCACTTTATTTCATACAACCAACGACAAGGAAAACCAAAGAGTTAAAACTACAAAACTCACATGGCGGCTATCAAGGAAAAAACCTCGTTTATTCCGAACATAGAATCGGAACATGGCGAGATGAAAAAAACCTTAATAGCCCCATGCTACTTTATTCAAACAAAACAAAAACAAAAGAAAAAGATAGGTTTTAAGAAATAGTTCTGAGGTTATAGTCGTCAGCTCGACTTAGTTCAACGATGTTTAAATGATAGGTGGGATCTACGAGAGTGAAGAATTCTTCCTTCCTTCCTTGACCAGGACCAATGTAATGTTTCAAACGGTGTCCATTAACAACAAAAGTGGATTGATCCTTAAGTTTTAATACCTCAACAGCTCCAGAAGGAAAAACCTTACTCACTGGATAAGGGCCATACCATCGTGATTTTAACTTGCCAGGAAAGAGTCTCAAGCACGAATTGTAAAGAAGAACCAGATCACCTTCCTTAAAGGTGCGGTCCAATATTTTCTTATCATGAAATTTCTTTGTGCGTTCCTTAAATATTTTTGCATTCTCACAAGCTTCCAGACGAAACTCCTCTAGGCAAGTCAATTCCAACAATCTTTTTTCTCCAGCTAAACTCTCATCAAAATTTAGCATATGCGTAGCCCACATGGCACGGTGTTCAAGTTCAACCGTTAGGTGACATGTTTTTCCAAACACAATTTTATAAGGGGGCATTCCAGTGGTAGTTTTATAAGAAGTTCTATAGGCCCATAAAGCATCATCAAATCGCAACGACCAATCCTTTCTAGTTGTATTCACTGTTTTCTCCAAAATGTGATTTATCTCTCGATTCGTAACCTCAACTTGTCCACTTGTTTGAGGGTGATAAGCAGTATCTAACTTGTGTCTAACCCCGTACTTAATCATCAACTTTTCAAATTGCCTATTACAAAAATGGCTTCCATTATCACCAATAATGGCACGAGGCACTCCAAACCGCGTAAAAATATTTTTCTTTAAGAAGTTCAGCACAACTTTCGCATCGTTAGTAGGCGAAGCAATTGCCTCAACCCATTTGGACACGTAGTCAACCGCCACTAAAATGTAGCGGTTGGACAAAGATGACGTAAAGGGTCCCACAAAATTAATACCCCAACTCTAGGATATTCTTTAGTGGTATTTCAATCCTTCTCGAGATATTTCCGTCATTTTTCAAGAATTACAAGATCTAGCATATTGATGCGCATCTTTGAACAAAGTGGGCTAGTAAAAACCACATTGGAGAACTTTCGCAGCCGTCTCATCTCCTCCATAGTGTCCTCCGGCTTCATAAGCATGGCAATGTCTAAGGATATCATACATCTCCTCTTCCGGCACACATCTCCTAAAGACATTGTCGGATCCTAGCTTTAAAAGATAGGGCTCTTCCCAATAATAGTGTCTAAGATCTTTGAAGAATTTCTTTCTTTCTGGGAGGTTGAGATTTGGTGGCAAGTATTTCACGGATAGATAATTCACAAAGTCCATAAACCTTGGTTGTTTCTTCTCTTTCACAACCTCCACACGCGAAGATACTGTAGCGCAATCATCCTTTCCATGTATGGCCGTGATGGAGAATAACTGTTCATCAGGAAATGTTTCTCCAATCTCGGTCATTGGCTCATTATCCTCTATTTGTAAATGGCAAAGATGATCTGCAACCAGATTCTCAGATCCTTTCTTGTCATGGATTTCTACATCAAACTCTTGCAATAGTAGAATCCATCTCAATAACCTTGGCTTGGAATCTTGTTTGGCTAAAAGATACTTCAAAGCTGCATGGTCAGTCCAAACAGTGACTTTAGATCCCACTAGATAAGATCTAAACTTGTCAAACGCAAAGATAACAGCCAGAAGCTCTTTCTCAGTAGTTGCATAATTCCTTTGAGCAGTATTTAAAGTTTGACTAGAATAGTAGATGGGCCTAAAGATCTTGTCTTTTCTTTGTCCTAAGGCAGCACCAACAGCAGTATCGCTTGCATCGCACATCAACTCAAAAGGTAGATTCCAATCAGGCGCAATCAGAATGGGTGCAGTGATAAGCATGCTCTTTAACTCATTGAAAGGTTTCATGCACTCATCAGTAAACACAAATGGCACATCCTTGGCCAATAACTCAGTAAGAGGTCTAGAGATTAAGGAAAAGTCCTTCAAAAACCAACGATAGAATCCTGCGTGGCCAAGAAAACCTCGCAATGTCTTAAGATTGTTTGGTGCAGGCAGTTTTTCAATCACCTCTAATTTTGCACTATCCACCTCTATACCGTTCTATGAAAAACAGTGGCCAAGTACTATACCTTCAGTAACCATAAGATGACATTTCTCCAAGTTAAGCACCAGATTCGTCTCCCCACATCACTTCAACACTCATGCTCGATGCGTGAGACATGAGTCGAAATCATCTTCAAATACGGAGAAATCATGCATAAAGATCTCTAGGAAATCTTCAACCATATCAGCAAACAAAGAAATCATGCATCTTTGAAATGTTGCTGGAGTGTTGCGCAAACCAAAGGGCATTTTATTATAAGCGAAGGTTCCATATGGACATGTAAAAGTGGTCTTCTCACGATCCGCGGATGAGATATGAATTTGATAATATCCCGAGTAACCTTCAAGGAAACAATAAAACGCATGCCCGCTCAGTCTCTCGAGCATTTGATCATTGAAAGGAAAAGGGAAGTTATCTTTACGAGTAGCATCATTCAGCTTCCTAAAGCCAATGCACACTCTATGACCAGTAATGAGTCTAACAGGAATTACCTCGTTTAACTCATTAGCTTGCACCGTCAAACCTCCCTTCTTTGGAACTACGTGGATCGGGCTAACCCATTCACTATCAGAGATAGGAAGAATGATTCCCATTTCTAACATCCTAATAACTTCATCCCTAACCACGTCCTTCAATTGTGGAGTCAACCTTCTTTAGGGTTGTGCAACCGCTTTCTTTGCAGGATCGATGGAGATTTTATGCCTACAAACGCTATGGCTTATGCCTTTAACGTCAACTATTGTCCATCCAAATGCTCCGCGATAGCCTCTCAACACTATCATCAGCTTTTCTTCTTGTATTTCAGTCATGGAGAAAGAAATAATAAGCGGCAAGGTCTCATCTTGAAGGAATACATACTTTAAATGCGCAGGAAGAGGCTTTAATGTCAGATTAGTAAGAGGCTCTTCTAATGAGGTCTTTAACTTTTGCCCAGTTAGCTTAAGCTCAAAGAACTTATGCCATGTCGGCCTATGGTAGAATTTCTCAACCTTGGTAGACTTCATCTCCTCAACATGGCCAGGAGTTCCTCTACTACATCCAGGCCATACAATTTTTTCTTCCTCGCTACTCTCATATTTCACTTCATCCTCTAATTCCAAGGTAGCCTCGAGGAAATCCTTAATATCCTCATATTGTTGCAAGTCATTGACAAGCTTGGCAACAGAATCCAACATGAAACATGCATCCTCTCCAACTTCAGTTGTCTTCATAGTGTCAAACACGTTGAATGCTATTTCATCTCCATTAACTCTTAACACTAACTCTTCTTTGTAAACATCTATAAGCATCCTACTAGCGGCCATAAAAGGTCTTCCTAAGATTAGGGGCACATCGTAGTTAGCTTCCATATGTAGCACAACAAAGTCGACAGGAAACACAAACTTCTCAACTCTTACTAGCACATCCTCAACCACTCCATAATGTTCCTTAACCGAATGGTCAGCTAATTGAAAATTAATTGAAGTATTTTAAAGGTCTTTCATACCTAGCTTTTGAAAAATGGATAGAGGCATCAGATTTACGCTCGCTCCAAGATCACACAAGGCCTTGTTCAATCATACGTTACCTATGGTACAGGGAATTAGAAAACTTCCCGAATCCTTGCACTTTGCGGGTAACTTATGTTGAAGAATGGCTGAGCACTCCTCATTTAGGCAAATGGTCTCTAAATCTTGGAGTTTCCTCTTAGTAGAGACAACATCTTTTAAGAACTTGGTGTATGATAGCAAAATACTTTACCGCTAACTTTCACCGACAGAGTATTGGGTCAACGGGAGTATAGTGGTTACAAGGTTGAATCCACATGGAGTAAAGTCTAAGTACAAAAGTCAACTTAGAACTTAGTTCAGGTCAAAATAATGGTGGAGAGATATTATAGTAATGCAAAAGTAAAGATTAACTAACGGTGTACTTCTAGATATTAAAAGGTATAGTCGAACTATGATCCCACGAGCTACTTTTACCCCTAAGGAAAGACTTAACAGGGAATGTGACTTTACCGACCTACCTATCCAATGTAGTTTAACGACATCCACGGGTGCCAACTCCTAATTCTGGCGATTAGACTGAACAACTCGATCTAATCACCCTATGTGAAGTTAATTTATTCTCCTTTTAGAAAACCGATTAACCTAACATGATTATGCTCTAGAGTTGCTCGAACAACGATGACAAACCTCTGTATAGGATACGGACCTAAAAAATAGGCCGAATCTACGGAACGATCCTAAAACCCCTTATCCCACATCTCACCGTAAAATGCATCTATAAGTTCGATGTGTGTGACAGTGAACTAGGTGATCAATCTAATTCAAAGATGTTAAAATAAGTTTTAGGACATGGATTAATCGTTTAAACATGAAATTACGCACTACACAATCCCTAATCTCATCCCCCTTAGGGTTTTCGCTCGTTTTCACATAATTCGACTACACATGCAATTAGCTACTCATAATTATGCTAATAACTGAAATAGAAATTGACATCAAACTAAACACATTAAATAAATGAGAAGTCATTACCATATAATGTGCAAAAAAACAGATCCAGAAAAGTATGAAGAGATATTGCATCAAAAAGCCAAATCTTTGATCTTGTGATGTAAAGGTAAGCTATAAAAGATGTGTAGAATCGTAGGGAGTTATCTAGGGAATAAAAAGATCAAAGGATGTTTAATCTACCCTAAAATCACACCAAAATAACTCAAGAGAAGTCTAAAGTCGGCCCAAGATGCATAGGGGCTGAATGAGTTGCGTATTTATAGTGTAGGTCGAAATCTGATGCGGTCGGTCACAAACACCCATTTGAGTCCCTCCAAACACTCATTTTCCTGGAAAATATGATGATATTAGGGTTTCATCTTCAGTGGACCAGAGGTTGCCTCTCCCTGAACGCCCGTCTGATGAATCATGTCTTCAGGGCGAACGCCCGTCTGTGTATCCTGGACGCTAGTTTGCTTTGTAGGAGCTTTTTACTTCGGGCGGAACCCATCCAAACGCCAGTTTAGGGGTCATTGGGATGCTCGTCCAGCTGAAAACCAAACTTTTTGAATGAAGTGTCAACTCCATAAACGCCCGTTTGGGATAGGCAAACACCAGTTTGAGGTAGGCTTACTGCAAAAGCCGGTTTGGGGTATGGCAAACGCCAGTTTGCCTTGACTTCACTCCAAACTTGGCTTTTCTTCCACTTTCATTCAACTCTCGTGCCACGAACATATCTCTTAGTCTAAAACTTCGCCTTCCGGGTCCTCGAGTCACCTAAGTCCTGCAATAACATAGACGAACAAACCCCACGCGTAATTCCGCAAGACTAAAGTACTCGTAAAAGAGTGAAATATCGTTAAAAATGCGGAGTTTACTATCGATATGACAGTTTAACTCCATGTGCATATAACTCTCGATATTACTCTAAACAGGTCCATATCTACCCAAACATTCAAATAAACTGATAAACGGGGGTTAAACTACGCACCAAAGTACAGTAAAGTTGACTCCCATCAGTGTACTCAGGCATCTCAGCAAGTGCTTCAACTAAAGGTATATTGATTTGTAACTTTCTAAAGATATCTATGAACTTATTATACCCCTTATCATCACCCTTAGGCTTAGATTTGCGTGGAGGATCATGTAAGGTTGAAGGATCGACATCAGTGAAAATAGGATACTTATTATTATAAAGCTCAACTCCAGGGCCAGCAGGTTCCTTATAGGTTTCTTGCTCAGGCAAGGTTCCAGAGGTATTTGCTTTCCTTGCTTGGCTCACCATCGTTACTCTCTAAGGCTTTCTCTTTCTCTTTTAAAGATGGTGGAGTTACTTCTTTCCCACTTCTAGTCATCATTGCATTCAAATCCTTAGGATTTTTATCAGTATTGCTTGGCAATCCTTCAGGAGGTCTAGTTGAGACTTGCTCAGCTAATTGTCCTATTTGGTGAGTGATATTTTGGACTATGGCTTCTTGGTTGGTCACCTTAGCATCGTTCTTCTGACAATATTGGCTAAAGTTAGTGGCTAACTCAGCCATTGATTTTGAAAGTTGTCCCATATTGCCAGTAACGACATTACTCAAATTTTCTATCGCAGCTTCCCAACCAAAAGTTTTAGTTTGCTGGGGTACATAAGTAGTAGGAGGTTTAGGCCCTTCTCCTGCATTAGGGTCGCTATATCGGAATCCAGGATGGTTATGATTAGGCTTATATCCACCCCATTGATTTCCTTTTCTCCCAATATAATTGGCTTCTTCCGTACCAGCATTCTCACTTTGGTGAATCACTTCGATTCCAGCCCCTTTCTCTACTCTTGCCATCATCTCTAGCATTCCATCTACCTTATTGTTGATAACAAATAGTTGTTCTAAGATTTTGGTTGATGCACTATCCTCAATTATGTCAGCAGCCATCTTCACAGTAGCTATGTCATTGCCTCCCCATTGACTATTCATCGCTATTTCCCTATCTTTCCTTGTGCCTCCTCAGGAGATAAAAGAACAAATGCTCCAATGCTAGAGGTGTATAATCTAATTTTCTCAGTCTCTCTCAATCCATGGTAAAAAGTTTGCATTAAAAGCCAAAGAGAGATATCATGATGAGGACACTTTCTCATAGCTACCTTAAAACACTCCCAAGCTTGATCAAAACTCTCCCCAGGTTGTTTCTTAAATCCTAAGATGTCTTGGCGTAACTTAAAAGTTTTTCCAAAAGGAAAATACTTATTCATGAATTTTTGCAACAATTGTTCCCAAGTAGTGATAGATCCAGCCTCTAAAGGGAGAAGCCATTGCTTAGCTTTATCTTTCAAAGTGAAAGGGAAAATCTTAAGACGAATGTTACCCTCCGGGATTAATTTTGGCTTCACAGTGCTAACAATTTCCAAGAAATTCGTCACGTGAACACCAGGATCCTCGTTTTCTATTCCATGAAAAGTGGAATAGTTGGTCACCATTTGAATTACATTAGGCCTTGGGTGATAGACTTCCACAGGGTCTTGCAGTACTACGATAGCGGGAATGAATTGCTCAATAATAGGCGTTGCATAACTTTGTAAAGTGTGCCTTGCTCCTTGAGCTAAGGCTCGGTTTCAATTATTAGCATTATTGTCATTATTAATAACTTGTTTAGGATTAAGTACCATGTTCGGATTGTTCAGAACGCCTTCCATTTCTACCTCAGATTCAGAATGCTCAGAATGATCGGTTGTACGTCCTTCTTCCAATCCATGCTTGCTTTCCTCAATATTTGGATCCTCTTCTTCTTGTTTAGCCAGTTCTCTAGCTAACTTTCTATTTTGCCTTGCAAATTTCTCTATTTCAGGATTATATGGCTCAAGTGGTTCCTTCGACTTCCAAGTAGCGTACTATAAAATAACAAAAAACAATAAAACAATTAAAAAATTAAAAGGCTAGGCCTTTAACAAGACTATATAATAAAAACGAAACTAAAACAGACTCTAAAAATTATGAAAAATACGAAAACACAAAGCAGAAACTGTGTAAAACAAAACAAAATAGAAACTGTCCAGAAAAACTGGCTGGCTCCCAGGGAACAGGGAGCTCGCTGCCAGCGAGACCAGTGCAATTTGGGAAACTGCCCAGATTTGTTTTACGACACTAACAGGTTAATTTTATGCTACAAAAATTAATTAAACAGACTTGTTGGACTTATCTTTAAGTTTTAGTGATGAGTGCCAGACTAGCTGTTATAGAGGAAAGGCAAAAATATGTCTAGATCAAATGTATAGGTTTATTAGAGTTTGATATTGTATAGGTCTGATCAAACAAGCACTGTAAATGGTCAGCTAACTTATTTCAGCAGACCTGTCTATATCAGTAGGGTACCTAGGTCAGTAGACTACTCAGGAACCTGCTGAAGACTGAAGGCTGAGGGTTCAAACTCAGTTATTGAAGGCTAAGGGATCAAACTTAGTATTTAAAGTCAAAGATATGGAATCAGAATTTAGGGAAGTATGTGATGACCTAAACTGATTACATATACCTTGTGTACAAGGTCTAAGTTCCACAAGTTAAGTGGTGATTGGAAATTGGTTATGATTAAATGGTGAAATCTAACTTCATAAATAAAAGTCAGATAAAAGAAGTCAGCTGCATTGTTTCATAAACACAGCAAGATATGGATCAGCCGACTGATATGTATTTCAATAGACTTATGGTCACATGAACCTGCTGATACATATACTTCGAATTATTCCATGGCTACATTGGAAGATTACAAAGAAAGGGACATCTAACATCCTCTGATTTATCAAACAAATCAATGGTTAAGATTAAAGAGATGTTGGGATGAATCAGACCTTTATCTAATGGACACAAGTCAAAGGGTGGACAGACTGTATACTGTCAAAAAGGGAATCTGACAGTGTCAGTCATAGGAGCAGTCAGAAAAAGCAAGTCAAATGGGACAAAACTGAAACGGCTATGTTTGAATTTCAAACATAAGTCACAAGGATTCCTACCTATAAATAGAGGACTCCTAACTCAGATACAAATGATGAACATTGATGAAAATTAAGGATCCACCTTCAGCTATTAGAATTAAATCGATCAAACACCCTGCTGACCCTACTGAGCATAAAGCTACTGATCCAGTACAATTCTTCAAGTGTAATATGCATTCATGCTACATCAAGCTTACACACTTGAAGACCTCAAGCTGCTGATCATATCATCCTGATCAAGCTGCTGAAAGTTGAATCACTTACTTGATTTAATCTTTTCTTTTACAAGGAATCTACTGACAGTGAAGCATCCTTTGGGTGTCTAGGACTGTTGTTTGTGGTGGAGCTGCTGTAGAGGCAATCCTACCCTTCAAGGACCAATAGAAGACTTCTAAGCAACAATCCTACCTGTTCCAAGTGTTCAGTTTGTGAAGCCATAGTTATTGGTAAAAGAAAAGCAACTTAGGTATTTTTGTAACGGCTACCTAAAGAATCTCTAGTGAATTACCTCCAACATCACAGGAGAAGAGTGGACTGACAGGATTACACCACCTGGAACCACTATAAAATCTGCCCACTTACTTTCGGCATTTATATTCTGCACTTAGGATATTTATCACATCAATCTATTGAATCTAGCAACTGAATCACACACATACACTACTAAGTATCTAATACTTGGTATCATATTTATCAACAAGTAATAAGTCTTAATTTTGGATATATTCCGCTGCACAAATTCAGTAAACTCATCAGTCAACAGACTACTGAGTATCAGCAGACTACTGACCAGTCAGTAGACTGCTGAAGTTGCTGAGTTTGTTAACTCTAAAAGTTTTAAGTGTTAAGTTTATTCACCCCCCTTTAAACTTAACCAAAGCCTTTTCAAGGGACCAATAATTGGTATCAGTGCAAAGTTTCTGTTCTGAAGTAATCCTACTTGTTGTGCTTGTGAAACTACTTTGAAAACTTTTTCAAGTTTCTGATTTTTAAAGCTTTGCATCATGGATAACAACCTGTATGCTAGAACAATGTTGATGTGTTCTTTAGATCGTTTTGATGAGTATAAATGTCGTATGCAGGCTTATTTAGCTGCAACACATGATGAGATAATGGATGTGCTGATAGATGGACCACTGGAGATTACCAAGTCAGTAACAGTGGGAGATGAGACACAGTACATTCCAAAGCCAAAAAGGGAATGGACTGCTGAAGGTATAAAAAGAGCAAATCTCAACAATATTGCTATTGATATGATATACAGAACTTTGGATAGCAATATGTATATGAAGGTGAAAGATTGCAAGACTGCAAAAGAACTTTGGGACAAGTTACCGTTAATCTGTAAAGGCACTGATGCAATTAAAAAGAACAAGATCAGTGTGACAAAGAAGAAGTTTCAAGATTTCAAAATGACACCAAATGAAACCATTGAACAAATGGCGTCAAGATTCAATGCAATCAATGATGAACTCACCCTACTGAGTGTGAAGTACTCACAGGAAGAAATCAAGTCAAAAATCTTAGAAGCATTACCTGCAAAAGAAGTTTAGGAGATGAAGGTGACTGCCATAGAAGAAATGAGGAGTTTGCATGAAGAAGACACCTTCAAATTGTTTTCAGATCTTAAGGCCTATGAATTCATCAAAAAGCTAGTGCCTGAGACTAAAAAAGAAGAACCAAAGACCACTGTATTGGCTTCTTCATATCAAGAAGAGACATCAGGAGCTCAAGATGATCTACTGGATGAGATGCAAGAGCAGATTGCCCTACTGACCAAGAAAATTAGAATGATGAAAACATGAAAGGGTTCTCCAAGGAATTTCACAAAGAAATTCAGTGAAAAGAAAAAGAAAGAATCCAAGAAAGATAATGACTACTTGTGCTATCATTGCAAGAAACCAGGACACTTCAAACCTGACTGTCCTGAACTAAAACAGAAAAAGGAACCTGATTATCTTTGCTTCAATTGCAAGAATCCTTGACATTTTAGACATGATTGTCCAGACCTACTGAAGACCAAGAGCCAACAAAGAAGATCTGGCAAGAAAGCTATGGTTGCTGAAGATGAATCAGGATATGAAGTAGAATCAGAAAAGGGAAATGAATCTGATGATACTGCACTTGTTGATGAGATGGAAGATTATGATTTGATGGCTAATATGGATGAAACAGAGGAGGTATACAATTCTGTATCTATAAAGACTCCTGCTGGAAGTGATTGTGAATCAACTTGTGGTTCAAATCCTAAAAATTCTGACAATGAAGAAACTTTGGATGCCATCCTTAATCAACTGAGGATAATACAATCTGGTTATGAGATTGTGAAGGCTGAAAAAAATCTCTTCAATCAGAAGTTGAAAGATTAAAGGCTGAATTAAGAATTCTCAAAGGTATGGAAAAAGTAGTTGGACAGAATCAACCTAAGTCTGTTGACCATTCAGTGGATATTGAATCTGCTGAACCATCTTGTTCCTCCACTGCATTCAAATCTGGAAAGCCTTATGGTAATAGAACAGGGCTTGGATTTGGAACTCAACAATCTAATAAGAGTGGATCAAGTAAGGTTACTGAACGTAGTGCCAGAATTGGTCCTAAGTTTGTGCCTGCACAAGATCCAACTCCCAAAAGGGTTGCTGAGGCTGTGAAGTCTACTGAGAAAGCTTCAAGGAAGCAATATCAGAAGTCAAAAAGGTCAACAGCCCCTAATAAAAAGAATAAATCTAAAAATACGACTGCTGTGCCTTCTGGACCTGCTGATAGCAGACCTGCTACCAAGTCTGCTGGACCACAAAAAGGGAAAAATCTGAAATATTCCAAGGATAAGAATCCTAAACCTAAAAATGTCAATCATTCTAGGGATACTTATCTCAGGGGGAAAGGTAGACTGTTCCCTACTGATGAGGATTGGAATATTCCTGCACCTAGTGCTAGAAACAACAAGTATAACCATGCTGCTAGGGTAAAACCTAAGCAATGGAATCAGCAGAGGACTTATACAAGACCTTAATAGGGACCTCAGCAGACTCCATATTGCAGGGCTGTTCCTAGCAGACATCAAACTAATTGTGACACTAGTGCTTCTAACAAAAGAAATCACTTTAAACAACATTATATTCCAAAGGCCAGAAAGTATATGTGAATCCTACACAGCCAACTGTTAGACCTTATGGATGTGTAGAATACATGTATGAACCAATGTATGATACCTTTCAAAGAAGACCTTATGGAAATTTGCCAAGGGTCATGCTTGCCACTGACCACTATGGACTCAAACAGTTTTGGGTACCTAAAATGCATTAACTTTGTTTTGTAGGGTGTCTGGTACTTTGACAGTGGATGTTCCAGACATATGACTAAGAATAAGCACAGTTTGTCAAATTTTGTGGCAAAGGATGGTCCAAGAGTGAATTTTGGAAACAAGAACACACCAGGATACACAAGAGGATATGGCACACTTGTGAGAATTGGATTAACAATCAGGAAAGTTGCATTTGTGGAAGGACTGGACTATAACTTGCTAAGCACTGGATAGTTTTGTGACATGGGTTACAAGGTCACTTTTGACAAAAACACATGTATTGTCATTAGTGAAAGAGGTGATCAAGTTGTGTTGGCTGGAAGAAGGCAACAAAACATGTATGTTATGGATTGGTCTACTGCTATTCTAGAAACTTGCCTGATTGTGCATACCAAGTCAGAACACAATTGGTTATGGCATAAGAAGTTGAATCATCTAAATTTTAATGATATCAATCAGTTGGTGAAGAAGAAACTGGTAATTGGTTTACCTGAGATCACATTCAGAAAGGATGCAATATGTGATGCCTGTCAGCAAGGTAAACAGACAAAATCAAGCTTCAAATCGAAGACACAACATTCAACAAGAAGAGTTTTGGAGCTGATGCACACGGATCTGTTTGGACCAGTAACACCAACAAGTGTAATAGGAAAGAAGTACACCTTAGTGGTTGTGGATGATTATTCAAGATACACTTGGGTAGTATTCATGAACCAGAAAAGTGAAACACTTCAAATGATGCCTGAACTTTTGAAGAGATTACAAAATGAGAAAATTTTGACAGTAGTGAAGATCAGATCATACAAGGGTATTGAATTTCTCAACAAGGTTATAAGAGAATATTGTGAACAAAATGGTGTACTACATCAACTTGTTGCTGCTGGTACACCTCAGAAAAATGGGGTTGCAGAAAGAAGAAACAGGACATTAAAAGAGGCAGGAAGGACTATGATTTTTGAAACATTATTGCCTGAAAGATATTGGGCTGAAGTAGTTAACACGGCATGCTATACACAAAATAGGACATCAGTGAACAAGAAGCTGCTGAAGACACCTTATGAGATCTGGAATGGAAGGAAACCTAATATATCCTATTTTCATCCATTTGGAAGAAAATGTTTTATCTTGAAACATAAGGAGCAATTGAAAACATTCCAACCTAAATCAGATGAAGAAATTTTCTTGGGATACTCTTTAGTCAGCAAGGCATTCAGGGTACTGAATAAAAGGACACTGAAACATAAAGAAACAATACATGTTGTATTTGATGAACCTAAGTTCATTGGAATGGAAGATGAAGCCTCAGAACCTGCTGAGAATCAACAAGTCACTAATCCAGAATGTGTTGAAGTTTTGGAAATGTTCAATGACTTAAAGATTTCTGATTCTGCCCCTGCTGAACACCCTGCTGGTAACGCTACTTATGCAACAACTGAAGTAGTTCAAGGATCCGCTGAACCCCCTGTTGAAGAAACAACAGACCCTACTGAAGATGATGTTCCTGAGAATCAATCTAACCAGAATCCACAATGGTTAAGGGATCACCCTGCTGAACAAGTTATTGGCAATATACAACAAGGTGTGAGGACTATAAGACAATTAGAAGCAATGTTTACTTGCTTTCTATCTCAAATGGAACCTAAAGTTGTTGAAAAAGCAATTTCAGATCCATATTGGATAATTGCTATGCAAGAAGAGTTGAATGAATTTGAAAGAAATCAAGTTTGGACACTAGTGGAAAGGCCTATTCATGCAAACATAATTGGAACAAAATGGGTATACAGAAAAAAATTGGATGAATCTGGTACCATTGTGAGGAATAAGGCCAAACTAGTAGCAAAAGGCTATTCTCAAGCAGAATGAATAGATTTTGATGAGACATATGCCCCTGTTGCAAGATTGGAAGCTATAAGATTATTTTTGGCATATGCTGCTTATAAAAACTTCAAGGTATATCAGATGGATGTCAAAAGTGCATTTTTGAATGGAATTCTAGAAGAGGAGGTATATGTTCAGCAACCTCCTGGATTTGAAGTTAAAGATCAAGAAGATAAAGTGTACAGACTCAAAAAAGCACTTTATGGTTTGAAACAAGCACCAAGAGCATGGTATGAGACACTATCTCAATTCTTGGTGGACAATGGTTTTACCAAAGGTACCATTGACAAGACTCTTTTCAGAATCAATGAAGGAAACAGCACCCTGCTGGTACAGATTTATGTGGATGACATAATATTTGGTTCTGAAAATGAATTTCTTTGTGAAAAGTTTGCAAATCTAATGAAAAGTAAATTCCAATTGAGTATGATGGGAGAAATGTACTACTTTTTGGGATTGCAAGTCAAACAGATGAAAGAAGGAATCTTCATTCATCAAACCAAGTATACCAATGAGCTACTGAAGAAATTTGGAATGGAAAATAACACCAAGGTATCAACTCTTTTGAGTACAAACATTAGATTGGAAGAAGACAAAGATTGCAAAGATGTTGATCAGACCTTATACATAAGGATGATAGGCAGTCTAATGTACCTTACTGCCATCAGACCTGATATATCCTTTGTTGTAGATGTTTGTACAAGATTTCAGTCAAAACCTAAAGAAAGTCATTTAGCTGCAGTCAAAAGGATTCTCAAGTATCTAAACGAGACTTTGGGAGTAGAGATATGGTATTCAAAAGATGGAAGCTTCAAAGTTATATCCTACTCAGATTCTGATTATGATGGATGCAAGATTGATAGAAAAAACACCACATGAACCTGTCAGTTAATGGGAAATAGACTGGTTTCATGGTTTAGCAAGAAACAAAATTCTATATTAACTTCTACTGTTGAAGCTGAATATACTGCTGCCGGAAGTTGCTGTGCACAAATACTGTGGTTAAGACAAAAATTAAGGGATTATGGAATTGAAGAGAGAGAAATTCCCAACATGTGTGACAACACAAGTGCAATAGCAATCACAAAAAATCCTGTTTTGCACTCAAGAACCAAGCATATTGATGTGAGACATCACTTTATAAGAGATCATGTTGAAAAGAAAGATGTGGTGGTTCTGTATATCCCTACTGAAGATCAACTTGCTGGTATTTTCACTATACCACTGGATAGTGAAAGATTTGCTAAACTAAGGACTGAACTTGGAATTATAAAAGTTGACTGATACATCTTTGATCAGCAGTGTACTGGAATTCACCAAGGGGATTAGTCTTTGCTATGTTGGGTGAGCTCACTTAGCAGACTAGTCATTGGTATCAACAATTCCATGTACTTATTTATGATTGGACAATTGAGCAAATGAAGTTTCCAAGGAGATTGGTCTTTGTCCTGTTGGGTGAGCTCACTTGACAGATCAGTCATTGGTATTAAACTTCATCTTGTATTATCAATTGAACAAAACAAGGAGGAATAGAAGATCAGCATAGTAAGACTATCAGCAGGCTGCTGGGACATCTTTATCAGCATGCTGCTGGGCCAAGTCTACTGATGACAAGGTTGCTGAAGAATACATTACAGTCAAACTTTACTAAAGTCAAAAAGCAAAATAGCGGGATATTTATCTTATCTTTATAACTACGGTTACATAATCGAATGGTTACAACTCTTTATGGATAAGTAATGGGCCACGTGTCAAGATCTCATTTACTCAAAATTAATCGTGGTTAATGCTACAGTACATGATCTGACAGTTTCAACCACTACTCTCTGTTATATATACAGACCTATACATAGAAGTTACTTTCAAAAATTCAGATTGATTTTCTCTACAAATTTCTTGTGTGAACGCAGATTTGAAAGCTTTCTTCTTCATCTCATTCACTTGTAATGGCAAACAAGGATGATGTTCATATTTGAACCAGTTAGAGTGTAAGAGGTTATGTGACTGACTGTCACTCTACTGAACTGGCCAAAAATATAGCAAGAAGAATCAGACGGATTGCTGGGTTGGAAAATGTTATTAACAGAAGACTAGAGAGAATTTCGTATATCAATGTGTTGGAATTCTGGAAGCATATTGTTATATATGAAGGAAGAGAGGCCTTTACTACAACTGTTAATGGAAGAGAGATTGAAATATCTTCTGACTTACTGAGAGAAGTATTTCACTATAGGCCTGGAAATAATGCACCCACCAATCCAGAGGCGATGAATCTACCAAGGATGCAGTTTGTGGATGCCATAATGACAAATGAGAAAATTGCATCAAATCTGGGCATTAATGTGAAGCACATTGGTTATGAGTATAACGTGTTGAGCAAATTGGTTACCAAGACCATTTTGGGATTCGTTGGGTGTCTAGATACACTATCTGGACCTAAGATAGATTTTCTAAGCATCATTTACAGGAGCGTGAAGTTTGATTGGGCTGGATTCTTTATATACTACATGAAGAAGGTGTTTATTGAAGATAGAAATGGTATAAGGAAGTCCAAGGTCAAGCCCTTAGGTCTACTGATTCAGACTTTGTTGAATCATTTTCAGATACCTGATATATCATCTAGAAAGATTAACAAATCTAGATTCATGCCATAAATTGCTACCCCTATCCCTGGTTTGGATGATGATGACGATGTGGATGATGAGGCCACACAAAGTGATAATGATGGTGGAGATGATGATGTTAGTGGTGAGCAGGTTAAGCAAGTTGTAAAGCCTGCTACACCTAAGAGGGTTACTGAGAAGTGAAAGGCTGCTGACACAAGAAAGATAACAGTAATGTTAAAGCCTAGGAAGACTAGAAAGCAAACAGTAGAGACTGCTGAGTCTACTGAGGGTCCAGCTGAAATTGAGGTTACTGACCCTACTGTAGTTGCTAAGAAAAAGTCTGTTGCTGAAGTTTTGATGGAGCAAGAGAAGGAAGCCA
The DNA here is from genome assembly GCA_024500145.1 of Gentiana dahurica var. dahurica. Lineage (NCBI taxonomy): Eukaryota > Viridiplantae > Streptophyta > Magnoliopsida > Gentianales > Gentianaceae > Gentiana > Gentiana dahurica. The sequence continues at coordinate 78,396,083 of CM044898.1, read as the reverse complement.
ATAGAAAGAGGAAAGCTACTGAAGCTGAAACAGAGCAACTTTCCAAAAGAATGAAAGAGAATGCCAAGAAAAGGAAACATGGCAAAGGAAAACAGTTGAGGATTTTGGAGAATCAAAAGGAAGAAGAAGAAGGAGAGGCTATTGAGGCTGAGCCCTTAACAATTATCAAGCCTACTGAGATAGTAGAGGTTGTTGTTGAGCAACCTACTAGAGAATCAAAGCAGGCTGCTGAACCTGAGCCTACTGAAGAAGTAGAATCCTCACCTGTAAAGCCTGCTGAGCCTATTGAAGTTGCACAAGTTGTTGTTGAGCAACTTGTTGATGAGCCACAGCAATCTACTGAGAATACACCTGCTGTGGAAGTTGAAAAGTTGGTACAAGACCCTGTAAGTTCTGCAACAGTTCATGGGGAAGAGCATTCTGCTGCTAACCCTGCTGATGAGAATGTTAGTCAGGGGGAACCAAGTGTTGTACAGATGGAGGTAGCAGGCACTAATGTACAATTTGAGCAACCTACTGACATAGAAGCATTTGTTGAAGAAACTCTTAACTTGCTCGTTGAGACCTTTGGAGGTCAGCAAGCTAATCAAACTGCTCACAGAAAGCCAACCATGCCATTTGAAAGGAAGGAAAAGAAGAAAAAGGAAGTATATGTTGATCCTAAAATCTTATTGGTTGCAAACCACTTTCAATGGAAATTTGGGTTCTATAAGAGACAAAAGCCAGCTGCAGAACCAATGAAAGATTTTGAGGAATGGGCTTTTGAGAAGTTGGGAGTGGAAAATTTATTGGATCTTGTAAATACCTCTTTGCTAGAAGCTAGATCGGTTGATCTCTTTGATCAAAAAATGCAGGAAGAGGGTATCATATTCAGAGATCCTAGAGATGAATCAGACAGTGATGACTCTTCATCATCTGATTCTGGTGATGATCATCCCTCTGGTCCAGGAGGAGTTAGTGGGACTACAATAATTATTGATCCAAGAGTAGAGCAGGCCACTGATGCTGAACAGTCTACTGAGAGGCAAGAAGATGAACAGATGGATGAGGATCTGGAGGATCTCACCATAGTTGGTCTGGAGGCCCTGATAAATGAAAGGATAAATCTTGGAGGCAACAGACTGGTTTGTGCATTAGATACTTCATTTGTTGTGGAAGCTACTGAGCAATCTGATGATCAACAGAATGAAGATTTGGATGATGAAAGGATCACTGATCATAGTGAGCCTGATGTCAATTCTGAGGATTCAATTCAATATCAAGACTGGATTGACACTCAGGACACTTTATTCAGGACTGCCAATAGTCTAAGAAGGATTGCTAATGCTGAAAAGGGTTTCAAGAAGAAAATAGGGCTGAATTCCCTGCAATCCTTGTACAAAAGGTGCTAATCACCGAGGAACAGACAGTGATTGCATAGAGATTGGACATGGTGATGGGGTTTGAAGGATAACCATTGTTGATTGAGGAGGTACAGGTTGCTGAGGATCAGACAGCACCTGAACAAATGTTAGAACCGGTAGTACAGGCTACTGAGGTACAAACAACACCTGAACAAAGGTTGGAACAGGAGGTACAGGTTTCTGAGGTACAAACAGCACCTGGACATAGGTTGGAACTATCTATGGGTTTGGAGGAAACCCCTGCTGTTGTTGGAGAATAGGCTGCTATAGTAGAGCCTACTGGAGGAAAGGTCACTGAGGGTAAGGATAGTCAGCAGACTACTGTTGTTGATGAAGATGAACAACTGCTAGACTATGACTGCAGTGATGAAGAGTTTCAAGTGCCTGAGGAAGAACCTATTGATGATGAATCTCAAAAGGCATTTGTACCAGTTTTTGAAGAGCCTGCTCTTGATCCTATTCTGGAGTAGTTTCAAGGACCTAACCCTGCTAGAAGGGATATGAGTTTTGCCATGGTTGTCAGCAGACAGAGGGCACAATACAATGTAGAAGAGCCTGCTGATGAGGCTGCTGGACATATGGCTGGAGGTATGGCTGGTGGAGTTCCAGCTGAGGTTTTGGATGAGTTGAGGACTGTCGGAACTGACATAACAAGATTAAGAACTCAACTTGACAGGCAAGAGCAAAGGTTTGAAGACTTGATAAATTTAGTGGAGAATAGAGGAAGAACTACTGAAACTGTTGCTTCCAATATTACTTCAACTAAGTATGCTCTTGCTGACCTTGCTCTGGATGTAAAGGGGATCAGACAAGGAAATACAATGAAAGAACAGTTTCTGAAAGATCAACTTGAAGCCATCCACCAGAAACATGATAGACTTGCTGAGGCACCCAAGCCTGATGTGCCTGAGCCTGCTGGAACACTTCAACCTACTAGATTGGATCCTAAATTTACTGAGAAGATCAATCTACTGGAGCAAACTATGCAAGAACGGATTACTGTAGTTTATACAAGAACTGAAATTATAGAAGGACAACTGAGTAATCTAGTAATCACACAGGAAAGTGTTCATGGCCTGCTGTCCCGTTTTGTTGATGATGTCAATAAGGGGGAAGAGAGCCAAATAGCAGTAGCAAAAGAGGCTGCCAAAATTTTTGCAATGAAAAGATGGAAGGATGACACCAATGCTTTTAGAGAACCTGCACGTGGCAGACTTCCACTCACTGATGATCTTCTCAGAGAATATAAGAAGGTCTAGAATAGCAAAAGAAGACCTTACCATGACAAGGGTTTCCACGAAGGACTTAACTCTTTTCTGGGACTCAAGTTTTGGGAAGCAAGGGCTAAAGCTATGAGAGCTGCTCATAGAGGTGGAAGAGGTGGTAGAGGTGGAAGGAGTTTACCTACCACCAATGCAAAGGAATCACTGAATGAATTTAAGGAAGTTTACATGCGTTTAGGCTTTAGAGTACACCAGATCAATCTCACTCTACCTGAAGCATGGAAGTGGTGGAATGAAGTGAATCCTCACATTGATTTCTCTCTTATTGAAAATGAATGGATGAGAGAAATGATTAGAGAGATAAGAGCTTATCAAGAGCAAGTAGAGAAAGCAAGGGAAGAAAGAGAAAGAAGACACTAGATGAGCATAGTTTATCTGCTTTATACTTTTGCTGATTCTAGACCGTAATACTTTTGAACAAATGATTATAATGGGAGATGACTAAGTATGTTATGTTCTTGTTTATAATCTTTTTGCTTTGCTGTAAGGAGGGTATTGGCATCATCACCAAAAGGGGGAAATTTTTGGACTTATTTTTAAGTTTTAGTGATGAGTGCCGGACTAGCTGTTACAGAGCAAAGGCAAAAAGATGTCTAGATTAAATGTATAGGTTTATTAGAGTTTGATCTTGTATAGGTTTGATCAATCAAGTACTGTAAATGGTCAGCTGACTTATTTCAGCAGACCTGTCAGAAGGGTACCTAGGTCAGTAGACTAGTCAGGAACTTGCTGAATACTGAAGGCTGAGAGTTCAAACTCAATTATTGATGGCTAAGGGATCAAACTTAGTATTTAAAGACAAGGTTATGGAATCAAAATTTAGGGAAGTCTGTGATGACCTAAACTGATTACATACACCTTGTGTACAAGGTCTAAGTTCCACAAGTTAAGTGGTGATTGGAACTTGGTTATGATTAAATGGTGTAATCTAACTTCATAAATAAAAGTTATATAAAAGAAGTCAGCTGCATTGTTTCATAAACACAACAAGATATGGATCAGCTGACTGATATGTATTTCAGCAGACTTATGGTCACAGGAACCTGCTGATACATATACTTCGAATTATTCAAAGGCTACATTGGAAGATTACAAAGAAAGGGACAGCTAACAACCTCTGATTTATCAAACAAATCAATGGTTAAGATTAAATGGACGTTGGGATGAATCACACCTTTATCCAATAGACACAAGTCAAAGGGTGGACAGACTGTATACTGTCAAAAAGAGAATCTGACAGTGTCAGTCCTAGCAAAAGTCAGAAAAAGCAAGTCAAATGGGACAAAACTGAAACGGCTATGTTTGAATTTCAAACATAAGTCACAAGGATTCCTACCTATAAATAGAGGACTCCTAACTTAGATTCAAGTGATGAACATTGATGAAAATTAAGGATCCATCTTGAGCTATCAGAATTAAATCGATCAAACACCCTGCTAACCCTACTGAGCATAAAGCTACTGATCTAGTACAATTCTTCAAGTGTAATCTGCATTCAAGCTACATCAAGTTTACACACTTGAAGACCTCAAGCTGCTGATCGTATCATCCTGATCAAGCTGCAGAAAGTTGAATCACTTACTTGATTCAATCTTTTCTTTTACAATGAATCTACTGAAGGCAGTGAAGCATCCTTTGGGTGTCAAGGACTGTTGTTTGTGGTGGAGCTGGTGAAGACGCATTCCTACCCTTCAAGGACCAGTGGAAGACTTTGGAGTAGGAATCCTACATGTTCCAAGTGTTCAGTTTGTGAAGCCATAGTTATTGGTGAAAGACAAGCAACTTAGGGATTTTTGTAACAGCTACCTCAAGAATCTTTTGTGAATTACCTCCAACATCACAGGAGAAGAGTGGACTGACAGGATTACACCACCTGAAACCACTATAAAATCTGCCTACTTACTTTTTGCATATATATTCTGCACTTAGGATATTTAAGTGTTAAGTTTATTCTCCCCCCTCTAAACTTAACCAAAGCCTTTTCAAGGGACCAAAAATTGGTATCAGAGCAAGGTTTCTGTTCTAAAGTCATCCTACTTGTTGTGCTTGTGAAAATACTTTGAAAACTTTTTCAAGTTTCTGATTTTCAAAGCTTTGCATCATGGAAAACAACCAGTATGTTATTAACAAACGGTATTGATAATGCTAGTAGTAATTACTCCCCCATGCTATGTAGATTGACGACGAGACAAAATAAGACATTTAAGATTAATTATTCTGACTACAGGAGTCATCCCCTAAAATAGATCTAGCTTTGGGTAGGCCATCTGGATCATCATGTCTCCATTACATGACTTCACATTTTTAGTCTCCGTCTCATAAAATTTCTGACATAATTACAAAGCTAGGGATGCCGGTATATACCGTAACCTCATCTAAGAAACATTCCTATGGTTAGGCGTACTTCTTAGACACTGATTGAATCTATGTCTTAAGTAACAATCACTTTTTGAGTCTCATGTTAAATTACGTTGACAAATAAATAAGTTGATCAGGTTTAATTACTCGTTTTAATTACAAAGCAGAGAACTTGACGTAGTCAAAGCCGTTCACAGAAAAATCAAGAACATCACAGATCTCGCTCCCAGCGAGACATAGGCTTGCTGCCAGCGTGCTCAGATCTGAACCACATTTGCTCATAAAACGTGTTTTACGTCTCAGATCTACATAAACATGGGTTCGTTAATTAACTACATCACGAAATCAATACACACAATGACTACTCCATAACGAAATAAATTAGATCTCTGAATAAAGATTTCATAACTGAGCAGACATTAACCTCAAAGACGAATGTGATTCCCACTCCTCGATACGATCTCTTACCAGCAATTCAAACGACTCCGTAATGAAAGAACATAGAATAAAGAAAACTTGTATTGAAACTAGAACCAATGTTGTGGAATTGTATTTTTCTAAGTTGTAGTTAATAAAATTCGTGGCTGCTCCTTTATATAGAGACTTAGGTCGACTTAAAGATATGTTTGAAAACCCTAAAATTCATAGAGATAACTCCCAGCCGATCCTTGAGATTTTGCCAGCGAACCCCCAGCGAACCCCCAGCGAGTCAGTCTGCCTCTGATTGGCTTGCTGGCTTGTCTTGTTCCTTACTCCACTTTTCGTGCCACTTCGGTATTTATCTTTAATGAAGTCCGATTCTGCCTTGATTTCTCTTGAGATTTACTTCCTCCGTTAGTAGATATCCTCCGATTCATCGCAATCTATAAAATCAATATTTATCGCACAATAAATCACATTTAAATAATAAAAACAGATAAATACTAAATTATATCTTATAAATCACATAAAATTAAATAATCAATAGAAACAAGTGATTTAATATAAAATATATATTATTAATCTCGATTTAGGCATAACATTGATGACTTTTACGAGTATAATTTTACTGTCATCATACATATACCTTGTGTACAAGGTCTAAGTTCTATATGTTATGTGGAGATTGGAACTTAGTTATGTTCAAAATGGTGTACTCTAACTTCACAATAAAAATTTAGATGAAAGGCAGTCAACTGAAGTTTTATTTAAACACAACAGACTTAAACCAGCTGACAGATATGAACATCAACAGACTGATATACCCCAGGCATCTGCTGAAAGTAATTCTCGATTTAATCAAATATTACATTGGAAGATTAAATGGATAAGGATGGATTACAAGCCTTGATTTTGTCAACAAATCAGTGGTTAAGATAAAAGGAACATTGGAATGATTCAGAGGTTTATCCAATGGACATAAGTCAAAGGGTGGATAGTCTGGAAACTGACAAAAAGCTGATTGACAGTGTCAGTACAATGAACAAAGACGAAAAGCAAGTCAAGATGGAGACAAGTCTGAAATGGTTACATTTGAAACTCAAACACAAGTCAAAGGATTCACACCTATAAATTGGAGACTTCTGATTCAGTGAAGATGATGAACAACATAACAATTCATACGAAGCTATCATGTTCTTAATAAAGAAAACCACCCTGTTGGCAAATACTGAGCTTAAATTTACTGATCAAGAAATTTCTTCAAGTGTAACCTGCTATCAAGTTACATCAAGTATACACACTTGAAGACCATAAGATGCTGATCATTTCATCCTGATCAAGTTGTTGAAAGCTGAATCACTTACTTGATTCAACCCTTCTTTTACAAGAAGTTTGCTGAAGACAAAGAAGCATCTTTTGGGTGTCAAGAACTGTTTTTTGTGGTGGAGCTGGTGAAGAGGCAATCCTACCCTTCAAGGACCAGTGGAATACTTTGGAGCAGCAATCCAACCTATTTCAAGTGTTCAGTTTGTGAAGCCATAGTCATTGGTGAAGGACAAACAACTTAGGGATTTTTGTAACATCAACCTCAAGAATCTCTAGTGAATTTCCTCCAACATCGCTAGAGAAGAGTGGACTGGCAGGATTACACCACCTGGAACCACTATAAATTTTGCCTAATTTACTTTCTGCATTTACTTTTTGCAATCAGTATACTTATACATCAACCTACTGAAACTAGCAACTGAATCACACACTTACACTACTGAGTATCCAGTACTTAGTATCATCTTTTCAACAACAAGTAATAAGGCTTAATTTAAATAAATTCCGCTGTAACAAATTCAGTACCTTTAATAGTCAGCAGACTACTGACCTTACTGAGTTTGTCAACTCCAAAAAGTTTTAAGTGTTAAGTTTATTCACCCCCCTCTAAACTTAACCAAAGCCTTTTCAAGGGACCAACAATTGATATCGGAGCAGTGCTTCTGTTCTGATGTAATCCTACTTGTTGTGCTTGTGAAAATTCTTTGAAAACATTTTCAAGTTTCTAATTTTCAAAGCTTTGCATCATTGATAACGACCAGTATACTAGGACTATGTTGATGGGCTCTCTAGATCGTTTTGATGAGTATAAATGTCGTATGCAGGCTTTTCTAGCTGCAACACATGATGAGAAGATGGACGTTCTAATTGATGGACCACTGGAAATCACTAAAGCTATAACTGTGGATGGTCAAACTCAGATTGTTCGAAATCCAAAAAGGGAGTGGGGTGCTGAAGAGATAAAAAGATCAAACCTCAACAACATTTCTATTGATAACATCTACAGAACCTTGGATAGCAATATGTACATGAAAGTGAAGGATTGCAAGACTGCAAAGAATCTTTGGGAAAATTTACAACTAATCTGTGAATGCCCTGATGCTATGACAAAAAATAAAGTCCGTGTAGCAAAAAGAAAGTTCCAAGATTTCAAAATGATATCAAATAAAACCATTGAACAAATGGAGTCAAGGTTCAATGATATCATGGATGAACTCACCCTGCTGAATGTAGTATATACAAAGGAATAGATCATTACAAGAATCTTAGTAGCCCTACCTGCAGAGGTAGTTTGGGAAATGAAGGTTACTGCCATAGAAGAGTCTAGGAGACTACATGAAGAAGACACCTTCAAACTATTTTCAGATCTCAAGGCCTACGAATTCAGTAAGAAACTTGTTCCTGATACTGAAAATGAAGAACCAAATACTACTGCATTGGCTGCTACAAACAAAGAAGAATCATCAGGTGTTCAAGATGATATACTGGATGAAATGCAAGAGCAAATAGCCCTACTGAGCAAGAAGATCAGAATGATAAAATCAGGAAGGGGTTCTCCAAGAAATTTCACCAAGAAACCAAGTGAAAAGAAGAAGGAAGAATCCATGAAAGATGATGACAACTTGTGCTTTCATTGCAAGAAACCAGGACACTTTAAACCTGACTGTCCTTATCTGAAATAGAAGAAGGAACCTAATTATCTGTGCATCAACTACAAGAAACCTAGACATTTCAGACATGATTGTCCATACCTACTGAAGAACAAGAGTCAGCAAAAAAGATCTGGCAAGAAAGCCTTGGTTGCTGATGATGAATCAGGATATGAAGTTGAATCAGAAATAGGAAATGAATCTGATGATACTGCACTTAGTGAACACGTGGAAGATTATGATTTAATGGCCAATATGGATGAAACTGATGAGGTATACAATAATGTATCTATAAACACTCCTGCTGAAAGTGATTGTGAATCAACTTTTGGTTCAAATCCTAAAATTTCTGTCAATGAAAAAACTTTGGATGCCATCCTTAATCAAATGAGGAAAATACAATCTGGTTATGAGATTGTGAAGGCTGAAAAAGAGGCACTTCAAGCAGAAATTCAAAGGTTAAATGCTGAATTAAGAATTCTCAAAGGTAAGGAAAAAGATTATGAACTGACTCAACATAAGTCTACTGTACATTCAGTCGCTGCTGAATCTGCTGCATAATCTTGTTCTACCACTGCATTCAAATCTGGAAAGCCTTATGCTGATAGAATAGGCCTTGGATTTGAAACTCAACAACGTACTAAGGGTGGATCCAGTAAGGCTGCTGAACCTAGTACCAGAATTGGTCCTAATTTTGTGTCTGCACAAGATCCAACTCCCAATAAGCTTGTTGAGGCAGTAAAGCCTACTGAGAAGACTTCAAAGAAGCAAATTGTTAGGAACATTTTGTTATGTTTTGATGATGGCCATACTAGCTGTTATAGCAAGCCTGAAATAAGTTAGAATTCTCTGTATAAGTCTTTACTTAGGGTCTGGCAAGTTGTATAAGTTAAGTCAGACAAGTACTGTACTAGTTGGTAGGACGGAAAAGCAAAAACAGATATTCGGAAAAGTAAAGCCAGCCAAGCACCAGCAGAGAAGATATGAAGACATTATGGTCTGACTTATAACCAAGGAAGTCTGTGATGACCTTGGATAAGACTAAGTTATGTTTTAAGTGATGAAACTCAATATTCAAATATGGTGTACACTGGTCTCACCCAAATCAAGGATCAGTGAAGTACAAAGACTCTTCAATAACTAGAACAAAGAAGAAAATAGTGAATCGGCTGAGTACACTGACTATCGGCAAAGAGAAATCAAAACAGCGAAGAAAGAACTAACGGCTAAGTCAGAAGGCTCACTCGACCGTTCTACAAACGGTGAAGAGACACTTACAAGATCAGATTTAATATACGTTGAAGATTCAGCAGATCATGCATTAAATGCACAATCATTAAAGGATCAATCAAGGACGGATTTTCTGCTATACGTTTGAAGAAAGAATCCGATCACTGAAATCAAGGAGAATACAATTAAGGGGGAATCAAGAATGAAATCAAGGATTATTCCGTCATTAATATAACCAACGGACGGAAATTCAAAAACCAAGGTTATTCAAGGCTATAAATAGAAGGCATTGACAGAAAAAGAAAACAATGATTCAAAAAAAAGAAAGAAAGTAGAAACTCTGTCAATTTGAAAAGCCTTCTCTCTGAACTTACAAAGATATATCCAGTGATCAACTCAAGTATCAGAACAACAAAGTCATATTCGGAACTGAGATTGATCAAGCAAGTGTGTGAATCACATTCACATCAAACTGAAGCAACTGAATCAGAGGCAATCTGAGAAGGAGTTGAATCTGTGATAGCTGTTGAAAGATTTTGATCTCAAGGAGTAGCAAAAGGAAGACTGAATCACTGAAGCTGTTACAGTCAAGGAGTGATAGTCTTGTAGATTGTGAAGCTTAGGAAGCCAAGGACAATCATACTATTGTATCTGTGAAAACAATAGTGAATTCCTCCAATCATCACAGGAGAAGAGTGGATTAAGGGATTACACCACCCTGAACCACTATAAGCCTTGTGTAAATTTAATTTCTGCAATTTACTTTATAGCATTTATTTATTTAGCCTACATCATAACTTATATCTGTGACTGTCTACACTGATTTGAAAACAACGTAGTAAGAAGGGACTTATCCGCTGCCCAAAAGCTTTTAAATAAGAGAAAAGTTTTTGAAACTCAACTATAGTCATTCACCCCCCCCTCTGACTATAGTTTCACCCTTCTCTGGGACCAACAATTGGTAGCAGAGCAGTGTTCCTAGTATCAGAACCTGTTCAGATCTAATTTCTGGTAACAAGGAGATCACATATTTTCAAAGTAGTTTTCAAATCTGATGGATTCCTCAAACTTCTTGTCAAAAGTACCTGTTTTTAATGTTAATAATTTTGATGAATATAAAATAAGAATGCTATCTCATCTTGCAGCAACTCATGAAGAAATGCTGGATGTAATTAATGATGGACCAATCACAATCACTACTGTGGTAGGCACAGGAGCAGACCAAGGAAAGGAAATTGACAAACCTAAAAAGGATTGGACCAAGGATGACAGGAGAAGAGCAAATCTGGACTATGTTGCAAAAGACATGATCTTGAAGACCCTAGACAGCAACATGTTCATGAGAATTAAAGACTGCAAAACAGCAAAGGAGATGTGGGACAAGCTATCATTGATAAATGAAGGATCTGAAGCAGTTAAAGAAAACAAATTATCTGTTGCAAAACAGAAATTTGAGAACTTTAAAATGAAGATTGGTGAATCCATTGATCAAATGGACAACAGATTCTCAAGCATCATCAGTGAATTACAACAGCTTGGACACATATATCCCCAGAAAGAAGTATGCTTGAAGATCTTGAGAGGACTACCTGAAAGATGGAAGATCATAATATCAGTAATCAGAGGAACAAAAAATCTTGCAAGCACTGACACTCTGACACTGATGCCCCAATTAAAAGCTCATGAATTCGAATTAAACGGCGAAGATGGTGCTCCGGCAGAGACACACAAAATTACCGCATTAGCTGCACCCCAGCAAAGTAACTTTGCCGAATGCATCAACAAAGAGACACAAGAACTAAAAGAACAGGTAGCTTTATTAGTTAAACGTTTTGACAGGTTTAAAAAGAAGCCATTCAAAGGAAATTCAACATCAAACAAAAAGTCAAGATCAAACAGAGACATGAAGAAGAAAGATGATGAATACAGATGTTTCAACTGCAATAAGAGAGGTCACTTCAAGGCTGATTGTCCTGAAGAAAATGACAAAGATGATGAAAAGAAGAAATACAGAGCATCTGAAAAGAGAAAGAGCAAGAAGGCACTTAAGGCATAATCCAGCAGTGAAAAGCATGAAGAATCATCTGATAATGACTCAGATGATAGTGATGAAGAAGACAGCTTAGAAAATGAGAAGGCATGCCTATGCCTCATGACCAAAGAATTGGATGAAGATAAAAGTGATAGCTCAGACACTGAGGAAATAAGCCTATGTTTAATGGCTAAAGAATCAGATAAAACTTAGGTAACATCTAGTTCCTGTTCTTCATCTAATGCATCCACATCTAACACTGCACAATCCTCTAGTCTCCCATTAGATACAGCTGACCTAGTCCAAAATCTCATGACTAAATTTGATGAAATTGAAAAGAATCATGAAATTCTGGAAAAGGAATGCAAGTATCTAAGAAAAGAGAATAAAAGGTTAAACAAAGAATTGGATGAAGCAAAGGCTGAATTAAATAGTAAGGAGACCCACTTAGATGATCAACAAAAAGCAGATGATCATACATCTGTTACTAAAAGATCAGTTAAGAAAATCTCCTCACCAGTGAAGGTATCCACTGCACCACTAAAAGCACCAGCTTACAAACCCCCAAAAAGGTTTGGATCCAGATCTGGTCTTGGCTACAACAGTCAGGATGAAAGTAGGAATAATGGTAAACATCATTCTAAATTCAAGACCACTAGAGGACCGAAATTTAGAAAGGGACAGACCATGGTTCCAACAGATCATCCTGTTCCGGTGAAGTCAAAACCCAGTGTAGTGAAACAGCAAACTAAATCCTCATTCCAGTCAATCAAGAACTACAGCCATCTGAAAGGAAAAGGCAGACTCTATCATTCAGAGGATGATTGGAATGTTGTACCTCCAAAATACAAAAGGAAACCATTCCAAAAAATGCATCATGTGTTTAAGAAAAATCAATATGTTCCTAGACACATGAATCAAGAAAGGTTTCAGAATATGAAGTGAAGAAGGATGTAAATGCATATCGGAAAGTGAAGAAGGATGTAAATGCACCAAAAGGTGGAGAAAAGTATCAGAATATCTTCAGTAAAAATACTAGAAGCTATTCTGCCATGCCTTACACATATGAAGTTGATAACTTCAATTATCCAAAAAGAAGACCTTTTGGATACACCCTTGGTATGGGAGGCATGATTGCTAACAGGTATGGACCCAAACAGTGTTGGGTACTTAAATTTAATTAATCTGTTTTGTAGGATGTCTGGTACATAGACAGTGGATGTTCCAGACACATGACAGGAAACAAGAAATGGCTCACTGATTTCAAAGCTTTTGATGGACCCAAAGTCACATTTGGAGGAAAAGAAAACCCTGGCAAGATTAAAGGGGAAGGTACAATACTCAAGAACAATCTAAAGATTCAAAATGTGGCATATGTCAAGGGACTTAACTTCAATCTGATGAGCATCAGTCAATTCTGTGACAAAGGCTACAATGTGCACTTCAACAAAGAAGGATGCAAAGTGATTCACAGTCAAACCAACACAGTAGTTCTTGCAAGTAGAAGACAAGACAACATGTATGTAGTGGACTGGAGAACAACCAAGGCAGAAACATGCCTACTTGTCAAGAATAAACAATCAACAAGCTGGATTTGGCACAGAAGATTAAATCACCTGAATTTCAAGACCATCAACGAACTATCAAGGAGCAAGTTAGTTGAAGGCCTGCCAGAAATCACATTCAAGAAAGAGAGTCTATGCGATGCTTGTCAAAAAGGAAAACAAATAAAAAGCTCATTCATGTCAAAGCCTCATCAATCTACAACAAGAGTTCTACATCTATTGCACATGGACCTGTTTGGACCAGTCACACCAGTAAGTGTGAGTGGTAAGAAATACACTCTTGTAGTGGTGGATGACTTCTCAAAGTACACCTGGACCATTTTCATGAACAAGAAGAAAGAAACACTCAAGAAGCTGCCAGATTTGCTGAGAAGACTCCAAAATGAAAAAGGCTAAAGATTATCAAGATCAGATCAGATAGAGGCACTGAATTTCTAAATGAAATTATCAGAACCTATTGTGAAGAAAATGGAGTGTTACATCAACTATCTGCAGCAGGAACTCCACAACAAAATGGTGTAGCAGAAAGAAGAAACAGAACCATCAAGGAAGCAGTCAGGACAATGATAGCAGAAGCATGCTTACCAAAGAGATTTTGGGCTGAAGCAGCAAACACAGCATGCCATACACAAAACAGATCAATCATCAACAAACATCATGAAAAGACTCCATATGAAATATGGAATGGTAGAACACCCAATATCTCATATTCTCATATGTTTGGATCAAAATGTTTTGTCTTAAACAGGAACCAGCTGCATACCTTTGATGAGAAGGCTGATGAAGCAATCTTCATGGGATACTCAGACACCAGCAAAGCATTCAGAGTACTCAATAAAAGAACTTTGGTGATTGAAGAATCAATACATGTGGTTTTTGATGAGCCAAATACAAATGGTGAAGATCTTCAAGATCAAGAAGAGAAAGCACCACAGAGAGAAATCTATACAAATGCAACCATACCAACTACAATCCTGAATCATCATTTTAAAGATCAAAAGGAGCCACATATCAATACAACAGATGAAGCACCTGAAGTTGAAGTTCATGCTTAGCATGAAGGTATGGAAGCACCAAGTGAAGATCAACTTCAACCAGATTTAAATTGGCTAAGAGACCATCCTGATGATCAATTCATTGGAGATATTCACACAGGAGTCAGAACCAGAAGACAACTGGAGCACATGCTAACCTGCTTTCTATCACAAGTGGAACCCAAGACCATAGATGATGCAATCCAAAATGCAGATTGGATTACAGCCATGCAAGAAGAACTAAATGAATTTGAAAGAAATGAAGTCTGGGAACTTGTTGACAGACCTGAATGGCCAACATCATTGGTGCAAAATGGGTATTCAGGAACAAGATGGATGAGCAAGGAACTGTTGTCAGAAACAAAGCTAGTGTTGGATCGTAGAGTGCGCAATATATATCCTAGAGGGGGGGTGAATAGGATATTAACGGCTTTTTAAATTTTAATTAGCCTTTTTGGAGTTTAATCGATTAACCTAATGTGAATAATAAACTAGGCGGAAGATCTAGCTAATATCACGTGTATAGGTTAATTTTCTTGTGAGCGGACAGATTCAGAATCTGTTTAACGTGTTGATCAACTTAATCAGTTTAGCATACCAAGTTTAGTGTGTTTCTAATTTAGTTTCAGCAAGCACTATTTCAGATTTTATCTTTAATAAAATATAAGTGTTTCAGTCAATCACACAGATTACTATGCTATTACAACACTTTTGAAAATAAAATAGGGTTACAGAATAATACGGTATTCTGACTTGCTTGACTTTAGATCACACTGTAGTGATTGAATCTAAACCACGGTAGTGACACAGTCACTAAGATTCAATCACAGTTCTGTTTCTAAAGCTCAAACACAACAGAATAATACAACAGCCTCAGTACCTTAACAAACTAAGTCATATTCTCAAAAGAAACGGTTTTGAAAACTCAGCACTTAGAAAGCTTAAGGTAAACGCGTGAACTTACTGATGATGAGTCAAGGACTCAAGTGTGAGAGGAACGGTGCAGTGATACAAGAAGAAGAACCTTAGATGCAATCCAAGTCCTATCCTAGCTCAAAGCAATCCCACACTTTCTTTTACTCTAATACTCGGTTTGAGAGTACTTAGAATAACAGCAAACTTTCCCAGGTTACAAGGCACAATTTTTAGTAAGAGAGAAATGTTTGATCAGCTTAGTTGCCTGATCAATTTGATATCACTGAGAATTTATAGGCTAATAAAAGAAAGAATACTTAGCCCCTTTTTTTTGAAAAACATGAAATGCAATAAATGCAGTGAATTGAAAGGTCTGCCATTAAGTTGAAAGTAGGTATAGTTGCTGTATACGAAAATGACTATTGAGAATATTGAGGGAAAACGTTTCAGATGCATTATTGAAACAACACACATAATAAATGCACAATATTGGGAACACAGACAGTTTTCTTGACTAATATGTTCAGGACTTCGTTTCAAGAGATACAGCAACAAACTTTTTATTTTACTTACTATAAATATATATATATAGAGATGAAAGACAGTTTATAACAGCTATATATATACAGATACTAAAAGTTATAAGGATGAGTTTGTAAAATAAGTATGAATTCGTAAATTCTCAGTGTGGCAGTGAGGAGAGTGTACGTGTGTTATGAATATAGATGTAAGTTCATACCACACCAAATCCGGAGGCACAGGCAACCCGAAACATGCTTCATCTCGGCTATATTCTGAATTCATAGCAGATGAGCATGGAGTATATCATTTCATAAGATCAATACTCTAGATTTGATTCATAAATCACAAGATTTCATCAAATATTTAACCAAATGGGACATGCAAGTGATGCAGAAACTTAATGAATCATTAATCAGGATTTTGACAAAAACAAAGTCATAGCACATAACCTGATTTCATCAATCTAATGACCTAGAACAATTAATCAAAGCATAAACTTACTGATCCATTTAGTTTGACTAAAAGGTGTATATACGCAGGTTTTCATAATACACAAATTTATCCATTTGACACAATTTTAACAAGAGTATAACACAGAATTATTTACCAACATAAATCAGACCCAGAAATATCAATCTAAAAGCTTTAACACAAAATAGTGACAATCAAATCCTAATGCAAACATAGATGACTCATTAATCAGAGCTGGATAACCAGAAGAAGTCTGATTTCGTCATAACACCTTAATTAAATGCCTCATCTTTGATTACACACTCAAATCGGCATTATACTCATACAGACCTATCAATAGATGTATAGAAAATTCGATTCCATCAAGCTGTAAATAATGACTCAAAATTCAAAAGTGCATCTGACATCAATCGTACTAGGATCATCAATCAAAACATGATTTCACCATATATAGACTCGTAATGCTGTAGAAAATCAGGAAGAAAGGATTCGGCCATAATACCAGAGCATTTATTCAAATTCGTGAACCATTTTCAAGAGTAGAAAGAACCGAGCAATCTTTTTATCAGAGAAACATTAAATAGATGGATTAAACATTAAACTGTTCTTAGCTTCTTCTTGTTCAAGACATTCAGTCTTCAAAGAATGAATCTTTGACGATTTACAGACTTAAGGAAGAACTAGTGAATTTCTCAGTTGATTAAATGATTTGATTCAAGGTTATGGATTATTTTGTGTATGGACAGCAAGATCGGTGTATTGATTCAAGGATTTGGACATTTGGTTGAATAGTTAAAGAAAGGAAATTTGGACATAAAAGCTTCAGACAAGAGGAGAAAATGAGATAGAAGAAAGAGGAGGGCGGCTGACATTTTTTTTGTCTGAATTAGTTTTTAGGTTTAGCTTAGGTTTTATATAGATAGGTTATTATTTTTATTTGGGTTGAGGGCTGAGAACGTGTAGGAAAATGGGGTTTGGGTAAATGGGCAGGTATTGGATTATTAGGATGAATAAATAATGTCTTATGGGCTTATAGAGGTGCCAGCTGAAAATTTGTTATTTAGAAGATGCTGAGCCCAATAGCCATTTAAATGTAGTGTTACACCATATCATATAGAATGTGATGATAAAATATATATATCATACACATATGCATTTTAATCATTTATGGTGTGTAATTCATGGTACCTGCAAAAAAAATTTAAAAATGCCGTTGTATGTCATACGACTTCTTGGCAGGGTTAGTCATAGATAATAAATATGGCACAGAAATTTAGGTACTGTAAAATTAATCAAACCACGTACGGATTATTGTGGGCACAACAATATCCCAACAATTCTCCCCCTTTTGATTAATTTTACAAAATACCTACGCTCCCCCTAAATTGCAGCTCCCCCTACATATATACTTCTCTCCCCCTTATTTTGAAAAAGGAATCAAAACAAGGGTCTAAAGAGGAACCATACATAGGTCACTACGCAGCTTTTCGAACAAAGCCTAGGGTAGAGGCTTCGTGAAAATGTCAGCGACTTGCTGTGCAGTAGGCACAAACTCTATAGATATCGTACCATTGGTCACATGGTCTCGTATAAAGTGATAACGGATATCTATGTGTTTGGCACGAGAGTGCAATACTGGATTGCGGGACAAGTCTATGGCACTAGTGCTATCACTATAGACTGTCACGCAAGGTATAGTAAGGCCGAAATCAGCAAGCTGCTGTTTGATCCATAAAAGCTGGGCACAACAATTACTTAAAGCAACATACTCGGCCTCAGTGGTGCTCAAAGCAACGCTAGGCTGCTTCTTGGAGAACCACGAGACGAGTCTATTGCCTAAGAACTGGCACGTGCCACTAGTGCTTTTGCGTTCCACACGGCAACCTCCATAGTCGGCATCACTATATGCGAGTAGTGTGAAAGGTGTAGATGTGGCATAAAAAAGACTCAAAGTGGGGGTGTGCCGAAGATAGCGAAAAATTTGTTTGACTGCTCCAAAGTGTGACATCTTAGGGTTTGCTTGGAATCGTGCACATAGACAAACGGCAAACATAATATCGGGTCGGGAAGCAGTCAAGTAAAGTAAGGAGCCTATCATGGATCTATAAAGGTGTTGGTCAAATGGTTGGCCATCTTCATCCGTAGTCAGCCTGACAGATGAGGTCATAGGCGTGCTTGCAGGCTTAAGTGTGTCAAACTTGAATTTAGTGAGCATGTCTTTAATGTATTTGGTTTGACTAACATGTGTTCCTGAGGGAGTTTGTTTGATTTGTAGACCAAGGAAGAAAGTGAGCTCTCCCATGGCCGACATCTCAAAGTTAGACTTCATTAAAGTTTCAAACTCAGTGCATAGCTCGGGATTGGTGGAGCCAAAGATGATATCATCTACATACACCTGAGCAATCAGGATATCTGAACCAGATTTCTTAATGAATAGAGTATTATCTACTCTACCCCTAGAGAAACCATGTTCCAGCAACATAGATGATAGCCGGTCGTACCAGGCTCGGGGGGCTTGTTTTAAGCCATAAAGTGCCTTTTTGAGACGGTAGACATAATCTTGGTGAAGTGTATCCTCAAAACCCGGAGGTTGGCGAACATACACTTCCTCCTTGATAAAACCGTTCAAAAACGCACTCTTAACGTCCATCTGGAATAGCTTTAGGTCAAAAGCAGATGCAAACGCTATAAGTAGGCGAATGGCTTCAAGCCGAGCGACTGGAGCAAAGGTCTCATCGTAGTCGATGCCTTCCTCTTGGCAATACCCTTGTGCCACCAGTCGGGCTTTATTCCGAACGACTACCCCGTTTTCATCCATTTTATTCCTAAAGACCCATCTCGTTCCTATAGTGTGTGTCTTGTGAGGTAAAGGGACTAGTTCCCATACATCATTTCTTTCGAATTGATGTAACTCCTCTTGCATGGCTATCACCCAATCCGTGTCTATTAGTGCTTCTTTTATATTTTTAGGTTCAATTAAAGAAACTAAAGCAGTAAAAGGAGAGGGAAGAGTGGACCGACGAGTGGATACACCAGCAGTGGGATCTCCAATGATAAGATCTGGAGTGTGATCACGATCCCATGTGCGTTGTCGTGAGGAGGTAGGTTTCTCATTTTGTTCAGTATGTTGTTCACCATGGGGTTCACCATTTGCTAAGGTTTCATCACCCATGGGTCTATTTTCAGCAATAGTAGCCTCTGGAGTAGGAGTTTCAGGAATCTCCGGGATTACTTCATTTGTGGCCGGAGGAAGAAACTCAAACTCAGAATAATCTGCAAGCTTAGCCTTTTCTAATAATTCTTTAATTCCTCCCACATTAATACACACATTAGTCATGGAATATGATTCATTAAATGAGACATGTATGGACTCACAAACGCGTCGTGAAACCGGATCATAGCATCTATATGCCCGTGAGCTTTCGGAATAACCCACGAATATGCATTCGGTGGACTTAGATGCAAATTTATCCAAGTTTCCCTTATCGTTTAAGACAAAACATTTTGACCCGAAAACATGGAAATAGTTTATTTTGGGTGGTCGGTTCCTAAGAATCTCGTAGGGAGTCTTGTGCAAGGTCTTTCGAATAGATAATCTGTTAATATTATAACAGGCACAAGAAACCGCTTCGGCCCATAGGAAACGAGGCACATTGAACTCGTTTAGCATCGTTCGTGCCGACTCCTGGAGAGAGCGATTTTTACGCTCAACAACCCCGTTTTGTTGTGGAGACCTAGGAGCAGAAAACTCATGTCGAATACCGGAGTATTCACAAAACTCAATGAGTTCTGCATCAATGAATTCTCCGCCTCTATCGCTCCGGACAGTCACAACCGATATATCGAAGGTATTCTGTAATTGCTTCACCAGAGTTTCAAATGACGTAGCACTCTCACTCTTATGAGTCAAGAACAGAACCCAAGTGTATCGGGAGTAATCATCTACAACTACGAGGGCATACGACTTCCCTCCAAGGCTTCGAACACGACTTGGGCCAAACAGATCGATATGCAAGAGTTCAAGTGTGTGTGTAGTGGTGATGTCTTGTTTGGATTTGAAAGAAGTCTTTGTTTGTTTGCCTTTGATGCAAGGCTCACAAAACTTGAAGTCTTTCAAATCAAACTTTGGTAGTCCACGAATTAGATTTTGGCTAACCAATTTCTGCATGGTGGAAATACCAACGTGTCCTAGGCGTCGATGCCAGAGATTAACATTGTCATTCTCAGAGACAAGACAAGATATTGGACAATCCGGAAGCTTATCAAGTTCGATCGTATATATATTGTCCTCACGATGACCGGACAAAAGAAGCTTACCAGACATATCATTTATCTTGCATGTCTTTTTGTCAAATGTAATCTCTAGATCGGAATCACTAAGTTGGGAAATGCTCAAAAGATTATGAGTTAAATTGTTGACAAATTACACGTTGTTTATGATGAGCGATTCAGGGTTACCAATTGATCCTTCACCAAGGATCTTTCCTTTGGAGCTATCACCAAAAGTGACAGAGCCTCCTTTGGATTTGGGTTCGTAAGTTCGAAAGAGTGTGAAGTTTCCGGTCATGTGCCTAGAACAACCGCTGTCTAGCACCCATTTATTAGGATTCTTCATGGTCTTAGTTTAGGGCAATCCTGCAACCAAATAGTAGTTGAGGTCCCCTTTAGTCTTTTGGGTCCTTAAGGGTTAGTATTGGTGGAAACCTTTCTCACCCATACTTGTTTGACTTTGGGTACCCATATCTTCTTAATCTTGGGTTTATGTGCAGGTCTAGATCCATAGGAACTAGAGGGCTGATCATAAAAGCCAAAATAAGACCCATATGGATAGTGGGGCTGGTCATAGTGATATTGTGGTTGAAAATTGTTATACGAATTATAGGACACTCGCGGTTTAACATAGGTGTAGTTAGGTGCTTGATGTATCCCATAATCATGGTGCATACGTGGAGCATAGTTTGTTCGACGAGAGGTAGTCTGTCGAGTTGGACTCCTTGAGTACCTCTGGTCATACTTGTATGCGTGTTTGGGTGCTTTTGTGTGCTGTTTGTAAAAACGTTCGGGGGAAGGGGGTCTGTTGTTCTTTAAGGCAATTGGCCTTGGTTCCAAGATCTTTTCTTTGAGCTTTAAGTCTTTGAGAAGAGTCTCCTTGTAAGAAGTCTCATACCCACTGACTATTGGCCCCTTCTCTAACCCTTGAATGGTTTTCTTGAGTGTAATAGACTCAGTTTTTAGAGAAGCATTTTCCAACTCAAGATCTTGATACTTTAGCTCAAGTGCACTTAAAGAATTAATTAGTTGGAGGAGTTGATCCTCATTTCGCAAAATAATATCTTGTAGGTGTTCATTTTTGCCTTTAAGGTTTGAGTTTTCGATAGCTAATTTTTCATTTAATTCATACAATTCATCATTTGTGAAAGATGGATTAGACAGAATCTCATCCGTGTCGTTTGTGGTCTGGGAGTATGCCATAAGAGCAACATTTGCTTTCTCACTCTTTTCTGAGTCAGATTCAGCAGCGTCGTTGTCCGAACTATCGGACCAAGCGGCTAATGCAGGTTTAGATTTCTTTTTATCAAAAACAGGTTTTGGTTTCTTATCGTTCTTAGACTTACGATTCGGGCAGTCACTAGCTATGTGACCCTTTTGGTTGCATTCGAAACATCGAATCTCGGGTCCCACTTTGGACCTGCCTTTGTGGGCTTTGTAATCAGGCTTAGAGCCTTTGTTATACTTCAAGAACTTCTTGAAGTTTCGAACCATAAGTGCAGTGTTCTCATCTTCACTGTCACTGTCAGTAGTCTCAGTCTCGATTTGTTTGGATTTAGCTTTCAGCGCTATTCCCTTAGTCTCAGGCTTGACTTGCTTGCGTGAGGTCAGCATACTCTCATGCACAAGCAATGAACCAATCAGTTCATCCTTTTTCAGAGTGTTCAGATCCTTAGCCTGTTGTATAGCCGTAACCATGGCGTCCCACTCTTGGGGCAGGCTTCTTAGGATTTTCTGAACAATCTTTTTGGATTTAAAGGTTTTACCTAGTGCAGATAGTGTTGTGATAATATCAGTGAATCTGGTATCCATGTTACTGATTGTCTCATTCGAATCCATCCTAAATGATTCATATGAAAACATGAGTTGGTTAATTTTATTATCCTTAACTTGATTATTACCTTCATGACGCATTTCAAGATGATCCCAGATTTCCTTGGCGGTCTTACATCCTAAGACGTACTTACCCTCAGCTGGACTTAAGGCATTAACAAGAATAGCAGTTGCCTTAGAGTTAAGAGTAATCTTTCGATTATCCTCATCATCTAAATCAGCTCTTTCCTTCTTAATAAGCACTCTAACACCCTCATCGCTAACCTCTTTTGTAGGAACAAAGGGTCCATCCTCTATAATGTACCATAGACGGATGTCCATTGCTTCTACATGCAATTTCATTGCCCTCTTCCATTGGATATAATCAGTACCATCAAAGTATGGAGGTCTTGCCAAAGACAGTCCCTCACGAGGTGGCTGATTATGGCCCATGGAAGACATGTTAAATTACTCTAGGCGTTTAAATGTAAATGATATGAGATACAATGCAAGTCAATGCACTTAACACTAATGTAGTGATACAATGCAGATTACAATGCAGTTGGACGGATTCAAATAAGATATAACAAGGATCTCAAATTCGATATTGTGTTGCAAGTGGTGTGTGAATAATCTTAGTACTTAAACGTTTGCAGAAAATAAAACGTGGTCAGAAACGAGTGACTGGAACTAAAATTCAGTCAGAGCGAGACTTAACAGATTTCTTTTTGAAAACTAAAGCACAGATACAACACCTGCAGATAGCACAGTTCAGTAGGTAGTAATTCAGCAGCTATAACACAGAAAACACAGAACAAATATGCAGCACTTAGCAGGATATTGCACAGACGCAGATTATATCAATTTATCAAATAGCAGTTATCAACACTGTAACTCAGCAAGCTGAATATCAGGATTTGATTCACAAGAAACCAAGCTCTGCTACCACTTGTTGGATCATAGAGTGCGCAATATATATCCTAGAGGGGGGGTGAATAGGATATTAACGGCTTTTTAAATTTTAATTAGCCTTTTTGGAGTTTAATCGATTAACCTAATGTGAATAATAAACTAGGCGGAAGATCTAGCTAATATCACGTGTATAGGTTAATTTTCTCGTGAACGGACAGATTCAGAATCTGTTTAACGTGTTGATCAACTTAATCAGTTTAGCATACCAAGTTTAGTGCGTTTCTAATTTAGTTTCAGCAAGCACTATTTCAGATTTTATCTTTAATAAAATATAAGTGTTTCAGTCAATCACACAGATTACTATGCTATTACAACACTTTTGAAAATAAAATAGGGTTACAGAATAATACGGTATTCTGACTTGCTTGACTTTAGATCACACTGTAGTGATTGAATCTAAACCACGGTAGTGACACAGTCACTAAGATTCAATCACAGTTCTGTTTCTAAAGCTCAAACACAACAGAATAATACAACAGCCTCAGTACCTTAACAAACTAAGTCTTATTCTCAAAAGAAACGGTTTTGAAAACTCAGCACTTAGAAAGCTTAAGGTAAATGCGTGAACTTACTGATGATGAGTCAAGGACTCAAGTGTGAGAGGAACGGTGCAGTGATACAAGAAGAAGAACCTTAGATGCAATCCAAGTCCTATCCTAGCTCAAAGCAATCCCACACTTTCTTTTACTCTAATACTCTGTTTGAGAGTACTTAGAATAACAGCAAACTTTCCCAGGTTACAAGGCACAATTTTTAGTAAGAGAGAAATGTTTGATCAGCTTAGTTGCCTGATCAATTTGATATCACTGAGAATTTATAGGCTAATAAAAGAAAGAATACTTAGCCCCTTTTTTTTGAAAAACATGAAATGCAATAAATGCAGCGAATTGAAAGGTCTGCCATTAAGTTGAAAGTAGGTATAGTTGTGTATACGAAAATGACTATTGAGAATATTGAGGGAAAAAGTTTCAGATGCATTATTGAAACAACACACATAATAAATGCACAATATTGGGAACACATACAGTTTTCTTGACTAATATGTTCAGGACTTCGTTTCAAGAGATACAACAACAAACTTTTTATTTTACTTACTATAAATATATATATATAGAGATGAAAGACAGTTTATAACAGCTATATATATACAGATACTAAAAGTTATAAGGATGAGTTTGTAAAATAAGTATGAATTCGTAAATTCTCAGTGTGGCAGTGAGGAGAGTGTAGGTGTGTTATGAATATAGATGTAAGTTCATACCACACCAAATCCGGAGGCACAGTAACCCGAAACATGCTTCATCTCGCTATATTCTGAATTCATAGCAGATGAGCATGGAGTATATCATTTCATAAGATCAATACTCTAGATTTGATTCATAAATCACAAGATTTCATCAAATATTTAACCAAATGGGACATGCAAGTGATGCAGAAACTTAATGAATCATTAATCAGGATTTTGTCAAAAACAAAGTCATAGCACATAACCCGATTTCATCAATCTAATGACCTAGAACAATTAATCAAAGCATAAACTTACTGATCCATTTAGTTTGACTAAAAGGTGTATATACGCAGGTTTTCATAATACATGATTTATCCATTTGACACGATTTTAACAAGAGTATAACACGTAATTATTTACCAACATAAATCGGACCGAAATATCAATCTAAAAGCTTTAACACAAAATAGTGACAATCAAATCCTAATGCAAACATAGATGACTCATTAATCAGAGCTGGATAACCGGAAGAAGTCTGATTTCGTCATAACACCTTAATTAAATGCCTCATCTTTGATTACACACTCAAATCGGCATTATACTCATACAGACCTATCAATAGATGTATAGAAAATTCGATTCCATCAAGCTGTAAATAATGACTCAAAATTCGAAAGTGCATCCGACATCAATCGTACTAGGATCATCAATCAAAACATGATTTCACCATATATAGACTCGTAATGCTGTAGAAAATCGGGAAGAAAGGATTCGCCATAATACCAGAGCATTTATTCAAATTCGTGAACCATTTTCGAAGAGTAGAAAGAACCGAGCAATCTTTTTATCAGAGAAACATTAAATAGATGGATTAAACATTAAACTGTTCTTAGCTTCTTCTTGTTCAAGACATTCAGTCTTCAAAGAATGAATCTTTGACGATTTACAGACTTAAGGAAGAACTAGTGAACTTCTCAGTTGATTAAATGATTTGATTCAAGGTTATGGATTATTTTGTGTATGGACAGCAAGATCGGTGTATTGATTCAAGGATTTGGACATTTGGTTGAATAGTTAAAGAAAGGAAATTTGGACATAAAAGCTTCAGACAAGAGGAGAAAATGAGATAGAAGAAAGAGGAGGGCGGCTGACATTTTTTTTGTCTGAATTAGTTTTTAGGTTTAGCTTAGGTTTTATATAGATAGGTTATTATTTTTATTTGGGTTGAGGGCTGAGAACGTGTAGGAAAATGGGGTTTGGGTAAATGGGCAGGTATTGGATTATTAGGATGAATAAATAATGTCTTATGGGCTTATAGAGGTGCCAGCTGAAAATTTGTTATTTAGAAGATGCTGAGCCCAATATCCATTTAAATGTAGTGTTACACCATATCATATAGAATGTGATGATAAAATATATATATCATACACATATGCATTTTAATCATTTATGGTGTGTAATTCATGGTACCTGCAAAAAATAAAAATAAAAATGCCGTTGTAAGTCATACGACTTCTTGGCAGGGTTAGTCATAGATAATAAATATGGCACAGAAATTTAGGTACTGTAAAATTAATCAAACCACGTACGGATTATTGTGGGCACAACAATATCCCAACAGCTAGGCTAGTTGCAAAAGGCTATTTCCAAGCTGAAGGAATAGATTATGATGAAACATTTGCACCAGTAGCAAGATTGGAAGCAATCAGACTCTTTCTAGCATTTGCTGCACACAAAGACTTCAAAGTCTATCAAATGGATGTAAAGAGTGCATTCCTAAATGGACTTTTGGAAGAAGAAGTTTATGTAGAACAACCCCCTGGATTTCAAATTAAAGGAAAAGAAGACAAAGTATACAAACTCAAGAAGGCCCTCTATGGCCTCAAACAGGCACCTAGAGCCTGGTATGAAACACTATCACAATTTCTGATCAAGAATGGATTCAACAAAGGAACTATTGACAAGACTCTATTCAAACTGGAGGAAGGAGCAAGCACATTGCTGGTACAAATCTATGTTGATGACATAATATTTGGATCAGAGGATGAAAAGCTGTGTGAGAAATTTGCAAACCTAATGAAGAGCAAATTTCAGATGAGCATGATGGGAGAATTAAACTACTTCCTTGGCCTTCAAGTAAAGCAAATGAAGGATGACATTTTCATTAGTCAAGCCAAGTATACAAGAGATTTGATACACAAGTATGGGATGGATACAAGTGGCACAGCAGACACACCAATGTGTGCCAGAGTCATACTTGGAAAAGATGAAGGAGGAAAAGATGTTGATCAGAAAATGTATAGAGGAATTATTGGATCATTATTATACTTAACTGCAAGCAGACCTGTCATAGCATTTGCAGTAGGAGTGTGTGCAAGATTTCAAGCTCAACCAAAAGAATCACATCTTCTAGCAGCTAAAGGATAATCAAATACTTGAAAAACACTATAAATGTTGGTATTTGGTATCCAAAAGATAGAGGATTTACATTGATATCATATTCAGACTCTGACTATGCTGGATGCAAAATAGATAGAAAAAGCACCTCTGGTACATGCCAAATGCTAAGGACCAGACTAGTCTCTTGGTTCAGTAAAAAGCAAAACTCCATATCTACATCAACAGCCGAAGCAGAATATATAGCAGCAGGTAGCTGTTGTGCACAAGTACTTTGGATAAGACAACAGCTAAGGGACTATGGAGTGGAAGAAGAAACAATTCCAATCATGTGTGATAATACAAGTGCACTATCTATTACAGAAAATACAGTATTGCATTCAAGAACAAAGCACATAGATGTGAGGCATCATTTTATCAGAGACCATGTTGAAAAGATGGATGTCATCCTAAAACACATACCCACTGAAGATCAATTGGCTGACATCTTCACTAAACCACTCAGTTATGAAAGATTCAGTAAACTAAGAACTGAGTTAGGAATGATTGAAATTGAATAAGTATGAAAAAGCGGCTAACTGGAGTAATCGGCTAAGTGACTTCATTAACTGGTACGACCTTTGCCGTTAAAGGAGATGCAGCAAGTAAGGCACTGGTATCCAGCGAAGGTAACTTAACTGATTGTTAGGAACAGTTACATGGAACAGCTCAGTGAAGAACCTATTGGAACGGCTAAGTGACCAGCGAAGGCACTTCACCAAAATAAAGACTTGGACAAATTAAAAGTGTGAACAAAATCAATTCTGATTACACGTAGAGAATAAGGAAATTATGGAGGATTATTCTATACACACGTGGCGATCAACTTATGATCATGGAGGTAATTATATTATTTTTCGAATTATAAGCTCCTCGATTCCCGGGCTCTATCATTACTTGCCTCAAAGCACACCCCCATTCCACTCGAATATCGCGATTTTCATACACAAAATCATGCCATTATGCCACAAAATCCTTCCATATTCAAAACCATGTTCACACTACCCAAATCACACTATAAAAACAAGACTTAGAGATTTTCAGAAATCTTTACGCTTTCTTGCCAATTACAAACCCTACTCTTGTTTCTTTCTATTGCAAACTCAAGATCATTTTCAAAACTTCTCTCCCTTTCAAAAATGGCATCATCCTCCTCAAACACCCAAGATGGATATGAAAAATTGATTGCCACGGGATCCTTCTTTCAAGAAAAACACTACTTGAAACTGTGTGGAAATGACGAAGATGCCAAACGATTAGCAGCAGGCTGCAAAATCCTAAAACTATCAACCTTTCTCAATCCTCCTATAACCGAGGTTTGCTATGAAAGTCTGATTTCCTTCTGGAAATCTGCACAATACGTACCTGGGCTCCCTGCTGAAGAAGGTGACGAGTGGGAAGAAGACAAGATTGTAGCATCTGTCCATGGAAAAGAAGTGGCGATTACAGAAAAGGTAATTCACAAACATCTTAAACTTTCAAATATAGGTCAAGCAAAAGTGACATCTGTATCACAAAACTTGGATGATTTCTGGGCAACCATTGCTAAAACGGCAAACCCAGTATCTACAAAGGTCAATTGTTTGAGATCTGCTTTAAAGAAACCATTCAATGAGTTTAGTGCCCTAATTGGCAAGACCATTGAAGGAAAGTTGGGAGCAAATAATGCAATGACAGAAATCAGGATGAGGCTGATGGGAATCATCTACAATAATCTGCAATTCAACTGGGCAAAATACTTCTTTCTAAGACTCAAAAAGCAAATCCAAGGTGAAGTAAAAGCAGCAAACAAAGGGACAAAAGAAGGAAAGACAAAGAAAGGACAATTCTGGGTGAAAAAGTCATATGGCATTCAGTTACACTACTTGTTGCAATGTCTCAAAGTCCCCACAGTACAACTCCACAAACTGCATGAATCCAAAGTCATGTTTACTTATGTTAAACAACAGAAGGCAGGGGAAGGGAAGAGGAAGAAATCCACACGCAGCACCACCAGTCAAAGAAAGAAACAAAAGATTCAGCGAAGTCTGGAAAAGATAGACTTTGGACAATTGATTGATGAAGAAGAAGAGGAAGAAGGTTCTGACACTGAAGCAGAACAACAAGAAGAAAAAATCAGTGAGGATGAACAGCATCCTAATAAAGAAAACACTGGAGAGGATGAGGAATCATCTCCAGAAGAAGCTGTACAATTGTCTGCAAACGATATAGATGATCGAATTGCATAATATCTTGAGTGGAAGGAAGGTGATTCTAAACAATAGCTTCAAGACTCAGATCGCATGCTCGCTGAAGAAGCATGGCTATTTGACTTTCTGGGAATCACAACTCTGGTAGGTGTACTTGACGAATCACCTCTATGGGAAATGGTTGATGCAGCCAAGGCAAAACTGCCCCAGATCTCTGGGAGGCAAAGTAACGACTCAGAAGATGATGAAGATGATCATGATCAAGATGATGGCGATGATCATGATGACAATGATGATAATGATCATGATCAGGATGATGATGATGATCTTGGTCAAGATAAAGAAGAGGACTCCCCTGCACCAGATGCAATTGATGACACTACTCTTCTCCGTACATTTTTGAAACCACAAGCCTCCGGCAAGTCTACAACTCCAGCAAAGACATCCACTCAACCGATGTCTGTCAACGTTCCAGCTAAAAGCACAAACATTGTGGACACTGGTTCAGCTGCTGCCACGCCAGTCAAAGCAACCCCCGGCACAGAGATAGGGGGAACTACAGCTCAAGCAACTCCAGCATATACATCTACCCAAATTCTTGACGATTTGGAAACTGGAGCAGATGTCACTCAACATCAAAACAAGGGACATCAAACAGAACCAGAACCAGCTGACACAAGGGGCAAACTCTCTCAGCTGGCAACTGGAATTACAAATGAAACTTTTGAGAAAGCAGCAGACCTGCTGGCTGAAGAATTGCAGCAGCAAGCCATGTATCTCAGATCCATGACTTCAGCATTTAATGACAAAAGTTCCTCCATTGAACACAAGTTTCAAGCCATTGCAGAGTACATTGATGCACAAAACATTGTGGTTCAACAACAGGGAAGTCTGATAAAGCAGCTTAATATCAATATCACCAACAATCTTGCAGGGCTCAGACATCATATTTCCCAAGAAAATGAATCAATGGCAGTAGCCTTTGGCACTAAATTTCATAGTGTGAATGAGAAACTGAACGATCATCACCACAGATTCACATCTATTGAATCAAAGCTTGACTCTCTGATCGGCACGGCAGAGGCCACAAATAGCATCTTACTCCAGCAAAGGGATGATGCTGCCAAAAAGGGGGAAAATCGGAATAAGCCTGAAATTGAAGGATCAACAATCAGACCCCCAAATTTTACTGAAGAACAACTGAGAGCAAGAGACAGAGAAATAAGAATCAGACATGAAGCAGAAGAACAGCAAAGAAGAGTCAGAGAAGAAAAAGAAAAGGCCCTAAAGGAACCCTGCATTGGATTTCCTCATCCTATGCAAAGAAGAGATGATGATAGAGACAGATCCGGCAGACAACAAAGGCCTGGATCTAGTCAGCAAAGAGGATCAGCCAGTCAACACAAACCCAGCACCAGAGGAAACACCAGCAGAGGCAGCAGCAGCTCCAGATATATTGGGGAACACAGAACTTACACTGGTCACCAAAGCAAAGCAGAATATGATGCAGATGTACTGGACCATGTAAGAGAATTTTTCAGAGTACAGGAAGGACTTTATCCTCACTTCTCACAAGATGAAGCTTGGGCTGATTGGCTAAAATATCAGGATGAAAGGATGAGAACTGATATGGCCAAATTCTACAATGAAGTCAAAAGGGAGTTTGCACTTCTCAAACAAACCAACAACAAACCAAGCTCAGCCATACCATTATCAGCAAAAGGACCAGAAGACTTGCCAGCTGAACCACAAGAAGAATTCAAATATATGGCAAAATTCTTCAATCCTATGGGAAGAGTGGAGAAACAGGAGCAGTGGAGTCTCTACAAAAGCCTCAAGTTTGCAGATTCACATATTGTTGAGGCTAGAGAAAGACTTGAAAAATATTTTGGAGAACCTAAGGCAAATGAGACCATGCCTGATTTCAACAGACTTTTTGCCAAAAGAGTTTTTCAGGGTATATCTGAATACACAGCTTTGGCTTACTGGAAGTGGAAGTTTCCAGAAATTGATTGGAAAGACATTGAAGAGGTTCAGACTACAAAGTTCAAGAGGTACATGGCTGAATTAAGCAAAATATAGTCTGTAACATTTGAATAAAGTTTTAGAACTTAATGCCCTATGATGGATGAATTAAATTGCTGAGTTTTTAATCTGTTGTGTATTATGAAAATTTTGATTACTTATGTTCAGGCTTATGAGGGTTTTGGCATCATCAAAAAGAGGGAAATTGTTAGGAACATTTTGTTATGTTTTAATGATGGCCATACTAGCTGTTATAGCAAGCCTGAAAGAAGTTAGAATTCTCTGTATAAGTCTTTACTTAGGGTCTGACAAGTTGTATAAGTTAAGTCAGACAAGTACTGTACTAGTTGGTAGGACGGAAAAGCAAAAACAGATATTCGGCAAAGTAAAGCCAGCCAAGCACCAGCAGAGAAGATATGAAGACATTATGGTCTGACAATTAACCAAGGAAGTCTGTGATGACCTTGGATAAGTCTAAGTTATGTTTTAAGTGATGAAACTCAATATTCAAATATGGTGTACACTGGTCTCACCCAAATCAAGGATCAGTGAAGTACAAAGACTCTTCAATAACTAGAACAAAGAAGAAAACAGTGAATCGGCTGAGTACACTGACTTTCGGCAAAGAGAAATCAAAACAGCGAAGAAAGAACTAACAGCTAAGTCAGAAGGCTCACTCGACCGTTCTACAAACGGTGAAGAGACACTTACAAGATCAGATTTAATATACGTTGAAGATTCAGCAGACCATGCATTAAATGCATAATCATTAAAGGATCAATCAAGGACGGATTTTCTGCTATACGTTTGAAGAAAGAATCCGATCACTGAAATCAAGGAGAATACAATTAAGGGGGAATCAAGAATGAAATCAAGGATTATTCCCTCATTAATATAACCAACGGACGGAAATTCAAAAACCAAGGTTATTCAAGGCTATAAATAGAAGGCATTGACAGAAAAAGAAAACAATGATTCAAAAAAAAGAAAGAAAGTAGAAACTCTGTCAATTTGAAAAGCCTTCTCTCTGAACTTACAAAGATATATCCAGTGATCAACTCAAGTATCAGAACTACAAAGTCATATTCAGAACTGAGATTGATCAAGCAAGTGTGTGAATCACATTCACATCAAACTGAAGCAACTGAATCAGAGGCAATCTGAGAAGGAGTTGAATCTGTGATAGCTGTTGAAGAATTTTGATCTCAAGGAGCAGCAAAGGAAAGACTGAATCACTGAAGCTGTTGCAGTCAAGGAGTGATAGTCTTGTAGATTGTGAAGCTTGGGAAGCCAAGGACAATCATACTATTGTATCTGTGAAAACAATAGTGAATTCCTCCAATCATCACAGGAGAAGAGTGGATTAAGGGATTACACCACCCTGAACCAGTATAAGCCATGTGTCAATTTAATTTCTGCAATTTACTTTACAACATTTATTTATTTAGCCTACATCATAACTTATATCTGTGATTGTCTACACTGATTTGAAAACAACGTAGTAAGAAGGGACTTATCCGCTGCCCAAAAGCTTTTAAATAAGAGAAAAGTTTTTGAAACTCCACTATAGTCATTCACCCCCCCCCCCTCTGACTATAGTTTCACCCTTCTCTGGGACCAACACAAAATCAAAAGTCTAAAAGGACAACAGTACCTAACAAAAAGGGTATATCCAAGGGTAGGATTGCTGGACCTTCTAGACCTGCTGATAGCAGACCTGCTGCAAAGTCTATTGGACCACAAAAGGGAAAAATAAAAAATATTCCAAAGATAAGAATTCTAAACCTAAAAATGTTAATCATTCAAGGGATACTTATCTTAGGGGGAAAGGTAGATTGTTCCCTACGGATGAAGATTGGAATATTCCTGCCCCTACTGCTAAAAACAATAGACATATCCATAATGCTAGGGTAAAACCACAGTAGTGGAATCAGCAGAGGACTCAGCAGAGGACTTATTTAAGACCTCAACAGGGACCTCAGCAGACTCCATATTACAGGGCTATTCTTAACAGATAGCAATCTTATGGTTATGCTAGTGCTTCTAACAATAGAAATCACTTTAAACAGCACTTTGTACCAAAAGGCCAGAAACCATATGTGAATCCTACACAACCAAATGTTAGATTTTATGGAAATGTAGGATACATATATGAACAAAAGTGCCATGCTTTTTTAAAGAAGACCTTACGGAAATTTGTCAAGGGTCATGATTACCACTGACCACTATAGACCCAAACAATCTTGGGTACCTAAAACACATTAACTTTGTTTTGTTGGGTGTATGGTACTTTGATAGTGGGTGTTCCAGGCATATGACAAAGAATATACATTGTTCAAGTTATGTGGCAAAGGATGGTCAAAGAGTCAATATTGGAAACAAGAACACACCAGGATATACAAGAGGATATAGAACACTGGTAAGGGATGAATTAACTTTCAAAAATGTTGCATATGTGGAAGGACTGGACTACAACCTACTGAGCACTGGAAAATACTGTGACATGGGTTATAAGGTCACATTTGACAAAGGCTGCTGCATTGTCATTAGTGGAAGAGGTGAACAAGTTGTATTGGCTAGAAGAAGACAACAAAACATGTATATTGTGGATTGGTCTACTGTTGTTCCAGAAACATGCCTGATAGTACATACCAAGTCAGATATAAATTGGCTGTGGCATAAAAAGATGAATCATCTCAATTTTGATGATATCAATCAGTTGGTGAAAAAGAAGTTGGTGATTGGTCTACCTGAGATCACATTCAAAAAGGATGGTATATGTGATGAATGTCAGCAAGGTAAACAAACAAAGTCAAGCTTCAAGTCAAAGACTAAACAATCAACAAAGAGAGTTTTGGAGCTTATGCATATGGATTTATTTGGACCAGTAATACCAACAAGTGTAACAGGAAAGAAGTACACTCTTGTAGTTGTGGATGATTATTCAAGATACACTTAGGTAATATTTTTGAACAAGAAAAGTGAAACACTTCAAAAGATGCCTGAACTTTTGAAGAGATTGCAAAAAGAGAAGAGTTGACAGTAGTGAAGATCAGATCAGACAAGGGGACTAAGCTTCTCAATAAAGTCATAAGAGAATATTATGAACAAAATGGTGTGCCGCATCAATTAGCAGATGCTGGAACACCTCAGCAAAATGGGGTTGCTGAAAGAAGAAACAGGACTTTGAAAGAAGTAGGGAGGACTATTTTGTGAAGCATTACTACGAAAGATATTGGGCTGAAGCAATCAAGACAACATGCTACACACCTTACGAGATATGGAATGGAAGAAAACCAAATATATCTTATTTCCATCAATTTGGAAGCCAGTGTTTTATTTTAAATCATAAGGAACAACCGAAGACTTTCCAACCAAAATCATATGAAGGAATATTTTTGGGATATTCTTCAGTCAGCAAGGCATTCAGGGTACTGAACACAAGAACACTAAAACATGAAGAATCAATACATGTTGTTTTTTTCAAATCTAAGTTCACTAGAATAGAAGATGAAGTTTCAGAATCTGCTGAGAATCTCCAAGTCACTGATCCAGAATATGTTGATGTTTTGAAAAAGATAAATGACTTAAAAGTTTCAGACTCTGCCCCTGCTGAAGAACCTGCTGGTAACACTACTGATGCAACAACATATGTAGTTCAAGGATCTGCTGATCCCCCTACTAAAGCAACAACAGAACCTACTGAAGATGAGGTTCCTATAAATCAAACAAATCAAGATTTACAATGGTTAAAAGATCACCCTTCCAAGTAATTAGTGACATACATCAAGGAGTAAGGACTAGAAGACAATTGAAAGCAATGCTTACTTGTTTTCTATCTCAAATGGATCCTAAAGTTGTTGAAGAAGCAATATCTGATCCAGATTGGATAATTGACATGCAAGAAGAATTAAACGAGTTTGAAATAAACCAAGTTTGGACACTAGTGGAAAGGCCTGGTCATGCAAACATAATTGGAACAAAATGGGTATACAGAAACAAATTGGATGAATCTGGAACGATTGTTAGGAACAAGGCCAGACTAGTGGCAAAAGCCTATTCTCAAGCAAAAGTAATAGATTTTGATGAGACATATGTCCAGTTGCAAGATTGGAAGGTATAAGACTATTTTTGGCTTATGCTGCATATAAAAACTTCAAAGTATACCAGATGGATGTCAAAAGTGCATTTTTGAGTGGCATTCTGGAGGAAGAGGTTTATGTTCAGCAACCTCCTGGCTTTGAAGTTAAAGATCAAGAAGATAAAGTGTATAGACTTAATAAGGCACTTTATGGTTTGAAACAAGCACCAGGAGCATGGTATGAAAACCTTTCTCAATTCTTGGTGAACAAAGGTTTTACCAAAGGTGCTATTGATAAGACTCTTTTCAGAATCAATGTAGGGAACAACACCCTGGTGGTACAAATTTATGTGGATAACATAATTTTTGGTTCTGAAAATGAATTGATGTGTGAAATGTTTGATAATCTCATGAAAAGAAAGTTCCAAATGAGTATGATGGGTGAACTGAACTACTTTTTGGGATTACAAGTCAAACAAATGAAAGATGGAATCTTCATTCATCAAACTAAATACACTATGGAGTTGCTAAAGAAGTTTGGTATGGAAAATAGCACCAAAGTATCCACTCCTATAAGTACAAGCCTCAGATGGGATGAAGATAAAGAAGGCAAAGATGTTGATCAGACCTTATACAGAAGGATGCTAGGTAGTCTACTGTACATCGCTGCCAGTAGACCTGATATATCCTCTGCAATAGGTGTTTGTGAAACTTTTCAATCAAAACCAAAGGAAAGTCACTTAACTGCAGTAAAAAAAATTCTCAAGTTTCTAAAAGAGACTTTGGGAGTTGGAATCTGGTATTCAAATGATGGAAGCTACAAGGTTATGTCCTACTCAGATTCTGATTATGCTGGGTGCAAGATTGATAGAAAAAGCACCACAGGAACTTGTCCGTTAATGGGATGTAGACTTGTGTACTGGTTCAGCAAGAAACAGAATTCAATATCAACTTTTACTGCTAAAGCTGATTACATTGCTGCTGGAAGCTGCTGTGCACAAGTACTATGGTTAAGACAGTAATTAAGGGATTATGGGATTAATGAAAAGGAAATTCCCATAACGTGTGACAACACAAGTGCAATTGCAATCACAGAAAATAATGTTTTGCACTGAAGAACCAAGCACATTGATGTGAGACATCACATTATAAGAGATCATATGGAAAAGAAAAATGTGGTGGTTCTTTACATCCCTACTGAAAATCATCTTCTTGACTTCTTTACAAAACCATTTGATAGTGAAAGATTTGCTAAGTTAAGAAAATAACTTGGCATCATAAAAGTTGACTGATATGTTAATGTTCAGCAGAAAACTGGAATTGACCAAGGGGATTAGTTTTTGCCCTGCTGGGTGTGCTCAGTTGGTAGATTAGTCATTTGTATCAACAATTCCATTTACTTGAACTGTTTGAACAACTGAGCAAATGAAGTTGCCAGGGAGATTGGTATTTGTCCTGTTGGGTGAGCTCACTTGACAGATCAGTCATTGGTATTAACCTTCATCATGTATTATCAGTTGGACAAATCCAGACGGTATGAACATCAGTAGAGTATTTCTGTCAGTAGGCTGCTGAGCCATCTTTTGATCAGCAGAGTAAAATCGAAGTAACCTTGCCGAAACTCAACTCCACTGAAGACCAAGTATGCTGACTTATTGATCGCATGTAAGTCACTAACGTCGATATTATTTTCAAGAATACTAGGTACATCGTAGTATTGTAAATGCGAGTCAAGGTCGATCCCACAGAGACAATGCAACTATAAGTATAAACAATTCTAACCTAATTAGGAAGCAATATAAAGGCGGTCATTGACCAACAATAACATAAAAGAAAACATGGTATTCATCTCCTATCCTCACCGGTCTACTAACTTGTACTAGTTAATCGTCATGTTTACTTCCCCACATAATTTCCTTAGATTAATAATGAGGTTTCGTTTTAATTATCATTATCAGCTACGGGTGCAATTCTTACTCATATCTACTCCGACAATGGCAGTACACAATCTATACGCAAGCTACCCTCCATAATTGGTCCGTAATAGCCCATACGCATAAAGAACTAGAATTGCCGATATTGAGCGCTAACTCATACCTCTAACCTGCCTAGACAGCTGTCGACATTGACCAACACGTTCCTAGGGTCCATCAAGACTATGTCCCAATTAACACTTCACTAATAGTCCTTAATGTTAATTTACGAATTACGAATGATAGATTGGCGGACCTATTACTCATTTTAATTATTCCTGCCGATCAACGTAGCTGTAGTGATTCCCAGTTTAGGTTTTCTAAAATATGCCCCGGTAAACCGGTATAGACCGCCCGGTTACCGGGTCGGCTTTTCCTAATTTCTGGATCTACATTGCTGAGTACGATTAAAATAAGTATTTATGGGGTCTTTAAACATGCAGATTAACTAAAAAACATAAAGACGAACAGATCTACCATGTTGAAGACAATAAGTGAACATTCAAAGCTTCATACCTTCAAAAATGGAGATCTAGCTCGATCTACTCAAGCTAGAGATGATGGAAGAAGGGAGGAAACCGAAAACAACTCTCCCAAGCTCAAGAAAACTTTATTACTATAATATGTAATGTATGTGAAGAAATTATAATAAGATATTATTCATATGAAAGCTTTCTGTATATGCGGCCTTATATAGATACAATAGCCGACTTAAGACTCTCTAAAACACTAACCGACTTAGATAATGTGGCAGAACCAATTTTGTGTCGAACAAGACGCCGGTTTACCTGGCCTAGCCTTAGGGTTTCTGGGCCAACTTTTCTCCTTCTCTTCAGCAGGCTTCTTCTTGGACCTCAATTACTCAGCCCAATGCACTTATTTTAGTCCAGATCCACTCTCCATTACTCCAGATTCGTTACATCCTATAAAACTCACAAAACGATACAAAACAATACCAAATCTTCGGGAAAATAGCATAGATGCAGAATGACGAGCCTGAGAACACTCACATAGAATTTAACATATATTCCACATAATAACGAGCCTACTTATCCTCTCCTGAGCAAAATTTAGGGTGAATATAGGTATAATTATTGGTACCATTTAGAGCGTTATCAACTACCTCCCCACTTAGCTTTTGATCGTCCCGAGCAAAAAGGCGAAATGAAAACAACATCCCGGATCGATATAAAAGTTAATTAAAAACAACTATGCCTTACTAAGTCAAGATCAAGATCATGCCTCTCATATCCATCAGTAACGTATTAAACAATTTTCTTGTCATGAGCCAATGTGTGTGTGCAATAACTTGCACAACCGCTTAGTAATGCAGACAATCTCACATTACGTCAACCCGTAGTTGAACTAACTAGTCTTGAACATTTCATTTCCTTAAATTGAGCTGGAAAGGCGGATCGAGAATCGAACATATATTACTCTTAGGCTCACGTTTATCGGTCTATGCAAAAGTCGTGCGTCTTACGCTCCATCGACTAAATTTTTTTGCCAAATAGAATATAGATGTATGTATTTCAATGCACTTCTCTTTCTTGGCGGGTGAACTCTCATTGATTTAACTATCCTAACGCCCTCAGTCATGATAAACTACCGAATCCGAAATTCCTTTGCCTTTCTAAGTGTTGGTGGAACATGATTCATGATGAAGCCAGGGTAAACTCTAGTCAAAGCAATATGCTATCGACTACACACCAAGAAGTGAGTTATACGTGCCTAAAATTGTGTCTCATAGCAAAATATGTGCTTAATACGCCACTACTTCAGAAGTGGGCATTTTCTCTTACTCGTACAAAGAAAAACAAAGATTTCAATTAACTTTAAAAGATCAAAGATATTCTAATTTTTTCGGAATTCTGTCGAAAGGAATCAAAGTATAAGTGGTGATTCGTGTATCAAAGGGAATCAAGATAATCACACAATTCATGGAATATATTGCTAAGAAGCTAAGTGAAGTTCCTCTACCCCCCACTTAATCGAAACATTGTCCCCAATGTGTAAGATGAAAAATAAAAATGAAAAGAAACTTAGCTTCGGTTCAGCGTGGAACCATAGAAGAAGTGGATCGTCTTATAAATCATCGGTCTCATGTAAGTAGTCCATGAATAATCTGTGCTAAATAACTCAATGAAACCAAGAAGAATAGTGGTTACAAGAAACTGTATAATAAAGATGTGGCAGTAAAAGAGAAAATAAATAACTCCAAAACAAATTAAGCCGACAAAATCATTATATTAATAATCTTTTGCTACATCAACTAAGTAGGAAAGAAAAATAAAAATAAAATGGAAAACAACAAATAAAAGAAAGAAAATCTAATCATCATCAGAATAGTCCTCCCAGTCATCTTTAGGCTCAAACCGGGAGGTGGACCAGAACTGGAAGCAGGCCGAACAAGAGGCTCCATGACGAGGGGCAGTCCTAGGTGGCGGGGTCGAGGAAGGTATGCCATCCTATCCAACTTGTGGTGCAAACTTGCAATCTCTCACGAGTGCTCCTCAAGCAAGACTCTATGAGTCCTCGGTGCTCCAAGCAGCGGAGTACGCTCCCTTTCAGCTCGTGCAACCCGTCTTTATACTCTCGAAACTGACTGCAAATTTAGCTTAGGCTCAGGGTCTTCCCAATCATCACTGACGAGCATCTTTACCTCGTCCTCTAGGGCAAACATATCAATCATCGGCCCGTATGGCAACAGCTCGCGCTCGGAAGCGGCAGCAAGCTTGTGGATACGGCTATGCATCAGTAGACCGATGTTGATTGGAGATCCCTGCTCTAGATAAAACATCAAATCCGCCCTCTTTATAGTGACAGAGACTGTGTGCTTGTTCGGTAGAAGGTGGGCACAAACAAATCGGTTTACCATCTTCTGGTCCCAGGATAGCTCATTCTCTAGAAAGATGGTAGGGGCTCTAGCCGGATCGCGCTTCCATTGCACCCCAAGGTACTCAGCTATCATGTCCATCTTCTCAAGATCTTCAATGTTGCTCGAGGATGTATACTTATCCGGGCCCACCGGTAGATGTCTAACCCAAAAATGAGCGTTAATCCGCTCAATAGAGAAGTCAAAGTTGATACAGTAAACCATAGCATATGTGACTCGGGGTTATGCAAAACATAAGCATAGAATTCCCTTACCACCGTGGCATTGAACTGGGCCGGTGCCTCAGCCATGTCCAATGTATCTTGTGCTTGTAGGGCTCAGGGCAAAATCAAGCCGCAATCGTCCAAATCGACCTCTCGTTCTCGAGCCACTGGTCTTGCGTTCTAATGGCCTTGGAACGACTCATAGATAGCTAAAGAATGGAATAGCTCAACCCCATCTGTCAAAGGGTTGGCATCTCCATACACAGTCTGATAACCACTGGGACGAACAGCTAACCGGCTACGCTTAGGACCCATCCTAAATGAGTATAGAAGCTGATAATGAAGTTGATTGATAAAATAACCCTCGGTAAACCGGAGGTAAGGTACGGTTTACCAGCCTAAAATTTCAGGATTTCTTTCTGGGACTGTGCCTCGGATGATAAAAGATGAAGGATTTCAACACTTCACCGTAGCAGCAGCATTACAGAACAGCAGCAGGGGTGTTTCGATGTGGTGTTTAGGGTTTGGAAAAAGTG
This sequence comes from Gentiana dahurica var. dahurica, assembly GCA_024500145.1. NCBI lineage: Eukaryota > Viridiplantae > Streptophyta > Magnoliopsida > Gentianales > Gentianaceae > Gentiana > Gentiana dahurica. The sequence continues at coordinate 78,355,255 of CM044898.1, read as the reverse complement.
GAAGAAAATGGTTTGTTATGGTGGTGATGGTGGCCGAAATATATGAAGGAGGAAGAAATGGAAGAATTAGATGAATTGAGGAGATGATAGTAGATGGAATGATAAGAATGGTGGTGAAGGGGTGGTTTAAATAGGGGGAAGGGAGTGAATGTGGATGGTTTTAGTGGGATAGTGGGCAGAGAAGTTATTAGGGTGAGGGATTTGAGGAGGTGATTGATGGGATTGAGGTGGAGTTATGGTGGAGTGGGGGAAAAGGATGAAAAAATTGAAAAGAGAGGAAAATGGGACGGTTTCTGCTGACTGACCGTATCTGGTGCAACGTGTGTCCTCCACGTATCTCAAAAAATTCAGCTTTTTTTTTCAAACTGATGTTTAGAAATAAGAAATTCCTTGCTCGGTAACCCGGAGGTTACCCTCGAGATACCGGGGGTTCCTTTTTCTAAGATTCTTTGTCTGCCTTCACTGAACTCTATGCTCAACCTCTCTGCTCAATTCTGACCTCAAATTGATTAGACCATCATTGCTATTTCCGGCTCAAAACCTAACCTACTTCACTAGAATCTGCAACGAGGTAAAAAAACATTTCCACAACCATTCGGTTTCAAGCCTAAGGGTGCGGTAGGATGAAAAAAAAAGCTCGTCCCTTCATCTGGCTACTTTTATTCATTCCTAATCTACCTAATGGTTTAAAGAATATAGTTCTGAGTTTATAGTCGCCAGCTCGACTTTCTTCAAATCTCCGATCATTCTAGGGTTGGAGCTCTAACTCGCCAAACTTTTGCTCCAGAGGTGTGTACCTTTATACAATCTTTTTGAGCTCTCTTCATAGCACGCCTTTCTCTTTTATCTTGCATGCTAGGTCAGCCTTCGCGTCGTCATTCACTATGCAACATGGAAGGACTAGCTTCCGTGAGCATTTTTTCGTGGCCCTTCTCTTCTCTTTCTCTCAGCACTAGTCTCATAAATTCTTGATCAACGGTTTCTACTACAACCTCTGTATTAGTATACCCCTCGATCTCTATAATTTCCACCTTTCCTGAAGCATACGTCATCTTGCAGCTTTCCGGCTTATTTTCCAGGGGTTCTTAAAAGATATAGTGTCATCATTCAACCTTAAAGTAATCTCCCCATTATCAAAATCCATAACCACCCTGCTCGTCGCTACGAAGGGTCTTCCTAAAAGAACCGGGGCACTAGGGTCTTCAGGTACATCTATGACCGTGAAGTCAATAGGATATGTGAACCCTTCTGCCTTAATTGAACACTTTCTAAGCAGACCAGCATGCTTGTCTTTAGTTCTATAAACGAAAGTCATGGTCCTGGTTTGATTCATTATGACCGGAAGCTTGATCTTTTGATAGAGGGAAAAAGGTAGAATATTGCAATTCGAGCCAGAGTCGCAGAGACCTATTCCTACTGATACACCATTAATAGAAATCGGGAGTCTGAACATGCCAGGGTCTCCTAACTTTACCACGGTGTCTAAGCCTAGGTAATCCTTAGGCTCAAAAAACATTGTGTCAGAATCCTCCTCAGGATCATCAGAATCATAATCTGAAGAAGATATTTCAGTTAACTCACAACACTCACCTGGAAGGTACGTGCTATACTCCTTAAGGTTCTCTTTAGGCTCTTGCTTGATAGCCTCTTTCTCCTTTTCCAACCGTTTCTTTATAGCTTCATAATGCTCTCTTGATTCAGATATAGGGTACATGGAAATCGGTGTGATGTTCAATATTGTTCTAGGCATATTGTTTGACTTGCTTGCTCTTTTTCAACTCCTGTTTGATCGAATCTTTGAAGTGTTTAGATCTTCCTGCAAAAGACAAAATAAAACAAAAAAAGGTTAGCAACTTCCGCTTCAGTTGGATGTGATCCCAACTGCTGTGGACTTACTAACTAAAATCAACATGGAATAACACAGAATAACAAGAACTGTACATAAATCAATTTTTAGGCCTCGGTTACCCGGGGGTTAGCCAAGGTAAACCGGCCCTGAAATTTCTTTTTCTGACAGCTTAACATGTGCAGGATTGATACAGAATGACTCGAGACTCAAAATAAAATAGAATAAAGTAAGAACGACTTCTTAATTAGAATTAAAACGTTTATATTTAAAATTGGCCATTGTCCCCGGCAACGGTGCCAAAAATCTTGATCGCGTGTAAGTCACTAACGTCGATATTACTAGAAAGAATACTAGGTACATCATAGTATAGTAAATGCGAGTCAAGGTCGATCCCAATGAGACAATGCAACTATAAGTATAACCGATTCTAACCTAATTAGGAAGCAACATAGAGGCGGTCATTGACCAACAATAACATAAAAGAAAACATAGTATTCCTCTCCTCTCCTCACCAATCCACTAACTTGGATTAGTTAATCGTTATGTTTACCTCCCCATATAATTTTCTTAGATTAATCTTGAGCTTTCGTTTTAATTATCATTATCATACTCCTATCTACTCCAACAAAGGCAGTAGACAATCTATACGCAAGCTACCCTTCTTAATTTGTCCGTAATAGCTCATACGCATAAAGAACTAGAACTACCGATATTGAGTGCTAACTCATACCACTAACTCACCTAGACAGCTGTCAAATATGCCCCGGTAAACCGGTATAGGCCGCCGGGTTACCGGGGGCGGCTATTCTTAATTTCTGGATCTATATTGCAGATTAACTAAAACACATAAATACGAACAGATCTACAATATTGAAGACAATAAAGGAACGTTCAAAGCTTCATACCTTCATCAATGGAGATCTAGCTCGATCTACTCAAGCTAGAGATGATGGAAGAAGGGAGGAAACCAAAAAAAACTCTCCAAAGCTCAAGAAAACTTTATTGCATTATAATATGTAATGTATGTGAAGAATTGATAATAAGATATTATTCATATGAAAGCTTTCAGTATATGCGGTCTTATATAGATACAATAGCCGACTTAAGACTATATAAATCCCAAACTGACTTAGATAAAGTGGCAAAACCAATTTCGTGTCGAACAAGATGCCGGTTTACCGGGCCTAGCCTTCGGGTTACTAGGCCAACTTTTCTCCTTCTATTCAGCAGGCTTCTTCTTGGACTTCAATTACTCAGCCCAATGCACTTATTTCAGTCCAGATCCACTCTCCAATGCTCCAGATTTGGTACATCCTATAGAACATGTAAAACAAGACAAAACAGTATCAAATCTTCGGGAAAATAGCATAGATGCAGAATTACGAGCCTAAGAACACTCACATAGTATTTAACATATATTCCATATAATAACATGCCTACTTATCCTCTCTTGAGCAGAATTCGGGGTGAATATAGGTATAATTATTGGTACCATTTAGAGCGTTATCACTTATACGTTATGAAGATAGTCAAACTTTAATGAAATTCAACAGTAAACAGATATTATTGTTATCCTTTATAATTGCGGTTATAATATCCAACGGTTACAACTCTTAATGGAATAAGTTAGTGGGACACATGGCAGCATCTCATTTATTCCAAGATTAATCGTGGTTAAATGCTACAGAACGTGTATAGTACTTGCCTGACAGTTATCAACCACTATCTTTCCTTATATATACAGACATATACACTGAAGTTACATACAAACTTGATCAATTTTCTTTGAAAATATACATGTGTGAACACAGATTTTCAAATTTTTCTTTTTCATCTTTTTCAAATTTCTACATCGGTGGATAAAAGAGATGTTCATTTTGGTACAACCCAAAGTGTTAGAGGCTTTGTTGTTGATGCTAACAAGTCTGAGTTAGCGATCAACATTGGAAGAAGAATCAGAAGATGTGATGGACTGGAAGCTGTCCTAAATGTAATATTGGAAAGCATTTCATACACAAATGTTGTTATTTTCTGGAAGAATATGGTGATAAAAGATGATAGAGAGGCATTCACTACAACTGTTAATGCCCAGATGATTGAAATCACATCAGATCTGATGAGAGAAGTGTTTGGATTTGGGCCTGTAAATGGTGCCCCTACAAATCCTAAATTAATAGAGTTATCAAGACTAGAGTTTGTTGAAGAAATAAAGACAAACAAGTCTGCACCAACAGTCTTGAGTATGAAAGCGAAGAATAGGCTTGGACTATAATCTGTTGAGCAAAATTATTGCCAAGAATATTCTAGGATTCAGTGGAAGTCTTGATACACTCTCTGGTTCAAAGATAGACCTGTTGATAATCTTTTGCTGGGGCATGAAGTTTGATTAGGCCGGATTCTTTGTTCAGTACATGAAGAAAGTGGTGACAAAAAATAGAGATGGAATAAGGAAGTCCAAGACAAAACTATTGGGTTTGATGATTCAGGCCCTGTTGAATCACCTGCAGATTGCTGATGTTGCACCTGCAAGAATCAATAAGTCAAGGTACAACCTATCCCTGGTTTGGATGATGATGATGAATGAGATGATGAAAGGACTGAGAGTGATAATGATGATGATGACAATGATGGTGGTGATGGTGGGCAGGAAAAGAGGACCAAGGCCAAAAATGATGTCCAGCCTGCTGCACCAAAGAAGCCTATGCAGAAAAGAAAGGCTGGTGAAACAACGAAGATAACTGAGATGCTAAGGCCTAAAAAAACAAGGCAGCAACCAGTAGACACTGTTGAGTCTATTGAGGCTCAAGTTGAAACTGAGGTTACTGAGCCTACTAGAGTTGACAAGAAAACTGTTGCAGAGATCTTGAAAGAACAAATGAAAGAAGATAGAAGATAGAAGAAAGAAGAAATCTACTAGCAAAGATCAGTTACAAAAAGAACTCTTTGAGGAGGAACAACAACCTGTAAATAGAAGGAAACAGGTTGTGAAAAATAAAGGCCATGGAAAAAGCAAGGAATTGAGGGTTCTGGAGGCCCAAAAGGAAGCTTAATGAAAGAAGATATTGTTGATACATCACAAGTTGTTGAGTCTACTGAGGATGCTGAGGTTGCTGTTAAACAACAAATTGAAGAACCACATCACACTGCTGAATCTGAACCTGCTGTGGAAGTCATTGTACTTATTCAAGACCCTGGTGTAGATGCTACACCTCAGGGAGAAGAACAAACTGTTGCACACCTTGCTGGTGAGCATATAAGTCAGGAGGAACCTAGTGTTGAACATATGGAGGTGGTAGGTACAAATTTACAACCTGAAGAACCTACTGACCTATTTGTATCTTCTGATGATCAATTAAGTCATCTTGTTGAAACCTTTGGAGGACAACAAGTTGAACAACCTGTTTCAACGAAACCTACTATGCCCTATGAGGGAAAAGAAATGAAATCAAAGAAAGAGAAGGTGGATTCTGACTTCAAGAGGGTCCAAAGATATTTTCAATGGAAATTTAGTTTTTACAAGAGACAGAAACCAGCAGCAGAAGCAATGACTAGTTTGGAAGAATGGGCATTTGAACAATTTGGAGTAGAGGATTTTCTTGGATTGATTGATACATCTGAACTAGAGGCAAGGCTCAGGGAAATCATTGAAGATGGCAAGCAAAAGAAGAATATTATGTTCAAAGATCCCAAATTTACACCTGGTAGTGATGATTCATCTTCATCTGATTCTGATGATGATCATTTTATGTTTCCAGGACAGTCCAATGGTACTGCAATGCAAAGACCTACTGAAGAGACTAGACAATGATCTATTGACCAAGAGACAACAGGTCAATCTGCTGATGGTGGCAAGTCTGTTGAGGGTCAGCATATAGATGTTTTGGATCAGGAACTGTTTGTTGCTTGTACAAAATATTTTGAAGAACAATTGACAGCAGCAACACTTCTTGCAGATTCTATGTTGAAGGCCACTACTTATGCTGTGAGGGTTGAACTACAAGAAATTCTATTAGAAGAATCAACTCAATATCAAGAGAGTATTGATACTGATGAAGTTTTGGCACAAGCCTCTGAAACTCTTAGAGAGATTGAAAATGCTGGAGGTGTGCTAGAGGAAAATATGGCTGTATTTCCTCAAAATATAGTTGAAGATATGAAGGTTCAGTCTGTTGAGGAACAGACAACAACTGAACAAAGGTTGGAACAGGAGGTCCTAATCACTGAGGATCAAATAGTGTTGGGACAAAGGTTGGAACTTTTGATGGGATTGGACGAATCACTTGTTCATTATATGGAGCATGTTGTAGAATAGGCTACTGTGGAACAGACTCATGTGGAACAGATTGCTGTAGCATAGGTTACTGAAGAGGATGATGTGAATGACAAAGAAAGACAACAACCTGCTGAAGAAAAGGCTACTGAAGAAAAGGTTGCTGATACCAAAGATAGACAGCAAGCTGCGGAAGATGTTGTTGAAGAACAACTTGTTGACTATGAATTCAGTGATGAGGAGTTCCAAATGCTTGAGGAAGAAGAAGTGGCAGTTGTGCCCCAACAGGAACATGTTCATATTTTTGATGAGTTACCTGTTGAAAATGTGATTGAGGAGGGTCCTGAACCTGCTGAATGGGACAGGACAAAAGCAATAGTTGTCAGGATACCAAGGGACAATTATCATGTTGAAGAGCCTGCTGGTGATTTTGCTGGACAAATGGCTGGAGGTGTGGATGGTGCAATACCAGCACATAATTTTGAAGAGTTGAAAGCTGTAAGGAATTATATTACACAACTGAGGACTCAACTAACAAGAAGTGAACAGAGGTTTGGAGACCTGGTGAATCTGGTGGAAAATATAGGAAGGACCACTGAAACAGTTGCTTCCAACATTACCTCTGCTCAATTTGCTATCAATGATCTACCTAATGATGTGAGAGGTATAAAGTCCAGTACTGCAAACAGAGTTAAGAATTTGTACAAGAGATTGTCTCATTACACATGAAGCTTCACAAGCTTGCTGAGGCACCTAAACCTGCTGAGGCACCTCAACCCACTGTACTAGGTCCTTAGTTTATAGAGCGGATTAATCTGTTGTAACAGACTATTGAAGGAAGGATCACTGCTGTTGACACAAGGACTGAAATTATGGAAGGTCAATTGGCAAATTTGGTGATCACACAAGAAAGTGTTCATGGCTTGCTGAACCGGTTTATTGATGATGTCAATAAAGGAGAAGAGGGCCTTACAACAGAAGAAAATAAGGAAGCAAGGATTATTGCTAAAAAGAAATGGGAGGCTGACATAAATGAGTTCATAAACCCTGCACCTGGTAGGATTCAGCTGACTGATGACCTACTGAAGGAGTACAAGAAGTTGTACTACTCAAAGAAGAGAACCTACCGTGACATGGGATTTCAAGAAGTACTGAATTCCTTTTTGGGACTCAAATTTTGGGAGATGAGAGTCAAATCCAAGAAGATACTAGTAGAGGTGGGAGAGGTGGGAGAGGTGGAAGAGGTCAAAGGATAGGCAGTTGGACAGCAAGGATTCACTGGAAATTTTAACACTTCTATATAGGACAAGGCTTCAACATTCATACTATAAGGTTGACCGTACTAGAAGCCTGGAAATGGTGGAAACAATTACACACCAGGATTGATTTTTCCACTTTGGAAAATCAATGGATGATAGATATTATCAGGGAAATCAGGGAGTTTCAAGAAAAGCAAGATCAAGACAGAGACAGAAACTAGATCAGCACATTTACTTAGGCAATTATCTTTTGCTGACCTAGTTTGTAATAATTTTGAACAAATGTGATTTTAATGGAGTATGAATGAATTTGTTATGTTTTTGTTTTTATATTTTTGCTTTGTTGTAAGGAGGGTATTGGCATCATCACTAAAAAGGGGGAAATTATTGGACATATTTTAAGATTTATTGATGAGTGTCAGACAACTATTATAGAGCCAAGGTAAAAAGATGTCTAGATTAAATGTATAGGTTTACTAGAGTTTTATTTTTGAATAGGGTTGATCAAACAAGCACTGTAAAAAGGTCAGCTGACTTTATCAGCAGACCTGTCTAGGTCAGTAAGGTGTCTAGGTCAGTAGACTAACTACGAACCTGCTGTTGGTTGAAGGCTGAGGGTTCAAACTCGTTTATTGAAGGCTAAGGGATCAAACTTAGTGTTTAAAGTCTAGGATATGGATTCAGAATTTAGGGAAGTCTGTGATGACCTAAACTGATTACATATACCTTGTGTACAAGGTCTATGTTCCATATGTTATGTGGTGATTGGAACTTAGTAATGTTCAAAATGGTGTACTCTAACTTCACAATAAAAAGTTAGAGGAAAGGCAATCAGCTGAAGTGTTATTAAAACACAGCAGACTCAAAGCAGGTGACAGATATGAACATCAGCAGACTGATATACCCCAGGCATCTGCTGAATTTAATTCTCGATTTAATCAAATACTACATTGAAAGATTAAATGGATAAGGATGGATTACAAGCCTTAATTTTGTCAACAAATCAGTGGTTGAGATAAAAGGAACGTTGGAAAGATTTAGAGGTTTATCCAATGGACATAAGTCAAAGGGTGGACAGTCTGGAACTGACAAAAAGCTGACTGACAGTGTCAGTACTATGAACAGAGACAAAAATCAAGTCAAGATGGAGACATGTCTGAAACGGCTACATTTGAAATTCAAACACAAGTCAAGGGATTCACACCTATTAATAGGAGACTGCTTCTTCAGTTTGAAGATGATGAACAACATAACAATTCGTACGAAGCTATCAAGTCCTTAATCAAGAAAACCACCCTGCTGACAAATACTGAGCTTAAATTTACTGATCAAGAAATTTCTTCAAGTGTAACCTGCTATCAAGTTACATCAAGTATACACACTTGAAGACCTCAAGCTGTTGATCATTTCAACCTGATCAAGCTGCTGAAAGTTGAATCACTTACTTGATTCAACCCTTCTTTTACAAAAAGTTTGCTGAAGATAGAGAAGCATCTTTTGGGTGTCAAGAACATTTGTTTGTGGTGGAGCTGGTGAAGAGGCAATCCTACCCTTCATGGACCAGTGGAATACTTTGGAGCAGCAATCCTACCTGTTTCAAGTGTTCAGTTTGTGAAGCCATAGTCATTGGTGAAGGATTAACAGCTTATGGATTTTTGTAACTACAACCTCAAGAATCTCCAGTGAATTTCCTCCAACATCATAGGAGAAGAGTGGACTGACAGGATTACACCACATGGAACCACTATAAATATTGCCTACATTACCTTCTACTTTTACTTTCTGCAATCAGTATACTTATCACATCAACCTACTGAAACTAGCAACTGAATCACACACTTACACTACTGAGTATCGAATACTTAGTATCATCTTTTTAACAACGTAATAATGATTAATTTAAATATATTCCGCTGGCACAAATTCAGTACCTTTAATAGTCAGCAGACTACTGACCTTGCTGAGTTTGTCAAGTCAAAAAAGTTTTAAGTGTTAAGTTTATTCCCCGCCCCTTCTAAAATTAACCAAAGACTTTTCAAGGGACCAACAAGATTCATTAATTTACTCAATAGATGTGGGGTTATAAGTAAGCAGTGAGCACCTTTTTGATAAAAAAAATTGGTGCCTTTCGTCTCCTCAACTGAACAGTGCAAGTGGCCCGGTTGACTTGAACATTTCCTTCATTAAAATCCTCACTTGTAGCTAATCCTATGCCAGACTGCTCAGCTGATTCACTCAGCTGATCATCAAAATTATCCATGACAGGCAGTGGTACTGGCATCTCAGAGGTATACCTAGCCTTGCCTAAGACCTGCTCAAACAGAGGAAAATAATTTTCATGAAATTGAGTGTTTCTAGCAACAAATGTCTTTATTGGTGATATCCATGAGTATTTCAGCCTTGGAAGTGTTTGAATTCCCAAGATAGACACAAGCCCTGCATCTGGAATCAAACATTGTTTTGTACTGCTGAAGTGTGCAAGAAAAGACTAGGCCAAACACTTTGAATACAGAGTAATCTGGTTTAGTGTCATATATATAACACCTCATGAGGTGTGTCTTCCTTCAGTAGTGGTATAGTTGTTGCATTAATTAATTTGACAACATGAAAAAGACAGAAACCCCAATACTCAAAAGGTGGGTTACTCTGGAATCTTAGACCCTTGGAAACATTCAGCAAGTGCTGATGTTTCCTCTCCATAATACCATTCTGTTGTGGTGTGCTGACAAAGGACGTCTGATGGATAATTCCATGTTGTTCATTGAAAGATGATATTTGAAACATAGTTCTATTGTCAAAACTAATCACTTTAATAATCTTGTTAAACATAGTAGACACAAATTTAAAAAAAAATATTTAACAAGAACAAACTTTCAGATTTATGCCTCATTAGAAACACCCAAGTAAACCTAGAGAAATCATCCATAATAATCAGAAAATATTGTTGTCCATTTACAGTATGATGCCTCAAAGGTCCCCAAATATCCATGTGAACCAGATAAAATATAACATTCACATTAGTAGTAGTACTTAAAGGAAAAAGGATTTTTCTTTAACTTTTCCATAGGAAAAATATAGCACCGATTATGTTCACAATACTTTACATCAGTGAATAGAGAACTAGTTACTTGTAATATTTTATTTGGCATATGCCCTAATTTATAATGACTTAAAAGCACATCATCTAGCCTTTCAGACAAAGTATTATTCTGTATTGCATTAACATCAGAAATCTTGACTGATTGTTCCAACACATATAATCCTCTGTGGAACTCAGTTGAAACAATCACTTTGTTGTACTTGTCCTTCAAAACACACTTGTCAGCAATAACACCGTTGCACATTTTGAATGGTTAGTCAAAGAAGGAATAGATAAAAAAAAATATTTAAAACCAGGAATACATAACACATCATGTAAGACTAACTGAGAATTAACTCTCGATTGTTGTATGTGTGACAGAAACATTATTTCCTTTAGGTAATCCTATTTTATACCAGAAGACGGCTTAGGATTAATTAATATTTCTTAAGAACCTACAATGTAATCTATGGCACCACAGTGCAAGATATAGATCTTTTCAACCTTAAGTCACATGTTCCTGTAGTAGGAGTGAAATCTATGTTCCCTGCATTAGGTTGCCCAACCACAAATCCTGCATGTCTGGGTGGAACAGAACTCAACAGAGCCATCATCTTCTCTAGTTGGTGTGTTGTAGGATTAAGGAACCTTGGTCCATCGGTCCTGTTTTGGGGCCTGGTCTTCTTATGCTGACTGTTCATCTTCTACCAAGTTAGCCTTATTTGAGTTGAATCTAGGTGTATAGCCATTTTATTGTAGGAAGTTTCTTTAGTATGTCCATTGAAACCATAGAAACTTCACTAAACTTTCTTGGAATTCTTAGATCTAGTGTTGTTAGCAGGTATAGATCCTGGTCTACTGGGTGCTTGAATTTGGCACTGTACATTCATCTGAGATAACAAAATCAAGGATTATTGGCTTTATTTGCCACATATAACTTCTATATTTAAAATTTGATGTCCATTGCAAAAGAATCATGAACCTCTGGAAATGGTACCATCAACATTTTTTTGGGAAACCATAGGCTCAAATTCATCTCTCAAACCTTTTAAAAACTTCATGACATGCCCTGCTTCCATATGATCCATCAGAGTGTTGATTCCATTGCAGTGGCACCGTGGATCACAAGAACCGACTGTTTGGCCTGATTGTCTTGATTTCCTCCCAAAGAACCATCAGCTTTGTAATGTACAGATTTACAGACACTAGACCCTGCTTAAACAGATCCATTTCATCAAGAAGATCAGAAAGTCTTATTGCATCCACATTAGAAAATATATCCGCAAGGTTTTTCTAGACTGCATTAGCACTCTTATAGTACATTAAACTTTGTGCAATGGTGTTTTCAATAGAATTTAAAAATCCATGATCTCTGTACAGTATCACATTGTCTCCTTGTATGAAAATATATTGAATCTACTTCAGGCCTCTTGATTGTGCCATCTACGAAGCCAATCTAATTATTGGTAATCAGCGCCATAGCCATATACATCTTCCATTAATTGTAATTAATGTCATTCATCAATGGTTGTACCAGCACCAGGGACGGATTCTTATTCAGATGAATATAAAATGGACTAGAAGGACTTGAGATTCACATCCGATTTTATCATAAAAAGATCAAGAACAAAAAATGATCATAGATTCTCACAAGAAACTATGAAAAAACATAAATGATGAAGAACACTCTCAAGTTTCTCCATAAATCATAGCAAAGAACACAAAAAGCAACTAGGTGATAGATTTTGGGAATTATTGGGAATTCTAACACATAAATAACACAATTTGCTGGGTCTCTGTGCAAAACACGAGAAAAGATTAAGAAAACTCCCAATTTTCTTCTAAAAAAGTGTAGAAAACTCAATAAAGCAATGAAAACTCTGAAGTTTCAGCTTTGATACAATGTTGAAGTTGCAAAATTGATGAACAACTAAATAAAAATACGGAAGTCTTATTTCTCAAGAATAATGAATGAGTTAGGTTACAATGTTGTTGATAATAGGGTATTTATAGCACATACACCACATGAATCAGTTAAAGAGAAGTTACATGGAAGTTATAACATAATAACTCTTTTGTTATACTAGTAAGCTTTCTGATGTGTCTTCAACTCTGTTGACTCTCAGTTCTGCTGAGCCAACCTTCTACTGTTGAATTGATTTGTTTAGCTGATCTGATGCTGCTGAAATGATCTGTGCACATCCTCCTGAATCAACAGTCTATATATCGTAACACATGACCCGAGTCATACACGTGGCACTCAATAACACAATTTGGATATATTAAGTAAAACATGTGTAACGAACTCAATGTTGCATCAGACTTCAGATAGGGGTCGGCAGTCTTTATCATGTGGAAAATGCTCATAAGCCATCGACATGGCACATGTCGTTCCCCAAATGCCAAAGTCAGTTTGGTACAAAATACTTAACAGCTCATACCACCGATATGGTGCATGTCCACCTCAGTCTAGGTACCCACAACTCGGTATAAGTCTTGACGAGTTTAGACGACGGTTATATAGTCGATTGGGTTTAAACTCATGATCCGGTAACAGTTCGATGATCTATGAATACATGACCATGATTACATCATGACCGCCCCCAATTGTCTTCTACCATTGACCACGTCTCTAATGTCTACACAATCGACTCTCCCCACTACGGAGCCCTAGAAAAGCATCATTATCCTTATCTTCTAGAACTACGTTACATTAGCTTGATCTTTTAAGACACAAGGGTATGCAGGCAGCCAATTTCGCATCAGCCCAGCTATAATCAATCAACAAATTCAACATTTACAGTAGTTGGATTATCCTCTCGATGTCCGATTACCCGGTTTTCTTGGTGATGGTTTAAAGCATCGTCACTATTCTAGAACTACGTCGGCTTGATCCTTCTTTGGCTACATAGGTAGTTACTTGAGTGGTGAGACAAGTTTCTATGTTGCTCCAGACCCTCATTATGCCGTATAGTAGGCCTCAATGTTCACCACATATACTTCAGATTAGATTAGTTCTAAATGTGATTCCTTAATCATCGTTAATTAATATAGCCCACAAACGAAGAAGAAAGAATACTGTATTGTACATCTATCCTCCCATATTTTCAAATCCTCGTTTATTTATCTTAAACATTATTAAAGGGATTTATCGATGTATGTGACAAGCCACTCCTTCATCCAATCATTTAACATTTATTCCTTAAATGGGTTTTCACGATAAAAGAAAACATTGTACGTAACATCCCGACTTTTCAGAAAGGGTAAAATAGTAATTGGGCATACCCATTACGACCTAATTATTATTTGTCCCATTTATTTAATTAAAAAGGATTTAATTAAGGGATTTAGTTATTATTTAAAATGGATTTAATTAATAACTATAAAAAGGAAATTAACCCAAAATATCTTATTTTGGTGTTACACGCATATTTCCGAAACAAAAGAGAGGAAGAACGGCAGAGGCAATGGAAGCAACGCAGAAGAAGAAAACGAAATAAAAGGAAGAACCGTGTGATCAATCCGTTCATCTGTTCAAGATGCCGCAGGAGAGAAAAGTGATCAGCACGAGGAGACGCAACTTTGGAAAATAACATCTCTCAATTTCGTAAGTTTTCAGTTTAGCCCTAGTTTTCGGTATTCGTAGAGTTCGATTCTTAAAAATTCGTATCTTTTAATCCGTAGCTCTGTTTTGCAGCCATGAGTAGTCGAAACGATCATCTTGGAACGTAGATCATTCTAAAATTAGTTTGACAGCATTTAATCCAGGTAATCTGCGGTTTTATGCACTTTTTCAGTTTCGTTTTTCTGCAAAGAAATAGGATTTTAGGGTTTCTTGTTGATCAAATAGGTTTTGGGGTTGAGGATCAACAGTTGTTGCAGTTGCTTGGAGTTTTGCTTCCAGTTTTTCTGGAAATTAAGGTAAGAGGCTCTTCCTAACGAGTAATTACGGTTTTACAATGTTAGGTTGAGTATTAGTATTGAATTGTGATAAGAGGGTCTTCGTATTGAATAGTTTGTGTTTTCTGACGGTTAAGAAGTAGTTTGTTTTCAATTTGGTGTTGTTTTATGATATAGTATATACGGCTGTTCTGCTAGTTGTGGCTTGGAATGGAAGTGCAGAAAAAAAAAATAGTGATGCACGACAACATGTTTAATTATGCATTTAGAAACTAGAATATTGTAGTGATGCATATAGCTTATTACTGTATATACAAAGTTTTCTTTTAATATACAAAGTTAAATGTGCAGACTATTTCCTTTTACATTAGCGGCCCAATTATACATGAATTGATTAGTAAGAGTAGGCTAGACAGCGCAACAATAATTTTTGCAGGTACATATGCAATGAAAAATTATTTATAAAAAATGATCTATTAAGTATAATTTATAGTTGTGTTGTGTTATTTCTATTTCAGAAAATATGAATATACGATTTGGTAGACAGTGTATTTAGTGGCTAGTGTTACTTTGATACTTAGCTTGAATTGTAGTTTATTAATGATCTTAAATAAGATTAAATGAAAATGAACAAGCCTCGATTGAGTTTCTGATGCGTTTGGTTCCGGCACCGGACGTACTCTTAAAGGGAGTTGAAGTTCGGGACCGTTGGAAAGGCATGAAAGGGCTTGTGCTTTGATGAATTAGTATTCATCAATGTATGTGTAATTGCTAGGCCTCGTTTATGTCTAGTGGTCTAGGAAGAGAGTAGTATTTGTGAGCGAGATTATTTGAAAACACTTAGGCGGCTAGTTAAGTATTTAATAAATACGTACTTTCTTAGTAAAAGGTTAAACATCTTGAGAGCTTGGATAGGCACAGTACAATATCGGCAATGTGAGGTTTGGCCAGATAAGGTGGCGATGATCACTGCTGGATTCTAGACCCGTCAGATAAAGTAGTGATCATTCCGCCGGACAAACTCACGAACGAGATAGACATTCACCGGTCATCTCTCTAGGGTTGGCCAGACAAAGTGGAATGACTGTCTCGGGATCGCTAGAGATTTATCTCTATAGGGTTGCGTCTTTTGTCTTAGTGCATATCTCACTAAGTGTAGTGCCCTCGCAAACATGTTGTAACAAAGATAAGTTAAGTTAGAAACTTTTAGTCATGACATGATGATGGACATGAAGTGAACCCTAGATTGAGTCGGTCTCATAATGGTAATTTAATAATCATAATAATAACCTTTCGTTGTATAACTTAGTTATTCATTAGCTTCTCACTTTTACTAAGTACTTTGTACTTACCTCCTTTGCATTTTCTTTTGTATGCATTGTGGGGTGAGAAGACGAACAGGTTGAGCATGTTTACGAGAAGGATTTCGATGAAGACGCCTCGTTGAAGATTTATCTTTTATTTATTTTGTTATTCGTTTAATAGACTTTTTAGTACCTTGGGAGTAGGCTTTTGGTCTTTCGAGACTTGTCGTACGTTTATTTTGGATTTCGTATTTTCCTTTTAATGTAATAAAGTTACATTTCCATCTTTAGTAT
Organism: Gentiana dahurica var. dahurica; assembly: GCA_024500145.1. Taxonomy (NCBI): domain Eukaryota; kingdom Viridiplantae; phylum Streptophyta; class Magnoliopsida; order Gentianales; family Gentianaceae; genus Gentiana; species Gentiana dahurica. The sequence goes on along the minus strand of CM044898.1, from coordinate 78,339,300 downwards.
GGTTAAATTCTATTCATAGTACCTTTTATGTTTTTGCCCGAGTCTTTTTAGTTTCCGTTTGCTTTTATTTGATACGACGACGTAGAGGCTTGCGTATAATATTAGATTTATTTAATGCTATACACGCCGAACGTTTCTCTTCCGGATAAGGGCTCGGTATCCGGGAGCGGGGCGTTACAGTTGGTATCAGAGCGAAGCGTCCTTTCTATCCTAGGCTTCTTTTCCACTAAGATAAGATTCCTTAAACCGTGATTAAGTTCCACTAGGACCAAGTGAAGAGTCTTCTTTGATGAAGGTTAAGTTGAGTTCTCTGTTCACATCTTTTATGTGATCACCTCGTGTTTTGTTCCTCCTAGTATCCTTAGTAGAAACTTTTTCTTCCTTTGAAGTTTCCAAACCATATCTTGTCACATTGGATTAAGTGAAACCCCTTTAGGTAAAGTTTTGGGATAGGAGTCTTATGCCTACACCTTAAAGTCGAGGTCCTCATGGTTGATTTCCTTTTTCCTTGCTTCCCCTTTTGAAATCTCCCCACTTTCATTTATACCTCAAAAATCTAAGTCTACTTTTTTCTTGGCCTAACTTTGTAGAGAATGATATTTGATTCAGCTCTACAAGTCCTCCACTTTCTCTTCTCACTATCACTTGGTTGAGTTCATCAACAATCTTTGACCTTTGCTTTGCTTGAGATGGTTCGACACGAACTCCATGTGTAACTCTGTTATTTCCAAGTAATCCTCAGTCGTTTCAACTCATAGTGTTAAAGGTCTCTTACTTTGGCACAAACTTTTCATCATCCTCGTGTTTGGATTTACCCAACATGAGTGAATGCTTTTGTTTCCGTGTTTTCCCTTTAACATAAGACTGTCTTCCCCGACTCTAAAAAATTCTGAAAATTTTCAGCAAATTAGATTATTGTCTTATCTACAATTTCTCTTTTTACACCAACTCGATAATCATTATGGATTATTCATAAAATTCACGTTTATACCGGACACTCTGTCCAGAAAATTTGCAGCAGCACCTTCACTTATTCTTCTGTTTTGAACAGGTTAAACATCTTCAAACGACCTGAATTTTTGATATGTTGTAGACAAAACTGTTATCTACAATTTTCCTTTTTGAGTTAAGTTCATACTCTTTTTTGGTTGATCTCGATTTGCAATTCAACTCAGTGTTTATGAATCTGGAAATTCTGACAACTTGTGCAATCGTCAGAAATAACTGTTTTTTACCAAGTTATTTTCATCCAAAAATTCCAATATTTTTATATCACCTGGGAACTCTATTATCTTAATCTTTTCTCTTTGGATCGTGCTCAAATTCCTCTTCGTTTGTTCTGTAAAAATTGATAATGTCATATCCAGAGTAAATATTATACACAGCAACCTAAAAGGAATTCTCACCTCTTTGACTTAGGGTTGGGGCTAAGATGGTAGTAAGTTATGATTGTCATGTTTTAGGAGTTCTCAAAGTCTGATCTCCTTCTGAGTCAAACCTTTTAGTAGGATGCTCATAAAGCTAACGTTATAGTTTCTTTTGCAGTGTTAAACGAGAACCAAGATGCTATCCTCCAGCATGCCTTGTTTGATGCTAGGACCCTTTTCGTGCCCTTTTGTAGTTATAATTTTTCTGGTAATTTATTTCTCATGTAATCCCTCACTTGATATCTTTAAACTCAACAAATCCTATTCGCTTGTTGTCATGAATTATCTCTGAAACATATCTCCATAACCTCTTCTTTTGAACAAATTCATTCTTTCTTACTTTTCAAATCAAGAAACAAATTTTCTTCAAAGTTCTAAATTTTTGCACTCTCATCATTCATGCAAATTCAAAGTTTGCTGAACCTTTTATTGTCAGAACATTCTTTTTACTTGTGTTTATTCTCAGCTCCCCTCCTAAGGGTAGTGTCGATATTGTAACTATTTCACCTAATGCTGTCTGTTCCTTTAAGGTATGCATATCTTCTTTTTCTTGTCAAATTTTTAAGACTATCATGGCATTCCTCTTCAGTTACTTATCTTCAACCTTCTATCAATTTACGCTAAACTAATTTCAAGCAGAAGGCAGAATTTTTCAAGATGCCCTACGAACCCAACTAGCCAACCGACTTTTGAGTTCCTAAACTTTTGATCTCCATTTCAAATTATTTTACCTTGTACCCTTCAGTTTTAAATCTCTTTCGGGCCATTTAGAGCCATGAACCGCCATATACTCTTTTGATATTTCATCTTCTATTTTGGCATTTCTATTCCAATTTTGTTACACCGGTTGAAAGTCCATTTTATTTTAACCTTTGCATTCTCACACGAGGAATAACCTTGAGCATTTATTCCTTGGCAGTGTACTATTCCTCTTGAGTAGTGCAACCTTGAACCTTTGATTTGAATCTTCAATGATCGTTTAAACTTCCTTTGAAGGTTTGAATTAATTCTTTGAAATCAAACCATATCCGTCAATTCTTAAGTGTCGTTTCCTCTTCACTTAAAAATTTTGCTTGCCGCTTACTTATTCAAACTTTTGATATTCCCTTACAATTCCTTGAGGGAAATTTTTAATTCTTTTAAATCTTGAAATAACCTCTCTTTGACTACTGTAAACTTGGACAATTCTTGACAAGTGTTTATTTTATTCTGAGACCTTTTGATGTGCTCGTTTTCCCTCCATAGCCTGGTTCATCGTCAGCACCGCCTCGAGCGTCCTCACTTCCTACTTTATCTCCCTCAGTAGGGATGAGGTTGAGTATGGCCAACAGTGTTCGCAACTGGATGGAGGATATTCGGACGTCTCAGAACAATATTCTGACTATTTTGAAGTGTATGAGTGAAGGCCGGCAACCAAGGGATGACAGGATCTGCAGTCCGAGCACCATTGATTATCTTTATTCTTCTGAGATCGAGCAGGCTATTGCGGATGCTATTCACGAGTCTGAGTCGTCTGATGAGGAGCAGCCTGACTCCATAGATAGGACTCCAGCACCACCATCCGGACCCTCTTCCGTCCCTCCGGCTGATGATTCTCCGGCTCCGGGGCAATCATGATTTCTTTGACTATTTTTCGATTTTGATTTGCCCTAGATACTGTGGTTGTATGTTCTTGCTACTTTTGATTCTGTGATTCATTGTATTTCGCATTTAGCTACTATTTATTCATTCCAATGGATCATGTAAGCCATAAGGTGTCAGTACTTTCTTTTCTCCTTTATTGCAACTGGTGAATGTATTCAATGCTTTATCTTTTGGTATTACTCGTTTTTATTGTCTCTTTTCATTCTGGTGTTATTCCCCGTTTTCCCCGAGATGGTTCCGTGTTTGTCAAGTCGTGCAGGTATATTTTTAGCGGTTTTGTCAAGCTACATTGTACGGTTACGAGTTCTAAGTCTCACTATATAGGCTCTGGCCTGACCGACATTCGAGTACCGCTTGAAATCAGCTAAGTGTTTTTCCTTTTCTTTCCTTCTGCACAACATGAGGACATGTTGATTTTTAAGTGTGGGGGAGGGGAATGATTCGTTATGTATCTATACATTTGCTTAATTCGTAATGTTTCTATGCAAAATGAGCTAAAATTTTCGAAATTTTTTGACACTTTTGTTTTTGTTCTGTCCCGAATAGGCAATTCGATTCAATGTTCGTTATTTTTATAGTCATTTAAGCTATATATAATATGTTTGATAAGTTAGTTGTTTCACCTGAGATCTATTTTTCACGAGCCATAGTAAATGATGAGCTAATTTATAAAGTTGTACCCCTTTCCGATTAGTGATTTGTGATTATCTTATAAGTCATGTACTTAGTGCTACGTATATATCTTGAGACTTATGACAGTTTGTATTTAGATCCAGAGTAAGTTTTACTGTGAATATCTAAGGTTTGAATGTGATAAGTAACACGTAACTTAATGTCAAATGGAAAAAGTTGAGTTTATAATGAATAAGTTGGGTGTGTCGGAAGCTAGTCGATGATTTGAGTGCGATAGGGTATACCACGTATGTCCTATACAACTATGATGACTAAAAGCTCACGACAGTTAGGAAAAGTTGCATTATGATTGGAGTAAGGTAGGGTATATCTCGAATATCCTATTCTGCTATGACAGGGCAACAGCTCATTCTGATGTGTGTTTAAAGTGAAATTGTTAAATCAACTAAAGAATTGTTATGAGATGAATGAAAGACTATGTTATCGTCTATCTTATCCCCAATAGAAACTGATAGATATGCTGAAGGGATTATCCTCTGAGTATTTCAGAAAGGCCCTGGATATATTCGATCATTCTTTTCGGGATATGTCACGTTTGTAGGGTACACCTTATGAGTGTCATTTATCGCTAGTCTACGAGGGGGTATTAGCTAGTTTTTCTTTGAGTTTCTCAAGTTTGGATTTAGTAGAAGTTTTCTATGGCTTTGCACAACACACACCGGTGAACCTCTAAGTTATCGAATGTGTGCTATATTTGTTTAGATGTCTGTTTTGTCTCGAGCCCTAATTTTCGTTTGTTTTGCTCGGGACGAGAAAAAGCTTAAGTGTGGGGGAGTTGTTAAGGGTGAATTTATACGATTTATAACGCTATATTCTATGGTATTTTCCCCCGTATTTGTATTAATTTGCATAAGAAACGAGTGTTTAATGGATTTATTGAGTAAATGACATATTAAATAAGTTAGTCGCAAAATAGGTTGAATTTTGTGCTTTAATTGTGATTTTATGATTATTGGAGCATTATTACATTTTGCGATGTTTTTATGTGTTATAGATACATGTTCAAGGCTCAAAAGATGATTAAAAGCTGATTAAGTTCGAGCTAATTGATGATAAAAGAGATAATGAAGGAATTGACAAGAAGAAAAGAGATAAAGATCAAAAAATCAGAATTCGATTATATCAAACTGGCGTCCAGAATCTCCGTCCAGTGGACGGGCGTCTTATGAAGTGAACGAGCGTTCAGGATGACATCTTTGATTCAGGAAGTTTGGACGCTGGATGGACGAGCGTCTGGTCATGACTCGGCCCGATTCAAGTTTTACTGAAGAGTGGACGGGCGTTCAAGGTTTCAGACGGGCGTCCGATTGCCGACTTTGCTGAACCGACTTCGAAATCTATATATAGGCAGCTGTTTCTCAACCCTAGAGATACCATACACTCATTATTAAAAACCCTAGACCTAGGGGCGGCTTTAGGCTGCGTTTTTCTTCTTTTTATTCCAGTTTTTATGCACTTTAGTTTAGATTAAAATTAGTTACCTTTTTATGCACTGTTTCTGCAAATTTAAGTTGCTGAGGATGTTCAGAGGCTAAAAGCTTCATCGAACGAGTATTGTGAAGCCATCCAACAATTGTTGATTTCCTTTTCATCGATTATACTGTGAGTTTTTATTAAAGGTTGTTTCTTATTCATGTTTATTATGTTTAAATTGCTCTTATGTCGGAAGATATGCATGTGTTGATTGTTTATTGTCGATGGAAATCTTAATAAACCTTAGATCACCATGAATAAGAATAGTATTTTGAATCTATCTTAACGGAAGTTAATAGGTTTAATTGCTAGATTATAAACATAAAGTTTACACCTTTGGTTAGAAAACGCGTTAATCTTGCATTGGAAGATAATAGATTAATAGATGAACTTTCTAAGGAATTAGGGTTCATGTTTAGATAAGGGGAATCACAACTTGGATAAAAACCACAATATAATCGAGATAGGAAATCAATGCTTGTTGGATAGGTGGATCAATCCTCGTTTGTTCGTTACACACTTGATTTAAATCCTTAAAAACTTGAATTTGTTTAGTTAGTTTACTTTTACTTGCATCTTAGATTAGTTTAGTTAAAGGTTCGCAACCCGTATTCTTCCTAGCTTTGGAATATATCCTCTGTCTAGTTTTATTTTCAGTTCCGTTTTGCCTTATTCGCTGTTTAAATTAGTTTCGTGACATAGGTTAGTTAGTTAAACAAAAACTAGAAATCACAATTGTTTAGTTCCCCGTAAGATCGACCCGGCATTAACCACTATTACTACGATCCTTATACTTGAGGTTAACCGGATTATTACTTGTTTGTTTTGTGTTAATAAAATCCGTGACACATGGCTTACCATAAACCATTTGATATGAAGATGTACCCATAGGAGTTTTATAGGCGGTCCTGTATGCCCATAGTACATCATCCAACTTCAAACTCCAGTCTTTTCTATGACTGTTGACCGTTTTCTCCAGGATTTTCTTAATACTTTGGTTGCTCCTCTCAACCTGACCACTAGTCATCGGGTGATATGGTGTGCCAGTCTTATGACGAACACCATACTTTTCAAGAACTTTCTCTGAGGGTCGGTTGCAGAAATGCGTCCCTTCATCACTGATCAAGGCACGTGGACATCCAAACCTCACGAAGATATTTTTCTTTAGAAATTTCATGACCGTCTTATGATCATTGTGAGGAGTGGCTTGAGCCTCCACCCATTTCGACACGTAATCTACGCAGGCTAAGATGTATTTGTTACCACAAGATGATGGGAATGGTCCCATAAAATCGATACCCCATACATCAAAGACTTCGCATTCTAGGATGGGTTTCAAAGGCATGTCAAAACGCCTTGTCAGAGTACCGGTTCTTTGGCATCTATCACAAGCTTTACAGAAAGATTCTGTGTCCTTAAAGATCGTGGGCCAATAAAAACCGGATTGGAAGATCTTAGCAACGGTTTTCCAAGGACTCAAGTGACCTCCAGTGGGTCCACTGTGGCACTGCTCAATGATATCGCACTGCTCAGATTCTGGAACACATCTCCTAAGCAGACCATCTTTACAGATCTTAAAAAGATAAGGCACGAAAGATTTCAAATCAGAGAAGAACTTTTTCTTCTCCTGATATGACAATTCAGGATCAAGATATCGGGCATGAAGATAATTTACAATGGAAGAATACCATGGAACATCTGGAGCGCAGCCATCGATAAGCATAATGTTTTCTAGAGGAAAGTAAAGATCTATATCATCTGGATCATCCTTTTCCTCACTCAACATTCTTGAAACATGATCCGCCACAACATTTTCACTGCCCTTTTTGTCTTTAATCTGGACATCAAACTCTTGTAGGGTCAGTATCCAACGTAGTAAGCACGGTTTGGCCTCTTTCTTAGTCATCAGATATCGCAAAGCAGCGTGATCAGTCCACACAATCACTTGAGCTCCTAACAAGTAACTACGAAACTTTTCCATAGCAAAGACTACGGCCAATAATTCATTTATAATAGTAGTATAGTTAACTTGAGAAGGATTCAATGTGTGACTGGCGTAATAGATTGGCTGGAATTTCTCTTTGATTCTTTGTCCTAAAACAGCACCAACCGCATAGTTGGATGCGTCGCACATAAGCTTAAAAGGTAGGTTCCAGTCGGGAGATATAAGAATTGGAGCAGAGATTAAACGGTCCTTAAGCTCCTCAAACGCTTTCTTGCAATCCTCGTCAAAATTGAACTCAACGTCTTCCTTAAGTAACGTAGACAGGGGCTTGGCTATCTTGGAGAAGTCTTGAATTAATCTTCTGTAGAAAACGACATGTCCAAGAAATCCTCTCACTTCACGCACATTCTTCGGATAACTCATCTTCTCGATAGCTTCTACTTTTGCCCTGTCAACTTCTATACCTTTGGCGGAGATCTTGTGGCCAAGAACTATTCCCTCATCAACCATGAAATGGCATTTTTCCCAATTGAGCACTAAGTTCTTCTCCACACATCTGGATAACACTTGATCTAGGTTGTCAAGACAATCATCAAAAGACTGACCAAAGACCGAAAAATCGTCCATAAAGATTTCCATACACTTTTCTACGAGCCCGTCAAAAATAGCCAGCATACATCTTTGAAAAGTAGCTGGAGCATTGCAGAGACCGAATGGCATTCGCCTGTAAGCGAATGTACCAGAAGGGCAGGTGAAAGTGGTCTTTTCTTGGTCAGCTGGATCAATGGGTATTTGGAAATATCCTGAATATCCATCCAGAAAGCAGTAGAATGCGTGTCCCGCCAGACGCTCAAGCATCTGGTCAATGAATGGAAGGGGGAAGTGGTCCTTCATGGTTACCTCATTGAGCTTTCGATAATCGATGCAGACTCTGTAACCAGTGACAAGTCTCAATGCTATTTCCTCTCCCTTCTCATTCTTCTCAATCATAATTCCACCTTTCTTGGGAACTACCTGAGTTGGGGAAACCCATTCACTATCAGCGATGGCATAAATGATTCCCATGTCCAGAAGTTTGATGATTTCTTTCTTAACCACCTCTTGCATATGAGGGTTGAGCCTCCTCTGGGGCTGTCTAACACATTTCGCTCCCTCATTTGTCTTGATCTTGTGCATACAGATGTCCGGAGATATTCCTCTGATATCTCCTACTTGCCATCCAAAGGCTTTTTCATTTTTCTTCAAGACGTTGATCAATTTCATTTCCTCTAACCGAGACAGCTTGGCAGATATGATCAAAGGAAGCTTGTCACCTTCTCTTAGAAACACATACTTAAGATGTTTAGGCAACGGCTTCAACACCAAATCTGCAGGGGGGTCTTCTAAACTAGATTTGAGCTCTCCACCTTTCAACTCAACATCGCTGAGTTTACTGAGTGGTCCCACTGCCAAAGCTTCACCTTCCAACAACTCATCCTTAAATTCAGCTTCTAACTGCTATAGACTTACCACACCATGATTATTCAAATTATCAACCAGTCGCTCATACTCCGTTGCAACAGCCATGACTTGCTTTTCCATCAAATCATCGAAGTCATCAGACGTCTCCTCAATGGAAAAACCGGTTGGAGGACCAGAGGGTATTTGAATGGATTTGGAAACATTATAGCTTACCTCTTGATCACCAACACGGATCGTCACACGCCCACCATCGCAGTCAATGAGGGCTCGAGCTGTAAACCGAAAAGGTCTTCCAAGAATCAGGGGAACATTGTCATCCTTTTCAATGTCTAAGACGTACCAGTCAACGGAAATGTAAATCTATCAATCTGAACTAGTATGTCTTTTAAGACTCCCGCTGCTTTCTTAGAAGATCTATCAGCGAATTGCAGATTCATGGTAGTGGGTTCTAGAAGATCAATTAAACCCAGCTGTTTGCATACAGACATTGGCATGAGGCTTATAGATGCACCCAGGTCACACAAAGAGTTAGGGAAGACCAGGCCTCCCATTAACACTGTAAGCACGAACTTTCCAGGGTCACCTCTCTTGGTTGGTAAGTCTTCATAGTTGATCATTGAACAATCCTCAGCAATCAGCCTCTCCATGTCTGACAACTTCCGTTTTGAAGAAACAACATCCTTAATGAATTTTGTATACTTAGGCATTTCAATCAAGACATCTGATAATGGAAGATTCACCTGAGTATTTTTCAAAAGATTCAGCACCTTTTCGTACTTCTTATCTTCACTCAAAGGGATGTTGTTCTTTCTTGGTGGAAATGGAAGCTTTTTCAGATCATTATCAGAAAAGACTTTCTTTGAAGATGCATTGACGGCTTTGTCATCCAGATCCTTCCACCGAACAGCTTTTTCAATCTTTTTATTAGTCAGGGGATCAGCCTCCTGACTTCCACTTGTTTCTTCATTCCTCAGAGGATCAGCCACCTGAGGACTTCCAGCTTTTTCACCTCTCAGGGGATCAGCCACCTGAGTATTCTCTTTTGGCCAAGGGGAGTGTAGGTGCTCAGCTTCCCCTCCTGCCTCATCGATGGAAGGAGGGGCTAGTGGTTTCCCTGGTGGGAAGGACCACTAACTTGAGTACCACTTATTAAATTCATTGCACTAGCCTCCTCTCTACCGTATGGAATTGAAGGTACGAGGTCAGTACATGGGCCTTTGTTCAAATCGGTCTGAGCAACTTGACCACCCTTTGGATTCTTCTCGGTGAAACTGGGCAGCTGCCCTGGGGGTCTAGAAGCTAACTGTTCAGCCAGTTGCCCGATTTGCCTCTCAAGGCTCTTATTTGTAGTCATCAGCAGTTGGATACTTTTATTTTGCTCCTCCAATTTAGCTTCACGATTGTTAGTTTGGGAGGGGCCTTAAGTGTTTTGGAAATTCTGAGCATAGGGTTGGCTGGGCCGACTTTGAAATTGAGAATTCGAATTGGAAGGCCAATTCTGATTGAATCTCTGAGTAGGATTGGAAAAATTCGAGTTTTGGTTCTGATTAAAACCAGGGTTTCTATTGAAATTTTGATTCGAATTAAAATTCGGAATGAAACTTGAAGATTGATTGAACCCTTGGTTTTAGAGATTATTCTGGCGAGAAAATTGATTAAACCTTTGATTGTTCTGGCCATAGAATGCATTTACTTCAGCATTCTGTCCGTTCATAGGACAGAATCTAGATGTGTGCCCCACATTGTCACAGTTTTGACATGTGACCTGATTATACTGTCCATAATCATGAACAACATTCACTTGATAAGGTGCAGGGGGATTGAATTGACACTGGCCAATCATGTGGCCAGTCTGACAGCAATTTTCACAATACAGAACTTGAGAGTTTTGTGGAAAAGGGGGATTTTGATTGAATGGATTGGAAATTTGAGATGTTGCCATCTGCTTCTGCAGCATGGCGATCAAGCTTTGCATGTTTACTTCCTCAACCTTAGGAGGAGGAGGAGGTGCTTGAATTGCTTGATAAGAGGGGGCGTAGTTGTATTTTGCAATGTCCTCAAACAGTGCCCATCCCTCATCAGGCGTTTTCTTCAGAAACACCCCACCAGATGAACTATTGACCATGCCTTTTGTAAGCTCGGTCAATCCGCTAAAGAAGGTGTTGACTTGCCTTTGCAGTGGCAAGCCATGGTGGGGACACTTTCTAAGCAGAGCTTTGAATCTTTTCCAACAATCGAAGAAGGATTCATTCTCTTTCTGGTAGTAAGTGAAAATCTCGTTTAAACACTGGGCTGTTTTTTAAGGTGGGAAGTATTGACTCAAGAACTCCTTTTCGAGTTCAGCCCAGGTGGTGATAGATTCAGAGGAGAGAGAGCTATACCACTCCTTTGCTTCTCCCTTTAGAGAAAATGGAAAGAGTTTCAGTTTGATGGCATCCTCACTTACTCCTTGGATACGTGTGGTGCCGCATATCTCCAAGAATGTATGTAAGTGAGTATGGGGATTCTCTGACTGGTAACCGTGGAAAATAGATGCATGCTGCATCATCTGAATAAGTCCCGGCCTTAGCTCGAAGGTCTGTGCAGTGATGGCTGGAATGACAATAGCCGGGTTGACTGTGACTGCGCCAGGCATGGCATAGTCTGCCAACGTACGTCTATCATTAGCAGCCATTATTACAAAATCAGTGACTTCCTTGGCTAGCTGCTCCTCAAGATCTTGCTCGGCTCTATCTGCCAGAACCGCAGAACGGAAAATCCGCCTGTTTGGCCGGACTACGGTTCGCTCGGGGTCAGGGGTGTATAGTAACGGTCCCTTTTGACTCTGAGTTTGCATAAACCGAACCAAAATCAGGTGGTTGAAACCTAAAGACAAAGAATTTAAAAACCTAAACTAAAAATTAAAGCCTAAGAAGAGAAAAAGAAATGAAAATAGTTAAGACAGGGAAACAGACGGACGTCCAGAAACCTGGACGGGCGTCTGGCTGGAATTTGAACTAGACGGGCGTCTGAAAGTCCAAACGCTCGTCCGAAAGGTTGAAGAAGTGGACGGACGTCCGAATTGGATGGACGTTCGTTCAACAGGTTAAAAACGGTTCAGAGTTGAAAAATTTAGAACAGACGGGCGTCCACTGGTCTAGACGCCCGTTTGGAAGCAGAAAACGAAGTAGGAATGGGGAAGAACAGCAGGAAAAAGAAAAACAGAAAAACAGAAAGACAGATAGAAAGAAGAGAAGAAAACTAATCACAAGAGAGATAAGAACCTTAAACCCTAAACTAAAACCCTAATTACCTAATAACCTAACCGATTATCGACTAAAAACAGGAATTAAAACGAAATATAAACAAGAAAAACGAAAAACAAAAACTAGGCAACCGTCCGGTTCCCCGGCAACGGTGCCAAAAACTTGTCACGGATTTATGCAATGCAAAATATAACAAGTAATAAATATTTATAAATCCGGTTTTCCTCAAGTATAAGGATCGTAATATAGAGGTTGATACCGGGTCGATCTTACGGGGAACTAGCGATTGATAACCCTAGTTTTTGTCTAATTAAATTATGTCACGAAAACTAATCTAAACAGCGGATAAACCTAAACGAATCTGAAAGCAAACTTAACTAAAACGTAAAACTGGACAGAAGATATGATCTAAAGCCAGGAAAGATACGGGTTGCGAACTATTAAACTTAAACTAATATGAAATAAAAGTAACTAATCTAGGCAATTCAAGTTTCACGGGATTAAATTCAAGTTTTAACGAGCAAACGAGCGATTGATCCACCTATCCTAACAAGTATCAATTCCTATCTCGATTATATAGCGTTTTCTAACCAAGTTGTGGTTTCACCGTGTCTAAAACATGAACCCTAATTTCTTAGGTAATTCACCTATTAATCAATATCTTTCGATCTAAGATTAACAATTTTACTAATCAAAGGTGTAAACTTTAACCTAGCAATCTAACCTATTAACTCTCGTTATGATAGATTAAACAACTATTCCTTATCATGGTGATCTAAGGCTTATAGAGATTTTCATCAACATAAAACAATCATAACATGCAAGTCTATCGATACAATTGCAATTAAACAATAATAGACATGATAAAGGAAACAACTTTAGATAAAAAAAACTCACAATATAATCGCAGAAACGGAATCAAAACGTGTTGGATGGCTTCACAATGCTCGTTTGATGAAGCTTAGCCTCTCAACATCCTCTGGAAACTCGAAATTGCTGAAAAAACTAACATATAACTACCTACTTTTAATCTAGAATTTGGAGCATAAAAACTGGAATAAAAGAATTAAAAACGCAGCCTAAAGCCGCCCCTAGGTTTAGGGTTTCGAATAATGAGTATATGGTATCCTTAATGTAGAGAAAATGCGCTGTATATATAGAAAACAAAGGCGGCGCTGCTAAGTCGGCCGAAGGACGCCCGTCCAGATGGATTTGGACTTGCTTCAGACGCCCGTCCACTCAGCGTCCAAACTCTCTGTATCAAATTTCTTCTCCTGGACGCTCGTTTGCTTTGATGGACGCCCGTCCAACCTGGACGGGACTTGGACGCCAGTTCAATATGATCGAATTCTGATTTCTTGATCTTTATCTCTTTTTAATCAAATCCAATCATCATTATCTCTTTCTCTTTAATTAAATCCGACTCGATCATCTTTGAATCACCTATTGAGCTCAAATTTGTGCATCTATAACACATAAAAATATCGCAAAAATGTAATAATGTCCAGTTAAATATAAGTTCATCAATAAAACACATAAATTGACTAATTTTGCGATTAACTTATTAAAAACACCACATGCTCAATATTTCCATCTAAACACTTATTTCTTATGTAAATAATACAAATACGGGGGAAATTATCATAAAATATAGCCTTATAAAACATATAAAAACACCCTTAACACTATGCTTACAAGTATTTAGTCCGTGGTGAATTTAATCATATTATGGGTCTCATGATTCATATACAAATAATGCGCCCAAAACACTTAACGGTGTGACCGTCTTATCCGGACCATCGGTATAGGGTACCTAGTGGGGCATTTATATATGATGTCTATCATATAGGACTGGACCGATTTGATTTGAATTCTCGATATAATTCTGTGATCGAGAAATCTTATCGAATCACAAGATGATCATATATGGATTAATCTCAATCCTGATGTGATCACAATCTACTGCTTGGTTCAAAGTGGGGTTTGATGTGTTAGTTAAGGATCACTTAGATACATGTGATCTGAACACCTCTCGTTGGCTCTATTATGGAATGAGTGAGTAGTCTGTGACTTCCTAGATATGGAATCCATTCCTTCCTGCGGGAAGTAGACAGACAGTTCATTTATTTGTTAATCCTAAAAACTGATCGATGGGCCCAGTTCATATTATATTAGTTATGAACTAATTGATCACTAGGGGGTTAATGGTAAATAAGGATAAGATGTTTTGAGAAGGGTTTTCGGAAATATCCCGAATCAAAACGAACAATCTATAGAGGATTTATCCGTATGTAATGATTATATCAATGGACGCTTATCGACTTTGTGATTAGAGTGTAAGTATATATCTAATCGATTGAGTTCAGTTTCGGGTTTATGGTGGCGTAATCCCAGAATTAATAGATTCAATAAGAATTGTTCCGTTCGATGTCCATGGGCCCCGATGTGACTCCTAACATGCATATGTTTCTTGACGTTGGGCCTCAATAATAACTAAGTAGTTGGACTATTTAATTGATGTGCGGTTTATTATTTATTGGACTAAATAATAAAATACATGGAAAAGACATTTTTCATGGACTCGGCCCATTATGTGAAATTTCGTGTGCTAGCCTTATTTGACTAGGGTTGGCCTGTTTTTGTCTTGTTAATTATTAAGGAATTACTTTTCTTGATAATTATAAGACATGTGATTAATTGATTATTTGTTAAATAATTAATTAAGGAAAATATATTAGATTGATACTTAAATATTCTAGATTTATTCTGCATTATTCTAGGAGTATCTTTTATGGAAAAAGATTATTATAATTGATTTTGTATTATTTATTAAATCATTGGAGGACAAGGATTTCTCTCCTATATAAAGAGAGTTTTCTTAAGCCTTTTCAATAAACACATAATGCGCATACATACACACAAAATAAGCTAAGGAATTCGGCCAAAGCTTAGGGTTTAGAGTTGGGAAAATCTTCAGGATTTTCCAGGTAGCATATCAAGGAGGTAAACATCACAGATCAACATCCACTGATTGTTGCTTGGAGATACACATCGGAAGATCGTGGCATCTCAAATTGGATCACGACTTCATCAATATTTTGGATCTCGCTTTTGATTGGTAGGTAGATCTCACCTTCTTGTAGGTAGACCTTCAATTATGTAGTTTAATTTTATATGATCGTGATCCTCTTGTTTATTCCGCTACGTAATCAGGCGGATCTAGATCAGTCCAGCGATATTACATCCGACAAGTGGTATCAGTGTCTCCGATCTATAAATTGAAGTATATAATTAATAAATCTAGGAGTGGAATTGCATGTTTAGATTGCATCTTTTTCGTTTTTTTTTTTTTAAATTTTGAAAATTTTCATGTTGATGAATGCTTTGATATGTTGGGGCGAAGAGACGGATTGGGGTTTATACTGTTTACCCGTTAGATCAATTGTAAACTCATATAAATTCGTTTATATGAGTATAGGAAATTATGTAATTTATATGCTATTGTAATTTTAGTTTCCTAGAAGTAGATCTGTTTTGTTGCAGTTTGTTTTTTCATTCCTGGATATTGAGCCGTTGAAATGATAATCCCTCCAGTTAGAATGAAGAATAAAAGTTGAAGAACAAGCCCTGAAAATTTCGTGTCGATCAGAGTCCATCTCGATGTCCAATCGTTGCAATAAAGTTGCTGCTCTGTCTTAAAAGCATAGCAGCCCCAGCTGTTAGTTCGTCGAATTTCTGGAAGAGATTGGACCGTTAAAATGAAGATCTTACCGTTCAGATTGACTACCATGGAGTTATTGAAAAAGCCCTAAAAATTTCAGGACGATCGGGTTTTTGTCTCGATGTCCGATCGGCTCCGGAAAGACACTGCTGCGCAGTAGTCATTAACAATTGCAGCAGTTGGATCGGTGGCTTGCTGGGATCAATTGGGCCATCACAACTTGGATTCAACCATCCATATTGAAGCAGGAGGAGTGAAGAACAGGTCCATAAAGTTTCTTGACGATCAAAGTTCGTTTGGATGTCCGATCATTGATAAAACGGATCCGCAGCATTTTTTGAAAATAGTAACCCTAGTTAGGGTTTGTTTATTTTTCTGTTTAATAGGTTAGATACGGGGGTACCAACGATCCATCTCGGTGTTTTTATTTCCCGCACTAGTATGTATGTGTAGAACCGGAGAATTGTCATGGCATGCACATATCATGAATTCCACTCCATATGCATATGTGTAGCTATTTAATTCTTGATAATTAATTAGACATGTATTCAACTCGATTAATTACTTTAATATTTAATTAATTGTTGTGGGAATTAATTATTTTAAAACTAATTAAAGAACCGAAGAACCGGGTTTTGTCAATCGTTAAGTTTTCGGTGATGGATTCTCGGTGAATCCCACCTTAAACCGGAACGAGATTGCGGGTTTGTTCCGTAGTGTCTACGGGAAAGTTTGACAATTTAAGAAATTGGAAAATCATGATACATGGGTTCGGAAATGGTCTAACCATGGTTGGGTAAGTTCAACTGAGCTACGGGTCGACCGACTCACCCTTCACGTGTGACGTTTCCACGGGGGTTCGGCAAAACTTAGCATATCCGACAAGCCTTTACGGCTAAACGGGGCTTCTCTTAGCCGGATCCGACCGACAGTCACATATGTTCCAACGAATAAGACAGGTAGGCTTTCCTTCATCAGCGACCCCATTCGGGTACATGATTTGTTGTTTCTGAAAATAATGTCAAGTCCAAAACTGCAATCAGTAAGCCCACCACTTTTTCAAAATATTGAGTGGGTGCAGGGAATGCGACAGCCGACCCCACGGCATCTACTATAGATGCAAGAAAGTGAGTGAATGGTGACGCCTCGTGCTGCTTTGATTTCGGCCCCCTTCGGATAGTGTTCACCGCTATCAAAATTCAAGGCTTGGTCTCCGAAAGGATAGGATCTTGAGGACTCGCCGGGTCACTGACCTGCCCTACGTAGGCGTACTTGGGGTGTACTTAAAGGTCTGATATAGTAGGTCATACTCATCAGTATATTTTAGGAAATATCTTGGCTGAAAAAGGAAGGTAATCGACGATTAAAGTATAGGATGTACGATTCTCATAAGATGTTTGATTCTCAAAGTTTAATCATCGAGAGAGATTGTCTCAGTTTAACCGTCATCGTGCTGATTGTGACCCCCTAGGCGGCGGTACGATGTGAGGTTAAATCCTTCGAATGCTAGGATAGACTTTTACAGTTTATAATTTCTAAAATTTATCAAGTCGTGTATGTATGAATTTCTTTTGTCATTTTTGTTTACAACTATCATCCCTAGGCTACTAAACTGCTAGTGTAATGACTTCAATAAAAGTGGAAAGTAACAAGAACGTTGAACTCATCGAAAAATGCAATTAAATTTCGTAAGAGATATTCCTCTTGAGCCCTTAAATCTTCAGTGACATAGTATAGGTATGTCACTGCTGTCACTCGTGTTGAACGAGAGACGCACTTAGTTCAAAGATGATGTAGGACTATATGAAATTCTATTAGTGAATTTTAATTGTGTGAGTAATCACACAAGATATTTCTAATTAAAAAATTGGAAAATCATAAATAAAATGTTGCTAGTTAGACGGTATTTGAAACCGATAAACTAGTGGGAGCTTTATTCTTATGATTTGTTGTTTTTCTGAATCATTAGAAATGTGTAAGAGACTGCACAAGAATTTTTTCCATTCCTGGAAAAACATGAACAAAGCATTACTAGTTAGACGGTATTTGGAACCGATAAACTAACATGCATATGTTTCTTGACGTTGGGCCTCAATAATAATTAAGTAGTTGGACTATTTAATTGAGGTGCGGTTTATTATTTATTGGACTAAATAATAAAATACATGGAAAAGACATTTTTCGTGGACTCGGCCCATTATATGAAATTTCGTGTGCTAGCCTTATTGGACTAGGGTTGGCGTGTTTTTGTCTTCTTAATTATTAAGGAATTAGTTTTCTTGATAATTATCAGACATGTGATTAATTGTTTATTTGTTAAACAATTAATTAAGGAAAATATATTAGATTGATCCTTAAATATTCTAGATTTATTCTGCATTATTCTAAGAGTATCTTTTATGGAAAATGATTATTATAATTGATTTTGTATTAATTATTAAATCCTTGGAGGACAAGGATTTCTCTTCTATATAAAGAGAGTTTTCCTAAGCCTTTTCAATCAACACATAATGCGCATACATACACACAAAATAAGCTAAGGAATTCGGCCAAAGCTTAGGGTTTAGAGTTGGGAAAATCTTCAGGATTTTCCGGGTAGCATATCAAGGAGGTCAAGCATCACAGATCAACATCTACCGATTGTTGCTTGGAGATACACATCGGAAGATCGGGGCTTCTCAAATTGGATCACGACTTCATCAATCTTTTGGATTTCTCTTTTGATTGGTAGGTAGATCTTAAATTATGTAGTTTAATTTTATATGACCGTGATCCTCTTGTTTATTCCGCTGTGTAATCGGGCGGATCTAGATCCGTCCGGCGATATTACATCCAACAATTCTTACGGTATTGATCATGTTGAGACACATATCAAACAATATATTTTACACCAGAATCAACAATGTAGGAGTGAGTTGTGGTCATATGTTGTGATCATGTGTTGTGGAACTAGCATCACTCCGATCAAATTTTAAAACCGGATCGATCAGTGGACATGAGATGTTCCTCCGTTCAGTAGGGAAAAGCCTCATTTCCTACCTCTAAAATATTGACATCCAAAGTGTCCATCGGTGTTGCAGTTTCCGGTTGGAAAACACCACCGTCGGAGCCTACAATCTCCATGGCCATAGTACCGGTGTTCTCCAATTTCTTCTCTTCATCTGTTGCATGATCAACTAGTTTTTCGTTCTGGTTCTCCTCTACATCAACAATGTGACCTGCAGCCTAAGGAGGAGCAACAACATCATCAACAAGTTTCCTGGACTCGTACTCCTCAACATCAATGCTCTCAATATTCCAATCTTGAATCATTGCCAAATTCTTACTCCTATCCTCCACACATCTCCCTGTAATTGGTACCGACAACTTGTAGTGATTAATGTTTCAAAAGTTTGCAGGCATTTCGTAATGTGGTGCTGGTACAAGTTGTTGCGGATACTAATTAGCATTATTGTTAAAGTTTTTAGGTGTTTGATGATGTGTTCCAACTCCAAGTAGCTGCTGATAGGAATTATTAGTGTCGTTAAAATTTGTAGGTGTTTGAAAATTTGTTCCAAATAGCTGTTGCTGAGGTTGCATGTATCTTGCATAAGAATACTTGTTGCTTTCAAGTGCATTGGACCTTATTGGTTGAAAATTTTATCCTTCTCCACCTTGGGTTTTCAGTATGTTATTTTCTTGCCCCTGCTCCTGTTGGTTTATCAAGCCCATATTTTCCGGCATAATCCCCTCTGTTTCACCCAACAAAAAATTTGCATATTAGTGCATGTCACATCTTCATATTAAAAAAACTAAGAGTAATTAACACACAGGGATTTTAGGACGCATACTTAGATTACTGTTGCCGTTTTATTGTCATTAATCTACGTTACTTATCAGCGCATTTAGTGGCACAAAGAAGATTTTATTCATGACATGCACCGCAAACAAATAACCATCAAAAAATTAATTTAAGTTTTAGAATCGACTATATATTTAAAAAAATAAAAAGTTTTAGAATCAACTTTCATCCGATGCACTCAAATAGTCATGCATCCACTCGACACACAATGGGTGGAAAGTCAATCTTCAACTATACAATCTAATCAGAAACTTAAAACAAACCAATTGTCACTATATATGTTGCATTTGTTATGTCACTAAAAACGTTCATTATGGTATGTCTCACATCTCAATTTCATATATATATATATATATATATATATATATATATATATATATATATATATATATATATATACACACACACACACACACACTATTTGTATTTGTAAATAAGCATATTTAGTGCCTCCATTAAAGGTATAGCACAAAACACTATACGGAAATATGGAACTCTGAGAAATGTTAGAAACATTTCCCTACAATGAATTGTTATATCCTTTTTTACTATACACACTTTACTATGTGAAAATACATTAAAAAAAGATTTGTGTATCATTTGATATAATATTCTATAAAGGTTTATATTCTGCTTTTTTTTGAGATACTGGTACCATCGTATCTATTAATATATTTACAACATGGATGGTGCTAGTGTGATGTAATATAAGTTATATTTGTAGAAATGAAAAAATGTGTCACCAATTAGATGTATTTTTTAAATGTGTAATAACTGGTCTTATATCGATACTATTTTGTTGATTGGAAATCTTTTTTGCTTGGGAGGTCATCATCCTTATCCATGTACTGCAAATGGTTCTAGCACTGCAGTCACTAAAATATTAAAAATCGACATTTTAAGGCAAAGGCAAAGGAAATATTAGTTCCACTTCACAAATATTAATGTGCTCTAAATCTATACTAAACGTTGAAAAAAAAAAACCTCGACTAAATAGAACAAATTAAACGGTCTTTGATTAGAAATTTTGTTTTTTTTTTTTCGGAAACGAAAGGAGGGGGCGGGGATCGAACCCTGGACCTCTCACTAGAGGCCAGGGTAGACCCTGGTACTTCACCGCCAGGGTATGAGCCGCAGCAAAGACAAAAAATTAACAAAGACAATTTTTAGATTATTATAGAGAGAATGCTAGACAAATCTTTTTTTCATTCGAGGTATATATATTATGTAGATGCTTAATAAGTTAAAAGTGTATTTATTGTCCGTATGTATCGATATACATATATGTATGTGTGTGTATATATATGTATGTAGGTGTGTTTATCTATACGTATGTGTATGTATGTTGCAACACTTTTCTAACACCTTGCTTGCTAGATCTTAATTATATTTTGTTTGTTGTTAAAAAAAAATAAAATAAAAAATAAAATATATATATATATATATGTGTGTGTGTGTGTGTGTATTTATATGTGCATATATGTGTGTATTTATAGGTGCATATATGTGTGTATGCACACTCACACTTAACCGCGTGCTCACACAGATTTATATATATCATTAAATTCATAACGACCGTTTCATTTTATTAGACATTCTAAAAATACGTTTTTTTGTCTGGATCCGAATTAAATATATGTTTTTTGTCACGAACTAAACAAAATGTTGTTTTCTAGGCAGAAAATTCAGTTGTTGATGGTTTTCTTTAAGGCGTTTCTAGTCAGATCAATTTTCATTGACAGATGGAGTAATTATGTGTGTGGGTAATTTTTCTTTTGCAAACATTCCTTGTGTGTCTAACGTTCGATTGTCACTAGTTTTAAAATGGTGTTATGGTTATTTTTCTTTTCTTTTATGGAGTTATGGTTTTAACTATAGTTTAGTTTGGCAAACCCTATTTATTATTTTTTTATACAATAAAATTATTAATAGGAGAAGGAAAATATAGTTTCATTCAATGATAAAAAAAATTAATAATCGAAAGCTGAATTTGTTAAGAAAATAAACAGAGATGGTAAGAACCAAATCTTTTTAATAGAGCAGGTGAATCGGGCTGTGGGCGTGACGGTGGAGCACTAAATGAAGGTCCATCAATGCCAATCAATGCTTTCCCTTTTGAGACACTCGAATAGTCATTTAGCTTAAGTCCGCTCGACCCTTTCGGTAAAACTTTAACATGTCCACCGGAGACGGAGTCGGCGCCGGCACCAACTGAATTTTTTGCTGTGGTGGATTTGCAGACACTAATACATGCAGAGCTAGAGCTTCGTTTAGAGCTCTTTGTGTTTTTGTACATTTTTTTTTGCACTTTCTACAATGCAAAATAAAGAATAATCATCCTTAACCTCTCCAAATCCGAACTGTTGATCTGCAAAAAAAGGCTATTGGTCTACAAATCCAAATCCGAACTATTGGTTGTTATTAGGGACTCCGAGAAAAAGGGGTTGTGTTTGGCGAAACATGTGTTTGTGAAAATTGAGGTATATGGGTCGCCATCATAGCATTTTGTTGTTGCTGTAAGATTTGTCTTGATGAAGATTGTACAATCTCCTCTTGCCCATCATCAAACCAATCTCCTACATTCTGCTGATGTGATGATTGGACAAATTCATCAAATGAGAGAAGCTTTTGATTTTTCTTTGAATCTGGATTTGACATCGTATAAATTTGGGTGTTTGATTTTTTTTTGGTTGTGAATTGTAGACTACTAAATGAATTGGCTTGTGCTTTTATAGGGATTCAGCAAAAGAAAAATCCCGCCTCAACACCTCTTTTACAATAAATTAAATAATATTTTTTAAATAATTTAGTAAGATGACTAGGGGAGTTAATACTTTGACTTTAATTGTCAAAGATAATAACATCTCTTAAATATAATTATGGCATTCTGTTTTCACTCTTAACCCTTAATAATCAATAGTAGATTTACAAAAGCACAATAAATAGTGTTTTAGAAATGTAACTACGACAAATAGAAGATAATATATATTTTTTTCAACTAAAATAGTTAAATAGGAACAAAGGTGTACTATAATACAATTTATGTGGGTCCCATTTATAATTAAAAAATATTTGAGCCCCAACCTTGTTTGGTTTCGGGTGGGGTTGGATCCATTTGGATCCAACCCAATATTTTATTCACTCCACTATCTTATTTATCATTTTTTTATTAATTCTATTATTTTATTATAAATTCTCTCATCAATCATTCAACATCAATATATAAAATAATATTAATCAATTCACTTTATTCACCCACTACACTATTTAACCATTACTTTTTCAATATAATATTTCATTAAAATTTCTCTCACCAATCATTTTTTCAACTACACAAATTTCAACAAAATATTTCAACTTTATAATCATTATTTCACTATATTTTATTTTACTTTCTCTTTCATGAAACCATTCAACCCCAATCCAACCCGAAACCAAACAGGCCTCTGTTGGACTTATTTTAAGATTTAGTGATGAGTGCCAGACTAGCTGTTATAGAGCAAAGGCAAAAAGATCTCTAGATCAAATGTATAGGCTTATTAGAGTTTGATCTTTGTATAGGTTTGATCAAACAAGCACTGTAAAAGGTCTGCTGACTTTCATCAGCAGACCTGTCTAGATCAGTAGGGTACCTGAGTCAGTAGACTTGTTCAGAACCTGCTGAAGACTGAAGGCTGAGTGCTCAAACTCAGTTATTGAAGGCTAAGGGGTCAAACTTAATATTTAAAGTCAAAGATATGGAATCAGAATTTAGGGAAGTCTGTGATGACCTAAAAGATTCCATATACATTGTGTACAAGGTCTAAGTTCCATAAGTAAATTGGTGATTCGAACTTTGTTATGATCAAAATGGTGTAATCTAACTCCATGATAAAAAGTTAGATATAAGAGAAGTCAGCTGTAGTGTTTTATAAACACAGCAACTTTGGATCAGCTGACTGATACGCATTTCAGCAGACTTACACTCAAGAAACCTGCTGAACATATATCTTGATTTAATCAAAGGTTACATTGGAAGATTACAAGGAAAATGACAGATAACAACTATTGGTTTTATCAACAAATCAATGGCTAAGATTAAAGGGACGTTGGAAAGAAACAAAGGTTTATCTAATGGATACAGGTCAAAGGGTTAACAGTTTGAAAACTGTCAAAAAGTAAACTGACAGTGTTAGTACTATGTACAGGGACAGAAAGCAAGTCAAGATGGGACAAATCTGAAACGGCTATGTTTTGAATTTCAAACATAAGTCACATGGATTTTCACCTATCAATAGAAGACCCCTGTTACAAAAACAAGGGATGAATGGTGATGATTTTTGAGAGAAAAATAACAATTAATCTTGAGCTTCAGATTCTTTTCAAGAAGTCACCCTGCTGACACTACTGAACTTAAAGCTACTGATCCAGTAAACTTTTTCAAGTGTAATCTTTTATCAAGCTACATCAAGTTTACACACATGAAAACATCAAGATGCTGATCATTTCATCTAGATCAAGCTGCTGAAAGCTGAATCACTTACTTGATTCAAACTTTCTTTTACAAGAAACCAGTTGAAGACAGTGAAGCATCTTTGGGTGTCAAGAACTGTGGTTTGTGGTGGAGCTGGTGAAGAGGCAATCCTACCCTTCAAGGACCTGTGGAAGACTTTGGAGCAGCAATCCTACCCGTTCCAAGTGTTCAGTTTGTGAAGCCATAGTTATTGGTGAAAGACAAACAACTTAGGGATTTTTGTAACTGCAACCTCAAATATCTTTAGTGAATTACCTCCAACATCATAGGAGAAGAGTGGACTGACAGGATTACACCACCTGGAACCACTATAAAAATTGCCTACTTACTTTCTGCATTTACATTCTGCACTTAGTATATTTAGCACATCAACCTACTGAAACTAGCAACTGAATCACACACTTACACTACTGAGTATCTAATACTTGGTATCATATTTTAACAACAAGTAATAAGGCTTAATTTGAATATATTCTGCTACAATAAATTCAGTGAAATAAACAGTCAGCAGACTACTGAGCAGTCAGTAGACTGCTGAAGTTGCTGAGTTTTTTAACTCCAAAAGTTTTAAGTGTTAAGTTTATTCACCCCACCTCTAAACATAACCAAAGCCTTTTCAAGGGACCAACAATTGGTATCAGAGTAGTGCCTCTGTTCTGAAGTAATCCAACATGTTGTGCTTGTGAAAATGCTTTGAAAACTTTTTCAAGTTTCTGATTTTCAAAGCTTTTCATCATGGATAACAACCAGTATGCTAGAACAATGTTGATGTGTTCTTTAGATCATTTTGATGAGTATAAACGTCGTATGCAGGCTTTTCTAGCTGCTACACATGATGAGATGATGGATGTGCTGACTGATGGACCACTGGAAATCAAAAAAGCTATAATAATGGATAATCAAACTCAGTACATTCCAAATCCAAAAAGAGAATGGAATGCTGAAGATAGAAAAATAGCAAACCTCAGCCACATTTGTATTGATATCATATACAGAACCTTGGATAGCAATATGTACATGGAAGTGAAATATTGCAAGATTGCAAAAGAACTTTGGGATAAGTTACAATTAATCTGTGAAGGCACTGATGCAATGAAGAAAAACAAGATCAGTGTGGCCAAAAAGAAGTTTCAAGATTTCAAATGAAACCCAATGAAACTATTGAACAAATGGAATCAAGATTCAATGCCATCATGGATGAACTCACCCTACTGAGTGTAAAGTACTCAAAAGAAGAAATCTATTCAAAAATCTTAGAAGCTTTACCTGCAAAAGAAGTTTGGGAGATGAAAGTGACTGCCATAGAAGAGATGAGAAGTTTGCATGAAGAGGATAATTTCAAGTTATTTTCAGATCTCAAGGCTTATGAATTCAGTAAGAAACTTGCACCTGAGACTGGAAAAGAAGAACCAAAGACTACTGCATTGGCTGCTAGACATAGAGAAGAAACATCAGGAGCTCAAGACGATCTACTGGATGAGATGCAAGAACAAATTGCCCTACTGAGCAAGAAAATCAAAATGATGAAAACTGGAAAGGGTTCTCCAAGGAATTTCACAAAGAAATCAAGTGAAAAGAAG
Source organism: Gentiana dahurica var. dahurica (assembly GCA_024500145.1). Lineage (NCBI taxonomy): Eukaryota > Viridiplantae > Streptophyta > Magnoliopsida > Gentianales > Gentianaceae > Gentiana > Gentiana dahurica. Next base: position 78,313,757 of record CM044898.1, on the reverse strand, counting down.
AAGGATGAATCCATTAAAGACAATGAGTACTTATGCTATCAATGCAAGAAACCAGGACACTTCAAACCTGACTGTCCTGAACTAAAACAGAAGAATGAACCTGATTATCTTTGCTTCAACTGCAAGAAGCCTGGACATTTCAGACCTGATTGTCTAGACCTACTGTAGAGCAAAAGTCAACAAAGAAGATCTGGCAAGAAAGCTATGGTTGCTGATGATGAATAAGGATATGAAGTAGAATCAGAAAAAGGAAATGAATCTAATAATACTGCACTTCTTGCTTTTATGGATGATTATGCTTTAATGGAAATATGGATGAAACATAGGTTGTATACAGTTTTGTATCTATAAACACTCCTGCTGAAAGTGATTATGAATCAACTTGTGGTTCAAATCCTAAAAATTCTGACAATGAAGAAACTTCGGATGCCCTCCTTAATCAACTGAGGATAATACAATATGGTTATGAGATTGTGAAGGCTGAAGAAGAAGCTCTTCAAACAAAAGTTGAAAGGTTAAAAGCTGAATTAAGAAATCTCAAGGGTAAGGAAAAAGAGATTGGTCAGAATCAGCATAAGCCTGATGTACATTCAGTAGCTGCAGAATCTGCTGAACAATCTTGTTCCTCCACTGCATTCAAATCTGGAAAGCCTTATGCCGATAGAACATGCCTTGGATTTGGTACTCAACAATCTAATAAGAATGGATCCAGTAAGGTTACTGAACTTAGTAACAGAATTGGTGCTAAGTTTGTGCCTGCACAAGATCCAACTCATAAGAAGGTTACTGAGGCAGTGAAGCCTATAGAGAAGACTTTGAGGAAGCAAAATCAGAAGTCAAAAAATCAGAAGACTTCAAGGCTTATGAATTCAGTAAGAAACTTGCACCTGAGACTGAAAAAAAAGAACCAAAGACCACTGCATTGGCTGCTACACATCAAGAAGAAACATCAGGAGCTCAAGATGATCTGCTGGATGAGATGCAAGAACAAATTGCCCTGCTGAAAAAGAAAATCAGAATGATGAAAACTGGAAAGGGTTCTCCAAAGAATTTCACAAATAAATCATGTGAAAAGACGAAGGATGAATCCAAGAAAGTCAATGATTACTTGTGCTATAAATGCAAGAAACCAGGACACTTCAAACCTGACTGTCCTGAACTAAAACAGAAGGAGGAACCTGATTATCTTTGCTTCAACTACAAGAAGCCTGGACATTTCAGACCTGATTGTCCAGACCTACTGAAGAGCAAAAGTCAACAAAGAAGATCTGGCAACAAAGCTATGGTTGCTGATGATGAATCAGGATATGAAGTAGAATCATAAAAAGGAAATGAATCTAATGATATTGCACTTATTGATGTTATGGATGATTATGCTTTAATGGCAAATATGGATGAAACAGAGGAGGTATACAATTTTGTATCTATAAACACTCCTGCTGAAAGTGATTGTGAATCAACTTGTTATTCAAATACTAAAAATTCTGACAATGAAGAAACTTTGGATGACATCCTTAATCAACTGAGGATAATACAATCTGGTTATGAGATTGTGAAGGCTGAAAAAGAAGCTCTTCAAACAGAAGTTGAAAGGTTAAAAGCTGAATTAAGAAATCTCAAGGGTAAGGAAAAAGAGATTGGTCAGAATCAACATAAGCCTGTTGTACATTCAGTAGCTGCTGAATCTGCTGAACAATCTTGTTCCTCCACTGCATGCAAATCTAGAGAGCCTTATGCCGATAGAACAGGCCTTGGATTTGGGACTCAAAAATCTAATAAGAATGGATCCAGGAAGGTTAATGAACTTAGTACCAGAATTGGTGCTAAGTTTGTACCTGCACAAGATCCAACTCATAAGAAGGTTGCTGAGGCAGTGAAGCCTACTGAGAAGACTTCGACGAAGCAAAATCAGAAATCAGAAAAGGTCAACAGCACTAACACAAAGAATAAATCTAAAAGTAGGAATGTTGTACCTTCTAGACCTGCTGATAGCAGACCTGCTACCAAGTCTGCTAGACCACAAAAAGGCAAAAATCAGAAATATTACAAGGATAAGAATCCTAAACCTAAAAATGTCAATCATTCAAGGGATACTTATCTCAGGGGAAAGGTAGACTTTTCCCGACTGATGATGATTGGAATATTCCCGCCCCACTGCTAGAAACAATGGATATAACCATAATGCTAGGGTAAAACCTCAGCAAAGGACTCAACAAAGGACTCAGCAGAGGACTTATACAAGACCTCAGCAGAGACCTCAGCAGACTCCATATTACAGGGATGTTCCTAACAGACAGCAAACAAATAGTTATGCTAGTGCTTCTAACAATAGAAATCACTCCAAACATCATTACATACCAAAAGGCCAGAAAGCATATGTGAATCCTACAAAACCAAATGTTAGACCTTATGGATGTGTAGAATACATGTATGAACAAAAGTATAACACTTTTCAAAGAAGACCTTATGGAAACTTGCCAAGGGTCATGCTTACCACTGACCACTAAAGACCCAAACTGTTTTGGGTACCTAAAATACATTAAATTTGTTTTGTAGGGAGTCTGGTACTTTGACAGTGGATGTTCCAGACATATGACAAAGAATAAGCACTGTTTGTCAAATTATATGGCAAAGGATGGTCCAAGAGTGAATTTTGGCAATAAGAACACACCCGGATACACAAGAGGATAGGGCACACTTGTGAGAAATTGATTAATCATCAGGAATGTTGCATTTGTGGAAGGATTGTACTACAACCTACTGAGCACTGGGCAATTTTGTGACATGGGTTACAAGGTAACTTTTGACAAGAGCACCTGTATTTTCATTAGTGAAAGAGGTGATCAAGTTGTGTTGGCTAGAAGAAGACAACAAAACTTGTATGTTGTGGATTGTTCTACTGCCGTTCAAGAGACTTGCCTGATTGTGCATACCAAGTTAGAACTTAATTGGTTATGGCATAAGAAGTTGAATCATCTAAACTTTGATGATATCAATCAGTTGGTGAAGAAGAAACTTGTGATTGGTTTACCTGAGTTCACATTCAAAAAGGATGCTATATGTGATGCTTGTCAGCAAGGTAAACAGACAAAATCAAGCTTCAAGTCAAAGACTAAGCAGTCAACAAAAAGAGTTTTGGAGTTGATGCACATGGATCTATTTGGACCAGTAACACCAATAAGTGTAAGAGGAAAGAAGTACACTCTGGTAGTTGTGGATGATTATTCAAGATACACTTAGGTAGTATTCATGAACAAGAAAAGTGAAAAACTTCAAAAAATGCCTGAACTTTTGAAGAGATTGCAAAATAAGAAAAGTTTGATAGTAGTGAAGATCAGATCAGACAAGGGTACTGAATTTCTCAATAAAGTTATAAGAGAATACTGTGAGCTGAATGTTGTGCTACATCAACTAGCTGCTGTTGGTGCACCTCAGCAAAATGGGGTTGCTGAGAGAAGAAACAGGACTTTAAAAGAAGCAGGAAGAACTATGATTTGTGAAGCATTATTACCTGAAAGATATTGGGCTGAAGCAGTCAATACAGCTTGCTATACACAAAAAAGGACCTCAGTGAACAAGAAGCTGCTGAAGACACCTTATGAGATTTGGAATTGAAGGAAACCTAATATATCATATTTTCATCCATTTGGAAGCAAATATTTTATTTTAAATCATAAGGAGAAATTGAAGACATTCCAACCTAAATCAGATGAGGGAATTTTCTTAGGATATTCTTCTGTCAGCAAGGCATTCAGGGTACTGAATAAAAGGACACTAAAACATGAAGAAACAATACATGTTGTATTTTGATGAACCTAAGTTCACTGGAATGGAAGATGAAGCTTAAGAACCTGCAGACAATCAACAAGTCACTGATCCAGAATGTGTTGATGTTTTGGAAAGGATAAATGAGTTAAAGGTTTCTGACTCTGCCCCTGCTGAACACCCTGCTGGTAACACTACTGATGCAACAACTAAGGCAGTTCAAGGATATGCTGAACCCCTTGCTGAAGCAACAGCAGACCCTACTGAAGATGATGTTCCTGAGAATCATTCTAACCAAAATCCACAATGGTTAATGGATCACCCTGCTGAGCAAGTTATTGGCAACATACAGCTAGGTGTAAGGACTAGAAGACAATTATAAGCAGTGTTTACCTGTTTTCTATGTCAAATAGAACCTAAAGTTGTTGAAGAAGCAATATCAGATCCAGATTGGATAACTGCTTTGCAAGAAGAATTGAATGAATTTGAAAGAAATCAAGTTTGGACACCAGTGAAAAGGCCTAATCATGCAAATATAATTGGAACGAAAAGGGTATATAGAAACAAATTGGATGAATCTGGTACCATTGTAAGGAATAAGGCCAGACTAGTAGCAAAATTCTATTCTCAAGCAGAAGGAATAGATTTTGATGAGACATATTCCCCCGTTGCAAGATTGGAAGCTATAAGATTATTCTTGGCATATGCTGCTTATAAAAACTTCAAAGTATATCATGTGGATGTCAAAAGTGCATTTTTGAATAGCATTCTGGAAGAGGAGGTCTATGTTCAGCAACCTCCTGGTTTTGAAGTTAAAGATCAAGAAGATAAAGTGTACAGACTAAATAAGGCACTTTATGGTTTGAAATAAGCACCAAGAGCATGGTATGAAACCCTATCTCAATTCTTGGTGGACAATGGTTTTACCAAAGGTACCATTGACAAGACTCTTTTCAGAATCAATGAAGGAGATAGCACCCTGCTGGTACAGATTTATGTTGATGACATAATTTTTGGTTCTGAAAATGAATTGCTATGTGAGAAATTTTCTAATCTCATGAAAAGTAAATTCCAAATGAGTATGATGGGAGAAATGAACTATTTCTTGGGCTTACAAGTCAAACAGATGAAAGTTGGAATCTTCATTCATCAGCTACTGAAGAAATTTGGTATGGAAAACAGCACCAAAGTATCAACTCCAACCATACTGCCATCAGACCTGATATATCCTTTGTTGTAGGTGTTTGTGCAAGATTTCAAACTAAACCAAAAGAAAGTCATCTAGCTGCAGTCAAAGGATTCTCAAGTATCTAAAAGAGACTTTGGAAGTAGGAATATGTTATTCAAAAGATGGAAGCTTCAAGGTTATATCCTACTCAGAATCTGATTATGCTGGATGCAAGATTGATAGAAAAAACACCACAAGAACCTGTCAGTCGATGGGAAATAGACTGGATTCCTGGTTCAGTAAGAAACAGAATTCTATATCAACCTCCACTGCTGAGGCTGAATACATTGCTGCCGGAAGTTGTTGTGCACAAATATTGTGGTTAAGAAAACAATTAAGGGATTATGGAATTGAAGAAAGAGAAATTCCTATAATGTGTGACAACACAAGTGTAATTGCAATCACAGAAAATCCTGTTTTGCACTCAAGAACCAAGCATATTTATATGAAACATCATTTTATAAGAGATCATGTTGAAAAGAAAGATGTGGTGGTTCTTTACATCCCTACTGAAGATCAACTTGCTGACATTTTGACAACACCATTGGATAGTGAAAGATTTGCTAAGTTAAGGACTGAACTTGGTATTGTAAAAGTTGACTGATACACCTATGCTCAGCAATGTACTGGAATTCACCAAGGGGATTAGTCTTTGCTATGTTGGGTGAGCTCACTTAGAAGATTAGTCATTGGTATCAACAAATTCCATGTACTTATTTATGTTTGGACAATTGAGCAAATGAAGTTGCCAATGGGATTGGTCTTTGTCCTGTTGGGTGAGCCCACTAGACAGATCCGTCATTGGTAATAAACTTCATCTTGTATTATCAGTTGGACAAAACAAGAGGAATTGAGGATCAACAGAATAATTCTGTCAGCAGGCTGCTGAGGCATCTATGTCAGTAGGCTGCTGAGCCAAGTCTATTGATAGCAAAAGCTGCTGAGACATACGTTACACAGTCAAACTTCCACAAAGTCAAAAAGCAAAAGACCGGGATATTTATCTTATCCTTATAACCGCAGTCACACGATCGGATGGTCACAACTCTTTGTGGATCAGTTATGGGACACGTGGCAAGATCTCATTCATTCCAAATTTAATCGTGGTTAATGCTACAGTATGTGTACAGTGCATTATCTGACAGTTTCAACTACCTCTCTATATATATATAGACATATACACAGAATCCTTACTTACAACTCTCAGATTATTATTTATTTGCAAATACGTCGTGTGAACACAGATTTGAAAACCTTTCTTCTTCATCTGTCTCTTTTCTAGTGGCGGATAAAGCTGATGTTCATATTGGAACTAGTCATAGTGTGAGAGGATATTTACTGATTTTCATACAACTGAGCTAGCCATCAACATTAGAAGAAGAATCAGAAGATTTGCTGGCTTAGAAAATGTTATCAATAGAAGATTTGAGAGAATTTCATATGTCAACGTTTTGGAATTCTGGAAGAACATAGTCATACATGAAGGTAGAGAGGCCTTCACTACAACGATTAATGGCAGAGAGATTGAAATCACTTCAGATTTACTGAGAGAAGTATTTCATTTTGGACCAGGAAATGGTGCTCTTACCAATCAAGAAATGATGAACCTGCCAAGAATGAAGTTTGTTGATGCAATAAAGATAAATGAGACTATACCATCATCTCTAAGCATTAATGTGAGGTACATTTGATATGAATATAATATACTAAGCAAGATAGACTTTCTGGACCCAAGATAGACCTACTTGTTAGGAAATCTACACGGGAACGCAGCGGAATTTAAAATTTTATTTCCTTGGATTGCCTTGGTTGATCTAAAAGATCGACGCTTTGACCGTCTAAGGAGAATAGTTCTGCATAGAGCCGCCCAAGTGTTCGGCCTCTACCGCTAGTCCACACGAACAGCCCGCCGGAATCCCATCATGAATTGCTATTGGAAAACTCCGATTGCTAGACCGGCTTTTTTCCCCTCTCTCAAACACTCTATAGGATGCTCTCTATTTTACACAAGAACTATTAGTTCTTGGAATTTTGTGATGTACAAAAGAGCTTGACACCCACCTCTTATTTATAGTAGAAGTGGCGCCCCAAATAGTTGTGGAGGAGAAGTAAACATTTTTCCAATAAAATAAGGAAAATATAATTGATTGATTATCTCATTTATTACAATATCTCATATTAAATAAATCTAGGATATTGTCAATATCTCATATTGAATATTTCCAAGATATTGTCAATATCTAATATTGACTATCTTTATTTTATTACCATAAATCAATTTACACATGTGTATATATATATATATATTATATATATATATATATATATATATATATATATATATATATATATATATATATATATATATCACAAATATAAATCTATATATATTTTACTTGCAAGATGCGCACATGCACATCATATGTGCAAGTCACGTATTAATGCAAATATATAAATATCAATATCTAATATTAATATATGGTAATACCATTAATTAAATTGCACAATCCAAGTGTCTCCATTCTTGTTACATTTAATTCTATCGAATAAAATAAATACACCCGCCGCACACGGGATGGAGCTAACGGGAATGAGATAAATGCAGAAAATAAACTAGGTCACGTTCTTCATAACAGCCTAGGACAATTTTTAAACCAACAGAAAATTAAATCATTCACATCTATCCTATCGGTCGAGTCCATGATCAATCGGGGTCCATATAATCATATTATATCTACTATATCTAATCCATACAATAAAATCTTATGAAAAAGATAAAATTAAAATTTAACTACTTACGTCTTAATTAATCAATTAACATTTAATCTATTTAAAAATTTTATCCAATCAATTAACTAATTAACATTTAATTAATTAAATGATTTTAATCGAAATAAAATTAACTATTAATTTTAAACGATTTTAATTTTAATTTTAATTAATTAGAACTATTCTAAAAATAAATCAAAATTAAAATTAAGTCCCTTTTTGTTTCTTTCCTTTTGATTCCTAATCAAAAGGGATGCCTTTGGTTTCCTAAACCAAAAGGCATATTCCTAAACCAAATTTGGTTTAGGCCTGGCCATTTTTCAAAATCAAAATTTTGGAAGTGGCCTAGGCCTAGGCCTTTTACAAATCAAATATTTGAAAAGGGCCTAGGCCTATTCCAAATCAAATATTTTGAAAGGCCAAATAATTTTGGTTTAGCCCTGGCCACTTTCCAAAATCAAAATTTTGGAAGTGGCCTAGGCCTAGGCCTTTTCCCAAATCAAATATTTGGAAAGGGCCTAGGCCTATTCCAAACAATGTTTGGAAATGCCATTATTATTTTAATGCCATGTGGTATCCCAATGACCAAAACTATTTGAACTATTGGTTAGCCACATGACACAACTAAACAAAGGGAAATTAACAATCACAACTATGAACCATATTGAATCACAAAATACACAATACAAAAATTTGGAGATTCGCCAGCATTGACCGGTCAACCGACTGCCGGCAGCAGGTTGCCTGCTGCCGCGTCCGCCGCCCAGCCTCCGCCGGCGGTGGTGCCGCCGCTAGTCGGCCGAGCACCACCCGATCTCGTTTTTTTTCATATGTCACTTTTGCGAATAAAAATCTTTCATCTTTTAATCACGTGATTTAAACGATAAAATTAACTACATAAAATAACATGCTTATTGCTTAAGCTCAAGTTCTTTCGATACCACTGTTAGGAAATCTACGCGAACGCAGCAGAATTTAAAATTTTATTTCCTTTTAACCAGGATCGACTTCGTTTAAGCAATAAACAAACAAGTAGTAGACGGTGGTTACCTTGATTGATCTAAAAGATCGACGCTTTGACCGTCTAAGGAGAGTAGTTCTGCATAGAGCCGTCCAAGTGTTCGGCCTCTACCGCTAGTCCACACGAACAGCCCGCCGGAATCCCATCATGGATTGCTATTGGAAAACTCCGATTGCTAGACCGGCCTTTTTCCCCTCTCTCCAACTCTCTATAGGATGCTCTATATTTTACACAAGAACTATTAGTTCTTGGAATTTTGTGATGTACAAAAGAGCTTGACACCCACCTCTTATTTATAGTAGAAGTGGCGCCCCAAATAGTTGTGGAGGAGAAGAAAAAATTTTCACAATAAAATAATGAAAATATAATTGATTGATTTATCTCATTTATTACAATATCTCATATTAAATAAATCTAGGATATTGTCAATATCTCATATTGAATATTTCCAAGATATTGTCAATATCTAATATTGACTATCTTTAATTTATTACCATAAATCAATTTACACATGTGTATATATATATATATATTTCTATATAGGGTTGAGTTCCGTGCATACCATACTATCCATGCTTACCGTACATACTACTAAAATAGTGCATCTGATCACTATTTTAGTGCACCTGGTTATTGTTTCAGTGCAACTACAAATTGAGGAGCAGGTTTCTAGTTAGGTTTCTAGTTTCTACAAACCTGCTCCTCAATTTGTAGTTGCACTGAAACAATAACCAGGTGCACTAAAATAGTAATCGATGCACTATTTTAGTAGTATGTACGGTAAGCATGGATCAATAGGTATGTATATGAACCCATTTCTATATATATATATATATATATATATATATATATATATATATATATATATATCACAAATATAAATCTATATATATTTCCTTGCAAGATGCGCACATGCACATCATATGTGCAAGTCGCGTATGAATGCAAATATATAAATATTAATATCTAATATTAATATATGGTAATACCATTAATTAAATTGCACAATCCAAGTGTATCTTATACACACAAATTGCGCCACCTTAGCCAATATTTTGGCATCCGGAATATTCTTTAATTAACATAATATTATTAATATCTTTTATTTAATTTATTCATTATAAATAAATACCACCATATTAATTTACCACTATAACCTTTATAGTCTCGAGATAAACTTTCCTTATTTGGTTATCATCTATAACCACATTTTAATCCGGCTAGATGTTCTTATGTGTGACCCGATAGGCTTCCGAATATGTTGACCGTAGACACAGAGTGCAAATTACAAAAATGCCATTCATGCCTAACGATCACAGGATAGCGTCTAGCAACACACCGTGACCCCCAATCATCGGAAGAGTCAAATGCAATGACTACTACCTTTCATGTGAAACAATTACTGTGTAAATTACAATCCTATCGCTGTAATAATATCCATACGGTCGTTAGTCGAGTGTCAAAACATCAACGACCGTATCTATAATCTGGATATAATGCTCTCTCGAAGTAACTCGTTTACTCCCACTTTGCAAAGATTCACGAGAGCTAGACATTCCTTATAAGAAGGTAATTTCGGATATTCGATCCCAATCATAGGATACGCGATTGTCGGACGACCAATCATGTATACTCCACATGCTTCAGTATCATACCCAATCACTACCGCATGATCGCCCCGTGGCTAGGGGAAACCTCAATAGTGTCAAAGCATGAATATTCACACCGTGATGCCATGAAGACTCCGGTCTTAAAGATAATTACACAACCGCCACATAGTGTGACACTTATCCGTGTAAGTGGGTCAGTATAACGTACGCATTCTCTAATACACGTCCACGTACAGTCCAAGTGTCCCTACACTTCGATAGACGAGACCTATCCCTGCCCTTAAAGACAGAAGACATCTAATACGTGCTAGTCTGTTTATACTATCAATGCCCTGTTTAATAGTACATCAGCCTAGAGACATTTAAGTATCAAACTTATTAAAGTGATTAGAGATCTCATCAACCATAATCTCCTATCATGGTTTCTCTGTCATAGTTTAATACTAAGGACGTTATCATATAACAATTCATAATTGGTTCTTTAGAAGAACAGATATATGACAACATAAAAGTCATTTAACATATGTATAAACATAAAGAAATAGTAGAAATGATCCGACCCGGTCGGATCCGGTCCAACCCGATTGGGTTTAGGACACTATTTCAACAATCTCCCACTTGGCCTAAAACCAATCACTCGTACACACAAGACCAAGTTGAAACACAAGAATCTCATGCAATACTCGTAACTAGCCCTAGCCATTAACGGATCGCTATCCGTGGGGACTCGGACTATTTTCATGTCATGTTCCAAATTGACCAAGTCAAAGGAACCGCCTCAACACACACACGGATCTCTGACGAGACCTCGGTCCTTGATTTAAGCAATGAATCCACTTACTATATCAGCTATATAGAAAAGGTGGAAGAACCGTACAAGGTTCATGAATGAACCTTCTAGATCCATGTATTCCTCCCGCTGCGCCTCTAAGGCACTACTGTGTTTTGGCCTGGTTGTAGAATTTACAGTGACCCATAACTAAGAACATTTCCATCTCACTGTAGCACTTAAACAAAGTGACTGCAAACCCAGACTGTAGCTCCCACTTGCCTTCATAAGAATCAGGATATACGTCTGTATAACTATATTTATCTAATTCCAAGTTTCGATAAACTAGGAACTCTTCCTTAACTTGTTTAAGGATATTCCTGACATTTACCAGATTTACTTTCATACTTGCACATGACCATTCATGGACTATGAACATCTGGCATTACCTTTACGATGGTTCCAGTTGTCGTAGCAAAGGAAACCTTCCATAAGTATCATCTTTCACCTTATCTTTAGGGCAAACGTCCTAACATAGATAGATCTTGAGAACACAGGCTAGCAGTATCCCCTGTCGCGATCTATGCTAAAATTCTTTTAGTATCACATCTATATAGGTAAATTATAATCTAATAGCAGTTCAATCTATCCCTATAGATTCTTATTTCTAAAAATAAGAACTGCTAATCCAAGTGCTTTCGTAAAGACCTTGAACTACCAAACATTAATTGACTGTGACATGGGGTGATGATCCATGAGAGAGATATCTAATACCTTACTCAAAAATCGTAACACACTCCCACTATCCATCTTACACATTGGGCATATTCTTCTTTTGACTAAATCAAACTCCTTTGATTATCAAACAAAGAAATCGTCTAGAGAAACTTGTTTGAGTCCATAAATGGATCTCATAGGCTTACATATCATGTTATTGTCTATGAACATTGAGCTATCTGCCCAACGTCTTCAACACTATCATATAGTCATGATACAAAGTTATAACAAGCATAGTCTGAATAAAACTGGGCTCAGCCTTACAGGGACATTCCCTCTAGGTAAGACAGACTGGGTTCATAACCTGGTTGTCACTGATGGAATCTAATTATGATATTATGGCTCCTAGCCATATCTCTCAATCTTGCCTTTCAAACATTCCTTCATAAGTCGTGAGATATTCATTCTTCAAGATGAACATACCAGTAGCCATTTCAGGCTTGAGGTTATCCACAGACTTACAGAACTGTTGTGTGCACTGAGCAGTGTTCTACTCCTCATCGATATGTGGCGTCTGCTCACATTCCTATGGTTGAATATCTCCTTGTGGTTCTCAAACTACCTTTGAGATTTAAATCTACTCCCACTGTTTCTTTTGGAAGAAACACTTCCTCTAGAAGACAGCATGTTTGGAGACAAACATTTTGCTCCACGGACAAGTAAATAATATCTAGCATACTTGCTAAGATATTCCACAAAGTTGCATATGTCGTACTATGCTCCAAGCCCTTTCTGACTCTGCCTATGAAAACTTCAAATCATCGGTTAAGATAGATTCGACATTATCTTCTTCCATATCTAATATGGAATTTATTCAACCTTTATTCTTTGGAACTAGGTTAAGTATAAGGGCACTATCCCGAAACGGGTAAGGGATATATCGCATGGCTTGCGTCACACCTTTATCATATAATGTGTTATTTCCATTTTGGGAACACAATCTAATTGCGTATCCCAAAGATGGTATCCTTCAAGGGAGAATCTTATTCCCTTTCAGACGACTTCTGAAACACCCTCGTGTATTAATTACTTCAATCCAATTGAAGATTAATTCCTAAATAGCTCATCAATCTCATATTCGTACTAGCTCAAACTTTTTGGGCTTTCCGAATTATGCACTTCACTGAGTACACTTGACTATTTCTAAAAATAGTCGTAGAGACTAATAAACAATTATTTGTGGCATTAATTGTCACAAGCCAACAAACATCGGTATGTTTAGGCTTTAAACAATTTTTCTAGATTTTACAACCCTTTTCATAAAAGGGTATTTTAGTCATCTTTAGATAAGATACGCATTACCCACATGATTCATAATCATATGGTTCAACATCATCAGAATGACGTTTAATTACACGCTTCCTTTCCAGAGAGACTATGTCTAGAATAACCACAAATCAAGGATAATAACCATACAAATATTTAGTTGAGATCCCATCACTTATATCATCTATATAGTGACATCAATCTAGTATGTTAGATTCAGTGACCTTCCAACTTTATCAGAATAACATTTATTCTTTACGATTGAATATGTCTACTAAATCTTAACAAATAACTGAAAGCATGTTCTTTATAAGAACCGGAACATAATAACATTTATTTAGTTCCCTTCTCAGTTTACTAGATCCAGAATATGGTATGTGTTACAACGTTTGCTTCACCTTCCATATCTGTATTTAATCTTTCTAATTTAATCACACTCGCAAGATATCATATATCTAAGAGTTTGACTTGAACTTAGATTGATTTATCTCAACTTACTTGCCTATAATAGAAACTTCAATAATTTCTCTATTTAAGCACATGCCCTAACTTTCATTTTAATCCTTCAAGCACTTGTAAATGTTTTTTAGTGTAGTCTTCATAAGACTTAAGAAAGATCACAAGAGCTATGTCTTTGATTTCCTTTCATAAAGAAAATCTAAAGTTTATTAAATAGTTTATTTAACCTTTTAAATCGTATTTAAAACATTAACTATTTAATTTAACCTATGGTAGAATTAATTCGATACTTAAATCTTATAATTTTGAAAACAACCTTTCCAAAATTAGATGTGGTCATTCTAATCCAACGTTTGAATTAATTGTCATCGTATGACTGAATGATCATCTTGGATCGTATCCAATATTTGACTAATTCGTTGAAACTTATTTCAAATGATTTAATCATATCTTGAGCTTCCGCTTTCATTAATAATTAAAGTCTCGGAGCACTGCATCAATTATGTAATCTCCTTGTCTCTAGCTACTATAACGGGATTGCTCATGTCATTGCTTATTTTAAAAGGATTAAAATTACTTAACCATATTTGAGAACGTTTCTCAAAAGGTAACAGTCATAATTTGGTTTTACTAATCGAGAATAAAACATAAATATAAAGTTTGCTAAAACTACAACATAAAAATGAAAATAAAAGAGTGTTGTTGTTTATACATGCAAAATCAAAAAGGTCTTTTGGTTTATGATTTTGCTCCCACTAGTCAACTACCTCCAATTGACTTTCAAGAATTATTAATTTCTTTAGTGGACAAGATCCCACTAAACTACCGTGACCCCCGCTTTGGCTGGTGGGCCGAAAATAGTCTAATAGGTAGACAACATCCCTTTGTCAATCGTATCCTATACGACTCTTGTTGTTTGACTAGTCAACTCTTTGATAAATTTTCATCTTATGAAATAGTGAAACCCTTGCCTCTAAAATCCAAACGACCCCGCTTTGGCTGGTGGCCGAGAGAATTCTTAGTCAATTCATAACCCCAATATTCGTGAGATCTCATACGATCATATCTCGATAATGACGATATACCCGAGGTAGGTCAACCCCCTGCTTTGGTTGATGAGTTGGATCCGAACAAGGGCTCTTCACCGTCATTATAATATGGGGATGCAATTTTAACTTGATTCTTTTGAGGTGGAAGTATTTATATAAATTAATTCACTTAATTAATTTTAGTTATGGTCTCATCAAGTATATCTATCTCTATAGACATACATCCTACACATTCATCTAGATCGTGTCTAGTCATGCATCTATCGTATCATATAAAATAAATACAAGCACAAAATAAATAATTGCGTAAAGTAACCGGTATGATCATGGACTTTTCCTAGGTGCGGTTTCGAATACAAACTGACGAAACCGCGGGTCACAATCTAAGGGTAGCTGTAACCGCCAATAGGATCTTCAATGCTCCATTCTCCAATGGGATCTTTATTTTCGTCTTTCTTTGGTCTCCATCTTCTGCTCCATTCTTGTTACATTTAATTCTATCGAATAAAATAAATACACCCGCCGCACATGGGAGGGAGCTAACGGGAATGGGATAAATGCAGAAAATAAACTAGGTCACGTTCTTCATAACAGCCTAGGACAATTTTTAAACCAACAGAAAATTAAATCATTCACATCTATCCTATCGGTTGAGTCCATGATCAATCGGGGTCCATATAATCATATTATATCTACTATATCTAATCCATACAATAAAATATTATGAAAAAGATAAAATTAAAATTTAACTACTTGCGTCTTAATTAATCAATTAACATTTAATCTATTAAATAATTTTATCCAATCAATTAACTAATTATCATTTAATTAATTAAATGATTTTAATCGAAATAAAATTAACGATTAATTTTAAACGATTTTAATTTTAATTTTAATTAATTAGAACTATTCTAAAAATAAATCAAAATTTAAATTAAGTCCCTTTTTGTTTCTTTCCTTTTGATTCCTAATCAAAAGGGATGCCTTTGGTTTTTTAAACCAAAAGGCATCTTCCTAAACCAAATTTGGTTTAGGCCTGGCAATTTTTCAAAATCAAAATTTTGGAAGTGGCCTAGGTTTAGGCCTTTTACAAAACAAATATTTGAAAAGGGCCTAGGCCTATTCCAAATCAAATATTTGGAAAGGCCAAATAATTTTGGTTCAGGCATTCCAAAATCAAAATTTTGGAAGTGGCCTAGGCCTAGGCCTTTTCCCAAATCAAATATTTGGAAAGGGCCTAGGCCTATCCAAACAAAGTTTGAAAATGCCATTATTATTTTAATGCCATGTAGAATCCCAATGGCCAAACTAATTGAACCATTGGTTAGCCACATGACACAACTAAACAAAGGAAAATTAACAATCACAAATATGAACCGTATTGAATCACAAAATACACAAAACAAAAATTTGGAGATCCGCCAGCATTGACCGGTCAACCGACTGCCGGCAGCAGGTTGCCCTGCTGCCGCCGCCGCCAGATGGGCGAGCACCACCCGATCTCGTTTTTTTTTTAATGTATCACTTTTGCGAATAAAAAATCTTTCATCTTTTAATCACGTGATTTAAACGATAAAATTAACTACGCACAATAACATGCTTATTGCTTAAGCTCGAAGCTCTCTCTGATACCACTGTTAGGAAATCTACGCGGGAACGCAGCGGTATTTAAAATTTTATTTCCATTTAACCAGGATCGACTTCGTTTAAGAAATAAACAAACAAGTAGTAGACGGTGGTTACCTTGGTTGATCTAAAAGATCGACGCTTTGACCATCTAAGGAGAGTAGTTCTGCATAGAGCCGCCTAAGTGTTCGGCCTCTACCGCTAATCCACATGAACAGCCCCGGTTGCTAGACCGGCCTTTTCCCCCTCTCTCCAACTCTCTATAGGATGCTCTCTATTTTACACAAGAACTATTAGTTCTTGGAATTTTGTGATGTATAAAAGAGCTTGACACCCACCTCTTATTTATAGTAGAAGTGGCGCCCCAAATAGTTGTGGAGGAGAAGAAAACATTTTTCCAATAAAATAAGGAAAATATAATTGATTGATTTATCTCATTTATTACAATATCTCATATTAAATAAATCTAGGATATTGTCAATATCTCATATTGAATATTTTCAAGATATTGTCAATATCTAATATTGACTATCTTTATTTTATTACTATAAATCAATTTACACATGTGTATATATATCACATATATATATATATATCACAAATATACTCTATATATATTTTACTTGCAAGATGCGCACATGCACATCATATGTGCAAGTCACGTATGAATGCAAATATATAAATATTAATATCTAATATTAATATACGGTAATACCATTAATTAAATTGCACAATCCAAGTATATGTTATACACACACAAATTGCGCCACCTTAGCCAATATTTTGGCATCCGGAATATTCTTTAATTAACATAATATTATTAATATCTTGTATTTAATTTATTCATTATAAATAAATACCACCATATTAATTTACCGCTATAACCTTTATAGTCTCGAGATAAATTTTCCTTATTTGGTTATCATCTATAACCACATTTTAATCCGGCTAGATGTTCTTATGTGTGTGACCCGATAGGCTACCGAATATGTTGGCCGTAGACACAAAGTGCAAATTACAAAAATGCCCTTCATGCCTAACGATCACGGGATAGCGTGTAGCAACACACCGTGACCCCCAATCATCGGAAGAGTCAAATGCAATGACTACTACCTTTCATGTGAAACAGTTACCGTGTAACTTACAATCCTATCGCTGTAATAATATCCATACGGTCGTTAGTCGAGTGTCAAAACATCAACGACCGTATCTTATAATCTGGATATCATGCTCTCTCGAAGTAACTCGTTTACTCCCACTTTGCAAAGATTCACGAGAGCTAGACATTCCTTATAAGAAGGCCATTTCGGATATTCGATCCCAATCATAGGATACGCGATTGCCGGACGACCAATCATGTATACTCCGCATGCTTCAGTATCATACCCTATCACTACCGCATGATCGCCCCGTGGCTAGGGGAAACCTCAATAGTGTCAAAGCATGACAATCCACACCGTGATGCCATGAAGACTCCGGTCTTAAGGATAATTACACAACAGCCACATAGTGTGACACTTATCCGTGTAAGTGGGTCAGTCTAACGTACGCATTCTCTAATACACGTCCACGTACAGTCCAACTGTCCCTACACTTCGATAGACGAGATCTATCCCTACCCTTAAAGACAGAAGACATCTAACACGTGCTAGTCTGTTTATACTATCAATGCCCTGTTTAATAGTACATCAGCCTAGAGACACTTAAGTATCAAACTTATTAAAGTGATTAGAGATCTCATCAACCATAATCGCCTATCATGGTTTCTCTATCACAGTTTAATACTAAGGACGTTATCATATAACAATTCATAATTGGTTCTTTAGAAGAACAGATATATGACAACATAAAAGCCTTTTAACATATGTATAAACATAAAGAAATAGTAGAAATGATCCGACCCGGTCGGATCCGGTCCAACCCGATTGGGTTTAGGACACTATTTCAACACTACTGATAATCATCTGCAGAAGTATGATGTTTGATTGGGCTGGATTCTTTATACACTACATGAAGAAGGTGTTTACCGAAGATAGAGATGGTATAAGGAAGTCCAAAACCAAGCTCTTAGGTCTACTGATTCAGACATTGCTGAATCATTTTTAGATACTTGATGTTGCACCTGAGAAACTAAACAAGTCCAGATACAAGAAGGCGATCGGTTATCCTATTCCTAGATGATGATGAAGGTGTAGATGATGAAGCAACGAAGAGTGACAATGATGGAGATGATGATGCTGGTGGTGAGCAGGTTAAGCAAGTTGCTAAGTCTGTTGCACCTAAGAAAGTTGATGAAAAGAGAAAGGCTGCTGATACTAGGAAAATCACTGAGATGTTAAAGCCCATGAAAACAAGGAAGCAATCAGATGAGACTACTGAATCTATTAAGGGTCAAGTTGAAGTTGAAGTTACTGACCCTACTGAAGTTGTAAAGAAGAAGTCTGCTGCTAAATTTTTTAAAGAGCAACAAAAGGAAGATGAAAGAAAGAGATAAGCTACTGAGATTGAAGCAGAAAGACCTTCAAAAAGAATGAAGGAGATTGCACACAAAAATAAACATGGAAAAGGAAAGGAATTGAGGGTCCTAGAAGAACAAAGGGTATGAAATAGAAGAAGAGGCTGTTGATCCTACTACTGGTGCTGATGTTGTTGTTGAGCAACACACAGAAGAACAACAGCAGACTGCTGAACTTGAGCCTGCTGTATCAACACCTATAAAGGCTGTTGAACCTACTGAAGCTGCAGAAGTTGTTGTTGAGCAACTTACTGATGAACAACAGCAGACTACTGAATCTGCACCTGCGGTGGAAATTGATACGACGGTACAAAACCCTGCCATTTCTGCAATAGTTCAGGGGAAGAGCAATCTGTTGCTAACCCTGCTGATGAGCATGTAAGTCAGAGGGAACCAAGTGTGGAACAGATAGAGGTGGTAGGTACAAATGTACAACATGAGAAACCTACTTACCTAAATGCATCTATTGAGGAAACTTTGAATCTGCTTGTTGAGACCTTTGGAGGTCAACAAAGTGAACAAACAGCTCCCAGAAAGCCATATATGCCCTTTGAAAGGAATGAAAAGAAAAAGAAGGAAGGGTATGTTGATCCTAAACTCCAGTTGGTTGCTGATAACTTTCAATGGAAGTTTGGGTTTTACAAGAGACAAAAATCAGCTGCTGAGCCTATGACAGACTTTGTGGAATGGGCCTTTGAAAAGTTATGAGTGGATAACTTACTTGAATTGGTTGATACTTCTTTGCTGGAAATGAGATTGATAGAACAAATTGATGAACAAAAGAAAGAAGAAGGTATCATGTTTAAGGATCCTAAGGATGGACCATATAATGATGATTCTTCATCATCTGACTCTGATGATGGTCATCCCCTACATCAAGGAGAAGCCAGTGGAACTGCATTGTTAAATGAACC
The DNA here is from genome assembly GCA_024500145.1 of Gentiana dahurica var. dahurica. Lineage (NCBI taxonomy): Eukaryota > Viridiplantae > Streptophyta > Magnoliopsida > Gentianales > Gentianaceae > Gentiana > Gentiana dahurica. The sequence goes on along the minus strand of CM044898.1, from coordinate 78,293,989 downwards.
AAGAGTAGAACAGTCCACTGATGCTGGAAAGTCTGCTGAAGGCCAGCAGACTGGTCAAATGGATGAGGATCTGGAAGATCTCACTATAGATAATTTAGAGGCTCTAATTAATGATGGAATAAATCTTGAAGGTAACATGATGGTTGGCACATCCGATACATACAAGGTTGTGGAGTCTGAAGTGAATCCTGATGATCAGCAGACTGAAAATATTGATGTGGAAAGGGTTTTTGAACATACTGAGCCTGATATCAGTTCTGAAGATTCAGTTCAATATCAAGAGTATACTCAGGGCACTATATCTAAATCTGCTGATACTTTACAGAAGATTTCTAATGCCAGAGGATCACTAGAGGAAAACTTGGCTGCTTTTCCTTTTATTCTTGTGGAAGAAAGAGTCCTACTCACTGCGGAACAAACAGAGATTGGACATGTGGTGATGGGTTTTGAAGGATCACCATTAATTTTTGAGGAGGTTCATGCTACTGAGGATCAAACGGCATATGAACAAATGTTGGAACTGGTGGTATAGGTTGCTGAGGATCAAACAGCACCTGGACAAAGGTTGGAACTCACAATGGGTTTGGAAGAAACCCCTTCTATTGTTGAAGAACAGGCCACTGAAGTAGAGCCTACTGGAGTTAAAGTCACTGAATGGAAGGATAGTCAGTAGACTGCTGTTACTGATGAGGATGAGCAGCTGCTGGACTATGACTTCTGTGATGAGGAGTTTCAAGTGCCTGAGGAAGAACCTATTGCTGCTGAACCACAATAGGCATTTATACCTATTTTTGAGGAACCTGCCCAAGATCCTATCTTGGAGGAAATTTTGAAGATATAATTGAGGAAGGTCCTAACCCTGCTGGAAGGGGTATGAGCTGGGCCATGGTTGTCAGCAGACAGAGGGCACAATACAATGTTGAAGAGCCTGCTGATGAAGGTGCTGGACATATGGCTGGTGGAATGGCTGGTGGAGTACCAGCATAAGTGTTGGATGAGTTGAGGGCAGCCAGAAGTGACATTACAAGGTTAAGAACTCAACTTGACAGACAAGAGCAAAGATTTGAAGATTTAATGAACTTGGTGGAAAATAGATGAAGAACTACTGAAACAGTTGCTTCCAACATTACTTCCACTCAATATGCTCTTGATGCTCTAACTCAAGATGTGAGAGGCATTAAACAAGGCAATACACTGAAGGAGAAGCTCTTGAAAGACCAGTTTGCCTCTATTCATCAGAAACTTGACAGGCTTGCTGAGGCACCCAAGCCTGCTGTGGCTGAACCTGCTGGAACACTTCACCATGCTGGATTGGATCCTAAGATTACTGAGAGGATCAATCTACTGGAACAGAAAATTGAAGGAAGGATCACTGCAGTTGACACTAGACTAGAAATCATGGAGGGTCAACTGAACAACTTGGTGATCACACATGAGAGTGTTAATGGTCTGCTTTCCCGTTTTGTTGATAATGTCAATAAGGGGAAAGAGAGCCAGACAGCTGTAGCAAAAGAGGCTGCAAGAATTTTTGCACAAAACAAATGGGAGGCTGACCCCGATGCATTCAGAGAACCTGCACCTGGCAGACTTCAGCTGACTGATGACCTCTTCAAGGAATACAAAAAGCTATATTACAATAAGAGGAGACCTTGCCATGACAAGGGCTTTCATGAAGGGCTAAATTCCTTCTTGGGACTGAAATTCTGGGAAGCCAGGGTCCAAGCTCTAAGATCTTCTCACAGAGGTGGAAGAAGTCTACCCACTACTTCAGCAAGAGATTCATTGGATGAGTACAAGCAGTTATACATGCGTTTAGGGTTTAGGGTACACCAAATTAACCTTACTCTACCTGAGGCCTGGAAATGGTGGACGGAAGTGAATCCCTATATTGATTTTTCCCTTATTGAAAATCAATGGATGAAAGAAATGGTTAGAGATATAAGGGAATATCATGAGCAGCAAGAGAAAAAAGACAAGAAAGGGAAAGGAGGAACTAGATCAGCATACTTACACATGCTTTTTATTTTTTCTGAATCTAGATTGTAATAACTTTTGAACAAACTGATTATAATGAGAATCGACTGAATTTATTCTGTTTTTGTTTTTACTCTTTTTGCATTGCTGTAAGGAGGGTATTGGCATCATCACCATAAAGAGGGAAATTGTTGGACTTATTTTAAGTTTTGGGGATGAGTGCCAGACTAGCCGTTATAGAGAAAAGGAAAAAAGATCTCTAGATCAAATGTATAGGCTTATTAGAGTTTGATTTTTGAATAGGTTTGATCAAACAAGCACATATTTCAGGATGATTTAGCCTAGGCAAAAGACACATAGGCTCAATCATCCGTCTTCTTCGATTGACTTGAGAAATACCTCTACTTTCGGGGATAATCCTCTGTGTCTTTTGCCTTCTCACCTTCTCCCCCCAGGGATCTTTACTTCTACTTCCATCGTTAATCAATATCCAGAAGATCACACAGCCTTTTTTAAGCGCTTTAAAGAGAGAGATAAACCGATTTGATAAAACTAAGGCAATAATGGCTTGCCATCGTATCTCTTGTAAAATGACTAAGACTGAGATGGTTAGTTTGTTGAAAACTTATAAGATTCGTACTGAGCCTTTTGAAGTCCTGCTTCCCAAATCCACTGAGTATGCTTACAATCCCCCAGATGGCTTCTGTACAGTATATGCATATCAACTTCATAGTGGGTTAAGGTTCCCTCTTCCTCCTGGGTGCATTGAGGTAATGAAGTATTATAAGTTAGGGGTCCGTCAAATACACCCGAACAGTGTCAAATTCCTGGTCGGTTTTATGATTTGGTGTCGCCTGAACACCACACCCTTCTCTGTGAAGTTATTTAGGAATTTTTATCAGTGTAAATTGACACAAGGTAGTGGTGGATGGTACCATTTTTGTCGTAGATCTGGTAAGTTAAGCCATATTATTCCTCTCTCTGGCAAAGATAAAACTAAGAAAAAATGGTTAGAGCATTTTTTCTTCGTGAAGCACAATACTAAGGCGAATCTTGGTTGTTGGAATACCTCTTCCATGAAGGATAAATTGGAAGATGTTATTGATGCTACCCATGCTGATTATCTGGCCAGCAACAAAATCACTTTGACCTTAGACTTCATACTGTCGGTCCTGTTGGTTATGTGGAATTCTCCAAAGAATAGTATAGAAAATGTATGTTTGTATTTGTTTTCTGCTTTGTTTTCGAATATATCTTGATTATTCTTCATCCTTGTAGTGGCCAACGTAGACGATTTGCTTAACATTGACATCGATGAGGAGGATGAGATAGAACAGATGGTAGAAGATTCTGAACGGACCCTGTCCGTTATTCCAGAAGGTGGTGAAGTCTCTGGTAAGCAAGAGGATGTAGAGATAGGCACTGGATCTGGTACCGCTATGCAGGAAACAATTGGATCTGGTGTTGCTGTGCAGGAAACAATCCCCATTGCTAATCCTTTTGACCAGAATATTCTGAGCACGGTTAACCCTGTGGATTTGACAATTGAAGAAGATCTCCCCAGTGGTCAAACTACTGGTTTGGATGCAGTTCCCCTCAGGACCGTTTCCCAAAGGCAGAGGAAGAGGCATAGATCCACCCCCTCTGGCAGCTCTGTGAGCGATTCCTCTTTCAACTTCGAGGATATGTTTGCTGATGATTTTGCAGATTATGTAAGTGGTTTTTCATAAATTTTTCATTTTTCCTTTCATTTCATTTATCTCTAAGACATTTTCTTTTGTAGTGTTACCGCCTGGGTAAGGCTTTGCTTAAGAAAACTTCTAGCATAGCCAAAGACATTTCTGCTCTGCAACACAAAGTGATCCAGTTGGATGAGGCCAATGCTAAGGTGGCCAGTTTGGAAAGATCCAACCATGAGGCCAATGCTAAGGTGGCCAGTTTGGAAGAAGCCAATCTAGCTACTCATCTGAAGATTGAGAAATTGAAATCTGATCTTGCCAAAGCTGAGGGTTTGATCTTCACTCAAGAGGAACAGTTGAACTTAAGAGATCAGCTGCTGGCGAAACTGAATGAGGAGCATCTACAACATCTTGCCACTGTAAAGAAGATGAAGGCCGATTTTGACGAAACCCTGAGGCAGATGGAGGAAGTTCCTGTTCAGAACGTTGTCCAGAAAGTTATTGCAGGGTATAAAGCTGCTCCTGAGACCCTTGAGGAAATCCAAATCATATTGGTTCCTGCTCTGCATAGAGGATACACCCTTGGTGTTGATAAGGCTAAACCGGCCGACTTAGTGATTAGTACTTTGCCTAATCATTAGTTATATGATAAGAAAGCAGGTGATATTTTCACGAAGCGATATGACGAGTACAAGAGTGGGGAGGACATTGTCCGCAAGTATGCTAAGAAGAAACCTGCTCAGCCTTCTACTACTGCTTCTGGCCAGCCTTCTGATGCTTCATCTTCTTAATTGATGCTTTTTTGAAAAATTTGGAATTTTGCTGCCTTTTCGAGCAGCTTTTGATGTAATAACTCTGTTTGTAATAACCTTTGAATATAATCTTCTTTATTTAGAGCATTGACTTTGATATTCTCTGTTTAGAGTATTGTCTTCTCATTGCGCTGCAATGAAGTTAGGATTTTTTATCCTTAGTTTCTTGATGCTGATAGAACATTAATATTATATGCTCAGGATATTCTTGCTCTGCACGTTTAACACTTGTGTTTTTTATGTGGGTCCTTTGCCCAGAATGCCCTTGCTCTGCAAGTTTGGCATTACATTTATTAAGTGGGGCTTCTACCCAGAATGCCCTTGCTCTGCAAGTTTGGCACTTACATTTTTTAAAAATGTGACTTCTGCCCAGAATGCCCTTGCTCTGTAAGTTTGGCACTTACATTTTCTTGCGCCGCCACATTCTGTTTTTAGTTTCGTGTTTCAACACATGTTAAAATATCACATAATAATCATAGAATTAACAGAGATTTATATTCAAGATAGCATTATTCAAGGAAATGAAATTACTTTGCGGAAAAAATTTCTTTAAATGAACAACATTCTAACTTCTAGGAACAGTTTTTCCAGAAGCATTAGCTAGTTGATAAGATCCTTTTCCATGCACTTTGATAATTTTATAAGGACCTTCCCAGTTTGGGTCTAGCTTTCCAGTAGGTCCTTGCTTACTGGCGTCGTTTCGCCTCAGCACTAAATTGCCTTCTTTAAAATACATACCTCTAACTTTGGAGTTGTAGTATTGGGCAACTTTCTGCTTGTACTTGGCCATCTGGATCAATGCAATGTCGCGTTTATGTTCCAGTTCGTCTTTGACATGCAGCATGTCTACTTCCTGTGTTTCTGGACAGTATACTTGGGAGATTTATGTCCAATCTCTGCTGGTATCACCGCTTCACATCCATATGCTAAGGAATAAGGAGTTTCCTGTGTAGCAGCATTTGGAGTAGTTTTATATGCCCACAGGATATTTGGAAGATGGTCCACCCAATGAGATCCCTCTTGTTCCAACCTTTTCTTCAGTCCCTGTTTTATCTGCCTGTTGGCTTGAGGATAGGCCACAGATGTAAAATGTTGAGAGATTCCTAGGTTTGTGCCCCAAGTCTGCACTCATTCATCTTCAAATTGTGTGCCATTATCAGAGATGAGGATTTTAGGAATTCCATATCTGCATAGAATGTTCTTCCACAAGAACTTCTGTATTTGGTTGGCAGTAATAGTGGTTAAAGGTTCAGCTTCCACCCACTTGGTGAAATAATCCACTGCCACTACTAGAAACTTGAAATTTCCCGGTGCCCGGGGTAACGGACCCACTAAGTCTACTCCCCACTGATCAAAAGGCCATGGATATACAATTGGTATCATCTCCTGTACAGGATTGTGTGACAAGTTACTATGCACCTGGCATGTCCTGCAAGTCCTAACCAGATTTTCTGCATCATCTTGCATTTCTGCCCAATAATACCCATAGAGCCTACATTTCCTGGCCATAGCTCTTGCTCCCAAATGATTTCCACAAATTCCGAGATGGATTTCTCTTAATACGTAGTCTCCCTCCTCAGGAGTGACGCATTTCAACCAAGGGGCTGCATATGATTTTCTGTACAGAACATCATTGAACAGAGCATACCTTGTTGAAAGTCTTATCACCTTTCTGGCTCGTATCTTATCTTCAGGAAGTCTCCCATCCCTCAGATACATCACAATTGGATCCATCCAGGTTTCTGCTTGTGTTATTGGTTGTACCTCGATTTCATTACAACTCTTCTGCTTCAATTGCTCGACCAACACCTTTTTGTTGGATAAGAAATTTGATCCAAGCTTTGATAAAGCGTCTGCTCTGGTATTCTGGGCTCGCGTTATTTGTTCCACTTCTATCATTAAGAAATTTTGCAATTTTCTCAGCGCTACTGCAAGGTACTTCTTCATGGGGCCTTCTTTTGCTTCATACTCTCCCTTGATATGATTTGTTACCAGTTGTGAGTCAGTGTAGACTTTCAAATTCTGCACACCTAACTTATGTGCCAGGTTTAATCCGGTTATCAAAGCTTCATACTCTGCCTCATTGTTAGTGGCTTGAAAGTCAAAATGAAGAGCGTATGGAAATTCTTCACCTCTTGGGCTAATGAGTAAGAGTCCTACTCCTTCTTTGTTAGAGGCTCCATCCAAATAAAGCTGCCACTGTTCAGTTTTATTCTTCTCAGCCCTGTTCTGTTCAGCCTTTTGCTCTATAGCTAAGGCTTTTTCTTCTGCAAAAAAATCAGCTAACGCTTGGCCTTTTTATTGCTGTTCTTGGTTTGTATTCAATATCAAACCCTGCCAATTCAACTACCCATTTTGCTAACCTTCCAGACTTGTCTGGTTTATCCAAAATTTGCTTTAACGGTTGATTTGTCAACACGATCATCGGATGGCTTTGGAAGTATGGTCTTAATTTCCTTGTGGCATGCACAAAGGCCAAGACCAATTTTTCTACCTCAGAATATCTGATCTCAGGCCCTTGTAAGGCTTTGCTTAAAAAATATACTGGCCTTTGTATCATGCCATGTTGCTTTACCAACACAGCACTTACTGCATCATTGCAAAAGGACAAGTAAAGAAATAGTATCTCACCTTCCCGATGAGGAGTTAGAGTTGGCAAGTGACTGATATGATCTTTCAACTCCTGAAAAGCTTGTTTACATTCTTCATTCCACTCACATAGACTGGCCTTCCTGAGAATTTTGAAGAATGGCAGTGACTTATGTGCCGATTTTGAAAAGAATCGGTTTAGCGCGGCTAATCTTCCTGTTAATCGTTGAAATTCTTTGATATTCTTCGGTTCAGGCTTGGTTTTTAAAGCTTCTAATTTTTCAGGGTTGGCCCTGATACCTTCTTTAGATATCATATAACCCAGAAATTTGCCTGATCTCACTCCAAAAGTGCACTTTTTTGGATTCACTTCATTCTGTTTGGCTTAAAACTTGACAAACCTCTGTTACATCTTTCAAATATTGGTCAAGAGTCCTGCTCTTGATCAATAAGTCATCCACATATAGTTCCATTGATTTTCCAGTCTGTTGTTTAAAAATGGTGTTGACTGCCCTTTGGTAGGTAGCCCCTGCATTCTTTAATCAGTAATAAAAGCGGTTTTTACAGCATCTACAGGGTCCATCATAATCTGATGATATCCCTTATAAAAGTCTAAGAAAGCAAAAATCTCATAACCAACTGTAGAGTCTACTAGTCTGTCAATTCTAGGGGAAGTATAACTGTCTTTAGGACAAGCTTTGTTTAAATCTGTGAGGTCCACACACATTCTCCAACTGCCATCTGGTTTCTTGTCCAACACTGGGTTTGCTAGCCATTATGTGTAGATAACTTCTTTAATCATGTTGGTCTGCAACAGTTTTTCCACTTCTTGCTGGACAACCTGTATCTTTTCGGGGGCAAAAGATCACTTCTTTTGCTTCACTGGTTTTCTTGTTGGGTCGATGTTGAGCTTATGGACATCCAACTCTATTGACAGTCCAGGCATGTCACTTGCTTTCCCTACAAACACATCATTGTAATCTTTCAAGATGCTGACCAGCATCTGCTTCTGTTCAGCAGGTATCCACGATCCTATGCTAACTGTGGATTCAGGGTCCAATTCATCCAGCATTATTGATTCCACTGGGTCGTTGGACTGCCAACTTTTTTCTTCATCTGGAACTAGGTCTTCCATTGTAACCTGTTGCACCTTCATTTTTCCACTGATTGTGGTTGTATAGCAGTTCTTGGCGGCATCCACATCCCCTTTAACTGTGGCTTCTCCTTCAAAAGTTGGGAATTTCATACTGTTATGTGCTGGCGATACCACTGCCCTTAGATCAATTAGTGCTGGTCTTCCAAGAATCACATTATATGCAGATGGAGCTTTTACCACCACATAATTTACCACCAGAGTCCTGCTTTGTTGTCCTTTGCCAAAAGTCGTCAGTAACTTTAACATACCCACATGATGTATGGGTGGCCCGGTAAATCCGAAAAGAGGAGTTGATACAGGAGTCAACTCCGAGTCTGCTAGCTTCATTGCTTGGAACGCGCTATAATTCAGTACGTTTACTGCACTGCCGGTGTCTACGCAGATCCTTCTGACCAGATTTTTCTGAATAACCGCTTCTATTACCAGTCCATCGTTGCTCACGACGGCTGGTAGGGCATCTCTAGGACCGTACTGAACGGTTCCCATAACTTTCTGCTTTTTCGCTTCCCCGTCCTTTTCTGTGTTGCCCCTTTTATCTTCCTGAGTAGCCTTGCTTCCTTCTCCTGGTCCACCCACAATTGTGTTCACAGTGTTAATTGGGGTGTTTTCTCTATGCCCATCTGCGTATGGAGACGGATCTCTATTTCTCCTTTGGTTGTACCTGTCATGGCTGTTATTCTATTGTTTGAATTCTCTCATTTCTCTGGGATTATCTCCCTGCGCTCGATCGATGCACTCATCGATCTTTCCTTCCATTGCTGCTGCGTCGATATCTCTGATCAGATCCCTGCACTGTTCAGAGTCATGTCCAATATCTTTATGGTACTTGCACCACCTGGTGTGGTCTCTCTTCCTCAACGGAGGAGGAGTCTTAGCAATTCCTTTCTTTTCCATAATCGCCAGTACTTGGTCACGAGATCTGTTCAGAGGAATAAGGTCTATGTCCTGCAAAGCACCTTTCTTCCCTAACCTTTCAGAGATGGGAGCAGTTACCCTATCCCAAACAGATTTTCTTTTCTTGTCATTCCTATCCTCAGTCTTTACTTTTTTAGCATCCCTATGGGATTTCTCCCTCTTGGCTCTGTTAGCCTATTCTCCTTGACAATGCCTGTATGCTGTTTCCAGACATTCTTCCATTGTGCTCGGATCTTTGCTGCTCAGCTTCGCATATAACCGCCCTTCTCTAAGTCCTGCTATGAAGGATGCTACCAAGAACTTATCATCCAGATCTGCTATCTGGGATGATTCTCCATTGAATATCTTGATATACTGTAACACTGTTTCATCACTTTTTTGCCTAACTGTCAGCAAATAAGTCCGGTTTCTCTGGAAAGGTCTTGCTGCGATGAATGCATGCATGAACTTTCTGGTCAGAGTGGGGAAATCCGGTATAGATCTGGGGTTCAAATTGTTGAACCAATCTCTTGCTTTTCCTGTCAGAAGAGTTGCAAATGCCCTGCATTTCATCTCTTCTGGAGCGTTATACAAATTCATATGCTGAATGTACTGATGCATATGATCATATGAATCTTTAGTTCCATCATATGCCTGGATTTTTGGGATCTTAAACTCGGCAGGATAGGGAAATGCAACAATGTCCTCAGTAAAGGGAGATACCATCCTAAATTCATCTCGCTTAGGCTTAAGTATCGCGTCTAACTCTGCTCTGGCGTTATCACCACCTAGGTGAGTAACCACCACCTGTACGCTAGATTCTGCTTCCTGCTTTTCTTTCTTAGCAGTTTGAAGTGGAGTATGTGTTTCAGAAACATCATTATCTTGATTTCTCACTTTCAAGACTGCTTCGAATATGGCTTTTATCTCTTCAGCCTTGAGATTTGCCAGGTTTTCTACCAACATATGTTTAACAGCGTCTGGATTACTTATCTGCCCTTCTTCCATAACTTTTTTCCCGGTCTCTTGGTCATTTCGACCGGGGCTTTTATCTCCGGTTTGATTCTTTTCTTTCTCTTGTTGATTTTGTTGCTTCTTCGAATTTCCTTGATTTCGTGCCATATTTTCTGTATTAATCACTCACTAACTAGAATCAGCCCTTCTTCTAGCCCCAAATGATGTTGTATGAATATTACAAACGGGTAATTGGGTAATTCTAATTTACAATCGTATAAGAACAAAGATATTTGGGGTATAATTTGGACTGAACTCTTGAGAGAGCTGCCTACGTATCCAATTTAAGTAATAAACTGGAATCAAGTCCCCCTCGTAGTTCAGGGTGTCCCTTATATTGTTGTAGATCGTGATTCTCGTCCTTGCATGATGGGAAGTTATCACCGGTTATCTCTGCACGTTGCTAATTGTGGGGTCTACCCACGTCTGTACGCGGTTGAACTGATGTTGACTTGGTCTTCACTGCACTTAGCCAAGCATTCTGTCTAGAAATACTTCTGCGCAGACGATCGTTCTGTCTAGAGGTATGCTTCTGCGCAGCATATGATGGAGCCCTGCTCCTCTGACTATTCTGGTCAGCACTTGTGGTCCTGCCATGCCAATCCATTATCTTGATTGTTTAACTTTGGGCGTGATCCAATTATGGATAACCCGGCCCAATGGGCCCACCTATCATCACATAGAAAGAAGCTTTAATCGATACCGTAGTGCTTCGTGTAAAACCGGTTCTTCCAAGAAAGTATCTACACAAGGCAATGAAGCACGAAAACGGGGCTCTGTTTATCAAAGCACGAAAGAAGTAAGGTTGATGCAGAAAACAGATTCCACACAAGAGAGGAAGAAAATTGAACTCTCGAGTAATAGTGATACTCTACTTTCGTATGGGATTGTTGATTCGTTGTGTAGTTCGGATGTGGATAGTAAACGAGACGAGAGACGAGACTCGGTTATGTCCTTAAGGTCAGATTTAAGCACAACAACAACCAGCATGTCACACATCGAATTGAACCCGGTTTCTGATAGGATCAAATAGATTTGTGTTGATTCAGATATTATGGGTAGAGATAAGAGACGAGACTCGATTATGTCCTTAAGGTCGGATTTAAGCACAACAACAACTAGCAAGTCACACGTCGAATTGAACCCTGCTTCCAATAGGATCAAACAGATTTGTGAAGATGATGATATCAAGGGGTTGGTTTGGTGGTCGCCACCGCACCTACAACCCTTGACACCGGTGTCTGAAGTTTCGCAGCCGCCGGAGTCACCTTCTCCGTATATGGATAACAGTGTGGATTGTACGAATGTAGAGGTGGAGGAGGATATGAATGCGGATACCAAGGAGATGGAGCCTCGGCCTGCTGTTGTGCCTTTCTCTCGTTTATTTGCTTGTGCTGATCAATTCAAGTATAAAAATGGAAGCTTGATGGGAACAGAATACTGTGAGTTACTGTTTTTTTTATGAATATTTTCTTGTGAACAGTTGGTGAAGTGTGCATATTGTTGGATGTGGGGTTTTGATTACTGGCCACAGTGTTCAGGCCATTGCTGACATTTGCTTTAGATTCGTGTATTTGTGGTAAAATGATAGTGCTTGTTCAATTTTATTTTCAGCTTTTGGGATAAAACAGTAAATGACCCAGAAACAGAGGGTTTTTTAGAGTAAAATATAAGATTTTTAGTAAGGATTACATTTGAAGATTCACCTTAGTGGATGTCTGCTGTTGTTGGTGTTTTATTGTGGATAAATGAGCTGGTTTTGCTGCTGAAATGGAGCTGCTTTGCTGTGGCCAGATTACATGCTTTTGGATGTTTTGACATTTTTTGATGTTTAAGACTAGATTTTGTTTACTTTGCTGTGAGTTTATTATTGCTTTGATTAGCTATGGAGTTGCATCTCCAAGTATTAGTTTTTGGATTAGTCTCTCTTTGGTTTTTTTTTTTTCCCAATGTACGAAGGCTCACACTCTTTTCTTAACACCCGGTTTTTTACCATCTACGATTGCATTCTCTCGTCATTAGAGAATTAATGCAGTGACATTGATGTCATTGTATATACAATTTGATACACAAATTTGGTAACTTTGTAAAATAAGTGTAGTGTCATTCAAACTAGGGGTGTAATCGAGCCGAGTCGAGTCGAGTCGATACTCCCTAGGGCTCAAGCTCGACTCGACTATAAAAGTTTGAGCTCGATCGAACCATAAAAAGGCAAATTCAAACTCGACTCGCTAAATGCTCGATATAGCTCGACTCGGCTCGTAAGCTCAATTATTTTCGTAGGATTCATTTAATTTGTAATAAAATATAACAAGATCGACCTCGACTCGTCTAATTGTTGACTCAAATAATACTTTTTGTATTACAAAAAAGAATATTTTTATAATAAATATAATTATTTAATGAAGCGCGATTAGCTCGCGATGTACTCGATTAATATATTTTATAACTCGAGATCGGCTCGGTCAATTATATGAAAAGATATAGCCGTTTGAAGTCGATATTATGAGAAAAGATATCAATTTTCTGAAATTAAGTCAAAAAAAAATATCAAATGTCAATGCGGCATCACGTCATCGAATGTCACTGCATCGCGGTGGTCAATGTCACTGTTAGGGTATTGTTTTTGTTTTGCTTAATGTTGGTGGCTTTTTGAATTATTTTTTGGCTTCATGTACCTTGGGATTGACATAGGCATTTTAGAGGATTTTGGATACCCTTGTGGTATCTTTCATATGTGTATGCGGGCTCTTTTATCGTTTTTGCGCATTACACTGTAGATAAAATATTGATGTCACTACATATTCGACTGCCGATGTCACTGCATAAATTGTTTATGTCATGCATATATGATTGCCGATGTCACTACATAAAATGTTGATTTCACTGCATATTTGATTGCCGATGTCACTGCCTAAAATAAATTGTTGATGAAACACATATATGATTGCCGATGTCACTACATAAAATGTTGATATCACTGCATATTTGATTGCCGATGTCACCGCATAAAATGTTGATAGCACGGGTCTCGTTTTCTTAAAATGATGCCTGCGTCTTTTTATTTTAGTATGGATAGCAACTCTGAGGTTCCTGTTTAGATTCAATTGCCCAATCTTCACCGCGGTGTCACTTCATCGTGGTGTCTCTGCATTGGGGGTGGTCATTGCATCACGGTGTCTCTCCATCGAGGTGGCCACTATATCACGGTGGTCAATAGATTGAGGGTGGTCAATGCATCACAGTGGTCAATGCATCGTGATGATCACTGCATTAGAAGTGTCTCTGCATCGAGATGTCTCTGCATCACGGCGTCTCTATATCGGGGGTGGTCACTGTATCGCGGTGTGTCTCTTCATCGGGGGTACTCATTGCATCGCGGTGTCTCTACATCGTGGGTGGTCATTGCATCGGGGTGGCCACTGTATTGTGGTGGTCAATAGATTGAGGGTGGTCAATGCATCGCAATGGTCACTACATTGGAGGTGTCTCTACATTGCGGCGTCTCTGTATCGGGGGTGGTCACTGCATCGTGGCGTCTCTTCATCGGGTGTGGTTACTGCATCGCGGTGGTCAATCCATCGGAGTGGTCACTGTATCGGGATGATCGCTGCATCACGGTGTCTCTGCATCGCGATGGTCAATGCATCGCAGTTGTCAGTGCATCGCAGTGGTCTCTGCATCGTGGTGTCACTTCATTACGGTGGTCACTGCATCGCGGTGGTCACTGCATCGCGGTGGTCACTGCATCACGGTGTCTCTGCATCGCAATGTCTCCGCATCGCGGTTGTCAGTGCATCGTGGTGGTCACCGTATCGCGGTGTCTCTGCATCGTCGTGTCACTTTATCTTGATGTCTCTTCATCACGGTGTCTCTGCATCATGGTGTCACTTTATTACGGTGTCTGTGCATTGTGTTGTCATTTCATCATGATGTCTCTGCATTGCGGTGGTTAACGAATTGTGGTGGTCCCTGAATCGGGGTGGTCACTGCATCGCGGGGGTCAATGCATCGCGGGGTTAATGTATCGGGGTGGTCACTGCATCACGGTGGTCAATACGTCGTGGAGTCAATGCGTTGCGGTGGTCAATGCATCAAGATGGTCTCTGCATCGCGGGGGTCAGTGCGTCGCGGTGGTCAATGCACCGCGTGGTAATCAGGAAAAAAAAAAAAAAAAAAAAAAAACACTTTTTTACCATGCAGAAAAAAAAAATCCAAAAAAGCCACACTTTTAACATCCAGATTAAATAATAAATCTAAAAAACCAAACAAAACAACAACTTCTTTTAGGGAAGTTCTGATGCAGGGAGTCCTCATTGGACTAAACCGTCGGATCTGTGCCACGTGTATATAAGACAAAAACTATTTTTATCTTATATATACGTGGCACAGATCCGACGGTTGAGTCCAATGAGGACTCCCCGCATCAGAATTACCCCTTCTTTTAGCGCTGAATTGTATCTTCCGGCACCGCATTTTTTCCCCTTAAATCAGCACAGCTTTTTTAAAAATTAATTGAGAGTGGTTTGGTATGTACTAATTTTGTGTTCTTAAAACCAAATAAGATTCATTAGTGTCATATTTGTCTAATTAAGCCTAATATGTGTCATTTTGAACATTTTCCCAAAAATATAATGATTGGTCGAGCACATCATTGCCTTTTTTTTGTGAGAAGTAATGTTCGATTCTCATCCAGCCCCATGAACATATGTTTCTCAAATCAAATTTCTTAATAAAATAATTGTTATGCCCACATACTATAACATTTATTAATAAAATTGACTGATGATTGTTATGCCCAATCTCCTTGATAGTTTGTTGATGGTCTTGAAATTCAGGTGATTTAATCTTCTGTGCCAAATCCAGCTTGTTGATTGTTTATTCTTGACAAGTAGACATGTTTCTGCCTTGGCTGTTCACCAGTCCACCACATACATGTTGTATTGTCTTCTACCTGCAAGAACCACTGTGTTTGTTTGACTGTGAATCACTTTGCATCCTTCTTTGTTGAAGTGCACATTGTAGCCTTTGTCACAGAATTGACTGATGCTCATCAGATTGAAGTTAAGTCCCTTGACATATGCCACATTTTGAATCTTTAGATTGTTTTTGAGTATTGTGCCTTCCCCTTAATCTTGCCAGGGTTTTCTTTTCCTCCAAATGTGACTTTGGGTCCATCAAAAGCTTTAAAATCAGTGACCCATTTCTTGTTTCCTGTC
The DNA here is from genome assembly GCA_024500145.1 of Gentiana dahurica var. dahurica. Taxonomy (NCBI): domain Eukaryota; kingdom Viridiplantae; phylum Streptophyta; class Magnoliopsida; order Gentianales; family Gentianaceae; genus Gentiana; species Gentiana dahurica. The sequence continues at coordinate 78,278,652 of CM044898.1, read as the reverse complement.
ATGTGTCTGGAACATCCACTGTCTATGTACCAGACATCCTACAAAACAGATTAATTAAGTTTGGGTACCCAACACTGTTTGGGTCCATATCTCTTAGCAGTCATGCCTCCCATACCAAGTATGTATCCAAAAGGTCTTCTCTTTGGATAATTGAAGTCATCAACTTCATATGTATAAGGCATGGCAGAATAGCTTCTAATATTTTTACAGAAGGTATTCTGATACTTTTTTCCACCTTTTGGTGCATTTATATCCTTCTTCACTTTCCAATATGCAATAGGAAACCTTTCTTGCTTCATGTGTCTAGGAACATAGCTAGATTGATTTTTCTTAATCACATGATGCATTTTATGGAATGGTTTCCTCTTGTATTTTGGAGGTGTGATATTCCAATCATCCTCTGAGGGAAAAAGTCTGCCTTTACTTTTCAGACGGCTGTTGTTTTTGTATGATTGGAATGAGGATTTAGTCTGCTGTTTCACTACAGTGGGTTTTGACTTCACTGGAACAGGATGATCTGTTGGAGACATGGTCTGTCCCTTTCTAAATTTTGGTCCATTAGTGGTCCTCAATTTAGAATTGTGTTGACTATTATCCCTACGTTCATCCTGACTGTTATAGCCAAGACCAGATCTGGATCCAAACCTTTTTGAGGGTTTGTAAGCTGGTGCTTTTAGTGGTGCAGTGATTACCTTTACTGGTGAGGAGTTCTTCTTAACTGATCTGATGGTAACAGATGTATGGTCATCTGCTTTTTGTTGATCATTTAAGTAGGTCTCCTTACTAGTTAATTCAGCTCTTGTTTTATCCAGTTCTTTCTTTAACCTCTTATTCTCTTTTCTTAGATCCTTGCATTCCTTTTCTAGAATTTCATGATTCCTTTCAATTTCATCAAATTTAGTCATGAGATTTTGGACTAGGTCTGCTGTATCTAATGGAAGACTAGAGGATTGTGCAGTGTTAGATGTGAATGCATTAGATGAAGAACAGGAACTAGATGTTACCTCAGTTTCATCTGATTCTTTAGACATTAAACATAGGCTTGTTTCCTCAGTGTCTGAACTATCACTTTTGTCTTCATCCAATTCTTTGGTCATGAGGCATAGGCACGCCTTTTCATTTTCTGAGCTGTCTTCTTCATCACTATCATCTGAGTCATTGTCAGATGATTCTTCATGCTTTTCACTGCTGGATTCTGCCTTAAGTGCCTTCTTGCCCTTTCTCTTTTCAGATGCTTTGAATTTCTTCTTTTCATCATCTTTGTCATTTTCTTCAGGACAATCAGCCTTGAAGTGACCTCTCTTGTTGCAGTTGAAGCATCTGTATTCATCATCTTTCTTCTTCATGTCTCTGTTTGAGCTTGACTTTTTGTTTGATATTGAATTTCCCTTGAATGGCTTCTTTTTAAACCTGTCAAAACGTTTAACTAATAAAGCTACCTGTTCTTTTAGTTCTTGTGTCTCTTTGCTGATGCATTCGGCAAAGTTACTTTGCTGGGGTGCAGCTAATGCAGTAATTTTGTGTGTCTCTGCCGGACCACCATCTTCACCGTTCAATTCAATTCATGAGCTTTCAATTGGGACATCAGTGTCGAGTGTCAGTGCTTGCAAGATTTGTTGTTCCTCCGATTTCTGATGTTATGATCTTCCATCTTTCGTAGTCCTCTCGAGATCTTCAAGCATACTTCTTTTTGTGGATATGTGTGTCCAAGGTGTTGCAGTTCACCGATGATGCTTGAGAATCTGTTGTCCATTTGATCAATGGATTCACCAGTCTTCATTTTAAAGTTCTCAAATTTCTGTTTTGCAACAGATAATTTGTTTTCTTTGACTGCTTCAGATCCTTCATTTATCAATGATAGTTTGTCCCACATCTCCTTTGTTGTTTTGCAGTCTTTGATTCTCATGAACATGTTGCTGTCTAGAGTCTTTAAGATCATATCTTTTGCTACAAAGTCTAGGTTTGCTCTTCTCCTGTCATCTTTGGTCCAATCTTTCTTGGGTTTGTCTATCTCATTTCGTTGATCTGCTCCTGTGCCTACCACAGTAGTGATCATGATTGGGCCGTCATTGATTACATCCAGCATCTCCTCATGAGTTGCTGCAAGATGAGATAACATTCTTATTTTATATTCATCAAAATTATTAACATTGAAAACATGTACTTTTGACAAGAAGTTTGAGGAATCCATCAGTGCAATTGAAGATAAAAATGGCAGTGAATGAAAAACTTCAGATTTGAAAACTACTTTGAAAATATGTGATCTCCATGTTACCAGAAATTAGATTTGAACAGGTTCTGATACTAGGAACACTGCTCTGATACCAATTGTTGGTGCCAGAGAAGGGTGAAACTATAGTCGAGGGGGGGGGGGGGTGAATGACTATAGTGGAGTTTCAAAAACTTTTCTTGTGTTTTAAAAGCTTTTGGGCAGCGGATAAGTCCCTTCTTACTATGTTGTTTTCAAATCAGTTTAGACAATCACAGATATGTGTTATGATGTAGGCAAATTAAATAAGTGCTGTAAAGTAAATTGCAGAAATTAAATTGACACAAGGCTTATAGTGGTTCAGGGTGGTGTAATCCCTTAATCCACTCTTCTCTGTGATGATCGGAGGAATTCACTATTGTTTTCACAGATACAACAGTATGATTGTCCTTGGCTTCCCAAGCTTCACAATCTACAAGACTATCACTCCTTGACTGCAACAGCTTCAGTGATTCAGTCTTCCTTTTGCTGCTCCTTGAGATCAAAATCCTTCAACAACTATCACAGTTTCAACTCCTTCTCAGATTGCCTCTGATTCAGTTGCTTCAGTTTGATGTGAATGTGATTCACGCACTTGCTTGATCAATCTCAATTCTGAATATGACTTTGTAGTTCTGATATTTGAGTTGATCACTAGATGTATCCTTGTAAGTTCAGAGAGAAGGCTTTTCTAATTGACAGAGTTTCTGCTTTCTTTTTTATTTCTTGATCGTTCACTTCTTTTTCTGTCATTGCCTTCTATTTATAGCCTTGAATAGCCTTGATTTTGAAATTCCGTCCGTTGGCTATATTAATGAGGGAATAATCCTTGATTTTATTCTTGATTCCCCCTTAATTGTATTCTCCTTGATTTCAGTGATCGGATTCTTCTTTCAAATGTATAGCAGAAAATCCGTCCTTGATTGATCCTTTAATGATTGTGCATTTAATGCATGATCTGCTGAATCTTCAATGTATATTAAATCGATCTTGTAAGTGTCTCTTCACCGTCTGTAGAACGGTGGAGTGAGCCTTCTGACTTAGCCGTTAGTTCTTTCTTCGCCGTTTTGTTTTCTCTTTGCCGACAGTCAGTGTACTCAGCCGATTCACTGTTTTCTTCTTTGCTTTAGTTTTAGGAGAATCTTTATACTTCACTGATCCTTGATTTGGGTGAGATCAGTGCACACCATATTGGAATATTGAGTTTCATCACTTGAAACATAACTTAGACTTATCCAAGGTCATCACAGACTTCCTTGGATATAAGTCAGATCATAATCCCTTCTCTGTATCTCTGCTGGTGCTTGGCTGGCTTCACTCTGCCGAATGTCTGTTTTCACTTTGCCGTCCTACCAACTAGTACAATACTTGTCTGACTCAACTTATACAACATGTCAGACTCTAAGTAAAGACTTATACAGAGAATTCTAACTTACTTCAGGCTTGCTATAACAGCTAGTATGGCCATCATCAAAACATAATAAAATGTTCCTAACAATTTCCCCCTTTTTGATGATGCCAAAACCCTCATAAGCCTGAACATAAGTAATCAAAAAATTCATAATAACCAACAGAACAAAATTTCAACAATTTTATTCATCCATCAAGGGGCAATGAGATCCAAAGAATTTATTCAATTGTTACAAACTACATTTTGCTTAATTCAGCCTTGTACCTTTTGAACTTTGTAGTCTGAACCTCTTCAATGTCTTTCCAATCAATTTCTGGAAACTTCCACTTCTAGTAAGCCAAAGTTGTGTATTCAGATACACCCTGAAAAACTCTTTTGGCAAAAAGTCTATTGAAATCAGGCATGGTCTCATTGGCCTTAGGTTCTCCAAAATATTTTTCAAGTCTTTCCCTAGCCTCAGCAATGTGTGAGTCTGCAAATTTGAGACTTTTGTAGAGACCCCATTGTTCCTGTTTCTCCAATCTCCCCATGGGATTGAAGAATCTTGCCATGTATTTGAAATCTTCTTGTTGTGCGGCTGGCAAGTCTTCTGGTCCCTTTGCAGATAGTGGTATGGCTGAACTTGGTTTGTTGTTGGTATGTTTGAGAAGTGCAAATTCTCTTTTGACTTCATTGTAGAGTTTGGCCATATCAGTTCTCATCCTTTCATCCTGATAGTTTAGCCAATCAGCCCAAGCTTCATCTTGTGAGAGGTGAGAATAAAGTCCTTCATGTACTCTAAAAAATTCTCTTACATGGTCCAGTACATCTGCATCATATTCTGCTTTGCTTTGGTGACCAGTGTAAGTTCTGTGCTCACTAGTATATTTGGAGCTGCTGCTGCCTCTGCTGGTGTTTCCTCTGGTGCTGAGTCTGTGTTGACTGACAGATCCTCTTTGCTGGGTGGATCCAGGCCTTTGCTGTCTGCCGGACCTGTCTCTATCATCATCTCTTCATTGAATAGGATGAGGAAATCCAATGCAGGGTTCCTTTGTGGCTTTTTCTCTTTCTTCTCTGATCCTTCTTTGTTTCTCTTCTGCTTCATTTCTGATCCTTATTTCTCTGTCTCTTGCTCTCAATTGTTCTTCAGTGAAATTAGGGGGTTTGAAAGTTGATCCTTCAGGCTTATCCAGATTTTCCCCCTTTTTGGCAGCATCATCCCTTTGCTGGAGTAGGATGCTATTGGTGGCCTCTGCCGTTCCAATCAGAGAGTCAAGTTTTGATTCAATAGAGGTGAATCTATTGTTATGATCATTCAATTTCTCATTGACACTCCTAAGTCTAGTGCCAAAAGCTACTGCCAGTGATTCGTTTTCTTGGGAAATGTGTTGCCTGAGGCCTGCAAGACTGTTGGTGATATTGATGTTAAGCTGCTTCATCAGACTTCCCTGTTGTTGAACCACAATGTTTTGTGCATCAATGTACTCGGCAATGGCTTGAAACTTGTTTTCAATGGAGGAGCTTTTGTCATTAAACGCTGAAGTCATGGATCTGAGATACATTGCTTGCTGTTCCAATTCTTAAGCCAGCAAGTCTGCCGCTTTCTCAAAAGTTTCATTTGTAATGCCAGTGTTCAGCTGAGAGAGTTTGTGCCTTGTTTCAGCTGGTTCTGGATCTGTTTGCTGGCCCTTGTCTTGATGTTGAGTGACGTCTGCATTTACATCTAGATCTTCAAGTATTTGGGTAGATGAGTATACTAGTGTGGCTTGAGCTGCTGTTCCCCCTATCTCTATGCCGGGGGTTGTCTTGACTGGAGTGGCAGCAGCTGAACCAGTGTCCACAATGTTTGTGCTGTTAGCAACATTGACAGACAGCGGTTGAGTGACTGTCTTTGCTGGAGTTGAAGACTTGCCGGAGGCTTGTGGTTTCAAAAATTTACGGAGAAGAGTAGTGTCATCAATTGCATCTGGTGCAAGAGCATCCTCTTCTCTGTCTTTACCTAAATCACCATCATTATTGTCATTACAATCATGATCATTATCATCATCATCATCATGATCATCATCACCACCGTCTGAGTCATCATTCTGTCTCCCAGAGGTCTGGAGCATCTTTGCCTTGGCTGCATCAACCAATTCCCATAGTGGTGATTCATCAAGTACTCCTACAAGTGTTGTGATTCCCAGAAAATCAAATAACCAAGCTTCTTCAGTAAGCATGTGGTCTGTGTCTTGAAGTTGTTATCTGGAATCGCCTTCCTTCCATTCAAGATATTCTGCAATTCGGTCATCTATATCGTTTACAGACAATTGTACAACTTCTTCTAGAGATTCCTCATCTTCTCCAGTGTTTTCTTCATTTGGATGCTGTTCATCCTCACTGGCATTTTCTTCTACTTGCTGTGCTTCCTCATTGTCAGAATCCTCTTCTGCTTCTTCTTCATCAATTAATTTTCCAAAGTCTGTCTTTTCCAGACTTCGCCTGACCTTTTGTTTCTTACTTTGACTTGTGGTGTTGTGTGAGGATTTCTTCCTCTTTCCTTCTCCTGCCTTCTTTTGTGGTTTGACATAAGTAAACATGACTTTGGATTCATGCAGTCTGTGGAGTTGTACAGAGGGGACTTTGAGACATTGCAACAGATAGTGCACCTGTATCCCATATGACTTTTTCACCCAGAATTGTCCTTTCATTGTCTTTCCCTCTTTTATCCCTTTTTCTCCTGCTTTTACTTCACCTTGGATTTGCTCTTTAATTCTCAAAAAGAAGTATTTTGCGCAATTAAATCGTAGCTTGTTATAGATGATTCCCATTAACCGCATTCTAATTTCTGTCATGGCATGATTTGCTCCCAACTTTCCTTCAATGGTTTTGCCAATTAGGGCACTAAACTCATTAAATGGCTGCTTCAACTCAGATCTGAGACAATTTACTTTTGTGGATCCTGGGTTTGCCGTTTTGGCAATGATTGCCCAGAATTCATCTAAGTCCTGTGGTATCAATGTCACTTTTGCTTGACCCTTATTTGAAAGTTTGAGATGTTTTCGGATTACCTTTGCTGTAATCACCACGTCTTTGCCATTTATGGATGCAACAATCTTGTCTTCTTCGAACTTGTCACCTTCTTCAGTAGGGAGCCCAGGCACGTATTGTGCAGATTTCCAGAAGGAAATCGGACTTTCATAACACACTTCAGTTATTGGAGGATTGAGGAAGGTGGATAATTTTAGTTTTTCGCAGCCTGCTGCCAACCTTTTGGCATGCTCATCATTTCCACACAGTTTGGTAGTGTTCCGCTTGGAAGAATGAGCCAGTGGCAATCGATTTTTCGTACCCAGCTTGAGTGATTGAGGAAGATGATGCCATTTTTGAGAGGGAGAGGGTTTGAAAATGAACTTGAGTTTGCAATAGAGATAAACAAGAGTAGGGTTGTAATTTGCAAGAGAGCGTAAGGATCTCTGAAAATCTCTAAGTCTTGTTTATATAGTGTGATTTGGGTAGTGTGAACGTGGTTTGAATATGGAAGGATTTAGTGACATAATGGCGTGATTTTGTGTATGAAAAACGCGATATTCGAGCGTAGAGGGGGAGTGGTTTGAGGCAAGTAATGATAGAGCCCGGGAATCGAGGAGTTTACAATTCAAAAAATAATATAATTACCTCCATGATCATAAAGTGATCACCACGTGTGTACTGAATAATCCTCCATAATTTCCTTATTCTCCACGTGTATTCAGAATTGATTTTGTTCACACTTTGAATTTGTCCAAGTCTTTATTTCGGTGAAGTGCCTTCGCTGGTCACTTAACCGGTCCAATGAGTTCTTCACTGAGCTGCTTCATTGAACTGTTCCTAACAATCAGTTAAGTTACCTCTTCTGGATACCAGTGCCTTACCTGCTACATCTCCTGTAACGGCAAAGGTTGTACCAGTTGATGAAGTCACTTAGCCGATTACTCCAGTTAGCCGCTCGTTGATACTTAGTCAATTTCAATCATCCCTAACTCAGTTCTCAACAAACTAAATCTTTCATAACTGAGTGGTTTAGTGAAGATGTCAGCCAGTTGGTCTTCAGTGGATATGTATTTTAGGATGACATCTCCCTTTTCAACATGGTCTCTGATAAAATGATGTCTTACATCAATGTGCTTTGTTCTTGAATGCAATACTGGATTTTCTGTAATAGATATTGCACTTGTGTTGTCACACATGATTGGGATTGTTTTCTCTTCGACTCCATAGTCTCTTAGCTGTTGTCTTATCCACAGTACTTGTGCACAACAGCTACCTGCTGCTATATATTCTGCTTCAGCTGTTGATGTAGATATAGAGTTTTGCTTTTTGCTGAACCATGAGACTAGTCTGGTTCCTAGCATTTGGCATGTTCCAGAGGTGCTTTTTCTATCTATTTTGCATCCAGCATAGTCAGAGTCCGAATATGATATCGGTGTAAATCCTCCATCTTTTGGGTACCAAATGCCAACATTGATGGTGTGTTTCAAGTATTTGATTATCCTTTTAGCTGCTAGAAGATGTGATTCTTTTGGTTGAGCTTGAAATCTAGCACACACTCCTACTGCAAATGCAATATCGGGTCTGCTTGCAGTTAAGTATAATAATGATCCAATAATTCCTCTATACATTTTCTGATCAACATCTTTTCCTCCTTCATCTTTTCCAAGTATGACTCTGGCACACATTGGTGTGTCTGCTGTGCCACTTGTATCCATCCCATACTTGTGTATCAAATCTCTTGTATATTTTGCTTGACTAATGAAAATGCCATCCTTCATTTTCTTTACTTGAAGGCCAAGGAAGTAGTTTAATTCTCCCATCATGCTCATCTGAAATTTGCTCTTCATTAGGTTTGCAAATTTCTCACACAACTTTTCATCTTCTGATCCAAAGATTATGTCATCAACATAGATTTGTACTAGCAATGTGCTTGCCCCTTCCTCTAGTTTAAATAGAGTCTTGTCTATAGTTCCTTTGTTGAATCCATTCTTGATCAGAAATTGTGACAAGTGTTTCATACCAGGCTCTAGGTGCCTGTTTGAGCCATAGAGGGCCTTCTTGAGTTTGTATACTTTGTCTTCTTTTCCTTTGATTTGAAATCCAGGAGGTTGTTCTACAAAAACTTCTTCTTCCAAAAGTCCGTTTAGGAATGCACTTTTGACATCCATTTGATAGACTTTGAAGTCTTTGTGTGTAGCAAATGCTAGAAAAAATCTTATTGCTTCCAATCTTGCTACTGGAGCAAAGGTTTCATCATAATCTATTCCTTCAGCTTGGGAATATCCTTTTGCAACTAGCCTTGCTTTGTTTCTGACAACAGTTCCTTGCTCATCCATCTTGTTCCTGAATACCCATTTTGCACCAATGATGTTGGCCATTTCTGGTCTGTCAACAAGTTCCCAGACTTCATTTCTTTCAAATTCATTTAGTTCTTCTTGCATGGTTGTGATCCAATCTGCATCTTGGATTGCATCATCTATGGTCTTGGGTTCCACTTGTGATAGAAAGCAAGTTAGCATGTGCTCCAGTTGTCTTCTTGTTCTGACTCCGGTGTGAATATCTCCAATGACTTGTTCTTCAGGATGGTCTCTAAGCCAATTTAGGTCTGGTTGAAGTTGATCTTCACTTGGTGCTTCCATGCCTTCATGCTGAGCATGAACTTCAATTTCAGGTGCTTCTCCTGTTGTATTGATATGTGGCTCCTCTTGATTTTCAAAAAGATGATTCAGGATAGTAGCTGGTATGGTTGCATTTGTATAGATTTGCCTCTGTGCAGCTTTCTCTTCTTGGTCTTGAAGATCTTCACCATTTGTATATGGTTCATCAAAAACCACATGTATTGATTCTTCAATCACCAATGTTCTTTTATTTAGTACTCAATGCTTTGCTGGTGTCTGAGTATCCCATGAAGATTGCTTCATCAGCCTTCTCATCAAAGGTATGTAGATGATTCTGTTCAAGACAAAACATTTTGATCCAAACATATGAAAATATGAGATATTGGGTTTTCTACCATTCCATTATTCATATGGAGTTTTTCCATGATGTTTGTTGATGATTGATCTGTTTTGTGTATGGCATGCTGTGTTTGCTGCTTCAGCCCAAAATCTCTTTGGCAAGCATGCTTCAGCAATCATTGTTCTGACTGCTTCTTTGAGAGTTCTGTTTCTTCTTTCTGCTACACCATTTTGTTGTGGAGTTCCTGCTGCAGATAGTTGATGTAGTACTCCATTTTCTTCACAATAGGTTCTGATAATTTCATTTAGAAATTCAGTGCCTCTATCTGATCTGATTTTGATAATTTTTAGCTCTTATTCATTCTGGAGTCTTCTCAGCAAGTCTGGTAGCTTCTTGAGTGTTTCTTTCTTCTTGTTCATGAAGATGGTCCAGGTGTATTTTGAGAAGTCATCCACCACTACAAGAGTATATTTCTTACCACTCACACTTACTGGAGTGACTGGTCCAAACAGTCCATGTGCGTAGATGTAGAACTCTTGTTGTAGATTGATGAGGCTTTGATTTGAATGAGCTTTTTATTTGTTTTCCTTTCTGACAAGCATCACATAGACTCTCTTTCTTGAATGTGATCTCTGGCAGGCCTTCAACTAACTTGCTCCTTGATAGTTTGTTGATGGTCTTGAAATTCAGGTGATTTAATCTTCTGTGCCAAATCCAGCTTGTTGATTGTTTATTCTTGACAAGTAGACATGTTTTTGCCTTGGCTGTTCTCCAGTCCACCACATACATGTTGTCTTGTCTTCTACCTGCAAGAACCTCTGTGTTTGTTTGACTGTGAATCACTTTGCATCCTTCTTTGTTGAAGTGCACATTGTAGCCTTTGTCACAGAATTGACTGATGCTCATCAGATTGAAGTTATGTCCCTTGACATATGCCACATTTTGAATCTTTAGATTGTTTTTGAGTATTGTACCTTCCCTCTTAATCTTTCCAGGGTTTTCTTTTCCTCCAAATGTGACTTTGGGTCCATCAAAAGCTTTAGAATCTGTGACCCATTTCTTGTTCCCTGTCATGTGTCTGGAACATCCACTGTCTATGTACCAGACATCCTACAAAACAGATTAATTAAGTTTGGGTACCCAACACTGTTTCGGTCCATATCTGTTAGCAGTCATGCCTCCCATACCAAGTATGTATCCAAAAGGTCTTCTCTTTGGATAATTGAAGTCATCAACTTCATATGTATAAGGCATGGCAGAATAGCTTCTAATATTTTTACAGAAGGTATTCTGATACTTTTTTCCACCTTTTGGTGCATTTATATCCTTCTTCACTTTCCAATATGCAATAGGAAACCTTTCTTGCTTCATGTGTCTAGGAACATAGCTAGATTGATTTTTATTAATCACATGATGCATTTTGTGGAATGGTTTCCTCTTGTATTTTGGAGGTGTGATATTCCAATCATCCTCTGAGGGAAAAAGTCTGCCTTTACCTTTCAGATGGCTGTTGTTTTGTATGATTGGAATGAGGATTTAGTCTGCTGTTTCACTACAGTGGGTTTTGACTTCACTGGAACAGGATGATCTGTTGGAGACATGGTCTGTCCCTTTCTAAATTTTGGTCCATTAGTGGTCCTCAATTTAGAATTGTGTTGACTATTATCCCTACGTTCATCCTGACTGTTATAGCCAAGACCAGATCTGGATCCAAACCTTTTTGAGGGTTTGTAAGCTGGTGCTTTTAGTGCTGCAGTGATTACCTTTACTGGTGAGGAGTTCTTCTTAACTGATTTGTTGGTAACAGATGTATGGTCATCTGCTTTTTGTTGATCATTTAAGTAGGTCTCCTTACTAGTTAATTCAGCTCTTGTTTTATCCAGTTCTTTCTTTAACCTCTTATTCTCTTTTCTTAGATCCTTGCATTCCTTTTCCAGAATTTCATGATTCTTTTCAATTTCATCAAATTTAGTCAAGAGATTTTGGACTAGGTCTGTTGTATCTAATGGAAGACTAGAGGATTGTGCAGTGTTAGATGTGAATGCATTAGATGAAGAACAGGAACTAGATGTTACCTCAGTTTCATCTGATTCTTTAGCCATTAAACATAGGCTTGTTTCCTCAGTGTCTGAACTATCACTTTTGTCTTCATCCAATTCTTTGGTCATGAGGCATAGGCATGCCTTTTCATTTTCTGAGCTGTCTTCTTCATCACAATCATCTGAGTCATTGTCAGATGATTCTTCATGCTTTTCACTGCTGGATTCTGCCTTAAGTGCCTTCTTGCCCTTTCTCTTTTCAGATGCTTTGAATTTCTTCTTTTCATCATCTTTGTCATTTTCTTCAGGACAATCAGCCTTGAAGTGACCTCTCTTGTTGCAGTTGAAGCATCTGTATTCATCATCTTTCTTCTTCATGTCTCTGTTTGAGCTTGACTTTTTGTTTGATATTGAATTTCCCTTGAATGGCTTCTTTTTAAACCTGTCAAAACGTTTAACTAATAAAGCTACCTGTTCTTTTAGTTCTTGTGTCTCTTTGCTGATGCATTCGGCAAAGTTACTTTGCTGGGATGCAGCTAATGCAGTAATTTTGTGTGTCTCTGCCGGACCACCATCTTCACCGTTCAATTCGAATTCATGAGCTTTCAATTGGGACATCAGTGTCAGAGTGTCAGTGCTTGCAAGATTTGTTGTTCCTCCGATTATCGATGTTATGATCTTCCATCTTTCAGGTAGTCCTCTCAGGATCTTCAAGCATACTTCTTTTTGTGGATATGTGTGTCCAAGCTGTTGCAGTTCATCGATGATGCTTGAGAATCATTGTCCATTTGATCAATGGATTCACCAGTCTTCATTTTAAAGTTCTCAAATTTCTGTTTTGCAACAGATAATTTGTTTTCTTTGACTGCTTCAGATCCTTCATTTATCAATGATAGTTTGTCCCACATCTCCTTTGCTGTTTTGCAGTCTTTGATTCTCATGAACATGTTGCTGTCTAGAGTCTTTAAGATCATATCTTTTGCTACTAAGTCTAGGTTTGCTCTTCTCCTGTCATCTTTGGTCCAATCTTTCTTGGGTTTGTCTATCTCATTTCCTTGATCTGCTCCTGTGCCTACCACAGTAGTGATCATGATTGGGCCGTCATTGATTACATCCAGCATCTCCTCATGAGTTGCTGCAAGATGAGATAACATTCTTATTTTATATTCATCAAAATTATTAACATTGAAAACAGGTACTTTTGACAAGAAGTTTGAGGAACCCATCAGTGCAATTGAAGATAAAAATGGCAGTGAATGAAAAACTTCATATTTGAAAACTACTTTGAAAATATGTGATCTCCTTGTTACCAGAAATTAGATCTGAACAGGTTCTGATACTAGGAACACTGCTCTGATACCAATTGTTGGTCCTAGAGAAGGGTGAAACTATAATCAGAGGGGGGGTAAATGACTATAGTGGAGTTTCAAAAACTTTTCTTGTGTTTTAAATGTTTTTGGGCAGCGGATAAGTCCCTTCTTACTATGTTGTTTTCAAATTAGTTTAGACAATCACAGATATGTGTTATGATGTAGGCAAATTAAATAAGTGCTGTAAAGTAAATTGCAGAAATTAAATTGACACAAGGCTTATAGTGGTTCAGGATGGTGTAATCCCTTAATCCACTCTTCTCCTGTGATGATCGGAGGAATTCACTATTGTTTTCACAGATACAACAGTATGATTGTCCTTGGCTTCCCAAGCTTCACAATCTACAAGACTATCACTCCTTGACTGCAACAGCTTCAGTGATTCAGTCTTCCTTTTGCTGCTTCTTGAGATCAAAATCCTTCAACAGCTATCACAGTTTCAACTCCTTCTCAGATTGCCTCTGATTCAGTTGCTTCAGTTTGATGTGAATGTGATTCACACACTTGCTTGATCAATCTCAGTGTTGAATATGACTTTTTAGCTCGATATCTGAGTTGATGACTTGATGTATCCTTGTAAGTTCAGAGAGAAGGCTTTTCAAATTGACAGAGTTTCTGCTTGATTTTTTTTTCTTGATCGTTCACTTCTTTTTCTGTCAATGCCTTCTATTTATAGCCTTGAATAGCCTTGATTTTGAAATTCCGTCCGTTGGCTATATTAATGAGGGAATAATCCTTGATTTTATTCTTGATTCCCCCTTAATTGTATTCACCTTGATTTCAGTGATCGGATTCTTCTTTCAAATGTATAGCAGAAAATCCGTCCTTGATTGATCATTTAATGATTGTGCATTTAATGCATGATCTGCTGAATCTTCAATGTATATTAAATATGATCTTGTAAGTGTCTCTTCACCGTCTGTAGAACGGTGGAGTGAGCCTTTTGACTTAGCCGTTAGTTCTTTCTTCGCCGTTTTGTTTTCTCTTTGCCGACAGTCAGTGTACTCAGCCGATTCACTGTTTTCTTCTTTGCTTTAGTTTCAGGAGAATCTTTATACTTCACTGATCCTTGATTTGGGTGAGATCAGTGTACACCATATTGGAATATTGAGTTTCATCACTTGAAACATAACTTAGACTTATCCAAGGTCATCACAGACTTCCTTGGTTATAAGTCAGATCATAATCCCTTCTCTGTATCTCTGCTGGTGCTTGGCTGGCTTCACTCTGCCGAATGTCTGTTTTCACTTTGCCGTCCTACCAACTAGTACAATACTTGTCTGACTCAACTTATACAACATGTCAGACTTTAAGTAAAGACTTATACAGAGAATTCTAACTTATTTCAGGCTTGCTATAACAGCTAGTATGGCCATCATCAAAACATAATAAAATGTTCCTAACACAAACGTATAACAGAAAATCCGTCCTTGATTGATCCTCTATTGATTGTGCATTTAATGCATGATCTTCCGAATCTTCAATGTATATTAAATCTGATCTGGTAAGTGTTACTTCGCCGTTTTCAGAACGGTCGAGTGATCCTTCTGACTTAGCTGATTTAGATCTTCCTTCACCGTTTTGTCTTCTCTCAGCCGAAAGTAAGTTAACTATTCCGATTCACTATTTTTTTCTTTGCTTTAGTTTAAGGAGAATCTTTGTACTTCACTGATCCTTGATTGGGGTGAGATCAGTGTACACCATATTTGAATATTATGTTTCATCACTTAAAGTGTAACTTGGACTTATCCAAGGTCATCAGACTTCCTTGGTTATAAGTCAGACCATTAATGTCTTCATTGCTTCTCTGCTGGTGCTTTGCGGGCTTCACTCTGCCGAATATCTGTTCTTACTTTACCGTCCTACCAACTAGTACAATACTTGTCTGACATAAATTATGTTATCCATGTACCTAATAAGTTTTTCTATATTTATCATTCTTTATTGTCAATTGCAGTACGTATCTAATTAATTTTAGATTTGACCCTAGAATTTTTTTTTGTATATACAATAACCTTATCATTACGCGAATCTTAGTTTTATAAAATTATTAATCTTATTAATAGTAGCTCTATTCGTTACCATAATTGAACGAGCATAATTTGAATTTTATTTTATATTATAGGATACCAATTGAGTTCTCACTTAATTTTCTTTCTTTTTCTTTTTTCTTTTTACGGAATGCACTACGATAGTTAGATTGACATATTATATTTACCACGTATATTTGTCAAAAACAAATGCACATTACGTAAAACTTAAGAAAACGAGATGTGTTAATACTTTCCCTTTATATACCGTCTTGCATAGTATCCCGCTACTTGGACATACATTCATTGCCAAAGTAGTAAAGCTGAATTTGAATTGAATATTTTTTTGTCAATTTTTTTGTGTGTTGAATATCTTAAAACATACTATTATGCCCCTCATATGTTAAATACTGAAGCTAATACATGTCTGATTTAGGCGGTATTGTGGAAGATTGCCGTATTTTTTTGCTTGTGTCTCTTTCTTCAAATTGTCCTTTGTTACGTAGAGATGAAATATTCCAACTCATTTGCTTGCTAAAAGAAGTCTAGAATTAGTGGGAATTGTCTTTTACGATCTTCTGCCTTCCAAATGTAATTGTTGCTGGTATGGCAAACAACGAGTAATGAAATGAATTTTTTTTTCGGGAAAGTGATGTTCTTCTCAAACAATTAAAATAAATCAAACATAATTTATGTTATCCATGTACATAATAAATTTTTTCTTTATTTATCATTCGTTATTGTCAAAGCAGTAATTCTACGTATCTAATTAGTTTTAGAATTGACCCCAGATTTTTTTATTGTATATAAATTAATCTTTCACAATCTTATCATTAGGTGAATCTAAGTTTTCAAAATTATTAATCTTATTAATAGTAGCTCTATTCGTTACTATAATGAAACGAGCATAATTTGAATTTTATTTTATTATAGGATACCAAATGAGCTCTCACTTTATTTTCTTTCTTAATTTTATCCAATTATTTTTAGTCTTATACATTATGTATCAACTTTGACTTGCCTTACCAAATGAGTGCTCGCTTTATTTTCTTTCTTAACTTTGTTTAATAATTTTTATTCTTATAAATTCTTTCCACTTTGACATACCTTCTAAACCGTGAAAATGACATTAGTTTATTTTTATTTTAAAAACAATATAGGGAAGATTATTATATTAGGGGCGGGGATGAGAATTGAACCATGATACTCATCAAGAAATGCAATAACATAAACTACTAGGCAAAATTTGATTTTCATAAATATGTCAATGGTAAATCAGAGAATTCAAATACGATTCGTATTCTAGGAAACATTGTCTTAAAATGTTGTTTGATTTACATCGGGTTTTGTGTCTAATGAAGTAAATATCGTGGATTGTGAAAACCAAAATTAGACGGTTATTTTTACTTTATTCATTTAGTGATTAATGTTTGGTTGAGATGTTGTTGGATATTTATCAAGTTTCGTATCAAATAAATTGAATGTCGTGTATTGTATGAAGAGAGGCAATATAGCTCAAAGGGATTGAATTTGACCATACGGTAAATGTTATTGCAATTTCTTCAGAGATTTCAATTTTCATTCTTTTCCTCCCTCAGTGGCTAGAAAGAGAAGCTTCTATCACCGGCAGGGAAGGAAATCCTTATCAAAAGCGTCCTCAAAGCTATTCCCACTTATGTGATGTAGTGCTTCTGAGTCCCGAAATCCCTTATTGATACAATTGAGAGATTGATACATAGTTTCTTTTGGGGTAGCACGAATGAGAAACGAAAAATTCCTTGGAAAAAATAGAGTTCATGCACCATGCCTAAAGACCTCGGGGCCTTGGATACAGAGACCAAGATTACTTCAATTGGGCGTTGTTGGCCAAAGAGGTATGGAGAGTTCTCAAGATGCCTAACACCCTCATCAACAAGATTATTTCATGCAAAAAACTTCAAGAAATCCAATATTTTTTACGCTTATATAGGATCCCTTCTTTCATTGGAGAAGACTCTTGGAGGGCCGGGATCGTCTTACACGTGGGCTGTGCTGGCGTGTTGGAAATGGTTCTCTCATTAATGTTTACAAAGATGCTTGGCTGCCTCTGCCTTCCTCATTCCGAATGGGATCTTCCTCCTTGCACCCAGATGCGAAAATGGAAGCCCTTATTGTGTGTCACACGCGTAGTTGGAATCAGGACTTAATCTATCAGTTGTTCTACTCCCATGAAGGAGAAGCCATTCTTAGTATCCCTCTCCCATCCGGCAACCATGGTGATTATCCTATTTAGAAATTTGATAGAAATGAGTCTATAAAGTGAAATCTGGCTACACGCATGCTATTAACATCCTCCACCCTGATCTCAATGAGCTTAGTGCCTCTTCTTCCACTAATAATAATAAAATTTGGAGGAAATGTTGGAATCTAGCTGTTTGACCATGCATTCGACACTTTATTTGAAGGTGTGTCTATGATCACATTTATGTCGGGGCATCTCTCAAGATGGAACTTAGGGGATGGCTCTTGTTCCATATGTGGCTATCATCTAAAAGATACCAAGCATGCCCTATTATTTAGTATCACACCAAAAACGTAAAGTCCCACATCGGTAAAGTAAATTTGTGCTCACCCCTATATAAGTGTGAGATATAAATGTGTTGTCAACTCGGGATAGCCCTTTTAAACCAATCGAGGACGGCGGTCTAAGCAGTTGACCGGATCATTTATGACTAATTTAACGCTTCCAGACCCAGTGTCCGGGGGCGTAACAGAATGGTATCAGAGCCGACTATCATACATAACTATGTGCCACTCCGTGAGAGGTGGTGGGGGCACCTCTAGAATCATATAGTAGGGATGAACTGGGACAAATCTACTAGGACAAGTCTTGGCCGTCCTGGCGAGGATGCCAGTCCTTTATAAGGGGGGAGAATGTAAAGTCCCACATTAGTAAAGTAAAGTCGTGCTCACCCTCATATAAGTGATAGACATAAAGGTCTTGTCAACTCGGGTTAGCCCTTATAGACCAATCGAGGACGGCGGTCTAAGCAGTTGACCAGACCATTTATGACTCATTTAGCACTGCCAAACCCAGGGTCTGGGACGTTACTGAAACATGTTTAGAGAATCTTTACAAAAGATCTCATTACCTCTGCTTTTTGTGGTTGTAATGACTGTAGGATTTTTGGACTTTTTCTTGGCAAAGTGCAACACCAAAGAAGCATTCATCATCATAACCATGATTTGGTATATTTCGAAATCACGGTGCGCTAAAATCTTTGACAATGTTTAACCACATATTTGGAGAATCATCACCAATGCGGTAAAGGAATCTCTACAATTCATCTCAGCATCAGCTATGCCACTCTCGCACTCATCCCCGATTAGTTGTCATGTAGCTTGGACACCACCACCGTAAGAGACCTGCAAAATTAACAATGGCGCTACTTACAATGGAGACGCTAGTGCAATTAGAGTCATTTTCTGCAATGCTAAAGGATCAATCATTCAATCAATCTCTCAAAGGTTATAGGGGAACTTAGACATCGAATTCTTTGAGCTTTCAGCTATTCTTCAATCTCTCTATATTACGGCATCCTTGGGTCTCCACTCTATCATCCTGGAAACGGACTCCCTACAATGCATCCAATGACTTAAATCACTAGCTGACAACTTATCTCCTCTTGGATGCCTTGTTAAAGACTGCCTGAACATCACAAAAATATTATCCACATGCTCTTTTTCTTTCATAAAACACAGAGGCAATAGGCCGGCCCACTGTCTTGCCCAAGTAGGTATGTCTTCCATGGGTCTTATCACTTGGGGTACCTCCCCCTCTTTGTATAATGGATGCCTGTTTAGCCGATTTGGCGTAATAAAATAACATTTTCCTGTCCAAAAAATATAATAATAAAATCATCTTTATCTTTCCCTAATTTAAAAGAATATAAGTTAAAAGAGCTAAAACTATTTTTCCTCTAAATAAAATTGTTTATGCTTAGATTGATGAAGGTTTGTGAATAAAATTTTTATTGGGCATTGAACTTGGCACAGTGGTAAAAGTCATTGCACTTCATGGTATTGACTAAGGTTCAAATTCGCACCCCCAATAAAAATCCGCCTTCCGTTGTTAGCACAAATAATTAAACGTTCGATTTGGCTCATTTACTTTTCTTACTCGCTAAGTAATGTTGTACTATATATTAGTCCCTACCTCATTGTAATTCATTCATTCACAAATCAATGAAAATGCTTCCTTCCTTAAATGTTGATATGGTAGCAAAACCATAGGTTAAAGCCGCCTTAACCCCGATTTTCTATCTTTTTTCTCCCCCCACCGTCTCCCCAATATTAGCTAATTAGCCTTCTTCTCTCAAAATTCTTCCTCCCTCCCTCAACAGACACATCATCTTCAACAAAAAAACTTTCACAACAGCTCATCAATGGAGGATTCCACCACCACCGCCACCTGTGCTCCAACCTCTGCCCTCGCTTCTCTTCCCACTCTATTAACATCATCAAGTTGACACACACCGATTAATTATCCGACCCAAAGGTCAGGATGTTTTTGGTTTCGTCGACAGCACCATCGCAGCTCCGCTTCAGCAAATCAATGGCTAACCCAATCCTGAGTACGCTGATTTGGTCAAACAGGACAATTAAATTCTCAGTGCAATTACATATTTCTTAACCAAAGACGTTCTTGTTCATGTTTATCACACGCAAACTTCTTTTGATATATGGACGACCATTAAACAATGTTTTGCATCCCAATTTCATGCCAATCTGGTTCATCTTCGATCTCAGCTTGCAATGACTTGGAAGGAAGGCTCCACAACCACATAATACTTTATGAAAATCAAACGTCTTGCTGATGATCTCGCCCTCACCGGCTAACCTCTACAACTTGATGATATAATTAATTATGTACTTACCGGATTAGGCCCTGAATATGATGCTTTAGTTGCGATGGTCTCTGCAAAATCCAACTTACCATCGAAGAATTGTTTTCTCTGCTGCTGACAATGGAGGCACGAATTTCCTACTACGTCTGCTCCCCCGAATGACTCGGTCGGCCCAACTCTCTCTTCACCTCCGCCCTCCTAACCCAGTGCTAACTACAATCAGCGCCCTCTTTCCAATCGCGGCCGAGGCTCCTCCGATAGGGGCGGAGGTCGAGGTCGGAATTCCGGTCCATGCCCACAACACCAACAACAAAACAACTATCCGGTCCAATAGTGTGAATTATGTGGAAAAATGGGTCACGCGGTCCTCGCGTGTTGGTACAGGTTTGATCCCAATTTTGTTCCTACCCCCCTCACCCTCCTTCTTCTTCCTCTAATTTTGCAGGTACCTCATACGAATTCTCCTCTTGTCGACCCGATACCGGCGCTTCCCACCATATGGCTCATCATCCTCAACAATTTTCCAACCCTCCGGCTCCTTATTCCGGTGATGATCAAATCTGTTCATGCAATGGTTCTGGTATGCCTATTTCTCACATTGGTAATATTACACTGAACACTTATTCTACGTCGAATATTCCTAAAAATGTTCTTTTCACACCTTCCTTGAAACAAAACTTACTTTCTGTTTAGCATTTTGCACGTGATAATAACGTATTATTTGAATTTCACTCGTCTTATTTCGTTGTGAAGGATTACTCGGGCCAGGTCCGTCTTAGAGGCTATGTCAAAGATGGCCTCTACCACTTCACTCGCAAATTTGCTTCTCCTTCTGGACCATCATTCTCTGCCACTCACGCTTCTTCCTCTCCCTGGCATCGTTGTCTCGGTCACTACTCCACCAGAATAATAAATAATATTTTATGTCAGTTAAACATCCCTCCTCCCCGTAATTCCCCCCATTCTGTTTTTCAATTATCTAAGAGTCATCATCTTCCCTTATCCACTACTTCTTTTACTTCTTCAAAACCTTTAGACTTAATTTATTCGGATGTTTGGGGGCCATGTGCCAAGGATTCGATTTATGGCTCATGATACTATATTTCATTCATGGATGATTGTATGAAGTTTATTTGGTTTTATCCTATTGCTTTAAATTATGATGCTGAGAACATTTTTTTTTATAAATTTCAAGCTCTTGTGGAACATCTATTTGATACTAAAATTAAATATGTTCAGACTGATTGTGGCATGGAATTTATGCTTCTGCACAATTATTTTTCTTGTGTTGGTACATCTCACTAGGTTTTTTGTGCTCATACTCACGAGAAAATAGGCGATGTTGAGCGTCGACATCGCCATATTGTTGCAACAAGTTTATCCCTTTTGGCACACTCCAACTTACCGCTTAAATAATGGGAGGATGCCTTTACCACTACCGTGTACCTTATAAATCGCATGCCCACACAGGTACTTCAGTATAAATGTCCGTATGAACTTGTTTATCGTCGTCGTCGTCCTGATTATGGATTTCTCAAAGTTTTTGGGTGTGCTTGTTGGCTATATTTGCATCCGTATAATCAAACTAAGACTGTGTTTCGGTCCAAGTTGTACCTTTTTCTCGGTTATAATGATGAACATGGTGGTTATAAATTTCTCGATATTTCTTCTGGACATATATTTATTTCTCGGCACGTTCTACTTGATGAAAACATTTTTCCGTACACTACCAAAACCGAACCACCCTCTCACTATAATCTTGCAAGTATCATGATACCCACACAATTAACCCCCTGATATGAATTCAGAAACGATGTTATTTCACGATGGACCCGAGACTCGGTGCCAAAGCCAAATGAGGCTCGATTCAATGAACAATTTGGTCAACATAGTTTTTGAAGAACCTACGACCGAGCATGGGCAAGATTTTGAATTATCAAGTCCATCATATATTGTAATGGACTTTCGGAATGATTATTAAAGTACTATATGTTACTACTATATTTTAAATAACTTAGTATGTTGGTCCCAGAGAAGGGTGAAACTATAGTCAGAGGGGGGGGTGAATGACTATAGTGGAGTTTCAAAAACTTTTCTTTTATTTAAAAGCTTTTGGGCAGCGGATAAGTCCCTTCTTAGTATGTTGTTTTCAAATCAGTTTAGACAATCACATATATAAGTTATGATCTAGGCAATTTAAATGAATGCTGTAAAGTAAATTGCAGAAAGTAAATTGACACAAGGCTTATAGTGGTTCAGGGTGGTGTAATCCCTTAATCCACTTTTCTCCTGTGATGATCGGAGGAATTCACTATTGTTTTCACAGATACAATAGTATGATTGTCCTTGGCTTCCCAAGCTTCACAATCTACAAGACTATCACTCCTTGACTGCAACAGCTTCAGCAATTCAGCCTCTTTTGCTGCTCCTTGAGATCAAAATCCTTCAACAGCTATCACAGATTCAACTCCTTCTCAGATTGCCTCAGATTCAGTTGCTTCAGTTTGATGTGAATGTGATTCACACACTTGCTTGATCAATCTCAGTGTTGAATATGACTTTGTAGCTCTGATATATGAGTTGATCACTTGATGTATCCTTGTAAGTTCAGAGAGAAGGTTTTTCAAATTGACAGAGTTTCTGCTTGATTTTTCATTTCAGATCCTTGTATTTCTTTTTCTGTCAATGCCTTCTATTTATAGCCTTGAATAACCTTGATTTGAAATTCCGTCCGTTGGCTATATTAATGAGGGAATAATCCTTGATTTTATTCTTGATTCCCCCTTAATATCATTCTCCTTGATTTGAGTGATCGGATTCTTTCTTCAAACGTATAGCAGAAAATCCGTCCTTGATTGATCCTCTATTGATTGTGCATTTAATGCATGATCTTCTGAATCTTCAATGTATATCAAATCTGATCTGGTTAGTGTTACTTCGCCGTTTTCAGAACGGTCGAGTGATCGTTCTGACTTAGCTGATTTAGATCTTCCTTCACCGTTTTGTCTTCTCTCAGCCGAAAGTAAGTTAACTTTTCCGATTCACTGTTTTTTTCTTTGCTTTAGTTTAAGGAGAATCTTTGTACTTCACTGATCCTTGATTGGGGTGAGATCAGTGTACACCATATTTGAATATTATGTTTCATCACTTAAAGTGTAACTTGGACTTATCCAAGGTCATCACAGACTTCCTTGGTTATAAGTCAGACCATTAACGTCTTCATTGCTTCTCTGCTCATGCTTTGCGGGCTTCACTCTGCCGAATATCTGTTCTTACTTTGCCGTCCTACCAACTAGTACAATACTTGTCTGACTCAACATATACAACATGTCAAACTCTAAGTAAAGACTTATACATAGAATTCAAACTTATTTCAGGCTTGCTATAACTGCCAGTATGGCAATCATCAAAACATAATAGAATGTTCCTAACAATTTCCCCTTTTTTTATGATGCCAAAACCCTCATAATCCTGAACATAAATGATCCAAATTTTTCATGAATAACAGAACAAAAACTCAACAATTTTTATTCATCCATCATAGGGCAGTAAATTCAAAAAGCTTTATTCAAAAGTTACAAACTACATTTCGCTTAATTCGGCTTTGTACCTTTTGAACTTTGTAGTCTGAACCTCTTCAATGTCTTTCCAATCGATTTCAGGAATCTTCCACTTCCAGTATGCCATAGCTGTGTATTCAGATACACCTTGAAAAAATCTTTTGGCAAAAAGTCTGTTGAAATCAGGTATGGTCTCATTTGCCCTTGGTTCCCTAAAGTACTTCTCAAGTCTTTCCCTAGCCTCGGCAATATGTGAATCTGCAAACTTAAGGCTTTTGTAGATACTCCACTGCTCCTGTTTCTCCATTCTTCCCATAGGATTGAAGAATTTTGCCATATATTTGAATTCTTCTTGTTGTTCAGTTGGCAGGTCTTCTGGTCCTTTTGCAGACAGTGGTATGGCTGAGCTTGGTTTGTTGTTGGTTTGTCTGAGGAGTGCAAACTCTCTTTTGACTTCATTGTAGAGTTTAGCCATATCAGTTCTCATCCTTTCATCTTGATAGCTTAGCCAATCAGCCTATGCTTCATCTTGTGAGGAATGAGGATAAAGTCCTTCCTGTACTCTGAAAAATTCTCTTACATGATCCAGTACATCTGCTTCATATTCAGCTTTGCTTTGGTGACCAGTAAAAGTTTTGTGTTGCCCAGTGTATCTGGAGCTGCTACTGCCTTTGCTGGTGTTTCCTCTGGTGCTAAGTCTGTGTTGACTAGCTGATCCTCTTTGCTGACTAGATCCAGGCCTTTGCTGTCTGCCAGATCTGTCTCTATCATCATCTCTTCTTTGTATAGGATGAGGAAATCCAGTGTAGGGTTCATTTAGGGCCTTTTCTCTTTCCTCTCTGGCTCTCCTTTGCTGTTCTTCTGCCTCATTCCTGATTCTTATTTCTCTATACCTTGCTCTCAGTTGTTCTTCAGTGAAGTTTGGGGGTCTAATAGTTGATCCTTCAGGCTTATCCTGAGTTTCCCCCTTTTTGGCAGCATCATCCCTTTGCTGGAGTAAGATGCTATTTGTGGCCTCTGCCGTCCCAATCAGAGAGTCAAGTTTTGATTCAATAGATGTGAATCTGTTGTTATGATCATTGTTCGGTAAAAACTCGTTTTAAATTTATAATTACCGGAACACCCCAAGTGCAAGGCTCGTAGTAAAGGTGTTACCGGGTCGTCCTAAGGGAATAGAACGTCTGTCGGATTAAGTACAGTTTATTGTATCGATTATGTCACAAATTATTATCTAAAGCTAAGGTATATATTAATTATAATATAGAAACTATGACTACAAACAGAAAATAGCAGAAAATAGAAGGTAAAAACTAGGGTTTTTAAAATAACTAAACGTAGCAATCACAATTGATACGAACGAATTTGGTTTATCAAAGATTTAAAATTACGGCAGGGCAACGAGAATCCACCAATCAACCAACCAACCCCAACTAGATTATGAGCTAAAGGTACGATTTTTAGTAATGATCAAATCACGAATTCGATTAAATCTCTTTAATCAATTTCTAGGGTTTCGTTTTCGTTCTCAAGCAAAACTAAACTAACATGCATAACAAGATCATGAGATTGTCTCCAATACTCTACTCAATTAATCATAAACAATCTCTTGAATCACAATTAATTGCATCAATTTAAAAGATCAAAGCTTGAATCAATACTCTCATATAAATTCAATCAAAAAGATAGTTGCATCGATCTCTCGATTCAAATAAAACATAAACAATTATAACAATATCCAATTGATGAAAAATCATAAATTTAACTCACTAAAGATGTAGCTAAAAATCCTCTAGTTGGTGTGGTTGTTGATTGGTTTCCTCCGTTGTCCCACCGCGAATTGCTTAGCCAACAATCATCTTCGAACTCCCAAGCAAGATTGAAAGAAAGAAACTCATGTTTTTGTGTGATGTGGTGCTTTTTCTGTGTGTTCTTTTCTGCTCGAATGGTGAGCTTATATAGGAGTACTGGCCGACATAAGGAAGGATCTAGAAAAACGCGTCGATTTTGCAGCTTCGGGGCTCGGTCAACCGACTTAAGACACTCGGTCGACCGAATAGCATGGCTCGGTCGACCGAGCCTACCTATTTACGCGTTTTCACACTGTTGCTTCGTATACCGTGTCCCCCACTTCACTCTTTCGATCTGATCTGATTTATCCTCTCTTCAATGCTCCGATTTTCTTCTTTATTTTGAAATCACATGATTGAATGAGATTAATCTTCTCCATTAATGATATCCCCATGCATATCTTTTAATTTTCTGCAAGATTGTTGTTACACCAAGTCATCGAATAATAATAATAATAATAATAATAATAATAATAATAATAATGTGCAACAAAAAATAACATTTAAAATCAATATTTCCTCATAATTAAATTATAACCCCTCAATAACCATTATAGGAATTTAACGGTTAAAACACGCTTTTCTCGTTTATTTCCCTTAAAAATAAGGTAAATTGTTTAGGGATTAAGCCCGAAAATATAGTAAAATATACCCTAAACGATCATTCAATTTCTCATTGACACTACGAAATCTAGTGCCAAAAGCCACTGCCATTGATTCATTTTCTTGGGAAATATGCTGCCTGAGGCCTGCAAGATTGTTGGTGATATTGACGTTGAGTTGCTTCATCAAATTTCCTTGTTGTTGAACCACAACATTTTGTGCATCAATGTACTCTGCAATGGCCTGAAACTTGTGTTCAATAGAGGAGCGTTTGTCATTAAATGCTGAAGTCATGGATCTGAGATACATGGCTTGCTGTTCCAATTCTTCATCCAGCAAATCTGCCGCATTCTCAAAAGTTTCATGTGTAATGCCAGTGGCCAGCTGAGAGAGTTTGTGCCTTACGTCAGCTGGTTCTGGATCTGTTTGCTGTCCCTTGTCTTGATGTTGAGTGACATCTGCATTCACATCCAGATCTTCAAGTATTTGGGTAGATGTGTTGGCTGGTGTGGCTTGAGCTGCTGTTCCCCTATCTCTGTGCCGGGAGTTGCCTTGACTGGAGTGGCAGCAGCTGAACCAGTGTCCACAATATTTGTGTTGTCAGCTGGAACGTTGACAGACAGCGGTTGAGTGGCTGTCTTTGCTGGAGTTGTGGACTTGTTGGAGGCTTGTGGTTTCAAAAATGTACGGAGAAGAGTGGTATCATCAATCGCATCTTGTGCAGGAGTATCATCTTCGCTGTCTTTACCAAGATCATCATCATGATGATCATTATCATCATTGTCATCATGATCATCACCATCATCTTGATCATGATCATCTTCACCATCTTCTGAGTTGTCACTCTGTTTCCCAGAGGTCTAGGGCAGTTTTGCCTTGGCTGCATCAACCAAGTCCCATAGAGGTGATTCATCAAGGACACCAACCAGAGTTGTGATTCTTAAAAATCAAACAGCCATGCCTCTTCTGCAAGCATGTGATCAGAGTCTTGAAGCTGTTTCGGGAATCACCTTCCTTCCACTCAAGATAATCTGCAATTCGATCATCTATATCGTTTGCAGACAATTGTACATCTTCTTCTGGAGATACCTCATCCTCTCTAGCATTTTCTTCATTAGGGTGCTGTTCATCCTCACTGACATGTTCTTCTTCTTGATGTTCTGCCTCAGTGTCGGAATCCTCTTCTTCTTCTTCTTCATCAACCAATTTTCCAAAGGCTGTCCTGTCCAGATTTCGCTGGACCTTTTGCTTCTTTCTTTGACTGGTGGTGTGGTGTGTGGGTTTCTTTCTCTTCCCATCTCCTGCCTTCTTTTGTTGTTTTACATAGGTAAACATGACTTTGGACTCATGTAGTTTGTGGAGTTGTACAGTAGGGACTTTGAGACATTGTAACAGATAGTGTAACTGAATCCCATATGACTTTTTCACCCAGAATTGTCCTTTCTTTGTCTTTCCCTCTTTTATCCCCTTTTTCCTTGCCTTCTCTTCACCTTGGATTTGTTCTTTAATTCTCAAAAAGAGGTATTTTGCCCAATTGAATTGTAGATTGTTGTAGATGATTCCCATTAGCCGCATTCTAATTTCTGTCATGGCATTATTTGCTCCCAATTTCCTTCAATAGTATTGCCAATTAGGGCACTGAACTCATTGAATGGTTTCTTTAAGGCCGATCTCAGACAATTGACTTTTGTAGATCCTGGGTTTGCAGTTTTGGCAATAGTTGCCCACAAATCATCCAAGTTTTGTGGTACCAATGTAACTTTTGCTTGACCTTTATTTGAAAGTTTAAGTGTTTTCGAATTACCTTTTCTGTAATCACCACTTCTTTGCCGTTGACAGATGCAACGATCTTGTCTTCTTCCCACTTGTCACCTTCTTCAGCAGGAAACCCAGGTACGTATTTTGCATATTTCCAGAAGGAAATCAGACTTTCATAGCAAACTTCAGTTATGGGAGGATTGAGAAAGGTGGATAATTTTAGGTTTTCGCAACCTCCTGCTAATCGTTTGGCATCTTCGTCATTTCCGCATAGTTTCAAGTAGTGTTCTTCTTGAAAGAATGATCCAGTGGCAATCGATTTTTCATATCCAGCTTCTGTGTTTGAGGAAGATGATGCCATTGTTGAAAATGAAAGGAAGTTTGAAAATGAACTTGAATTTGCAACAGAGAAAACCAAAAGTAGGGTTTGTAATTTGCAAGAGAGTGTAAAGATTTCTGAAAATCTCTAAGTATCGTTTATATAGGGTGATTTTGAGTAGTGTGAACGTGGTTAGAATGTGGAAGGATTTTATGACATAATGGCGTGAATTTGTGTATGTAAATCGCGTTATTTGAGTGTAATGGGGGGAGTGGTTTGAGGTAAGTAATGATAGAGCCCGGGAATCGAGGCGTTCATAATTTAAAAAGAATATGGTTACCTCCATGATCATTGGTTGATCTCCACGCGTGTAATCTTCCACCGAATAATCCTCCATAATTTCTTTATTCTCCACGTGTAGTAAAAATTGATTTTGTTCACACTTTAATTTGTCCAAGTCTTTAATTCGGTGAAGTGCCTTGGCTGGTCACTTATCCGATGTAGAGAATTCTTTTCTGAGCTGCTCCATTTAACCGTTCCTAACAATCAGTTAAGTTAACTTCACTGGATACCAGTGCCTTACCTGCTACATCTCCTGTAATGGCAAAGGTTGAACCAGTTGATGAAGTCACTTAGCCGATCACTCCAGTTAGCCGCTCTTTGGTTTTTAGTCAATTTCAATCATTCCTAACTCAGTTCTCAACAAGCTAAATCTTTCATAACTGAGTGGTTTAGTGAAGATGTCGGCCAATTGATCTTCAGTGGGTATGTAGTTTAGGATGACATCTCCCATTGAACATGATCTCTGATAAAATGATGTCTCACATCAATGTGCTTTGTTCTTGAATGCAACACTGGATTATCAGTAATGGCTATTGCACTTGTATTATCACACATGAGTGGAATTGTTTTCTCTTCCACTCCATAATCTCTTAGCTGTTGTCTGATCCAAAGTACTTGTGCACAACAACTACCTGTTGCTATATATTCTGCTTCAGCTGTTGATGTAGATATGGAGTTTTGCTTTTTACTGAACCAAGAGACTAGTCTGGTGCCTAGAATTTGACATGTTCCAGAAGTGCTTTTTCTATCTATTTTGCATCCAGCATAGTCAGAGTCTGAATATGATATCAATTTGAATCCTCCATCTTTTGGATACAAAATACCTACATTGATAGTGTTTTTCAGGTATTTGATTATTCTTTTGGCAGCTAGAAGATGTGATTCCTTTGGTTGAGCTTGAAATCTTGCACATACTCCTACTGTAAATGCTATATCATGTCTACTTGCAGTTAAGTATAATAAGGATCCAATGATTCCTCTATACATTTTCTGATCAACATCCTTTCTTGTTTCATCTTTTCCAAGAATGACTCTTGCACACATTGGTGTGTCTGCTGTGCCACTTGTATCCATCCCATACTTGTGTATTAAATCCCTTGTGTACTTGGCTTGACTAAAGAAAATACCATCCTTCATTTGCTTTACTTGAAGGCCAAGGAAATAATTCAATTCTCCCATCATGCTCATCTGAAATTTGCTCTTCATCAGGTCTGCAAATTTCTCACATAGCTTTTCATCCTCTGATCCAAAGATGATATCATCAACATAGATTTGTACTAACAATGTACTTGTTACTTCCTCTAGTTTGAATAGAGTCTTGTCTATAGTTCCTTTGTTGAATCCATTCTTGATCAGAAATTGTGATAGTGTTTCATACCAGGCTCTTGGTGCCTATTTGAGTCCATAAAGAGCCTTATTGAGTTTGTATATTTTGTCTTCTTTTCTTTTGATTTGAAATCGAGAGGTTGTTCCACATATACTTCTTCTTCCAAAAGTCCATTTAGGAATGCACTCTTGACATCCATTTGATAGACTTTGAAGTCTTTGAATGCAGCAAATGCTAGAAAGAGTCTGATTGCCTCCAATCTTGCTACTGGTGAAAATGTTTCATCATAATATATCCCTTCTGCTTGAGAATAGCCTTTTGCAACTAGTCTTGCTTTGTTTCTGACAACTGTTTCTTGCTCATCCATCTTGTTCCTAAATACCCATTTTGCTCCAATGATGTTGGCCATATCTGGTCTGTCAACAAGTTCCTAGACTTCATTTCTTTCAAATTCATTTAGTTCTTCTTGCATGGCTGTGATCCAATCTGCATCTTGAATTGCATCATCTATTGTCTTGGGTTCCACTTGTGATAGAAAGCATGTTAGCATGTGCTCCAGTTGTCTTTTGGTTCTAACTCCTGTGTGAATATCTCCAATAACTTGTTCTTCAGGATGGTCTCTCAGCCAATTTAGATCAGGTTGAAGTTGTTCTACACTTGGTGCTTCCATACCTTCATGCTGAGCATGAACTTCAAATTCCTCCTCTTGATTTTTAAAATGATGATTCTGGATAGAAGCTGGTATGGTTGTATTTGTATAGATTTTCCTTTGTGCTGCTTCCTCTTCTTGATCTTGAAGGTCTTCACCATGTGTATTTGGTTCGTCAAAAACTACATGTATTGATTCTTCAATCACCACTGTTCTTTTGTTGAGTACTCTGAATGCTTTGCTGGTGTCTGAGTATCCCATAAATATTGCCTCATCAGCCTTTTCATCAAAAGTATGCAGCTGGTTCCTGTTCAAGACAAAACATTTTGATCCAAACATATGAAAATATGAGATATTGGGTTTTCTACCATTCCATATTTCATATGGAGTCTTTCCATGATATTTGTTGATGATTGATCTGTTTTGTGTATGGAATGATGTGTTTGCTGCTTTAGCCCAAAATCTCTTTGGCAAGCATGCTTCAACAATCATTGTTATAATTGCTTCTTTGAGAGTTCTGTTTCTTCTTTCTGCTACACTATTCTGTTGTGGAGTTCCTGCTGCAGATAATTGATATAGTACTCCATTTTTTTCATAGTAGGTTTTGATAATTTCATTTAGAAATTCAGTCCCTCTATCTGTTCTGATCTTGATGATTTTCAGTTCCTTTTCATTTTGGAGTCTTCTCAGCAAATCTGGCAGCTTTTTGAGTGTTTCTTTCTTTTTGTTCAAGAAATACTTTGAGAAGTCATCCTCCACTACTAGGGTGTATTTCTTACCACTTACACTTACTGGTGTGACTGGTCCAAATAGGTCCATGTGTAACAGATGTAGAACTCTGGCTGTAGATTGATAAGGCTTTGACTTGAATGAACTTTTGATTTGTTTCCCTTTCTGACATGCATCACATAGGCTTTCCTTTTTGAATATGATCTCTGGCAGTCCTTCAACTAACTTGTTCTTTGATAATTTATTGATGGTCTTGAAATTCAGGTGATTTAATCTTCTGTGCCAAATCCAGCTTGTTGATTGTTTAGTTTTGACAAGCAGACATGTTTCTGCCTTGGCTGTTTTCCAGTCCACCACATACATGTTGTCTTGTCTTCTACCTGCAAGAACTATTGTGTTGGTTTGGCTGTGAATCACTTTGCATCCTTCTTTGTTGAAGTGCACATTGTAGCCTTTGTCACAGAATTGACTGATGCTCATCAGATTGAAATTAAGTCCCTTGACATATGCCACATTTTGAATCTTTAGCTTGTTCTTGAGTATTATGCCTTCCCCCTTAATCTTGCCAGGGTTTTCTTTGCCTCCAAATGTGACTTTGGGTCCATCAAAAGCTTTGAAGTCAGTGAGCCATTTCTTGTTTCCTGTCATGTGTCTGGAACATCCACTGTCTATGTACCAGACATCCTACAAAACAAATTAATTAAGTTTAGGTACCCAACACTGTTGGGTCCATACCTGTTAGCAGTCATGCCTCCCATACCAAGTGTATATCCAAAGGTTCTTCTTTTTGGATAATTAAAGTCATCAACTTCATATGTATAAGGCATGGCAGAATAGCTTCTAATATTTTTGCTGAATGTATTCTGATACTTTTCCCCACCTTTTGGTGCATTTACATCCTTCTTCACTTTCCAATATGCAGTAGGAAACCTTTCTTGCTTCATGTGTCTAGGAACATATCTAGATTGGTTTTTCTTAAACACATGATGCATTATATGGAATGGTTTCCTCTTGTATTTTGGAGGTGCAACATTCCAGTCGTCCTCTGAAGGATAAAGTCTGCCTTTACCTTTCAGAAGTCTATTGTTCTTGGTTGACTGAAATGAGGATTTTGTCTGCTGTTTTACTACACTAGGTTTTGACTTCACCGGAGCAGGATGATTTGTTGGAACTGTGGTCTGTCCCTTTCTAAATTTTGGTCCAATGTTGGTCCTGGATTTAGAATTATGTTGACCATTATTCCTACTCTCATCCTGACTGTTGTAGCCAAGACCAGATCGGGATCCAAACCTTTTTGATGGTTTGTAAGCTGGTGCATTTAGTGGTGCATTGGTTACCTTTACCGGTGGGGAGATTTTCTTAACTGATCTGTCAATAACAGATGTATGATCATCTGCTTTTGTTGATCATTCAAGTAAGTCTCCTTACTGATTGATTCAGCTTTTGCTTTATCCAGTTCTTTCTTTAATCTCTTATTCTCTTTTCTTAGATCCTTGCATTCCTTTTCCAGAATTTCATGATTCATTTCAATTTCATCAAATTTAGTCATGAAATTTTGGACTAGGTCTGCTGTATCCAATGGGAGACTTGAAGATTGTGCAGTGTTAGATGTGGATGCATTTGATGAGGAACAGGAACTTGATGTTACCTCAATTTCATCTGATTCTTTAGCCATTAGACATTGGCTTGTTTCCTTAGTGTCTGAGCTATCACCTTCATCTCCATCTAATTCTTTGGTCATGAGGCATAGACATGCTTTTTCATTGTTTGCGCTATCTTCTTCATCACTATCATCTGTGTCATAATCAGATGATACTTCATTCTTTTCAGTGCTGGATTCATCCTTGAGTGCCTTCTTACTTTTCCTCTTTTCAGATGCTTTGTATTTCTTCTTTTCATCATCTTTGTCATTTTCTTCAGGACAATCAGCCTTGAAGTGACCCTTCTTGTTGCAGTTGAAGCATCTGTGTTCATCATCTTTCTTCTTCATTTCTTTATTTGAGCTTGACCTCTTGTTTGATGATGAATTTCCTATGAAAGGCTTCTTTTTGCTGAACCTATCGAAGCGTTTAACTAAAAAAGCTACATGTTCTTTAAGTTCACGTGTCTTTTTGCTGATTCAATCGGCAAGGTTACTTTGCTGGGGTGCAACCAGTGCAGTGATTTTGTGTGTCTCTGCCGGAGCATCATATTCACCGTTCAATTCGAATTTATGAGCTTTTAATTGGGACATCAGTGTCAGAGTGTCAGTGCTTGCAAGATTTGTTCTTCCTCTGATTACTGATGTTATGATTTTCCATCTTTCAGGTAGTCCTCTCAAGATCTTCAAGCATACCTCTTTCTGGGGATATGTGTGTCCAAGCTGTTGCAGTTCACTGATAATGCTTGAGAATTTGTTGTCCATTTGATCAATGGATTCACCAGCCTTCATTTTGAAGTTTCTCAAATTTGTGTTTTGCAACAGATAAATTGTTTTCTTTAACTGCTTCAGATCCTTCATTTATCAATGAAAGCTTGTCCCACATCTCCTTTGCTGTTTTGCAGTCTTTGATTCTCATGAACATGTTGCTATCTAGGGTCTTCAAAATCATGTCTTTTGCAACAAAATCCATATTTCCTCTTCTTCTGTCATCCTTGGTCCAATCCTTTTTGGGTTTATCGATTTCCTTCCCTTGATCTGCTCTTGTGCCTACCACAGTAGTGATTATGATTGGTCCATCATTAATTACGGCCATCATCTCTTCATGAGTTGCTGAAAGATGAGACAACATTCTTATTTTATATTCATCAAAATTATTAACATTAAAAACGGGTATTTTTGACAAAAAGTTTGAGGAATCCATAAGTGCAAGTGAAGATATAAATGTAAAGGTAGAGAAAACTCATATTTGAAAACTACTTTGAAAATGTATGATCTCCTTGTTACCAGAAATTAGATCTGAATAGGTTCTGATACTAGGAACACTGCTCCGATACCAATTGTTGGTCCCAGAGAAGGGTGAAACTATAGTCAGAGGGGGGGGGGTGAATGACTATAGTGGAGTTTCAAAAACTTTTCTTTTGTTTAAAAGCTTTTGGGCAGCGGATAAGTCCCTTCTAACTATGTTGTTTTCAAATCAGTTTAGATAATCACAGATATAAGTTATGATCTACGCAATTTAAATAAATGCTGTAAAGTAAATTGCAGAAAGTAAATTGACACAAGGCTTATAGTGGTTCAGGGTGGTGTAATCCCTTAATCCACTCTTCTCCTGTGATGATCGGAGGAATTCACTATTGTTTTCACAGATACAATAGTATGATTGTCCTTGGCTTCCTAAGCTTCACAATCTAAAAGACTATCACTCCTTGACTGCAACAGCTTCAGTGATTCAGTCTCTTTTGATGCTCCTTGAGATCAAAATCCTTCAACAGCTATCACAGATTCAACTCCTTCTCAGATTGCCTCTGATTCAGTTGCTTCAGTTTGATGTGAATGTGATTCACACACTTGCTTGATCAATCTCAGTGTTGAATATGACTTTTTAGCTCTGATATCTGAGTTGATGACTTGATGTATCCTTGTAAGTTCAGAGAGAAGGCTTTTCAAATTGACAGAGTTTCTGCTTGATTTTTCGTTTCAGATCCTTGTATTTCTTTTTCTGTCAATGCCTTCTATTTATAGCCTTGAATAACCTTGATTTGAAATTCCGTCCGTTGGCTATATTAATGACGGAATAATCCTTGATTTTATTCTTGATTCCCCCTTAATTTTATTCTCCTTGATTTGAGTGATCGGATTCTTTCTTCAAACGTATAGTAGAAAATCCGTCCTTGATTGATCCTCTATTGATTATGCATTTAATGCATGATCTTCTGAATCTTCAACGTATATCAAATCTGATCTGGTAAGTGTTACTTCACCTTTTGCAGAACGGTCGAGTGATCCTTCTGACTTAGCTAATTTAGATCTTCCTTCACCGTTTTGTCTTCACTCAGCCGAAAGTAAGTTAACTTTACCGATTCACTGTTTTCTTCTTTGCTTTAGTTTAAGGAGAATCTTTGTACTTCACTGATCCTTGATTGGGGTGAGATCAGTGTACAGCATATTTGAATATTAAGTTTCATCACTTAAAGTGTAACTTGGACTTATCCAAGGTCATCATAGACTTCCTTGGTTATAAGTCAGACCATTAATGTCTTCATTGCTTCTCTGTTGGTGCTTGGCTGGCTTCACTCTGCCGAATATCTGTTCTTACTTTGCCGTCCTACCAACTAGTACAATACTTTTCTGAGTCAACTTATACAACATTTCAGACTCTAAGTAAAGACTTATACAGAGAATTCTAACTTATTTCAGGCTTGCTATAACAGCTAGTATGGCCATCATCAAAACATAATAGAATGTTCCTAACATAGTAAAATATTATTTACCTAAAACCCCTATAAAAATGACGCCAATAA
Source organism: Gentiana dahurica var. dahurica (assembly GCA_024500145.1). Taxonomy (NCBI): domain Eukaryota; kingdom Viridiplantae; phylum Streptophyta; class Magnoliopsida; order Gentianales; family Gentianaceae; genus Gentiana; species Gentiana dahurica. The sequence goes on along the minus strand of CM044898.1, from coordinate 78,243,142 downwards.
TGGGTACAAGAAGTCCTCTTAAAAATTCTCTACATTCAGTGAATCCAAATGTCAAATTCAAGAAGACTTCCTTGAAAAGACCAAAAGACTTTCCTTGAACATCCAAGAGGCTCATTGAAGCAAGTGGGCCAAAAATTGCCTTTTGATTTCTACTCTCGATTGTGTTATTTCTACTCCTTTAAATAGGCATATCTTGTACTTGTAATGGAGAACTCTTATTTTGATATATAAAATATTTTCTTCACTTTTAAAGTGTTGTGTGAATTCTCTGGATAGAGTTTTCAAACCGGATTATTAAGGGCCCGAGCAACCCTTGTGGGTATCCAATATACCAAGGTGCTTAGAGACAAGTTTTCTAGGTGTCAAAGTGAAATTCCAAGGTGCCTTCTCATTAGTTGAGATTGTGTCGAGGAGCTCTCTATTCCAAGGTGCCTCCTCACAAGTTGAGGTTGTGTCAAGGAGACTCTCCAAAAAAATTCCGAATACCTTAATCCTAGATCCGACAATCAAATCACGGTAAAATATCGTTATCCCATTCTTCGTCTTAATGACATGTTGGATGAATTGCATGGTGTGAAATTATTTTCAAAAATTGATTTAAAGAGTGGTTATCACCAAGTGAGGATTCGAGAGGGAGATGAATGGAAGACCGCATTTAAAACCAAATATTGATTGTATGAATGACTCGATATGCCTTTTGGACTTACCAACACACTGAGTACATTTATGCGTTTTATGAATGAGTTCCTTACGGAAATTATTGGTCAATTTGTCGTGGTCTATTTTGATGATATCTTAATCTATAGTCACAATTTAAATTCACATCTGTTACACCTAAGCTCCGTTTTGGAGGCACTACGAAAAGCCCAACTTTTGCTAATCTTAAGAAATGCAACTTTTGTTTGGTTCGTGTTGTCTTTCATGGATTTGTTGTAAGTGAACAGGGCATTCAGGTTGATCAGGAAAAGGTGAAAGCAGTGGCCGACTGGCCCGAGCCAAAAAATTCATCCGAAGTTTAAAGTTTCTATGGCCTTGCAAGTTTCTACCGGCGTTTTATCTGCAATTTCAGCAGCCTAGCCGTACCTTCGAATGAGTTGGTTAAAAAGAACGCACCATTCCATTGGGGCCCTACTCAAAGGGAAGCGTTCGAAACTCTTAAAGGTCGTTTAATTTCTGCACCTATACTTGCTTTGCCTGATTTTTCTAAAATGTTTGAGATTGAGTGCGATGCATCCGGGGTAGGAATTGGTTGAGTTTTAATACATGAGGGGCACACTATCACGTATTATAGTGAAAAGTTGAAATGCGCGCATTTAAATTACGCCACCTATGACAAAGAATTTTATGCACTAGTTCAATGCTTACGTGTGTGGCAACACTACTTACATCCGAGAGAGTTTGTGATTCATTCTGATCACGAATCGTTAAAATATTTGAAGTGACAATCTAAGTTACATTTGCGTCACATTCATTGAATAGAATTCATTGAGTCATTTCCCTATGTCATTAAGTATAAAAAGGGAAAAGAGAACACAGTTGCCGATGCATTGTCTAGACGCTATGCTCTTATCACACACATGCAAACCAAACTTCTTGGTTTTGAACACATTAAAGAGTTGTATGCATCTGATCCCGATTTCGCTGAATTGTATAAGTCCACAGAACTTGCCGCTTCTCTTATGTTCTATCAACACGAGGGATTTTTATTGAAGGAAAATAGATTATGTATTCCCCGAGGATCCTTACATGAATATTTGGTACGTGAAGCACACGGTGGCGGACTTATGGGACATTTTGGCATCGCTAAGACCTTCGATGTACTGGACACACATTTTTATTGGCCTAAGATGGTTCGAGATGTTAATCGGGTGTGTGAGTCATGCATTACTTGTCTTAAGGCTAAGTCTAAGTCGCAACCTCATGGATTATATACACCATTGCCCATTCCCTTGTCACCTTGGACTGATCTCTCTATGGATTTTATACTTGGATTACCACATTCTCTGACGGGTAAAGATTCTATTTTTGTGGTGGTTGATCGATTTTCTAAAATGGCTCACTTTATTGCATGTCACAAAATGAACGATGCTTCACATATCGCTGAGTTGTTCTTTAAGGAAATTGTGCAACTATATGGTGTTCCTAAGTCCATTGTGAGTGATCGAGATGTTAAGTTTGTGAGCCAGTATTGGCGTGTGTTATGGATGCGTTTGGGGACTACCTTATTATATTCTACTGCTTATCATCCCCAAACCGATGGTCAGACAGAAGTCGTGAATCGTACATTGGGTCAATTATTGCGCACAGTCGTACAAAAGAATTTAAAGAATTGGGAGTCTTATTTCCCGTATGTTGAATTTGCCTATAATCGTGCTACTCACTCTGCAACTAAATACTCCCCTTTTGAGGTTGTGTATGGCTTTAATCTTATCACTCCTAATGATTTAGTTCCTTTACCTCCAAGTATGCTTACAAGTCTTGATGAGGAAAAGAAAGTTGAGATGGTTCATGATTTTCACGGAAAGGCAAGGAAAAATGTGGAGGCTCAGATGGCTCGTTATGAGAAACAAGCAAATAAAGGCAGAAAAGTGATGGTGTTTGATCCCGGTGACTAGGCATGGCTGCACTTTCGCAAAGACAGATTCCCGGACAAGTGCAAAACCAAGTTGCACCCGCGTGGAGACGGGCCATACCAAGTATTGGAAAGAATCAATAACAATTCCTACAAACTTGACATTCCGACTGAATGGGGTATCTCAAACTCTTTCAACGTGGCTGATCTACGTCCTTTCGACAAACCCCATAATCTAAGGATAGATCCATCGCAATAGGGAGGGTCTGATATGAATTCGGAACCTATGTTATTTCACGATGGACCCGAGACTCGGCGACAACGCCAAATGAGTCTCGAGTCAATGAACAATTTGGTCAACATAGTTTTTGAAGAACCTACGACCAAGTATGGGAAGATTTTGAAGTTATCAAGTCCATCATATATGCTAACGGACTTTCGGAATGATTATTCTAGTACTATATGTTACTACTATATTTTAAGTAACTTAGTAAAATATTATTTACCTAAAACCTTTATCAAAGTGGCGGCAATAATGGGTACAAGAAGTCCTCTTAGAAATTTTCTACATTCAATGAATCCAAGATGTCAAAATCAAGAAGACTTCCTTAAAAAGACCAACAGACCTGCCTTGAACTTCCAAGAGGCTCCTTGAAGCATGTGGGCCAAAAATTGCCTTTTGATTTCTACTTTGGATTGTGTTATTTCTACTCCTATAAATAGGCATATCTTGTACTTGTAATGGAGAACTCTCATTTTGATATATAAAATATTTTCTTCACTTTTAAAGTGTTGTGTGAATTCTCTGGATAGAGTTTTCAAACCGGATTATCAAGGGCCTGAGCAACCATTGTGGGTATCCAATATACCAAGGTTCCTAGAAATATGTTTTCTAGGTGTCAAGGTGAAATTCAAAGGTGCCTTCTCACTAGTTGAGATTGTGTCGAGGAGCTCTCTATTCCAAGGTGCCTGATCAAAAGTTGATGTTGTGTCAAGGAGACTCTCCAAAAAAAATTCAAATACCTTAATCCTAGATCCGACAACCCTGATTCTTATCATCCCCCCTTCCAAAGCAACTTCATCCCCCACAATGGCCCATCCTCCTACCCCAGCCACGGCCCACCCACCGGCCCGTGGTCCTAGCCCTCCGTCCACCCTCTATTCCATTCCTTCCCTTTCCTCTCACTCTCCCTTGGGCCCTTCACCCTTCATCGGCCCTTCAACCCCTCAACTTGCATGAAACATCAGGCCCCGTTCCCCTAGGCCATCCCATGAAAACCCGCTCCCGCACCCAATCTAAGCCCAAAAACATCCCCTCCGATTTTATCTCTTCCCCACCGCCCCGAGCCTACAATGCCTCCACCTCCCAAACTGAGCATACATCATATACCGAGGCCTCTTGCTCTCCCAAATGGTGTGCCACGATGAAAGATGAATTATTTAAAGAAATGATGATGGTTTCGAAGTTATTTTCTGAAATTACGGGTTATTTAATCTTCTTCAATTGAAGAAGTTTCATTCTATTTTACTAACTACTTTTGTATCAGTTTATTTGATTTATCTTGTTCTTGAATTTAGTATGAATATCCATTTGGTATCAGATCTTTTGATTATAACTGCTGCATTTTGTGAAGAATCTTTATCATTGGTTCCATGGCAAGTTAAGAAAGAATGACTTGACTGCAAGAACTCAATCCAGCATGTCTATTTTATCTTCATCCCAATGAAAATCCTTCACTTGTACTGGTTCAACCTTTACCCAATGATAAAAATTTTCATTCCTGGAGTAAATCTACGAGAAGGGCGTTAATTACATAGAACAAGATTGGATTTATTGAAGGAACTGTTCCTAGGCATGAAGTTAACGGTGTAAATTTCTCTGATTGGAGACAATGTGACACTATTGTACGTACTTGGATCTTAAATTTTGTTGATAATACCATTGCTCAAAATGTTTTATGGCTGAATATAGCACAAGATGTCTGGATTGACTTAGGTGATGGATTATCGAACGTAGATACTTTTAGGTTGTCTGATTTTCTTGAATAAATTAACATGATCACATAGGAGAATCAAACTGTAACTGCATAATTCACCAGATGAAAACAGTATCGGAAGAAATAATGATTGTTAGGTCAAATCCTCAATGTTCGTATGAGCCATAATGTCATTGTAATTATTTTAAGGTTGTAAGACATATTCTAGTTTTAATGATGAGTGATGATGGGAGTCAACTTCATTGCACTTTTATATGTGATCTATGTTAGTAATATCATCCGCAACGGAAGTGATTTAAGGATCTAGATCTATAAATTACACGTAATAAAATAACTAGATCTACTCTACAAGGGGGTTGTAGAACATACCTCTTGGATCTCAAAATACAAGTAGAAGAACCGCAATAAGAGGAATAAACGATGGTGTGACGAGCACCACGATCTTCCGCACGTGTGATCCGAGCAACTCCCGGTGGAAGGAAATCCTTGTCTCGAATCCTCTAGATATGCTACCCGGAAAACCTCCAAGATTTTCCCCTATCCCCTTGGCCGATAATTTCCTTCTCCTCTTTAAGAGGTAGAAGTCGAAAATATTAGTGTGTTAAAAGGCTTGGGAGAACTCTCTTTATATAGAAGAGTAATCTTTGTCCTCCAAGGATTTTATTTTGCAAATAAATAAATCCAATAAAATAAAAATAATCCCATAATATTCTAGAACAAATCTAGAATAATATTTATCTTTATTTCTTACCATAAATATTTATCCAATAAATATTTTGTGCACATGTCTTAAAACAATTTCTTGTTTCCTAAAAACATGCTTGGGGCGAAAATTATCTTATTGACCTAGTCAATAATTTTCGGCCATAACACATAAATTGGCCAAGATTATGAAAAATGTCTTTTTCACATATATAGTTATTTAGTCCAACTAATTTAATAGTCTACTAAACAATTAATTCACATATCGTTTTAATTAAATTCTAATAAGAACTAAATTAATATTATTATGATTCGACGTCCGAGAATAGCTATGCTATACTTGAGGCACGTCGGGGACCATGGACTAATAATCAGCGGCTCTGATAAATCAAATAAATAATTATCTTACGATCAGAATAATTACATTCAATAAATCAATCACAGGAATATGCCACCATAATCCCGTGACTGCACTCCTCCGATTATAAGATTATATTTATCTCCTCACGAGAATGATAATAAGTGTCCATTGATATAATCATTACATATGGATTAATCCTCCATAGACTGTTCATTCTAAATCGGGAAGTTACCGTTAACCCTTTTCAGAACCTCTTATCCTTATTTACAATTAACCCCATAGTGATCAATTAATTCATACAACTCACTGGTAGCTAATCAGTGTAATATGAACTTCATGGATCGATCAGTTTCTAGGATTAACAAATAAGGTAACTGTCTATCTACTTCCAGAAATGGAAGGAATGGATTCCGTATCTGTGATAACACAGGCTACTCACTCAATCCAGTACAATGCCAAGATGGGGTAATTCATATCACAGACTCAGTGTAATCCTTAACCGTCAAGTCAAACCTCATACTGATTCAAGCAGTTGAATGTGATCACATCAGGATTAAGATATTTCCATAACATCGATTAATTCGATAAGACTTCTCGATTACGGAATTATATCGTGAACTCTAATCAAATCGGTCGAGCCCTATATGATATATCTATCATATATAAATTCCCCACTAGGTTCTCTTACCCGAATGTCCGGATAAGACAATCACACCTATTGTGTTCTGGGTGCATTAATAGCACGTTAAAGGAGAGACCCGATACTCTCGATTAACTTCACTACGGGCTAATTGTAATATTCCGATTTTCGGGAAAGGGCAGACGTGTCTTTTTGCGAAAACGAAATATTGGGTTCGGTTTCCTTTTTATTCGGAGATATACATATGGGACGTTTTATATATATATTTTGAGAATATGTATATATTTTGCTTGAGGACTGAAGTGTAATTTCATGGAATTTAGGGAGTTAATGGCAAGGGATTAATGAGAGGTTATTATTTTGGGAATAACCTCCCATATATCAACAAGGGAGTTACATTTTTAAGCATTCACGTTAAAATTTAAGGAGAGAGAGAGCATCCTGAGTTTGTTCTTGAGGCAAGAAGAAGGAGAGCATACTTTTGCAAATTCCCGGTGCGTTCTTTAGCCGATTAAAGTTCCGTTTGAAGCAGGAGCGTCGTGGGGAGACAAGGCCCGTTTTGATACCAGAATATCCCTGTTTCGTTGAGGTAAGAATACAGCCCTGGTTTGGTTTCATCTTGTTCGGTAATGTTTGGGGTGAAAGCTTCATCTTTCTTGTAGTTTTTGTTGATAGAAACCCCAATCTCAAGCGGTTCTTGGTTTGGTTGTGTTTTGGATAGGTCTTGTTGGAATCTCTGAAGTTTATCTGCAGTTTTCTGAGTTTTGGAGCTGTTTTGGGGCTGCAGTAGGTAAGAGAAAACCGCCCTATGAATTCAATCGTTGGTTATAAGGATTTGCTCTTGTTTTAAGGCTTTTTGGTGTTAGAATTATGGAATGTTGTTTTGGTTAATGACTCTAGTTGTTATGGTACGATTAGATGTGGTCTCTTACGTTTACGGTGTTGATTATCTACTGTTATTTGATTGAAATACGACCTGGAGTTTGAATGATGAAGTTTAGGGTTCTAGCCGAACCCAGTTGGACGGGCGTCCGGTACTTAGGACGGGCGTTCACCTGGGGTATATCTTGGACGAGCGTCTGGCTTAACCAGACGGGCGTCTGAGGTGCTATTCTTGGTTCAGGATTGAAATGGTTTTGGGTGGACGGGCGTCTGAGTATTCTGGACGGGCGTCCAGCCTTAGCCATTCCTCAGACGGGCGTCTGGTATCATTGGACGGGCGTCTGAGGGGTCTTTTTGGATTCAGGATTGAAACTGTATTAGGTGGACGGGCGTCCACTACCTTGGACGGGCGTCCAAGTCCTTAAACGGGCGTCCAGCTTTATTTTGCCTTTCTTTCTATGTTAGTTGTTGTTCAGCATTATAAACATGCTTTATCTATATGAGACCTTTATATATGATATGTTAAAATGGTATAAACTTAGACAAGCCTGAATTGAGCTTCTGATTCGTTCAGTTAAAACACCGAATGTACTCTTAAAGGGAGTTGAAGTTCGGATCCGTCGGAAGAGCATGATAGGCTTGCGCTTTGATGAATTAGCATTCATCAATGTCTGTGTATGTGCTAGGACTTGTCCGTGTCTAGTGGTCTAGGAAGAGAGTAGTATGTGTGAGGGAGATTATTTGAAAATACTCAGGCTGGCTAGTTAATAACTTAATAAATAACGTACGTGACTAGTAAAAGATTAAACATGTCTCTCTTGGCTAGGCACCAGGCTAAATCGCGATGCATGTGCTACCTCTGAAGGTAGAGGAACTCCGTAGGTCCAAGGACCCTAAGTACGGAGGGATTCTGCTGAGACGCGCGTGCTATCGGAGTCTACCTTTTCTAGACTTCGTGGATATTGGTGTGATCCACTAATATGTTGCAATAGAGTGTTCCCAAGGTAGAATAACTCTGTAGGTCAATGACCCTAAGTACAGAGGGACTCTGCTGAGGTGGATGCGCGTAGTGCCCTTGAGTGCGGTTGTAACATAGATAGGCTAAGTTAGAAACAGTTAGTCACGACGTGTTGATGAGCGTGAAGTGAACCCTAGATTGAGTCGGTCTCACTTAAATATCTAACTAAACATTTATCTTTTCTTTATAACTATGATTGCTTTCATAGCTTCTCTTTCTTTCTAAGTACGTTGTACTTACCTCGAATGCATACTTTTCTATGTGTTTGGGGACGAGAAGACGAACAGGTCTTTGAGGAAGAGTTCGATGACGACCTTTGAACGCGATCGTTGAAGTTCAAGATGTTTATGTTCTGCTTTTCTTTGGTTGTACTTTCACTACTTTTAAGGTAGACGTTTGGTTTTATCTAGATTCATCGTACTTCTTGTGTTGGGATTTCGTACTTTTCCAAATGTAATAATTTACATTTCTACCTTTAGATTTCTTTCCTACTCTTTAATTTTGGGAAAAATTTTATATACCCGAGTTTTGCTTCCGTTTTGCCTTTGGTTTGATACGACGTAGTATAGGCTTACGTATAAAATGAATTTACTTTTATTTTATACGTGCCGAACGTTCCTTTTCCGGATAAGGACTCGGTGTCCGGGAACGGGGCGTTACAGTTGGTATCAGAGAAAAACGTCCTTTAAGCTTCCTTTCCTTAAGATAAGTTTCTTTAAAACTCTTAGTGACGTTCTGGTCTTCTTGATCTTGCAGTATGGTAACTACGAGGAGGAATGCTCGTGGAGCGGGGAGCTCAGGGGTTAGATCGGGGGTAGAGAGTCCGGTACCAGTTGTAGGGGGTGGGTTCGTGAGGCAGAATCCTTCACCTCGTATGAGTTTATCACCACCACCCCATACAGCCACACCTACACCAAGGTCTCCACAAGTTTTGTCACCGAGGCCGCATCAGGACCTGCCACCCCGACCACCACCAAGGTATAATTACATCTATGGAGAGCCTGGTCAAGCACCCATCCGTGTCACGGTAGTAGGTGATATTCCACCAATCAGTGTGCCACCAGTGACTAATGTTTATCCTCCCCCAGTCAGTGCATATCCACCAGTTTATCCTCCGCAGCAGCAGCAGCAAGTCTTTTACCCCCCTGTAGGTCATGTTCCTCAGCCTACAGTACCACCTTCGCCACATTTTGACCATCAGCAAGGAGATGGTTATCCCCCTTATGGTTTTCAGCAGCCCCAGCAACACCAGTTTTATCATGGGTTTCATCCGTATCAGCCTGAGCCTCAAGTGATTCCACCCTATCCTCAGCCACAGCAGTACCAGCCGCAGGTACCCTATGCTTACCCACCGGTTCACCCACCAGTTAGACCGGCCTTTGAGCAAGCACCAGTGATAGATTGGTATACGAGGTTAAGAAGAAATAGAGTTCAGGACTTCTTTGGGAATGTGGATCACTCCAAGGCTGAAGAATGGATAAGGAGTTTCGAAAAGGCCTGCAGAAACATACATGCCCCGGAATCTGAGATGGCTCAGCTAGCGGTTAGCTTTCTTTTGGGAGCAGCAGAGGCATGGATTGATGCAATCCAAAGCAGTAACGGTAAAGTAACAGATTGGGAAGGATTCAAGGTTTTGTTTTAAAACGAGTACTTCCCGACTACAGTGCAAGATAGTAAGGCAAGTGAGTTTCTCAGACTTAAGCAAGGCACACACCAGGCGGTATCTGAGTACACCAATAAGTTTAACGAGCTAGGACGGTTTTATCCCGAGCTGATGAGAGTTGAGGGGAGGAAGATGGCAAAATACAAGGAAGGACTAGCATATGAAATACAATCAGGGATGTTGGGTTTCACAGCCAAGAATATGGCTGAGCTTACGAATAAAGCTTTGGAAGTTGAGACTTTCAGGAAGAGAGCCACAGTGGTTGTCAACAACAAAAGAAATTTTGGGACGAGCCAAGGCAGTTATCGGGGAGCGCCTCAACAAAATGCCAAGAAGACTACAGTTTCTACGGCAGCTAAAGCCCCAAGCAACACACCACCTTGCCCCAAGTGCAACAGAAATCATACAGGAGAGTGCAAGCAGAGTAGTAACGGTTGCTATGTTTGTGGTGAGCAGGGACACTTTTCCAGAGCGTGTCCGAACAGAGGGAATAAGAGTGGTTCGGGTCAAGGTAGCGGAAGGAGTGGTCCAAGCCAACCTGTTCGTGTGTTTGCTGCTGATGCCAGAGATACAGAGCCCGAGGATGACGTTATTTCAGGTACCATGTTATGGTTTTATTCTTCTATTAAGATATTTTATAGCATGAGTCCTTTTCATGTTATAACTGTATTTTAAATGAATGAATATGCATGCTAGGTATGATAATGTTAGGTGATCTAGTGGTCAGGGCTTTGTTTGACACGGGAGCGTCAAATACTTTTGTGTCAACCAAGGTAGCTAAGAAGTTGGATTTACCTTCAGAACCTTTAAGAAATACTCTGGAAATAACTACACCGTTAGGGAAGGTGACAAGGGTGACTAGGATGATACCTCAAGTGGAAGTTCGAGTTGGACCTTATCGATGTAAGAGTGACTTTACAGTTTTGGACTTCTCGGATTTTGATGTAATCCTCGGAATAGATTGGCTATCCGAGAATCATGTTCACTTGGACTGCAAAGAGAAGAAAGTGACCTTTAAAATACCCGGGAAATCAGATAAGACATATCAGGGTAATGTGTACAAGCCGAGTAAGAAGAAACATCCGATCATATCAGCGGTTAAGGCAGTAAGGGCTTGTCAGAAGGGTTGTGAAGGCTACTTGTTGTATGCAGTGGACGTGGAACAAGTGAAGCCTAAGTTAGAGGAGACTCCTATAGTGAGGAAATACCCGGAAGTATTTCCAGAAGAGTTACCGGGAAACATGCCGGACAGAGAGATAGAGTTTGAGATTCAGTTGATACCGGGAGCGGCACCAGTTGCTAAGGCACCCTACAGAATGGCCCCGGCTGAATTAAAGGAGTTGAAAGCTCAACTTAAGGATATGCTTGAGAGGAACATAATTCAGCCCAGTACCTCGCCATGGGGAGCTCCAGTGGTGTTTGTGAAGAAGAAAGATGGCAGCATGAGGATGTGTATCGACTATAGAGCACTGAACAACCTCACCATCAAGAATAAGTATCCTCTACCAAGGATTGATGATCTGTTTAATCAGTTGCAAGGCAAGAAAGTGTTTTCCAAGATCGACCTGAGGTCCGGATATCATCAGTTGAAGGTTAAGATAGCAGATATACCGAAGACGGCCTTCAGTACGAGATATGGACATTATGAGTTCCTTGTTATGCCTTTTGGACTCACTAATGCTCCATCTGCATTTATGGATTTGATGCAGCGAGTTTTTATGCCGTACTTGGATAAGTTCGTGATAGTGTTCATAGACGATATCCTAGTTTACTCTAAGGATGAGAAAGAACACGAGGAACACTTAAGGATAGTGTTGGACACACTGAAGAAGAATCAGTTGTACGCAAAGTTTTCTAAGTGTGACTTTTGGTTGGATCGAGTGAGTTTCTTGGGTCATGTAATTTCTGGAGATGGTATTCAAGTTGATCCGGCAAAGATCGAGGCAGTTGAGAATTGGCCCAGACCTACTTCAGTGTCAGAGGTGAGAAGTTTTCTTGGGTTGGCTGGTTACTACCGGAAGTTTGTGCAAGACTTTTCAAAAATAGCTACTCCGCTCACCAAGTTAACACAGAAAAATGTGAAATTTGAATGGACTAGAGAGTGTGAAATAGCTTTTCAGACGCTGAAAAGGAAGTTGACTACGGCACCAGTGTTAGCAGTTCCGGAGATTTTTGATAACTATGATGTTTACACGGATGCTTCGGGACAGGGTTTGGGTTGTGTGTTGATGCAAGGAGGAAAAGTGATAGCTTATGCATCTAGGCAGTTGAAGGTGCATGAGAAGAATTACCCGACACATGATCTAGAGTTGGCAGCGGTAGTTTTTGCCTTAAAGACTTGGAGGCATTACTTATATGGAGTTAAAGCAAGGATCTTCACCGACCATAAAAGTTTGAAGTACTTCTTCACACAAGAAAATCTGAATATGAGACAGAGGAGATGGTTATGGTTTGTGAAGGACTACGACCTGGACATTCAATACCATCCGGGTAAAGCGAATGTAGTGGCAGATGCTCTGAGCAGGAAACCAGTGTTCGCAGCTTCTAGTGTTGAGGTAGTGGCAGAAAGGTTAGATGGGTTAGAAATCAGAAGCTTTGACCAGATTGAAGACCGGCAGTTTGTGGCACCATTGTTGGCAAGGTCGAGTTGTTAGATGATATCAGGGGAAAACAAGATGAAGATCCGGGTTTGGTTGACTTGAAGCGAGTTGCTAGAGAGAAGCCTACGGTCGGTTATATGCTTGATAAGAGTGGGAATCTGTGGTATCGGGATCGTCTATGTGTACCTAATGTTGGCGACTTGAGACAAAGAGTTATGGAAGAAGCACATAGAATAGCTTTCGTGGTTCATCCGGTGCTACTAAAATGTACAGAGACTTAAAGGAAAGGTTTTGGTGGCCCTCGATGAAAGTGGAAATAGCCAAGTTTGTGGCCGAGTGTGACGTATGTCAGAAGGTTAAGGCGGAACATAGAAGACCCGGTGGAATGCTTAAGCCATTGGATATCCCTGAATGGAAATGGGATAAGATCACAAAGGATTTCATCACCGGATTACCTAAGACTAAGGGAGGGCATGATGCGATTTGGGTAATTGTGGATTGGTTGACCAAATCTGCCCATTTCCTACCATATAAGGTTGACATGCCGTTGAAGAAGATGACGACACTATATCTGGACAATATAGTGAAACTACACGGAGTCCCTATCTCGATAGTTTCAGATCGTGATACGAGATTTGTCAGTCGGTTTTGGAAGAGCTTGCAAGAAGCCTTCGGGACTAAGTTGGACTTGAGCACGGCTTTTCATCCTCAGACAGATGGACAGTCTGAGAGGACCATCCAAACGCCGAGGACATGTTGAGAGCTTGCGTTTTGGAGGTAGGCGCATCATGGGATGACTACCTTCCGGTAGCAGAATTTGCCTATAATAATAGTTTTCACGCGAGTATAGGCATGCCGCCGTTTGAAGCGTTGTATGGGAGAAGATGTCGCACGCCATTGTTTTGGGATGAAGTCAGAGAGAGACAGATCACAGGGCCTAAAATGGTAGAACAAGCAAAGGAGAGGGTTCAGTTGGTCAAGAAGAATCAAGGTAGCTCAAGACAGGCAGAAAAGTTGGGCAGACGTACGAAGGAGACCTCTCGAGTTTGAAGTTGGTGATAGAGTTTACCTCCGGGCTTCGCCAATGAAAGGAGTGAAACGCTTTGGACAAAAAGGAAAGCTAAGCCCAAGGTATGTTGGACCTTTTGAGATTCTGGAAAGAGTTGGGACGTTAGCATATAAGCTTCAGTTGCCGGAATCAATGTCCAGAGTCCATAATGTGTTTCACGTCTCAATGTTGAAAAAGTGTCTGACGAAGAATGATGTTGAAACTACGGTTGATCCGGAGATCTTACAAGAGAACCTAGCTTATGACGAGAGACCGATTAAGATCTTAGCCAGGAAGGAAAAGATGATTAAGAGACGGATGGTTCTCTTGGTGTTAGTTCAGTGGAGTAATCACTCACCCGAGGAGGCAACTTGGGAGGTTGAAAGCGATATGATCAATGAGTTCCAAGAGTTTGTTGAATTACCAGGTATGTTCAAGTTTCGAGGACGAAACTCCTTTTAAGGGGGGGAGAATGTAATATCCGATTTTCGGGAAAGGCCAGACGTGTCTTTTTGCGAAAACGAAGTATTGGGTTCGGTTTCCTTTTTATTCGGAGATATATATATATGGGACGTTTTATATATATATTTTGAGAATATGTATATATTTTGCTTGAGGACTGAAGTGTAATTTCATGGAATTTAGGGAGTTAATGGCAAGGGATTAATGAGAGGTTATTATTTTGGGAATAACCTCCCATTTATCAACAAGGGAGTTACATTTTCAAGCATTCACGTTAAAATTTAAGGAGAGAGAGAGCATCCTGAGTTTGTTCTTGAGGCAAGAAGAAGGAGAGCATACTTTTGCAAATTCCCGGTGCGTTCTTTAGCCGATTAAAGTTCCGTTTGAAGCAGGAGCGTCGTGGGGAGACAAGGCCCGTTTTGATACCAGAATATCCCTGTTTTGTTGAGGTAAGAATACAGCCCTGGTTTGGTTTCATCTTGTTCGGTAATGTTTGGGGTGAAAGCTTCATCTTTCTTGTAGTTTTTGTTGATAGAAACCCCAATCTCAAGCGGTTCTTGGTTTGGTTGTGTTTTGGATAGGTCTTGTTGGAATCTCTGAAGTTTATCTGCAGTTTTCTGAGTTTTGGAGCTGTTTTGGGGCTGCAGTAGGTAAGAGAAAACCGCCCTATGAATTCAATCGTTGGTTATAAGGATTTGCTCTTGTTTTAAGGCTTTTTGGTGTTAGAATTATGGAATGTTGTTTTGGTTAACGACTCTAGTTGTTATGGTACGATTAGATGTGGTCTCTTACGTTTACGGTGTTGATTATCTACTGTTATTTGATTGAAATACGACCTGGAGTTTGAATGATGAAGTTTAGGGTTCTAGCCGAACCCAGTTGGACGGGCGTCCGGTACTTAGGACGGGCGTTCACCTGGGGTATATCTTGGACGAGCGTCTGGCTTAACCAGACGGGCGTCTGAGGTGCTATTCTTGGTTCAGGATTGAAATGGTTTTGGGTGGACGGGCGTCTAAGTATTCTGGACGGGCGTCCAGCCTTAGCCATTCCTCAGACGGGTGTCTGGTATCACTGGACGGGCGTTTGAGGGGTCTTTTTGGATTCAGGATTGAAACTGTATTAGGTGGACGGGCGTCCACTACCTTGGACGGGCGTCCAAGTCTTTAAACGGGCGTCCAGCTTTATTTTGCCTTTCTTTCTATGTTAGTTGTTGTTCAGCATTATAAACATGCTTTATCTATATGAGACCTTTATATATGATATGTTAAAATGGTATAAACTTAGACAAGCCTGAATTGAGCTTCTGATTCGTTCAGTTAAAACACCGAATGTACTCTTAAAGGGAGTTGAAGTTCGGATCCGTCGGAAGAGCATGATAGGCTTGTGCTTTGATGAATTAGCATTCATCAATGTCTGTGTATGTGCTAGGACTTGTCCGTGTCTAGTGGTCTAGGAAGAGAGTAGTATGTGTGAGGGAGATTATTTGAAAATACTCAGGCTGGCTAGTTAATAACTTAATAAATAACGTACGTGACTAGTAAAAGATTAAACAACATGTCTCTCTTGGCTAGGCACCAGGCTACATCGCGATGCATGTGCTACCTCTGAAGGTAGAGGAACTCCGTAGGTCCAAGGACCCTAAGTACGGAGGGATTCTCGCTGAGACGCACATGCTATCGGAGTCTACCTTTTCTAGACTTCGTGGATATTGGTGTGATCCACTAATATGTTGCAATAGAGTGTTCCCAAGGTAGAATAACTCAGAGGTCAATGACCCTAAGTACGGAGGGACTCTGCGAGGTGGATGCGCGTAGTGCCCTTGAGTGCGGTTGTAACATAGATAGGCTAAGTTAGAAACAGTTAGTCACGACGTGTTGATGAGCATGAAGTGAACCCTAGATTGAGTCGGTCTCACTTAAATAGCTAACTAAACATTTATCTTTTCTTTATAACTATGATTGCTTTCATAGCTTCTCTTTCTTTCTAAGTACGTTGTACTTACCTCGAATGCATACTTTTCTATGTTTTTGGGGACGAGAAGACGAACAGGTCTTTGAGGAAGAGTTTGACGATGACCTTTGAAGGCGATCGTTGAAGTTCAAGATGTTTATGTTCTGCTTTTCTTTGGTTGTACTTTCACTACTTTTAAGGTAGACGTTTGGTTTTATCTAGATTCATCGTACTTGTTGTGTTGGGATTTCGTACTTTTCCAAATGTAATAATTTACATTTCTACCTTTAGATTTCTTTCCTACTCTTTAATTTTGGGAAAAATTTTATATACCCGAGTTTTGCTTCCGTTTTGCCTTTGGTTTGATACGACGTAGTAGAGGCTTACGTATAAAATGAATTTACTTTTATTTTATACGTGCCGAACGTTCCTTTTCCGGATAAGGACTCGGTGTCCGGGAACGGGGCGTTACACTAATTGTATTTTAAGTACATCTTCACTAACTCAATCCTCCCATGTATATCCCATACACTGAGTTAAGTGATTACATAAATGATATACTTTTGGGTTTTCTGTAGTGTAAATACTATTGTAACATCGGTGAATATGAGAATAATAAATATGAATAATAATAGAATTTCATTTATTAAATAAAACAATTACAAAATTGTCTTTCGGGCATCACACCTAACAATCTCCCACTTGCACGAAAGCATGTGAATAATTGTTTTAGAGCACACCCTATTATTTAAACTACAACAAACTACATCTCCCACTTGCTCTAAAGCAATGTAGACGCATCCCGTATTCTAGTACCTATTAAGCATATCATAACCATTACAGATGACAAAGTACACTCCGAGTGTGCCGTCGTAGGATAGGTCAGTGACTCGGGGAGTACCTACATCTAAATATCATGGGTCTTAATGATTAGTCAGGTTGTCGGCTTGAGACGATCCGTAGAATCAAAACGTTACCGGTCTATCTAATCATGTGGTACCTTCACAATATGCTTTTGACCTCTAGTGATTTCGAAAATCCTTATAAGCTACCCCTTCATCGATTTCACAATGTTGTGGTATCGACTTCCAAATCTAAAATCACCCCAGATATGAAAAGGAAACCCTTAAGCTATATCGCCTCTCTAGCTACTACAAAAGCCGCTAATCACCCAACTAGTTAAAGTCGAGTTGGTGTTGCTGGATTTCTCCAGGCAATAGCTTCAACACAAGAGTAAACACTAAGCCCGAGATCGACTTAACAATCATCCTCAATCTGACTTAAAGTCAAAATCAGTGTATCCAAGTTCACACATGAATATCTCCGCATATTATTCCTCGTTCTCTTCAAGATACTAAAAGGACATACTAAACTTGCTTTGTTAACCGCCGAATATAAGATTCGATCAAAGTTGACGTTCAATAACCTGACCATCTCTTACTAGAAAGAGAATATATCCCATTTCTCTTGATCTGAAGATTTAGAGAGTCATTCCTGAGGCATAGGGTAGAACTTCCTCATTGAATGTTGCATACACAGATGCATCATCTTAACCAATAAGATGGACGGGAAACCAGTGACTGATTCAAATGAATTCGACCGAGTCAAACTCTTTAGAATGTTGTCCAAATCTCTGTTGCAGAGAATTGTGGCATTGTCAGATTCTGACTTCAGATAACACACCCATGTTGATTCCAACTGGTGTAGTGTTATCCTTCACAAACACTAATATCTATATATATATATACATACATATATATATATTCACTACTGTACTAAAATTGATATCCAGTCTACAAAAGACTTATCAATATTCTGGTCAAATCCACATATTGTAGAAATATATGACTTCCAATGAACGAGAGGTTTGCTTTTTATCCATAAAGGACATAAGCCTTGACAGTCATCCTGTCATAAGTTCATAAGGCAATACCCTTTTGTTCCGAATGAATCCAGACTCCATTTGTTTGGCAAGAAAAGTCTCAGGGAATCACCCCTATTTTCTGCTTTTGAACGAAATCATGCAATACTAAGTGGTAAGAGAATCCAATGTCTGATTAACTCTCTACTTCTTAGGGAATTACCCCTAGACCACTCAATCTTTGCTCTGAAAGATAAACTTTCCTATTCATTCTACTCTTTTCCGTGTAGATCCAATTACTCCCACTAGGCCTGAGACACTCAGGTGTTTCTACAAGAGTATGAACAGAACTGGAGTACCGAACTCCATTCACCGAGTTATGGCTATTAAACCAACCTCTATAATCAGAATCCTATACTGCTCACAAAAGAGCCATAGGTCATCAATCGATTCTCAGACTACAAAGTCCGCAGAACCCGTAATGGGTAATGGATAAACCATACTCCCAATACTTACTGGGTGGATCGAAATTCTGATCTAGTTTAGTAGTATTTAGTGTTATCACCAACAACCGATGTTGGATGTGGTCTGATTTTAATCAGTTAGTAACTACCTTGAGTAAACGTACTTCAAGGTTCAAGGTTTTTCAATTCATGGACTCTATCAAAAAGGATGCAACAGCATAACTGTCCCTTCCCGATTTCAAGAATCCTATATCTAACCTTTCTACTCAAAAGGTTAAAAGATATATCACGAATGGTCATTAACCGAATGTATGCATGAAATTCCCAGTCTTACCTTCAAGCACCGTGTGCTAAATGCTTATATTTATGGAAGTGGGGTGAACCGAATCCACACCTTATCCGTAAATTCCAAAGCATATTCTAGGTAGACTTCTCGGTCTTACACTTCAATGTAAACCGTTATTTCGCTTCCAATATCTTTATTGAGTTAAGAAGTGTATTGTAGCACATCTAAAACTATGTAAGGCAATTTAACGGTTTCTCACTTAGTGAGAACATATCACAATAAGGCAGGCTGAGCATCAGTCTCGAGGACTATGAATGGCCTATTCCGAGTATAGAATACTCTATCTCTGTTGAAAACATAGATGCCTCAAAATATTTTGGATAAACTTACCGGAGTGTTTGAATAGTTATCAGACAAGAAGTCACTACTCGTAAGCTCCTACTAGTTTGTATCTTTCATCAGACCCCGAAGGTCGTCATGAACAAGCTATGTTACTTCTTTATAACCATTATCCTTTCCCGATTGAAAGGAAACTTAGTCATTGAACCTTTGAGACAATATAACCAGACTGGGAGAAAGGAATCACCCTGAGCCAGTCTTCAGGTCTTGTTTTTTAGGGACTATGCACTAACTATAGAATATGAAGAAGCGTTTATCTAAATATAGAAACCAATTGCTTTTAATAGTTCTTAAGATGTGTTTTATATACATATTTCAGCAATTGTAAGTAGTTTTGATTTTATCAAACAAATGTCCGAGTCTTGGATTCGTACTACAAATGGTATATTCACTTTCTATACGACAAACAAATTATCGAATAGAAGGTAAATCATTTCGTTCCAACGAATCATAAACATAAAATAATTTTTCCGCGATATCCAGGGATTGAATCCCAGATTCATTTCCTTATATCACTCCTACTATTCTAGCTAAAATTAACTACCCGTTGTTTACTCTTCTATTCGTTAAATGCACTGCTACCTTGTTCTGCCAAAGAACTTAGCTCGAGAAAATCGCCAAGGATTCATTGGTTGGTGATCCAAAATCACTGTCCTTATCCTATGATTTTCAGTTAATTAATTTTCGGTTCAGCCTTAAAGTTTTCTCAGTTTAGATGACTAACACTTTTAGACATATTCTCTCATTCTTGACTTTCCGTGAATGGAAACAGTCTTGAACCAGCGGTTCGTTTGAGTAGACACTACTCTTGAACCGTGGGATGTCTATTTCGAGTGTTACTGGTCGGGACTTCTCGGATTTTTTAATATACCAGAAAAAAAAACAAATCATTGTTAGGTGTAATTCCCGAAAGACAATTTTGTAATTGTTTTATTTAATAAATGAAATGATATTATTATTCATATTTATTATTTTCATAATCACCGATGTGACAATAGTATTTACACTACAGAAAACCCTAAAGTATATTGTTTATGTAACCACTTAAGTCAGTGTATGGTATATACACAGGAGGATTGAGTTAGTGAAGATGTACTTAAAATACAATTAGCCCGTAGTGAAGTTAATCGAGAGTATCGGGTCTCTCCTTTAACGTGCTATTAATGTGCCCAGAACACAATAGGTGTGATTGTCTTATCCGGACTTTCGGTTAAGAGAACCTAGTGGGGCATTTATATATGATAGATATATCATATAGGGCTGGACCGATTTGATTAAAGTTCACGATATAATTCCGTAATCGAGAAGTCTTATCGAATCAATGGATGATCATATTTATGGATATATCTTAATCCCGAGGTGATCACAGTCAACTGCTTGAATCAGTATGAAGTTTGACTTGACGGTTAAGGATTACACTGAGTCTGTGGTCTGAATTACCCCATCTTGGCATTGTACTGGATTGAGTGATTAGTCTGTGTTATCACAGATACGGAATCCATTCCTTCCATTTATGGAAGTAGATAGACAGTTCTCTTGTTTGTTAATCCTAGAAACTGATCGATCCATGGAGTTCATATTACACTGATTAGCTACCAGTGAGTTGTATGATTTAATTGATCACTAGGGGTTAATGGTAAATAAGGATAAGAGGTTCTAAAAAGGGTTAACGGTAACTTCCCGATTTAGAATGAACAGACTATGGAGGATTAATCCATATGTAATGATTATATCAATGGACGCTTATTATTATTCTCGTGAGGAGATAAATATAATCTCATAATCGGAGGAGTGCAGTCACGGGATTATGGTGGCATATTCCTGTGATTGATTTATCGAATATAATTATTTTGCTCGTAAGATATTATTTATTTGATTTATCGGAGCCGCTGATTATTAGTCCATGGTCCCCGACGTGCCTCCTAATATAGCATAGCTATTCTCGGACGTCGAATCCTAATAATATTAATTTAGTTCTTGTTGGACTTTATTATTACGATATATGAATTAATTGTTTAGTGGACTATTAAATTAGTTGGGCTAAATAATTAAATATGTGGAAAAGACATTTTTTTCATAATTTTGGCCCAATTTGTGTATCATAGTCGAAAATTCAAAGTGACTAGGTCACAATGATGAATTTCGGCCAATGCATATTTTAATGAACAAGAAATTGGTTTTCTTGTGATTTAATAAGACATGTGCATAAAATATTTATTGGATAAATATTTATGGAAAGAAATAAAGATAAATATTATTCTAGATTTGTTCTAGAATATTATGGGATTATCTTTTATTTAATAGGATTATTATAATTGATTTTGTATTAAATCCTTGGAGGTTAAGTTTTACTCTCCTATATAAAGAGAGTTCTCCTAAGCCTTAGAACACAATGTAAAATTCGAATTCACCTCTTAGAGAGGAAGAAGAAAATTTTCGGCCAAGGGGATTAAAGGGGAAAATCTTGGAGATTTTTCCGGGTAGCATATCGGAAGGATTCGAAACGAGAATTTCCTTCCACCGGGAGTTGCTTGGATCACACGTACGGAAGATCGTGGTGCTCTTCACATCTTCGTTTGTTATTTCTATTGCGGCTCTTCTACTTGGATTTTGAGATCCAAGAGGTATGTTCTACAACCCCCTTGTAGATGTAGATCTAGTTATTTAATTACGTGTATTTTATAGATCTAGATCCTTAAATCGCTTCCGTTGCGGATGGTATTACTAACAGTGGTATCAGTCGCCAAGGTGATCTATATTTATACGTATAAAATATTAGATCTAGGAGTGGTAAACATGTAGATTTTTTGTCCCAATTTTTTTTATTGGGGCCGATGCACATGTATGTATTTTTTTTATGTTATGAATGTCTTGGTTGAAGAGATGGATTGGGGTTGGTATTGTTTACCCGTAGATCTATTTTGTAGCTCTTTTGATTAGCATCAATTGAGCATAGGATGTGTAATTTATTTTACGTCATGCGAAAATTGTAAAAGGTAGTACCTTTTGTATTTATTTTTGGTTCCGGATTCGAGACGACGAAAATCATGGTGTTGAAGATCATCAAGAAGGTAAAAACAGGAGGAGGACGATTGTTTTATTTTCCGGCCATTTTTTGTTGGTCACGGAATTTATTTTTTTAAAACAGCATGCGGCAGTTGTATTTTATTAACTAATTGTTTTTTTAGTGCTGCGGCACTAATGTGATCATGCGGCCGAAATTGTTTTAGTTAGGTCACGCAAATTGTTTTTTTTTTTAAACCTTGTTAAGACCATTAGGTTTTTGGTGAAACATAACAAAAAAAAAAAAAACTGCCGTGAGTTTAAAAATAAAAATAAAAATAAAAAATATTAATATAGATATATTTTAAATATATTGGTATATTACGGCCTCCTCTCATCGTCGTTCGTGGTTCGTGTCAAGATCGAAGCATTGAAATCCGGAAGTTTCAGTCTCAAGATCGAAGACATGAAGACAACAAGTTGTAATTTACTGCTTTCCTAGAATAGATTAGATACGGGGGTACCAACGATCCATCTCGGTGTTTAAATTTTCCGCAATTTATTTTTTATGTGTTTGATCATAAAATAGATATAAAATCGGAATTGCCATGACATGCATCATATCATAAATCCACTCCATGCATACATGTAGAATTTTAATTTTGGTAATTAAAATAGGCATGTATACAAACTCGCGTAATTAGTTGAAATTTAATTAATAAGTGGTAATTAATTAATTTAGTAACTAATTAAAGATCCGAGGACGGGTTATGAAATCGTTAAGCCTTTCGGTGTGTGTTCTCGGTGAACCGCCGTAAAAGCCCAAACGAGATCACGTTTTCGATTCGTAGTGTCTACGAGATTGAATGATGGTAAAAGAACAATAAATCTTGGATAAAAACGGTTCGCCTATAGGTTGGGTGGTCAACTGAGCTAGGCTCAACCGACTTAACCCTCCTAGTGTGATGTATGCACGGGGGTCCGGCAAGACTAAGCTACACTGGAGAGCGGAGGGGTGATTCCTTCTTATCTCAATGAGGCTGTCTTGACCCGATTTCGTCCGACTGTCACATATGTTCCAACGAATAGGAGGGGTAGGCTTGCCTACGTTACCGACACCATTTGGAATACTTGATTTGATGAGCTTTTATGTTAACATCAAAAAGACGTGGTTAGTTAACCCACAACCACTTCCAAAATTTTGAGTGGGAGAGGGGGAGGCGACAGCCAACCCCACGGCCTCTACTATAGATACAAGTAAGTGAGAGAAGGGTGACGCCTCGAGGCGCTTTGATTTCGTCCCCTAAGGATGGTGTTCGCCCCTATCAACATTCATGGCTTGGTCTCCGAAAGGATAGGATTTCCGGGTACTCGTCGGGTCACTGACCTATCCTAAGACGGCATACTCGGGGTGTACCTAAGAGATCCGATATAGTAGGTTACACTCATAAAGGATATTTTTGGTAATATCTAGGCTAAAAAAGGAAGGTAGTCAATGAATAAAGGGATGTTCAATTCTCATGGGATGTTCGATTCTCACAAGTTATTCATTGATGAGATTGTCTCGATTTAACCGTCATCTCTTTGACCTACCCTAAGGCGGCACTGAGATGCGAGGTTAAAACCTTGAAATGGTAGAGTAGACTTAATTTTAGTTTACAATTCCTAAAATAAAATATAGTAGTGTTAAACTTGAATTAATATATGTTATTTTATTTACAGCATTATATCCCTTACTAAATTGCTTAAAAATTAATAATTGACTAGTATTGACTTCGTTAAAAAGTGGAAAGTAACTATGACGTTGAACTAGTTAATCGATAATGCAATTATTTTTCAAAAGAGATATTTTCTTAAGCCTTTTAAAAACCAGAGTGACATACAGGTATGTCACTAGTGTCATTCGTGTCAAACGAAAGACAAACTTAGTTTGATCAAAGGTGATTTCGGACTTTGAAATTCTTCTAGTGAATTTTGAGTGTGTAGTAATTACACAAGTAATTTTCTAATTGAAAAATCGGAAAATCATGAAGTGTTACTAGTTGGACGATATTTGGAATCGATGAACTAGTGAGAGCTTTATGATTTGTTGTTTTCTAGAACATTAGAAAAGTGTAACTGACTACACACGTAACCGTTCTAATTGAAAAACCGGAAAGTCATGGAATGTCACTAGTTGGACGATATTTGGAATCGATGAACTAGTGGGAGTTCTATGATTTATTGTTTTTCTGAAAACATTGGAACTATGTACGAAAGATTATCTAATCGAAAAAATCGGAAAATCAAAAAAATAAAGCATTGCTTGTTAGACGGTATTTGGAACCGATAAACTAGTGGGAGCTTTAATATGATTTGTTGTTTTTTCTGGTATATTAGAAAATCCGAAAATTCCAGACGAGTAACACTCGAAATAGACATCCCACGGTTCAAGATTAGTGTCTACTCAAACGACCGATGGTTCAAGGCTGTTTCCATTCATGGAAAGTCAAGAATGGGAGAATATGTCTAAAAGTGTTAGTCATCTAAATGAGAAAACTTTAAGGCTGAATCGAAAATTAATTAACTGAAAATCATAGGATTAGGACAGTGATTTTGGATCACCAACCTATGAATCCTTGGCGATTTTCTCGAGCTAAGTTCTTTGGCAGAACAAGGTAGCAATGCATTTAACGATTAAAAGAGTAAACAACGGGCAGTTAATTTTAGCTAGAATAGTGGGAGTGATATAAGGAAATGAATCTCGGATTCAATCCTTGGATATCGCGGAAAAATTATTTTATGTTTAAGATTTGTTGGAACGAATAGATTTGCCTTCTATTCGATAATTTGTTTGTCGTATAGAAAGTGAATATACCATTTGTAGTACGAATCCAAGACTCGGACTTTTGTTTGATAAAGTCAAAACCACTTACAACTGCTGAAATATGTATATAAAACACATCTTAAGAACTATTAAAATCAATTGGTTTCTATATTTAGATAAACGATTCTTCATATTCCATAGTTAGTGCATAGTCCCTAAAAGACAAGACCTGAAGACTGGCTCAGGGTTATTCCTTTCTCCCAGTCTGGTTATATTGTCTCAAAGGTTCAATGACTAAGTTTCCTTTCAATCGGGAAAGGATAATGGTTATAAAGAAGTAACATAGCTTGTTCATGACAACCTTCGGGGTCTGATGAAAGATACAAGCTAGTAGGAGCTTCTGAGTAGTGACTTCTTGTCTGATAACTATTCAAACACTCCGGTAAGCTTATCCAAAATATTTGAGGTTTCTCTGTTTTCAACAGAGATAGAGTATTCTATACTCAGAAATGGGCCATCACATAGTCCTAGGGACTGATGCTCGGCCTGCCTCATAGTGAAATGCTTTCACTAAGTGAAAAACCGTTAAATTGCCATATATAGTTTTTAGATGTGCTACAATACACTGCTTAACTCAATAAAGATATTGGAAGCGAAATAACGGTTTACATTGAAATGTAAGACCGAGAAGTCTACCTAGAATATGCTTTGGAATTTACGGATAAGGTGTGGATTCGGTTCGCCCCACTTCCATAAATATAAGCATTTAGCACACGGTGCTTGAAGGTAGGTCTGGAAATTTCGTGAACACGTTCGGTCAGTGACCAATCGTTCTATATCTTGTAGCATTGAGAAAAAGGTTTGTTATAAGATTCTTGAAATCGTTAAGGGACAGTTATACTGTTGCATCCTTCCTGATAGAATCCATAAACAGCAAAACCTTGAACCTTGAAGTACGTTTACTCAAGGTAGTTACTAACTGATTAAAATCAGACCACGTCCAACATCGTTTGTTGGTGATAACACTAAATACTACTAAACTAGATCAGAATTTCGATCCACCCAGAATGTAGTGGGAGTATGGTTTATCCATTACCCATTACAGGTTCTGCGGACTTTGTAGTCTGAGGATCGATCGATGACCTATGGCTCTTTTATGAGCAGTATAGGATTCTGATAATAGAGGTTGGTTTAATAGCCATAACCCTGTGAATGGAGTTCGGTACTCCAGTTCTGTTCATGCTCTTGTAGAACCACCTGAGCGTCTCAGGCCCAGTGGGAGTAATTGGATATACAAGGAAAAGAGTAGAATGAATAGGAAAGTTTATCTTTCAGCGCAAAGCTTGAGTGGTCTAGGGGTAATTCCCTAAGAAGTAGAGAGTTAATCAGACCTTGAACTCTCTTACCCCTTAGTATTGCATGATTTCGTTAAAAAGCAGAAAAAGGGGTGATTCCCTGAGACTTTCTTGCCAAACAAACGGAGTCTGGATTCATTTGAAACAGAAGGGTATTGCCTTATGAACTAATGACAGAATGACTGTCAAGGCTTATGTCCTTTGTGGATAAAAAGTAAACCTCTCGGTCATTGGAAGTCATATATTTCTACAATATGTGGATTTGACCAGAATATTGATAAGTCTTTTGTAGACTGGATATCAATTTTAGTACAGTAGTGAATATATATATACATATATTAGTGTTTATGAAGGATAACACTGCACCAGTTGGAATCAACATGGGTGTGTTATCTGAAGTCAGAATCTGACAATGCCACAATTCTCTGCAATAGAGATTTGGACAACATTCTGAAGAGTTTGACTCGGTCGAATTCAGTAGAATCAGTCACTGGTTTCCCATCCATCTTATTGGTTAAGATGATGCATCTGTGTATGCAACATTCAATGAGAAAGTTCTACCCCATGCCTCAGGAATGACTCTCTAAATCTTCGGATCAAGAGAAATGGGATAGATTCTCTTTCTAGTAAGAGATGGTCAGGTTATTGAACGTCAACTTTGATCGAATCTTAGATTCGGCGGTTAACAAAGCAAGTTTAGTATGTCCTTTAGTATCTTGAGAGAACGAGGAATAATATGCGGACGTATTCATGTATGAACTTGGATATGTGTGATACACTGATTTTGACCTTAAGTCAGATTGAGGATGATCGTTAAGTCGATCTCAGGCTCAGTGTTTACTCAGTACCACATGATTAGATGGACCGGTAACATTTCGAATCTACGGATCGTCTCGAGCTGACAACCTGACTAATCATTAAGACCCATGACATTTAGATGTAGGTGCTCCCTGAGTCACTGACCTATCCTACGACGGCATACTTGGAGTGTACTTTGGAATCTGAAGTGGTATGCTTAATGGGTACTAGAATATGGGATGGGTCTCCATTGCTTTAGAGCAAGTGGGAGATGTAGTTTGTTGTAAGTTTAAATAATAGGGTGTGCTCTAAAACAATTAAACACATGCTTTCGTGCAAGTGGGAGATTGTTAGGTGTAATGCCCGAAAGACAATTTTGTAATTGTTTTATTTAATAAATGAAATGATATTATTATTCATATTTATTATTCTCATAATCACCGATGTGACAATAGTATTTACACTACAGAAAACCCTAAAGTATATCGTTTATGTAATCACTTAACTCGGTGTATGGTATATACACGGGAGGATTGAGTTAGTGAAGATGTACTTAAAATACAATTAGCCCGTAGTGAAGTTAATCGAGAGTATCGGGTCTCTCCTTTAACGTGCTATTAATGCGCCCAGAACACAATAGGTGTGATTGTCTTATCCGGACTTTCGGTTAAGAGAACCTATTGGGGCATTTATATATGATAGATATATTATATAGGGCTGGACCGATTTGATTAGAGTTCACGATATAATTCCGTAATCGAGAAGTCTTATCGAATCAATGGATGATCATATTTATGGATAAATCTTAATCCTGAGGTGATCACAGTCAACTGCTTGAATCAGTATGAAGTTTGACTTGACGGTTAAGGATTACACCGAGTCTGTGGTCTGAATTACCCCATCTTGGCATTGTACTGGATTGAGTGAGTAGTCTGTTTTATCACAGATACGGAATCCATTCCTTCCATTTATGGAAGTAGATAGACAGTTCCCTTGTTTGTTAATCCTAGAAACCGATCGATCCATGGAGTTCATATTACACTGATTAGCTACCAGTGAGTTGTATGAATTAATTGATCACTAGGGGGTTAATGGTAAATAAGGATAAGAGGATCTAAAAAGGGTTAACGGTAACTTCCCGATTTAGAATGAACAGTCTATGGAGGATTAATCCATATGTAATGATTATATCAATGGACGCTTATTATTATTCTCGTGAGGAGATAAATATAATCTCATAATCGGAGGAGTGCAGTCACGGGATTATGGTGGCATATTTCTGTGATTGATTTATCGAATATAATTACTTTGTTCGTAAGATAATTATTTATTTGATTTATCGGAGCCGCTGATTATTAGTCCATGGTCCCCGACGTGCCTCCTAATATAGCATAGCTATTCTCGGACGTCGAATCCTAATAATATTAATTTAGTTCTTGTTGGACTTTATTAATACGATATGTGAATTAATTTTTTAGTGGACTATTAAATTAGTTGGGCTAAATAATTAAATATGTGGAAAAGACATTCTTTCATAATCTTGGCCCAATTTGTGTATCATAGTCGAAAATTCAAAGTGACTAGGTCACAATGATGAATTTCGGCCGATGCATATTTTAATGAACAAGAAATTGGTTTTCTTGTGATTTAATAAGACATGTGCATAAAATATTTATTGGATAAATATTTATGGAAAGAAATAAAGATAAATATTATTCTAGATTTGTTCTAGAATATTATGGGATTATCTTTTATTTAATAGGATTATTATAATTGATTTTGTATTAATTATTAAATCCTTGGAGGTTAAGTTTTACTCTCCTATATAAAGAGAGTTCTCCTAAGCCTTAGAACACAATGTAAAATTCGAATTCTCCTCTTAGAGAGGAAGAAGAAAATTTTCGGCCAAGGGGATTAAAGGGGAAAATCTTGGAGATTTTTCCGGGTAGCATATCGGAAGGATTCGAGACGAGAATTTCCTTCCACCGGGAGTTGTTTGGATCACACGTACGGAAGATCGTGGTGCTCTTCACATCTTCGTTTGTTATTTCTATTGCAGCTCTTCTACTTGGATTTTGAGATCCAAGAGGTATGTTCTACAACCCCCTTGTATATGTAGATCTAGTTATTTTATTACGTGTATTTTATAGATCTAGATCCTTAAATCGCTTCCGTTGCGGATGGTATTACTAACAATCATAACATTTAAAACTCCCACTAGTTTATCGGTTCCAAATACCGTCTAACGAGCAATGCTTTATTTTTTATGATTTTCCGATTTTTTCGATTAGAAAATCTTTCGTACATAGTTCCATTGTTTCCAGAAAAACAACAAATCATAGAACTCCCACTAGTTCATCGATTCCAAATATCGTCCAACTAGCAACATTTCATGACTTTCCGGTTTTTCAATTAGAACGGTTACGTGTGTAGTCAGTTACACTTTTCTAATGTTCTATAAAAAACAACAAATCATAAAGCTCCCACTAGTTCATCGATTCCAAATATCGTCCAACTAGTAACACTTCATGATTTTCCGATTTTTCAATTAAAAATTACTCGTGTAATCACTACACACTCAAAATTCACTAGAAGAATTTCAAAGTCCGAAATCACCTTTGATCAAACTAAATTTGTCTTCCGTTTGACACGAATGACACTAGTGACATACCTATATGTCACTCTGGTTTTTAAAAGGCTTAAGAGGAAATATCTCTTCCAAAAATTAATTGCATTATCGATTAACTAGTTCAACGTCCTAGTTACTTTCCACTTTTTAACGAAGTCAATACTAATCAATTATTAATTTTTAAGCAATTTAGTAAGGGATATAATGCTGTAAATAAAAGGACATACATTAATTCAAGTTTAACACTACTATATAAGTTTATTTTAGGAATTGTGAACTAAAATTAAGTCTACTATACCATTCCAAGGTTTTAACCTCGCATCTCAGTGCCGCCTTAGGGTAGGTCAAAGAGATGACGGTTAAATCGAGACAATCTCATCAATGAATAACTTGTGAGAATCGAACATCCCACGAGAATCGAACATCCCTTTATTCATTGACTACCTTCCTTTTTTAGCCTAGATATTATCAAGAATTTCTTTATGAGTGTGACCTACTATATCGGAACTCTTAGGTATGCCCCGAGTGTGCCGTCTTAGGATAGGTCAGTGACCCGACGAGTACCCGGAAATCCTATCATTTCGGAGACCAAGCCATGAATGTTGATAGGGGTGAACACCATCCTTAAGGGGACGAAATCAAAGCGCCGCGAGGCCTCACCCTTCTATCACTTACTTGTATCTATAGTAGAGGCCGTGGGTTTGGCTGTTGCCTCCCCCGCTCCCACTCAATATTTTGAAAGTGGTGGTGGGTTAACTAACCACGTCTTTTTGATGTTAACATAAAAGCACATCAAATCAAGGATTCCGAATGGTATCGGTAACGTAGGCAAGCCTACCCGTCCTATTCGTTGGAACATATGTGACAGTCGGACGAAGTCGGGTCAAGAAAGCCCCATTGAGATAAGAAGGAATCACCCCTCCGCTTGCCGGTGTAGCTTAATCTTGCCGGACCCCCGTGCATACATCACACTAGGAGGGTTCAGTCGGTCGAGCGAAGCTCGGTTGACCACCCAACCTATAGGCGAACCGTTTTTATCCAAGATTTATTGTTCTTTTACCGTCATTCAATCTCGTAGACACTACGAATCGAAAACGTGATCTCGTTTGGGCTTTTACGGCGGTTCACCGAGAACACACACCGAAAGGCTTAACGATTTCATAACTCGTCCTCGGATCTTTAATTAGTTACTAAATTAATTAATTACCACGTATTAATTAAATTTCAACTAATTACGCGATATTGTATACTTGCCTATTTTAATTACCAAAATTAAAATTCTACATGTATGCATGGAGTGGATTTATGATATGATGCATGTCATGGCAATTCCGATTTTATATCTATTTTATGATCAAACACATAAAAAATAAATTGCAGAAAATTTAATCACCGAGATGGATCGTTGGTACCCCCGACTAACCTATTTTCTAAGGAAAAGTAAAAATTTAATTCTAAGTTTTCAAATCTCTATCTTCAATCTTGATGTTGAAAACTTCCGGATCTTTAAAGCTTCGATTTCGACATGAACGACGAGGAGAGGAGGCCGTAATATACCAATATATTTAAAATATATCCATATTTTCAAATTGTTTTATATTATTATTATTATTATTTTTTAATACTCGGCTGATAAAAAAAAATATGGTTTTTTTTTATTTTTTATTATGTTGGCAAAACCAATATGCAAGTTAACGATACTTATTTCCCTTGATTGGTGATGCAAGTTAAGGAAAAACAATGATGCCGCCGCAAAAATTTTTTTGCCGAGACCTAATTAATTTAAACAATTCGGACTCCTCCCGTTTTTACCTTCTTGATTATTTTCAACACCATGATCTTCAACACATCATCTTCGTCGTCTCGAATCCGGATCAAATTAAAAAACAAAAGGTACTACATTTTTACATAAATTTCCAATTGAACATAATTAAATTGCAAGTCCTATGCTCAAGTGATACTAATCAAAGGAGCTACAAAATAGATCTACGGATAAACAATATCAACCCTAATCCATCTTTTCAAACCACAACAATCACAACATAAAAAAAATATGCAAGCATCGGCCCCAAAAATAAAAATAAAAAATTGGGACACAAAAAACTACATATTTTCCACTCCTAGATCTAATATTTTATACGTATAAATATAGATCACCATGGCTCTGATACCACTGTTAGTAATATCATCCGCAACGGAAGCGATTTAAGGATCTAGATCTATAAATTACACGTAATAAAATAACAAGATCTACTCTACAAGGGGGTTGTAGAACATACCTCTTGGATCTCAAAATCAAAGTAGAAGAACCGCAATAAGAAGAATAAACGATGGTGTGAAGAGCACCACGATCTTCCGCACGTGTGATCCGAGCAACTCCCGGTGGAAGGAAATCCCCGTCTCGAATCTTCCCGATATGCTACCCGGAAAAACTCCAAGATTTTCCCCTCTCCCCTTGGCCGAAAATTTCCTTCTCCTCTCTAAGAGGTAGAAGTCGAAAATAGTAGTGTGTTAAAAGGCTTGGGAGAACTCTATTTATATATGAGAGTAATCATTGTCCTCCGAGGATTTTATTTTGTAAATAAATAAATCCAATAAAATAAAAATAATCCCATAATATTCTAGAACAAATCTAGAATAATATTTATCTATATTTCTTACCATAAATATTTATCCAATAAATATTTTGTGCACATGTCTTAAAACAATTTTTTGTTTCCTAAAAACTTGCTTGGGGCAAAAATTATCTTATTGACCTAGTCAATAATTTTCGGCCATAACACATAAATTGGCCAAGATTATGAAAAATGCCTTTTTTCACATATTTAATTATTTAGTCCAACTAATTTAATAGTCTACTAAACAATTGATGGG
Source organism: Gentiana dahurica var. dahurica (assembly GCA_024500145.1). Taxonomy (NCBI): domain Eukaryota; kingdom Viridiplantae; phylum Streptophyta; class Magnoliopsida; order Gentianales; family Gentianaceae; genus Gentiana; species Gentiana dahurica. The sequence continues at coordinate 78,210,772 of CM044898.1, read as the reverse complement.
AAATTAGGGATAAGGACACAATCTGGAATATTATTAAGCAACAGGACAACTACATATTTTTTATAGGGAGAAGGACAACTGCATAATTTTTATAGCGAGAAGGACAAACAGTGAATCCCGAAAATCAGTGAATCCCGAAATCAGTGAATTTCGATAGTGAATTTTGACAGTGAATCCCAACAATGAATTTTGAAAATTAGTGAATTTCGACAATGAATTTCGGCAGTGAATTTAAACAGTGAATTTCGAACACAAATGAATTTTGATAGTGGATAAATAGTTTTGTCCTTTATGCAAAAGTTTCAAAAAACTGTCCTTATACTCAATTGATGAAATATTTTTGTCCTTCTCCCTCATTCCCCCAACAATTAATTCACATATCGTTTTAATTAAATTCTAATAAGAACTAAATTAATATTATTAGGATTCGACGTCCGAGAATAGCTATGCTATATTGGAGGCACGTCGGGGACCATGGACTAATAATCAGCGGCTCCGATAAGTCAAATAAATAATTATATTCGATAAATCAATCACAGGAATATGCCACCATAATCCCGTGACTGCACTCCTCCGATTATAAGATTATATTTATCTCCTCACGAAATGATAATAAGTGTCCATTGATATAATCATTACATATGGATTAATCCTCCATAGACTGTTCATTCTAAATCGGGAAGTTACCGTTAACCCTTTTCAGAACCTATTATCCTTATTTACCATTAACCCCCTAGTGATCAATTAATTCATACAACTCACTGGTAGCTAATCAGTGTAATATGAACTCCATGGATCGATCAGTTTCTAGGATTAACAAATAAGGGAACTGTCTATCTACTTCCAGAAATGGAAGGAATGGATTCCGTATCTGTGATAACACAGACTACTCACTCAATCTAGTACAATGCCAAGATGGGGTAATTCAGATCACAGACTCAGTGTAATCCTTAACCGTCAAGTCAAACCTCATACTGATTCAAGCAGTTGACTGTTAACACCTCAGGATTAAGATATATCCATAAATATGATCATCCATTAATTCGATAAGACTTCTCGATTACAAAATTATATCGTGACCTCTAATCAAATCGGTCCATCCCTATATGATATATCTATCATATATAAATGCCCCACTAGGTTCTCTTAAACGAATGTCCGGATAAGACAATCACACCTATTGTGTTCTGGGTGCATTAATAGCACGTTAAAGGAGAGACCCGATACTCTCGATTAACTTCACTACGGGCTAATTGTATTTTAAGTACATCTTCACTAACTCAATCCTCCCGTGTATATCCCATACACTGATTTAAGTGATTACATAAACGATATACTTTTGGGTTTTATGTACTTTAAATACTATTGTCACATCGGTGAATATGAGAATAATAAATATGAATAATAATATCGTTTCATTTATTAAATAAAACAATTACAAAATTATCTTTCGGGCATCACACCTAACAATCTAGCCCCCGTTTATCACTTTATTGGCATGTTTTGGGTAGATATAGACATGTTTAAGAGTAATATCGAGAGTTATATGCACGGGGAGTTAAACTGTCATATCGATAGTAAAATCCGCCTTTTTAATGATATTTATCTCATTTCTGAGCACTTTTGTCTTGCGCAATTACGCGTGGTGTTTGTTCGTATATGTTATTGCAGGACTTAGGTGACTCGAGGACACGGAAGGCGATGTTTTTGGGATGAGAAATTGGTTCGTGGCATGAAAGTGAAGAAAAGTCATGTTTGGAGCAACTCAAGGCAAACTGGCGTTTGCCCTACCTCAAACTGGTGTTTGACACAAGCCTACTCCAAACTGGCGTTTGATAGAGTTGGCATCAAATACTGAAAGTTAGAATTTCAGACGAACTGGCGTCCAAATTACCCCAAACTAGCGTTTGGATGGGTTCAGCCCAACTCAAGGAAGCTCATACAAGATAAACGGGCGTCTAGGATAAACAAACGGGCGTTTGCCCTCAAGACTTGAGTCATCAGATTAGCGTTCAAGGAATGCCAAATGCTAGTTCACAGAAGATGAAACCCTAATATCATCAAGATTCCTAGGTAAACTAGCGTTTGCCAAGATCCAAACGCTCGTTCGTGACCGACAGAAGCAGATTTTCGACCTACACTATAAATATGCAGCTCATTCAGCCCCTACATATCTTTTGCCGTCGTAAGACTTTTCCTAGGCGATTTAGGGGCAATTTTAGTGTAGTTCGATCACCTTTCAATCCTTTGATTCCATAGATTACTTCCTTCGATTCTACACACTTGTTCTAGCTTTAGATTTCCTTTTCAAGAACAAAAGATTCAAATTTTTGGTGCAATTATTTCGGCTTACATTGTGGATCAGATTTTCTACTTTTTTATGGTAATGAATTATTACCCTTTTATTATTTCTAGTGTGTTATCTTTTCTTATTTCGTTTAATAGCATAATCATGAGTAGCTAATTTCATCTGTAGTCGAATTATGTGAAAGCGGGCGAAAACCGTAAGGGGGATGAGATAGGGAAATGTGTAGTGCGTAATTGAATGTTTAAATGATTAATCCATGTCCTAAAACTTATTTTAACATCTTTGATTAGATTGATCACCTAGTTCACTGTCACACACATCAAACTTATAGATGCATTTTGCGGTGAGATGTGGGATAAGGGGTTTTAGGATCGTTGCGTAGATTTGTCCTAGTTGTTAGGTAAGTTTCCAATATAGAGGTTTGTCATCATTGTTCGAGCAGCTCTAAAGCTTAATCATGTTAGTATAATCAGTTTTTAAAAGGGAGAGTCGGTTAGCTTCACATTGGGTGGTTAGATCGAGTTGTTCAGTCTAATCACTATATTTAGGAGTTTGCACCCATGGATGTCGTTAAACTACATTGGATAGGTAGGTCGGTTATGACACACTCCCGGTCAATTCCTTCCTTAGGGGTAAAAGTAGCTCGTGGGATCATAATTCGGCTATATCTTTTAATACATAGAAGTAAACTCGTCAGTATAATCTTTATTTTTGCATTAGTATAATATCCTCCCACCATATTTTGACCTAAACTAAGTTCGACGTCAGCTTTGGTAATTAGACATTACTCCATGTGGATTCGACCATGTGACCACTATACTCCCATTGACCCGATACTTTGTCGGTGAAAGTTAGCGGTTAAGTATTTTGCTATCAAGAATTTTGGCGCCGTTTCCGGTGAGTAACGTTCGATATCTCTTAAGTTGACCGAAAGATTGGGCTTATGTCATTTTTATTTTATTTTCTTGTGGTTTCATGTTTTACAGTGGATGACCCGTAGCTTCAAAGAACCTCTTATCGAACCGATTGAAGAGATTGAAGCTTACGCACGTCACAGAAACAGTCAGCGCCGAGGGGAGATCCTGATTGCTAGTCCGAACCCTTTGTTTGAAGAAGAAGGGGTACTAGAAAGCTCACTCTCAGATTCCTATGTAGAAATGGATGATATAACGACTCGTAGAGAGGGCAAAGACCCCATCGATGAACATGACGCACCAGGGCAAACCTCAAACACTATTGGTGGTAACACAACATTGCCATTGCAAACTCGACCGGGGACCCCTCATCATGAACCGTTAAGAGAGTACAACACAGTGTTATATCAGTTGATAACTAGATAGTTTATTTAGAGGATATGGATTGGACAGCACAGAGGAGGACAAAATGCTCATAATACTCAGAACTTCGGACCCGAATTAGATCAAAAGACTGTAAATCGAGTACTGCAGATGCTGAGGGAACAGGATAACCAACAGGGATTCCAAAACCCATATCCTCAGCAACCTCCTATGCAGCAGTTTTATCAACAGCAGAATTATCAGCCACAGAGGGCTCAGCAGGTGTAAGGACCGAGAGTCTACCGAGATTGTGTGACTACTCCACAGGAAGTCACGGGGCATAATCCAATTTAAGTACCTCCTATTAATGCAAACAACATGGATATAAAGCTGAATATATTGAACATGTTGGGGGAACACGCCTTGTTCCAAAGGGAAGTCAACTGAGAACCCGAACAGCTTTCTGGATCATTTTCTCCATATTTGTGGGACGATAAGATATAATGGTGTTAGCGACGAGGCAATAAAGCTGATAGTTTTTCCTTTTGCACTAAGAGGAGCTGCTAAGGATCGGTACGATTCATTACCTAATGATTTGTTACATACATGGGCGGATGTAGTGAAAGTATTTTTGAGGAAGTATTTTCCTCCGGCAAATATTTTAGATCTGAAAGAAGAAATCTCTTCATTTGATGGTCTCGAAGGAGAGACACTAAAAGAGACATATGAGAGGTTTAGGGGGCTACTGAAGAGATGCCCTCCACACGGTTTTTCCAAGTTATTATACTATTCAGGGCCTTAGAGCCAGTGGTCCAGAACAAGCTGAATGCCGCAAGTGGCCGAGATATCATGAATCTACTGCTAGAACAAGCTATGAGACATATTGAGAATATGGCAGATGGGGAAGGACAATGGGGGTCCAGTAGGAAAAAGAAGAAATCCCTGATGGAGAGTGTAAAGTTGCTGAAAGAAGAACTCTTTAGAAAATCCTCCATGCATGACAAGATGCAAGAAATGGTGCTAATGATGGACAAACTGTAGTTGGAAAGAAAGAAGGCACAGCAATGCCAACTTTGTAGAGGAGGACATTCTGCCATGGAATGTACATCATCAAAAAAGCCCACTTATCCACAACAGTTGCAACCTACTCCAGCACAACAACAATTTGGAACCTAGAATGATCAACAGAGAATGAATGTCTATGCGAACTTGGAACCAGAATCCCCAGAATCAGAACCGACCTTGGAACCAGAATCCACAGAATCAGAATTCCTACCAGAATCAGGGCCAAGGCAACTATCAGAATAACCATAATAAGCAATCTCAGAATCAAATCCAGCAGCAACAGCAAAGTCAGAATTAGGGCAAGAATCAGGATGGAATCAGAATCAGGGCCAAAAAAACAATCAGAATCAGCAAGCGAGCCAGCCGCCGAGAAATAATAATTCTGGCACCTATCAGCATCCAAATTCTCATCTTCACCAGAGCAATCAAAATAATCATCAATCAAACAATCCTGGTGTTGAGAAGATGCCCTCTGAGATACTCCTGGAAAGACTAGATAGGACTAATTCTGAGTTAAACAAAAATGATGTAGAACAAAAAGTGGCCACCCATTCTGCTATTCGGAACTTTGAGACCTAAGTAGGTCAAATAACGGACACTCTAAAGACAAATCTGAGTGGTGGGTTACCGAGTAACACTGAGAGGAACCCGAGAGGTGTGAATATTGTGTTCACACGTAGTGGTAAAGAGGTTGGGCCAAGTGATAAGAAGAAGGAATTATGGGCAGAGAAAGCGGAAATTAAGAAGGCTGAGAAAGAGAAGGTAGTTGAACGTGAAGGGGCTATGTATGGTGAAGTTGAGATTGAAGATTTGGAAATTGGCAGTGTCGAGAAGGAAATGGTTGCAATGAGGAAAGAGTTGGAAGCCATGAAAAAGGCATTGGCGGAGGCAAACAAGAAAGCACTGAAAGGGGCAGCACCGAAGAGAGACTATGTAGTCTTGGACAAAGAAGAAGAACCCTCACCACCTAAAGAAAAAGGAAGACAAACAGAAATCCTCCTCCTCACCCTGACTTTGATGTTACTACCTTACCCTACCCTCCTAAGGGACCCAGAAAGGACATACTGACCCAAGGCCAGGCGAAATTTCTGAATCTTCTGAGGAAGGTAGAGGTGAACATTCCCCTATTAGAGGCAATTTCAAGCATTCCCCCTTATTTTAAATTTTTGAAAGGAATGTTGTCGAGTAAGGAGAGGATGCAACATATGGTGAATTTGAGTGAGGAAAGTTTTACAATCTTTGAGAATAGGATACCCCCCTAGATGAAGGATAGAGGTAGCTTTACCATCCCAATTACCATTGGACAGACAGTGTTCAAAAATGTGTTGTGTGATGTAAGGGCTTCTGTGAGCCTGATGCCTATAGGAATTTATGAGAAGTTGGGATTGGATAAATTATAACCGACAGGGATGACCCTACAGATGGAAGATAGGTCTGTTAGGAAACCTATGGGGGTAGCTGAGGATATATTAGTGCAGGTTGGCAAGTTTGTATTCCCAGTTGATTTCTTGGTCTTAGATATGGATATGGATGCCAAAACCCCGCTTTTGTTAGGTCGGCCTTTCTTGAACATGAGAAACCTTGATAGACGTTAATAGGGGGGAGACAATATTACGAGTCGGGAAAGAAAGTTTGTCCATTAATGTTTATAATGCAATGAATCATCCTGAGGAAGAAAAGAGTGATTGTTTTTCTGTTGATGCTATCTATCCTTGCATTTTGGAGTGTAGGGATACCAAGAACCGATGGAGGAATGCTTGAGGAAGTCAAGCACCGTGGAAGATGATGATCTGAGAATGAGGATCCAGGTATACCATTTGGAGGCAACTCTTTATGTCCATGCGGAATGGAACAAGAAGCTAGAGCTCGGTTTGACTGGCAAGCTTCCAAAGCCATCAATCAAGGAACCACCGACTGATCTTGAACTGAAGCCACTTCTTGATCATTTAAAGTATGTCTTCTTAGAACCTGATAAATTACCTCCTCTTATTATTTCGTCTGCACTAACCGTTTTGCAGGAAGCTAAGTTGATTCACGTTGTGAAGAAACACAAAAAGGCCTTCGGATGGAACATGGTTGACATTAAGGGGATTAGTGCTGACATCTGCAAGCACAAAATCATCCTTGAAGAGGGTGCAAAGCCTGTCAGGCAATTTCAGAGATGGATAAACCCACATTTGCAAGAAATGGTGAGGAAAGACGTGGTGAAGATGCTGGAGCTAGGGATAATCTATGCGATATCCGATAGTGAGTGGGTGATCCCCACGCAAGTTGTGCCCAAGAAAGGAGGCATCACTGTCGAGCTCAATGATAAAGGTGAGCCCATTCCCACTCTTTTAGTTACTGGACATAGGGTTTGTATTGATTTTTGCATGCAAAATGATAAAACAAGAAAAGATCATTTTCCCCTCCCTTTTATTGATCAAATGCTAGAGCGTCTAAGTGGTCATGCGTTTTATTGATTTTTAGATGGTTTTAGTGGTTACTATCAGATCCACATAGATATACATGACCAAGATAAGACCACCTTCACGTGTCCTTATGGCACCTTCGCATTCAAAAGAATGCCGTTCAGGTTGTGTAATGCATCCGCGACATTCCAGCGATGCATGGTTGCCATTTTTGCTGATATGATAGAGCATTTTATGGAAGTCTTTATGGATGACTTTAGCTTTTTGGTGACACCTTTGATGAGTGTTTGTCTAATATTGATAGGGTACTTGAGCGTTGTGAAGAGATAAAACTAGTTCTAAATTGGGAGAAGTGTCATTTCATGGTCACTGAGGGGATTGTGTTAGGACATAAAGTGTCGGGGAAGGGAATAGAGGTCGATAGAGCGAAGATAGAGACGATAGCTAATCTTCTTATGCCAACAAATCTGAAGACCCTAAGGTCATTCTTGGGTCATGCAAGCTTCTATCGTAGATTCATTCTGGGTTTTTCCAAAATTGCTAGACCTCTCACCCTTCAATTGATGAAGGGTGCCCCCAGTGTTTTTGATGATGTATGTCTAGATGCTTTTAGAACTCTTAAGAAACTTCTTACTTTGGCTCCTATCTTGGTGGCACCCGATTGGTTGAAGGATTTTGAAGTAATTTGTGATGCGAGTGATTATGCCAGTCCTAGGTCAGAAGGTCGACAATCTGTTTCGACATATCTACTATGCGAGTCATACCCTGAATCCAGCTCAACAAAAGTATGCTACCACTGAGAAGGAACTTCTAGCTTCGTTCTGCTTTCGATAAGTTCCGGTCGTACATAGTTGGATCGAAAGTCAGAGTTCATACAGACCATGCTGCATTACAATACCTATTTGCTAAGAAGGATGCAAAACCGTGCTTGTTGAGGTGGATCTTGCTCCTTCAAGAATTCAACGTAGAGATTAAGAATATGAAGGGATGTGAGAACATGGTAGCTAACAACCTGTGTAGGATCGAACCGGGTGAAGAGAGAAGCTTTACAAAGGTTGAGATCGATGACCGATTTCGGGATGAGCAGTTGTTCGTAGTGGATACGATGCTCAGGGTTAAGCGAGGGAATTTTACGCAGAGAGGGAAGAAAGGGAACCCATGGTATGCACCATTTGTTAATTATCATGAGTGTGGGTTCGTACATCCCGAGTTTGATGAGAACCAAAAGACAAAATTTTATAGTGAGGTGAACCGTTATGTCTAGGAAGACCCCCTAATTTTTAGGTTATGCGCGGATAGGATTCTGAGGAGATGTATTGACGACAGTGAGGTAGTGAGTATTTTCTCGTTCTGCCATGACAACAAGGCCGGTGGCCACTTCTCCGGGGAGAGAACAGCGTTGAATGTGTTACAAAGTGGGTTCTATTGGCCCACTATCTTCAAAGATGCACATGCGTATGTTAAGATGTGTGATGCCTATCAATGCTCAGGAAGGATCTCCAAGAGGAATGAGATGCCTCAGAAACCGATCATTGTATGTGAAGTTTTTGATATATGGGGATTAGACTTCATAGGGCCATATCCGTCTTCTTTCGGGAATAAATACATTCTTGTTGCCTATGATTACGTTTCGAAGTGGGTTGAGGCTATCACTACGCCTACTAATGACAAACATGTAGTCATTAGGGTCCTTAAGAAACATATTTTATCCCGGTTTGGGGTATCACTAGCGATAATCAGTGACAATGGAAGTCACTTTGCAAATAGAGAGTTCGATAAACTGCTAATGAAGTATGGGGTGACTCATAAGTTAGGCACCGCCTATCATCCCCAGACTAGTGGCCAAGTTGAGGTAACCAACAGAGGGATTAAGAGAATCCTGGAGAAGACTATCAATTCGAATCTTAAGGATTGGTCCAAGAAGTTAGATGATGCGCTTTGGGCACACCGAACTGCGTTCAAGACACCCATAGGTATGTCACCATACATTCTTGTCTTTGGCAAGGCCTGCCATCTCCCCGTACGGGTGGAACATAAGGCCTATTGGGAAATTAAAAATCTGAATATGGATGACGCACTAATCGGTGAAAGAAGGATGGCCCAGTTGAACAGTCAAATGAGTTTCGCCTGCAAGCTTATGAATGTTCGGCGAAGTATAAGGAGAAGACCAAGATGCTTCACGACAAGTTGACCAGACCTCGTGTTTTAAACATAGGTGATGAGGTTCTTCTCTATAACACTCGTCTTCATTTATTTCAGGGTAAACTTAAGTCGAGGTGGTCGGGACCGTATAAGGTGTTGAGAGTTTTTGACTCGGGAGCAATCGAGGTAACTCGTCCAAAGCACGGGACGTTCATCACGAACGGCCTTCGTTTGAAAAAATATGAGAAACTACCCTTCGATGAGGCTCTTGAAGTTGTGCATTTAACTGATCCCGAACCTTGATCGATCTTTTCTGAGTCTCGTCATGGACTTAAAATCTTGGCCATTCTGATTTTATCAATCCACCATCCCATCTTTCTATCCTCGTTTCGTCGTTCGTATCGGTAGTATAACTTTGAAAAAATCGATACAGTATAAGTCATCTATCGAGCCAACGACGTAAAACAAAGGCGCTTGGTAGGAGGCAACCCACCATTTTCTGAGATTTCTGATAATAAAAGTGTTAGAACGGAAATTGGAATCAACTAGGGATCAAAATTTTGAGTTTTACAAAAATCTGGTGTCAAACAGGAATTTTCCCTCTTCAATCGCACGTCCGTCCAAGCCTATCCACAAACGGGCATTTGACTCCTTCAATCGCACGTTCGTAAAAAATAGCCCAACTCTGTATATGATTCTGATTAAGCCAAACGAGCGTTTGGACATTGACAAATGCTCGTCCAGTTCATCCAAACCCGTGGTGAACGGGCAAACGAGTGTTTGTCCTTCTTCTATAAATACCCAGCCCCGACTTTTTATTATCACAATCTGATTTTTTCGAAAAACAAGAAACTCCATGCCCATTTCACCTATTTCCCTCATTTTAAACCCGATTGGAGCGATTTCAAGTCCTACACACACCCATTGATCTCTTCTTTTCATTTCACCAACTCCAATCCATCAACAATCCAGTTTTGGCAATATTTTAGACCCTATCTAGGGCGGTTTTCAAGTTTCAAAAAATCAGATTTTTGGCCGATTCGTGCATCTTCTGGATGTCTAATCAACTCCATCACCATCCTATCATCCATATTGGTAAGAATCACTAAGATTTTCGTGTTTTAATTCACATTTTTTGAGGTTCAATTTCCGACTCGAACCTTAAACACACTGTCACTGATTAGGCTTATTCTTCTTTGTTTTCTTTTGTTTTTGATGTGGTGATGATTTGGGGTTGAAGTTGATTGGTTGTGGACGTCTGCAATACGGTTTGGGGTCGATTTTGGGTTGGTTTTGTTGGTGTTTGTTGGGAAATCCCGTTTGGATGATAATCGGGTTGTGGTTTGCTGTGTTTGTGCTTAGGGTTGCTTCTAGTTGTCAGTGTCAGTTATCATGGTGTGTACTGGTGGTAAAGAGGGGGCCTCTGGGCAAAAACGTTATGGAAAGGAGATAGCTAGGGAGACCGGTAAGAAGAAGAAAGTGGTAGACCCTAGGATGGTCAATCCCAACCGGGGGGTCGAGATTATAGAGAGACAAAAACCGCCTAAGGTAGCCCAGAGTCAGGCTAGGGCGTCATTGCAAGATGAATCAGAATCTGATACAGATGATGAGCCTTTGGTAAGAAAAAAGACATTTGCTTCCCTAGTTAGCTCGTATGGCGGCGGGGCAACCTAGTTCATCTGTTGGCCCAACTCAGGCACAACCAGTTCCTTATTTTTCTCTATCAGTTAGGATGAGGTTGAGTATGGCTAACAGTTTCCGGAACTGGATGGAGGATCAAAAGCAGACACATGACAATATTCTGACGCTCCTCCTACTGTTGAGTGAGGGTCGACTGCTGAAGGACCCACAAGCATTCACCCCGAGTACCATGGATTACCGTTTTTCAGATGATATTGAGCAGGACATCCAACAGATTGTGGTGGAGGATGCATCTTCGTCGGACAAGGAGACTGCAGAGATTGAGAAGCCAGAGACCGGAGCTACCACTGATGCTCCTACTGCTGCTGATGATGATGCACCTGGACTGACGTGATTCTATTTGGTATATGTTGTTCCTTTTGTAGTCCGTGTCAGGTGTTAGGGTTGTTTAGGAGCTGTCTATCCCATTTGCTACATTTGTACTATTTTTTATGCTACTATCAGTTTTGAGATGCAACTATTTGATCTTGATGTTTTGTAAGCCTTAAGGCATGCTACTACTTTCATTCGTGTCTTGGCTTTTATTTGTACGCACTGTTGTTTTTCTATTATATGCCTCTGTGGCCTTTCTCGCATGCTTAGATGTTCTGTATGTTACCCGTAGGGGTTATTTTTTATCTATAGAAATCCATTGTTGTGCGTTATACTTTGCTGATCGGGTTTTCTGACGTAACCGGGCCTTAAAGTTATTCTATCCCCATATCCCTATTCGATATTTTGGCACGAGGACCAAATCCCGTGCATGCTTTGCGTTGTTTCTGTCTATTGTGGTAGAGGGATTCGGGCCGTGCTTACACGAGGCTGTTACGGGATTCGATAGCGCCTTTTTGCCGGGTTTTCAAGCTAAGTCTTCTTTTCTATCTCATTCACACACTGAGGACAGTGTTTCATTCAAAGTGGGGGGTGGATACGACTTAGCTTTATTGTTTCAATTAAATATGCCGGTACTTGTGATATGCTTAGTTAATGTCAGTTTTCGAGTCAATTCGTGGCTTAAAATTTTAAAACATTTCACGGTTTGACACCGCGTTATATGTATGTTTCTCATGATGGATTTGGAAGTTGTCTTAGTAGTCGAGTAATGTTTGCCGGGCGATTTTATTTTGACACCATACGAACCCTCTTTAATGCACGTAGACCTTGGTTATACTTAGTTTGGTTGCTATACACACTTATACAACTAGTTTAGAGGCGAAATAGAGAGGTTTACCTCGGCCGGACACGGGATGAGATTCATGGCGCTTCTTTGACCTAGCCAAAGCCAAATAACGCAAAATCCCAACATTATACTCTCGTAACCCCTCTAAGCCTTGATAGGACGGTCTGACCACCATCTGAAATGAGCCATTTTGGTTACTTAGCCTGTCTTACCCTAACCCTGAGCTATATTATTGGTCACGTTCCTTTTGATCACCCTACGAGTGGATTTAGTCGTTACTTTAGACACACTTGCTGAATCAAGTGTGGGGTGGGAGTGGTGCGTGTTTCGAGCGGAGTTGGTTAGTACGAGCTAGTATACGAAGGGGAGGAGTTCGAGAAATCTAATGTGAGGCTTGTGGTTTGAAAAAAAAAAGAGAAAAAAAAAGAAAAGAGATGAAAAGAAAATGAAGGAAAAATGAAAAATGAAAGTTTGAATAAAGTTGAGGAAAATGAGTCAAAGAAGGATGCTTCGAATGAATAAAAGTATGATGTTAAGGTTGGAGTTGTTCGTTAATGCATATAGAAAAATCGAAGGAGTTTGGTGTGGTTTGGTATGTTATCGAAGAAAGAATACATGAAATGATTAGGTTCACTCATGTCTTTCTCTTTTCTCCAGTCCCAAATTTTCTTTTCTTTTAACCCCATCCCAAGCTTAACGTTATAACCCTTCAATTTCTACCTGACCGTATTTAGCCTCGGTTGCCTCGATTAGTGGATATTCTAGCCCGGTATGAGTTGTGTGTAGTAATTTGGCCGGTATCCAAGCTGGTAGTAATTTTGAGTGTAGCCCTCGGTTTATATCATAGACACACACTTCATTTTTGTGATAAGATAGAGTCAAGTGGCATACATTCAGTGTCTACTCTACTTTTACCTTGATGTCGTGAGTGCTGTGTATGTTTCATAAAGTTGATCCCTTGGTCTGTTTTAGAGCGCCTAATTTACTCGAGGACTAGCAAAGGCTAAGTGTGGGGTAGTTGATGGGAGTCAACTTCACTTCACTTTTGTATGTGATCTAGTCCCCGTTTATCACTTTATTGGCATGTTTTGAGTAGATATAGACGTGTTTAAGAGTAATATCGAGAGTTATATGCACGGGGAGTTAAACTGTCATATCAATAGTAAACTCCGTCTCTTTAACGATATTTATCTCTTTTCCGAGCACTTTTGTCTCACGGAATTACACGTGGTGTTTGTTCGTATATGTTATTGCAGGACTTAGGTGACTCGAGGACCCGGTAGGCGATGTTTATGGGATGAGAAACGGGTTCGTGGCACGAAAGTAGCATGAAAGTGAAGAAAAGTAAAGTTTGCAGCAAAATCAAGGCAAACTGGCGTTTGACTCAAGCCTACTCCAAACTGGGGTTTGGATACCTCGAACTGGCGTTTGGCAGAGTTGGCATAAAATTTTGAAAGTTAGAATTTCAGACGAACTGGCGTCTAAATTACCCCAAACTAGCGTTTGGATTGGTTCAGCCCGACTCAAGGAACCTCATACAAGATAAACGGGCGTCTAGGATAAACAGACGGGCGTTTGCCTTCAAGACATGAGTCATCAGACAAGCGTTCAAGGAATGCCAAACGCTAGTTCTTTGAAGATGAAACCCTAATATCATCAAGATTCCCAAGTAAACTAGCATTTGCCAAGATCCAAACGCTCGTTCGTGACCGACAGAAGCAGATTTTCGACCTACATTATAAATATGCAGCTCATTCAGCCCCTACATATATTTTTCCGTCTTTAGACTTTTCCTAGCCGATTTAGGGGTGATTTTAGTGTAGTTCAATCACCATTCAATCCTTTGATTCCGTAAATTACTTCCTTCGATTCTACACACTTGTTCTAGCTTAGATTTCCTTTTCAAGAACAAAAGATTCAACTTTTTGGTGCAATTATTCCGGCTTACATTGTGGATAAGATTTTCTGCTATTTTGTGGTAATGAATTGTTTCCCTTTTATTATTTCTAGCTTGTTTTCCTTTCTTATTTCATTTAATAGCATAATCATGAGTAGCTAATTGCATGTGTAGTCGAATTATGTGAAAGCGAGTGAAAACCTTAAAGGGGATGAGATAGGGAATTATGTAGTGCGTAATTGAATGTTTAAACGATCAATCCACGTCCTAAAACTTATTTTAACATCTTTGAATTAGATTGATCACCTAGTTCACTGTCACACACATCAAACTTATAGATGCATTTTGCTGTGAGATGTGGGATAAGGGGTTTTAGATTCTTTGCATAGATTCGGCCTAGTTGTTAGGTCCGTTTCCAATATAGAGGTTTGTCATCATTGTCCGAGCAGCTCTAAAGCATAATCATGTTAGGATAATCGGTTTTCTAAAGGCAGAGTCGGTTAGGTTCACATAGGGTGGTTAGATCGAGTTGTTCAGTCTAATTACTAGATTTAGGAGTTGGCACTCGGGGATGTCGTTAAACTACATTGGATAGGTAGGTCGGTTAAGACACACTCCCGGTCAAGTTCTTTCTTAGGGGTAGAATTAGCTCGTGGGATCATAGTTTAGCTATACCTTTTAATACCTATAAGTAAACTCGTCAGTATAATCTTTATTTCTGCATTAGTATAATAGCCTCCCACCATATTTTGACCTGAACTAAGTTCGACGTCAGCTTTGGATGTGTAGGTTTACTAGGTTTACTAAAGTTTGACATTACTCCCTATGGATTCGACCTTGTGACCACTATACTCCCGTTGACCCGATACTCTATCGGTGAAAGTTACCAGTTAAGTATTTTTCTATCAAGTGCCTGACTAGCAGTTATAGAGCAAAGGCAAAAAGAAGTGTAGGTTAAATGTATAGGTTTACTAGAGTTTGATCTTTGTATAGGTTTGATCAAACAAGCACTGTAAAGAGGTCAGCTGACTTGTTCAGTAGACCTATCTAGTTTAGTATAGTGTCTAGGTCAGTAGAGTGTCTATGAACTTGCTAATGGTTGAAGGCTGAGGGTTCAAACTCAGTAATGAAGGCTACATGATAAAACTTATTATTTAAAATCAGGAATATGAGATCAGAATTTAGGGAAGTCTGTGATGACCTAAACTTGGTGATAAACCTTTAACACAAGGACTAAGTTCCATAAAAGTTAAGTGGACATTGGAACTTGGTTATGGTTAAAATGGTGTACTCTTACTTCATAATAAAAAGTTAGATGAGAAGCAGTCATCATATGTGTTTATAAAACATAGCAGACTACAAGTCAGCTGACAGATATGGACATCAACAGACCTATGCAACAGGTGTCCGCTGAAAGGAAAATTCAAATTAGTCCAACTTACTTTTTGGAAGATTAAATGGATAAGGTTGAATTACAAGCCTTGGATTAATCAGTCAACCAATGGCCAGGATAGAAAGAACGATGTAAAGTTTCAGAGCAATATCCCATGGAAATAAGTCAATGGTTGACAGATTGGGTTGTCAAAAAGGAACACTGATAGTGTCAGTACGATGCAGCAGAGGTAAAAGTAGGTCAAGATAGAGACAATTCTGAAACGGCTATATTTGAAATTCAAACACAAGTCACATGATTCACACCTATAAATAGAGGACTCCTGATTCTGATTGGTAGAGATGAAAAACGGATGAAAAAGGATTACTAAGGCAAGAAAAGAACGCAAGAACTTTATCAATTGCAATCTTACCCTGCAGAGCCACACTGAGCTATTAATTTGCTGATCAAGATTTTCTTCAAGTGTTCTCTGCTATCAAGTTACATCTAGAATACACACTTGAAGACTACAAGCTGCTGATCATTTCATCTTGAGCAAAAGCTGCTGTAAGCTGAATCACTTACCTGATTCAACCATTCTTTTTCAAGAAGTTTGCTGAAGACAGAGAAGCACTTTTGAAGTGTCAAGGACTATTGTTGTGGTGGAGTTGGTGAAGAGGCAATCATACTCTTCAAAGACCAGTGGAATACTTTGAAGCATCAATCCTACCTGTTTTCAGTGTTCAGTTTGTGAAACCATAGTCATTGGTGAAGGACAAATAGTTTAGCAATTTTTGTAACAACAACCTCAAGAATCTCTAGTGAATTTCCTCCAACATCACATGAGAAGAGTGGACTGATAGGATTACACCACCTGGAACCACTATAAATCTTGCCTACTTTACGTAACTGCATTTATATTCTGCAATTTATTTTATCAGCATACTCATCACATCAATCTACTGAACTAGAAACGGAATCACACTACTTGCACTACTGGGTATCCAATAATTAGTATCACCTTTGAAACAATAAGTAACAAGGCTTAATATAATATATTCCGCTGCAACAAATTCAATAGCTTTAATAGACATCAGACTACTAAGTGCTCAGCAGACTATTGACCCTGCTGAGTTTGTAAAACTCTAAAAGTTTTTAAGTGTTAAGTTTATTCACCCCCTCTAAACTTAACCAAAGATTTTTCAAGGGACCAACAAAGGTTCTTATTTGTCACATGGAGTCTGAATATGTGATGAAAATTTTAAAATCTCTAACGGATAAATTTGTACCTATCACTAGCAATGTTAGTGGTAAATTTTCCTTCCATGAAAGTGTTTATTTTTATGCATATTAAGTGTGAGAGACAGAAGAATTACTCGTGTAACATGATGAAAAGAACCAATTTTACCGTAGCAATATATGGGAACAAGTCCATTTTCCCAAATGTAAGTATGCCGTAGGAACACGATAGGTATTTTGAAATAAGCTGGAGGAAGACGAAAACATCGTAAGGAGTAAATCAAGGCTAGTGGCTCAAGGGTATCACCACGAGGAAGCATCGACTACGGTGAGACTTTTGCACCAGTTGCTATGCTTGAAGCCATGCGTTTGATAATCGCATTTGCATCCGCTTATGACATTAAGTTGTTTCAAATTGATGCAAATAGTTCATTCTTGAATGGTTTCATTAAGAAGGAAACGTATGTTCCACGGCCTCTCTGCTTTGAGGATCTACTTCATCCGGACCATTTTACAAACTCAAGAAATCCCTTTACGGTTTGAAACATTCCATTCATGCTTAGTATGCCGTCTCTTGTACCTTGTTATCTTATGGTTTCTCTCATGGTGGAGTAGAAAATATATTGTTTTATAAAACCTTTGGTTGTGATATCCTTCGTTCCTAAGTGTATGTAGATCATACAATTTTTTGTTCTACCAATATATCCTTATGTGATGAATTTCATACCATTATGCCGTCCTAGTTTGAGATGTCATCGATAGGAAAGTTAAATTCATCCATAGGAAAAGTCATTTAGCTTATGTTCGCTCGGCCCATTCGGTACAACCCTAACATGCCCACAAGAGCCGGCGCCGGCACCAACTGAATTTTCTACGGTTGTGGATTTGCATACACTAATAGAGGAAGAGCTACAGATATGTCCAGAGCTGTTTGTGTTTTTGTTACAAACTTTTTTCGCTCTTTTTACAATGAAGAATAAAGAATAATCATCCTTAACCTCTCCAAATCCGAACTGCTGATCTGCAGATTGGTTAGTATTAATGTTGTTATTATGGACTCTAGAAAAATGGGTCGGGTTTTGCGTAACTTGTGTTTGTGAAAATTGAGGTCTCCGTGTCATCATCAAAGCAGTTTGTTGCTGCTGTATGATTTGTTTTGATGAAGATTGGAGAATCGCCTCTAGCCCTTCATCAAACCAACCCCATACATTCTGCTGCTGTGAAGATAGAACAAAATTATCATAGGTGAGAAGATTTTGATTTTTGTTTGAATCTGGAGTAGACATCATATGAATTTTGGGTGCTTGATATTTAATTATTATTATTATTATTATTATTATTATTATTATTATTATTATTATTATTATTATTTGGTTGTGAATCGTAGATACCAAGTGAATTGGTTTGTCCTTTTATAGTGATTCAGACAAAAGAAGAATCTAGCCTCAACACCTCTTTTACAATAAATTAAATAATATTGTTTAAAAAATTTAGTGTGAAGACCAGAGGAGTTAATACTTTGACTTTAAATATGAAAATGATAATAACATCTCTTAAATATAATTAATGTAATTTGTCATCATTTGCTCAACCCTTAATAATTAATAGTAGATTTACAAAAACACAATAAATAGTGTTTTAGAAATGTAACTACAACAAATAAAAACGTAGAGAGTATTATATTTACAATTAATGTGGGTCTTTTATATAATGAAAAATGTTTGAGCCCCAACGCAAAGGGCTCTCACTTTCTCGGCATGTCTCTAGAATTTATTAAAGTAAATTGAGAATTATGACTCATTCGTTCAGTTTCAAATGACTGCAAATACAAAAAAAATAGCTGAAAGAAATCGATACATGGTATCGAACTCTCCCACCCTAACTCAAATGCAATATTGTCACTACATCACTAATGTTCCTTTAACACTGAGCTATGACCAAGAAGGTGGGTCACATTTTTTCCGAAATGAAAAAAATTTTATGAAAAGCAATGACGAATACAAAAGGTTTACAGCCGGACATCAGCCGGACATCAGCCGGAACAAACACCGGACAACCACCGGAAAACTACAGGCCACCTACTGGACACTACTGTAGTTACAAAATGAAAGGAAAACAACATTGGGGCAAACCCAACTAGTACAAATACTGTCTCGTGATAGAGAACATGATTTTATAAGATAATCAAATGGAAAAAAATCCGTCTTATCGCGGATGTCCATAACCGAAACTTAAGATAAAACCCACCACCAACCAGGAGTACCAACCATAGAGACCGATGAGACCGACGAGCACCGAACCGATCCGATAGCCATAATCGAAAAACAAATATTAGCAACAAAAGTAAAGAACTAACCAAGCCAAAAGCCGCCCCTACAGTCAGCCCAACCACTACCATTTCTGTTGCCGCTAGTCATCGATATATTTGCCAACAGAAAACCAGGATGTAGCATAACAGCTCTTAATCCATCGAGAAATCTCACATGCAAGCTAAAAATACATACGAAACCACCGGAATATTTCACCAGAAAACCAAGATCCATTCAACCTCCACTATTGAGTGACCTAAGCGGGGGGCGGAAAATATGAAAGCAGAATCCTGTGATGGTTTAAAAGCCAAAAGAACACAACATAGATGACAAACAATAACCCCATCTTTGATCTTAAAAAAGAATACCAACAGAAAAGGAGCAAAGATGGCAAAAACACATGAACACAGAATGAAAACTAGATCTCCATTGAAGGAAGATCTATAAAGACAAGCAGAGAAAAAATAAATATACAAAACGGGAGAGAGAAAAACTTGTAATAAAAAAGGAGTGGATGCTGGCAGTGAGAGGCCGCCAGCGCCGGTGGATTTGCAAGATGCAAAATGAGGCAATATTGGAGAGAGGCGAGAGAAAAGTTAGAGAGAGAAAAAATGTACATTCATGAGGGTCATGTTTATTGCTACCAATTTTAGATTATGGTGGAACTTTTATTATCCTCCCCATTTACTTTTAATAGTGAATCCAATAATTTTGTCTTTTTATCTAAGTCTCTCGTGATTTGGACAGGCGGAAGAGAATGTATAAATGATTTGGAAAATATGGAAAATCCAACAACCAAATGATTTGGCAACAGGATAAAGAGAAAGCATACTGTGGAAAATCCAAATATTAAACAACCTCTTGAAATTTGTCATTTTCTATGAGTCTCACGTGATTTCAATGAGTTGTAAAGATTTAAACGTAAATGATTTTATACAAAAAATGTAATGCATGGTCAGGTTCCTTAGCAATGAGTTCCTCGTGTTTGAAGATCAGTGAATTTGTTGTGAAAAATGAGCAATCCAAGGAAAATCACCGGTAATCATCTAGTGGACGCTGGTTGCTAGTTATTTTCCTCTTTGGTGAAGTTTATTTTCTCATGGTATCGTTTTTTTGGTATCTTATATGAGACTTGTTTTTATTTTCTAAGATGAATGTCACTTGAACATTGCCTATTCAAGACGTCATAATTGATTGATTTATGTTGTTATATGATATATATGTACGTGTATGTGTATGCGAATATCATTTTTCATTATAAAAAAAGTGATTGTTGTTCTCAAAAGAAGAGTTAAAAGTGATTTTATATATATATATCCACAACTAATATCATAATTTTGAGAATATAATATAGTTTTTTTCCCATTAATGAGCAACAGATGGAAGACAAAAAAAAAAGTGAAAAAGAACAACACAAAGTGGTTATTGTTTTCTTAGGAGAAAATTCTTTTATTAATTAGCAACCACCAAACATGCAGTCAAAACTGTTGGAAAAAGTAGTACTTATGATATTGGTAGAATATGAAGAACTTCAAGGCACGCAAATTGCGTTATATTTTAAGAGATGTTTCGTCTCACACGATTGTCACTTAGGGATCAAACTCTCTCAGGATACAATGGAGTGTGTTTGATTCAAACAGTGACTTGTTCTAATCAAACCCGAGGACACTCAGAATTTTGTCTGATGATGTTGGGACATAGAAAATGAATTCGTTTGCATGTCTGTGCCTTTTATAAGATGAAAGTACCCCATTCACAAAGTGAGGTACTCCTATGCGATAGGGTAAGGCTCATATCAATTCGGGCAAACACTACGACTCGTGACTTCATGAGATGTATCTTTCCGTAGATTCATAAATCTGACTAGATGCATGAATTTGAACTGATGCACTTTCCGAAAATGCATGAATCAAGTCATGAACTGATGCATGTATATGTTTATCTTTCATATGGCAACTCGAAGGAAAACGATTATAAAATATTTTATTTATGAAAAAATATATAACAATTTCCCTGTATTTTTTCAAAAACATTTCATATGTAAAAACAAATGAATGAAGCGTAGTGGACGCTGGTTGCTAGTTGTTTTCCTCTTTGGTGAAGTTTATTTTCTCATGGTATCATTTTTTTGGTCTCTTATGTGAGACTTGTTTTTATTTTCTAAGATGAATGTCACTTGAACATTGTCTATTCTAGACGTCATAATTGATTGATTTTTGTTGTTATATGATATATATGTACGTGTATGTGTATATGTATGTGTATGCGAATATCGTTTTTCATTATAAAAAAGTGATTGTTGTTCTCAAAAAAAGAGTTAAAAGTGATTTTATATATATATATATATATATATATATATATATATATATATATATATATATATATATATATATATATATATCCACAACTAATATCATAATTTTGAGAATATAATATAATTTTTTTTCCCATTAATGAGGAACAGATGGAAGACAAAAAAAAAAGTGAAAAAGAACAACACAAAGTGGTTATTGTTTTTTTAGGAGAAAATTCTTAATTAATTAACAACCACCAAACATGCTGTCAAAACTGTTGGAAAAAGTTGTACTTATGATATTGGCAGAGGCATGCAAATTGTGTTATCTTTTAAGAGATGTTTCGTCTCACACGATTGTCACTTAAGGATCAACCTTTCTCAGCATACAATGGAGTGCGTTTGATTCAAACAGTGACTTGTTTGAATCAAACCCGAGGACACTCAGAATTTTTTCTGATGATGTTGTGACTTAGAAAATGAATTCGTTTGCATGTCTGTGCCTTTTATTATCGGAAAGTACCCCGTTCACGAAGTGAGGTACTCCTACGCGAAAGGGTTAGGCACACATCAATTCGGGCAAACACTACAACTCGTGGCTTCATGAGATGTATCTTTCCGTAGATTCATAAATCTGACTAGATGCATGAATTCAAACTGATACAATTTCCGAAAATGCATGAATCAGTTCATGAACTGATGCATGTATCTGTTTAGCTTTCGTATGGAAAATCGAAGGAAAACGATTATAAAATGATTTATTTATGAAAAAATATATAACAATTTCCCTCTATTTCTTCAAAAACATTTCATATGTAAAAAACAAATGAATGAAGCGGCTTCATCACCTAATGTGATTGCCTATGTACCCTTTTCGGGATCAATCCATCATAGTTCATGCTGACACAGACTAAGCATCATCGTAGGAAATCGTACATACATGAAAGTAGCTTTTGGCTTTGAACTTCCATTTAGTGAAAATAGCTTAAAGTTTCATCAGGGTGCTATGGTGAACGCATCTTGAACCAAGGACCCCATCGTGATGTAACCGGAGTTGTCTCACATAATATTCCGATAAAAGAGTGTCTCTTTGTTCCAACGCAATAATGGTCATGCGTTATATCCTGAAATTCATGAGTGCTCTACACACGGTCTATATCTCATAGAAAGCGGCCTAGCTTCCACATTCACGTAGGTAAGTCCATTCACAGTGATACCGCGTGTCACTTTCTCCAATAATATGACTTATTAAGAACTATATCCAACCTTTACCATGCGGTGTTTACTCACTCTAGATATTTTATGATTGATATTTATTAAATACTCTATTGGCTCATTTAAGTTAGACATTAACTTGTTTGTACCCTTTGAACTCTGCTTATATTTCAAAACTTAAGTAGGGTCCCCGTCAAGACTAACTAATGTTTCATAGACCTTAATCCCATTCCGTTAGTTGTTTTTGCAATTATATCTCTAGCCAGACCTTTCATCAAAGAATCTTCTAGGTAATTCTATGACTCTACAAAGCCAACAAAGATTACTGCTTGTTTGAGTAATCCACGAAGAGACTGGTGTCTCAGACTAAGATGTTGTTGCTTACCATTGTAAGTCTTACTTGCTACTGAATACATAGTAGCTTTATTATCACAATGTATCATTACTGCTAGAGATGGCTTTCCCACAAAGGAATATCAATCAATAAATTTCTCAACCATTCTGCTTCTATACTTGCATCTGCTAATGCGATAAATTCTGTTAACATAGTCAAATGGGAAACAAAAGTTTGTTTCTTTGAACACCAAAATACGGTTTCACCTCCTAAGGTAAAAAGCCATCCATTGGTGGACTTTGAATTTGATTCTATGTTATTCCAACTTGCATCACTGTACCCTTCAAGTACAGTAGGAAAACCACAATATTGTAATCCGTAATCAATTGTTCCTTTCAAGTATCCCAGAAGTCTGGAAATTTCATTCCAATGTTCTTTTCCAAGATTACTAGTGAAATGACATAATATACCAACTACATATGCAATATCAGGTCTTGTGTAATGCATATCATACATAAGACTTCCTATCACACTTGCATATTGTAATTGGTCATAGCATCTACCGGTAATTTTCATTAACTTGATACTAGGATCCATGTGTGTAGATGCAGCCTTATGGTCCATATGACCATACATTTTAAGGATATTTTCAATATAATGAGATTCATTTAATGATATAGATCAATCTTTCTTCATTATTTTGATCCCTAAAATCAAGTTCTCTTCCCCCAAATCCTTCATTTCAATGTTATCTTCCAATAATTGCTTGCTCTCCTTTATGGATTCCAAATTCGGACCGAAGATGAGCATATCATACACATATGATGAATGCAGCATTTCTATATGTATAGTAGATACATTTATCAGCTTCATTGACTTTAAATCTGTTTTCCACCATTACTTTATTGAACTTTTCATGGCATTGCATAGGGGCTTGCTTTTCCATGTATACTTCTTCCTCTAAATCAGAATTTAGAAATCCGTTTTCACATCCATTTGATGGACAACTAAATTGTGAACCGAGGCAAGAGATTTCAACACACGGATAAACGATATCTATGCCACTGGAGCACTTGTATCAAAATAATCTATGCCATGACGGTCTTTAAAGCCTTTAGCCATAAGGCGGGCTTTGTATTTGTTAATGGAACAACCTGCATTTAACTTCTTTTTTAAGATCCATTTACAACCGATTGGATTAGAACCACGAGGTAAATCTACTAATTTCAGTGTCTAATTTGACATGATAGATCTCATTTCATCAATGATTGCTTCTTTTCAAAAAAACAGCATCATACGATGAAATGGCTTCCGAACATGTGACAGGATCACTATCATCATTCATCAACAACTTGGTTTGGTGTGTAATGTTATTTACATCACTTTCTAGTAAATACGTCACAAATTCAGAACCAAAGGATTTTTCTGTCCTTTGTCTTTTACTTCACCTTGGTTCCAAAAATGATTGTGGTTCCACTGATGTATCATCAAGAGATTGATCATGAAATCACTTGAAATAGCCAGGAACATCATTATTTTTAAATTGCACAGAAGACGCCTTATACGAATTTGTTAGTATTGGTGGGCCAAAGCCCAACTAGTCAATTAAGTTGTTTTGTTTGCATTACCACATCGGAACATATTGTTATAATCTATCATATAGCAATTGTTTCCCACATCGTCAATTGCATATGACTTAGCCGACTTAGTGTATTATTTAATAGGTTTAGCCTATTCGTTTTATGTTGTACCAATCAAGATAAACTCTCAATTGCCATAGCTATTTTGGCTATTGTTTTTAGGCGTTAGGAGAGTTGTATCTTTTGTAATCCTCCTCTATAGTAATATTTCTCTTTCTCTCATGGATTAGTCGGCATAGTGCCAGTAACCACGTAAATTTGGTGTTTTGTCTTTTTTCTTCCGTTTGTTATTTTGTGTTACCGTCGTTAAGGGCTATCGCTCGGTTTGTTTTTTCCTAACAAACTGATAGCAGAGCCGGGTTATTTTTGAGGTGTTCTTTGAGGGCTGAGGTTTTACGAGCCGGGGTTTTTGTAGAGATTTTCTGAGGTTTGAAAATTAGCCACCATGACGGTAACTAAGTATTATTTTGAGAAGTTCGACAGAAAAGTCAACTTCGGGATATGGCAGTTGAAGATGGAGGCCACTCTGATTCAGGAGGGCTTCGATATTGCGCTGCTTGGGAAGGAGAAAAAGCCGGAGAAAATGTCAGATGAGGAGTTGGATGGCCTCGATAAGAAGGCCATGTCAGGTATCATCTTGTGTCTTTCTGATGAGATTTTAAGAGACCACTGAGGTTACTGCTAAGGATTTGTGGGAAAATTTAAAATCCTTATATATAAACAAAGCCGTTGAGAATATGATTTATTTAAAGCAGATATTGTATATGCTTCATATGTCTGAAGGGTCATCTATATTATCGCACTTAGATAAATTTGATTCCTTGCTGATGGATTTGTGTAATATAGATGCTAAGATTGATGATGAGGATCATGCCCTGTAGTATTGTGCTCGCTTCCCTAGTCGTTTAAGCATTTTAGGAAACAATTCTTTATGGTAAGGATACTATTTCTTACAAGGAAATTAAGTCGATTTTGAAATCGAAATAGCAGATTGATAAAGACATAACTGGGGGAAGTAGTAGTAGTCAGGCAGACGTGCTGGTTGTTCGGGGCATATCAAATAAGAAGGATGCTGATAGTGAAAATTATGTTTTGAATCCCAGACATAAAGATTTGATGTGAAATTATTGTAAGAAGATTGGGCATATCAAATCTGATTGCTTTCGACTTAAGAACAAAGAAAAGTGTATGAAAGAGCATGGTAAAGAGTCTGCTAAGGCCGGTTTCATTGAAGATGAAAGTGATGGAGAAATCTTCTTTGCTGATAGTAAATTAAGGTCTACTGATGAGTGGATCTTGGATTCTGGTTGCATGTATCATATATTTCCTAATAGGGATTGGTTTTCCACGTATAATTCAGTTCAGGTAGAGTTGTTTCGTTGGGCAACGGCGAATTTGCAAGGTTACTGGTATAGGTACGGTTAGAATGAAGACCCACGATGGTGTTGTCAGAACACTTAAGAAAGTCAGACATATTCCGGATTTAAAGAAAAATCTCATCTCTTTGGGCGCACTTGAGACTCTTGGATTTAGGTCCACGGTCCACCGCTGAATGTGGAGTTATGAAACCAATTAAAGGTGCTCTAGTTGTTATGAAAGCTTGCAGTCTGGTGGTTTGTATGTATTGAAGGGATCCACAGTTATTGGTAATTCTACAATTCCTATGTCATCTTGTTCAGAGTACATTACGAAGCGTCATCCATTTGTTAAGTTCAAGCAGTGCTTGGACTTATTTGACACTGTTTGAAGATTTTGAAGTTTGTGGAGAAAGATTAGTATAACTATTTCTAGATTTGGGCCTTTGTCCCAAGGTGGAGATTTGTTAGTATTGGTGGGCCAAAGCCCAACTAGTCAACTAAGTTGTTTTTTGTTTGCATTACCACATCGGCACATATTGTTATAATTTGTCATATAGTAATTGTTTCCTACATCGTCAATTGCATATGACTTAGCCGACTTAGTGTATTATTTAATAGGTTTAGCCTATTGGTTTTATGATGTACCAATCAAGATAAACTCTCAATTGCCTCAGCTATTTTGACTATTGTTTTTAGGCGTTAGGAGAGTTGTATCTTTTGTAATCCTCCTCTATAGTAATATTTCTCTTTCGCCCGTGGATTAGTCGGCATATTGCAGGAAACCACGTAAATTTGGTGTTTTGCCTTTTTTCTTTCGTTTGTTATTTTGTGTTACCGTCGTTAAGGGCTATCGCTCGGTTTGTTTTTTTCCTAACATAATGTTCAAAAAATTCAGCATCATTTGATTCAATAATTTCATAAGATTCTAATTTTAGAAATCTATAAGCAGTACTATTATTTGCATAACCTATAAAAACACACATATAATTTTACTACCTAACTCATAATCTCTGATTTTGGTTTCCTTACATAAGCAAGACATTCCCAAACCTTTAGACGACTAATATCAGGTTTTCGATTAAACCACAATTCATAAGTGGTTTTACTAATCTTTTTCTTCGGAATCATATAAAGAATATAACATGTGCTTAAAAGAGCTTCACCCCACCATTGTTCAGATAAACAAGAACTGATTAACATGCAATTTACCCTATCTATTAAAGTTCAGTTTTCTCATTCTGCCACTCCATTCGATTGTGGTGAATATGTTGGAGTAAACTCATGGAAAATATCATTTTCTTCACAAAATTTTATTAATTCAGTTACTTGGTATTCTCCACCTTTGTTAGGACGTAAGACCTTTATTTTCCGGTTCAATTGATTTTCAACTTCTACTTTAAAAATTAGAAATTTACTTAACAATTCATCTTTACATTTAAGCAAATATACATAAGCATATTTTGAGAAATCGCATGTAAATGTCATAAAATACTTATGTCCTCCTCGTGAATTTTTGCTATGCAAATCAGAAACATCTGAGTGTATAAGGCCAAGTAATTCAGTTGTGTACTCTACAGATTTATGTGATTTGCTTGTCAATTTTCCTTGAACACATATATCACATTCGTCAACATTATCATATGTGCATAATGCCAAGGTTGTGCATGTTTTTTACAGATTTGTAATTTACTTGTCCTAATCTAGCATGCCATAAAGATAAGGAATCAACAACATAAGCAAAATTATTTTTTATTACATTCATCTTTATCATTCCATTACATGAGTAGCCTTTAACAATAAAAATATTGTTTTTAGATACAATTAAATTATCAGATTCAAATACAAGCTTGAACCCTGGGTTGTTGAGGCGATCTCCAGAAATCAGATTTTTCGTCATTTCAGGCACATGAAGAACTTCTGCCAAAGTGAGATTTTTTCCTGAAGTAAGTTTTAATTCCACCGTTCAAATCCCAACAAATTTGGCATAAACATTATTTGCCATTTTGACCTCTCGTTCATTGGTGCATTCCATGTAAGTTTTGAATTCAGATCTGTTATTTCTCACATGGATTGTAGCCCCGGTATCTAGCCACTATCATTCCTCAACTCCAATTGAGTTGGCTTCTTCCACAATAGCAACAAAATTATGATCATTGTTGTCATCGTCCACATTCACATGATCTTTGTTTGCTTTATCATTCTTCGCCTTTTCGTCTCTTATACGAATGCGGCACTCTCGAGTGGTATGACTAGGTTTTTTGCAACCCTTGAACTTTTTCTTAAAGGTTTCTGCACAATCCCTCTTTGGTCCAAAGTTTTTACGCTTCTTGTTCCATGATTGGCGGCCTTGAACCATGTTGGCCTTTTCTGCCTCATGTTCAGTATTTTCTCTCTTTCTAGAGTGTTCCTCAATACGCAAGTGACGCATAAAGGATTCAAGGGTATGCTTGGTTTCATCATGTTTTACTTTCTTTTTATAACCATTCTAAGAAGTTGGCAATTTAGCAATAATTGCTCCAATCTGGAATGCTTCAGGCAAGTTAATCTCAGCATTTTTAAAATTAGCAACAATGGATTCAATTCATGAACTTGGGTAAAAACATACTTACCATCAGTCATTTTGACATCAAAATTTTACAAATAAAAAAATTCTGATTTCTTGCCTCTTCAATGCGATACTTGTTGTCCAACACCACCATAATTCTTTTGTTATCTCGATTGTCCTGTGTCTATTGTAAACTAGGTTTGACAACTCATTTAGAATGTGTCCCCTGCAGAGGAAATCGTCATCCTTTCACTTTTACCTTTGTTTTTGAAATTCCCTCATGCATTCATCAGGATCATCCTCATTCTCTTCGGAAATCATTGCAAGTTCATCACTTAGAATATATGAATGTTTGATAACAGTCAATAAAAATAGAACTTTTCTTGCTAGCGAGTAAAGTTTTGCCCATCAAATCGATCAAGACGAACCAAGTCCTGATTCATGGCTTGGATCGATGGTTCCACAGAGCACTCAGTGTCAAATCCTTAAACGAAGCCATCTCTTAAAATTGATGAAAAATAGGACTTAGGATATTGACAGAATAAGAAGAACTCCAAGGCACACAAATTTCGTTATGTTTTAAGAGATGTTTTGTCCCACATGATTGTCACTTAGGGATCAACCGAAAATCTCTCTTAGGATACAATGGAGAATGTTTGATTCAAATAGTGACTTATTTCAATCAAACCCGAGGACACTCAGAATTTTGACGGATGATGTTGTGACTTAGAAAATGAATTCATTTGCATGCTTGTGCTTTTTATAGGCTGAAAGTACCTCATTCATAAAATAAGGTACTTCTACGCGAAAATGTAAGGCTCATATTTGTTCGGCCAAACACTACAACTCGTGGCTTCATGAGATGTATCTTTTTGCAGATTCATGAATCTGAATGGATGCATGAATTCGAACTAATGCAATTTCAAAAAATGCATCAATCAGTTTCATCGCGATTATATTTATTCGTACGGAAACATGAATGCAAACGATCATAAATAATTTATTTATGTAAAAATATCTAACAAAAACGTCAGCCGGGACGAAACGCCTCAAGTAACAAAAGTAGGAATGGACAAGCGATGTAAGTCAATTTCATGATGTTTTTATCCCTTTTTCGGTTTTAATAGTAATTTGCATCTTTCGGACATCGATTTGTATATTTTTTTATAAGGATACAATAAGTAGTAGCTAATAACAAATAAAGTTGTTTTAATAGAATTTTTAGATCATTAGGAGCAATCTTTGTTGGCAGGTTTACACATGGTACTTTTTTGTGTGTCATTGCAGGATCTTAGGTTGACCAAGCCTCAGAAGAGATGATTTTGTTTTTGACAATACGCATTTGTACGGTGCGTAACTGTTGGTCCCTTGGAAAGGCTAACACAAGTTTAGTGGGGAGGGGGGTGAATAAACTTGTCACCAAAAACTTTCCCAAAACTGGAAGTACCCCAGGAACTGAGTTTCTCAGTAACTCAAACTGAACTATCAACTGAAGTAAAAAGTGGCTCAGTTCAGTTTCGTTCCTGCCCTTTAATCTTGTGTAGGAGTTAGTTAATTCAGCTTAGCTAATGCTGGTACTGTATTAACTTGCAGCGGATAAGATCAAGCCTTTTGTGCAATAGATGTGTTAATAAGGATCTAAGTCTCCTATGTATCAAATCTATGCTGACTCGGTGTCTAATGTTTGCTGAGTGTAGTGATAAAATGATTATGCAATAAAGTATTCACATCACAAATATAAATGCGTAAAGTAAATCAACACATAGTTTGTTTATGGAAGTTCCGGGTGGTGTAATCCCGTACGTCTCCCCTTCTCCTGTGGTGTAGGAGGTATCACTCGAATCTTGAGATAACTATTACAAAATCCTAGTCTAATGACAGTCCTTCACGACACCCTAGTTTCACTGTCTACACATAATGAAGAAAGGTGTGATTGTTACCTTCACTCTACACACTGATCCTTCGGAGGTGGAATGACATCTTTACCAGCTCACCACTAACACAAACACAGTCCGCAGATTGCACCAACAGCTGTGGCAACCAAGTTGCAACCGTATGAGGAAAGGTGGAGTTGCTCTCCTCAAACTATGCATAGCCAACCCTTTTCACAAAGGTTAGGTTTAGAATTAATCAAAAAATTAGTGAGCTGTCTCATTCTTCTGGATATGACGTTGTAGCTCCAAGATGCCTTCTTCGCCTTAATGGGTTACTAGATCTTTCTTTTTAATCTTCAAAGCAATTCCGTTGGCTTCCCCTTTTCTAGATATGAAATCTGATTTTCTGAATCTGGATATTTAGATATATGATTTTTAAAGCTTTTTCAGATCCCTCTCTCTCAAGTGCTTGCCTCTGTGTATTTATAGGGGAAATGTAATGGTCAGATAAATTTTATAGACGTTGCATTTGTTGTTTATCCAACGTTCATATGTACGACCTTTTGTCGTTTAGACATTTCAAATTCAACAAGGCCTTGACTCTGTTTTCTACTCTTCTTCAAAAAAGAGTACCTCGTATACTTGACATCTGACTTTAATTGACTAAGTCATGGTACACCATTCAGTTCCTTCTTTTCCTGGTAACGGATAATCTTTGTCCTTAAGATTATTCAGCTTTACACGATCTATAGTTCAGTTTTAGGTCAGCACAGACTTGCCTGAATCCTGACTTATAGTCACGACTTAATCAGCTTCTAACTATGTTTGCCACCTCAGTTCTTTAGTCTTCAATAACTAAGTCTGTGTACCACAGTTCTTCAGTCTTCTAGATAAGCCAACTGAGTCTAAGTCCCTCAGCAAACTTATCTTCTTCAGTTCTTTCATAACTGAGTCTGATCCCTCAGTTATTCATATGTATACTCAGTTTGCTAGCTGTGACTCAGCTGCTCGCCTAGTTCCTATCTATTACAATGCTTGTCTGAAACAACCTATACATAGTTCAGACTCTAGATAGAACTTATACATTTTTCTCTAGACTATTTCTTGCTTCTTCTTTCATTGTGCACTATAACAGTTAGCTATGACTTCATCATCATGGGTTGTAAGTGATTTTACTAAATACGTGACAAATCATCATCAAAACACAGATATTATTTCCAACAATTTCCCTTTTTTTGATGATGTATCATAACCCTCCTTAAAAGCAATAATAAGAGAATAATGCCAGAAATCATAACAAATTAAAATAACAAACTAAAAACAGCTGAGTTAATTACAAAAACAAACTGAGTTACTAGATTGATTACAACTTTTCTTTTTCCAAGAACAACATCTTTTACCTAAGAAAAATACTTCTTTTTGTTTCTAGAAGTCTTCATGTCTTCCCTTCTTCTCTTGATTCATTATCTCTGTGATTGATATCCAGGTATTCATTGATCAACCGATTTACTTCTTCATTATCTTGGTTTTTGAGTCTTATCAAAATCTCTTTAATCTCCTCATCCATTATCTTCTCTTCTTCTTTTGATATAAGACCAAGTTCCTTTTGTTTAGGCTTCAGGAAATTTTCCCCCTCAATTTTTGTCTCTTTATCTTCATTTGCCTTTAAACTTTCTTTCAATCTGGCACAGATTGCAATCTTCTTTCTGATGTTCAACACAGCTTTAACTGAGACTTCTTCATCTTCCACAGTTCTTGTTTCTTTAAAGATCTCTTCTGCAATCGTTTGTCAGCTGCCACTCCATTTTGTTGAATAATAAGTAGACCAGCATCTACTTGTCTGTCTTGTTTTTTAATCAACAGTTTGGCATTGATTTCTTCAGCTTTTCCATCTCTTTCAGTTTTATCAGCATCACCTTCAGTTTTATCTTCCCCCTTGTTTGAGGATATGCAAAAGCTTTCTTCAAATAGTTTGTGCAAGGTGATGATATTAGAGTTTTTGTTCAGACCTAAGTAATGTGCTGTTGAAATAAATTCTTGTAAATTGTAGAGCTTCTGTTGTGGAGTCTGCATCAGACTTTCGATGATCACTTTTAATCCTTCCAATTCCTCCTCAGTTTCAGTTAATTGACGCTGAGACCTTTCAGTTTCATTACAAGGAACATCCTTCAATATAGATTTGCTTGTAGATGTTTTTTGAACATGAGATGAGGAACTGGCTTCATGATAATGAGAGTCATGGCTTAATAGTTCTTTCTCATACCCAGTAGCGCAAAATTTAGCATCTTCCAAAACTTCTCTTTGCTCCTCAGTATATCCTTCATGCATCTCAGTTGGAAGTTCACTTTCTTATGTTTCATCTTCAATTAGAATAGTGTTTTATGTTTCAGTTTTCTTTGCAAGATATTTGTTCCACATCATTTTTTGTCTCCTTAAAGTTCTTTCATCCAGATTTATTGTTTCACTTGAGCTAGAGTTTGAAGTTTCTCTCCTGTCTTCGTCATCGACTTTCCTTTTCTTCGCTCCACTGGATACTGATTTCTGTATTAGTTCTATTTCTATGGATTTTGAGATGGAGAAATAGTCTAGTATACTTTGAACCAGATATGTAAATTACTTTTTCAATAAGAACTTTTCTCCAACAGCCTTCCTTCCTTGGGCTTTCACTTTTTCATCTGAAATTTGTTTGATCATTTGCTTGAGAACAAACTTGTTCCAATCCAGCTTTTCTTCAAACCAAATAGCTTAGATTAGTTTCAGTTTCTCTGTTGACAGATTGTAAAGATTCCAGGTGTGACCAATGACATTTTTGGTCAGGAAAATTGTCAAAAATGTGAATTCTCATTTTTGTCCTTAAGATTATTCAGCTTTACATGATCTATAGTTCAATTTCAGGTCACCACAGACTTGCCTGAATCCTGACTTATAGTCATGACTTAATCAGCTTCTAATGGAGTTTGTCATCTCAATTCTTCAGTCTTCAATAACTGAGTCTGTGTCCCTCAGTTCTTCAGTCTTCTAGATAAGCCAACTGAGTCTGTGTCCCTCAGCGAACTTATCTTCTTCAATTCTTTCATAACTGAGTCTGATCACTTAGTTCTTTATATGTATTCTCAGTTTGCTTGCTGTGACTCAGTTGTTCGCCTAGTTCCTATCTTTTACAATGCTTGTCTGAAACAACATATACAAAGTTCAGACTCTAGATAGAACTTATACATTTTTCTCTATACTATTTCTTGCTTCTTCTTTAATTATGCACTATAACAGTTAGCTATGACTTCATCATCATGGGTTGTAAGTGATTCTACTAAATATGTGACAAATCATCAACAAAACACATATATTATTTCCAACAATACCAATTTTAGGATCAAGCGCTTACCGTTATACTAAAACCAATTGGTGTTAGTAAAGGTGCTACTTTATTTCCTTATACCACACCTTCACAGCGCCATGGGTCGAATGCACACAGGTGGGAAGAGTGTTGCATACCCAACAATCTTCCCCACAACACTTGCTTCCCATTCAACCGTGGTTTAACACATAACGCTGTTACCGGGATTTGAACCCATGACCTACTCTACTACCAGTTTTTAAGATCAAGCGCTTACCGTTGTACTAAAACCAATTGGTGTTAGTAAAGGTGCTACCTTATTTCCTTATACCACACCTTCACAACGCCATTGGTCGAATGCACACAGGTGGGCAGAGTGTTGTATGCCCTACAGTAACGCATACCCGAAGCCGCAAAGTTCTTTTGGGTCCATTGTCTCGGGTATTTCCACTATCATCTAAATTAAATAGACTTTTGACCCAACATAAAGGTAGAATTCGGTTTTGACATCTTCATGAGAGATTTAGATCTTCGAACTAGCTTTCCAACGCAGCTTGAGTCACTCAAAT
Source organism: Gentiana dahurica var. dahurica (assembly GCA_024500145.1). Classification (NCBI taxonomy): domain Eukaryota; kingdom Viridiplantae; phylum Streptophyta; class Magnoliopsida; order Gentianales; family Gentianaceae; genus Gentiana; species Gentiana dahurica. The sequence goes on along the minus strand of CM044898.1, from coordinate 78,176,730 downwards.
CCCAGGTCTACACACAATGTTATGGTCAATTTTCTGAAGACAGTTCAAGTTGAATCGCCTATTCGAGCCAGAATTCAGACAACTCGGCTCGTTATACGTCTTTCACCACAAAAACAGGATTTTGCAGTAGATTTATCATTCTGCCCTTCCCCAAAACCATTAGAGCCCCAATTCCTCCATTGTAGGACCTTGGGGAGGTCACTCAAACACAAAATCACGTAATAAAAAGTGCATATTAGTTCGATTAAATTGAACTTCGTGAAGATTGATTCTAAGATTTCTTCCTTCTTCCATAAGTGTAGTTGGTAACAAGCTATACTTGACAACTTATGCTTGGAGAATATAAAGGTAAAGAAGTGGATTTTTATATGGGTAATTTCTTATTTAGCTAATTGCAATTTAATTTCCTCTATTTTTATGTTTGTTTTAGTTGGATATCTACTTGGTTTCTTCATCTTCTTGGGTGGTATAAAACCCATTTGGAAAGGACGAACATGAAGATGTAGAAATCTAATCCACGAAATGTTATTTGTGATATTGTTGGATCCTGTGGTTAGTAAGTATAGATCATTTATTTACATACACTTATGATTTAATTTTCCTTGCTTATGCTCATTGTTAGTTGTGTTAGGCTCATTACCTAACATTAACACACACACACACTTAGATGAGACAGGCCGGAGATTCTTTGTGTGGGGAAAGGGACACGGGAACTAATAGTTAAATCCGAATCATTGACAACGATATCAGACTGCTAAGTGTGGTTTGTAGCTTGCTACGCAACCATAAAGCTTCATCGAGTTTATTCCGCTTGTTTGATTGTTATAATTGAACCGGTCACACGGTGTCGGTCTGCTAAGTAGTCTTGTGGCTAAGCATACTTGTTGAAGAGTAACTGTTTGAAGGGCTTGACTACTAGATTAGAAGTTTACATCATTAAATTAACACAGGGCTGCAAGAACTACTCTATCACTATGATCATTGTCTTTGCTAGGCTTAGATTTTACTTCTTTTATTTTCTCTTTTTGTGGCAATTAGGTAATGAGTGGTGGATTGACATTATTTCTCACTTTTTTTGTGTAAAGTCTTCTCTTTTAGTCATTGTCTCCTGAATCAAATGTGCAAGTGATTTTGGTACATAACCGGCATCTCTATGGGATACGACTTTGACTCACCAATTCTAGGCTACAATTGACCCGGTACACTGCCGGTAAGATTGGACACTTAAAAAAGGCTGATCAAATTTTTGGCGTTGTAGCCGGGGATGTTTTGTTTGATATCTTTGTAATCACGAGTGAGTTTGTGTTAGGTGTTTTAGTTTGTTTTCTTTTTTTGGAAATTTTTGTTATCATTATGACACTTACCGTGTCTTTGTAGTGTTTGTCAAAATGCTCTAATAAAAGTTTTCGCATTTTTGTCTTATTCTTTATTCATTGTTGGAAGTTGTTGTTATCACCTTTGATGATTGCCTGGTCTATGAGGTACTCGTTATGGTTCGTTTAACATCAATTTTCACCCTTTAAAATAACTATTCTTAACTTTGTTTTGGGTAGAAATTCTAGCAAAGGACTCTAAACTTAGAATGTTTAGGTTGATTTTCCATTTCAAGTGAATGGACGTTTTTTTAATTGCCATGTTTTGGATGTTTTTTATCAAAAGTTGTGCAATTTTTTTATTTCATCTCACTAAAATGATCTCGGAAAGGTTTTTTTATATTCCTCTCAATTGACAATTTTGTGGCCTTTCAACTCGCATGATGACTTTCTTTAAGTATAGGTGCAATGTTGATAGGTTTCGGAGCAACGTGCTACTTGAAAAAAAAAAAAAGAAAAGCTTTTGCTTGCGAATCGATGGTTTTTGTATATACACTTAGCTCCTGCTTATTTTCGTTCATCAAGTAGCTAGCTTGATTAAAATTATTAAGATTAAGGCATATATTTGACATTTATAGATATTAATAGTATTTTAAATATGTGATGTCAATTGTAATCTTTAATTAGCATTTTAGTCTTATATTTAGTTGTGACTACTTGACACTTTGCGCACGTATAGTCTTGATATTTTGTTAACAAGTACTTTGGTATGTAATCATACACGTAATTTAGATATGCAACTAGAACTTAGGATGTATATCTTTCGAGGGGAAATGGAAGGGTGTTTTTAGTTGAATTTAGGGATGAAGGTCATAGGCATTTCTTTGACTCGACAATAACCAAATGTCCTTCCAGTACATATTTTCCATCAATCCCCATCATAGAATTTGTAGAGTGGTGAGACACCACTTCAAACTAGCCATTCGTGTATAAGATCAATATAATCTGACCCATAGCCCGATTTTCGTCTATATTTCCTTGATGACCCGCAAGATTGGCAAGTTTCTATGTAATGATTTGTGGTGACAACATTTGAATTGAGTTAAGATTTTGGTGAAATACATAGCAAGAAGGAAGAGATGGAAATTATACCAAGTACGAAAGTCCTTTTTGTGTGAAAAAAAAAAGAAGATAAACTGTTTGAATAAAGATCCACAAAATAAGTGGGGAGTTAAGAAAAGTCATATTGAAGACAAGTGCATCAAGTTCCAAATAACAAATGCTTAGAGAAATTAAAATTCAGTTTGAGTGGTATTTTTATCTCTTATATTTATTGTTGATGAGACATTTTTGGCAATTATACGTGAGGGTTAGCGATTCCAAATTCCAAATCACTGGAAGTGAAGGTGTAGAGGTTTGCTATCTTGCATTGTTCTATTTGATAAGCCAATACCCGAGCCTAACGTTACAAGCTTAAATGTCCTACTGGATCTAGTTTTGACCCTTAATGCTCCGATTAGTGGATATGGACATTATTCCTTAGCCTATGGTTTGCTATAATTTATTTTTCTCACATGGTTACAACTAAAATGTTCGGATGCCATTTTTGATCGACTATTCACACACACACCTCGTAGCACGACTAATTATAGATTAATTTGCAGTTACATGATTCTTTAGCAAAAGTTGTTTAACTAATATAATGAATAACCACGTTTAGATTCCAAAATGAAATGAAAAAATAAAATAGACTAAGATGAAAAACAAGACTTGAGCAAAAGTAATTTAACTCAAAGATGAAACTAAAAGAACCAATGGCTATGAAGAAGCCAAGACCCTTCTAATGATCCTTAAACCAAAGACTACAATGAGAAACTTTAAGCTATGCTCACAAACATAAAATTCACTTAACAAAAGTTGTAAAACTCTAATGAGAAAACAACTCACAATAACAATACTATTAATAAATTCAACATGAGAAATACATATGGTGTGCCCCTCATTTTATAGGCCAAAGAATTTGGCATTTTATTTTCTAGAAAATAAAAATAAAATAAGAAAATGTAAAATGAAAATGAACCTAGACAACTCCTAAGTCTAGGTTTAATAAGGAAAAAGATAATTCCAAAAATAAAAAAGTTCTTCAAATCACAAATTAGTAAATAATCTGTCGATCAGAATGATTGATTATTTACCAAAAATGAGATGAAGATTTGATTGAATCATAAACCCTAATGGACACCCCTTGCACAAAATTTTAAGTGTAGTGGGCCTTATTGGACTCTTTTAGTATGAGAAGAAATAATAAAATACAAATTACAAGCCCAAGAACTAGTAAAAGCTGGCTAAGTGGTGCCAAAACCTTATTATACCCCATTGTGCTTTAAACTTCTATTTTGTTCACTCCAGCTGATCTAGCATGGCCCAATCATCATTTTGAACCTCTCGAGCTTGCATTGTATTCACCAATAGTAGGAGTGAGTTATGGTCATATGTTGTGATCGTGTGTTATGGAACTAACATCACTCCGATCAAATTTTAAAACCGAATCGATCAGTGGACATGAGATGTTCCTCCGTCCAGTTGGGAAAAGCCTCATTTCCTACTTCTAAACCATTGACATCCGGAGTTTCCATCGGTGCTGTAGTCTCCGGTTGGAAAACACTGCCATCGGAGCCTACAATCTCCATGCCCACAGTACCGGTGTTCTCCAACTTCTTCTCTTCATCTACTGTATGATCAACAAGTTTTTCATTCTGGTTCTCCTCTACATCAACAATGTGACCTGCTGCAGCTTGAGGAGGAGCAACAACTGCATCAACAAGTTTCTTGGACTCGTACTCCTCAACATCAATGATCTCAATATTCTGATCTTCAATCATTTCCAAATTCTTACTCCTATCCTCCGCAGATCTCCCTTTAACTGGTACCAACAACCTGTAGTGATTAGTGTTTCCAAAGTTTGCAGGTGTTTCATAATGTGGTACTGGTACAAGTTGATGCGGATAGTAACTAGCATTATTCTTAAAGTTTTCAGGTGTTTGATGATGTGTTCCAACTCCAAGTAGCTGCTGATAGAAATTATTAGTGTTGTTGAAATTTGCAGGTGTTTGAAAATTTTCTCCATATAGCTGTTGTTGTTGCTGCTGAGCTTGCATGTACCTTTCATACGAATACATGTTGCTTTCTGGTGCATTAAACCTTATTGGTTGAAAATTATATCCTTCTCCACCTAATTGGGTTTTCAGTAAATTATTTTCTTGCCCCTGCTGTTGTTGGTTTATCATGCCCATATTTCCCAGCATAATCCCCTCTGTTTCACTCAACAAAAGATTTGCATATTAGTGCATGTCACATCTTCATATTAGAATAACTAACAGTAATTAACACACATGGATTTTAGGAGGCATACTTAGTTACTGCTGCTGTTTTATTGTCATCAATCTACATTGCTTATCAGCACATTTAGTGGTACAAAGAAGATTTTATTCATGACATGCACCGCAAACAAATAACAATCAAAAAATTAATTTATGTTTTAGAATCGACTATATATTTAAAAAATAAAAAGTTTTAGAATCAACTTTCATCCCATGCACGCAAATAGTCATGCATCCACTCGACACTCGATGGGTTGAAAGTTAATCTTCAACTATACAATTTAATCTGAAAATTATATAAACCAATTGCCATTAAATATGCTGCATTTGTTATGTCAAACATTCATTACGGTATGTCTCACATCTCAATTTCATATATATATATATATATATATATATATATATATATATATATATATATATATATATACACACACACACACACACTATTTGTATTTGTAAATAAACATATTCCGTGTCTCCGTAAAAGGTATAGCACAAAACACAGTACGGAAATATGGAACTCTGAGAAAGGTGAGAAACATTGCCGTACAACGAATTGTTATATTTTTTTTTTACTATGCACACTTTACTATGTGAAAATACATTAAAAAAAGAATTGTGTATCATTTGATATAATATTCTATAAGGGTTTATATTCTACTTTTTTGTTGAGATACTGATACCATCATATCTATAGATATATTTACTACATGGACGGTGCTAGTGTGATGTAATATAAGCTATATTTGTAGAAATGAAAAAATGTATCACCAAATGGATGTAGTGTAAATGTGTGATACCTGGTCTAATATTGATGCTATTTTGTTGATTGGAAAGCTTTTCTGCTTGGGAGGTCATCATCCTTATCCATGTACTGCAAATGGTTCCAGCACTGCAGTCACTAAAATATTAAAAATCGACATTTTAAGGCAAAGGCAAAGGGAATATTAGTTCCATGACTTTCAAAGTAATAATTCATTCCATTATTTATTTATTTATTTATTGAAAGGAAAAGGCCAATACATCCCACTGTTGTTTCATTAATATCTTTACTGTTGCAATTTAATTTGTAGATATGATTTATTAATGATAAGATACTTTCTATTATTATCAAAGGATACATTCATTCATCAAATGAAAAATACCAAATGGTAATCACTAACCATTTGCGATTAATTAATAAGATGTAAATTAATACATGTATGGTATTAATCTTCCCTCTTTACATACTTGACTGATATTAAAGCAAAGGAGCTAAATCATAGCATTAATCACCTATCTTTATGATGTTCAAGGTCAGAAGCTGCATCACCATCCGAAGTGCCTCCAAAAGCCCTGAATTTTATATTAATAATGTGAGTCAGATTTGACAAATATTGTGATATAGTAATTGGAATGTCAAAAATATTAACGTGCTCTAAATCTAAACTAAAGGTTAAAAAAAACCTCGACTAAATAAAACAAATTAAACGGTCTTTATAACAAATTAAAGTAGAGAATCCCATGACAAAAAATTAACAAAGACAATTTTTAGATTATTATGGAGAGAATGCTAGACAAGTCTTTTTTCATTCGAGTTATATAAATATTATGTAGATGCTTAGTAAGTTAAACGTGTATTTATTCTGTATGTATCGATATACATATATGTATGTGTGTGTGTATATATATATATATATATATATATATATATATATATATATATATATATATATATATATATATATATATGTGTGTGTGTGTGTGTGTGTGTGTGTGTGTGTGTATGAATATATTTATATGTGCATATATGTGTGTATGTGCACACTCACACTTACATGCGTGCTCACGCAGATTTATATATAACATTAAATTCATAACGACCGTTTAACTTTATTAGACATTCTAAATATACGTTTTTTTGTCTGGATCCGAACAAAGTCACATTAAATATATGCTTTTTGTCACGATCTAAACAAAATGTGGTTTTCTAGGGAGAAAATTAAGTTGTTGATGCTTTTCGTTAAGGCGTTTCTAGTCAGATCAATTTTCTTTGGCAGATGGAGTAATTCTGTGTGTGGGTAATATTTCTTTTGCAAGCATTCCTTGTGTGTCTAACGTTCCATTGTCACTAGTTTTAAAATGGTGTTATGGTTTTTTCTTTTCTTTTATGGGGTTATGGTTTTAACTATAGTTTAGTTTGGCAAACCCTCTTTATTATTTATTGATACAATTAAATTTTTTAACAGGAGAAGGAAAATATAGTTTCATTCAATGATAAAAAAAAATAATAACCGACAATTGAATTTTTTAAGAAAATAAACCGAGATGGTAAGAAACAAACCTTTTTAATGGAGCAGGTGAATCAGGCTGTGGTCGTGACAGTGGAGCACTAAATGAAGGTCCATTAATACCAATCAAAGCTTTCCCTTTTGCGCCACTCGAATAGTCATTTATCTTAAGTCTGCTCGTACCGTTGGGTACAACTTTAACATATCCACCGGAGACGGAGCTAGCGCCGGCAACAACTGAATTTTTTGCGGTGGTGGATTTGCAGACACTAATACTTCCAGAGATAGAGCTTCGTTCAGAGTTGTTTGTGTTTTTGTTACAAATTTTTTTTGCACTTTCTACAATGCAAAATAAAGAATAATCATCCTTAACCTCTCCAAATCCGAACTGTTGATCTGCAGAAAAAGGGTATCGGTCTACATTAATGTTGTTATTAGGGACTCCAGAAAAATGGGTTGGGTTTGGCGAAACATGTGTTTGTGAAAATTGAGGTATATGGGTCGCCATCATAGCATTTTGTTGCTGCTGTAAGAATTGTTTTGATGAAGATTGTAGAATCGTGCCTTGCCCTTCATCAAACCAATCTCCTACATTCTGCTGCTGGGAAGATTGGACAAATTTATCAAAGGAGAGAAGATTTTGATTTTTGTTTGAATCTGGATTTGACATCGTATGAATTTGGGTGCTTGATTTTTTTTGGTTGTAAATTGTAGACTACCTAGTGAATTGGCTTGTCCTTTTATAGGGATTGAGACAAAAGAAAAATCCCGCCTCAACACCTCTTTTATAATAAATTAAATAATATTTTTTAAGTAATAATTTAGTAAGAAGACTAGGGGAGTTAATACTTTGAATTTAAAATATCAAAATGATAATAACATCTCTTAAACATAATTAAGGCAATTTGTTTTCATTCTCTTATACCTTGATAATTAATAGTAGACTTACAAAAGCACAATAAATAGTGTTTTAGAAATGTAACTAAAATAAAGAGAATATATATATATATATATATATATATATATATATATATATATATATATATATATATATATATATATATATATATATATATATTGAACTACAACAGTTAAATAGGATCAAAGGGTGTAATATATTTACAATTTATGTGGGTCCCATTCATAATTAAAAAATATTTAAGCCCCAACCCAAAGGGCTCTCACTTTCTTGGTCAGTCTCATTGGAGACTTGAATGAATGATGTAAATTAAGGATTTTTCATCTCTTGTATGAGACTTATTTTATATTTTGAGATGAATGTCACTTGAACATTGTTTATTCAAGACGTTGTAATTCATTGATTTTGTTGCTATATGATATATGTACGTGGGTGTATGTATGTATGTGTTCGCGACTATCATTTTTCATTATAAAAAAAGTGATTGTTATATCCACAACTCAGTATCATAATTTTTATAATATAATTTAGTTTTTTTCCCATTGGTGAGGGAAAGGAAAGAAGGAAGACTAAAAAAATTGAAAAAAAAAGTAACATAAAGGGGGTTATTGTTGATTGGGTGAAATATTATTATGCATGTGTTCTAAATAAACCGTAACAAACAAAAGTACCAAAGAAATTAAAGATTGGCCAAGCACATCATTGGACTTTTTCGTGAGAACTAATGTTCGATTCTCATCCCGCCCCATGAACGTATATTTTTCTCATCTCATTTCTTAATAAAACAATTGTTATGCCCACATACTATAACATTTATCATTTACAGGGTTGACACGATATATCGGCCGTTAATTATCAGTATAAATGTTAGATTTTATTCATAGAATCTGAAATGTGTGTGTACGTTTCTTCTGAAAAAATTGATGTTATTTTTTAGATAAAGTAATACAATTCATATTGTGTAATATTTCCTTTTGTTTTTTCTTTCTTTTTGTTAATTAACATTGGTATTAATATTTAAGACATAAAAAAATTATATGTAATATGCACTTTGATAATTTTTTCTTCTATATTTGTTTTTAGGGAATGCACTTTGATAGTTAGATTGACATCTTACATTAACCATGTATATTTTCCAAAACAAATTACACCATTAAGTAAAACGTAAGAAAACGAGATGTGTTAATACTTTTTCTTTGTATACTGTCCTGCAGTGTATCCCGTTACTTGTAGATACATTCATTGTCAAAGTACTAAAGCTGAATATGAATTGAAAATTTTTTTTTTGTCAATTCTTTTTGTGTGTGTTGAATATCCTAAAAAATAGTATTATGCCCCTCAGATGTTAAATACCGAAGCTAAGACATGTCTGATTTAGGCAGTATTGTAGAAGATTGTCGTTTTTTTAGCTTGTGTCTCTTTCTTCAAATTCTCCTTTGTTACACAGAGATGAAATATTCCGACTCATTTGCTTGCTAAAAGAGGTATAGAATTAGTGGGAATTGTCTTTTACGATTTTCTCCCTTCCAAATAGAATTGTTGCTTGTATCAGTTGTATGGCGGACAACGAGTAATGAAATGAATCTTTTTTAGGGGAAGTGATGTTCTTCTCAAACAATAAAAATAAATCAAACATAAATTATGTTATCCATGTATCTAATAAGTTTTTTTCTTTATTTATCATTCTATATTGTCAATTGCAGCACGTATCTAATTAATTTTAGATTTGACCCAAGATTTTTTTTATTGTATATACATTAACCTTATCATTACGCGAATCTTAGTTTCTTAAAATTATTAATCTTATTAATAGTAGCTCTATTCGTTACCATAATTAAACGAGCATAATTTGAATTTTATTATATATTATAGGATACCAAATGAGTTCTCACTTTATTTCCTTTTTTTCTTTTTAGGGAATGCACTTTGATAGTTAGATTGACATATTATATTTACCACGTATATTTTCCCATATATGTTGTCTTGCAGTGTATCCCGTTACTTGTAGATACATTCATTGCCAAAGTAGTAAAGCTGAATATGAATTGAATAATTTTTGTCAATTTTTTTTTGTGTTGAATATCTTAAAACATACTATTATGCCACTCAAATGTTAAATACCGAAGCTAATACATGTTTGATTTAGACAGTACTGTAGAAGATTGTTGTATTTTTTTAGCTTATGTCTGATGAAATTAGTGGGAATTGTCATTTACGATCTTCTGCCTTCCAAATATAATTGTTGCTAGTATGGCCGACAACGAGTAATGAAATGAATTTTTTTAGGGAAAGTGATGTTCTTCTCAAACAATTAAAATAAATCAAACATAATTTATGTGATCCATGTACCTAATATATTTTTTTCTTTATTGTCAATTGCCGTAAATATACGTATCTAATTAATTTAGATTTGACCCCATATTTTTTTATTGTACATACATTAACCTTATCATTACGTGAATCTAAGCTTTTCAAAATTATTAATCTTATAAATAGTAGCTCTATTCGTTACCATAATTAAACGAGCATAATTTGAATTTTATTTTATATTATAGGATACCAAATGAGCTCTCACATTATTTTCTTTCATAGTTTTATTTAATTATTTTTAGTCTTATAGATTATGTGTCAACTTTGACTTGCCTTACCAAATGAGTGCTCGCTTTATTTTCTTTCTTAACTTTGTTTAATAATTTTTATTCTTATAGATTCTTTCCACTTTTACATACCTTCTAAACCGTGGAAATGACATTGGTTTATTTTTATTTTTAAAACAATATAGGGATGATGATTATCCTAGGGGCGGGGATGAGAATTGAACCACGATACTCATCAAGAAGTGCAATAACACAAACTACTAGGCAAAATCTGATTTTCATAAATATGTCAATGGTAAATCAGAGAAAGCTGATGTCCGTTTGGTCATGAAATAATTCAACTACGATTCGTATTCTAGGAAACATTGTCTTCAAATGTTGTTTGATTTACATCGGTTTTTGTGTCTAATCAAGTAAATATCATGGATTGTGAAAACAAAAATTAGACAGTTAATTTTACTTTTTATTCATTTAGAGAATAATGTTTGGTTGAAATGTTGTTTGATATTTATCGAGTTTCGTATCAAATAAATTGAATGTCGTGTATTGTATGAAGAGAGGCAATATAGCTCAAAGGGATTTGTAATGGTGACTTAAACTATGCTACTGGGTTTGGTCAGCTGAGTGTAATACTTTGCTGAATCTAGGGTGGAAACTATGATCTGGTGTTCAGCTTGGGCAAGTAGATCAGCAGGGTCGATCAACCTGCTCATGTTTGGGCTGGTGTAGAATAATCTGCTGAAATTGGTTATCGGCATACGTGGGGAACACGTCTGCATGGTTTTCCGGATTTGGTTAAGTTACTTCTGGGGTATTTCAGTCATTATCTGGTTTGGCTATTTAGTCGGTTAGGGTTTGATTCCCAAGGATATAAATACCGTCTATTTTAATTGTAAGTTGATGTAACTTTCTGTTGACAATAAAATATCCTCATTTGTCCGTAGAGTAGTCGGCACCTTGCCGGAAACCAAGTTAAATATGTGTTCTTCTTGTTTCTGTGTTTGTTTACTTGTTAATTGCTTATCTCAACTCACAATCACCACCAGTGCTTGATCGATCCATCATAACAGGATTGAATTTGACCATGCGGTAAATATTATTGCACTTTCTTCTAAGATTTCAATTTTCTTTCTTTTCCTCCCTCAGTGGCTGGAAAGAAAAGCTTCTATCACTGATAGGGAAGGAAATCCTTATCAAAAGCTTCTCAAAGCTATTCCCTCTTATGTGATGCAGTGCTTCCGATTCCCGAAATCCTTCATTGATACCATTGAGAGATTGATACATAGTTTCTTTGGGGTAGCATGAATGAGAAATGAATAATTCATTGGAAAAATAGAGTTCATGCACCATGCCTAAAGACCTCGGGGGCCATGGATACAGAGACCTAGATTACTTCAATTTGGCCTTGTAGGCCAAAGAGGTATGGAGAGTTATCAAGATGCCTAACACCCCCGTCAACAAAGTTCTTTCATGCAAAATAATTCAAGAACTCCAAAAAAAATTACGCTTATTTAGGATCCCTTCTTTCATTGGAGAACACACTTCGAGGGCCGGGATCGCCTTACACGTGGGCTGCGCTGGCGTGTTAGAAATGGTTCTCTCATTAACGTTAGATCTTCCTCCTTGCACCCTAATGCGAAAATAGAAGCCCTTATTGTGTCTCACACATGTAGTTGGAATCAGGACTTAATCCATCAGTTGTTCTACACGCATGAAGGAGAAGCCATTCTTATCCCTCTCATATCCGGAAACAATGGTGATTATCCCTTTTGGAACTGTGACAGAAAATAAGTCTATATAGTGAAATCTGGCTACACGCTTGCTACGAACATCCTTCACCCCGATCTCAATGAGCATAGTGCCTCTTCTTCCACTAAGAATAAAAAAGTTGGAGGAAATGTTGGAATCTAGCTGTTCAACCACGCATTCGACACTTTATTTGGAGGTCTGTCTATGATCACATTTCATCTCTCAACGTACGGAATTTGGGGGATGGTTCTTGTTCCACATATGCCTATCACCTAGGAGATACCATGCATGCCCTATTCTTTTTTACCACACCGAAACGTGTTTAGAGAATCGTTACAAAATATCTCATTAGCTCTGCTCTTCGTGGTTGTAATGACTTTGCAGGATTTTTGGACTTTTTCATAGTGCAACACTAATGAAGCCATCATCATCATCACCATCATTTGGTATATTTGGAAATCACGGTGCACTAAAATCTTTGACAATGTTGACCCACATATTGGGAGAATCATTACCAATACGTGTTGGTCCCATAAAAGGGTAAAAGTATAGTCAGGGGGGTGAATGACAATAATGGAGTTTCAAAAACTTTTCTTGTTTTAAAAGATTTTGGGCAGCGGATAAGTCCCTTCTTTTAATACTATTTCAAAGTAGGTTTTGCAAACACAGATATAAGATGCAACAAATAAAGTACTGTAAAGTAAATTGCTGAAAGTAAATAGACACAAAGGTTTATAGTGGTTCAGGGTGATGTAATCCTTTAATCCATTCTTCTCCTGTGATGATTAGAGGAATTCACTATTGTCTTTTCCAGATACAATAGTTAGATTGCCCTTGGCTACACAAGCTTCACAATATTCAAAACTATCACTCCCTGGCTACAAAACCTTCAGTGACTCAGTCTTCAACACTGCTCCTTGAGAACAAATCCTTCAGTACCTATCACAAACACAACTCTTTCACAGATGGCTCTGATTCAGTCGCTTGACTGGTGTGAATTGGATTCACAGATTCTGTTGATCAATCTCAATGCTTGATGTGGAATGTGAGGTCTGATTGCTGAGTTGATCTATAGATGTGTCCTTTAACTTCAAAGAGAAGGCTTTTCAAATTGACATAGTTTCTGCTTGTTTTTCAGTATTGCAATCGTTATTTTTCCTGTCTTTCAATGCCGTCTATTTATAGCCTTGATAATCCTTGATTTGAATTTCAGTCCGTTGGTTGTTTAATGTGGGGAATAATCCTTGATTTAATTCTTGATTCCTCTTTAATTAGATCCTCCTTGATATCAGTGATCCGGATTTTATTCAAATGTCTATCATAAAATCCGTCATTGATTAATTCTTCATTTATTATGCATTTAATGCTTAATCCTCTGAATCTTCCTTACTTTTCATGTTCTAAATAAGCTTGAGTTGCTTAGCTATTATTTCAGTTGTCTGTTACTTGAACGGTTGAGTGTTCCTACTGACTCAGCTGATTAGTTCTTCCTTTACTGCTTTTTCTTTACTCAGCCGGGAGACAGGTCACTTTGCCAGTTCACTGCTTTTTTGATTTCTTTGATCTTTCAAGAGTACTTGTACTTCACTGATCCTTAAATTGTGTGAGATCAGTGTACACCATATTTGAACAATGAATTTCATTACTTGAAATATAACTTAGACTTAGCCAAGGTCATCACAGACTTCCCTGGTTATAAGTCAATCCATATGTCTTCATGCTTCTCTGCTGGTACTTGGCTTCCTTTACTCTGCCGGATTTTTGTTTTACTTAGCCATCATACCAACTAGTACAATACTTGTCTGACTCAACTTATACAACATGTCAGACTCTAAGATAAGACTTATATAGAGATTACTAACTTATTTCAGGCTTGCTATAACAGCTAGTATGGCCATCATCGAAATATAATAAAATGTTCCTAACAATTCCTCCATTTTTATGATGTCAAAACCCTCATAATCCTGAACATAAGCATGCAAATTTTCATAGTAATAACAGAATAAAACTCAGAAATTTTATTAATCCAATAAAGGGCAATAAGATAGTAAGTTCAAAAATTATTCAAAGGGAAAAAAAGTTATCAAAAGGGCTACTTCTTCTCTTCAAACCAGATGCCCTTGCCTTTGATGCCCTTTCCTTTGCATGTTGGGATTCCCTTCCCAATGGAGCTTTCAGGCTTACTGCTTCTTTTCCCCTTTTTGGCAGCACCATACTTATCTTCTAGAATTTTATTATTTGGCTCAGATACCTGGATGAGGGTGTTGAGTTGCTTCCCTGACTCATCCAGAATGCTATCAAGAGTCTTAATTTGAACAGTATGCTCATTTAGTGTGTCAATCATGGGTTTGAGTTTTCCGTCAAGTACTCCAGCTTGATGCTCTAGATTTGATTAGACATGATGGGGAATTAAATGCTACAGGTTGCAAAGTAAGTCTCATTGCCTCTCCAACACTTCATCCTAAACTTTGATGTGGCTGATTAGAGCCTCAATTTTGGGATGCATGGAGGTCGCAATACTTCTCAAGGCAGCTTTGAGATTTTGTCTGCTCAAGTACTGTCTTTCCATATCCACAATCAGTGGATTGATATCTAGAATGAATGATCTGTCTGGATCCTCTTCTGCTGGTGCAGAAGGCTCAGTTGGTACCTCCTCCTATTCTTCCTTTTCTTCTTATTTTCCCTTTTAACCTTTTTCTTCAATCTCATGATCAGAGTGAGATTAAGGGGGATGTCCTTCATTTTTGAGTCCTGGTGATGACTGCTCTGCATCTCCAAGTGCTAGAGTCTCAACTTCTTCTTCTGGTATTCCCCCTTGATCAATGTTGGTGGTTTTTTCAGGATCAGCGGAGTGAGTTTGATCAGCTGGCACACTCAGCTGATGTTCATATTTGCAGGTGCTCCTGAGAATTACTTCTTGGTGCATCAAATTTATTGAATAGCTGTCCTAAACCCAATTAGGTTAGACCGGATCTGGCCGGGTCGGGTCATTTACAGTTTATTTTAGTTCATGTAATAACTTTATTATGATTATTAAAAGCACTTGTGTTATTATATATTGTTTATCTTCGTGTTATTGGTTGTATATATATATTGTAACGTCCCAGTGTCAAACTGTGATAGAGAAACCATTATAGTGATTATGGTGCCGAGATCTCTAATCACTTTAATAAGTTGATACTTAAAAGTCTCTAGTCGTATGTACTGTCAAATGGGACACTGATAGTATGATCATACTAGCACGTATTGGATGTCTTCTATCTTACTGAAGATAGGGATAAATCTCGTCTATCGAAGTGTAGAGACACTTGGACTGTACGTGGACGTGTATTAGAGAATGCGTACGTTAGACTGACCCACTTACACTAAGTGTCACACTATAGGGCGGTGGCGTAACTATCTTTTAGACCGGAGTCTTCATGGAATCACGGTGTGGATTGTCATGCTTTGGCACTATTGAGATTTCTCCTATCAATGGGGCGATCATGCGGTAGTGATCGGTTGTGATACTGAAGCTTGTGGAGTATACATGATTGGTCGTCCAGAAATCACGTATCCCATGATTGGGAGTGAATATCCAAAATTGCCTTCTTATAAGGAATGTCTTGTTCTCGTAAATCTTTGCAAAGTGGGGGTATATCTGTTATTCCGAGAGAGCTTGATATCTAGATTATAACACTACAAGAAAAATGACATTTTGTGACGACCAATGTTCGTCACATAATGAGTAAATTTCGTCACTTTTGGTTATTTGTGACGAAGTTCGTGCGTCACCAAGGTCGTCACCTATCATAAGTCACGAAAAGTATTATGTGACGAATTTATTATTCCTCGTGTTTTTGTTGCATAAGTGACGAAAAATTCATCACGTATTTTATTTTCCACTTGGTCATATTATATACATTAGTGACGAAAAAATCGACACATTTGCCTTAAATAAGTGACGTCACAACTTTCTCACGTATTGTAATTTTAAGTGATGACTGATTCGTCACCTAAAATAGGAGAATATACAAAATAAAATGCAATTTATGACCTCTAATTCATCACAATTTTTATGATATGTGATGAAATCTTCATCACCAAACGTGAGCATATATGATGAAGCATTTGTCACCTATATGTTATTGCAAGCCCATATTTCATCACCAAACATGAGCATATATGATGAAATATTCATCACTTTATATGTTATTGCAAGCCCAAATTTCGTCAAATAAGCGTATTATACGTGATGAATTAGAATTCTACATCACCTAAGCAATACAATGAACAATAATAACTTGGTAATAAAGTTGTTCATAAATAGTGCAAAATTGTCAAAATCATAACTTAAAAAAGTATTACACCGTCCGCTAAAAATTAACAACTTTGATAAACTGAAATTTGGAAAATTCTAATAATGCTAGAGAATTAGACAATTGAAAATCAATCATAAATTTGATCATACATAGTCAACCAGCTCGTCTTCATAAAGTTCATCATCATCACCATCTTGATAGTTGTTGGGCTCATCAGAATCGCCCCTACAAATTCCTTGTGATGTCAATAGGGCTTCCACTTTTGCTTTCAATTTCTCATTTTCCTCTTGCATAATCTTATAATTGGTTGCTAGTAACTTTACTTGATTTTGAATTTCCAACTTAGATTTTGAAGCCATAGAAGATGTGGCATATGATTTGGTGGATTCCATGCATGGAAAAGAACCAACACCATAAATAGATCACCCCATGCGCCCAAGAGTCTTATTCATGATTTCTAACACAGCCTCCAATGGCACATTTACAGAATCAAGTGGAGAATCTTCAGGTGCTTCAGCAATCAATTTCTCCTTGTGTTCATCACGCATTCGTTTCATCTCATCCTGCAAACAAATAAGTGCCAATAAAAGATACACAAGTAGGAGTAAGACACAATTGTTCCAAAGAAGAATCCATGCGCCTAGAGACTTGCACAAAAGAAGCAATTAACTACCTACATTTGTTTTTTTTTTCTTTTCTGGAAGCTACGAAGATTCACATGAAGCTACGAAGATTCACATGACTGGATTAAAATTAAATAAGAATATATACAAGAAAAACCTTTCAACATACAAATTCACTCCAAGAGAACAACTTCAAAAACAAAAAATTAAAAATCAAAAGAAAAATTTCTAGCAAAATAATAAAACTGAACGTAAAAGAACTGAAATGAGACCAAAAAGTAAATGTAAAAGGAAAACACTGAAATATTAAAATTTACTACGTAGGAAGACAGTTTTAGCCCCTTTCGTTTCACGATTTTTGTATTACTAATGTTTCACCTCGACACCTTACTCATCATCTCAATACAACATTTCTCACTCAAAAGAGAACCTGTATCCAAACAGATATTCAAGGCCATTTATAATCTCACAGAAGATTACAAACAAATCTTTGACACTTAAGGCATTTAGAAGTTGCATGATATAAACAATTCCTAGTCTAGACAAAATGAGTAAGCAATGGGTGTTTAATATTTGCAAGAGACAGAATGAGTAAGCAATTAGATAGAAAAGAGTGGAGAAGAAAAAAAAATCAAAGGTTACAATAGTCCTGGAATAGTGTTTTAAGAACAATGACCACAGAAAGCTCATTACTTGCCACTATTTTCTGAGCACCAAAAGTCGTGCACAAATCCCACAACTTTGTAAATCAAATTGGTAACCAGAACTAATCTAGGAACAATCTGCCTTTGACATCTTCCTATCAACATATTCATCAATTTTGGGATGGGTCAAGTCAACATCAAACAATACCTAAATTCAAATTAGTATAAATATAAGTAAAAAAATTAATGCATATCAATCACATCATCATCACTATAAGCATCACTTTCAGCATCATTTGCATTGCATGAATAAAACAGCCAAACATTATCAAAAGGAAGCGTAACTGAAACATTAGCTCAAGAACATTGATATAAAGCAGTCAAACAGAGCAGAAATTCTGCTCGAAAACAGTCACATAGCAGCTTGAATATCTTTCAATTAGAACGTCCTTTATTTATAAAACCACCTCCAAATATTTACCAATAATGTCCATAAGTTTCCTGTAAATTATCAGCTCAAAAACTTGCATTTTGGCTCATCAAACAGCCCAAACATTAACAAACCCGAGGGCCTTTTTGGAGCAGAAAATCTGCTATTGTTCTTGATCTTTTTTCATTATTCTTTCATCATTTATCTGAGCTATGATTCAGTATTAAGGATTATAAGAATGGAGAACCATGGAGATGAACTCCATAGCTTGAAAGCCAAGCCCTTAGGCTTTTGTAACCTAAGGGGATATGAACTCCATGGCTTGAAAACCATGGAGATGAACCATATGGCAGAATCAGTTTCATGAGTAAACATGGCCAGTAGAATTCATATATACTTCCAAAAAAAATATGGAAGTAACAAAATACACTTAAGATTTGATGTCTTATGTTATGCATCTGTAGAAAGCGAGAAAGCATATCTGTGGCTATAGGATCTTTTATTGGAAGAAAAGACAAAATAACACTCAGAATCGAGTCCGGTAAAATGTTGATTCGATCATCTGGATCAAGATAAAGACTACTTTTCTTTTTCTCTAGGAAGAATTACAAAGACTTATTCTAGAGTTCTTTCGCTTCATCATTATCTACCGATTAATCCAATTTGGAGAAAAGAAATCAACTTAAGCTCTAACAAATCAAAATCAATATGGAATAAAGAAGCTTCAAGAGAAATTAACTGTATAATGACAAATAACATTCGCAAGCATAAAATTAATGTACTTTTCCAAACAAGTAATGACTGACATAGATAATCAATCGAACACCAAATACTCATCTTAATAATAATCCCTATTGTCAACTTCTTGAAATTCCATATGATCATAACTCACCGAGTCATAACCAAGAAAGAATAACTAGCAATGAAATCGATAATTTACCGAAAATCAATTCAATTACCCAATTATATAATGTTTCCATTATCGGATTTCACTAGATCACACAATCGATGTTCATCGTCATGATTTCCAATGATATACCAAAAAAAGGGAGGCCGGGTAGTTTTAAAATTAACTTGAAAACGCAGAAAAAGAAAAGCGTACCTGATACTGCCCTTGATCAGTCCTTGTTCAGTAGCGAATTGAATTACTTGCAGGATGATAAGCATCAATCAAAGCGATTTGGTTTTCCAGGGTTTTGTCTATAGATATATCGTTTTTTTTTTTTTTGACAAAAAATTCCGAAGCTGAAAAATAAGAGGCGGAGATAAAGAGAAAAAAAAAGAGGGAAAAAGGAAGGAAAAAAAAAGGCGGGCAGATAAAAAGAAAATGGAAATACGCGCGTTTCATAGAATTTTTATCTTTTCAAATAGAATTTTGGTGGAATTTATTGCTAATTTGTTATTTTCTTTATTGTGATGAAAATATTTCCTCACATGTTTCGTGTAATTTAAACCATTGGTGACGAATGTATGTATTCCTCACCCATATGAATTATATATAATTGACAAAAAATTTCATGTTTTCGTTGTAACGGAGAAGTAATCTATCCGCAACGCTAAGCTTGCAAGAGTTTATGAAATACTTATTTGTGAGGATCAAAAAATATTCATCACAAAATTTATTGTACAGTGACCGATTTTGAAGCGTCACATTTTATTTCGTCATAAAATGTCTTTTTTCTTGTAGTGTAAGATACGATCGTTAATGTAAAGACACTCAAAATACGATCGTATGGATATTATTACATCAATAGGATTGTAAGTTACATGATAACAGTTTCACAAGAAAGTTAGTAGTCATTGCATTTGACTTTTCTGATGATTAGGGGTCACAATGTGTTGCTAGACGCTATCCCGTGATCGTTAGGCGAGAAGGACATTTTCATAATTTGCACTTTGGGTCTATGGCCAACATATTCGGAAGCCTATCGAGTCACACATATATGAACATCGAGTCTTATTAAAATGCGGTTATAGTCGATAACAAAATAACGAATGTTTATCTCTAGACTATAAAGGTTATAATGGTAAAATAAAAATGGTGGTATTTATTTATTATGAATAAATAAAATACAAGCTATTAATTATATTAATTAAAGAATATTCTGGAGGCCAAATATTGGTAATTTGGGGCACCACATTTAAGTGTATAAGATACACTTGGATTGTGCACTTTGATTAATAAGATTACCATAATATTAATATTGAATAAAAATTGATTTTGCAAAAATAGATTTTTGGTAATAAGATAAATATAATCAATATAAGATATTGAAATATTTAGATTTTATTTAATATAAGACATTATAATAAAAAAAATAAATCAATCTAATTGATTTTCTTTATTTTATTGGGAAAAAATTTTCTTCTCCTCCACTCTATTTGGGGCGCCCCATCCACTGTAAATAAGAGGTGGGTGTCAAGCTCTTTTGTACATCATAATTGCAAAAGCTAATAGTTCTTGTGTAAAATAGACGGATTTCAATAGAGAGTTAGAGAGAGAAAAATGCCGGTCTAACAACATGAGTTTTTCTGATAGCAATCCAAGGAGGATTCCGGCGAGGAGTTCGTGTGGATATCGATAGAGACCGGACGCGTGGATGGCTTGTGCACTGTACTACTCTCCGTTGACGGTCAAAGCGACGATCTTATAGATCATCCAAGGTATACTCCGTCGAACTACTTAACGTGTTTATTGCATTAAACAAAGACGAACTAGAAAAGGAAATAAAAATTTTAAATTCCGCTGCGTTAAACTAGTTATTTCCTAACAGTGGTAGCAGAGCCAGACTTCGAGCTTATGCAATAAGCAAAATTTAATTGCTTAGTAATTAATCGATAGATGCATGATCTAGATTCGTGAAATGTTTGAACAAAAAAAAGGAATCGATGGGTGCTCAGCCAAAAGGCGGCGGCCTCCACCCCGGCGGCAGCTGGGCGGTGGAGACGGCTTTCTAAGCTTCTGGCGTCGGCCGGCTTTTCCAAATGGGAGGATCGATTCGTTTTACGTTTTGTGATATTTATTGTGCATTGATATCTCTTTTGTTTAGTTGTGTCATATGGCTAACCAATGATTCAAATAGTTTGGGCCATTGGAAAACCATAGTGACATATTAACCAAAATATTGGTCTTTCCAAATTTCGATTTGGAATATGCCTAGGCTCTTTTCAAATATTTGATTTAGAAAAGGCCTAGGCCTAGGCGACTTCAAAATTTTTATTTTAAAAAGTGGCCAGGCCTAAACCAAATTTGGTTTAGGAAGATGCCTTTTGGTTTAGGAAACCAAAGCCATCCCTTTTGGTTAAGAACCAAAAGGAAAGGAAACGAAAAGGAGACCTTATAATTTTGATTTTAATTTTGAATAGTTCAAAAGTAATAAAATTAAAATTAGAATGGATTTAAAACTAAACGTTAATTTTATTTTATTTAAGTCATTTAATTAATTAAAAGTTAATTAATTATTTGATATTATAAAATAAGACGTGTATGTAGTTAAAAATTAGAATTTAATCTTTTTCATAAGATATAATTGTATGGTTTAGATGTGTAGATATAATGTGATTATATAGACCCCGATTGAACATGGACTCGACCAATAGGATAGATGGGAATGTTTTCTTTATGTTGTTTTTGGAAATTGCCCTAGGCTATTATGAAGAACATGACCTAGCTTACTTTTGCATGTATCTCATTCCCGTTAGCTCCCCCCTCCCCCCGCGTGTGCGGCGGGTGTATTTATTTATTAGATAGATTAATATGTAACAAGAATGGAGCAAGAAGAAGAAGACCAAAGACAGATAAAGAACCCATTGGCGTACAGCAAAAAAGATCCTATTGGCGGTTGTAGATATCCTTAGTTTGTGACCCGTGGTTTCGTCAGTTTGTATTCGAAACCGCACTTAGGAAAAGTCCATGATCATACCGGTTATTTTGTGTGCAGAATGTTGTGTATGTTTTACCTTATATGATATCGTAGTAATATGCACATAGAAGATGAGACCGTAATTAAATAAAATTAAATTAGTGAATTAATTTAAAATTATTCCCATGACAAAAATCAAGCCATAATTGTCTCCCAATATTATAATGATGGTGAAGAGCCCTTGTTCGGATCCAACTGACCGGCCCGCGTTGGGAGTTGACCTACCTCGGGTATATCGTCAATATCGAGATATGATCGTAAGAGATCTCACGAATAATAGGGTTACGACTAGACTAAGAATCTTACGGTGATTGGCCCACGTCAGGTCCTTTTGATTTTAGAGACAAGTGGTGGCTTTCACATAGAGATATGAACTGTCAAAGAGTTGACTAGTCAACCAATGGAAGTCGAATAAGATTCGACCAGTAAATGTACCCACCTTCGAAATTGACCCTGTCGATCAACCCACGTCGGGGATTGAGTCAACTAGATTGGATTCCAACCACTAAAGGATTGGTAAAATTCATGAAAGCCAATTGAGAATAGTTGGCTAGTGGGAGTAAAATCTTATAAAATTTTTAAAATACTATTTAGGGTTATTACATGAACTTTTACTTATTCTATCTTTATTTATTGTTGTAGAAAATGTCAAACAAGGTACCAGAGTATACCGCGGACCAAAAGCCAAAGAACCCCCCGGTGCTGAAGAGACAAAATGGTAAGACTCCGGTTCAATTAGCTCGTATGGGGGCGGGGCAACCTAGTTCATCTGCTGGCCCAACTCAGGCACCACCAGTTCCTTCTTTTTCTCCCTCAGTTAGGATGAGGTTGAGTATGGCTAACATTTTCTGGAACTGGTTGGAGGATCAAAAGTAGACGCATGACAATATTATGACTCTCCTCCTACTGATGAGTGAGGGTCGACTGTGGAAGGACCCTCAAGAATTCGCTCCGAGTACCATGGATTACCATTTTTCAGATGATATTGAGCAGGCCATCCAACAGATTATGGTGGTGGATGTGTCTTCGTCTGACGAGGAGATTGCAGAGACTCAGGAGCCAGAGACCGGAGCTATCACTGATGCTCCTACTGCTGTTGATGATGATGCACCTGGACTGACGTGATTCTATTTGTTATATGATGTTCCTTTTGTAGTTTGTGTCAGGTGTGTGGGTAGTTTAGGAGCTGTCTATCCCATTTGCTACATTTGTACTATTTTTGATGCTAGTGTCAGTTTTGAGATGCTACTATTTGATCTTGATGTTTTGTAAGCCTTAAGGCATACTACTACTTTAATTCGTGTCTTGGCTTTTATTTGTACGCACTGTGGATGTTGTTTTTCTATTATGTGCCTCTGTGGCCTTTCTCGCATGCTTAGATGTTCTGTTTGTTACCCGTAGGGGTTATTTTTCCATCTATAGAAATCCATTGTTGTGCGTTATACTTTGCTTATCGGGTTTACTGATGTAACCGGGCCTTACAGTTATTCTATCCCCATATCCCTATTCGATATTTTGGCACGAAGACCAAGTCCCGTGCATGCTTTGCGTTGAATCTGTCTATTGTGGTAGAGGGATTCAGGCAGTGCTTACACGAGGCTGTTACGGGATTCGATAGTGCCTTTCTGCCGGGTTTTCAAGCTAAGTCTTCTTTTCTATCTCATTCACACAGTGAGGACAGTGTTTCATTCAAAGTGGGAGGTGGATACGACTTAGCTTTATTGTTTCAATTGATAAATATGCCAGTACTTGTGATATGCTTAGTTAATGTTAGTTTCCAAGTCAATTCGTGGCTTAAAATTTTAAAACATTTCACGGTTTGACACCGCGTTATATGTATGTTTCTCACGATGGATTTGGTAGATGTTGTTGGAAATATTATTTGTGTTTTGATGATGATTCGTTACGTAATTAGACAAATCACTTACAACCCATGATGATGAAGTCATAACTAACTATTATAGTGCATAATGGAAGAAAAAGCAAGAAATGATCTAGAGAAAATGTATAAGTTCTATCTAGAGTCTGAACCTTGTATAGGTTGTTTCAGACAAGCATTGTAATAAAATAGGAACTAGGCGAACAGCTGAGTCATTACAAGAAAACTGAGTATGCACATGAAGAACAGAGGGTTCAAACTCAGTTATGCAATAACTGAAGAAGATAAGTTCGCTGAGGGACACATACTCAGTTGGCTAATCTTTGAAGACTGAAGAACTGAGGGTCACAGACTCAGTTACAGAAGACTGAAGAACTGAGGTAGCAAACTCAGTTAGAAGCTGATTAAGTCGTGACTATAAGTCAGGATTCAGGCAAGTCTGTGGTGACCTGAAACTGAACTATAGATCATGTAAAACTGAATAATCCTAAGGACAAAGATTATCAGTTACCAAGAAAAGAAGAGACTGAATGGTGTACTCTGACTTAGTCAATTAAAGTCAGATGTTAAGTATACTAAGTACTCAGTTTTGAAGTAGAGTAGAAAACTGAGTTAAGGCCTTGTTAAACTTGAATTAACAATACGACAAAGATCGTACACATGAACGTTGGCTAAACGACAAATATAACGGCTATAAGAGCTAGTGACCATTACATCACCCCTATAAATACATAAGAGAATCACTTGAAGAAAGAGAGGGAGAAGGATCATAAAAAGAGCTTTACAAGCACATATCCAAAGATCCAGATCCAGAAAATCAGATAATATATATCTAGAAAAGGGAAAGCCAACAGAATTGCCTTGAAGATTTCAAAGAAAGATCCAGTAACCCATTAAGGGGGAAAGAAGGCATCTTGGAGCTACAAAGCCAGATCCAGAAGAATCAGACAGCTCACTGAATTAATCTCTTGATTAATTCTAAACCAAACCTTGTGGAAAAGGGTTGGCTGTGCATAGTTTGAAGAAAGCGATTCCACCTTTCTTCATACGGTTTCAACTTGGTTACCACAGCTGTTGGTGCAATTTGCGGACTGTGTTTGTGTTTGTGGTGAGCTGGTGAAAGAGCAATTCCACCTCCGAAAGATCAGTGTGTAGAATGAAGGAAGCAATCCTACCTTTCTTCATTATGTGTAGACAGTGAAACTAGGGTGTCGTGAAGGACTGTCATAGTGCTAGGATTTTGTAACGATTATCTCAAATTCTAGTGATACCTCCTACACCACAGGAGAAGGGGAGACGTACGGGATTACACCGCCTGGAACTTCCATAAACAAATCTTGTGTTGAATTACTTTATACTTTCATATTCTTGCTGTGATTGATTCAATTCTTGTTATCTTCACATTCAACAAACTTCAGACACTGAGTCAGCATAAAACTAATACATAGGAGATTTAGATCTTTATTAACACATATATCGCACTAAATGCAAGTTTTATCCGCTGCCAGTTAACAAGACTAAATATAAGTCAGTATTGACTTATACTCAGTTGAGTTAGCTGAACTCCGCACAAGTTAAAGGACAGGAACAAAACTGAGCTGAGCATCAGTTTGAGTTTGGCAAAAACTCAGTTCCTGGGGCTTTTTCAGTTTTGTGAAATTTTTGGTGACAAGTTTATTCACCCCCCCCCCCTCTAAACATGTGTTAGCCTTTCCAAGGGACCAACAATTGGTATCGGAGCAATTCCTTCTTCTTGGAGGATATTCACTACTTTGTAGGATAACTGGCCATCAGTTATATCTGATACCAACAATTGGTATCGGAGCAGTTCTTCCATGTGGAAGTGATCCAAAAACATCTTTTAAACCAGTTTTTTGAAAATCCCTCACTGTATCAGTTGTATAGTCACTTAGTTTGATGACTACATCTAGAGTTAAGAGTTGGCTTATTCACCCCCTGACTTATTGTTTGCAAAATATATCTGATTTTTAGGATAAATTATCTGAGAGGTTCAATGAGACAAACTTGAACAAAAATCCAGAACCTTAACTCAGTGACGATATGGATACAAACTTCAATACCTATATTAACAAATCTAGAGGAGTCTCATCACAAAGAGTTCTCTCAGAGGAAGAAGAAAAGAAGCTGTTGCAAGCTACTAGTGAAGATTCATTAGAGCAACAAAAGAATGTACACCCAAATCTTAAAACTGCATCAAATTATCAAGAAAAAGGTACATTCTTCAACTAAGTTATCATTCGCTGAACTCAGATAGAGAAACTCTAAGCTTGTCAAGTTAACTGAAAAACTCACACTGGAGTTGAGACTAAAAGACAAAGAACTTGGCAAAGCACAAGATTGGAATGAGTTTCTTGAAACTGAGATGTCAAAACTTGCTGAAAGATTATTGTCTAGTAAATTTGACAAACGCAATGATAATTCCCCACCCCTACCCAGTCTTGAGACTTCAAAGAGTATAAACTCTAAATGTCAAGATACTGGAAAACCTAGTAGATTGCACAAATAAAACAACAATGTAAAATCTAAAAGAATCCTTGTGAAATCAACTAAGGTTGAACGTAATGGTTTATCTAGAAAGGAGATGAGAAAGCTTAATTCTCTCATCGAAGAAATTGAAAATAGTACTTCAATAACTAATCGAGCCGGACCCAAAAAGATATGGGTACCGAAGAAAACTTAAAACTGTTTTGCTGGCTGAGTCGGTTCTCAATGCTGAATCCTGAGAAAATTGACTTCTATATAAAAAAAACTGATGAAGGACAAACTGGTCACAAGCAGAAAACTTTCCAGCTACCATCCGATGCTTGGGCTGACATAACAAATCACTCGTAGCCACGTGTCAATCTGGGAGAAAAAGTAGATGTACATTCCTACAAAATCCCATTGATTGTGACACGACTCTTATTTGAAAACGATTGCAAGACAAAATCTTGACGAAATCCTGCTTAAAGACAAAGCATTCAAGATTTTCCAAAAAAAAAAAAGAATTCCTAATTCAGAAATCAATGGAGCAATACAATATTGATGATGGAATCACCATAAGCCTGGACAAATTCTGTCAAAAGTTTTCAAACTCCACTATGTCAACTCGAATTGTGAGCAAAATCAAAATGATTTTGGGACTCGAAAACCTGTTTGATACAAAGGTCGATGCTTTAGGTCCAGAAACCATCAAAGATTTCTACAAGAATGCAGTAATCACCAATGAAGGAAAAAGCTTCAGCACAACTGTTCAAGATAAAAGCTTCACAGTTGATGAACAATTGCTTTCCCTGGTATTTGGTCTAGACATAACTGGAGGCTCTTCACCCCTCACCTTTGGAAGTAAAGAAAAGAACAAACTTTGGGATGCCACTGCAATCAACAAGAATGGGAAGAACCTTAGTGGATCAATCTACTAGCAGAAACAAGAATTTGCATTTCTGATGATCATTCTGACCAAGAATGTCATTGGTCATGCTCGGAATTTCTACACTCATTCGACTGATAAACTAAAGCTGATCTGCGCTATTTGGTTTGAGGAGATATTGGATTGGAACAAGTTTGTTCTCAATCAATTGATAAAGCACATCTCAGAGGAGAATGAGAGAGCCAAAGAAAGAAACGCTACTGGAGAAAAGCTTTTATTGAAAAATTGATTCACTTATCTAGTTCAAAGGATACTAGATCATTTCTCCATTTCAAAATCCACACAAACAAAAGTGGAACACAAGCCAGTCTCCACAGAAGTGAAGAAAAGGAAGATTGTTGTAGAAGAATCAAGTGAAGTTTCAGACTCTAGTTCAAATGAGACTGTAAGATTGGATGACAGAACTCTAAGAAGACAGAAAAGGATGTGGAACAAGCTTCAAGCAAAGAAAACTGAAATTGAGAATGTAATTCATATTGAGGATGAAACTGAAGAGAGTGAACGGAGTGAGACTGAAGAAATTGAGCTTGGCAAAACTGAGTAAAGTGAAACTGAAGGAAGCAAAGGAAGCGAGACTGATAAATCTGAAGAAAGTGAACGTGAAGAAACTGAAGAGAGTGAATTTCCAACTGAGACGGTTGTAGAATATACTGAAGACAAAAGAGAAGCTGTGGAGGACGCTGAATTTTGTGAAGCTGAGTATGAAAAGGAACTGACAAGTCATGATGTTCATTTTTATTATCCTATGGCCACTTCCTCATCTCAAGTTCATGAGGCATCTACAAGCAGATCGGCAACTGAAGGATCTCAGCATCAAGAAACTAAAGATAAACTGAAAGGTTGGGAAGAGATCATTGAAAGTGTGATGCAAACTCTACAGCAGCAGCTCTTTAACTTACATGATTTCATTGGAAGAACACATTACTCAGGCCTATACCAATATTCCAACACCATCTCCTTACTTAATTTATTTGAAGAAGCTTTCGCATATCTTCAATTAAGGGGGAAGAGAAAATTGAAGGTGATGCTGGCAATGAAGAGAAAATAGAAGGTGATGCTGGTAAAGCTGACAAAGAGAAAGCTGAAGAGGCCTACGCCAAACGTCTGATTGAAGAACAAGATGAACAAATAGATACTGATCTACAGACTATTGATCTACTATCTATTCAACGGAATGAAGAAGCAATTGACATTCTGATCATGGGAGTTGATTAAAGAAGAGACCTTCACTGAAACGAGAACTGAAAAAGATGAAGAAACGTCAGTTAAAGTTGTGCTGAGTATCAGGAAGAAACATGCAATCTGTGTCAGATTGAAAGCTTCTCTAAAAGCAGCAAAAGATGGATGTACAAGAACTGAGGGGGAAAAGACTAAAGGAAATGAATCTAGTCTTATTTCAGAGAAAGAAGATAAGGTGATGAGTGAAGAAATCAAAGAGATCTTGGTAAAGTTTAAAGCCGGTAACAATGAAGAGGCAAATCAATTGCTAAATGAATATTTAGAGATCAAGCCTAGAGATGGTGAAACAAAAGAAGAAGGAAAGGCAAGAAGACTCCTGGAGACAAAAAGGAGCATCTTTGTTGGAGAAAAATTGTTGAATTTGGAAAAAGTTTTTGTGTAACTCAGCTTATTGTGACATAATCTTTTAATGAATTAAGCTGTTCTAGTTTGTTATCCTAAATTGATTTATGATTTCTTGTATTATTCTTTTATTATTGCTTTTAGGGAGGGTTATGATACATCATCAAAAAGGGGGAAATTGTTGGAAATGTTATTTGTGTTTTGATGATGATTCGTCACGTAATTATACAAATCACTTACAACCCATGATGATGAAGTCATAACTAAGTGTTATAGTGCATAATGGAAGAAGAAGCAAGAAATGTTCTAGAGAAAATGTATAAGTTCTATCTAGAGTCTGAACCTGGTATAGGTTGTTTCAGACAAGCATTGTAATAGAATAGGAACTAGGTGAACAACTGAGTCATTACAAGAAAACTGAGTATGCATATGAAGAACTGAGGGTTCAAACTTAGTTATGCAATAACTGAAGAAGATAAGTTCGCTGAGGGACACAGACTCAGTTGTCTTATCTATGAAGACTGAAGAACTGAGGGTCACAGACTCAGTTACAGAAGACTGAAGAACTGAGGTAGCAAACTTAGTTAGAAGCTGATTAAGTCATGTCTATAAGTCAGGATTCAGGCAAGTCTGTGGTGACGTGAAACTGAACTATAGATCATGTAAAACTGAATAATCTTAAGGACAAAGATTATCAGTTACCAAGAAAAGAAGAGACTGAATGGTGTACTCTGACTTAGTCAACTAAAGTCAGATGTTAAGTATACAAAGTACTCAGTTTTGAAGTAGAGTATAAAACTGAGTTAAGGCCTTTTTAAACTTGAATTAACAATACGACAAAGATCGTACTCATGAACGTTGGCTAAACGACAAATATAACGGCTACAAGAGCCAGTGACCATTACATCACCCCTATAAATACATAAGAGAATCACTTGAAGAAAGAGAGGGAGAAGGATCAGAAAAAGAGCTTTACAAGCACATATCCAAAGATCCAGATCCCGAAAATCAGATAATATATATCTAGAAAAGGGAAAGCCAACAGAAATGCCTTGAAGATTTCAAAGAAAGATCCAGTAACCCATTAAGGGGGAAAGAAGGCATCTTGGAGCTACGAAGCCAGATCCAGAAGAATCAGACAGCTCACTGAATTAATCTCTTGATTAATTCTAAACCAAACCTTGTGGAAAAGGGTTGGCTGTGCATAGTTTGAAGAAAGCAATTCCACCTTTCTTCATACGGTTGCAACTTGGTTGCCACAGCTGTTGGTGCAGATTGCGGACTGTGTTTGTGTTTGTGGTGAGCTGGTGAAGGAGCAATTCCACCTCCGAAAGATCAGTGTACAGAATGAAGGGAGCAATCCTACCTTTCTTCATTATGTGTAGACAATGAAACTAGGGTGTCGTGAAGGACTGTCATAGTGCTAGGATTTTGTAACGATTATCTCAAATTCTAGTGATACCTCCTACACCACAAGAGAAGGGGAGACGTACGGGATTACACCACCCGAAACTTCCATAAACAAATCTTGTGTTGACTTACTTTATACTTTCATATTCTTGCTGTGATTGATTCAATTCTTGTTATCTTCACACTCAGCAAACTTCAGACACTGAGTCAGCATAAAACTGATACATAGGAGATTTAGATCTTTATTAACACATCTATCACACTAAAGGCTAGTTTTATCCGCTGCCAGTTAACAAGACTAAATATAAGTCAGTATTGACTTATACTCAGTTGAGTTAGCTGAACTCCGCACAAGTTAAAGGACAGGAACAAAACTGAGCTGAGCATCAGTTTGAGTTTGGCAAAAACTCAGTTCCTGGGGCTTTTTCAGTTTTGGGAAAGTTTTTGGTGACAAGTTTATTCACCCCCCCCCTCTAAACTTGTGTTAGCCTTTCCAAGGGACCAACAGATGTCTTAGTAGTCGAGTAATGTGTGCCGGGCGATTTCATTTTGACACCATACGAACCCTTTTTAATGCACGTAGACCTTGGTTATACCTAGTTTGGTTGCTATACACACTTATACCACTAGTTTCGAGGCGAAATAGAGAGGTTTACCTAGGCCGGACACGGGATGAGAGTCATGGCGCTTCTTTGACCTAGCCAGAGCCAAATAAGCCAAAATCCCAACATTATACCCTCGTAGTCCCTCTAAGTCTTGATAGGATGGTCTGACCACCGTCTGAAATGAGCCGTTTTGGTTACTTAGCCTGTATTACCCTAACCCTGAGCTATATTATTGGTCACGTTCCTTTTGATCACCTTACGAGTGGATTTATTCGTTACTTTAGACACACTTGCTGAATCAAGTGTGGGGTGGTAGTGGTGCGTGTTTCGAGAGGAGTTGGTTAGTACGATCTAGTATATGAAGGGGAGGAGCTCGAGAAATCTAATGTGAGGCTTGTGGGTCGAAAAAAAAAGAGAAAAAAAGAAAATAGATTAAAAGAAAATGAAGGAAAAATGAAAAATGAAAGTTTGAATAAATTTGAAGAAAATGAGTCAAAGAAGGATGTTTCAAATGAATAAAAGTATGATGTTAAGGTTGGAGTTGTTCGTTAATGCATATAGAAAAATCGAAGGAGTTTGGTGTGGTTTGGTATGTTATCGTAGAAAGAATACATGAAAAGATTAGGTTCACTCGTGTTTTTCTCTTTTCTCCAGTCCCAAATTTTCTTTTCGATTAACCCCGTCCCAAGCTTAACGTTATATCCCTTCAAGTCCTACCTGACCGTATTTAGCCTCGGTTGCCTCGATTAGTGGAGATTCTAGCCCGATATGATTTGTGTGTAGTCATTTGGCCGGTAATCATTTTGAGTGTAGCCCTCGGTTTATATCACACACACACTTTGTTTTTCTAATAAAATAGAGTCAAGTGGCATACATTCAGTGTCTGCTTTACTTTTTCCTTGATGTCGTGAGTGCTGTGTATGTTTCGTAAAGTTGATCCCTTGGTCTGTTTTAGAGCGCCTAATTTGCTCGAGGACGAGCAAAGGCTATGTGTGGGGTAGTTGATGAGAGTCAACTTCACTGCACTTTTGTATGTGATCTAGCCCCCGTTTATCACTTTATTGGAATGTTTTGGGTAGATATAGACGTATTTAAGAGTAATATCGAGAGTTATATGCACGGGGAGTTAAACTGTCATATCGATAGTAAACTCTGCCTTTTTAACGATATTTATCTCTTTTCCGAGCACTTTTGTCTTACGGAATTACGCCTGGTGTTTGTTCATATATGTTATTGCAGGACTTAGGTGACTGGAGGACCCCGGAAGGCGATGTTTATGGGATGAGAAACGGGTTCATGGCATGAAAGTGAATAAAAGTCAAGTTTGGAGCAAAATCAAGGTCAAACTACCTCAAACTGGCATTTGACTCAAGCCTACTCCAAAACTAGCGTTTGGATACCTCAAACTCGCGTTTGGTAGAGTTGGCATAAAATTCTGAAAGTTAAAATTTCAGACGAACTGGCATCCAAATTACCCCAAACTAGCGTTTTGATGGGTTCAGCCCGACTCAAGGAAGCTCATACAAGATAAACGGTCGTCTAGGATAAACAGACGGGCGTTTGCCCTCAAGACATGAGTCATCATCAATTCCCAGGTAAACTAGCGTTTGCCAAGATCAAAACGCTCGTTCGTGACCGACAAAAGCAGATTTTCGACCTACATTATAAATATGCAGCTCATTCAGCCCCTACATATCTTTTGCCGTCTTTAGACTTTTCCTAGGCGATTTAGGGGCGATTTTAGTGTAGTTCGATCACCTTTCGATCCTTTGATTCCATAGATTACTTCCTTCGATTCCACACACTTGCACTACAAGAAAATCTGTTTTTTATAAGGGGAATTTAATAAGGGGCCAAAATCTGGTTATTAAAAGTACCTTTTAATAAGGGTTAAAACAATCTTATGAAAATGATGCAAATTTAATGAGGAACCCTTAATTCCCGTTATTGTTAATCACTTATCCCCTTATTATAATACACCTAAAATATTCCTCTTATTAATGCGTACCAAAAAATAATTAAATATCTTAACAATCACTTTCACTCTAAAAAACAATCACTTTCCAAAAAAAAAAATTAATTGCGTGAAGCGTAGAGAACCAATTACCCTAATCATTCGTCCGTCTCTCTGTACCGCCACCGTTGTTCCACTCTGCACCGCCACCTTGTTCCACTTTGTGCCGCCGCTGCTGCGGCCTCTGTTCGACCATCGTTACTGCTCTTCTCTCTCTACCGCCGCCATCACTCAGCTCTTCTATCATAAAGTTCTGACAACAATCGAAACATATGAAAACCTATGATTGAAGAAAATTCGGTAATTTGTTCTATTCAAGGCAAGATCATCTTTATTTTTCCAATTTGGTTCGTGTGGAGAGTTCTTTTTCATATTTATGTTTTCCGTTGAAATGATTGTGCTTTTCAATAGGCTGCTTCGATCTAATTGAAAATTTACTAATTTGTTAGATGATATAGGCATTTCACTACTAGTGATTTTTGTGTAATTCATTTACTTGTTCATGTACTCAAGTGTCATTAAATGTATTTATAATCTTGATTTGTGAACCTTACTTTGAGCCTATGATATTGGTTAAGTTAAGTATCTGGAATCTGTTCACAATCTATGTAATAATGTACTTTGTTATAGAAGACTTGTTTGCCTTAGGCTGAGGCATGATCTTTAATGTGTTATCTTGGTTGTGCTTTGTATCATGATAAGGAATTTGTTCTTAGTTCAAGGTTGCATGTTGTTTTAAGTAACCCGTATGGTCATCTTCCTGCTGGTCTGGGTTAGCTACTGCCATTCAATGGTATTTTCGGTCTTTGCCTACTGAATTTCATGTTAAAATGTATTTCTCTTGGCAGAATAAGAGAGAGAAGAGAACCTAAATTCTTCTGTCTATTTGGTGTTCTGTTGTGAAGCAAGTACGTCATCGTGACATGAAACTGGAGAACACGTTGTTGGATGGGAGCCCAACTCCTCGTCTGAAGATATGCGATTTTGGGTATTCCAAGGTAGTGGAACATTGAGTTTGAATGAAATGTATGTTATGAATGCTTTCTTTTCCCCTTAAATCTATCATGTCCATTTTTTTGACTAGTAGACTTATTGTTTGCTGCTGTGACAGTCTTCATTATTACACTCTCAACCAAAGTCAACGGTGGGTACTACTGCTTATATTGCTGCGGAGGTTTTGCCAAGGTACGAATACGACGGCAAGGTAAAGCCTTGTTTGTATGTATAAGTCTATGGTGATCTCGATCTGTATTTGTGTATCTGATGTTTGTGTTCTTTTACTAGAAAATTTGAATTTTAGTGATACTTGTGCATTTTGAGTATATTTTTGATTTCTCAGGACTAGTAATTATATTGCAAGATTATTCTAAATGTGGGAAAATGTAAATCGTAAACCAATCTGTTGTTCTCTAGCTTTTGAGTCCCTGTTATTTTGTAAATCAACAAGATTGACGACTAGTTAGTGAAGGCATGTTAGTATGATGGATGAACATGTCCAGGTTTTGATACATGCCGAATGATAAAAGAGGGAAAGAGAAACAAGTGTTTTAGTTCTATAGAGAACGGTGATTTTGACGTCATCATGATACATATATGTACCTTGTCCTTAGGATTAGGTCTAGAAAGTGACCTCTAAATTTCATGTAGCTAACCCGGAGCTATGACATTATCACTTCTCTGTTTATTAGTTTCGGTGGAGTCTTCAACTCGTTTGTTCGAGCTTTCTGAGTTCAAGTCTTTCCAATCTATTTTGGTTAGTCCTGAACTTGTTTGTTTGAAATCTATTTTATTAATCCTAGTCAACTTGCTAAGATGTTTTGCATGCTTTCATTATATTCAAAAGTTGCTTGCTTGTCTTATAAAGAAGTGTTTAAGTATGCTATCATAGTTTTTATTCTGTGAAATACAGCGAAGTAAGACATAAGGTATTTCATTTCAGCAACATTTTTGCTTGGAGGGTGGTATGGATGGAATATCTTTTTGGGGGGTATCAAATGGTGTCGTATGCTTTGATGCTTTTTCCATTTCTTGATTGCTCACATTTCGTGGTCCTTATTTCACTTGCATTTGTTGTTCAATGTAAACAAAACCCCTGTTGCTGAACTATTGTAGTTGTAATTTGGGATGCGCAAGGAATTAGACCCTCTTATAGATATGAATCTTTTAGTTGGACTCTCTTATGATGAATAATGGGTTTACATTTATGTAGAAAAGACTGAAACGTAGAGCCTGTTTTATGGTTAAGGGATCTACTATGTAGTTGGTCTTAAACTCCGATGTCGTTCGGTCATGTTCGGAGGAGGATAAGTAGTCCCTTTTGATATGATGCAAAAAAAATTATAACTCTCGTGAGATTTGATGATTCAAATTTGTGGTTTCCATTTCCTTGGTTGATATTTTCCTTACATGACTCTGTAAAAATGAATGTAGAAATATTTGTTGGTAGATCTGTGAGGGCCGGTTTATGAAGACTAATGAACATTTGACACTTGATTCAGTAGTGGATCGATGAAGTCTACACAATATGTATTGTGTTTTCCAGTCATTTATGATTGTATTTTAGATCTGAAAAATTCCAAGAATAATTATTGATGGTTTGTTTCAATATGGACGTCACCTTTCATTTGTTGATTGCTAAGTCGCATTGTTATATATGTTGGGGAAACTGAAGTATTGTTGTCCTAATTTTTATCTTTTGTTCTTGATGCCCCAGCTATGTCGTAACTCACTTTCCATACTATTCTTATGTTGCTATCTCAAGGCCTTGGATTGAAGCCTACTATCTGTAAGAGTTAGACTGCACAAAGGTTCTTTATATTTTTAGGCCATTATTATCTTGTGTGTCTGCAGCCGGATTTTACACATGGCATGAGTGACCATAATTCTTGTGGCTTCTTGGAAATGGTTGTACATGATGAAATCGGTGGCCTTCAAATTCTTCATGAAAACCAAAGGATTGATATCCCTTGTGTCCCTGGAGCCATAATTGTCAACATTGGAGCTCTTTAGCATGCAAGAAACTTGGTCTTCAATCCCATCATCTATTTGTTATAAAAAAATATTACTTGTATCAACATGAGTAATGATGTTTTGTTTTCATGATTTTATCTGGCAGCTCATCTCCAATGATGCCTTCAAAAGCAACACTCACAGAGTGGTGCCAGAAAAAATCGATACAAGAAATTCAATAGAAAGCTTCTGCAGAACCCTTTCCAAGAAGATGATAGCTCTATGCACCAATCAAAAAGTTGTAAGCACTATACAGGCCAAATATTTTCAGCAATAATAATTTTCTATTGTTATGAGAATATGGTATTCAATTGGTTCGTTTTCTGTCATTATTGTTGTGCTTAAAGTTCACATTTTTTATTTATATTATATCCCATTCTCTTATTGATGTTTATGTTGGCTTTAAATCGATCACTTCTATTTCTTCGGGCTTATATTGTGTAATACTCTCTTAGAACTGGATTGATCTATATTGTCGACTTCACTTACGCATGAAACCCGGATCATAAAGTACTAAGAAAATGAGGAAGAACCCAGGGATCGTAGGAACGGCTTGTGTCAAATAGTTTCTTTAAGGCATCTCTATATGTGATGCGAATCCAACCAGAAAACAAAAAGCCTACATCTTTAATCACAATCATCATATATTAATAATAAGAAAGGTGGTTGAAAGGCTTCCCGCCTTGCTTTGCTGTACCGAGGAAATGAAACCTCTGATAGTAATGGATATTAAAGCGATAGCGGATTCTTCGATAACAGAAGATTCCGTGAGTTGAGATGAAAAATATCCCGTTAAATCTCGGACTTACCAAATGATAGGTGTATAGAGAGGGCTAATTATATAGCCCAAAGGAATTCCTGTTTCGCAATATAGTGAGTTCTGTCTTTATACATAATTGGCAATGATTTCATCCCGAGTTTCTTTAGGTTTGGTTACCCTAGAAAAAGACTCTTGATTGAGGCCACCCTATTCATGTCTCTGGTGAGGATGTGTACTGAAGTACTATTTTGTTTGGTGTCAGACGAATTCCGGTGTCCTCTTTAACTTGCTACTGTGATTATTTCTCGCTTGTTCTGAGGTAGGGGTGGGGTTCGGTGTGGGTTAGGTTGAGGTGGGGCAGAAGGTTGGCTAAAAGGTGGGGCAGGGATGGGGGTAGGGGTTGGTGGGATGAGGTGGAGTGTAGGAGTAAGGAAGGGGCAGGGCATGGTTGGCAGGATGTAGGGGTGAGTTGGGAACTTGGTCTAGGGGTAGGCTAGTTGTGAGGCTGGGGGTAGACTAGAGGTGGGGTAAATGAATCTACAATAAGGGGTTATTTCTATCATTAAATCATGATTTGTGAGGGGTAACTTACCTTATAATAAGGGTTTAGATTGTTATTAAAAATGATTTTTAATAACAGGAAAATACCATTATTAATGTCCGATATTATTAATAACGGGATTGAGTTTCCGTTATTGAATACCTTTACCGGCGGACGCAATAATAAGGGGCCATAACAGGAAATTTCCCATTATAAAAGGTTTTTATGAGGGGAAATGGACAATTAATGACGGAAGTACCCTTATTAATAGCCGATTTTCTTGTAGTGTTGTTCTAGCTTAGATTTCCTTTTTCAAGAACAAAAGATTCAACTTTTTGGTGCAATTATTTCGGCTTACATTGTGGATCAAATTTTCTGCTATTTTATGGTAATGAATTATTTCCCTTTTATTATTTATAGCATGTTTTCCTTTCCTATTTCGTTTAATATCATAATCATGAGTAGCTAATTGAATATGTAGTCGAATTATGTGAAAGCGAGTGAAAACCCTAAAGGGGATGAGATAGGGAATTGTGAAGTGAATAATTGAATGTTTAAACGATCAATCCACGTCCTAAAACTTATTTTAACATCTTTGAATTAGATTGATCACCTAGTTCACTGTCACACACATCAAACTTATAGATGCATTTTGCGGTAAGATGTGGGATAAGGGGTTTTAGATTCTTTGCGTAGATTTGGCCTAGTTGTTAGGTCCGTTTCCAATATAGAGGTTTGTCATCGTTGTTCGAGCAGCTCTAAAGCTTAATCGTGTTAGGATAATCAGTTTTCTAAAGGGAGATTCGGTTACCTTCACATATGGTGGTTAGATCGAGTTGTTCAGTCTAATCGCTAGATTTAGGAGTTGGCACCCGTGGATGTCGTTAAACTACACTGGATAGGTAGGTCAGTTAAGACACACTCCCGGTCAAGTCCTTACTTAGGGGTAGAAGTAGCTCGTGGGATCATAGTTCGGCTATACCTTTTAATACCTTAAAGTAAACTCGTCAGTATACTCTTTATTTCTGCATTAGTATAATAGCCCCCCACCATATTTTGACCTGAACTAAGTTCGACGTCAGCTGTTGATGTATAGGTTTACTAGTGTTTGACATTACTCCCGGTGGATTCGACCTGTGACCACTATACTCCGGTTGACCCGATACTCTACCGGTGAAAGTTACCAGTTAAGTACTTTGCTATCAAGTGGCAGACTAGCAGTTATAGAGCAAAGACAAAAAGAAGTTTAGGTTAAATGTATAGGTTTACTAGAGTTTGATCTTTGTATAGGTTTGATCAAACAAGCACTGTAAAGAGGTCAGCTGACTTGTTCAGTAGACCTATCTAGTTTAGTATAGTGTCTAGGTCAGTAGAGTGTCTACGAACTTGCTAATGGTTGAAGGCTAAGGGTTCAAACTCAGTAATGAAGGCTACATGATCAAAATTATTATTTAAAGTCAGGGATATGAGATCATAATTTAGGGAAGTCTGTGATGACCTAAACTGATCACATAAACCTTCAACACAAGGTCTAAGTTCAATAAAAGTTAAGTGGACATTGGAACTTGGTTATGGTTAAAATGGTGTACTCTTACTTCATAATAAAAATTTAGATGAGAAGCAGTCAGCAGATGTGTTTATAAAACATAGCAGACAACAAGTCAGCTGACAGATATGGACATCAACAGACCTATGCAACAAGTGTCCGCTGAATGGAAAATTCAAATTAGTCCAAGTTACTTTTTGGAAGATTAAATGGATAAGGATGAATTAAAAGCATTGGATTAATCAGTCAACCAATGGCCAGGATAAAAAGAATGATGTAAAGTTTCAGAGCAATATCCAATGGAAATAAGTCAATGGTTGACAGATTGGGCTGTCAAAAAGGAACACTGATAGTGTCAGTACGATGCAGCAAAGGTAAAAGTAAGTCAAGATAGAGACAATTCTGAAACGGATATATTTGAAATTCAAACACAAGTCACATGATTCACACCTATAAATAGAGGACTCCTGATTCAGATTGGAAGAGATGAAAAACGGATGAAAAAAGATTAAAAAGGCAAGAAAAGAACGCAAGAACATTATCAATTGCAATCTTACCCTACAGAGCATCACTGAGCTATTAATTTTCTGATCAAGATTTTCTTCAAGTGTTCTCTGCTATCAAGTTACATCTAGAATACACACATGAAGACTACAAGCTGCTGATCATTTCATCTTGATCAAAAGATGCTGTAAGCTGAATCACTTACCTGATTCAACCCTTCTTTTTCAAGAAGTTTGCTGAAGACAGAGAATCACTTTTGAAGTGTCAAGAACTATTGTTTGTGGTGGAGTTGGTGAAGAGGCAATCATACCCTTCAAGGACCAGTGGAATACTTTGAAGCAGCAATCCTACCTGTTTTTAGTGTTCAGTTTGTGAAGCCATAGTCATTGGTAAAGGACAAATAGTTTAGCAATTTTTGTAACAACAACCTCAAGAATCTCTAGTGAATTTCCTCCAACATCACATGAGAAGAGTGGACTGACAGGATTACACCACCTGGAACCACTATAAATCTTGCCTACTTTATTTAACTGCATTTATATTCTGCAATTTATTTTATCAGCATACTCATCACATCAATCTACTGAACTAGAAACTGAATCACACTACTTGCACTACTGGGTATCCAATAATTAGTATCACTTTGAAACAATAAGTAACAAGGATTAATATAATATATTCCGTTGCAACAAATTCAATAGCTTTAATAGACATCAGACTACTAAGTGGTCAGCAGACTATTGACCCTGCTGAGTTTGTAAAACTCCAAAAGGTTTTAAGTGTTAAGTTTATTCACTCCCTCTAAACTTAACCAAAGTCTTTTCAAGGGAACAACAAAGGTTCTTGTTTGTCACATGGAGTCTGAATATATGATGAAAATTTTAAAATTTCTAACGGATAAATTTTTACCTATCACTACCAATGTTAGTGGTAAATTTTCCTTCAATGAAAGTGTTTATTTGTATGCATATTAAGTTTGAGAGATAGAAGAATTACTCGTGTAACATGATGAAAAGCACCAATTTTACCGTAGTAATATATGGGAACATGTCCATTTTCCCAAAGGTAAGTATGCCGTAGGAACACGATAGGTATTTTGAAATAAGCTGGAGGAAGACGAAAACATCATAAGTAGTAAATCAAGGCTAGTGGCTCAAGGGTATCACCATGAGGAAGCATCGACTACGGTGAGAATTTTGCACCCGTCGCTGTGCTTGAAGCCATGCGTTTGATAATCGCATTTGCCTCCGCTTATGACATTAAGTTGTTTCAAATGGATGCAAATAGTTCATTCTTGAATGGTTTCATTAAGAAGGAATCGTATGTTCCACGGCCTCTCTGCTTTGAGGATCTACTTCATCGATCCGGACCATTTTTCCAACTCAAGAAATCCCTTTAAGGTTTGAAACATTCCATTCATGCTTAGTATGCCGTCTCTTGTACCTTGTTATCTTATGGTTTCTCTCATGGTGGAGTAGAAAATATTTTGTTTTATAAAACCTTTGGTTGTGATATCCTTCTTTCCTAAGTGTATGTAGATGATACAATTTTTTGTTCTACCATTATATCCTTATGTGCTGAATTTCAGACCATTATGCCGTCCTAGTTTGAGATGTCATTGATAGGAAAGTTAAATTCATCCATAAGAAAAGTCATTTAGCTTATGTTCGCTCGGCCCATTCGGTACAACCCTAACATGTCCACAAGAGCCGGCGCCGGCACCAACTGAATTTTCTACGGTTGTGGATTTCCATACACTAATAGAGGAAGAGCTACAGATATGTCCAGATCTGTTTGTGTTTTTGTTACAAACTTTTTTCACTCTTTTTACAATGAAGAATAAAGAATAATCATCCTTAACCTCTCCAAATACGAACTGTTGATCTGTAGATTGGTCAGTATTAATGTTGTTATTATGGACTCCAGAAAAATGGGTCAGGTTTGGCGAAACTTGTGTTTGTGAAAATTGAGGTCTCCGTGTCATCAACAAAGCAGTTTGTTGCTGCTGTAAGATTCGTTTTGATGAAGATTGGAGAATCGCCTCTAGCCCTTCATCAAACCAACCCCATACATTCTGCTGCTCTGAAGATAGAAAAAATTGATCATAGGTGAGAAGATTTTGATTTTTGTTTGAATCTGGAGTAGACATCATATGAATTTTGGGTGCTTGATATTTTATTATTATTATTATTATTATTATTATTATTATTATTATTATTATTATTATTATTATTTGGTTGTGAATTTTAGACTACCAAGTGAATTGGTTTGTCCTTTTATAGTGATTCAGACAAAAGAAGAATCCCGCCTCAACACCACTTTTACAATAAATTAAATAATATTGTTTAAATAATTTAGTGTGAAGACCAGAGGAGTTAATACTTTGACTTTAAATATCAAAATGATAATAACATCTTTTAAATATAATTAATGCAATTTGTCATCGTTTTCTCATCCCTTAATAATTAATAGTAGATTTACAAAAACAGAATAAATAGTGTATTAGAAATGTAACTACAACAAATAAAAACGTAGAGAGTATTATATTTACAATTAATGTGGGTCTTTTATATAATGAAAAATGTTTGAGCCCCAACGCAAAGGGTTCTCACTTTCTCGGCATGTGTCTAGAATTTAATGAAGTAAATTGAGAATTATGACTCATTGGTTCAGTTTCAAATGACTGCATATACAAAAAAAAAAATAGCTGAAAGAAATCGATACATGGTATCGAACTCTCCCACCCTAACTCAAATGCAATATTGTCACTACATCACTACTGCTCCTTTAACACTGAGCTATGACCAAGAAGGTGGGTCATATTTTTTTCCGAAATAAAAGAAATTTTATGAAAAACAACGACGAATACAAAAGGCTTACAGCCGGACATCAGCCGGAACAAACA
The DNA here is from genome assembly GCA_024500145.1 of Gentiana dahurica var. dahurica. NCBI lineage: Eukaryota > Viridiplantae > Streptophyta > Magnoliopsida > Gentianales > Gentianaceae > Gentiana > Gentiana dahurica. The sequence continues at coordinate 78,134,394 of CM044898.1, read as the reverse complement.
CCGGACAACCACCGGAAAACTACAGGCCACCTACTGGAAACTACTGTACTGACAAAATGAAAGGAAAACAACATTAAGGCAAACCCAACTAGTCCAAATACTGTCTCATGATAAAGAACATGATTTTGTAAGATAATCAAATGGAAAAAATCCGTCTTATCGCGGATGTCCATAACCGAAACTTAAGATAAAACCCACCACCAACCAGGAGCACCAACCATAGAGACAGATGAGACCGACGAACACCGAACCGATCCGATAGCCATAACCGAAAAACAAATATTAGCAACAAAAGTAAAGAACCGACCAAGCCAAAAACCGCCCCTACAGTCAGCCCAACCACCACCATTGTTGTTGCCGCTAGTCATCAAAATATTTGCCAACAGAAAACCAGGATGTAGCATAACAGCTCTTAATCCAATGAGAAATCTCACATGCAAGCTAAAAATACATACGAAACCACCGGAATATTTCACCATAAAACCAAGATACATTCAACCTCCACTATTGAGTGACCTAAGCGGGGGGGCGGTAAATATGAAAGTAGAATCCTGCGATGGTTTAAAAGCCAAAAGAACCCAACATAGATGACAAACAAAAACCACATCTTTGATCTTAAAAGAGAATACCAACAGAAAAGGAGCAAAGACGGCAAAAACACATGAACACAGAATGAAAACTAGATCTCCATTGAAGGAAGATCTACAAAGACAAGCAAAGAAAAAACAAATATACAAAACAGGAGGGAGAAAAACCAATAATAAAAAAAGGAATGGACGCTGGCAGCGAGAGGCCGCCAGCGCCGGTGGATTTGCAAGACGCAGAATGAGGCAATATTAGAGAGAGGCGAGGGAAAAGTTAGAGAGAGGAACAATATACATTCAGGAGGTTCATGTTTATTGCTAACAATTTTAGATGATGGTGGAAGTTTTATTATCCGCCCCAATTACTTTTAATAGTGAATCCAACAATTTTGTCGTTTTATCTGAGTCTCTCGTGATTTGGACAGGCGGAAGAGAATGTATAAATGATTTGGAAAATGTGGAAAATCCAACAACCAAATGATTTGGTAACAGGATGAAGAGAAACCATAATGTGGAAAATCCAACAATTAAACAACCTCTTGAAATTTGTCATTTTCTATGAGTCTCACGTGATTTCAATGAGTTGTAAAGATTTAAACGTAAATGATTTTATAGCAAAAATTGTAATGCATAGTCGGGTTCCTTAGCAATGAGTTCCTCGTGTTTGTAGATCAGTGAAAATGTTGTGAAAAGGGAGCAATCCAAGGAAAATCACCGCTTATCATCTAGTGGACGCTGGTTGCTAGTTGTTTTCCTCTTTGGTGAAGTTTATTTTCTCATGGTATCGTTTTTTTGGTCTCTTATATGAGACTTGTTTTTATTTTCTAAGATGAATGTCACTTGAACATTGTCTATTCAAGATGTCATAATTGATTGATTTATGTTGTTATATGATATATATGTACGTGTATGTGTATTTGTATGTGTATGCGAATATCATTTTTCATTATAAAAAAAGTGATTGTGGTTCTCAAAAAAAGAGTTAAAAGTGATTTTATATATATATATATCCACAAGTAATATCATAATTTTGAGAATATAATATAGTTTTTTTTCCCATTAATGAGGAACAGATGGAAGACAAAAAAAAAGTGAAAAAGAACAACACAAAGTGGTTATTGTTTTTTTAGGAGAAATTTTTTTAATTAATTAACAACCATCAAACATGCAGTCAAAACTGTTGGAAAAAGAAGTACTTATGATATTGGCAGAATATGAAGAACTTCAAGGCACGCAAATTGCGTTATCTTTTAAGAGATGTTTCGTCTCACACGATTGTCACTTAGGGATCAACCTCTCTCAAGATACAATGGAGTGACTTTGATTCAAATAGTGACTTGTTTGAATCAAACCCGAGGACACTCAGAATTTTGTCTGATGATGTTGGGACTTAGAAAATGAATTCGTTTGCATGTCTGTGTCTTTTATAAGCTGAAAGTACCCCATTCACGAAGTGAGGTACTCCTACGCGAAAGGTTAAGGCTCATATCAATTCAGGCAAACACTACAACTCGTGGCTTCATGAGATGTATCTCTCCATAGATTCATAAATCTGACTAGATGCATGAATTCAAACTGATGCAATTTCCAAAAATGCATGAATCAAGTCATGAACTGATGCATGTATCTGTTTAGCTTTCACACGGCAACTCGAAGGCAAACGATTATAAAATATTTTATTTATGAAAAAATATATAACAATTTCCCTGTATTTTTTCAAAAAAATTTCATATGTAAAAAACAAATGAATGAAGCGCAGTGGGCGCAGGTTGCTAGTTGTTTTCCTCTTTGGTGAAGTTTATTTTCTCATGGTATCATTTTTTTGGTCTCTTATATGAGACTTGTTTTTATTTTCTAAGATGAATGTCACTTGAACATTGTGTATTCAAGACGTCATAATTGATTGATTTTTGTTGTTATATGATATATATGTATGTGTATGTGTATATGTATGTGTATGTGAATATCGTTTTTCATTATAAAAAAGGTGATTGTTGTTCTCAAAAAAAGAGTTAAAAGTGATTATATATATATATATATATATATATATATATATATATATATATATATATATATATATATATATATATATATCCACAACTAATATCATAATTTTGAGAATATAATATAGTTTTTTTTCCCATTAATGAGGAACAGATGGAAGACAAAAAAAAAGTGAAAAAGAACAACACAAAGTGGTTATTGTTTTTTTAGGAGAAAATTCTTTAATTAATTAACAACCACCAAACATGCAGTCAAAACTGTTGGAAAAAAGTTGTACTTATGATATTGGCAGAGGCATGCAAATTGTGTTATCATTTAAGAGATGTTTCGTATCACACGATTGTCACTTAAGGATCAACCTCTCTCAGGATACAATGGAGTGCGTTTGATTCAAATAGTGACTTGTTTGAATCAAACGCGAGGACACTCAGAATTTTGTCTGATGATGTTGTGACTTAGAAAATGAATTCGTTTGCATGTCTGTGCCTTTTATTAGCTGAAAGTACCCCATTCACGAAGTGAGGTACTCCTCCGCTAAAGGGTAAGGCTCATATCAATTCGGGCAAACACTACAACTCGTGGCTTCATGAGATGTATCTTTCCGTGGATTCATAAATCTGACTAGATGACTGAATTCGAACTGATACAATTTCTAAAAATGCATGAATCAGTTCATGAACTGATGCATGTATCTGTTTAGATTTCGTACAGCAACTCGAAGGCAAACGATAATAAAATAATTTATTTATCAAAAAATATGTATCAATTTCCCTCTATTTTTTCAAAAACATTTCATATGTAAAAAACAAATGAATGAAGCGGCTTCATCACCTAATGTGATTGCCTATGTACCCTTTTCGGGTTCAATCCATCATAGTTCATGCTGACACAGACTAAGCATCATCGTAGAAAATCGTACATACATAAAAGTAGCTTTTGGCCTTGAACTTCCACTTAGTGAAAATAGCTTAAAGTTTCATCAGGGTGCTATAGTGAACGCATCTTGAACCAAGGACCCATCGTGATGTAACCGGAGTTATCACACATAATATTCTGATAAAAGAGTGTCTCTTTGTTCCAACGCATAAATGATCATGCGTTATATCCTGAAATTCATGAGTGCTTTGGAGCCGGTCTATATCTCATAGAAAGCGGCCTGACTTTCACATTCACATAGGTAAGTCCATTCACAGTGATACCGTGTGTAACTTTCTCCAATAATATGACTTATTAAGTAGTATATCCAATCTTTACCATGCGGTATTTACTCATTCTAGATATTTTATGAATGATATTTATTAAATACTCTATTGGCTCATTTAAGTTAGACATTAACTTGTTTGTACCCTTTAAACTCTACTTATATTTCAAAACATAAGTAGGGTTCCCATCAAGACTAACTAATGTTTCATAGACCTTAATCACATTCCTTTCGTTGTTTTTACAATTATATCTCTAGCCAGACCTTTCGTCAAAGAATCTTCTAGGTTATTCTATGACTCTGCAAAGCCAACAAAGATTACTCATTGTTGAAGTAATCCACGAAGATACTGATGTCTCTGACTAAGATGTCGTTGCTTACCATTGTAAGTCTTACTAGCTACTGAATACATAGTAGCTTTATTATCACAATGTATCATTACTGCTGGAGATGGCTTTCCCACAAAGGAATATCAATCAATAAATTTCTCATCCATTCTGCTTCTTTACTTGCATCTACTAATGCAATAAATTCTGTTAACATAGTCGAATGGGAAACAAAAGTTTGTTTCTTTGAACATTAAAATACGGTTGCACCTCCTAAGGTAAAAAACCATCCATTGGTGGACTTAGAATTTGATTCTATGTTATTCCAACTTGCATCACTGTACCCTTCAAGTATAGCAGGAAAACCACAATATTGTAATCCGTAATGTTCCTTTCAAGTATCTCAGAAGTCTGGAAATTGCATTCCAATGTTCTTTTCCTAGATTACTAGTGAAATGACATAATATACCAACTACATATGCAATATCAGGTCTTGTGTAATGCATAGCATACATAAGGCTTCCTATCACACTTGCATATTGTAATTGGTCATAGCATCTACCGGTATTTTTCATTAACTTGATACTAGGATCCATGTGTGTAGATGCAGCCTTATGGTCCATTTGACCATACCTTTTAAGGATATTTTCAATGTAATGCGATTGATTTAATGATATAAATCAATCTTTCCTCATTATTTTGATCACTAAAATCAAGTTCTCTTCCCCCACATCCTTCATTTCAAAGTTATCGTCCAATAATTGCTTGGTCTCCTTCATGGACTCCAAATTCGGACCGAAGATGAGCATATCATACACATATGATGAATGCATCATTTCTATATGTATAGTAGATACATTTATCAGCTTCATTGACTTTAAATCTGTTTTCCACCATTACTTTATTGAACTTTTCATGCAATTGCATAGGTGCTTGCTTGAGACCATATACATATTTTTCTAATTTGCAAACCTTCTTTTTTTGTCCCGGTAAAAAAAAAATCCCTCATGCTTTTCCATGTATACTTCTTCCTCTAAATCAGAATTTAGAAATCCGTTATCACATACATCCATTTGATGGACAAATAAATTGTGAACCGAGGCAAGAGATTTCAACACACGGATAGATATCCGTGCCACTGGAGCACATGTATCAAAATAACCTATGCCATGACTGTGTTTAAAGCCTTTAGCCATAAGGCGGGCTTTGTATTTGTTAATGGAACCAAATGCATTTCACTTCTTTTTTAAGACCCATTTACAACCGATTGGTTTAGAACCACGAGGTAAATCTACTAATTTCCATGTCTGATTTGACATGATAGATCTCATTTCATCAATGATTGCTTCTTTCCAAAAAGCAGCATCACACGATGAAATGGCTTCCGAACATGTGACATGATCACTATCATCATTCATCATCAACTTGGTTTGATGTGTAATGTTATTTACATCACCTTCCAGTAAATACGTCACAAATTCAGAACCAAAGGATTTTTCTGTCCTTTGTCTTTTACTTCACCTTGGTTCCAAAAATGATTGTGGTTCCACCAATGTATCATCAAGAGATTCATCATGAATCACTTGAAATTGCCAGGAACATTTTTTATTTTTAAATTGCACAGAAGACGCCTTATACGAATTTGTTAGTATTGGTGGGCCAAAGCCCAACTAGTCAATTAAGTTGTTTTTGTTTGCATTACCACATCGGCACATATTGTTATAATCTATCATATAGTAATTGTTTCCCACATCGTCAATTGCATATGACTTAGCCGACTTAGTGTATAATTTAATAGCTTTAGCCTATTCGTTTTATGTTGTACCAATCAAGATAAACTCTCAATTGCCTTAGCTATTTTGGCTATTGTTTTTAGGCGTTAGGAGAGTTGTGTCTTTTGTAATCCTCCTCTATAGTAATATTTCTCTTTCCCCCGTGGATTAGTCGGCATTTTGCCAGAAACCATGTAAATTTGGTGTTTTGTCTTTTTTCTTCTGTTTGTTATTTTGTGTTCCCGTCGTTAAGGGCTATCGCTCGGTTTGTTTTTTCCTAACAAACTGGTAGCAGAGCCGGGTGATTTTTGAGGTGTTCTTTGAGAGCTGAAGTTTTTCGAGCCAGGGTTTTTGTAGAGATTTTCCGAGGTTTGAAAATTAGCCACCATGACGGTAATAATTATTATTTTCAGAGGTTCGACAGAAACGTCAACTTCAGGATATGGCAATTGAAGATGGAGGCCATGCTGATTCAGGAGGGCTTCGATATTGCGCTACTTAGGAAGGGGAAAAAACCGGAGAAAATATCAGATGAGGAGTTTGATGGCCTCGATAAGAAGGCCAGGTCAGGTATCAGCTTGTGTCTTTCTGATGAGGTTTTAAGAGAGGTAGCCACTGAGGTTACTGCTAAGGATTTGTGGGAAAATTTAAAATCCTTATATATAAAGAAAACCATTGAGAATAGGATTTATTTAAAGCAGAGTTTGTATATGCTTCATATGTCTGAAGGGTCATCTATATTATCGCACTTAGTTAAATTTGATTCCTTGCTGATGGATTAGTGTAATATAGATGCTAAGAATGATGATGAGGATCATGCCCTGTAGTATTGTGTTCGCTTCCCTAGTCGTTTAAGCATTTTAGGAAACAATGCTTTATGGTAAGGATACTATTTCTTACAAGGAAATTAAGTCGGTTTTGAAATTGAAATAGTAGATTGATAAAGACATAACTGGGGGAAGTAGTAGTAGTCAGGCAGACGTGCTGGTTGTTCGGGGCATATCAAATAAGAAGGATGCAGATAGTGAAAATTATGTTTTGAATCCCAGACATAAAGATTTGACGTGAAATTATTGTAAGAAGATCGGGCATATCAAATATGATTGCTTTCGACTTAAGAACAAAGAAAAGTGTATGAAAGAGCGTGGTAAAGAGTCTGCTCAGGCCGGTTTCATTGAAGATGAAAGTGATGGAGAAATCTTCTTTGCTGATAGCAAATTAAGGTCTACTGATGAGTGGATCTTGGATTCTGGTTGCACGTATCATATATTTCCCAATAGGGATTGGATTTCCATGTATAATTCAGTTCAGGTGGAGTTGTTTCGTTGGGCAATGGCGCAGTTTGCAAGGTTGCTGGTACAGATACGGTTAGAATGAAGACCCATGATGGTGTTGTCAGAACACTTAAGAAAGTCAGATATGTTCCGGATTTAAAGAAAAATCTCATCTCTTTGGGCGTACTTGAGACTCTTGGATTTAGGTACACCGCTGAATGTGGAGTTATGAAACCAATTAAAGGTGCTCTTGTTGTTATGAAAGCTTGCAGTCTGGTGGTTTGTATTTTTTGAAGGGATCCACAGTTATTGGTAATTCTACAATCCCTAGGTCATCTTGTTCAGAGTACATTACGAATCGTCCATTTGTTAAGTTTAAGCGGTGCTTGGACTTATTTGACACTGTTTGAAGATTTTGAAGTTTGTGGAGAAAGATTAGTATTACTATTTCTGGATTTGGGCCTTTGTCCCAATGTGGAGATTTGTTAGTATTGGTGGGCCAAAGTCCAACTAGTCATTTAAGTTTTTTTTTTGTTTGCATTACCACATCGGCACATATTGTTATAATTTGTCATAAAGTAATTGTTTCCCACATCGTCAATTGCATATGACTTAGCCGACTTAGTGTATTATTTAATAGGTTTAGCCTATTGGTTTTATGATGTACCAATCAAGATAAACTCTCAATTGCCTCAGCTATTTTGACTATTGTTTTTAGGCGTTAGGAGAGTTGTATCTTTTGTAATCCTCCTCTATAGTAATATTTCTCTTTCGCCCGTGGATTAGTCGGCATATTGCAGGAAACCACGTAAATTTGGTGTTTTGTCATTTTTCTTCCGTTTGTTATTTTGTGTTACTGTCGTTAAGGGCTATCGCTCGGTTTGTTTTTTCCTAACAGAATGTTCAAAAAAATCAACATCATTTGATTCAATAATTTCATAAGATTCAAATTTTAGAAATCTATAAGCAGTACTATTATTTGCATAACCTATAAAAACACACTTGTAATTTTTACTACCTAACTCATAATCTCTGATTTTGGTTTCCTTACATAAGCAAGACATTCCCAAACCTTTAGATGACTATTATCAGGTTTTCGATTAAACCACAATTCATAAGGGGTTTTACTAATCTTTTTCTTCGGAATCATATACAGAATATAACATGTGCTTAAAAGAGCTTCACCCCACCATTGATCAGATAAACCATAACTGATTAACATGCAATTTACCATATCTATTAAGGTTCAGTTTTCTCGTTCTGCCACTCTATTCGATTCTGGTGTATATGTTGGAGTAAACTCATGGAAAATACCATTTTATTCACAAAATTTTATTAATTCAGTTACTTGGTATTCTCCACCTCTGTTAGGACGTAAGACCTTTATTTTCCGGTTCAATTGATTTTCAACTTCTACTTTAAAAATTAGAAATTTACTTAACAATTCATCTTTACATTTAAGCAAATATACATTAGCATATTTTGAGAAATCACATGTAAATGTCATAAAATACTTATGTCCTCCTCGTGAAATTTTGCTATGCAACTCAGAAACATCTGAGTATATAAGGCCAAGTAATTCAGTTGTGTGCTCTACAGATTTATGTGATTTGCATGTCAATTTTCCTTGAACACGTATATCACATTCGTCAACTTTATCATATGTGCATAATGCCTAGGTTGTGCATGTTTTTGACAGACATGTAATTTACTGGTCCTAATCTAGCATGCCATAAAGATAAGGAATCAACAACATAAGCAAAATTATTTTTTATTACATTCATCTTTATCATTCCATTACATGAGTAGCCTTTCACAATAAAATATTGTATTTAGATAAAATTAAATTATCAGATTCAAATACAAGCTTGAACCCTGGGTTGTTGAGGCGATCTCCAGAAATCAGATTCTTCGTCATTTCAGGCACATGAAGAACTTCTGCCAAAGTGAGATTTTTTCCTGAAGTGATTTTTATTTCCACCGTTCAAATCCCAACAACTTTGGCATAAACATTATTTGCCATTTTGACCTCTCGTTCATTGGTGCATTCCATGAAAGTTTTGAATTCAGATCTGTTATTTCTCACATGGATTGTAGCCCCGGTATCCAGCCACTATCATTCCTCAACTTCAATTGAGTTGGCTTCATCCACAATAACAACAAAATTATGATCATTGTTGTCATCATCCAAATTCACATGATCTTTGTTTGCTTTATCATTCTTCGCCTTTTCGTCTTTTATACGAATACGGCACTCTCGAGTGGTATGACCAGATTTTTTGCAATAGAAGCAATCACCCTTGAACTTTTTCTTAAAGGATTCTGCACAATCCCTCTTTGGTCCAAAGTTTTTACGCTTCTTGTTCCATGATTGGCGGCCTTCACTACTAAAAATTCGCGTGATTCCGACCCTAAATTTCATCAGAAATTAGTCAGAAAACACGGTTTCCGACGAAATACCGACTAAAAACAGTGCGTCGGAACCTTTTCCTATGAACTTTGCTACGACATTTCCGACGCAATTTCCTACTAAATATTCCTACGAAATTTCCTACTAATATTACATCAATTTTTCCTATTAAGATTCCGACAATGTTTCTGATACTTTTACCGACGACATCTCCTACAAATTTACCGACGAAACTTCCGACTAATAATCCTGTACCACTTCCCACGTACTTTCCGACGAATTTTCCACAAATTACATATTTTTTTATATTTTATTTTGTTGTTTTTGTTTATTATCCATAATTACATCACAAATCAAAAAAAATAAATAAAATGAGACAACAAAATACATAATTATTATGTTTTAACATCCCATAATTAAAAGGCTACAATAATGTGCATAAACATCAAAACAAGATGGTCCAAAATGATCACAAAATACTTTAGTTTTAACATAATTCAAAATGAGGCAACTTTATGTCATACATATACCACTCTAAATCATACCACGCACAAAATGCGACTTCAGTCAATACATCTTTGAACTGCAACTTTTGTTCAAACGTACAACAATCCACAAACCATGAAGCTCATCATGTTGCACTATTGCCTGAATAAAAGAATAGAAAATACAACAAAATTTTGTTAGTCTTGTCTCAACAACACTTTGCAATAAACAAGTTTGATGACATTGATCCTAAAATTGTTCAATGCATCTTTATCACAAGGCATGAAACATGGGCACAGCCTTCACAATAATAACTTAAACCATTTCTAAAATATGGAAATGTTGAAAATTATCTTGAACATCTTGACAACAATTTAGGACTTCAAAACTAGCACCTTACAATATCATTAATACAAAGAATACGTACAGAATTAGGTTAATAAACAGGCCTTGAGTTTTTGTTCTTTTGAACTTCATATCTTCATGTATTGACCTTTTTATATTGAAAATTTTGCAGATTTCATATCAAAACTAATAATGTTCATATGCTTTGTTCTAGCCGGGACACTAGTCACAACATCGAGATACAAGTAGAATGTATATTTCATATTCATTACCAAAAGGCAATCACCAACATCGGGATTATAGTCTTCACAGAAAGTATCAGGTGATTTTAGTTAGTAACTTATTGAATTTGGCCATGAACTCTAGGACTGCTACCATTCTATCAATGAAAGTGGGAGAACAAGACTTTGCAACCACAACACTCAGCAGAACTACCAAAAGGCATTTCCTATAAATAAAAATGACATAAAGCAAAAAGAATTCAACTGCAATAATAACGAGAAGAATTCAACTGAACAAAGCTGATAACTTAAGACAAAACCTTTGGACAACACAACTTTAAAAGTTGTTCTCACGTGGACAGAGGTTATAAGTTTGGCTTGTGGAAACATAATGAATGGTTGAATAAAATCGGTTCAAATGGCTCAAACCAAAGAATATAAATAATGATTTGTAACAAAAATAATCAATAAAGTAGATACACTTACCAGAAATAGTTTAGTATCATAAGTTGATCTTGAACCACCATTACTCTTAGCCACTCCACGCCCATCCGACGTGACCCGATTTCTGTTTGTCTTATTTAAAGTTGATCGATTTTTAAAATCTTCAGGCTCCCAATACTTGACCAACTTGTCCATCACTTTCAGATCAATCCAATCCACTAATTCACATTTTCCAAACCACTTTTGACGTGCGTTGTATAATGCATCTGTTAAGCGATCATTGGCCTTTGTGTTAAACAATTTTCTAACCGCTCTCTTACATTGCGGTTCAACTTTAAAAGACGTCTGCGTTAATCAATTTGAAACAGAAGAAAAAAACAATAAGCTATTCAAATTGAAAGTAATGTTCTTACGGGAATATATGAATGTTCAAATAAGATATTTATTATATAAACTATTCACCTGAAATTCTGCCCACCACTGATCTTTGGTTTTCTGCAGAACGGATTTGTAAGTGGGCCAGATACCGGTAAAACCAGACGTAATTATATGTCAAATTTCATTCACATGCTCTTTATCATGTGGCATAAAACTGTTTTCAACAAGCCGAAAAACAACTCACTAATTAAGTAAAAGAACAACCAACTATGTAAATGAACAAACATATTACTCAAACATCAAACAATATACTTACTGCCCATCTTGGACCCAGCAAAGTGGAAGCTCAGAAGAAGGCTCGGCAAAGAGCATATCGAATCTGAGCATACCGAATTTGAATGTGCAGCAACATTTGCTTTGAAGCTGTAGGGGTGACATCTGCCAAGCCAATCGTTGGAGGAGGGGTGTGAATGCTATCATCCCCACGAGTGGGTGGCCTACTCGTGGTAGATTGTGTCTCTGACAATTGCACACATGCTTGGAACATTTCTGATATGTTTTTACATTTACGTCTCTTAAGATTCATTTATGCTTGTCGGACTAAACCTGCAGAACTCAACTTTAGACAATTAACAAGCTCCAATACCATAACAAAAAAAAAGAATCTGAAGTTTCAACAATAGAAAAGAATGAAATATTACTAAATTGTGAACATATAAAGCTTTCATGTAGAGTACTAAAAACTGTCAGCATAATATTGTCTAAAACTTTACTTGGTTAACTATTTATGTCATTGTTGGAATGAATAATAATTAATTAATTTTTAATGTGTTAGTTGTGTAAATGCTAAAAGCAGGGGAAAAAAATGCTTCACATTACAACACATGCAGAACATATCAACGGGGGAGAGGACAGCTTCTCCTTCTGACTATATAATAGCTTCCTTGCTCTATTCTATCTTTCACTCCCTTGTATGTTTTTCCCTTTTTGGCATTGATTCCTAAAACTCTTTGACAAAGACAGTTTCACCAAATAGCTTTGTTACCGAACCATGAGAGGCCTAGCTTTCCAACAGGTAAAGACTAAAATGTGCAAGTTTGGGGTAGCAGAAAATGTAGAAAGACCAAAGTGTTAACCGACTAAGTAGTTTACGATGTAATATGTAAATTGTGATAAAGGCTTGTTCAGAATTTGACTGATGGTCATGTAGAGTTATTTGATACAAGTAAAAGTTGGAATCATAGCTGCAACAAAGGCAGGCTTTGACCCGATTGACGAATAATACTAAGCAATGTGTTTGGAATGGATGTAGATAATGAGCCTTTTATATATATTTTAACACAAAGCAACAAGCAAAAACCTGAGCTAGCAGCTTGGATGAAGCACATTGTAAGCCTAATGCTGCAAGATCAAGCAGCCTAATGATCTAATCAGACACACTACTAAAGATGGATCAAACGGCTTTCATCAAACAGCTTATGGTGAAAGTTAAGCGAACTTTCCGACTTTCCTCATGTAAACTCAACAAATTGTATTCTCTGTTTCCTTTCTCTCATTTCCGTTTTTCTTCATTCCACATTATGGTTCTGATTAAGTTTCAATTGATTGATCATTCTAGTGATCAATAGGTTGAGTTTCATTATGAGTTCTTGATTCTGAAAATTGATCGAAATCTGGTTTTCTAACATAATATGTTGCGAATGTAGAGAAATATACGGCTTACGAGCTACTGTTCTTTTTCTTCTTTCAGTTATTGAACACAAAATAAAACCCAATGTAAATTAAACTAGACTAAAAATCATATGATTCCAACATGTCATATTCACACCCAAAGCTTCCAAAAAAAAATTTATGATCCTGAAAATTGTTCTTACTTGGCTGCAAAATGCTGAATGTATATCTACTTGATTAGCAAATCTTATTATATATTTTTAAGGAAAAAACTGTCAATTAACCCGTTTTGGTTAATTGACCCGACTCAAACCCGGTTCTTAACGCTTAAATTACATGCTCATTTCTCTATAAATAATTCCACGATCTTCTTCCACACAAAACCTCCCCACGATCGAAAAAAAAAAACTCCCCACTATCTTCTTCCACATCTCCTATCCACACAAAACTGACCACTTTCACCACTCCCTGAAGCAAATACTTCACACAACACAACGATCAGGCATCATCAGCACGCAATTTGAATGACTTTTCCCGATTATTCTCTGGTATTATGGTTTCTTTTTTTTTTTTTTAGCATTTCGCATTCTGTTTGTGTTTTGATCGGTTGATTTTGATTTCTGTTTTTTTTAGCATTTCGCATTATGTTTGTGTTTTGATCGGTTGATTTTGATTTTTGGTTAAATTTTGTTGCTTTCACTTATATGATATGAATTTGAAAGGTTTTGATGTGATAATGATATGAGATTGATGATCAGTTGAAGAAAAAGGATTATGTGGATGAAGAATTTTGTGACTCCTAACTTAGAGTGGAATAAACAACCACTCCCGCCGCCGTTCTTTCTCAAACATTTGGTCGTTTATTCACGATGTCCCTTCCACCGGTGGGTCCCAAAGTGAGATGGAAGTTAGCACGATGAGCATCAATAACAGCCTACCAGATAACCAGAATACACAAGAGGGACATGTGAGTGTTGAAATGACTAATGATGGGGGTAAATTTGGTAATTTGATGGATTCATCAGCAGCTTTAGATGACAGCAAGCAGCTCACTGCATTATCTGCTCCACAAAAGGTAACATTACATACTTATGCAAGAAAAGTAATTAACACGACAAGTATGGCCGTATGTAGCATATTTTGCTGTTGTTTTTATAAAAAAATATTCCTTCTAATTTGTGCAGGTTTGTAGTACTGTAATAAAAGGTCACTCATTGGTGTAGATGATGACGGTGATTGATAAAAGGTCCTTCATCTTTTAATGCAGAGATGGAAACAATTGGAAATTTTTATCCATCACTATCCATAACAAGCAGTCAAATTTTTTGCTGCATTGTTTAAGGCCTTCTTCATGGTCTCTCTCTTTTTGTACATTTGTTATTTATTGATAATTATTTGTCTACCACTATTGGTTATGGTTGAAGAGGAAGTCTTTGTAGTCAAATACATGTGTGAATATTAGAGCATGGCTGGATATAGCAATCTCAAATGATGTGTTCATGATAGTCATACAACTGAAAATTTTAAAATCAATTTTCAAGTTTGGATTTTTCGTAACGTTGAACATAAAGGACAGGCTATATAGGTACGAGTTGCTATCTCCTCTCACCCGATTTTCCAATTAAATATTGTTATTTTTCTTAGGGGCTTATATCAGTTACAATGAAGAAGCATACATTTGTGATTGCTCATTGCTTGGGTGTAGATCATATTTTCAGGTGTATGGACTGGTATTGGATGTCTTCCTGCGGTGAAGAAAAATAAAGAGGGGCGGAGATTCGGTTTTGTTTTCTTCCCTTCTGGGAGTGATATTCAAAAGTTGGAGGAAAAGTTGCCATTTGGATCGGTTCCTTTAAACTTCGAGTTAATGTTTGTAAATTTGAGAGAGTCGGTCCCTCTTCCTATTCTACATCTGCTAAGATGAAGGGTAACAATCCTCATACTTCAGTTCCTTCTAAAAATTTGTAGATGAACTTCACAGAAGAAGTTCCTAATAATAAAGAGTTTTCGGTTTCGGGGTCTCCTTCGTTGCATTCTGAGGTTCATCCTTTGGTTGTGAGGAATATTGATGGTGAGTATTTGGAGTTATTTCCATGGCCATCAGAAGAAAGGTGGTTGAACTGATGCTTGGTAGGTGAACTTAATGACAAAAGTTTCTTGCCTGAGTTGCAAAAGTTTCTTGAACACTTATTATAAAAGGCATCCATTACTATACACATTAAAGTTTTAGTGTGTGCCTCTACCTCAGATTTGTGTGCCTTTGCATTTGGATTGTGCTCTCAAACAACTTTATTAAGTAATTCAGAACATCATTGTTCGGTGGAGGAAGTGCAAGTGAAGAATCGAGCGCTCTGCCTTGAAAATATTCTGGAAGGGAGTGGTGTAAATGTAAATGTAATGAAATTGGGTGTGCTGTTTTTTTTTTTAAACGAGGAAATCGTAACAAGTGATTTAGGATTTTATGTATCTTGCAGTATCATTTTGATGTAAATGTAATAAAAATGGGTGTGCTATTTTTTTTCCATCTACAGGCCTGACATGCGTGTATGAACTGAGCAAGAACCCCAACATCTGCATATGATAAGATTATGATGGCACAATTGACAAAGCGGAAAATGGGTGAACCATTTGGTTCATTCAAATTATTCTTTTTTTGCGTTTTGAAGGTTTTTGTGTTAGTTACATGTCTTTTGCGTTTTGAAGGTTTGGTTATTTCCAGTGGGCAGGGCCTGGAAAGTCTCTGTTTGATGCCATATTCAGTGCAGTTGGAAGGATCAATATCACCGCAGAAGATTTGGTATGTCTACTGAATTGATAGGACATTATTTCAAAGTTTCTCTAATCTTACTTTTATACAGATTACCCAAATAATTTTTTTTCTTTCTTTCTGAGAAACTTGGATTGTTATTGACCGTAGTGTTCAACGATGTTCTGATGAATCTTTATTGCATATGAGAACTGAAAAGTAAAACATGAGTTGTGAATTTGAATAGTTCTCAATTAGTTTTTAGGTAATGTTTTCCCATTTCCTTTTCTTACTGAAATGGAAAGTATTAGGGCATTGTTCAATTCGGATATCAGATTTTGGTGGTTTATTGTAGACTGAAACTGAAAACGTAGAGGGAAGCCGTATAAATTTATGACATCTTTGAGTAGTGGGGAGGGTAGATAACGGGGGTGTAATGAAGGTGATACAACATCGCACGGGGCGTAATACACAAGTTGATTTAAGATTTAAATGAAAAAATAAAAAATTCCAATACACATTTATGTTAGTTTAGTATTCGTTTCAGAGTTTACACAAGTTGATTCGATGTTTTCTTTTTAAATTTAACGTTCTCCGTGCATCGCACGGGTTTCCTACTAGTATTCTATACATAAAAGCATATTGATAAATGGAACTGTCTTCAAATTTCAGCCTTCATAACAGGGGCGATTCATATTTCTAATTTCTAATTGGATTCTCAGCTTTAAACCCATGCCCAACCTCACAGTGGATTCTCAGAAGTCCATAAACCCTAAACTTGATGGCATACGTTCAAAGCTGAACTACTGTTTAATTAATCATAATAAACACAACATTCAACCAAAAAAATGAGATAACGAAAAAGGAAATCATAAAGAGATTTTCAAAACCTGAAATGGAACACAACATCTTCTAAAACCATCATTACAGCTTCAATTTCGAAAATACATGAGAATGGAAGAAAAAAGAGAAAACTTTTTGTCCTAAATTGAAAATATATAACATAAAGTTATCAGATTACCTGAAACTCAAAATTTTCAACTATCCAAATCACATTCCAGAATAACAGGCAGAGGCAGAGAGTGACATTATATCACTTGGATAGACTCTTGAATGCTTGACCAATTGCATAAAACCTGAAGAAAAGCTTCTTCAATTTAGACAGGAAAAAAAAAACCGAAACTTCAATGGATACTTCGTGAAACTTAATTTCGCTATGCTAGATTCAGCATTTTTTCTTTGATATGAGAAAATAATGAGAAAATAAGTAGAAATAAAAGAAAAAGAAGGCAGTAGACAGAGGTGAGAAGAAAGCAGCTAGGTTTACCGTAGAAAAGGGAATTTGGGGAAATGAAGATAAGAATAAGATTATGGGTTGTGTAAGTAACTTTATTTTATTCAGTTCCGACGCATTTCCTTCGAAATTCTCAAAGGAGTCGGAAAGTCGTCGGTGATTTTTTAATTAATTTTTTTTAAACGGTAGCATTTATTTATTTTCTATCAAATATTCATTATGTTTCCGACAATATTCCAACGAATTAATTTTATATTTTTTTTAAACTCATTGTCGTCGGAAATTCGTCACAAATATTTTCCCAAAACAAATTTCAGCCTTGAAAATTCCGAGTCCACACATGAAAATTTTGATAAGCAATAGCGGGAAAAGCTCCCGCGCTTTGTTTCCGACCAAATACCTATAAAATATTTTATCACGAAACTTTTTAGACGGAAATTCGTCGGAATCCATTTATTTTATATTAATCTAATAATTGTGGCTCGTTTTCATCGGAAAATCGTAGGAAATTTCCGATATCACAGAATTAGTCGGAAATGTTCGTCGGAAAACAGTGTATTTCTAGTAGTCTTGAACCATGTTGGCCTTTTCTGTCTCACGTTCAGTATTTTCTCTCTTTCTAGAGTCTTCCTCAATAACCATTCCAAGAAGTTGGCAATTTAGCAATAATTGCTACAATAAAAAATGCTTCAGGCAAGTTAATCTCAGCATTTTTAAAATTAGCAACAATGGATTCAATTCTTGAACTTGGGTAAAAACAGACTTACCATCAGTCATTTTGACGTCGTAATTTTACAAATAAAAAATTTCTGATTTCTTGCCTCTTCAATGCGATACTTGTTGTCCAGCACCACCATAATTATTTTGTTATCTCGATTGTCTTGTGTCCATTGTAAACTAGGTTTGACAACGCATCAGAATGTTTCCCCTGCACAGGAAGTCGTCATCTTTTCACTTCTACCTTTGTTTTTGCAATTCCCTCTTGCATTCATCAGGATCATCCTCATTCTCTTCGGAAATCAGTGCAAGTTCATCACTTAGAATATATGAAAGTTTGATAACAGTCAAGAAAAATAGAACTTTTCTTGCTAGTGAGTAAAGTTTTGCCCATCAAATCGATCAAGACAAACCAAGTCCTGTTTCATGGCTTGGATCGATGGTCCCACGGAGCATTTAGTGTCAAATCCTTAAACGAAGCCATCTCTTAAAATTGATGAAAAATAGGACTTAGGATATTGACAGAATATGAAGAACTCCAAGGCACGCAAATTGCGTTATGTTTTAAGAGATGTTTGTCCCACATGATTGTCACTTAGGAATCAACCGAAAATCTCTCTCAGGATACAATGGAGGATGTTTGATTCAAATAGTGACTTATTTCAATCAAACCCGAGGACACTCAGAATTTTGACTGATGATGTTGTGACTTAAAAAATGAATTCGTTTACATGCTTGTGCATTTTATTGGCTGAAAGTACCTCATTCATAAAACAAGGTACTTCTACGCGAAAGTGTAATGCTCGTATTTGTTCGGCCAAACACTGCAACTCGTGGCTTCATGAGATGTATCTTTTCGCAGAATCATGAATCTGAATGGATGCATGAATTCGAACTGATGCAATTTCTGAAAATGCATGAATCTGTTTCATCGCGATTATATTTATTCGTACGGAAACTTGAATGCAAACGATCATAAAATAATTTATTTATGAAAAAATATCTAACAAAAACGTCAGCCGGGACCAAACGCCTCAAGTAACAAAAGTAGGAATGGACAAGGGATCTAAGTCAATTTATGATGTATTTCACTATGTTTTTATCCCTTTTTTCGGTTTTAATAGTAATTTGCATCTTTCGGACATCGATTTGTATATTTTTTTTATAAGGATACAATAAGTAGTAGGTAATAATAAATAAAGTTGTTTTAATAGAATTTTTAGATCATTAGGAGCAATCTTTGTTGGCAGGTTTACACACGGTACTTTTTTGTGTGTCATTGCAGGATCTTAGGTTGACCAAGCCTCAGAAGAGATGATTTTGTTTTTGAGAATACGCATTTGTACGGTGCGTAACTGTTGGTCCCTTGGAAAGGCTAACAAAAATTTAAGGCGGTTAATAAACTTATCACCAAAAACTTTCCCAAAACTTGAAGCACCCCAGAATTGAGTTTCTCAGTAACTCAAACTGAACTATCAACTGATGTATAAAGTGGCTCAGTTCAGTTTCGTTCCAGCCCTTTAATCCTGTGTAGGAGTTAGTTAATCCAGCTTAGCTAATGCTGGTACGGTATTAACTTGCAGCGGATAAGATTAAGCCTTTTGTGCAATAGATGTGTTAATAAGGATCTAAGTCTCCTATGTATCAGTTCTATGCTGACTCGTTGTCTAATGTTTGCTGAGTGTAGTGATAAAATGATTATGCAATAAAGTAATCACATCACAAATATAAAAGCGTAAAGTAAATCAACACATAGTTTGTTTATGGATGTTCTGGGTGGTGTAATTCCGTACGTCTCCCCTTCTCCTGTGGTGTAGGAGGTATCACTAGAATCTTGAGGTAACTGTTACAAAATCCTAGTCTAATGACAGTCCTTCACGACACCCTAGTTTCACTGTCTACACATAATGAAGAAAGGTGTGATTGCTCCCTTCACTCTGCACACTGATCCTTCGGAGGTGGAATGACATCTTCACCAGCTCACCACTAACACAAACACAGTCTGTAGATTGCACCAATAGCTGTGGCAACCAAGTTGCAACCGTATGAGGAAATGTGGAGTTGCTCTCCTCAAACTATGCACAGCCAACCCTTTTCACAAAGGTTAGGTTTAGAATTAATCAAAAGATTAATTCAGTGAGCTGTCTAATTCTTTTGGATATGACGTTGCAGCTCCAAGATGCCTTCTTCCCCTTAATGGGTTACTGGATCTTTCTTTGTAATCTTCAAGGCCATTCCGTTGGCTTCCCCTTTTCTATATATGAAATCTGATTTTCTGAATCTGGATCTTTAGATATATGCTTTTTAATGCTTTTTCAGATCTCTCTCTCTCAAGTGCTTGCCTCTGTGTATTTATATGGGAATGTAACGGTCAGATAAATTTTATAGACGTTGCATTTGTTGTTTAGCCAACATTCATATGTACGACCTTTTGTCGTTTATACATTTCAAATTCAACAAGGCCTTAACTCAGTTTTCTACTCTTCTTCAAAACGGAGTACCTCGTATACTTGACATCTGACTTTAATTGACTAAGTCATGGTACACCATTCAGTTCCTTCTTTTTCTGGTAACTAATAATCTTTGTCCTTAAGATTATTCAGCTTTACATGATCTACAGTTCAGTTTCAGGTCACCACAGACTTGTCTGAATCCTGACTTATAGTCACGACTTAATCAGCTTCTAACTGAGTTTGCCACCTCAGTTCTTAAGTCTTCAATAACTGAGTCTGTGTCCCTCAGTTCTTCAGTCTTCTAGGTAAGCCAACTGAGTCTAAGTCCCTCAGCGAACTTATCTTCTTCAGTTCTTTCATAACTGAGTCTGATCCCTCAGTTCTTCATATGTATACTCAGTTTACTTGCTATGACTCAGCTGTTCGCCTAGTTCCTATCTTATACAATGCTTGTCTGAAATAACCCATACAAAGTTCAGGCTCTAGATGAACTTATACATTTTTCTCTAGACTATTTCTTGCTTCTTCTTTCATTATGCACTATAACAGTTAGCTATGACTTCATCATCAATGGTTGTAAGTGATTTTACTAAATACGTGACAAATCATCATCAAAACACATATATTATTTCCAACGATTTCCCCCTTTTTGATGATGTATCATAACCCTCCATAAAAGCAATAATAATAGTATAATGCCAGAAATCATATCAAATTTAAATAACAAACTAAAAACAGCTGAGTTAATTACAAAAACAAACTGAGTTACTAGATTGATTACAACTTTTCTTTTTTCAAGAACAACATCTTTTCCCCAAGAAAAATACTTCTTTTTGTTTCTAGAAGCCCTCTTGTCTTACCTTCTTTTCTTGATTCATTATCTCTGGGCTTGATATGCAGGTATTCATTGATCAACTGATTTGCTTCTTCGTTATCTTGGTTTTTGGGTTTTATCAAAATCTCTTTAATCTCCTCATCCATTATCTTCTCTTCTTCTTTTGATATAAGACCAAGTTCCTTTTCTTTAGGATTCAAGAAATTTTCCTCCTCGGTTTTTGTCTCTTTATCTTCATTTGCCTTTAAACTTTCTTTCAATCTGGCACAAATTGCAATCTTCTTTATGATGTTCAACACAGCTTTAACTGAGGCTTCTTCATCTTCCTCAGTTCTTGTTTCTTTAAAGATATCTTCTGCAATCAAATCTTCGATCAGTTTGTCAGCTGCCTCTCCATTTTGTTGAATAATAAGTAGATTAGCATCTACGTGTCTGTCTTGTTCTTTAATCAACAGTTTGGCATAGATTTCTTCAGCTTTGTCAGCTCTTTCAGTTTTATCAGCATCACCTTCAGTTTTATCTTCCCCCTTGTTTGAAGATATGAAAAAGCTTTCTTCAATTAGTTTGTGCAATGTGATGATGTTGGAGTATTTGTTTAGACCTGAGTAATGTGCTGTTGAAATAAATTCATGTAAATTGTAGAGCTTCTGTTGTAGAGTCTGCATCAGACTTTCGATGATCACTTTTAATCCGTCTAATTTCTCCTCAGTTTCAGTTAATTGACACTGAGACCTTTCAGTTTCATTACGAGGAACATCCTTCAATATAGATTTGCTTGTAGACGTTTTTTGAACTTGAGATGAGGAACTGGCTTCATGATAATGAGAGTCATGGCTTAATAGTTCTTTCTCATACCCAGTCGTGCAAAATTCAGCATCTTCCAAAATTCTCTTTGCTTCTAAGTATATCCTTCATGCATCTCAGATGGAAGTTCACTTTCTTCAGTTTCATCTTCAATTAGAATAGTGTCTTCTGTTTCAGTTTTCTTTGCAAGATATTTGTTCCACATCATTCTTTGTCTCCTTAAAGTTCTTTCATCCAGATTTATAGTTTCACTTGAGCTAGAGTTTGATGTTTCTCTCATGTCTTCGTCATCGACGTTCCTTTTCTTCGCTCCACTGGACACTGATTTCTGTATTACTTTTGTTTCTGTGGATTTTTGAGATGGAGAAATAGTCTAGTATACTTTGAACCAGATATGTAAATCCCTTTTTCAATAAGAACTTTTCTCCAACAGCCTTCCTTCCTTGGGCTTTCGCTTTTTCATCTGAAATTTGTTTGATCAATTGCTTGAGAACAAACTTGTTCTAATCCAGCTTTTCTTCAAACCAAATAGCATAGATTAGTTTTGGTTTCTCTGTTGACAGAGTGTAAAGATTCCAGGTGTGACCAATGACATTTTTGGTCAGGAAAATTGTCAAAAACGTGAATTCTCGTTTTTGTTGTTGAATAGATCCAATGAAATTCTTCTTATCTTTGTTGAGTGCTGTGACATTCCAAAGTTTGTCTTTTTCTTCATTTGCAAAAGTGAGAGATGAAGATCCTCGAAATATGTCCAAACCAAAGACTAGGGAAAGCAGATGTTCATTAACAGTAATGCTTTTATCTTGAACTGCTATCCCGAAACTCTTTCCATCATCAGCGATTACGGCGTTTCTGTAGAAATCTTTGATATTTTCTGGGTACAGAGTATTGACCTTTGTATCAATCAAATTTTTAGGTCCTCAAACCTTTTAGATTTTGTCTGCAATTTGAGTCGATAGGATGGAGTTTGAAAATTTTTGACTGAAGTCATCCAGACTCATGGTAATTCCTTCATCAATGTTATATCGCTCCATGGATTTTTTTTTAGGTTAAGAGTTGTTGGGGGAACTTTGAATGTTTTGAAATTGATTGCAAGATTTTGTCAAATATGCGTTTTTGAGTCTTTCAATCGTTTTAAATGATAGTCGTGTCACAATCAAAGAGATTTGTATGGATGCACATCTACTTCTTCTCCTTGATTGACATGTGGCTTCAGGTGATTTGTCTTGTCAGCCCAAGCGACAGATAGTAGCTGGAAAGTTTTTTGCTTTTGACCAATTTGCCCATCATCAGCTTTTGCCTTTTTCAGCTTTGTGTGGGAAGTCAGTTTTCTCCGGTTTCAGCAACATATGAACTGACTTAGCCTGCAAAATAGTTTTAAGTTTTCTTCGTTACCCATTCTTCTTGGGTCCGGCTGGATTAGTTACTGAAGTATATATTTCAGTTTCTTTGATGAGAGAATTAACCTTTCTCATCTCTTTTCTAGATAGGCCATTACGCTCAACCTTAGTTGATTTCACAAATATTCTTTTAGATTTATCATCTTTATTTTCTCTGTGTAATCCATTAGGTCTTCCAGTATTTCGATGTCTAGAGTTTATACTCCTTGAAATCTTAAGACTGGGCAACGATGGGTAATTATCATTGCTTTTGTCGAATTTACTAGATAATAACCTTTCAGCTAGATTTGATATCTCAGTTTCAAGAAACTCATTCCAATCTTTTGCTTTGCCAAGTTCTATATCTTTTAGTTTCAACTCCAGTGTGAGTTTTTCGGTCAACTTGGCAAGCTCAGAGTTTCTCTGACTGTGTTCAGCGAATGATAGATGAGTTGTAGAATGTACCTTTTCTTGATTACTTGTTACGCTTCACGATATGAATGTACATTCTTTGGTTGCTCTAATGAATTTTTTATATCGTCAATTCCTTGCAACAACTCATTTTCTTCTTCTTCTGAGAAGTTACTTAGTGATGGAACTCCTCTGGATTTGTCATCATGTAGATTGATATTGATATCCACATCATCACTGAGTTGAGGTTCTAGATTTGTATGTGAATTTGTAGCACTGATCCTTTAAAATACTTGATCCTGAAAATCAGATACATTTTGCAAACAGTTAGTCAGGGGGTGAATAAGCCAACTTCTAATTCTAGATGTATCCATTTTAACTAAGTTCTTTTACAACTGATACAGTGAGGGGTTTTCAACAACTGGTTTGTAAGATATCTTTGGATCACTCCCAAACGGAAGAACTGCTCTGATACCAATTGTTGGTCCCTTGGAAAGGCTAACACAAGTTTAGAGAGAGGGGGGGGGGGGTGAATAAACTTGTCACAAAAAACTTTCCCAAAATTGGAAGTACCCCAGGAACTGAGTTTCTCAGTAACTCTAACTGAACTATCAACTAATGTATAATGTGGCTTAGTTCAGTTTCGTTCTAGCCCTTTAATCCTGTGTAGGAGTTAGTTAATTCAGCTTAGCTAAAGCTGGTACTGTATTAACTTGCAGCGGATAAGATCAAGCCTTTTTGTGCAATAGATGTGTAATAAGGATTTAAGTCTCCTATGTATTAGTTCTATGTTGACTCAGTGTCTAATGTTTGCTGAGTGTAGTGATAAAATGATTATGCAATAAAGTAATCACATCACAAATATAAATGCGTAAAGAAAATCAACACAGAGTTTATTTATGGAAGTTCCGGGTGGTGTAATCCCGTACGTCTCCCCTTCTCCTGTGGTGTAGGAGGTATCACTAGAATCTTGAGATAATTGTTACAAAATCCTAGTCTAATGACAGTCCTTCACGACTCCCTAGTTTCACTGTCTACACATAATGAAGAAATGTGTGATTGCTTCCTTCACTATGCACACTGATCCTTCGGAGGTGGAATGACTCATTCACCACCTCACCACTAACACAAACACAATCCGCAGACTGCACCAACAGCTATGGCAATCAAGTTGCAACCGTATAAGGAAAGGTGGAGTTGCTCTCCTCAAACTATTCACAACCAACCCTTTTCACAAAGGATGGGTTTAGAATTAATCAAAAGATTAATTCAGTGAACTGTCTGATTCTTCTGGATATGACGTTGCAGCTCCAAGATGCCTTCTTGCCTTTAATGGGTTACTGGATCTTTCTTTTTAATCTTCAAGGGAATTCCGTTGGCTTCCCCTTTTCTAGATATGAAATCTGATTTTCTGAACCTGGATCTTTAGATATATGCTTTTTAAAGATTTTTTAGACCCCCCCTCTCTCAAGTGCTTGCCTCTGTGTATTTATAGGGGCGATGTAACGGTTAGAAAATTTTAATAGCCGTTGCATTTGTTGTTTAGCCAACGTTCATATGTACGACCTTTTGTCGTTTAGACATTTCAAATTCAACAAGGACTTAACTCAGTTTTCTACTCTTCTTCAAAACTGAGTACCTCGTATACTTGACATCTGACTTTAATTGACTAAGTCATGGTACACCATTCTGTTCCTTGTTTTCCTGGTAACTGATAATCTTTGTCCTTAAGATTATTCAGCTTTACATGATCTATAGTTCAGTTTCAGGTCACCACAGACTTGCCTGAATCCTGACTTATAGGCATGACTTAATCAGCATCTAACTGAGTTTGCCACCTCAGTTCTTCAGTCTTCAATAACTGAGTCTGTGTCCCTCAGTTCTTCAGTCTTCTAGATAAGTCAACTGAGTCTGTGTCCCTCAGTGAACTTATCTTCTTAAGTTCTTTCATAACTTAGTCTGATCTCTTAGTTCTTCATATGTTTACTCAGTTTGCTTGTTGTGACTCAGTTGTTCGCCTAGTTCCTATCTCTTACAATGCTTGTCTGAAACAACCTATACAAAGTTCAGACTCTAGATAGAACATATACATTTTTCTCTATACTATTTCTTGCTTCTTCTTTCATTATGCACTATAACAGTTAGCTATGACTTCATCATCATGGGTTGTAAGTGATTTTACTAAATACGTGACAAATCATCATCAAAACACATATATTATTTCCAACGATACCAGTTTTTAGGATCAAGCGCTTACCGTTGTACTAAAACCAATTGGTGTTAGTAAAAAAGGTGCTACTTTATTTCCTTATACCACACCTTCACAGCGTCATGGGTCGAATGCACACAGGCGGGAAGAGTGTTGTATACCCAACAATCTCCCCCCAGCACCTGCTTCCCATTCAACCGTGGTTTAACACAGAATGCTGTTACTTGGATTCGAACCCATGACGTTCTCTGCTACCAGTTTTTAGGATCAAGCGCTTACCGTTGTACTAAAACCAATTGGTGTTTGTAAAGGTGCTACTTTATTTCCTTATACCACACCTTCACAGCGCCATGGGACGAATGCACACAGGCGGGCAGAGTGTTGTATACCCTACAGTAATGCATACCTGAAGCCGCAAAGTTCTTTCGGGTCCATTGTCTCGGGTATTTCCACTATCATCTAATTAAATAGACTTTTGACCCAACATAAAGGCTGAATTCGGTTTTGACATCTTCACGAGAGATTTAGATCTTCGAACTAGCTTTCCAATGCATCTTGAGTCACTCAAATCCCAGGTTTACAGACAATGTTATGGTCAATTTTCTGAAGACTGTTCAAGTTGAATCGCCTATTCGAGCCAAAATTCAGACAACTCAGCTTGTTATGCGTCTTTCACCACAAAAACAGGATTTTGCAGCAGATTTATCATTCTGCCCTTCCCCAAAACCATTAGAGCCCCAATTCCTCCATTGTAGGACCTTGGGGAGGTCACTCAAACACAAAATCACGTAATAAAAAGTGCATATTAGTTCGATTAAATTGAACTTTGTGAAGATTTATTCTAAGATTTCTTCCTTCTTCCATAAGTGTAGTTGGTGTTAAGGCCATATTTATATGATTATTAAGGGTTATTTCATTATTATTTTTCCCACATTTGCACAATTTACATGAGAATTAAGGGTTTAAGTGTAATTATTTAATAAAGATGATTTTAAGAGGGTTGTATGCAAAATTGATGATTTTGAGTGTTGATTTAATGGAATTATTATTATTTGGATTTTATTACATTTTTGCATTGTTTATTTATCATGTAGGAGTTAATTTTCGAATGCTATAATGAGGATAAATAAAGCTCAAGTCGAATTATAAGAGATAGAGTTGGAATTGGCTCAAAGAAATTGGATAAAGATGATGAAATCCGACCCTCAGCATCTTGGACGAGCGTTCGTGCAGCGTCCATTCCAGACGGGCGTTTGATAAAGTGGACGAGCGTCCAGAATTGTGTTTTACATTCAGAGAGTTCAGACGGAGGATGAACGAGCGTTTACTCAGCGTCCAGGCATTTTGGACGGGCGTCCATAAGACCAGACGAGCGTCCGTTGCCGACTTAACCCTAACCGACTTAGAGCTCTATAAATAAAGCGGCAGCCCCAACCCTAATTCATATACCACATAATTGAGATCGCAAATTCACCAAAAAAGCTGCGGCCAGAGAACCCTAATTTCACAGAGATGCAAATATCCCACCCAACAATCATCTTCAACATGATTGTTGGCTAGAAACCTTGCAGTGAGTCGACGGAGGAAGCCCATCATCAACACAACCAACTAGAGAGTTCGATGCTTTATGTTAGTGAGTTTAATTTATAGTTTTTCATCACTTTGGATGTTGTTTTGTATTGATCATGTTTTGTTGGAATTAACGATTTGATGAAACGATTTATCTGTATCTATATGCTTGGATCTATGTATGAAAATATATTGGTTTAAGTTTTATTTCGTTCAAGTGATGCAATTATTCGTGTTTTAAGAGATTATGCATGATTAGTTGAGTAAGAGTTTGGAAACAATCTCGTGATCCTGTTTTGATTGCATGTTTAGTTTATTTGAAAAGACAAACGAAACCCTAGAATTTGATTGGAGATATTTAATTGAATTCGTGAATAAATCACTACTAAAAACTACATCTTAGATCACCATCTAGTTGGGGGTTGTTGGTTGATGGGTGGATTCGTTGCCTCGCTGTGTTTTCCTTTAATTATTTGAATTAAATCGTTTAGATTAAGTTTAAGTTAAGTTCTAGTTTTATAAACCTTAATTTCCTGCAACTTTTCTGCAATTTTCTGCTCCAGTTCGTATTTAGACGCTCGTCCGCAATAGCAGACGCCCGTCCATTAGGTTTAGTTTTCAGACGCTCGTTCACTTTAGTGAACGGTCGTCTGGCTTTCTGTTTCCTTATTTTCTGTTTGTTTTTATTTTCTGTTTTCAATTCTTAGGTTTAGGTTTTAGTTAGTTTCAGCCTTAGTTTAGTAGTTTAGTTGATAATTGTGACATAATCGTTAGAATAATTGTTCCTTGATCCGATAAACATTCCACTCCCTTAGGACGACCCGATAACATCCTATACTACGATCCTTATACTTGGGGTGTTTCGGTTTATAAATTTAAAACTAGTTTTTGCCGAACAGTTGGTAACAAGCTATACTTGGGGTGTAAATTGACAACTTATGCTTGGAGAATATGAAGCTAAAGAAGTGGATTTTTATATGGGTAATTTCCTCTATTTTTGTGTTTGTTTTAGTTGGATATCTACTTGGTTTCTCCATCTTCTTGGGTGGTGTAAAACCCATTTGGAGAGGATGAACATGAAGATGTAGAAATCTAACCCACGAAATGTTATTTGTGATATTGTTGGATCCTGTGGTTAGTAAGTATAGATCATTTATTTACATACACTTATGATTTAATTTTCCTTGCTTATGCTCATTTTTAGTTGTGTTAGGCTCATTACCTAACATTAACACACACACACACACACACTTAGATGAGACAGGCCGGAGATTCTTTGTGTGGGGAAAGGGACACGGGAACTAATAGTTAAATCCGAATCATTGACAACAATATCAGACTGCTAAGTGTGGTTTCTAGCTTGCTACGCAACCATAAAGCTTCATCAAGTTTATTCCGCTTGTTTGATTGTTATAATTGAACCGGTGACACGGTGTCGGTCTTCTAAGTAGGTTTGTGGGTAAGCATACTTGTAGAAGAGTACCTGTTTGAAGGGCTTGACTACTAGATTAGAAGTTTACATCATTAAATTAACACAGGGCCACAAGAACTACTCTATCACTATGATCATTGTCTTGGCTAGGCTTAGATTTTACTCCTATTATTTTCTCTTTTTGTGGCAATTAGGTAATGAATGGTGGAGTGACATTATTGCTCACTTTTTTTGTGTAAAGTCTTCTCTTTTCGTCAGTGTCTCCTGAATCAAATGTGCAAGTGATTTTGGTACATAACCGGCATCTCTGTGGGATACGACTTTGACTCACCAATTCTAGGCTACAATTGACCCGGTACACTGCCGGTAAGATTGGACACGTAAAAAAGGCTGATCAAATTTTTGGCGTTGTAGCCGGGGATGTTTCGGTTGATATCATTGTAATCACGAGTGAGTTTGGGTTAGGTGTTTTAGTTTGTTTTCTTTTGTTGGAAATTTTTGTTATCATTATGACACTTACCGTTTCTTTGTGGTGCTTGTCAAAATACTCTAATAAAAGTTTTCACATTTTTGTCTTATTCTTTATTTATTGTTGGAAGTTGTTGTTATCACCTTTGATGTTTGCCTTGTCTATGAGGTACTCGTTATGGTTCGTTTAAAATCAATTTTCACCCTTTAAAATAACTATTCTTAACTTTGTTTTGGGTAGAAATTCGAGCAAAGGACTCTAAACTTAGAATGTTTAGGTAGATTTTCCATTTCAAGTGAATGGACGTTTTTTTTAATTTCCATGTTTTGGAAGTTTTTGATCAAAAGATTTGCAATTTTTTATTTCATCTCACTAAAATGATCTCGGAAAGGTTTTTTTATATTCCTCTCAATTGAGAATTTTGTGGCATTTCAACTCGCACGATGACTTTCCTTAAGTATAGGTGCAATGTTGATAGCTTTCGGAGCTACGTGCTACTTGAAAAAAAAAGTAGCTTTTGCTTGCGAATTAATGATTTTTGTATATATACTTAGCTCTTGCTTATTTTCGTTCATCAAGTAGCTAGCTTGATTAAAATTATTTAGATTAAGGCATATATTTGACATTTATAGATATTAATAGTATTTTAAATATGTGATGTCAATTGTAATCTTTAATTAGCATTTTAGTCTTATATTTAGTTGTGACTACTTGACACTTTGCGCACGTATAGTCTTGATATTTTTTTAACAAGTACTTTGGTATGTAATCATACACGTAATTTTGATATGCAACTAGAACTTAGGATGTATATCTTTCGAGGGGAAATGGAAGGGTGTTTTGAGTTGAATTTAGGGATGAAGGTCATAGGCGTTTCTTTGACTCGACAATAACTAAATGGCCTTCCAGTACATATTTTCCATCAATCCCCATCATAGAATTTGTAGAGTGGTGAGACACCACTCGAAACTAGCCATTCGTGTATAAGATCAATATAATCTGACCCATAGCCCGATTTTCGTCTATATTTCCTTGATGACCCGCAAGATTGGCAAGTTTCTATGTAAGGATTTGAACATTTGAATTGAGTTAAGAGTTTGGTGAAATATATAGCAAGAAGGAAGGGATGGAAATTATACCAAGTACGAAAGTTCTTTTTGTGTGAAAAAAAAGAAGATAAACTGTTTGAATAAAGATCCACAAAATAAGTGGGGAGTTAAGAAAAGTCATATTGAAGACAAGTGCATCAAGTTTCAAATAACAAATGCTTAGAGAAATTAAAACTCAGTTTGAGTGGTACTTTTTTCTCTTATATTTATTGATGATGAGATATTTTTGGCAATTATACGTGAGGGTTAGCGATGCCAAATTCCAAATCATTGGAAGTAAAGGTGTAGAGGCTTGCTATCTTGCATTGTTCTATTTGGTATTTCCTTTTTACTTTTCTCTTAGCCAATACCTGAGCCTAACGTTACAAGCTTAAATGTCCTACCGGATCTAGTTTTGACTCTTAATGCTCCGATTAGTGGATATCGACATTATTCCTTAGCCTATGGTTTGCTATAATTTATTTTGCTCACATGGTTACAACTAATATGTTCGGATGCCATTTTTGATAGACTATTCACACACACACCTCGTAGCACGACTAATTATAGATTAATTTGCAGTTACATGATTCTTGAGCAAAAGTAGTTTTACTAATATAATGAATAACCACGTTTAGATTCCAAAATGAAAAGAAAAAATAAAATAGACTAAGATGAAAAACAAGACTTGAGCAAAAGTAGTTTAACTCAAAGATGAAACTAAAAGAACCAATGGCTATGAACAAGCCAAGACCCTTCTAATGATCCTTAAACCAAAGACTACAATGAGACACTTTAAGCTATGCTCACAAACATAAAATTCACTTAATAAAAGTTGTAAAACTCTAATGAGAAAACAACTCACAATAACAATACTATTAATAAATTCAACATGAGAAATACATATGGTGTGCCACTCATTTTATAGGCCAAAGAAGTTGGCATTTTATTTTCTAGAAAATAAAAATAAAATAAGAAAATGTAAAATTAAAATGAAACCTAGACAACTCCTAAGTCTAGGTGAAATAAAGAAAAAGATAATTCCAAAAATAAAAAAGTTCTTCAAATCACAAATTAGTAAATAATCTGTTGATCGGAATGATTGATTATTTACCAAAAATGAGATGAAGATTTGATTGAATCATAAACCCTAATGGACACCCCTTGCACAAAATTTTAAGTGTAGAGGGCCTTATTGGACTCGTTTAGTATGAGAAGAAATAATAAAATACAAATTACAAGCCCAAGAACTAGTAAAAGCTGGCTAAGTGGTGTCAAAACCCTATTATACCCCATTGTGCTTTAAACTTGTGTTCTGTTCCCTCCGGCTGCTCTAGCATGGCCCAATCATCATTTTGAACCTCTCGAGCTTGGATTGTATTCACCAATAGTAGGAGTGAGTTATGGTCATATGTTGTGATCGTGTGTTGTGGAAATAACATCACTCCGATCAAATTTTAAAACAGAATCGATCAGTGGACATGAGATGTTCCTCTGTCTAGTAGGGAAAAGCCTCATTTCCTACCTCTAAACCATTGACATCCGGAGTGTCCATCAGTACTTTAGTTTCCGGTTGGAAAACACTGTCGTCGGAGCCTACAATCTCCATGCCCACAGCACCGGTGTTCTCCAACTTCTTCTCTTCATCTGTTGTATGGTCAACAAGTTTTTCATTCTGGTTCTCCTCTACATCAACAATGTGACCTGCTGCAGCTTGAGGAGGAGCAACAACAGCATCAACAAGTTT
The DNA here is from genome assembly GCA_024500145.1 of Gentiana dahurica var. dahurica. Classification (NCBI taxonomy): domain Eukaryota; kingdom Viridiplantae; phylum Streptophyta; class Magnoliopsida; order Gentianales; family Gentianaceae; genus Gentiana; species Gentiana dahurica. The sequence continues at coordinate 78,102,125 of CM044898.1, read as the reverse complement.
CTTGGACTCGTACTCCTCAACATCAATGATCTGAATATTCTGATCTTCAATCATTGCCAAAATTCTTACTCCTATCCTCCGCAGATCTCCCTTTAACTGGTACCAACAACCTATAGTGATTAGTGTTTCCAAAGTTTGCAGGTGTTTCATAATGTGGTACTGGTACAAGTTGATAAGGATAGTAACTAGCATTATTGTTAAAGTTTTCAGGTGTTTGATGATGTGTTCCAACTCCAAGTAGCTGCTGATAGAAATTATTAGTGTTGTTAAAATTTGTAGGTGTTTGAAAATTTGTTCCATATAGCTGCTGCTGTTGCTGCTGAGCTTGCATGTATCTTTCATACGAATATATGTTGCTTTCTGGTGCATTAGACCTTATTGGTTGAAAATTATATCCTTCTCCACCTTGGGTTTTCAGTATATTATTTTCTTGCCCCTGCTGCTGTTGGTTTATCATGCCCATATTTCCCAGCATAATCCCCTCTGTTTCACTCAACAAAAGATTTGCATATTAGTGCATGTCATGTCTTCATATTAGAATAACTAACAGTAATTAACACACATGGATTTTAGGAGGCATACTTAGTTACTGCTGTTGTTTTATTGTCATTAATCTACATTACTTATCAGCACATTTAGTGGCACAAAGAATATTTTACACATGACATGCACCGCAAAAAAATAACCATCAAAAAATTAATTTAAGTTTTAGAATCGACTTTCATCCCATGCACTCAAATTGTCATGCATCCACTCTGACACTCGATGGGTGGAAAGTTAATCTTCAACTATACAATTTAATCTGAAAATTATATAAACCAATTGCCACTAAATATGCTGCATTTGCTATGTCGAACATTCACTAAGGTGTCTCAAATCTCAATTTCATATATATACATACACACACACACACACACACACACACACACGCACACACACACACACACACACACACACACACTATTTGTATTTGTAAATAAACATATTCAGTGTCTCCGTAGAAGGTATAGCACAAAACACAGTACGGAAATATGGAACTCTGAGAAAGGTGAGAAACATTGCCGTACAACGAATTGTTATATTCTTTTTTACTATGTACACTTTACTATGTGAAAATACATTAAAAAAAGAATTGTGTATCATTTGATATAATATTCTATAAGGGTTTATATTCTACTTTTTTTTGAGATACTGATACCATCATATCTATAAATATATTTACTACATGGACGGTGCTAGTGTGATGTAATATAAGCTATATTTGTAGAAATTAAAAAATGTATCACCAAATGGATGTAGTGTAAATGTGTGATACCTCGTCTAATATCGATGCTATTTTGTTGATTGGAAAGCTTTTCTGCTTGGGAGGTCATCATCCTTATCCATGTACTGCAAATGGTTCCAGCACTGCAGTCACTAAACTATTAAAAATCGACATTTTAAGGCAAAGGCAAAGGAAATAATTAGTTCCATGACTTTCAAAGTAATAATTCATTCCATTATTTATTTATTGATTTTTTGAAAGGAAAAGGCCAATACATCCCACTGTTGTTTCATTAATATCTTTACTGTTGCAATTTAATTTATAGATATGATTTATTAATGATAAGATACTTTCTATTATTATCAAAGGATACATTCATTCATCAAATGAAAAATACCAAATGGTAATCACTAACCATTTGATTTAATTAATAAGATGTTAATTAATACATGTATGGTATTAATCTTCCCTCTTTACATACTTGACTGATATTAAAGCAAAGGAGCTAAATCATAGCATTAATCACCTATCTTTTTTATGTTCAAGGTCACATGCTGCATCACCATCCGAAGTGCCTCCAAAAGCCCTGAATTTCATATTAATAAAGTGAGTCAGATTTGACAAATATTGTGATATAGTAATTGGAATGTCAAAAATATTAATGTGCTCTAATTCTAAACTAAAGGTTAAAAAAAACATCGACTAAATAAAACAAATTAAATGGTCTTTGATAAGAAATTAAAGTAGAGAATCCCATGACAAAAAATTAACAAAGACAATTTTTAGATTATTATGGAGAGAATGCTAGACAGTATTTTTTTCATTCGAGTTATATATATTATGTAGATGCTTTGTAAGTTAAACGTGTATTTATTCCGTATGTATAGATATACATATATATATATATATATATATATATATATATATATATATATATATATATATATATGTATATCTATATACATATATATAAAATTCTTGTTGAACAACAAACGAAAATAAAATTAAGATCTAGCTAGCAAGGTGTTAGAAAAGTGTTTCACACATACATACACACATATGTACAGACACACACACACACATATATATATATATATATATATATATATATATATGTGTGTGTGTGTGTGTGTGTGTGTGTGTGTGTGTGTGTGTGTGTGTGTGTGTGTGAATATATTTATATGTGCATATATGTGTGTATGTGCAGACTCACACTTACATGCGTGCTCATACAGATTTATATATAAAAAAAATTATAACGACCGTTTAATTTTATTAGACATTCTAAATATACGTTTTTTGTCTGGATCCGAAAAAAGTCACATTATTTGTCACGATCTAAACAAAATGTGGTTTTCTAGTGGGAAAATTAAGTTGTTGATGGTTTTCGTTAAGCCGTTTCTAGTTAGATCAATTTTCTTTGGCAGATGGAATAATTCTGTGTGTGGGTAATTTTTCTTTTGCAAGCATTCCTTGTGTGTCTAACGTTCCATTGTCACTAGTTTTAAAATGGTGTTATGGTTTTTCCTTATCATTTATGGGGTTATGGTTTTAACTATAGTTTAGTTTGGCAAACCCTCTTTATTATTTATTTATGCAACTAAATTTTTTAATAGGAGAAGGAAAATATAGTTTCATTCAATGATAAAAAAAATAATAACCGACAATTGAATTTTTAAGAAAATAAACAAAGATGGTAAGAAACAAACCTTTTTAATGGAGCAGGTGAATCAGGCTGTGGGCGTGACAATGGAGCACTAAATGAAGGTCCATCAATACCATTCAAAGCTTTCCCTTTTGCGCCACTCGAATAGTCATTTATCTTATGTCCGCTCGTACCGTTCGGTACAACTTTAACATGTCCACCGGAGACAGAGCTGGAGCCGGCACCAACTGAATTTTTTGCGGTGGTGGATTTGCAGACACTAATACTTGCAGAGCTAGAGCTTCGTTCTGAGTTGTTTGTGTTTTTGTTACAAATTTTTTTTGCACTTTCTACAATGCAAAATAATGAATAATCATCCTTAACCTCTCCAAATCTGAACTGTTGATCAGCAAAAAAAGGGTATCGGTCTACATTAATGTTGTCATTAGGGACTCCTGAAAAATGGGTTGGGTTTGGCGAAACATATGTTTGTGAAAATTGAGGTATATGGGTCGCCATCATAGCATTTTGTTGCTGCTGTAAGAATTGTTTTGATGAAGATTGTAGAATCGCCTCTTGCCCTTCATCAAACCAATCTCCTACATTCCGCTGCTGTGAAGATTGGACAAATTTATCAAAGGAGAGAAGATTTTGATTTTTGTTTGAATCTGGATTTGACATCGTATGAATTTGGGTGCTTGATTTTTTTTGGTTGTGAATTGTAGACTACCTAGTGAATTGGCTTGTCCTTTTATAAGGATTCAGACAAAAGAAAAATCCCACCTCAACACCTCTTTTACAATAAATTAAATAATATTGTTTAAGTAATAATTTAGTAAGAAGACTAAGGGAGTTAATCAATTGACATTAAAATATCAAAATGATAATAACATCTCTTAAACATAATTAAGGCAATTTGTTTTCATTCTCTTATACCTTAATAATTAATAGTAGACTTACAAAAGCACAATAAATAGTGTTTTAGAAATGTAACTACAACAAATAAAAGAGAATATATATATATATATATATATATATATATATATATATATATATATATATATATATATATATATATATATATTAGACTACAACAGTTAAATAGGATCAAAGGGTGTAATCTATTTACAATTTATGTGGGTCCCATTCATAATTAAAAAATATTTATGCCCCAACCCAAAGGGCTCTCATTTTCTTGGTCAGTCTCATTGGAGACTTGAATGAATGATGAAAATTGAGGATTTTTCATCTCTTGTATGAGACTTATTTTATATTTTGAGATGAATGTCACTTGCATTGTTTATTCAAGACATTGTAATTCATTGATTTTGTTGCTATATGATATATGTACGTGGGTGTATGTATGTATGTGTTCGCGACTATCATTTTTCATTATAAACAAAGTGATTGTTAAATCCACAACTCAGTATCATAATTTTTATAAAATAATTTAGTTTTTTCCCATTGGTGAGGGAAAGAAGGAAGACTAAAAAAATTGAAAAATAAAATAAAATAAAGGGGGTTATTGTTGATTGGGTGAAATATTATTATGCATGTGTTCTAAATATACCATAACAAACAAAAGTAACAAAAAAAAATTAAAGATTGGCCAAGCACATCATTGGACTTTTTGGTGAGAACTAATGTTCGATTCTCATCCCGTTCCATGAATGTATATTTTTCTCATCCCATTTCTTAATAAAACAATTGTTATACCCACATACTATAACATTTATCGTTTACAGGGTTGACACGATATATCGGCCGTTAATTATCTGTATAAATGTTAGATTTTATTCATAGAATCTGAAATGTGTGTGTACGTTTTTTCTGAAAAAATGATGTTATTTTTTAGATAAAGTAATACAATTCATATTGTGTAATATTTCATTTTTTTTCTTGCTTTTTGTTAATTAACATTGGTATTAATATTTAGGACATAAAAAAATTATATGTAATATGCACTTTGATAATTTTTTCTTCTTTATTTCTTTTTAGGGAATGCACTTTGATAGTTAGATTGACATCTTACATTTACCATGTATATTTGCCAAAACAAGTTACACATTAAGTAAAACGTAAGAAAACGAGATGTGTTAATACTTTTTTTTTTGGATACTGTCCTGTAGTGTATCCCGTTACTCGTAGATACATTCATTGTCAAAGTACTAAAGCTGAAAATGAATTGAATTTTTTTTTTTTTTTGTCAATTCTTTTTGTGTGTGTTGAATATCCTAAAACATAGAATTATGCCCCTCAGATGTTAAATACCGAAGCTAAGACATGTCTGATTTAGGCAGTATTGTAGAAGATTGTCGTTTTTTTAGCTTGTGTCTCTTTCTTCAAATTCTCCTTTGTTACACAGAGATGAAATATTCCGACTCCTTTGCTTGATAAAAGAGGTATAGAATTAGTGGGAATTGTCTTTTATGATTTTCTCCCTTCCAAATAGAATTGTTGCTTGTATGGCGGACAACGAGTAATGACATGAATTTTTTTTTAGGGGAAGTGAGGTTTTCTCAAACAATTAAAATAAATCAAACATAAATTATGTTATCCATGTATATAATAAGTTTTTTTCTTTATTTATCATTCTATATTGTCAATTGCAGCACGTATCTAATTAATTTTAGATTTGACCCAAGATTTTTTTTATTGTATATACATTAACCTTATCATTACGCGAATCTTAGTTTCTTAAAATTATTAATCTTATTAATAGTAGCTCTATTCGTTACCATAATTAAACGAGCATAATTTGAATTTTATTATATATTATTGGATACCAAATGAGTTCTCACTTTATTTCCTTTTTTTTTTCTTTTTAGGGAATGCACTTTGATAGTTAGATTGACATATTATATTTACCACGTATATTTTTGCCACACAAAAAATACACATTATTTAAAACTTAAGAAAGCGAGATGTGTTAATACTTTTCCCATATATACTGTCTTGCAGAGTATCCCGTTACTTGTAGATACATTCATTGCCAAAGTAGTAAAGCTGAATATGTATTGAATATTTTTTGTCATTTTTTTTTGATGTTGAATATCTTAAAACATAATATTATGCCCCTCAGATGTTAAATACCGAAGCTAATACATGATTGATTTAGACAGTACTGTAGAAGATTGTTGTATTTTTTAGCTTATGTCTGATGAAATTTGTGGGAATTGTCTTTTACGATCTTATGCCTTCCAAATATAATTGTTGCTAGTATGGCGGACAACGAGTAAGGAAATGAATTTTTTTAGGGAAAGTGATGTTCTTCTCAAACAATTAAAATAAATCAAACATAATTTATGTGATCCATGTACCTAATAATTTTTTTTTCTTTATTTATCATTCTTTATTGTCAATTGCCGTAAATATACGTATCTAATTAATTTAGATTTGACCCCATATTTTTTATTGTATATACATTAACCTTATCATTACGTGAATCTATGCTTTTCAAAATTATTAATCTTATTAATAGTAGCTCTATTCGTTACCAATTAAACGAGCATAATTTGAATTTTATTTTATATTATAGGATACCAAATGAGCTATCACATTATTTTCTTTCTTAGTTTTATTTAATTATCTTTAATCTTATAGATTATGTGTCAACTTTGACTTGCCTTACCAAATGAGTGCTCGCTTTATTTTCTTTCTTAACTTTGTTTAATAATTTTTAGTCTTATAGATTCTTTCCACTTTTACATACCTTCTAAACCGTGGAAATGACATTGGTTTATTTTTATTTTAAAAACAATATAGGGATGATGATTATCTTAGGGGTGGGGATGAGAATTGAACCACGATACTCATCAAGAAGTGCAATAATATAAACTACTTGGCAAAACCTGATTTTCATAAATATGTCAATGGTAAATCAGAGAAAGCTGATGTCCGTTTGGTCATGAAATAATTCAACTACGATTCGTATTCTAGGAAACATTGTCTTAAAATGTTGTTTGATTTACATTGGGTTTTGTGTCTAATCAAGTAAATATCGTGGATTGTGAAAACAAAAATTAGACAGTTAATTTTACGTTATTCATTTAAAAAATAATGTTTGGTTGAGATGTTGTTGGATATTTATCGAGTTTCGTATCACATAAATTGAATGTCGTATATTGTATGAAGAGAGGCAATATAGCTCAAAGGGATTTGTAATGGTGACTTAAACTATGCTACTGAGTTTGGTCAGCTGAGTGTAATACTCTGCTGAATCTGGTGTGGAAACTATGATATGGTGTTCAGCTGGGGCAAGAAGATCAGCAGGGTTGATCAACCTGCTCATGTTTGGGCGGTTGCAGAATAATCTGCTGAAATTGGTTATCAGCATACGTTGCGAACACGTCTGCATGGTTTTCCGGATTTGGTTAAGTTACTTCTGGGGTATTTCAGTCATTATCTGGTTTGGATGTTTAGTCAGTAGTTTGATTCCCAAGGCTATAAATACAGTCTATTTTAATTGTAAATTCATGTAACTTTCTGTTGACAATAAAATGTCCTCATTTGTCCGTAGAGTAGTCGGCACCTAGCCGGAAACTAAGTTAAATCTGTGTTCTTCTTGTTTCTTTGTTTTTTTACTTGTTAATTGCTTATCTCTACTGATGACGGTCAAAATATACCCGTAAAAGTCATCAACATTTTCCTTAAATCGAGCCTAATAATATATATTTTATATTAAATTACATGCTTATAATGATTATCTTCTATTGTGTAATTTAAAATATATAATTTGGTATTTATCCGTTTTTATTATTTAAATATGATTTATTTTGGGATAAATATTTATTTTGTAGATTGAGATAATTTTGGAGGATAATTGCAAATGGACAAATTAAATTACAAGATAAATCCAAGTAAATCCGGATGCATTAAAGATAAAGATCGGATCAGCACGAAAAGAGGAGTAAGGCATGACAAGAGCCGGTGAGCCAATCCGAAGAATTGGCGTCGACTGAGGACGCAAAAAGGCGCATTTTGCCTTTTGTCGGGAGATCGGCCGGGAGTTATCTCTAATTGTTTTGATATTTTGAAATATATCTTTAAATTAGCTTGAACCCCTATAAATAGAGCTGTACGAATTTCATTTAAAACATACCTCAGACACTTCTCTCAGTTTATAATAAAATCCTCAGTTTTTCTCAGAGCTGTTTTTTACAAGTTCTGCAATTATGTAAGTTCTTGTATTTATTTTCTCTTAGTTTTTATAATTAATTCCCCAATTAGTATTTATTTTTTGAGATTGTTAGTTTCTTAGTTAAATGATGTAGATCTAGGATTACGATGTGAGGCAGTGGGGATTCCTCGTCTATAAGGATGCACACGCCCACGTCTATGTCTCGTGATCTATGTATGACTTTATTTTGATCAACAATCGTGTTTCTGGTAGATATATTTAATTGCTTTATGAACTTCTATTTTTTCCGGTAAGTATATAGAAACGCTAAGATTTAGTTTTTCGCCGAGTCAGTCTAGCCACGTCTTTATGGTGTGATTGTCCATTTAGAATTTCTTATCTTAGTAGGTATGGCTACGGCTAAGTTGCACGTCTGTTTTAATTAGCGTATTATTAGGGAATACCGATATAGGGCTCCTTGGTCGGCTCATGAATTGATCTTCCGGGACTTTCAGCGAGATCTAGATCTGTTCTGTATTAGGTAATTGTGCACACCTAGTTATACGTAAATCGTAGATTAACATGATACCTAAAAAGTTAGTGTTAATGGGACGGAGACTGATGCGATCGCTTAGGAAGTACGCCTAATCACAGGTATTTTGCCTAAGTGAGGAATACGGTTAATATCGGCATCTCTAGTTTTGTAAGTGTGCAAGTTATATGAGATGAAGGCCTAAAAAGCGAAGTCACGTAATGTAGCATAGTGATCTAGATGGTCTACCCAGAGATTGATCTAGTTTAGGGGATGACTCCCATAGCCAATATAAAAGAAATACGAATCGGGTTAATAGTTAGTAGGTCTAGTTTAATTATATATAATCTCTAGATCCAAACGATAACATGATAATTAGGGAGGTTAATTACATTGTCTTTGTTATGTTGCGTCGAGTCGAGTGCTTTATCTTTCTTGTCTCTTGTTGGTTGTAGACCTCTTTGTGTCTTTGACATGAATAATTAATTGTTTGTACATAAATGATCCACAATTGGTTCCCTGTGGGATCGACCTTGATTCGCTATAGCTATACTACGATGGACCTAGTCCTCTTCCTTGTATTGGTTTATGGTGGTCAAGTATTTTTATTATCACTTGATCTACGTCATCAAGTTTTTGGCGCCGTTGACGGGGAACCAACGGTCAATTTTATATATAAATAAATTTTTTTATTCATGTTAAGTTTTCTGTTTTAGAGTCTGTTTTTACGTTTTTGAGTCCCTCTGGTTGTCTGCTCTGTGTAAAAATTCTAGAATTCAGAACAGCTGGCTTCGCTCCCAGCGAGACTGCCTCTCGTTGCCAGCGAGCCTGGTTTTGTTTTCTAGGACTTCGCGTGTCTGTTTATCTCCGTATGTTTAATCCGTAGGTCTGATAGCAGCATGGGAAACCATGTTAAAATCAGTCTACGGTCCGTTTTGTTTTTCTTCTGTTTGCAGAAACCAGGGAAGCAATAATCCGAGTCAGTAATTTTTCGTGAGCGCTGAGAAATAACCCAGCAACATGTGGAGCTACGAATCTGCGATGGGAAAAGTGATGGAAACAATACCTTTAAAGCACCAAGATGGCTCGAAGAATATATATATATATATATATATATATATATATATATATATATATATATATATATATATATATATATATATATATATAAAGGCTTAAATTCTTCATGGTATAATGTTGAAGGCAAGGTACTATTTTTTTTTTGCTTTTGCTTATGTTTTACTATCTTTTGGGTTTTTTGAACATAAGTTAGTCTTTACATGAACCTGAATGAGAATCTTAGCCCGGAGTTGGTTTGTAAGATTAATTTTATTAGTGCCGATGGTTCTGCCCCAAATCTGTCTCATCTAGAAGGTGTAAGGAAACATGTAGTAGTTGAAGGAAGCAGTGAATAAAGAGTTCCTCGTAGTTCTGTCTAAATCTCATTGTCCAATGCATGAGATTGCTTCTACTGGCCAGGGAAGCAACAATTTGTGTAGTTTTAAGCATTCGCAATCTAAAGAAGACGTTGAGTTTTGAGAGAGCATAATGAAGCAACATTATAGAGAATGTTATTAAAATAAGTCCCTAGGACTAAATCTCCTTAGAATTCACTAGTTCCTAAAACGAGAGCCGAGGTAAAGGCTTGGTATAAATAGTATGGATAGATGTCGTTTCCTAAGTCTCACAACAAAGGGAAGGATATTAATCCGCAAAAGCGACGAGCCCACCTCATATAGTGCTCAAGGGGTCAGTATCTGGCGATCCAAGAAGGATGACTGACAAGGATAATTTTTGGAATGTCGAGCTGAGGACTTTAAACTCAGAACTACTTCTAAAAACCTTAGGATTTCTTTTTAGGTTTTGTTTTCTTTGAGTCCAATAAGAGTAACGTGACATATGTTGAGGTTTATTATTTTGCCGTGTTCCGATGGCCATTGCGCTAAGGATGTGCAAAGCTTTTTTACTCAATATAGGCCACGTGAATTAGAGTTTCTTAGGAGAGTCGAGAAATTGCTAAAGAAAAGGAAATTTATTAATCAACCTTAAGATGGAAGCATTAAGAGAGCTTGATAATTACTGAAAAAGTAATAGAGAATGATTGGTGCGAACAAGAACATTTTTTGGTCAACTCCCAAAACTTTTTAGAATGGCGATCCGAGTGAAAATCCAAAGTTGTTTGCAAATTCGTTCTGCAACTCCCCTTATCCTTTCTTTTTTACTTTTTCACCTTCAAACTTTTCGATCCTCTCACCAATCTGCCTCACAATTCACATTTCTAACCATTCTTCCATTCCCTCTCTTTCTCTCCATCTATTTCACTTTCCCACCTAACCCAATCCCTTAACCGATACCCACCCAAAACACAATTTCTTCCCTACCCATTATTTTTTCTTACCATCCTTCAATTTCTTTTTCTAAACCCAACACACTCTAAACCTCCATTTTGTTTACAAAATACCTTTGTGTTGCGGAATTTGAACATTTCTAAGTTTAATGATTATATTTTATCATTTTGGTTTTCATGATCCTAGATGGGGTACGTGTAGCTCTGAACCTAGCTAGATTTTAAAAGTTTTTGGTCCGATCAAAAAGCAACTTATCCTTCTACCCGAAGTTTTAAATTTCACACTTTTATGCCTGTCCCGGCATTTCTGGATGATGAGTTTTGTTCTAAAATATCACACCGATCCGACCTTGTTGATGACGGTGATGACTTTTCCGTGATACATTGGGTTATTAGTAATTTTGAGGAGAAGCTACATCTCCCTAAGTTGTTGATATCCAATTCAAGCGAGAAGTTTCTGCGCTAAGTATCTGATTTTATCTTTTGCCGATAGGTCACATTCAATCTGTTATACCTTTCCAAGTTTCTCTTTTACGCTGGATTAAATACCTTATCAATCCGGTAAACCTTGTGTTTTCCCCCGTGGGGTAATGCTTTTTGATCTTTGTCTTCTCCACCCGGTTTTAAGAATCGGTGGAGATTATAGATGAAGACTACCAGCTTTAGTTGCTTGTTTATTTTTCTTTCTATTTAGTATTTTTCTTTTTGCAACTATATATATCCTTTTTCTTATTCGTTTTAGAATTCGTGTCTGAATGAGTCGTTTTAACTCTTTGGTTTTCCTTGTCATTGGTTGTATGGAATAAGTGGCTTAATCTGTTTTTGGATGTTTTATATCTAATTACTGCCACATTATTTTATAACTTCCATTGACTTTTTATTAATGATTTCGTGGAGTTTCTGTTTGGTTTGCTTTACGAGGTTTTTGTTTGCTTCTCCACGACGTGCTTGGATTACTCCGATATTTTGCCTTTACTTGAGAGCCATTTCTAGAGCTAAGTCTTTTTACTTAAATTCTCTTTTTTTTTCTTTGTCATTGGGGACAATGACATGTTTAAGTGGGGGTAGGAGACTTAACTATGATATGATATGTGTTAAAATTGAATGAAACGGTGAAAAAATGAAAAAATTGAACAAATGCCATATTATTTATCTCGTACCCTTAGAATTGTGAGTTCCTAGCTAAGAATTGATAGGAAAGGAACCAAGTTGCAAGAGTACATGATCATTTTATACTTATGTGAATGTAAATTTAAGGATATTCATGTTGATTGTTGCAAGTAGTTATTTATTATTCGATTACTCAATTTTGAATCGACTATTATCGCACGAATCATAATAACTCAAGAAATTATGTGTACATTGCGTAGATGATTGGTTATGTGAGCTTAGTGTCGATATTATCTGATAATGTATTCCTATCTTCTAGCTATCAAAGCGGAGTAATAAGCTTGAGAATAATTTGTGTTTTGACAAAGCGTAAAACACTGGGCTTGTAGTAAAGTAGCCCCGCGCTTGTGGTAATATTCAATGCTATTGACCAATCCATGAAAGGGGATTCTTGCAATGCATAATTTACTTTTAAAGCAAGTTTCTTTCTTGAGATGTGTTAATGCTTGAAAATATGGAAATGTGAGAAAAAAATTCAACTTTTAAGAGGCTTCGAGTATTTTTCTCGGTCTCCAAGTCCAAAAACCTCTTAGATACTGATCTTGCTTATTGCACCATGTCTTTACCCATGCGAGGCTTAAGAAGTGGAAATACTGATGTTGGTAGGTTGAGATTGCAAAGTTAGCATAAACTCTAATCTTGCCACGATTATATAAAACTGAATGCACATGCACACATCACTTCGATTCATAGCGAGTAGTGAATAATGGATACCTTATGAGCATGACTGGTATGAGTTGACTCGGGTTTCTAGAGTTAGTATGATTTGACCATTGGAGCATGTTATCTTGGGGAATTACTTATTGATGCTTTGCTCGGGACGATCAAAGTCTAAGTGGGGGGTAGTTGATGATGGTCAAAATTCCTTAAATCGAGCCTAATAATATTTATTTTATATTAAATTACATGCTTATAATGATTATCTTCTATTGTGTAATTTAAAATATATAATTTGGTATTTATCCGTTTTTATTATTTAAATATGATTTATTTCGGGATAATTATTTATTTTGTAGATTGAGATAATTTTAAAGGATAATTGCAAATGGACAAATTAAACTGCAAGATAAACCGAAGTAAATCCGGATGCATTAAAGATAATGATCGGATCAGCACGAAAAGAGGAGTAAGGCATGACAAGAGCCGGCGAGCCAATCCGAAGAATTGGCGTCGACTGAGGACGCAAAAAAGGGGGCGCATTTTTCCTTTTGTCGGGAGATCGTCCGGGAGTTATCTCTAATTGTTTTGATATTTTGAAGTATATCTTTAAATTAGCTTGAACCCCTATAAATAGAGCTGTACGAATTTCATTTAAAACACACCTCAGACACTTCTCTCAGTTTATAATAAAATCCTCAGTTTTTCTCATAGCAGTTTTTTACAAGTTCTGCAATTATGTAAGTTCTTGTATTTATTTTCTCTTAGTTTTTATAATTAATTCTACAATTATTATTTATCGTTTGAGATTGTTAGTTTCTTAGTTAAATGATGTAGATCTAGGATTACGACGTGAGGCAGTGGGGATTCCTCATCTATAAGGATCCACACGACCACGTCTATGTCTCTTGATCTATGTATGACTTTATTTTGATCAACAATCGTGTTTCTGGTAGATATATATAATTGCTTTATGAACTTCTATTTTATCCGATAAGTATAGAGAAACGCTAAGATTTAGTTTTTCGCCGAGTCAGTCTAGCCGCATCTTTATGGTGTGATTGTCCATTTAGAGTTTCTTATCTTAGTAGGTATGGCTACGGCTATGTTGCTCGTCTGTTTTAATTAGCGTATTATTAGGGAATACCGATATAGGGCTCCTAGGTCGGCTCATGAATTTATCTTCCGGGACTTTCAGCGAGATCTAGATCTGTTCTGTCTAGGGAATTGTGCACACCTAGTTATACGTAAATCGTAGATTAACATGATACCCTAAAATTTAGTGTTAATGGGACGGAGACTAATGCAATCGCTTACGAAATATGCCTAATCATAGGAATGTTGCCTTGGTGAGGAATACGATTAATATCGGCATCCCTAGTTTTGTAAGCGTGCAAGTTATATGAGATGGAGACCTAAAAAGTGAAGTCACGTAATGTAGCATAGTGATCTAGATGGCCTTAGATCTAGTTTAGGGGATGACTCCTGTAGCCAATATAAAAGAAATACGAATCGGGTTAATAGTTAGTAAGTCTAGTTTAATTATATATAATCTCTAGATCAAAACGATAACATGATAATTGGGGAGGTTAATTACGTTGTCTTTGTTATGTTGCGTCGAGTCGAGTCCTTTATCTTTCTTGTCTTTTGTTGGTCGTAGACCGCTTTGTGTCCTTGACATTTATAATTAATTGTTTGTATATAAATGATACACAATCGGTTCCCTGTGGGATCGACCTTGATTCGCTATAGCTTTACTACGATGGACCTAATCCTCTTGCTAGTATTGGTTTATGGTGGTCAAGTATTTTTATTATTACTTGATCTACGTCATCATCAGTGCTTGATCGATCCATCATAACATGATTGAATTTGACCATGCGGTAAATGTTATTGCACTTTCTTCTAAGATTTCAATTTTCATTCTTTTCCTCCCTCAGTGGCTGGAAATAAAAGCTTATATCACCGACAGGGAAGGAAATCCTTATCAAAAGCGTTCTCAAAGCTATTCCTTCTTCTGTGATGCAGTGCTTCCGTGTCCCGAAATCCTTCATTGATACCATTGAGATATTGATACTTAGTTTCTTTGGGGTAGAATGAATGAGAAATGAATAATTCATTGGAAAAATAGAGTTCATGCACCATGCCTAAACACCTCGGGGGCCTTGGGTACAGAGACCTAGATTACTTCAATTTGGCCTTGTAGGCCAAAGAGGTATGGAGAGTTATCAAGATGCCTAACACCCCCGTCAACAAAGTTCTTTCATGCAAAATAATTCAAGAACTTCAAAAAAAAAAACGCTTATTTAGGATCCCTTCTTTCATTGGAGAACACACTTCGAGGGCCGCGATCGTCTTACACATGGGCTGCACTGGCGTGTTAGAAATGGTTCTCTCATTAACGTTTACAAAGATGCTTGGCTGCCTCTGCCTTCCTCATTTCGAATGAGATCTTCCTCCTTGCACCCTAATGTGAAAATAGAAGCCCTTATTGTGTCTCACACATGTAGTTGGAATCAGGACTTAATCCTGTTAGATGTAGTGCCCGAAAGACAATTTGTGTAATTGTTTTTTATGACAGAATTTATCTTACCTTATTACTTGCTTTGTGCTTGTAAGTAATACACTGCTGCAAACCCTAAGTGTATCAGTATGTAACCGCTTAACTCAGTGTATGGTATGCACGTGAGGATTGAGTTAGTGGTGATATACTTAAACTGTTAGTCCGTGGTGAACTTAATCAGAGTTTAGGGTCTCTTGATTAAAACACCAATAATGTGCCCAGAACACCTTAGGGTGTGATAGTCTTATCCGGACTGTCGGTAGAGGGTACCTACGTGGGGCATTAATATATGATGGCATTCATATAGGACTAGACCGATTTAATCTGAATTTCTCGGTATAATTCCGTAATCGAGGAATCTTATTAAATCATTAGATGATCATATATGGATCAACCTTAATCCTGAGGTGATCACAGGATGCTGCTTGTCCCGGGGTAGTGTTTGATGTGTTAGTTACGGTTCACTTTAATACGTGTTCCAATCCACTTCTCATTGGCACTATCTCCAGATGAGTGAGTAGTTCTGATTTTCACAGACATGGAATCCATTTCTTCCTGCGGGAAGTAGAGAGACAGTCCCCTTGTTTGTTAGCCCTAAGAAAGTGATCGATCCTGGGAGTTCATATTTGACTAATTAGCTACTACTCAGATATGTGTGCTAATTGATCATCAGGGGGTTAATGGTAAATAAGGATAAGATATTCTGAGTCGGGTTCACGGAGACTTCCCACTCATAATGGATAGTCTATGGAGGGTTAATCCGTATGTAGTGATTATATCAATGGACGCTTATTCACTCTATGGGTTGAGTATAAGTATACATCTATAATCGGTAGAGTTCAGTTTCGGGTTTATGGTGGCGTAATCCCGGAATTAATAATTAATGTACTTATTCTGTTCGATGAATAATTAATTATTGGAGCTACTGGTTATAGGTCCATGGTCCCCGATGTGGCTTCTGTAATTCGGACTAATAATCTTGTTACTTGGGCCTCAGTGATAATTAATTGGCTGGGCTAATTAATTGATATGCATGGATATTATTTAGTTGGGCTAATTAATATAATACACATAAAAGAAATTTTATATGGGCTAAAACCCTAGTTAGGTGGCGCCATTTCTCCTTGGATTATCACAAGAATTAATTTTTTGTGATGTGGAAAATAAAAGATATTCTTGTTATATGATTGGTTGGATGACTTGTTATTTGATTTCCTATTGGTCAATACATGTCACAATTAGTCATTAAGGAAAATATCTTTTTATTTTGTTTAATTAATTATTTATTTAATTAATTAATACTTGGAGGCCAAGGATGTACTCTCCTATAAAAGGAGAGTTATTCCAAGGGAAATTGACATGGCAAATTTCGAAATTCACCACAAATAAAGGGAGAAAATTTGTTCTTTCTTGTCTAGTGTTTTTAGTAGAAGAAAAACTTTGATTTTTTCTTGGTGTTGCATATCAAGGAGGCTCGTGTATCAAGAAGGGTGTCCACCAACCGCCGATTGGAGAACACATCGGAAGATCAATGCGACTCTTCCCGTTATTGGTAACATAATCTTAAACCCCCTTGTAGTACTTAAGTCCTTTAATTATGAATTGTGTCATATAAATCGTGATCCATCCGCTGCGCATAGATCTAACTCGTTTAGATCTAAGAACCTGCATCCTTCATGTGGTAGCAGAGCCTGGTTCCACGATTTATATAGTCATAGTCATAGTTAAACGATTTAAAGGAGTGAAATTGCATGTAGGTAATTTTTACTTATAATTATGCATTGATTATGATTAAAATTGTTATGGTTGAAGAGATGGATTGGGGTTGGCATTGTTTACCCGTTAGATCTATTGTAAACTCATATAAACGATGAAAAATTCGTTCATATGAGTATAGGAAATTATGTAATTTTTTTTTTATTGCAAGTTTAATTTCCAGAAAATAGATCTGTACAGTAGCTGTTTAGTCTTTTCGTTTTTCCCGTTTTTTGAACCGTTAAAACGAAGATCCCTCCGGTCAGAATCAAGATTAGAAGTTGGTGAACAATCCCACAAAATTTGGCGTCGATCAGAGTCCGTTTGGATGTCCATTCATTGATGAGAAGAGGTAGGTATAACAGAAAAACGCAGGATTCACAGAAACCCTAACTGTGACTTCCTCGATTTTCTGGAAAGGATTGGACCGTTGAAACGAAAATCCGACTGGTCAGATCGATAATCATGGGGTTTTGGACGTGAGATAAAATTTTCAGGACGATCGGGATTCATCTTAATCCCCGATCGGCCTCGGGAAGTGAATGATGCGCTGCTGTAAGAGTCTGTTTCAGCAGCAAGTTGGATGGCTCACTGGAGAAAATTGACAAGTCAAAGCTCCGATCCAACCGTACATATTGAAGCCCGAGGAGTGAAAAACAGATCTGAAAATTTTCATCACGATCCAAGTTCGTTTGTTTCGCCGATCGTCGAAGATTTTGAACAGCTGCAGATTTTGTTAGAAAGTAGTAAACCCTAGTTAGGGTTTCGTTATTTATTTTCTAATAGGTTAGATACGGGGGTGCCAACGGTCCATCTCGGTGTTTATTTTCCGCACTAGTATACATGTGTAGATTGTATGAGTAGAACCGGAAAATTGCCATGACATGCATCATATCATGAATTCCACTCCATATGCATACATGTAGAAATTAATTCGAGGAATTAGTTAGGCATGTATAAAACACACGATTAGTTTTAATTAATTGTTTGATATTAATTAGAAACTAATTAGGGCAAAAACCGAGGAACACAGGTTTTTTCAATCGTCGAGGTTGGGTGATGGATTCTCGGTGAATCCCACTCTGCGAAAGCATAAGGAGTAAAATCTCGAAACCTCGTGGTTAAGGTGTTGGATTCTCGGTGAATTCCACCTTACCTAAGACGAGATTACGTTTTTGTTCCGTAGTGTCAACGTGAATGTTTGATGTTTAAGGATTGGATAATCACGGGCAAACATGTTCGAAAGTGGTTTAACCACGGTTGGGTGGTCAACAGTAGCTACGGCTCAATCGACTTCACCCTCCACGTGTGGCGTTTGCACGGGGGTCTAGCAATACTGAGCCATCCGAAGAGCCACTACGGCTCAACGGAGCTCTCCTAGCCTTGACCCGTCCGACGGCCGCATATGTTCTAACGAATAGGTCGGGTGGGCTAGCCCACATAACCGACAACATTCGGGCCTATGATTTATTGTTCCTTAATGTAACATCAAGTCCAAAAACGTGATCAGTAAACCCACCACTTTTTCAAAATATTGAGTGGGAGCGGGAGAGGCGACAACCGACCCCACGGCCTCTATTGTTGACACAAGCAACGTGAGAGAATGGTGACGCCTCGTGCCGGCCTGGGACCGGCCTCTCTAAGGAAGGCCTTCACCGCTATCAAAATTCAAGGCTTGGTCTCCGAAAGGATAAGATTTTGGGTACTCGCCGGGTCACTGACCGACCCTAAGGCGGCACACTCGGGGTCTACCTAAAAATCTGAGACAGTAGGTCACACTCATAAAGGGTATTTTTGGTAGTACCTTGGCTGAAAAAGGAAAGGTGATTGACGATCACAAATGAGATGTTCGATTCTCAATCTGTTCTTCAATATTAATCGAAACCTCTTTGACCTACCCTAAGGCGGCACTGAGGCATTAGATTAAATCCTTGGAACGGTAGGATAGACTATAAGTACTTAGTTTATGTTCCTAAAATTTTAGTAGTGTATGATTTGGATTTATTTTCTGTCAATTTTATTTACAACTGTTATATATATCTCTCTAAGGTGCTAGACTGCTAGTGTAAAATTGACTAGTAATGACTTCGTTAAAAAGTGGTAAGTAACTAGAACGTTGTATTTATTAATCTCACATGCGATTAATTTTCGGAAGAGATATTTCTCTTGAAGCCTTCAAAACTTAAGTGACGTAAATAGACATGTCACTGCTGTCACTCGTACAGAACGAGAGACAACCGTAGTTAGTTTGAAAGATGATTGGGACGATAAAATTCTTCTAGTGAATTGTGTAGTGTCTACACGAGAAATTTTCTGATAGAAAAATTGGAGAATCATAAATTAAAGTGTCGCTAGTTGGACGGTATTTGGAACCGATAAACTAGTGGGAGCTGTTATATTATGTTTTTCTAATTTATTAGAAAATCAGTCCCACTGGGTAACACTTTCATTAGACATCCCACAGTTCACGAGTAGTGTCTACTCAAACGAACTGCTAGTTCAAGACTATTTCCTTTTAAGGAAAGTTAAGAATGGGAAAGAATGTCTATAAGTGTTAATCATCTTAACTAAAGTTTTGAGGCTAAACCAAAACATTAATTAAAGAAAGTATAGGATAAGGAAAGTGATTTCGGATCACTAACCAATAAATCCTTAGCGACTTTCTTAACCGAGTAACTTGACTCAGTGGCTTAGTTCTTTGGAAGAACAATGAAGCTGTGCATTAATAAAGTAACAACGGGCAGTAATTTTAGCTAGAATAGTGGGAGTGATATAAGGAAATGAATTTCGGATTCTATCCTTGAATATCACAGAAAAATTTATTTTTCTGTTTACAGATTCGTTGAAACAATTGGATTCACTTTCAACTCGATATATTGTTGCCTCGTAGAAAGTGAATATGACATTTGTAGTACGAATCCGAGACTCGGACTTTTGTTTTATAAAGTCAGAACCACTTAGAACAGCTGAATAAGTATGTGTAACACATCTAAAACTATTAAAGGTAAAAGGTTTCCGTATTAAGATAAACGACCTTTCAATATCTATTAATTAGTGCATATATCCTAGAGACAAGACCTGCTGACTGGCTAATGGTGGTTCCTATCTCCCAGTCTTGGAACACTATCTCAAAGGAACAATGACTAAGTTTCCTTTCAATCGGGAAAGGGTAATAGTTTTGAAGGGGTAACATAGCTTGTTCACCATGACCTTCGGGGTCTAGTGAGAGATACATGCTAGTGGGAGATTTTGAGTGGTGACATTCTGTATGATAACTACTCATAACACTGGTTGGTTTATCGAAAGAATACGAGGAGGTGTCTCTGATTTTAGCAGAGAATAGAGTATTCCATGCTCGGAAATAGGCTATCGCATAGTCTTGGGACTGATGCTCGGCCTGCCTCCTAGTGGAATGTTTCTCACTGAGGAAGAAACCATAGACTTGCCCTATATAGTTATTGATATGCTACAATACACTGCTAAACTCGATTAAGATAATTCGTTGCAAAATAACGGTTAACATTATTATGTAAACCGAGAAGTCTACCTAGAAGATGCTAGTGAGTTTATGGATAAGGAGGGAATTCGGTTCACACCACATCCGTAAATGTAGGCATTTAGCATTTAATGCTTGAAGGTAGGACTGGGGATTTTGCGCATACGTTCAGATTGTGACTGTTCGTGAAATATCTTAATGAGACGTGTGAAGGTTGATTATAAGATTCTTGAGATCAGAAAGTGACGGTTGAACTGTCACAAGCCTTCTGATAGAATCTATAAGAAACAGCCTTAAACCTTGGAGTACGGTTACCCAAAGGTAGTTACTATCTGATTTAATCAGACCACGTCCAACATTAGTTGTTGGTGATTACACCGATAAATACTACTAGATCAGAATGTCAATCCACCCAAGACACAGTGGGAGTATGGTTTAACCGTTGACCCATTGTGATTTTGTGGACTTTATAATCTGCTGGGGTGATTGATAACCTATGGCTCTTGGTGGGCTGTATAGGATTCTGATTATAGAGGTTGGTTTGAAAACCTTAATCCTGTGAATGGAGTTTTGGTACTCCAGTTCTATTCAGTCTCTTGTAGAACCACCTGAGTGTCTCAGGCCCAGTGGGAGCAATTGGATCTACACGGAAAAGAGTCGAATGAATAGGAAAGTTTAAACTTTCAGCGCAAAGTTGAGTGGTATAGGGGTGGTTCCTTGACAAGTAGAGAGTTAACCAGACCTTGAACTCTCTCAACACTCAGTCTTGCTAGATTTCGTTAGAAAGCAGAAAATAGGGGTGATTCCCTGAGATTTTCTTGCCGAACAACGGAATCTGAATTCATTCAGAACAGAAGGGTTTTAGCTAAGAATGAATAACAGATTCGTTACAAAGCAGAATATAGGGGTGATTCCCTAAGACCTTTTTTGCGAGACTAACGATATCTTAATTCATTCAGAAAGAACCTTTGGTAGGAGGCCTGCCATGGCTTATATCCTTTGTGGATTTAAGAGAACCTCTCGGTCATTTAAAAGTCACATGTTTTAAAATATGTGGACTTGACCAAAATATTGATAAGTTTTTCGTAGACTGGATATCAATATTGGTAATGTAGTAGTAGTATTAGTGTTCATAAATGATAACACTAAAACGGTTGGAAACAACATGGGTGTGCTATCTGAAGTTGGAAACTGACACGCCAAGATTCTCTGGATGAGAGAATTGGACTATATTCTAAGAATTTGATTCGGTCAAATTCACAAGAATGAGTCATTGGCTATCCCATCCGTCTTATTGGTTAAGATGATAATGCATATACGTATGCAACATTCAACGAGAGTAGTCCTACCTTACATCTCAGGAATGATTCTCTAAATCTCCGAGATAAAGAGAAAATGGGATATAGTCTCTCTTGGATAATGGCAAGTCAGGTTATAACAAGTCAATAGTAGTCGAATCTCGGATTCGTGCATTGAAAAGCATTTTAGTACGTCCTCAAGTATCTTTGAAGAACGAGGAATAATATGCTTGTATATTTAGGTGCAAACTTGAATATGGTTGACCACACTGATTCTGACTTATAGTCAGATTAAGGATGATTGTTGGGACGATCTCGGGAACAGTGTTTACTCATTGTGATGGGGCTATAGTCTGGAGAAATCCAGAAACGCCAATTCGATTTTAGTTAATCGAATACGTAGCAGCTTTCGGAGCAGCTAAAGTGGCGATATGGCTTAAGAATTTCCTTTCTGATCTGGGAGTAATTCCAGGTCTAGTGAGCCGATTTCACTTTGTTGTGAAAACAATGAAGAGATAGCTTAGAAGGATTTTCTCAGTCACTAGAGGTCAAAAGCATATTGAGAGAGAGTACCGCATGATTAGATGGACTTGCAACGTTTCGATCCTAAAGATCGTCTCGGGCCGACAACCAAACTGATCAGTGCACCAAGTCTAGTGCTTGGAGGGTACGGCATTGAGGAATATATCTCATCTACTTTTAGAGCAAGTGGGAGAGTGTTGTGAATAAGATGAGAAAGGGTGTGCTCTAAAAACAATCATTACTTGTCATTTCGTGCAAGTGGGAGATTGTTAGATGTAGTGCCCGAAACACAATTTCTGTAATTGTTTTTTATGACAGAATTTATCTTACCTTATTACTTGCTTTGTGCTTGTAAGTAATACACTGCTGCAAACCCTAAGTGTATCAGTATGTAACCGCTTAACTCAGTGTATGGTATGCACGTGAGGATTGAGTTAGTGGTGATATACTTAAACTGTTAGTCCGTGGTGAACTTAATCGAGTTTAGGGTCTCTTGATTAAAACACCAATAATGCGCCCAGAACACCTTAGGGTGTGATATTCTTATCCGGACTGTCGGTAGAGGGTACCTACGTGGGGCATTTATATATGATGGCATTCATATAGGACTGGACCGATTTTATCTGAATTTCTCGGTATAATTCCGTAATCGAGGAATCTTATTAAATCATTAGATGATCATATATGGATCAACCTTAATCCTGAGGTGATCACAGGATGCTGCTTGTCCCGGGGTAGTGTTTGATGTGTTAGTTACGGTTCACTTTAATATGTGTTCCAAGCCACTTCTCATTGGCACTATCTCCAGATGAGTGAGTAGTTCTGATTTTCACAGACATGGAATCCATTCCTTCCTGCGGGAAGTAGAGAGACAGTCCCCTTGTTTGTTAGCCTTAAGAAAGTGATCGATCCCGGGAGTTCACATTTGACTAATTAGCTACTAGTCAGATATGTGTGCTAATTGATCATCAGGGGGTTAATGGTAAATAAGGATAAGATATTCTGAGTCGGGTTCACGGAGACTTCCCACTCAGAATGGACAGTCTATGGAGGGTTAATCCGTATGTAGTGATT
Organism: Gentiana dahurica var. dahurica; assembly: GCA_024500145.1. Taxonomy (NCBI): domain Eukaryota; kingdom Viridiplantae; phylum Streptophyta; class Magnoliopsida; order Gentianales; family Gentianaceae; genus Gentiana; species Gentiana dahurica. Next base: position 78,078,683 of record CM044898.1, on the reverse strand, counting down.
ATATCAATGGACGCTTAATTATATCAATGGACGCTTATTCACTCTATGGGTTGAGTATAAGTATGCATCTGTAATCGGTAGAGTTCAGTTTCGGGTTTATGGTGGCGTAATCCCGGAATTAATAATTAATGTACTTATTCTGTTCGATGAATAATTAATTATTGGAGTTACTGGTTATAGGTCCATGGTCCCCGATGTGGCTTCTGTAATTCGGACTAATAATCTTGTTACTTGGGCCTCAGTGATAATTAATTGGCTGGCCTAATTAATTGATATGCATGGATATTATTTAGTTGGGCTAATTAATATAATACACATAAAAGACATTTTATGTGGGCTAAAACCCTAGTTAGGTGGTGCCATTTCTCCTTGAATTATCACAAGATTTAATTTTTTGTGATGTGGAAAATAAAAAGATATTCTTGTTATATGATTGGTTGGATGACTTGTTATTTGATTTCCTATTGGTCAATAAATGTCACAATTAGTCATTAAGGAAAATATCTTTTTATTTTGTTTAATTAATTATTTATTTAATTAATTAATACTTGGAGGCCAAGGATGTACTCTCCTATAAAAGGAGAGTTATTCCAAGGGAAATTGACATGGCAAATTTCGAAATTCACCACAAATAAAGGGAGAAAATTTGTTCTTTCTTGTCTAGGGTTTTTAGTAGAAGAAAAACTTTGATTTTTTCTTGGTGTTGCATATCAAGGAGGCTCGTGTATCTAGAAGGGTGTCCACCAACCGCCGTTTGGAGAACACATCGGAAGATCAAGGCGACTCTTCCCGTTATTGGTAACATAATCTTAAACCCCCTTGTAGTACTTAAGTCCTTTAATTATGAATTGTGTCATATAAATCGTGATCCATCCGCTGCGCATAGATCTAACTCGTTTAGATCTAAGAACCTGCATCCTTCAAATCCATCAGTCGTTCATCCCGCATGAAGGAGAAGCCATTCTAGTATCCCTCTCCTATCCGGAAACCATGCTGATTATCCCATTTGGCAGTGTGACAGAAAATAAGTTTATATAGTGAAATCTGGCTACACGCTTGCTACGAACATCCTTCACCCCGATCTCAATGAGCATAGCGCCTCTTCTTCCACTAAGAATAAAAAAGATGGAGGAAATGTTGGAATCTAGCTGTTCAACCACGCTTTCGACACTTTATTTGGAGGTCTGTCTATGATCACATTTCATCTCTAAAGGTACGGAACTTTGGGGATGGTTCTTGTTCCACATATGCCTATCACCTAGAAGATACCATGCATGCCCTATTCTTTTTTACCACACCGAAACATGTTTAGAGAATCGTTACAAAATATCTCATTAGCTCTGCTCTTTGTGGTTGTAATGACTTTGCAGGATTTTTGGACTTTTTCATAGTGCAACACTAAAGAAGCCATCATCATCATCACCATGATTTGGTATATTTGGAAATCACGGTGCACTAAAATCTTTGACAATGTTGAACCAGAAGAATCATTACCAATACGTGTTGGTCCAATAAAAGGGTAAAAGTATAGTTAGGGGAGGGGTGAATGACTATAATGGAGTTTCAAAAACTTTTCTTGTTTTAAAAGCTTTTGGGCAGCGGATAAGTCCCTTCTTTTAATACTATTTCAAAGTAGGTTTTGCAAACACAGATATAAGATGCAACAAATAAAGTAATGTAAAGTAAATTGCTGAAAGTAAATAGACACAAAGGTTTATAGTGGTTCAGGGTGATGTAATCCTTTAATCCATTCTTCTCCTGTGATGATTAGAGGAATTCACTATTGTCTTTTACAGATACAATAGTTAGATTGCCCTTGGCTACACAAGCTTCACAATCTTCAACACTATCACTCCCTGGCTACAAAAGCTTCAGTGACTCAGTCTTCAACACTGCTCATTGAGAACAAATCCTTCAGTAACTATCACAAACACAACTCTTTCACAAATGGCTCTGATTCAGTTGCTTGACTGGTGTGAATTGGATTCACAGATTCTGTTGATCAATCTCAGTGCTTGATGTGGAATTTGAGCACTGATTGCTGAGTTGATCTATAGATGTGTCCTTTAACTTTAAATAGAAGGCCTTTCAAATTGACATAGTTTCTGCTTGTTTTTTAGTATTGCAATCGTCATTTTTCCTGTCTGTCAATGCCTTCTATTTATAGCCTTGATAATCCTTGATTTGAATTTCAGTCCGTTGGCTGTTTAATGTGGGGAATAATCCTTGATTTAATTCTTGATTCCTCTTTAATTACATCCTTCTTGATATCAGTGATCCGGATTTTATTCAAATGTCTATCATAAAATCTGTCCTTGATTAATTCATCATTTATTATGCACTTAATGCTTAATCCTCTGAATCTTCCTTACTTTTCACGTTCTGAATAAGCTTGAATGGCTTAGCTATTATTTCACTTGTCTGTTACTTGAACGGTTGAGTGTTCCTGCTGACTCAGCTGATTAGTTCTTCCTTTACTGCTTTTTCTTTACTCAGCCAGGAGGGAGGTCACTTTGCCAGTTCACTGCTTTCTTGATTTCTTTGATCTTTCAAGAGTACTTGTACTTCACTGATCCTTAAATTGTGTGAGATCAGTGTACACCATATTTGAACAATGAATTTCATTACTTGAAATATAACATAGACTTATCCAAGGTCATCACAGACTTCCCTGGTTATAAGTCAATCCATATGTCTTCATGATTTTCTACCGGTACTTGGCTGCCTTTACTCTGTCGGATTTCTGTTTTACTTAGCCATTCTACCAACTAGTACAATACTTGTCTGACTCAACTTATACAACATGTCAGACTCTAAGTTAAGACTAATATAGAGATTACTAACTTATTTCAGGCTTGCTATAATAGCTAGTATGGCCATCATCAAAACATAATAAAATGTTCCTAACAATTCCCCCATTTTTTATGATGCCAAAAACCTCATAATCCTGAAAATAAGCATGCAAATTTTCATAGTAATAACAAAATAAAACTATGAAATTTTATTAATCCAATAAAGGGCGATAAGATAGTAAGTTCAAAAATTATTCAAAGGGAAAAAAAGTAATCAAAAGGGCTACTTCTTCTCTTCAAACTTGATGCCCTTGCCTTTGATGCCCTTTCCTTTGCATGTTGGAATTCCCTTCCCAATTGAGCTTTCAGGCTTACTGCTTCCTTTCCCCTTTTTGGCAACACTATACTTATCTTCTAGAATTTTATTTTTTGCCTCAGATACCTAGATGAGGGTGTTGAGTTGCTTCCCTGACTCATTCAGAATGCTATCAAGAGTCTGAATTTGAATAGTATGCTCATTCAGTGTGTCAATCAGGGGTTTGAGTTTTCAGTCAAGTACTCCAGCTTGATGCTCTAGATTTGATTAGACATGATGGGGAATTAAATTCTATAGGTTGCAGAGTAAGTCTCACTGCCTCTCCATCACTTCATCCTGAACTTTGATGTGGCTGATTAGAGCCTCAATTTTGGGATGCATGGAGGTCGCATTACTTCTCAAGGCAGCTTTGAGATTTTGTCTGATCAAGTACTGTCTTTCCATATCCACAATTAGTGGATTGATATCTTGATTAAATGATCTGTCTGGATCCTCTTCTGCTGGTGCAGAAGGCTCAGTTGGTTCCTCATCCTCTTCTTCCTTTTCCTCTTCTTTTCCCTCTTAACCTTTTTCTTCAATCTCATGATCAGAGTGAGATTGAGGGGGATGTCCTTCATTTTTTAGTCCTAGTGAGGACTGCTCTGCATCTCCAGGTGCTAGAGTCTCAACTTCTTCTATTGGTATTCCCCCTTGATTAATGCTGGGGGTTTTTTCAGGATCAGCGGAGTGAGTTTGATCAGCTGGCACACTCAGCTGTTGTTCACATTTGCGGGTGCTCCTGAGAATTACTTCTTGGAGCATCAAATATGTTGAATAGGTGTCCTAAACCCAATTAGGTTAGACCGGATCCGACCGGGTCGGGTCATTTACAGTCTATTTTAGTTCATGTAATAACTTTATTATGATTATTAAAAGCACATGTGTTATTATATACTGTTTATCTTCATTTTATTGGTTGTATATATATAGTAACATCCCCAGTGTCAAACTGTGATAGAGAAACCATGATAGTGATTATGGTTGATGAGATCTCTAATCACTTTAATAAGTTGATACTTAAAAGTCTCTAGTCGTATGTACTGTCAAATGGGACACTGATAGTATGATCAGACTAGCATGTATTGGATGTATTCTATCTTACCGAAAATAGGGATAGATCTGGTCTATCGAAGGGTAGAGGCACTTGGACTGTACGTGGACGTGTATTAGAGAATGCGTACGTTTGACTAACCTACTTACACAAAGTGTCACACTATAGGGCGGTGGTGTAACTATCTTTTAGACCGGAGTCTTCATGGAATCCCGGTGTGCATTGTCATACTTTGGCACTATTGAGATTTCTCCTATCCACGGGGAGATCATGCGTTAGTGATCGGATGTGATACTGAAGCTTGTGGAATATATGTCACGGATATTATCTAACAAAACAACAAGTAATAAAATTTATAAATCCGGTATTCCCCAAGTGTAGGGATCGTAGTACAGCGATTAATACCGGAGTCGATCACAGGGAATCGGGGTATCTAGTTCAATTAATTCTCCTAAGGTTGATACATTTATTCCTAAACCTAAAACTAAAAACGGAAAATAAACTGGACAGAGGATTGTCAGTCCAAAGCCAGGAAAGATCGTTGCGAACAAAAGCAAATAAAATAAAACTACAACTAAGAAAACAATAAAACTAACTATCATGATAATGATTGAAGCAAACCAACATAGAACAAACATGATCCACTATCCCGCAACCCTTAATTCTTCCCTAGATTATCTTATGATGATTCAATCAAATTTGTGGTTCACCTAATCAAAGGTATGAATTCCTACTTCCGTAAGTAATCCGTCTATCAATCTCATCATCTTCCGATCTATAGAGATTAACGCTCTCAAAACAAGGTGCAAGATTTGTTAGATCTAACAACCTAGAAATCTAACCTATCAACTTCCGTTATGTCAAGGTTAAAAGTCTAATCTTTCCTATGGCGATCTAAGGTTTACTCCGATTTTCATCATACGGTAAACATCAAATAGCAATACATCTTCCGATATCGATTGCATAAACAAATAAACAAAGAAAAGAAACAAACTTTAAATTAAACTCACAAAATATCCAAAGGAAGAAATAAAACGCTGCTGGAAAAGTTTCCCATGGCTGCTCCAGGTTCATAGCTTCAGGACAGCACCATGAATCGAACAAGAATAGAAAACGAAAACAAAAACCTAACTAATCCGCAACCCCAGCCTCCCCAAAGGGGGCTGGGGCCGCCTAGGGTTTTCTTCTTATGAATATGTATCAATAAGAGTCAATAATGTGTGTTTTTGGGTTGAAATCGTGCTGCTATTTATAGGAAAAATAGGTCGGCTGCTGCTATGTCGGTGTTGGACGCCCGTCCAGACCTTCTGGACGCCAGTTCAGCTGCTTTGGACTGCTCCAGACGCTCGTCCACTCAGCGTCCAAACTCTCTGAATCAAAAATCTCATCCTGGACGCCAGTCCAATATTCTGGACGCCAGTCCAGACTGGACGGGACTTGGACGGCAGTTCAGCTAGATCCAAATTCGAAATCTTCAACTCTATCTCTTTTCTTCTAGCCAATTCCATCATTATCTCTTTCTCATCAATTAAATCCGACTTGATCAACCTTTAATCCTCTTTTGAACCAATATTATGCATCTACAAGGTAATCAAAACATCGCAAAATGTAATATCATTCAAACCAACATAAAACCATCAATAAAACACATAAATTAACCAATTTTGCGATTAACCCGTTAAAAACATCACTTGCTCAATATTTCAATATAAAGCTCGATTTCTATGAAAAACATCCACATATGGGGGAAATTAATATAAAACGTATCCTTATAAAACGTATAAAATCACCCTTAACAACTCCCCCACACTTAAACCTTGCTCGTCCCGAGCAAGACAAAACATAATCAAGACTCGAGACATATAAACATTTATGCAATCATAAAGCATATTCAATAGTTTAGAGGTTCACCCAAGTGTGTGTGCATAGCCATAATAAATTTCCACTAAATCCACACTTGAAATTGATTCAAGCAAAACTAGCCAACATCCCATTTAAATCAGAAATATAAAAACGATTATAACATGCACCTCACAAAACATACATATTCGAAAAATAATAAGGAGTATTTAAAATATTTCCGACATACTTAGAGGATAATCCCTACAACATATCTTTCAGTTTATACTGGGGATAGTCAGAAGATAACTACGGTTCTCACCCATCTTTTCACATTACCATTCCCTAAATTTTTCTTTAAGATAAACTTAATTCCACATATATAGCATATGCCCTCATTCCCAGCAATAGGATGTTTCGTGATAACACCCTAGCTGGACTACTATCATCAGGCAGTCGGGAGCTATTGAACCTCATAGTGGTATAGGACATTTCGTGATAATGCCCTACCGCACTCAAATCATTGGCAGCTACTTCCGACATACACATATATTATTCATATTATTCATCTTAGATTGGTATACAAACCTTAAATTATATCCCTCCTATCACATTCAAACCTTCAGATATTCACAGTATGTCATACTTTAATATTAAACACAAACTATTAAAATTTCCAAAATTCGTATGTAAGCAAAGAATCATGCGATAATCATTAAAAATATCCAATCAAATGGGCATAGCTTTAAATTATAGCTCATCATTTACTATGGCACGTGAAAAATAGTGTTGGGTGAGACATCTAAATTTACTAAATATGCAAAATAATGCACCAATGATATAAGAACTCAAATAAAGATATGCCTTTGTTCACTTGGGACGAAACAAAAGAAATTTTGAAAATTTTGCATTTTTTTCATAGAAATATAATAGTATGGCAAATGAATGTAGATACATAAAACTATTTCCCCCCCCCACACACATAAATTACAACATGTCCTCATGTCGTGCAGAATTAAAAGGAAAAGATAAAGAACTTAGCTGATTGTTATTCGAAAAAGGGAGCAATTCTGGAAGTGGCCAGAGATCCAATCTAGAAACGCTCGAGGAAGTCAGTAAATAGCACAAGCGCTATCGACAATATCCTGCACACTTGAAAAACAAGGAAGTATCTCGGGCACACGGGGGAATATAACAAGCAACAATAATGATAAAAGCACATGGTATAATTGCTCAGATGGAAAAATCACCATACAGGGAAAACACAGGACACCTAAGCGTCAAATATAAAGCCACAGAGGCTCATAATACAAATAAGGTCCCACATGTGCATAAAGCTCATAGAAAGATGGAACATATACATGGAACATTACAAAATAGCAGGGCTAGGTGCACTATACGAAAAATATATTACAATGCAATCTACATGATAAAGTGGTAGCGTACGGCAAGCCGACAGTAACTACCCTCAAGAAAAATAAAAGAAAAATAGAAAAACAATGCAACTACATGACATGCAACTAAATGATATGCAAAAACAAAATAAAATAAAAGAAAGAAAACTAGCCCACTCAATTGCAACACGACATGTATATCATAAACGTCTACCAAATAATGATAGTTTACGATAAACGACAGTACTATTCATTATATACAGTGTAGACGCGCCTTAAGACTCATCAAAGGTGATAGCAGTATGGAGAACCAACAGTTAGCTATACTAAACAGATATAACTCATAAGAAGACATGGTAGCATACGGAAAACCGACAGTAGCTACCCATATGAGTTACAAAAATAACAAGAAAGCACATAGGTCTCAAAGCTCACAGGATTCATCACAACGATATGTAGCATACGGAAACCGACATTAGCTACTAAATAACAATACGAACAGTTATAGCATACGAGAACCGACAGTAACTATAACATGCATGGATGAATCCTAACACCCTAGATAGACGACAACAGGAACAACATAAGTCATAGAATCACGTCTAGCTAGGAGAATTACTCAACATGGATTGCAATAGATGGAAAGAAAACCATAACGGTGAAAGAACAGGACATCTACGCATATACAAAGGCCACAGAGGCTCACAATAAAACATCCATGTCAGTTAATGAAGCATGTATATAAAGATCAACCAATTATTTAACATGGGTTCATAGATGGAAAGATGTAAACATGCAAGTTCAGAACATCTACGTAAAAATAATTAGCCATAGAAGCTCATATGAAAGTATCCATGTCAAATAATGCATTAAAAATCAAATTCTATTCACTAGAAGCTGACACACTGGACGGACGTTTGGTCAAGACAGACGCTCGTCCAGAACCACATAGAGCAGACGGGCGTTCGGGTAACAGGCAAACGCTCGTCTGACTCTCTAAAAACAGAACAGAGTTGGTGCGTTATGGGACGGACGGGCGTTCACTTACTATGGACGCCCGTCTGACTCAGCAGAAAAGCTCAGCAGACTCGATTTTATCAGAAAACAGCAGCAACCCTAAAATCATAACCTAATACCATATCATTAAAAAAAAGAAACCCTAGTGTTTATTAAAAACAAAAACAAAACTACGAAACCTAAATTCACGTTTCATAAATTGAGTAAAAAAACTTTTTGCACATTCTTAACCAAACGGTCATCGAAACACGGCAAAAATAAAAACTCTCAATTTGTTTAACGCTAATTTTATTGAAACCTACCTAAAAAGATACGGAAACAGAAACCTAAGCCTAAACTACTAAAAATTTAAAACAGAAAAAACAGAAAACCCTAAAAAGAACGGGAAAAAAAACGTGTTGAAATCTTCTGAGCCCAAAATGGAAGGGAAAACAGTGGATTTTGACCTCGAAAACGGCACTGAACGGCCTATGTCTGTTCACCACATCCTCGGCGTCGGAGCGAGCTTTCCGAATTGGGGTCCTGCGTTCCAAACGGACACTCGAGCCAAAAGTTACGGCCAAAATACTAACTAGTGCTAAAACGATCCCTTTTATCCAAAAATTTGACCGCGAAAAACGTGGAGTCAGATGATTCAACCTCAGAACCCTACCTATGAAACCTACCTATGAAAAACAGAATCCCTAGTACATTTATTTAATAAGCAAAAGAAAGACAAACCAAGATATCTACCTAAAACAAAAATAAAAGAAAACTGGTGACAGACGGGCCAGACGGGCGTCCAAGTTACTGGACGGACGTCTGCCTGGAGAAAGAACAGGACGGGCGTCCAAGTTAATGGACGCTCGTCTGCCTGGGCAAAACACAAACAGAGACGATCATATTTGGACGGACGGGCGTCCAATAGCTCAGGACGCCCGTTTACGTTCAAGCTGAAGCACATAAACGCTGCTAAACACGAAAACACGTCCAAACAAAACATGAAAACTAAACAAAACCCTAATTGGAACCTAAACACAAATCTATGAAAAATTAATAATCACTAGATAACACAAAACTACCTACGAAAAACAAAACAGAACAACTTTAGAAAAAAAAATTAATAAGAAACTAGACAACCGTACCGATTCCCCGGCAACGGCGCCAAAAACTTGTTTTTGGTTCCATTGGCGGGAATACTCACCACTATACTACCTTAGAAAAATTAATAATGAACTGGACAACCGCACCGATTCCCCGGCAACGGCGCCAAAAACTTGTCACGGATTTTATCTAACAAAACAACAAGTAATAAAACTTATAAATCCGGTATTCCCCAAGTGTAGGGATCGTAGTACATCGATTAATACCGGAGTCGATCACAGGGAATCGAGGTATCTAGTTCAATTAATTCTCCTAAGGTTGATACAATTATTCCTAAACCTAAAACTAAAAACAGAAAATAAACTGGACAGAGGATTGTCAGTCCAAAGCCAAGAAAGATCGTTGCGAACAAAAGCAAATAAAATAAAACTTCAACTAAGAAAACAATAAAACTAAATATCATGATAATGATTGAAGCAAACCAACATAGAACAAACATGATCCACTATCCCGCAACCCTTAATTCTTCCCTAGATTATCTTATGATGATTCAATCAAAGTTGTGGTTCACCTAATCAAAGGTAGGAATTCCTACTTCCGTAAGTAATCCGTCTATCAATCTCATCATCTTCCGATCTATAGAGATTAACGCTCTCAAAACAAGGTGCAAGATTTGTTAGATCTAACAACCTAGAAATCTAACTTATCAACTTCCGTTATGTCAAGGTTAAAAGTCTAATCTTTCCTATGGCAATCTAAGGTTTACACCGATTTTCATCATACGGTAAACATCAAATAGCAATACATCTTCCGATATCGATTGCATAAACAAATAAACAAAGGAAAGAAACAAACTTTAAATTAAACTCACAAAATATCCAAAGGAAGAAATAAAACGCTGCTGGAAAAGTTTCCCATGGCTGCTCCAGGTTCACAGCTTCAGGACAGCACCATGAATCGAACAAGAATAGAAAACGAAAACAAAAACCTAACTAATCCGCAACCCCAGCCTCCCCAAAAGGGGCTGGGGCCGCCTAGGGTTTTCTTCTTATGAATATGTATCAATAAGAGTCAATAATGTGTGTTTTAGGGTTGAAATCGCGCTGCTATTTATAGGAAAAATAGGTCGGCTGCTGCTATGTCGGTGTTGGACGCCCGTCCAGACCTTCTGGACGTCAGTTCAGCTGCTTTGGACTGCTCCAGACACTCGTCCACTCAGCGTCCAAACTCTCTGAACCAAAAATCTCATCCTGGATGCCAGTCCAATATTCTGGATGCCAGTCCAGACTGGACGGGACTTGGACGACAGTTCAGCTAGATCCAAATTCGAAATCTTCAACTCTATCTCTTTTCTTCTAGCCAATTCCATCCTTATCTCTTTCTCATCAATTAAATCCGACTTGATCAACCTTTAATCCTCTTTTGAACCAATATTATGCATCTACAAGGTAATCAAAACATCGCAAAATGTAATATCATTCAAACCAATATAAAACCATCAATAAAACACATAAATTAACCAATTTTGCGATTAACCCGTTAAAAACATCACTTGCTCAATATTTCAATATAAAGCTCGATTTCTATGAAAAACATCCACATATGGGGGAAATTGATATAAAACATATCCATATAAAACGTATAAAATCACCCTTAACAATATACATGATTGGTCGTCCAGAAATTGCGTATCCCTTGATTGGGAGTGAATATCCGAAATGGCCTTCTTATAAGGAATTTCTTGTTCTCGTAAATCTTTGCAAAGTGGGGGTATATATGTTATTCCGAGAGAGCTTGATCCAGATTATAAGATACCATCGTTAATGTATTGACACTCAACATACGATCGTATGGATATTATTACATCGATAGGATTGTAAGTTACATGGTAACAGTTTCACATGAAAGGTAGTAGTCATTGCATTTGACTCTTCTGATGATTGGGGGTCGCAGTGTGTTGATAGACGCTATCACGTGACCGTTAGGCATGAAGGGCATTTTCGTAATTTGCACTTTGTGTCTATGGCCAACATATTTGAAAGCCTATCGGGTCACACACATATGAACATCGAGTCAGATTATAATGCGGTTATAGTTGATAACCAAATAAGGAAAGTTTATCTCTAGACTATAAAGGTTATAGTGGTAAATTAATATGGTGGTATTTATTTATTATGAATAAATAAAAAAAGAAGCTATTAATTATATTAATTAAAGAATATTCGGATGCCAAATATTGGTAATTTGGGGAGCAAATCTAAGTGTATAAGATACACTTGGATTGTGCACTTTGATTAATAAGATTACCATAATATTAATATTGGTTATTAATTGATTTTGAAAAAATAGATTTATGGTAGTAAGATAAATATAATCAATATAAGATATTGGCAATATTTAGATTTTATTTAATATAAGATATTATAATAAATAAGATAAATCAATCTAATTGATTTTCCTTATTTTATTGGGAAAAAAATTTCTTCTCCTCCACTCTATTTGGGGCGCCCCATCCACTATAAATAAGAGGTGGGTGTCAAGCTCTTTTGTACATCATAATTGCAAGAGCTAATAGTTCTTGTGTAAAATAGACGGCTTTCAATAGAGAGTTAGAGAGAGAGAGAAAAATGCCGGTCTAAAAACCAGAGTTTTTCTGATAGCATTCCAAGGAGGATTCCGGCGAGGAGTTCGTGTGGATATCGATTGAGACCGGACGCGTGGAGGGTTTGTGCACTGTACTACTCTCCGTCAACGGTCAAAGCGACGATCTTATAGATCATCCAAGGTATATTCCGTCAAACTACTTAACGTGTTTATTGCATTAAACGAAGATGAACTAGAATAGGAAATCAAAATTATAAATTCCGCTGCATTAAACTAGTGATTTCTAACAGTGGTAGCAGAGCCAGACTTCGAGCATAAGAATTAATCACAATTTAATTGAGTAGTAATTAATCGATAGATGCATGATCTAGATTCGTGAAACATTTGAACAAAAAAAGGAATCGATGGGTGCTCAGCCAAAAGGCGGCGGCCCCTACCACGGCGGCAGTTGGGCAGTGAAGGCGGCTTTCTAAGCTTCCGGCGTCGGCCGGCGTTTCCAAATTGGAGCATCGATTCGTTTTACGTTTTGTGATATTTATTGTGCATTGATATCTCTTTTGTTTAGTTGTGTCATATGGCTAACCAATGATTCAAATAGTTTGGGCCATTGGAAAACCATAGTGACATATTAACCAAATTATTGGTCTTACCAAATTTTGATTTGGAATATGCCTAGGCTCTTTTCAAATATTTGATTTGTAAAAGGCTTGGGCCTAGGCGACTTCAAAATTTTGATTTTGAAAAGTGGCCAGGCCTAAACCAAATTTGGTTTAGGAAGATGCCTTTTGGTTTAGAAAACCAAAGGCATCCCTTTTGGTTAAGAACCAAAAAGAAAGGAAACAAAAAGGAGACCTTTTAATTTTGATTTTAATTTTGAATAGTTCAAATTTCATAAAATTAAAATTAGAATCGATTTAAAACTAAACGTTAATAGTATTTTTGATTTTGTCATTTAATTAATTAAAAGTTAATTAATTATTTGATGTTATAAAATAAGACGCGTAAGTAGTTAAAAATTAGAATTTAATCTTTTTCATAAGATATAATTGTATGGACTAGATGTGCAGATATAATGTGATTATATGGACCCCGATTGATCATGGACTCGACCAATAGGATAGTTGGGGATGTTTTTTTTATGTTGTTTTTGAAATTGTCCTAGGCCATTATGAAGAACGTGACCTAGCTTACTTTTGCATGTATCCCATTCCCGTTAGCTCCCCCCTCCCGTGTGTGCGGCGGGTGTATTTATTTATTAGATATATTAATATGTAACAAGAATGGAGCAAGAAGAAAAAGACCAAAGAGACATAAAGAACCCATTGGCGTACATCAATAAAGATCTTATTGGCGGTTGCAGATACCCTTAGTTTGTGACCCGCGGTTTCATCAGTTTGTATTCGAAACCGAACCTAGGAAAAGTCCATGATCGTACCGGTTATTTTGTGTGCGGAATGTTGTGTATGTTTTACCTTATATGATATCGTAGTAATATACACATATTAGTGAATTAATTTAAAATTATTCCCATGACAAAAATCAAGCCATAATTGTCTCCCAATATTATAATGATGGTGAAGAGCCCTTGTTTGGATCCAACTGATCGGCCCACGTCGGGAGTTGACCTACCTCGGGTATATCGTCATTATCGAGATATGATCGTAAGAGATCTCACGAATATTAGGGTTACGACTAGACTAAGAATCTTGCGGTGATTTGCCCACGTCAGGACCTTTTGATTTTAGAGACAAGTGGTGGCTATCACATAGAGATGTGAACTGTCAAAGAGTTGACTAGTCAACCAATAGAAGTCGAATAAGATTCGACCAGTAAATGTACCCACCTTCGAAATTGATCCGGTCGATCGACCCACGTCGGGGATCGAGTCAACTAGATTGGATTCCATCCACTAAAGGATTGGTAAAATTCTTGAAAGCCAATTGGAAATAGTTGGCCAATGGGACATGAACTTTTACTTATTCAATCTTTATTTATTGTTGTAGAAAATATCAAACAAATTGAACCTTCGTTTTATCAACGATAATAAGCTTGACGAAACCAACTTTCTCGACTGGGAAAGAAACCTCAAAATCGTTTTGAGGCACGAAAAGATTGGCTATGTCTTGGACAAGGCCCTACCGGAAAAGCCTGTAGAAGGCTCGGCTGCAGATGCTGTCGAGAAGTACAACAAGCACTGTGCTGACAGTACTGATGCTACATGTATCATGCTTGCTTCTATGACACCTGAAATGCAGAAACAACATGAGTCCACAGACGCCTACTCAATCATAGTTCACTTAAAGGAACTCTATGCTTATCAGTCTCCCACAGAGAGGTACGAGGTCTTGAAGGCCCTATTTGGTTGTAAGATGGCATCCGGGACTGCTGTGGGGTCACACGTGCCTTCAAGACCTCGTACCTCTCTGTGGGAGACTGATAAGCATAGAGTTCCTTTATGTGAGCTATGATTGAGTAGGCGTCTGTGGACTCATGCTGTTTCTGCATTTCAGGTGTCATAGAAGCAAGCATGATACATGTAGCATCAGTACTGCTGAGGGCACTATGGGGAAGAAAAAGCAAGTGTTGCTGGTCACTTCACGAAAGGAGTCCAAGAAGGCGAATGATGCACCTAAGACAATGCTTAAGATAGCTAAAGATAAATCCAAGGATGCTTGCTTCCATTGTTGTGAGACCGGACATTGGAGAAGAAACTGCAAAGGCTTTATGAGTAGCAAGAAGAAGCATTATGATGCTTCAACTTCAGGTATGTTTATGATTAAGATCAATATTGCTTCTTCTAAGTCTTACCACTGGGTATTAGATACTGGTTGTGGTTCTCATATTCGTACGAATATGAAGGCACTAAGAAGAACTAGAGAACTAAAGAAATGAGAGGTGGACCTACGCGTTGAGAATGGAGCAAGTGTTACAGCATTGGCCGTAGGAGTTTATTTTCTTTCATTGCCCAGTGGGCTAGTACTAGAACTTAATAACTGTTATTTTGTTCATGCTCTTACGAAGATCATCATTTCTATTTCAGCATTGGATGTTGAAGGATTTTCTTTTACGTTTGAGAATAAATGTTGTACTTTTTCACGTGATGGAATTTTTTATGGTACTGGCATACTTAGCAATGGTCTCTACATATTAGATGTGAATGTTGATGTACTTAATATGAACAACAAGAAAGCCAAAACAAATTACTTGAATGAATCCTACTTATGGAATTATAGACTTGGCCATATAAATAAAAACCACATTTTCAAACTTCATAAATATGGACTATTGGACCACTTCGATTACGAATCATTTGATACATGTGAAGCTTGTTTACTTGGAAAGATGACAAAGTCACCTTTCACTGGCAAAGGGATAAGATCCAATGAATTGCTTGAGCTTATACATACTGATGTATGCGGCCCAATGTCAATTCAAACCAAATGATGATACTCTTATTTTATCACTTTCACTGATGACCATTCACGTTATGGTTATATATACTTAATGAAGTATAAGTCTAAGGCCTTTGAAAAGTTCAAGGAATTCAGAAGTGAAGTGGAGAAACAGCTTGGTAAAGAAATCAAAACACTTCGATCCGATCGATGTGGTGAATACCTAGATGGGAGTTTCAAGACTACTTAAAGAAGAATGGGATTCTACCTAAACGGACATCTCCTGGAACGCCTCAAATGAATGGCATGTCTGAAAGAAGGAACCGTACCTTGTTAGATGTGGTACGATCCATGATGAGCTACGCAGTTCTCGCAAAATCATTTTGGGGGTATGCTCTAGAAACCGCATCCTATACACTGAACCGAGTTCCATCAATGACGGTGGATTCTACACCATACGAGGTATGGGCTGAGAAGAAACCAAATCTGGCATATCTTAAACCTTGGGGTTGTCCGACTTATGTAAAGCATATGATGCATGACAAATTAGATGCTAGATCAGAAAAATGTCTATTCGTGGGATATCCTAGAGAAACTAGAGGATACCAATTTTACCACCCTAAGGAACAAAAGGTGTTTGTTTCCAGGATTGGACACTTTCTGGAGAAAGAGTTTATTCTGGATAGGGTCAGTGGGAGTAAGATTGATCTTGAAGAATTTCGAGAACCAGTTATGGATAACAGTCCGTTGATGGAAGTATAGGAGACACCACATAAAGATGTGACGCCACCCTCTACCGTAGACACATTAGCACCTCTAAGATCCACCAGGGAACACCGTGAACTTGAAAGGTGAACGGGTGTGTATCTCATAGAAGATGAGGACCCTAGAACTTATGAGGAAGTGCTATTAAGGTATGACAAAAAGAAATGGCTAGAAGCCATTAATTCTGAAATGGAATCCATGAAAGACAACCAAGTTTGGAACTTAGTTGATCCACCTAAAGGAATAGTTCCTATAGGGTGTAAATGGGTCTTTAAGAGAAATACCGACATGGATGGTAACGTGACAACCTACAAGGATAGGTTAGTGGAAAAAGGTTATAAGCGAAGACAAAGAGTTGACTATGATGAAACCTTTTCGCCTGTTGCCATGTTAAAATCCATTAGAACTTTGCTCGCTATTGGAGCATACCATGATTATGAAATCTGGCAGATGGATATGAAAATGCTTTCCTTAATGGGAACCTGTCTCAGGAGGTGTATATGACACAGCCAGAGGGTTTCACAACCAATGACGCCAGGATGGTATGTAAACTGCAAAGATCCATTTATGGATTAAAGCAAGCTTCTCGGAGTTGGAATCCTCGCTTTGATGAGATAATCAAACAGATTGATTTCATCAAGAACAAAGATGAGCCCTGTGTTTACAAGAAGGTTAGTAGGAGTGCCATTGTGTTCTTAGTGCTTTATGTAGACGACATATTGCTCATAAGGAATGATGTGCCTATGCTACAGTCAGTCAAAGCTTGGTTATCCAAGAACTTCTCCATAAAGGACTTGGGTGAAGCAGCCTATATTCTAGGAATCAAGATCTATAGAGATAGGTCTAAGAGGTTGCTTGGTCTGTCACAATCCACCAATATAGACAAGATGCTGAAGAGATTAAGCATGGAGTAGTCAAAAAGAGGATTGCTGCCAATGTCATATGGGGTCTATTTGTCGAAAGGAATGAGTCCTAAGATAGAGGAGGAAAGGGCACAAATGAGTAAGGTCTCTTATGCTTCGGCTATTGGATCCATCATGTACGCCATGCTGTGCACTAGGCCAGATGTCTCGTACCCTCTTATTATGACTAGTAGGTACCAGTCCAATCCAGGTAATGGTCACTGGGTTGCAGTCAATAATATTCTCAAGTAAATGAGACGTACTAGGGATATGTTCCTGGTTTTCTGGAATGATGATTTAGTTTTACACGGTTATACAGATGCCAGTTTCCAAACTGACAAGGATGACTTTAAGTCACAGTCTAGATTTGTTTTCACGCTTAATGGCGGAGTAGTAAGATGGAAGAGTTCCAAGAAGGATACTACTGCGGACACTACAACGGAAGCCGAATACATAGCAGCCTCGGAGGCGGCAAAGAAATATGTTTGGATGAAGAAGTTCATTACTGAACTTGGTGTGGTTCCCTCCATTGAATGTCCAGCGCCATTGTACTGTGATAATAATGGGTCGATATCTCAATCAAAGTAACCAAGGCCTCATCAGAAGTCCAAACACATTCTACGGTGCTATCACATGATTAGAGAGATAGTAGATAGAGCAGATGTAAAGATAGAGAAAGTCCACATGGATGACATCATAGCTGATCCGTTAACCAAGGCATTTTCACAAGCAAGGCAAGAGAAACATGTTCACATGCAAGGGCTTAGGCATATGGGTGATTGGCTTTAGGCCAAGTAAGAGATTGTTGAATAGGTGTCCAAAACCAAATCGGGTTGGACCAGATCCGACTGGGTCGGGTCATTTACAGTCTATTTTAGTTCATGTAATAACTTTATTATGATTAATAAAAGCACTTGTGTTATTATATATTGTTTATCATCATGTTATTGGTTGTATATATATATATAGTAAGGTCCCTAGTGCCAAACTGTGATAGAGAAACCATGATAGTGATTATGGTTGATGATATCTCTAATCATTTTAATAAGTTTGATACTTAAAAGTCTCTAGTCGTATGTACTGTCAAATGAGACATTGATAGTACGATCAGACTAGCACGTATTGGATGTCTATATCTTACTGAAGATAGGGATATATCTCGTCTATCGAAGTGTAGATACACTTGGACTGTACCTGGATGTGTATTAGAGAATGCGTACGTTAGACTGACCCACTTACACTAAGTGTCACACTATGTGGCGGTTGTGTAATTATCCTTTAGACCGGAGTCTTCATTGCATCACGGTGTGGATTGTCATGCTTTGGAACAATTGATATTTCTCCAATCCACGGGGCGATCATGCGGTAGTGATCGAGTGTGATACCGAAACTTGTGGAGTATACATGATTGGTCATCCGGGAATCGCGTATCCCATGATTGAGAGTGAATATCCGAACTGGCCTTCTTATAAGGAATGTCTTGTTCTTGTGAATCTTTGCAAAGTTGGAGTAAATGTGTTATTTCGAGAGAGCTTGATATCTAGACTATAAGATACGATCGTTAATGTATTGACACTTGAAATACGATCATATGGATATTATTACAGTGATAGGATTGTAAGTTACACGGTAACTGTTTCACATGAAAGGTAGTAGTCATTGCATTTGACTCTTCTGATGATTGGGGGTCACGGTGTGTGGCTAGACGCTATCCCGTGATTCTTAGGAATAAAGGACATTTTTGTAATTTGCACTTTGTGTCTACGGCCAACATATTCGGAAGCCTATCGGGTCACACACATATGAACATCGAGTCGGATTAAAATGCGGTTGTAGTTGATAACCAAATAAGGAAAGTTTATCTCTAGACTATAAAGGTTATAGTGGTAAATTAATAAGATGGTATTTATTTATTATGAATACATAAAATACAAGATATTAATTATATTAATTAAAGAATATTTCGGATGCCAAATATTGGAAATTTGGGGTGCCACATTTAAGTGTATAAGATACACTTGGATTGTGCACTTTGATTAATAAGATTACCATAATATTAAATATTTGATATTAATTGATTTTGGGAAAATAGATTTATGGTAATAATATATATATAATCAATATAAGATATTGGCAATATTTAGATTTTATTTAATATAAGATATTATAATAAAAGAGATAAATCAATCTAATTGATTTTCCTTATTTTATTGGGAAAATATTTTCTTCTCCTCCACTCTATTAGGGGCGCCCCATCCACTATAAATAAGAGGTGGGTGTCAAGCTCTTTTGTACATCACAATTGCAAGAGCTAATAGTTTCTGTATAAAATAGAGGGCTTCCTATAGAGAGTTAGAGAGAGAGAGAGAGAAAAAGGCCGGTCTAGCAACCGGAGTTTTTCCAATAGCAATCCAAGGAGGATTCCGGCGAGGAGTTCGTGTGGATATCGATAGAGGCTGGACGTGTGGACGGCTTGCGCACAATACTACTCTCCGTTGACGGTCAAAGAGACGATCTTATAGATCATCCAAGGTATATTCCGTCAAACTACATAATGTGTTTATTGCATTAAACAAAGATGATCTAGAAAAGGAAATCAAATTTTAAATTCCGTTGCGTTAAACTAGTGATTTCCTAACAAAATCATCATCAGTTAAATCAAACATATCTTGATCATCCTCAAGATGATCACCTTCCGTTTGTTCTTCTTCTTCTTCTACTTCATCATCAATATCTTCTTTCTCTTCTTATTCTTGTTCATCTTCTGATGGTGTAAGATAGTATCATTCTTTACCATCGTGCAGATAGAGTTCTTCTTCTTCATTCTCTTCATCATCACTGATTACATGGGGATTATCCTTATTAATGGGTACTTTCCCTTGTGGTGCTTGTATTGTTTATGATACAGTCCTTCTCCCAATCCCTGACCTGCTGCTTTCGGGCTTCTTCTTTTTTCTTCCAGTTGTGGGTTATGGTATCTGGGATGCCTTAACATAGGTTAACATCACATTGGCTTTATGCAAAGGATGTAGGTAGATGGGTTTCACTTTCGATTGATCAAACAAATGTTGAAGAGGAAAAAATACAACGTAATAAGATTTCCTCTCCCAGAAATCACATTTCTTTTACTGATTTTTACTTGGTGCCGTAATTCCTAGATCAATTTCCTTTTGAATTTGATCCTTCCTCCTATTGAAGATAAAATGTGACCAATTAAATGGAATACCTTGATAGATGATAGCCATCAGTTTTACTCTGTGATGTGTCATGTTCTCCATTGAGCCCTTCTTCCCTTCAATATTTCTTGTGATTACAGGAGCAAACTCGGCAAAAAGGCGTTTGAGTGTCTAGAAAAGTGGTATTTCTTGCTGTTTTTCCTTGGGTTCTTGTTATCTCAGTTCAGAATGAGTTGATGTCAATTTCCATCTTCTTGACATCTGTTGGACCAGTGTTGGACAGATTTAAGCATCTATGGAGAAGACCTAGGGTGATTACCAGTTACCATCAAAACATTGTACTCACAATGCAATCTGGGTCACTCTTCTTATTGTTGGGTATAAATTTTGCATTTTTCTAGATTGCAATCAAAGTTTCATAGCATATTCCTATGATTGGGGGATTCAAGAATGTCATTAACCCCAGATTCATGCAGTCATCGACTAACCTTTGAGCCTGTGAATCATTGTCGCAGAAAAGTAGGTAGTGCTCAGATCAGAAAAACGATCCAGTGATGATCGAGTTTTCATAGTATTTTTCAGTTGAAGAGATTGAGGAAGATGATGCCATTGTTTTGGATGAGTTTGAGATTGAAAAAGCTTTGATTTTTCAGAGAAATAGGGTTTGTAAATTCAAATAGCGTAAAGAATTCTGAAAAACTTCTAAGGGTTGGTTATATAGGAGAATTTTGGGTAGTGTGAATTCGGTTGAAAATGGTAGGATTTTGGTGGAGTAATGGCATGATTTTGTGTATATAAATCATGGTTTTTGAGTATTGTGGGGGAGTGGATTGAGGTATGTAATGATAGATCCCTAGAATCGAGGCGTTTCCGTCATTCCTTTGTTTCAAAAATAACCTCCACGATTGTAATATAAAATCCATGTGGGCAAATCTTCTATGAAACAATCAATTCTCCGATTTTCCACATGTGTAAAACTGATTTTGTTCCCGTAGTACTTTACTATTTTCTCCAAACTGTTCAGTGGTAGAGTAACTTGGCTGGTCACTAAGCCGGTGTAGTGACTTCTTTACTGAGCTGCTTTGTAAAACTGTTCCTAACAATCATATAAGTGAACTTCGCTGGTTACCAGTGCCTTACCTGCCAGGTGAGCGCACCCAAAATGGCAAAGGTTCAGTCAACTGGTGAAGTTACTCAATTGATTACTCCAATTAGCTGCTCATTATTACTTAATCAATTTCAATCATTCATAACTCAGTTGTCAATTTACAAAATCTTTCATGACTGAGGGGTTTTGTGAAATATCAGCTAGTTGATCTTCAGTGGATATGTATCTCAAGATAACAACTCCTTTTTCCACATGATCTCTAATAAAGTGATGTCTCATATCAATATGCTTTGTTCTTGAATGTAATACTGGATTCTCAATTATAGATATTGCACTCGTGTTATCACACATAATTGGAATTGCCTTCTCCTCTATTCGATAGTCCCTTGGCTGTTGTCTGATCCACAACACTTGTGCACAGCAGCTACCTGCTGCTATATATTATGCTTCAGTTGTTAAAGTGGATATAGAATTTTGCTTTTTGCTAAACCATGATACTAGTCTGCTGCCAAACATCTGACAAGTTCCTGAAGTATTTTTTCTGTCAATTTTACATCCAACATAGTCTGAATCTGAATATGATATCAACTTGAATCCTCTATCTTTTGGATACCAAATTTCTTCATTAATTGTTTGCTTCAAATATTTGATGATCCTCTTGGCTACTAGTAAGTGAGATTCCTTAGGTTGAGCTTGAAATCTTGCATATACTATTACTAAAAATGCTATACCAGGTCTGTTTCCAGTTCGATTGAGTAGTGATCCAATAATCCCTCTATATAACTTTTGATCAACATCTTTTCCATTTTCATCCTTCCCAACAATCACTCTTGCACACATTGGTGTATCTGATGCGCCACTTGTATACACACCATATTTGTGTATCGAGTCCTTTGTATACTTGGCTTGATTGATAAAGATGCCATCTTCCATTTGTTTCACTTGTAAACCAAGAAAATAGTTGAGTTCTCCCATCATACTCATTTGAAATTTACTCTTCATCAGATTTGCAAATTTCTCTCACAGCTTCTCATCTTCTGATCCAAAAATGATGTCATCAACATTGATCTGAACCAACATAGTGCTTGTTCCTTCTTCTAGCTTCAAGAGAGTCTTGTCAATAGTCTCTTTGTTGAATCCATTCTTGATTAAGAATTGTGACAGTGTCTCATACCAGGCTCTTAGTGCCTGATTGAGTCCATATAGTGCCTTTTTGAGTTTGTATAGTTTATATTCCATTCCTTTGAGTCGGAAACCAGCTGGTTGTTCAACATATACTTCTTCTTCTAGAAGTTCATTCAAGAATGCACTTTTGACATCCATTTGATATAGTTTGAAGTCTTTATGTGCTGCAAAATCTAGAAAGAGTCTGATAGCCTCTAATCTAGATATCGGTGAAAAAGTTTCATCATAATCTACTCCTTCTGCTTGAGAATAGCCTTTAGCAACTAGCCTTGCCTTGTTTCTGACAAGTGTTCCTTGTTCATCCATCTTGTTTCTTAATACTCATTTTGTTCCAATGATATTTGCCATGTTTGGTCTATCCACTAGTTTCAGACCTCATTTCTCTGAAATTCATTGAGCTCTTCTTGCATGGCTATAATCCAGTCATCATCTTGAATTGCATCATCTATTGTTTTGGGCTCCACCTGTGATAGAAAACAAGTTAGCATACTTTTCAGTTGTCTCCTCGTTCTAACTCCTGTATGAATATCTTCAATGACTAGTTCTTTAGGATGATCTCTCAGCCAATTCAAATCAGGTTGAAGTTGCTCGAGATTTGGTTCTTCTACAACTTCAGATTGTGCATCAACTTCATGATCTTGTGTTGGTGCCTCTTGTGTTGTATTGACTGGTGCATCATCTTGATTGTCAAAGGTGTGATCCAGAATAGTAGCTGGTACTGTTGTATTCTGTTGGTCCCTTGAAAAGGATTTGGTTAAGTTTAGAGGGGGGTGAATAAACTTAACACTTAAAACTTTTGGAGTTAACAAACTCAGCAACTTCAGCAGCCTGCTGATTGCTCAGTAGTTTGCTGACACTCACTAGTCTGCTGACTGTTGATTTTACTGAATTTGTTGCAGTGGAATATATTCAAATTATGCCTTATCTCTTGTTGTTAAAATATGATACCAAGTATTAGATACTCATTAGTGTATGTGTGTGATTCAGTCGCTAGTTCAGTTGATTGATGTGCTAAATATACTAAATGCAGAATGTAAGTGCAGAAAGTAAGTAGGCAATTTTTATAGTGGTTCCAGGTGGTGTAATCCTGTCAGTCCACTCTTCTCCTGTGATGTTGGAGGTAATTCACTAGAGATCCTTGAGGTAGCAGTTACAAAAATCCTTAAGTTGTTTGTCCTTCACCAATAACTATGGCTTCACAAACTGAACACTTGGAACAGGCAGGATTGCTGCTCCAAAGTCTTCCACTGGTCCTTGAAGGGTAGGATTGCCTCTTCGCCAGCTCCACCACAAACAAAAGTCCTTGAGACCCTAGGATGCTTCACTGTTTTAGCAGGTTTCTTATAAAAGAAAGTTTGAATCAACTAAGCGATTCAGCTTTCAACAGCTTGATCTGGATGATATGATCAACATCTTGGATTCTTCAAGTGTGTAAACTTGATGTAGCTTAATGACATATTACAGTTGAAGAAGTTTACTGAATCAGTAGCTTTAAGTTCAGTAGGGTCAGCAGCATAACTTCTTGATAAGAATCAAACTCAGGATTATTTGTTGTTTTTCTTTCAAAAATCATCATCTGTTTCTGTATTAGGGGTCTTCTATTTATAGGTGAGACTCCTTGTGATTTATGTTTTGAAATTCAAACATAGCCGTTTCAGATTTGTCCCATCTTGACTTGCTTTCTATCCCTATACATAGGATTGCACTGTCAGTTTACTTTTTGTTAGATTTCAGACTGTCCACCCTTTGACTTGTATCTAATGGATAAACCTCTATTTCTTTCCAACGTTCCATTAATCTTAGACATTTATTTATTGACAAAACCAAGAGTTGTTATCTTTCCTTTTCCTTGTAAACATCCAATGTAACCTTTGATTAAATCGAAATATAAGTTCAGCAGGTTCCTATGAATGTAAGTTTGCTGAAATACATATCAGTCACCTGATCCAAGGTTGATGTGTTTATAAAACACTGCAGCTGACTTCTCTTATATCCAACTTTTTATTATGAAGTTAGATTACACAATTTGATCATAACTAAGTTCCAATCTCCACATAACTTATAGAACTTAGACCTTGTACACAAGGTATATGCAATCAGTTTAGGTCATAACAGACTTCCCTAAATTCTGATTCCATATCCTTGACTTTAAATACTAAGTTTGATCCCTTAGCCTTCAATAACTGAGTTTGAACCCTCAACCTTCAGTCTTCAGTAGGTTCCGAAACTAGTCTACTGACTCAGGTACCCTGCTGATCTACACAAGTCTGCTGATGAAAGTCAGCTGACCTTTTACAGTGCTTGTTTGATCAAACCTATACGAAGATCAAACTTTAATAAGCCTATACATTTGATCTAGTCATCTTTTAGCCTTTTCTCTATAACAGCTAGTCTGGCACTCATCACTAAAACTTAAAATAAGTCCAAAATTTTCCCCCTTTTTGGTGATGATGCCAATACCCTCCTTACAGCAAAGCAAAAAGAGTAAAACAAAAACAGAACGAATTCAGTCATTTCTCATTATAATCAGTTGTTCAAAAGATATTACAATCTAGATTCAACGAAAATAAAAGCAAGTGTAAGTAAGCTGATCTAGCTCCTTCTTACTATTTCATGTCTTTCCTTCTCTTGCTACTCATGATATTCCCTTATTTCTCTAACCATATCTCTCATCCATTGATTTTCAATAAGGGAAAATCAATATGGGGATTCACTTCCTTCCACCATTTCCATGCCTCAGGTAGAGTAAGGTTGATTTGTTGTACTCTTAAACCTAAATGCATGTATAACTGTTTAAACTCATCCAGTGAATCTGTTGCTGATGTAGTAGGTAGACTCCTTCCACCTCTACCATCTCTTCCACCTCTTCCACCTCTTCCACCTCTTCCACCTCTGTGTGAAGGTCTTAAGGTTTGAACTCTTGCTTCCCAAAACTAAAGCCCTAAAAATGAATTTAGTCCCTCAAGGAAGCCCTTGTCATGGTAAGGTCTTCTCTTGTTATAGTAAATCTTCTTGTATTCCTTGAAAAGATCATCAGTCAGTGGAAGTCTGCTAGGTGCTGGTTCTCTGAAAGAATAGGTGTCTGCCTCCCATTTCTTCTGTGTAAAGATTCTAGCAGCCTCTTTTGCTACTGCTGTTTGACTCTCTTCCCTCTTATTGACATCATCAATAAAACGGGACAGCAGACCATGAACACTCTCCTGTGTGATCAGAGAGTTGTTCAGTTGACCCTCCATGATTTTAGTTCTAGTGTCAACTGCAGTGATCCTTTCTTGCATTGTCTGCTCCAGTAGATGATCCTTTCAGTAAACTTAGGATCCAATCCAGCAGGGTGAAGTGTTCCAGCAAGTTCAGCCACAGCAGGCTTGGGTGCCTCAGCAAGTTTATCAAGTTTCTGGTGAATGGATGTAAACAGTTCTTTCAAAAACATCTCCTTTAGTGTATTTCCATGTTTTATTCCTTTTACATGTAGAGCAAGGTCAGCAGGAGCATATTGAGTGGAAGTAATATTGGAAGCAACAGTTTCAGTATTTCTTCCTCTATTTTCCACTAGATTCATCAAGTCTTCAAACCTTTTCTCTTGCCTGTCAAGTTGAGTTCTTAACCTTGTAATGTCTCTTCTGACAGCCCTCAACTCATCCAACACCTGTGCTGGTACTCCTCCAGCCATTCCTCCAGCCATATGTCCAGCAGATTCATCAGTAGGCTCTTCCACATTGTATTGTGCCCTCTGTCTGCTGACAACCATGGCCTAAATCATATCCTTTCCAGCAGGGTTGGGACCTTGGAACTCCTCTAGGACTAGATCTAAGGCAGGTTCCTCAAGGATTGGTACAAATGCTTGTTGTGGTTCAGCAGCAATAGATTCTTCCTCAGGCATTTGAAACTCCTCAACACTGAAGTCATAGTCCAGCAGCTGTTCATCCTCATCAATAACAGCAGTCTGCTGACTATCCTTCCCTTCAGTGACCTTTCCTCCAGTAGGCTCTACTACATCAGCCTGTTCTTCAACAAAAGCAGGGTTTCCTCCAAACCCATTGTCAGTTCCAACCTTTGTCCAGGTGTTGTTTGGTCCTCAGCAACCTGTACCACCAGTTCCGACCTTTGTTCAGGTGCTGTTTGAGCCTCAGCAGCCTGAACATCCTCAAAATGTAATGGTGATTCTTCAAATCCCATCACCAAGTCCAACCTCTGTCCAATCACTGTCTGTTCCTTAGTGAGTAGGACTCTTTCTTCCACATAAATAAAAGGAAAAGTTGCCATGTTTTCCTCTAGAATTCCTCCAGCATCAGCAATCTTCTATAGATTATCAATAGATTTAGATATAGTGTCCCTGAGTATCAATCCACTCTTGATATTGAACAAAATCTTCAGAACTGATATTAGGCTCACTATGTTCAATAACATTTTCTTCATCCAAATCTTCAGTCTGCCGATCCTCAGGTTTCATATCAGCCTCCACAACCTTGAATGCACCAGATGTGCCAACCATCCTATTACCTCCAAGGTTTATACCACCGTTGATTAGAGCCTCCAAATCATCTATGGTTAGATCTTCCAGATCCTCATCCATTTGACTAGTCTGCTGGCCCTCAGCAGACTTCCCAGCATCAGTGGACTATTCTTCACTTGGTCCATTTAACATAGTAGTCCCACTGGCTTCTCCTTGATGTGGGGGATGATCATCATCAGAATCAGATGATGTTGAATCATCATTATTTGGTCCATCCCTAGAAGTCTTGAACATAATACCTTATTCTTTCTTTTGTTCACTAATGAGTTCCATCAATCTCATTTCCAGTGAAGAGGTATCAACCAAGTCTAGTAAATTATCCACTCCTAACTTTTCAAAGGCCCACTCCTCAAAGTCTATCCTAGGCTCAGCAGCTTATTTTTGTCTCTTGTAAAATCCAAACATCCATTGTAAATAATCAGCAACCAGCAGGAGTTGAGGATCAATATACCCTTCCTTCTTCTTCTTTTCTTTCATTTCAAAGGGCATAGATGGCTTTCTTGCTTCAGCTTGTTTAACTTGTTGTCCTCCAAAGGTCTCAACAAGTAGATTCAGAGTTTCCTCAACAGATGCTTTTAGGTCAGTAGGTTCTTCTAGTTGTATGTTTGTACCTACCACCTCTATCTGTTCCACACTTGGTTCCCCCTGACTTACATGCTCATCAGTAGGGCTAGCAACATATTGCTCTTCCCCCTGAACAATTGCAGAAATGGTAGGGTGTTGTACTATTATATCAATATCTACAGCAGGTGCATAATCAGTAGTCTGCTGTGGTTCTTCAGTAAGCTCAGCAGGTTGCTCAACAACAACCTCTCCAGTATCAGTAGGCTTAACAATTTTAAAAGGCTCAGCTTCAATATCCTCTTCTTCTTCTTCCCTTTGAGCCTCTAGATTCCTCAGCTGTTTCCCTTTTCCATGTTTCTTTTTCTGAGAAATTTCCTTCATTCTCTTGGAAAGTTGCTCAGATTCAACTTCAACAACTTTCCTCTTCCTTGTAACTTCAGCAGGGTCAGTAACTTCAACTTCAATTTGACCCTCAGTAGACTCAGCAGTCTCTGCTGTTTGCTTCTTTGTTTTTCTAGGCTGTAACATCACTGTGATTTTTCTGGTGAGAGCAGCCTTTCTCTTCGCAGCAACTTTCTTGGATGCAGCAGATTTAACCACTTGCTTAACTTGCTCAGCTCTAGCATTATCATCTCCATCATTATCACTCTCAGTGGCTTCAGCATCCACATCTTCATCATCATCCAAACCAGGGATTAGATAGCCAATCTTCTTCTTATATCTGGACTTGTTTATTTTCTCAGGTGCAACATCAGCAATCCCCAAATGATTCAGCAGGGCCTGAACCATCAAACCCAAAGGTAAAGCCTTGGATTTCCTTGTCCCTTCTCTTTCCTCAGTTATCACTTTCTTCATATATTGGACAAAGAATCCAGCCCAATCAAACTTCATGCTTTTGTAGATGATGATTAACAATTCAATTTTGGGTCCTGATAAAGTTTCAAGGCTTCCACTGAGTCCCAAGATATTCTTTGCTATTATCTTACTCAACATGTTGTACTCCATTCCTATATGCTTCACATTGATGCTCAGTGATGATTTAATAGCATCATTGGTCTTTATTCTGTCAACAAAATCCAATTTTGACGGTCCCATTTCTTCAGGATTAGTTGGAGCATCGTTTACAGGTGTAAAACCAAAAGCTTCCCTCAGCAGGTTTGAGGAAACTTCAATCTCCTGGCCATTCACTATTGTAGTAAATGCCTCTCTACCTTCTCTTATCACAATGGTGAGTACATCTTCCAATCCTTCATATCTTCTGATTCTTCTACCAATATTGATAGCCAACTCAGTTTTGTTAGCATCAGCAACAAAGCCTCTGACACTTTGGCTTGTTCCAATGTGAATATCATCCTTATCTACCATTATTGATGAATAAGATAGCTTTCAAATCTATGTTCACACGGTATATTTGCAGAGAAAATCAATCTGAAAGTTGTAAGTATCCTCTGTGTATATGTCTGTATATATAGGGATAGGTAGTTGAGAGTGTTAGATAATGCACTGTACACGTACTGTAGCATTAACCCCGATTAAATTTGAATAAATGAGATATTGACATGTGTCCCATAACTTATCCATAAAGAGTTGTAACCATTCGATCGTGTAACTGCGGTTATAAAGATAAAATAACTATCATAGTATTTTGCTTTTTGAATTTTGTTAAAGTTTGACTGTAACGTACGCCTCAGCAGCCTTTACCATAAGTAGACTTGGCTCAGCAGTCTGCTGACAATGTAACTCTATAGATCTTCAATTCCCCTTGTTTTTTCCAATTGAAAATACAAGATGAAGTTTAATACCAATGACTGATCTGTCAAGTGAGTTCACCCAACAGGACAAGGACCAATCCCCTTGGCAAATTCATTTGCTCAATTGTCCAAACATAAATAAGTACATGGAATTGTTGATACCAATGACTAATCTGCTAAGTGAGCTCACCCAACACAACAAAGACTAATCCCCTTGGTGAATTCCAGTACATTGCTGATCATAGGTGCATCAGTCAACTTTTATAATTCCAAGTTCAGTCCTTAACTTAGCAAATCTTTCACTACCCAATGGTTTTGTGAAAATATCAGCAAGTTGATCTTCAGTAGGGATGTAAAGAACCACCACATCTTTCTTTTCAACATGATCTCTTATAAAATGATGTCTCACATCAATATGCTTGGTTGTTGAGTGCAAAATAGGATTTTCTGTGATTGCAATTGCACTTGTGTTGTCACACATTATAGGAATTTCTTTTTCTTCAATTCCATAATCCCTTAATTGTTGTCTTAACAAAAGTATTTGTGCACAGCAACTTCCAACAGCAATATATTCAGCTTCAGCAGTAGAAGTTGATATAGAATTCTGTTTGTTACTGAACCAGGAAACCACACTATTTCCCATCAACTGACAGGTTCATGTGGTGCTTTTTCTATCAATCTTGCATCCAGCATAATCAAAATCTGAGTAGGATATAACCTTGAAATTTCCATCTTTTGAATACCAAATTCCTACAGCCAAAGTCTCTTTTAGATACTTGAGAACTCTCTTGAATGCAGCCAAATGACTTTCTTTCTGTTTAGATTGAAATCTTGCACAAACACCTACAACAAAGGATATACTAGGTCTGCTGGCAGTAAGGTACAACATACTGCCTATCATCCTTCTGTATAAAGTCTGATCAATATCTTTGCCTTCTTTAGCTTCATCAAATCTTATGTTTGTACTCATAGGAGTTGATACCTTGGTGCTATTTTCCATACCAAATTTCTTCAGCAGCTCCTTGGTATACTTGGTTTGATGAATGAAGATTCCATCTTTCATCTGTTTGACTTGTAAGCCCAAGAAATAGTTCATTTCTCCCATCATACACATTTGGAATTTAATTTTCAGCAGATTAGCAAACTTATGACATAGTAATTCATTTTCAGAACCAAAAATTATGTCATCAACATAAATCTGTACCAGCAGGGTGCTGTCTCCTTCATTGAATCAGAAAAGAGTCTTGTCAATGGTACCTTTGGTAAAGACATTGTCCACCAAGAATTGAGATAAAGTCTCATACCATGCTCTTGGTGCTTGTTTCTATTGGTCCCTTGAAAAGGCTTTGGTTAAGTTTAGAGGGGGGGGGGGGGTGGTGAATAAACTTAACACTTAAAAAATTTGGAGTTAACAAACTCAGCAACTTCAGCAGCCTACTGATACTTCAGTAGTCTACTGACCCTCAGTAGTATGTTGAATTTGTGCAGCAGAATTATATCAAAAATTAAGCCTTATTACTTGTTGTAAAATATAATACTAAGTATTGGATACTCAGTAGTGTATGTGTGTGATTTCAGTTGCTAGATTCAGTAGGTTTATGTGTGTAATAAACTAAGTGCAGAAAGTAAGAAGTCAAATTTTATAATGGTTCCAGGTGGTGTAATCCTGTCAGTCCACTCTTCTCCTGTGATGTTGGAGGTAATTCACTAGAGATCTTTGATGTAGCTGTTACAAAGATTCCTAAAATGTTTGTCCTTCACCAATAGCTATGGCTTCACAAACTGAAAACTAGGAACATGTAGGATTGCTGTTCCAAAGTCTTCCATTGGTCCTTGAAGGGTAGGATTGCCACTTCACCAGCACCACCATAAACAACAGTCTTTCACACTCCAAAGATGCTTCACTGTCTTCAGTAGATTCTTGTAAAAGAAAGATTGAATCAAGTAAATGATTCAATTGCAGCAACTTGATCAGGATGATATGATCAGCAGCTTGCAGTCTTCAAGTGTGTAAACTTGATGTAGCTTGAATGCAGATTACACTTGAATATTTTCTCTGGATCAGTAGCTTTAAGCTCAATAAGTTCAGCAGGGTGTTTTTCTTGATTAAATTCTGATTGCTGAAGATAGATTCTTAGTTTTCATCACTTGTATCTGAATTAGGAGCTCTCTATTTATAGGTAGGAGTCCTTGTGACTTGTATTTGAAATTCAAATATAGCCGTTCCAGATTTTGTCCCATTTGACTTGCTTTCTGTCACTGTTCATAGTACTCGACATAGTCAGAATGCTTTTGATAGTGTACAGTCTATCAACCTTGACTTGTAACCATTGGATAAAGTCCTGAATCATCCCAACGCCCTTTTAATCTCAACCATTGATTTGTTTGATCAAATCAGAGGTTGTTAGTTGTCTTTATCCATGTTTTCTTCCAATGTAATCTTGAATAAATCGAGATATATGTATCAGCAGGTTCATGAGTCTGCTGAAGTACATGTCAGTAAGCTGAACCATAATCTGTTGTGTTTAAAACACAATGCAACTTACTTCTTTTATCTAACTTTTATTTATGAAGTTAGATTACACCTTTTTGCATATAACTAAGTTCCAATCACCGTCCAACTTATGAAACTTAGACCTTGTACACAAGGTATATGCAATCAGTTTAGGTCATCACAGACTTCCCTAAATTCTAATTCCATAACCTTGACTTAAATTACTAAGTTTGATCCCTTAGCCTTCATTAACTGAGTTTGAGCCCTCAGCCTTCAGTCTTCAGCAGGTTCCTGATGAGTCTACTGACCTAACTACCCTACTGATCTAGACCAGTCTGCTGATATAAATTAGCTGACTATTACAGTGCTTGTTTGATCAAACCTATACAAAGATCAAACTCTAATAAACCATTTTATAGACATCTTTTTGCCTTTGCTCTATAACAATTAGTCTGGCACTCATCACTAAAACTTAAAAATAAGTCCAACAATTTCCATTTTTTTGGTGATGATGCCACTAACCTCACCTAACAGCAAAGCAAAAAGATTAAAAACAAAAACAGAACAAATTCCAGTCATATCTCATTATAATCATTTGTTCAAAGTATTACAGTCTAGATACAACAAAGATAAAACATAAAAAGTGTGCTGATCTACTGTCTCATTTCTCTTTCTTCTCTTGCCTTCTCCACTTGCTCTTGGTAGGCTCTTATCTCCTCAATCATGTCTCTCATCCATTCATTTTCAATCAGAGTGAAATTAATGTAGGAATTCACTTCGTTCCACCACTTCCATGCTTCAGGTAGAATGAGATTAATTTGATTTACTCTGAGTCCTAATTTCATGTATAGTTCTTTGAATTCATCAAGTGAGTCCTTTGCTTATGTGATAGGCAAACTCCTTTCACCTCCACCACTTCTTCCACCTCTATAATTTTCCCTCAAAGCTTTAACCCTTGCTTCCCAAAACTTTAAGCCCATAAATGAGTTTAAACCTTCATGAAATCCCTTGTCATGATAAGGTTTCCTTTTGTTGTGGAACTCATTCTTGTATTGCTTGAGAAGATCATCAGTAAGTGGAAGTCTGCCATGTGCAGGTTCCCTGAATGCATTAGTATCAGCCTCCCATCTTAACTTGTGAAAAATTCTGGCTGCCACTTTTGCTACT
The DNA here is from genome assembly GCA_024500145.1 of Gentiana dahurica var. dahurica. Lineage (NCBI taxonomy): Eukaryota > Viridiplantae > Streptophyta > Magnoliopsida > Gentianales > Gentianaceae > Gentiana > Gentiana dahurica. The sequence goes on along the minus strand of CM044898.1, from coordinate 78,045,531 downwards.
GCTGTTTGGCCCTCTTCACTCCTTAGTGACATCATCAACAAAACGGGATAGTAGACCATGAACACTCTCCTGTGTAATAACCAGATTACTCAGTTGTCCCTCCATAATTTCAGTTCTTGTATCAACTGCAGTAATCCTTGATTGCAAAGTTTGCTCCAGCAGATTGATCATCTCAGTAAGCTTGGGATCCAATCCAACAGGGTGAGATGTTCCAGCAGCCGCAGCAGGCTTAGGTGCTTCAGCAAGTTTGTCAAGTTTCTGGTGGATGGCTTCAAATTGATCTTTCAACAACTTCTTCTTCAGTGTATTTCCTTGCTTGATTCCTCTCGCTTCTAGGGTAAGGTCTGCAAGAGCATACTGATTTGAGGTAATATTGGAGGCAACTGTTTCTGTAGTCCTCCCTCTATTTTCCACCAAATTGATCAGATATTCAAATCTCTGCTCTTGTTTGTCAAGTTGAGTTCTTAGATTTGAAATGTCTTCCATGATATGTGCTGGTACCCCACCAGCCATTCCTTCATCAGCTCCATCAGCAGGCTCTTCTACATTGTATTGTGGCCTATATCTGTTGATAACCACTACAAAACTCATATCCAGTCCAGCAGGGTTAGGTCCTTGGTATTCCTCCAGAATAGGATCAAGAGCTGGTTCTTCTAAGATAGGTACAAATGCCTGTGGCGGTGCATCATCCACATGTTCTTCTTCAAGCATTTGAAACTCCTCATCACTATAGTCATAGTCCAGCAGCAGCTCATCCTCATTAACAGCAGTTTGCTGACCATCTTTCCCTATAGTGGTCTTGACTCCAGTAGGCTCCACTACAGCAGCCTCTAATCCAACAACAGCAGGGGTTTCCTCCAAACCCAAAGTTCGTTCCAACATTTGTCCAGGTGCTGTTTGTACCTCAGCAGCCTGTACCTCCTATTCCAATCTGTGTCCAGGTTCTGTTTGATCCTCAGCAACTTGTACCTCCACTTCTTGCCTTGGTTCTTGTGCAATATGTGCCACAATAACCAAATCAGGGAATATATCCATTTTTCTTGTCGGAATTCCCCAATATCACCAATCCTTCTCAGATAATTTGCAGTTTGGGTTAAGGTGTCCTTAGTGTCAATCTAGTTTTGAAATTGAATTGATTCCTCTGAATTGGCACTATCACTATGATTAGTAACCCGCTCATCATTTGAATCCACAGTCTGATGATCATCAATATGCTCAGCAGGTTCTTCAACAAATAAAGGATCTAATTCACCAACCATTCTGTTTGCACCAATGTCTATTCCCTCATTGATTTGTGCCTCAATATCATCCATTGTGAGATTTTCCACATCCTCATCCATCTATCCAGTTTGCTGTCTCTCAGTGGATTTTTCAGCACCAGTAGACTGCTCTACCCTTGGCTCAATGATCATAGCAGTTCCACTAGTTCCTCCTAGACCAGAGGGGTGATTATCATCAGAATCGGAAGATGAAGAGTCATCATTATCACCTCTTGGATCCCTGAACTTGATACCTTCTTCTTTCTGTTGGTAATCAAACAAATCCATCAGTCTTGATTGCAGTAAGGAGGTATCAACCAGATCCAGCAAATTCTCCACTCCCAACTTTTCAAAAGCCCATTCTTCAAAGTCTGTCATAGGTTCTGCAGCTGACTTTTGTCTCTTATAATATCCAAACTTCCATTGGAAATAATTTGCAATCAGTAGGAGTTTAGGATCAACAAACTCCTCTTTCTTCTTCTTCTCATATCTCTCAAATGGCATGAAAGACTTTCTAGGAGCTGTTCCAGTACCTTGGTGACCTCCAAAGGCCTTAACAAGTAAATTCAAGGTTTCTTCCACAGATGCCTCAAGGTCTGTAGGTTGCTCAGGTTGGATGTTAGTCCCTACTACCTCCATCTGTACTATACTTGGTTCCCCCTGACTTATATGCTCATCAGCAGGGTTAGCAGCAGACTGCTCTTCCCCCTGAACTATTGCAGGACTTGTAGAATCTTGTACCAAACTTTCAGCTACCACAGCAGGTGTTGACTTAGTAGGTTGCTGTGGCTCTTCTACAAGCTGCTCAGCAACAACTTGTGCAGTTTTAGTAGGCTCAGCAGCCTCTTCTGGTGAGGATTCAACAACTTCAACAACATGCTCAGTTATAGTAGTCTGTTGTGATTCACCTGCAGGTTGCTCAATAACAACCTCTACATCCTCATTAGGCTTGATGATAGTCAAGGGCTCTGCCTCAATAGCCTCTCCTTCTTCTTCTGCTTCTTCTCGTTGTTGTTGTTCTCTCTGACCTTCCAAAATTCTCAATTGTTTACCCTTGACATACTTCTCCTTCTTGGCAATCTCCTTCATTCTTTTGGAAACTGGTACATCTTGAACTTCAGTAGATTTCCTCTTTCTACTGGCTTTCTTTTGTTGCTCCTTCAAAATTTCAGCCACAGTTTTCTTCTTTGCAACTACAGCAGGGTCAGTAGTCTCAACTTCAGTTGGACCCTCAGCAGACTCAGTAGTCTGTGCTGTTTTCTTTCTTGTATTTTTAGGCTGTAATAACTCTGTTATTTTCCTAGTAGCTACAGCCTTTCTTTTCTCAGTGATGATGCGAAAATCATCACGGTGGCGCGACAGTGGATGTTCTTAGTGGATATCTGGCTTATCTGTTGGAGATTTTAGTGTATGTTAGCCGGAGGCTTTGCGGAGGCGATATGTGTTGGGGAAGATAGTATTTTGCAGAGCTTTTCCTTGCTTTTCTATTATATGTCATGTCCTTCAATTAGGTTACACAAGACTTCCTTTTATAGGAAGAGAAATCTTAGGAGCCAAGTAATGGACATGTGCTGCGAAGCAGCTTAGTCACTAATCTTACTTAATAGTTAAGCAAACACTAAATATCTAACCACAAGTGGATAAAGTATCTAGCAGCAAGTGGGTATAATGTCTGGGCGGCGATCCTTCGGGATCCCTGGGGCCGCCAACACTGTTCCTTGTCTTTGCTCCCTGTTCCTTCTCAAGTCTCATGCGACCCTTTAAGGGCCATCGATCCAAGGCCTCGATCCAGCCCTCTAGCTCTGGCGACGCTCTAGGAGGGGTCGATGGTGGCGGCCTTTACTAGATATCATTGGCGTCGCCGTTGCTGTGGTCGTGGACCTGCCTCAGGCGTGGAGAACCATAGGCTCTTTCCAGGACCAGACGGTGGCGACATTATTTATATCATCAATGGCCCCCTACTCCATGTCTTGATCATTTTTTACAAAAAAATGTCGAGCGGGGAGTAGCAAGTACCAGGACAATGTATTTGCGACCTCGTTGTCTGATGCGACTTGTTCACTAAGGGCCGTGCTTTCAAAGCATGCGGCCTTCGAAGCAACTCTGGGCCTGTTTTTGCGACCTTGTCGTCTGATGCGACTTGTTCACTAAGGGCCGTGCTTTCAAAGCATGCGGCCTTCGAAGCAACTCTGGGCCTGTTTTTGCGACCTTGTCGTCTGATGCGACTTGTTCACTAAGGGCCGTGCTTTCAAAGCATGCGCCTTCAAGCAACTCTGGGCCTGTTTTTGCGACCTTGTCGTCGATGCGACTTGTTCACTAAGGGCCGTGCTTTCAAAGCATGCGGCCTTCAAGCAACTCTGGGCCTGTTTTTGCGACCTTGTCGTCTCGATGCGACTTGTTCACTAAGGGCCGTGCTTTCAAAGCATGCGGTCTTCGAAGCAACTCTGGGCCTGTTTTTGCGACCTTGTCGTCTGATGCGACTTGTTCACTAAGGGCCGTGCTTTCAAAGCATGCGGCCTTCGAAGCAACTTTGGGCCTGTTTTTGCGACCTTGTCGTCTGATGCGACTTGTTCACTAAGGGCCGTGCTTTCAAAGCATGCGGCCTTCGAAGCAACTCTGGGCCTGTTTTTGCGACCTTGTCGTCTGTGAGGCCATCCGTAAAGCCTCAATGGGGCGGTTAGTCAAATCGTGGTTGACGTCACCCTCTTGATAACTACAATTACGTGGGTAGTAACGCCCTTGGCAACTGCCCAAGCGTGCACGTGGGCATTGATTGGCCTTCCTTATGATTGCGGTTTTCGAATTTCGGAATTTGAATCGACCGCGCAATCCCCAACCGTTGGATGGTTTAACTTCCAGCCCCACGATCTCCACTCGCTTGCCTATATAAGACTAGCCTCCTCAACATTTCCTCACTTTTCACTCTTCCCATTTCCCACAATTTTTCTCCGAGCTCTCTCTTTTTTCTAGGACTAACAAAAGTTTCCGGCGGAGCTTGAAAGTAAGATTTGACGGTGGTGGAAGTGGGTTTCGAGGTTTTCCGGCAGGAGTTTGAAGATTTCGACGTGCTTTTTAGGCTGATCTTTCTATCTTTCCCAGAAAAACAGGTAAATTTTTCTCCCCTATCCCTTTTTTTTTGTTCTACGTTTGTTTTTCAAGTCCTTCCCTGGCATTTGATCCAATGTCTGGGCAATGCGCTTGGATGTAAGGTGTTTTTCTTGAGATAAAGTGAGGTTTTCTGGGTTGGTGTTTGTGACTCCTCCTGAGTGGAATCATCATGCCCAGAATCCTCTACTCATTATGTTTGCTTTGGAGTCTGTATTTCCCTTTCTGGCAATTTGCTTTCCGTTTCTCCTGTAAAAACGGAGGGAGGGCGTCGAGATGGGTGCGATTACCTTCCTGGTTTAATTTCCATTATCCCAGGTCTGAAAGCTCCACCTTTTCCTCTTGTTTTTGCAGGATGTCGGACGGAGAGCATTCTGTCAGAGGTGACTCAGACGAGGTGCATGAGTTTTACGATTATGCTCACGAGGAAGAGGGTGACGACGCCTCTAGTCCTGAGAAGTCTGCAGGGGGCGAACCTGTTGAGGAGATAACCGGCGCCGAGGCCGCTATTCGAGCAATTAGCGATCCTTTTGACCTAGATTCTCTGTTTCCTGACCCCATCCCTCGACGCAAGAAAAGCCGTAAGGAAATGGCACGAGCTCAAGGGACGAGCACCAGCGAGGCCGGTGAGAGAGGGATGTCGGACGTCGAAGAGCAAGTTTCCAATCAGAGTCCCAGTGGTGCCGTTGATCATGACAATGCATATATTGAAGACGCCGCTCTTCACGAACTGATAGGGTCGAGTGAGGACGAAAATGCCCCCCTGCCTCACCAAATTGTTTGGGAGCTTCCTAAGAAGCCAAAAAAGAAGAAAGATCCTAAAATCACGGTTGGGGAGGCCGCTGCTAATACGAAGAAACCCGTGCCCAATAATCCCAAGGCGATGAGGGAGTTCGCTATCCTGGCGGAGTTTGAAAAGGCGCTGGAGAAGAAGTGGGCGCAGCTCTGTGATAGCAGAGACCTTAACCAATTTATCCATCGTCGATTTAAAATTGACACGAGCGTGTATCGGTTTTCTCTGCTTGATTATTCGAAGGAGGAGGATAAGTTTAGACCTGGGGATCACCAGGATTACGTGTGTGCTCGCCGTTCAGATGACGCCCTGATTCTGCACTTTGATCATTTTTACGCGGGACTCCGACCTCCATTCGACCCTTTCTTTGTGAGAATTTGCGAATTGATGGGAGCCCTCCCTTCGGATATTGCTATTGGGACCGTTATTCAAATCATGGCCTTCATTGTGATGTGTCGACTGATAAAGATAGAACCTTCGCTGACCCTGCTGGGCCATTTTCACTGGTTTTGTGGAACGAGCATCGCGGGGCAAATATCTTTGAGGTCCAAGACGCCCCGCCTACTATTCTCGCTACCAAATAAGATTCACAGATGGCAGAAGCGGATCCTCAAGGTGGAATCCAAAGTTGGCTGGCCGTTTCCTAGGGCCGCAAAACGCACGGGGAAATCTACCCTCACGATCGACGAGCCTCCTATATCAGAACGGCGTTTTGTTAAAGGGCTCATGACCTTTATTCAATCCGATGGGATCGATGCCTCCTTAAGGAATATCGCTTGGGTTGATCTCCTGGATCTGGCCCTTCCATTTGCACGTATGGCGGGCCTCGCGGGTCCGGGTAAGGCGAGGCCAGTGGTTGCCGTAGTTCTTGAGGAGAGCGATCCTGATTGGATAGGGGATTGTCACATAGGGCAATGCTTTCCGTCTGAGTGTCCTGTATGCGGAGGCGATCCGGAAAGAAGACCGCCCTGTAAACTTCTCTACCTTTATTAGATCTTTAAAGAGCTCGAGGTGTTACTTTCATGCGTTTTTTTTTCTTCCGAATATGTTTTTAATGGACTCTTTTTGCAGGTATGGACGCTAATGAACGCCGAGCTCAAAGAAAGAGGCTTGCTGAGGAGGAGGCCAAAACTTGGCAAACGACCTTGAAACAGGTCCTTGGGAAGGTTCCCCGTACTGTGGACGCCACTATCATTGAAGAGGCGTATGATCCTACGAAGGTCACAGCGGCGCCCGCAGGTGCGAGCTCCAGTCAGACCACTACCCAAAAGAGGCCACAGGTTGATGAACCCACAAAGGAGAGCCAGGGCCAGAAACGACCGAGGGTCGAAAAGACAAAAACGGCTGGCGCTGGTAAAGCATCTGATCGCACGGATAAACGAGCTGCTGATAAGGGCTCTGCACGGCCTGAGACTATTGTTGAGGAGGTCCCTGAGGGGGTGGAGCCATTGCCGGCTGGGACACTGCCCCGCGGCTACAAGAGGAAAGAGGCGGTGTGGCTGGACCCCAACTTTACCCAAAACCTCGACATGAACAAGGCGGGCCAGATAAGAGAGGCCATTGCTGATGTTATCCCCTTGGGGCTCACCGCACGGGGTTCAGCTGGAAATCGGGAGGGGGATTACATCTCGCGTCGTGATTCAAGAAGATGCCCCCGCTGGCGATGAGGTCGCCGAACTGAAAGACCTTTCGGGCCAATTTGGGATCGCTGCTTCAATGGTAAGCTTGTTTATCTTGTATTTTTCCCCTTCGTATTTTGTGCTTTCCTCGGACTTATCATTTCCTCCTTTTCAGCCTGGGACTCGTATAAACAAGGCGATTGAAGCCGCGGAGAAGCGCAAAGCTGAGCTTAAGAAAGTGACGGCGGCCCTTGGAGCCTCGGAAAAAGCCAGGATCGCTTCTGAAAACAAAGGCTTGTAGGCGGCAGCTGAGGTTGAGCGGATGAAGAAACTCATGGCGGAGAGCGCTAAACTGGATGCGGAGCTGCAGGAGAAGGTGCGAGCCCTGAAGGATGAAGCCCGTAATTCCGCTGAAGGGCTAGCAGCCGCACGTGAGGAGGTCGCAAATTTGAAGGAGAAACTTGCCGCTGCCGAGAAGGCCGCAGAGATGGCGGGTCCGGCCGCTGTGGAAGCCTACAAGCTTTCTGATGAGTTCGTTGATTTCCAGGAGGCTAGCTTCGACCAAGGTTTTAATCACCTCGCTCGTTGTCTTTGGGCTTATCATGGCCGGGAGAGCATTACCTTGGAGGAAATGCTCTGTTGGGTTAACATGTCCCAGCGATCTCCCGACTTGTTGGCCATCCACCCGGATATCCCTTATGCAGCAGATCATATCGTCGCCATCCAAACCAACCAGATAGAGCACGGCGACCCAGTGTGGGATCCTCCTCCAGTCAATCCTGTTAACTTTGCGATCTTGAAGAATCCTCCGGCAAGAGATCAACCTGGTGATGAGTACATTGATACTCCCCCCGGCTCCGTTTAAATGCCTTGTGCCTTTGTTTTGAAACAATTTATGCTTATGCGGCTCTGTAATAATAACTTTGGCTCTGCAACTTTTTGTACTATTTGGCGTCTTCATTTGATGGCTGTAATAACTTTATCTTTTTACTTTCTGTATTTACATTGTGGTCGTTTTGGCCCCTCTTGGTTTATCTACTGTGCTTTGTTTCTCTGATTTATCTCCTGCTATCTTGTTTTGTATGTGTGCGGCCCCCTTTATTTTGGCGAGATTTGTTGAGCTCGTGAAAATAACTAAGGCTAAGGAACTGAAAATTGAAGAATTCCTGTTGCGTTAATATTTTCCCATCCCCCCTATTTTGGTCGAGGTGCGAGGAGACTTGAGCAAAATAGATCGTCGCCGCAATTCATTATAGCTTGTCTTTGCGGACTTGTTGCAAGTAATGAGGTATATTTTGCAAAGCTTGTTTTTCTGCGGCCCCCTAGTTTCGAGGCGGAGGGGATGCGTGCAGGAAACTTAGGAGCTGAGTTGACTTGACTAAACTAGCCTCTCGACTGTCGTGTTTGCCGGGAATCTAGGGATCTGGATTGATTTGACAGCTCACTGGCAGTGTATGTGTGTTCAAAACGGCCTAAAATCTCGGGCTAGTAACTGTGCCCGAATATCGCCAAGAATTGTGGGCAGATAACCGATAGGCATTAAATGCATCTTTTGAATTTCAAAATTCAGATAACCCGCGCTCTACCTGGCCGTAGGATTTAATCGATCGTGGCCGTTCCTTTTGCTAACCTCTGTTATAAAAGGAGGAGGCATGCTTAACTTCATTTTTACCCTTTTTCTTGCGCAGATTCTTGTTGCGAGAACCATGTCTCTTCCATCTGGAGAGGGTAGAGTGCGTGTTTTTAAAGCCCGTCCTATTCGTGATGTGTCCTCTTTCTTCTTTACTGCCTCTGACGTTGCTAAAGATCATTTCTGGCGCTATTTTGAATGGGTTGAGCCTGCGAAGGAGAGGGGTTTAAATCAGAGCAAGGTCGAGGGTGACGGCTCTCTTTTGCGCGTACGTTTCTCTGGATGGGCAGATTTTGTTGCACCACCTTCGTCAATACTTCCCAATCTTTCAATAGTGAGGGAGTTCTATTCCATCTTGTCTGAAGTTGCTTCTGAGGGGACTGCCAGCTGTATTACCCTTCGTGGCGTCGCGGTCATTTTTACTCCGGAATCCATCAATGGTGCCCTGGGTATACCCGCTATTGACCCCTCATCCCATTATGAGCTCGCCTGGAACCTTGCCGATGAGTCAAGTAGACAATCTTGCTTGCGACGAGCAATTCGCGAGCTCTTTCCTGATTATGAGCGACCTCGTGTACTAGGACCTGCGTCTGATCTTTCTCGCAGCAATCGCGAGTGGAAGAGGTTCATCAACTCGCGCGCCCTCTTGTCCACGGACAACGAGGCTGTTAGTGAAGCCAAAGCTTTGCTTTTGCACGCTATTCGCGATCATCGTGTTGATATTGATTGGGGGATCTTGATACACCGGGAAGCGGTTAATTTTGCGGTTTCTATGGACCGACATCGTCGCTTCCCTTTTGCTTCATTAATAACGAAGCTATGCAGCTTAGCGAGGGTGCCGAGGCATTCGTTGGACCGTTATAGGTACACTCATTAGATAGAGTGTAACCCTCGTTTTTTTTTTTGATCGAAATGCATGGTAGGCCGCAGATTTGCTGGAAACAATTGTACTTCTTAATAAATGAAGATGGCTCTTTTATTTTGATTTCTTTCCATATGCCCTGTTCGTACGCGGGCATACATATACTTTACATGTAGTATTTTTTCAGATTGTCTGCATGCCAGGTCGGTTGTACTCGCGACCTTGGTTATCGCTCAGTACGTAAGTTCCTTTTTTGACTATCCGAGCGATCCTCTCTGGGCCTTCCCAGTTTTCCGATAGTTTTCCCTTCTTGGCCTCGTGGCCGGTGGCTTGTCTCCTTCGCAAAACATAATCTCCCACGGCGAAGTGATGCCCGCGAATGTGCTTGTCATGGTGACGCTTGGCGGCTTGTTTGCAATTGAGCAGACGGCCATATGATTCAATTCGCCTTTCCTCAGCCAAATCAAGATCGAGCTTTCTCTTGAGCGGGTTATCGGCCTCGCTAAAATAAGCGACCCTTAAACTTGGTAGGGCTATTTCTACTGGTGCCATAGCTTCGGATCCATAGGTTAGAGCAAATGGAGTTTCCCCCGTAGTTGTTTTCCGCGACGTTCAGAGAGCCCATAAGGCCGCGGGGAGGTGGTCAGGCCATTTACCCGCCTTATCGCCCAAGCTCTTTTTTAGTACCTGGAGTACCTGCTTGTTTGCGTTTTCAGCCTGACCATTTCCCTGAGGATAGCATACTGATGACTGCCAATGCTTGACGTTATTTTCTTCGCAGAATGTGTCGAATTCCTCTTTGAACTGAGGTCCGTGGTCCGATACTATTACTCTGGGGACACCAAATCTTGTCCATATTTGATCGAGCAAAAAATAGGTTATGTCTTTGGTGCTGATTTTTACCAGAGCTTTAGCCTCGATCCACTTGGTGAAATAATCAACAGCGACTACCACGTATTCGCATCCGGAGCGACCCTTTTTTAATGGCCCAACGAGATCGATGGCCCACATGTGGAATGGCCATGCGGCAACGACGATGCTTTGCTCGACTGAGGGTAGCCTGGGGATGTCCGCAAATTTTTGACATACGTCGCATGCCTTGGCATATGCCTTGGCGTCCTCGGCGATTTTAGGCCAGTAGTATCCGGCTAGTAAGATCTTTTGTGCGAGGGTGCGGCTAGCCGGGTGACCGCCACACGACCCTTCATGTAGTTCGGTGAGAATTCCCTCCACCTCTTCAGGCCGCACACATCTCAGTAAAGGTTTAGAGAACGACCGTCGATATAAAACATCGCTTAAGACGGTGTATCTAGCAGCTCTTCTTACCAGGGCTTTTGCCTCGTTTGGATCATCGGGGAGTTTTCCGGAATTGATATAATCCTTTATGATATCAATCCAACAAGGATTTGCGGATTGTAAGTCCATTATCTCGACCCTTTCGACGGCGGGGCTGGACAAGTATTCTACCAAGATCGATGGGTTGCTGATTTCGTCCTCGCTGGTTAGTTTAGATAAATAGTCAGCTCTATGATTGTCTTCTCGGGGGATGTTGGTGAATTTGCAGTATTTAAATCCGCTTTCGAGCTTCTTGACGAGATTTATATACCTCTGTAGAATCTCACAGTGAATGCCAAACGATCCCGTCACTTGATTAACCACCAATCGTGAATCACAGAAAACTTGAACATTTTCGACCTTCATCGCTCGGGCGAGCTCAAGTCCTGCAATGACCGCCTCATACTCTGCCTGGTTATTTGATGCGGTGAAATTAAACCTTAAGGCCTACTCAATTTCCTCTGAGGTTCCAGGCTCTTGTAAGATGATCCCTGCGCCGCAACCTTTAAGATTGGCGGCGCCATCGACATAGAGTTGCCAACAGTGACTTGGCCGTTCTAGCTCGTCCGCCGTGGTACTTTTGTCAAGGCTATTATTCGTGTCGAGGTGCTTTCGCATATTTTCGTTGAAACTTGTTTCGACGATAAAATCGGGCAATGCCTGCGCTTTGACAGCCTTTCGAGGTTCGTAGAGGATGTCGAATTCGGTGAGCTCGATGGCCCAACGTAACAGACGACCTGACAGGTCTGGCTTGTGGAGGACCTGTCGTAGCGACGCGTCTGACAATACAATAATTGAATGCTATGAAAAGTAAGCCCTTAATTTCCGGGCAGCTATGACAACGCAGTAGGCCAACTTTTCGATATTAAAATAACGACTTTCTACAGGGCTTAAAGCCTTAGAAACATAATAAACAGGCCTCTGCGAGGTACCCTCTTCTTTGACAAGTGCTGCGGCGATTGTCCTATCTGAGGCGGCTAGGTACAACAGAAGCACATCTCCGACCGCGGGACTAGTAAGCAACGGCGGACTTGAGAGGTAGGCCTTGAGTTCGCTGAAAGCCTGCGAGCACTCTTCTATCCATGAAAAGGTTTTATTCCCCCTCAGGATTTTGAAGAAAGGTAGACTCTTTTCAGCGGATTTTAAGATAAACCTTCCCAGGGCTATTATTCTTCTGTTCAGCCTTTGTACCTCCATGACGCTAGTTGGCTCACTCATATTTATCAGCGCCTCGATTTTTTCGGGGTTGGTCTCAATCCCCCTTTGACTCACCATGAACCCCAGAAATTTTCCTGCTTGGACCCCAAAGGTACATTTGGCAGGGTTTAGTTTCATCGAATGATTTTTTACATTTGCGAAGGTTTCGCGAAGGTCCACCAGGTGGTCCTGGCGACTTGATTTCACGACCATGTCATCAATGTAAGCCTCCATGTTCTTGCCTATCTGCGTGCCAAAAACTCTGTTCACCATTCTTTGATAGGTTGAACCTGCGTTCTTTAGACCAAATGGCATCATTTCGTAGTAATATAACCCGCCGGCGGCCCTGAAGGCCGTTAGCTCTTTGTCCTCGTTGGCCATTTTGACCTGGTGATAGCCAGAATAGGCGTCCAGAAAGCTTAGGGTCTCAAAACCTGCGATCCCATCAACCATCTTGTCAATTCGGGGCAACGCGTAAGGGTCTTTGGGACAAGCTTTGTTCAGATCGGTGAAGTCGACGCACATCCGCCACTTGCCGTTGTGCTTTTTTACCATTACTATGTTTGCCATCCAGGTGGGATACTGAAGCTCCTTGATTATGCCCGCTGCTAAAACTTTCTCGACCTCAGTTTTTATCGCGACCTCTTTCTCTGTTGAGAATTGACGCGCCCTTTGTTGTATCGGCTTGAAGTTGGGGTCGACACTAAGATTATGTAAGGCGACCTCCGACTCCACGCCTCTCATATCGGTTACCTCCCAGGCGAAGGCGTCCAAGTTTGCCTTCAGAAGCTCGATCAGCTCCTCCCTGTCTTTCTGGGTTGTTTGCGACCCTATCTTTATCATTTGATTTGGGTCCTCGACATTTATGATAACCTCGACCAGTTCATCCTCGGCAGTGAAATCGGGCTCGTCTCGGATTTGCAACGTCTCAACCTCTACTACTCCCCCCGGGATCTCTCTTATCGCAGCGATGTGATCCTTAGCCACATTGAATCCCTCCACTCGGGGTCGCTTAGAGTCGACCCTGTTTTTGGTCATATATTCGAGGAAAGATCCGGGCCGGCTTGTGGCAACCCCGATTTCATCCCCCACATGGAATTTGACCCTTTGGTGGGGAATAGATGCTACCATTTGAAACTTCTTCATAGCTGGGATTCCCAAAATCACGTTGTAGTAAGAGGGGAGGTCGATTACCAAGAAAGTTATTGCCTCCGTTCGACAGGGCTCATAATCACCCAAAGTGATGTTGAGGTCGATCGTGCCTTTGACCCGCACCGTGTCGTTGGTGAAACCCTCGAGCACCCCAAGGTATGGTTTTGACTTGGCCTCCCCGAATCCGATCTGTTTTAAACAGTTGAAATAGATGATGTCGCGACCAGCCCCAGTGTCGACCATTACTCGATTGACGCCATGCTTGTCATTCACTCCTACCTTTATGACGAGGGGTATTTCCATAGGGCCGCTGACTGTTGTCAGCTCACTTTTCGTAAATATGATCCCTTTCTCATTCTCTCCCAACACTATCTGTTTCTCGAAGCCGCGGGTATTGATTTGGTTTATCTGAGATTTCAGTTGATGGTTGCTGGGAATATTCCCATGGATGACCTGAACCTCTCTTTGATAAACGCGGGGCTGGCGTCCTTGACTGGGTGCGTTGTTCCCCTCGCGCTTATATTTATTTGCTGGTCCCTCACGGATCAGCCTTTCTATCTCGCGCCTCAAGGTGAAGCATTCATCGGTAATATGACCATGGTCCTTGTGATAGTCGCAGTATTTGGATTTATCGCGACTATCGGGGTCGCCCCGCATAGGCTTGGTTTTGTCAAAATGTTCGTGAATCTCAAACAGTATTTGGGATGCTTTGGTGTTGAGCGGGGTAAAGTTGTCCTCGCTGAATTTGTATGGTTTCTTTACTTCCCGATCACAATTAGCCTCTCGACCCTTTTCCCTCTTACGATCATCCGTGCGATCCTCCTTTGGTGAACGTGGCTCTGTCTTAGGTTTTGTTTTCCCTGAGGATGGTGCTTCGCTGACCCCCATCATTCTTTCCCTTTCTAACATCTCCCTGAGACCCGCTTTAGGGGGCCACAGATTGAATTCAGTCTTCATCGGGCCTTTGGCGATTCCGGTGAGGAAGCACGTTATGACCGCGTCTTCCGGGATGTTTCTCGTCTGATCATATGTTCTGATGAATTGCTCGTAATACTCTTTTCCCGACTCATGTCCTCCCATACGTACTTCATACAGGTCCTCGATGGTTTTCTTGGGTCGGCTTGCCGATTCAAATTCTCTGACAAATTTTTCCGATAAATCTTCCCAACTTTCAACTGAGCCACGAGGAAGCCCGCGTATCCAGGAGGCAGCTCTATCTTGCATGCTACCGACCAAAGCAATGCACCATGTGGACTTATTTTGTGTGGCAAGGGTGATGCGACCCTGGAACGCGGTGAGCCAGTCGTTTGGGCATGAGTTCCCGTTGTAATAGTTATAACTGGGATAACTAACCTTTTCTCTGCTGGGAGGCAGCGTTTCTGTGATCCTCCTAGTGAGCACGTCGATTCCCGAGATTGGGGCGACTTTCCCGACTGGACTCGCCTTTTTTAATTCTGCGAGCTCTTTCATCATTACCTTCATCTGTTCTGCCAAGATAGGGTCGAACCTTGGTCGCGACTGTGTTTGCGTATCAGCTCGCTCCGCTCTGTGCTCTGATTCCCTAGGATCTCGCGATCCTTCTTGGTGGGCCCTTTTTTCTCTGATGATCATGCGCGCATCCTGCGCATGTCTATCCTGCTGAATGGGTGCTTCTCCCCCGGGAAGGCTGAGGCGACTTGGGGCCGAGGCCTTGTCCTTCTCACCTAACCTTTTGAAAGCGGATTCTTTATCGGCCCTCTTTCCCTTTTGATGATCGCGATCTTGGGGGGCCGAAGTTTGTGGAATATCTCTCCTCGGTCCGTTGCGACCCGAAGAGTGTACACTCTCCTCTATATCGATCTGTTGGATTTGGCTCTGGCGACCTTTGTCTAAGACCGCGGGAGCGGTTTCATTTCTGGGAGGATTCGGGGGTCGAATCGACATTGGGGCATGGCCCTTAGCCACAAGACGAGAGTTGGTGAGATACATGGTTTCCGCGTACCTCGCATATTCTCTCATTTCTGCTATCTCCGGGTCTTCCTGAGAACCTAGTCCTCCCTCCGGGGTCGGTCTTTGGCTCCCCTGTGACCTTTCTCTTTCACGGCGAGCCTCGTCAAGGGTAGCAATAGCCTCTTTTGACTTGGCCTTTTGATTAATGACATTTCGAGCGTCACTGGGTGCCAGGACCCCTCTTTGCGATCCCTCTCCTTCTGCTGGGAGATTGTCAACCGTTTCTCCCACGCCCTCTCCACGAGTCTGATGCAGCATAACACCTTTTACGGGGGTTTGGGGTATTATGTGTCCTTTACTTCCTACCATCTCTGTGGGGTGGCTTTTTAGGGGAAGAACAGCGGCAAGAAAGGTTTATTTGTGTACGTTATTCCTATGGAAATGATTTGCTTAAAAGGGGCTTTGTCTTGACGGGGGCTTTTGAAGTAGAAAAAGGTCACCTTTTTGAGTGATTTCTTTGATAAGGGAATAAAAACAAAAGCGGTTTGAGGACTTTCTTTGTAAGATTACCTCTTTTTCGATATGATCTCTCGATCAGCCTTCTGATGATGCAGAAACGGACCTCCTTTTGGATTAACCGGTTTCCCGGTAACGGAGCCAACTGATGATGCGAAAATCATCACGGTGGCGCGACAGTGGATGTTCTTAGTGGATATCTGGCTTATCTATTGGAGATTTTAGTGTATGTTAGCCGGAGGCTTTGTGGAGGCGATAGGTGTTGGGGAAGATAGTATTTTGCAGAGCTTTTCCTTGCTTTTCTATTATATGTCATGTCCTTCAATTAGGTTACACAAGACTTCCTTTTATAGGAAGAGAAATCTTAGGAGCCAAGTAATGGACATGTGCTGCAAAGCAGCTTAGTCACTAATCTTACTTAATAGTTAAGCAAACACTAAATATCTAACCACAAGTGGATAAAGTATCTAGCAGCAAGTGGGTATAATGTCTGGGCGGCGATCCTTCGGGATCCCTGGGGCCGCCAACACTGTTCCTTGCCTTTGCTCCCTGTTCCTTCTCAAGTCTCATGCGACCCTTTAAGGGCCATCGATCCAAGGCCTCGATCCGGCCCTCTAGCTCTGGCGACGCTCTAGGAGGGGTCGATGGTGGCGGCCTTTACTAGATATCATTGGCGTCGCCGTTGCTGTGGTCGCGGACCTGCCTCAGGCGTGGAGAACCATAGGCTCTTTCCAGGACCAGACGGTGGCGACATTATTTATATCATCACTCAGTAACTTTCTTTGGTGCAGCAGATTTAGCAACATTCTTAACCTACTCACCACCAGCATCACCATCATCTCCATCATTATCACTATCAGCAGTCTCCTCAACTTCATCTTCATCATCCAATCCAGGAATGGGAGTGGCAACTACTGCCTTGTATCTTGATTGGTTGATCTTTTCAGATGAAACATCAGGTATCTAAAAATGAGTCAATATGGTCTGAATCAGTAGACCCAAGGGCTTGACCTTGGACTTCCTTATACCATCTCTATCTTCAGTGAACACCTTCTTCATATAGTGTATAAAGAATCCAGCCCAATCAAACCTCAAACTTCTATAGATGATGATCAGCAGGACTATCTTTGGTCTAGACAGAGTATCCAGGCTTCCAACAAATCCCAAAATTGTTTTGGCAACCAATTTGCTCAGCAGATTGTACTCATCACCAATATGCTTTACATTGATGCCTAGACTGGAAGGTATAGCATCATTTGTCTTTATTTGATCCACAAAAATCAATCTTGGTAGATTAATTGCCACTGGATTAGTTGGAGCATTATTTCCAGGTGCAAAATGAAATAAATTTCTAAGTAGGTCTGAGGAAATTTCTATTTCTCTTCCATTCACAGTATAACAATGTTTCTCCAGAATTCCAGCACATTGATATATGAGATTCGTTCCAATCTATTGTTTATTACATTCTCTTGCCTAGGAAATCGTCTGATTCTTCTTCCAATATTTATGGCTAGCTCAGTAGAGTCACAGTCATGAACGTATCCTCTAACACTTTGACTGGTTTTGTTGGAAATAAAATTTATGTTTTGATGATGATTCATCGCTTATTCAGTTAATATTTTAAACCCCACTGATGAAGTGTCATAACTAGCTGTTATAGTGCAAAGCAAGAAGATGTCTAGATATCAAACGTATAGGATTTATTAGAGTCTGATATTTGTATAAGTTAAATCAGACAAGCATTGTAATAGTTCTAGGCTGGAAATAAGAAAGTAAGAAACTGAACAATAAAACATACCAGCATCAAACTGAAGAAGATAAGTTCGCTGAGAGTTATAGCCTCGGTTGGCTTATCTAAGATGACTGAAGAACTGAGGGTCACATACTCAGTTATTGAAGATTGAAGAACTGAGGGTTCAAACTCAGTTATGAAGACCAAGTCGAGACTGTAAAGTTAGACGTCAGGCAAGATTGTGGTGACCTGAACTGACTTTATGGATCTTCTATGAAGACCTAAGAATCATAAGGACAATGAATTCTTAGATGATAATGAGTCATGGTGTACTCTGATTAAGTCAATTATAATCAGATGAAAACTGGAGTACTAATATTTGAAAAAGAGTAAAATCTCAGTTAACGCTCCAAGTCAGTAAGGAAACTGACAAACGATAAACTCAGTATTAAAACTGATAAGAAAACTCAGTTTTATAAGTCAGCCATTCAACAAACTGATCGTACAGTCGAACGTTACAAAGGAAGTGATTTTATTGGATGAACTACTGACAAATCAGAACGGTCATAAAATAGCCGTTGCAAGATTCAAGCATGTTGAACGTTGAATGAACCCCTATAAATAGACAACCTCTACAACGTCAATAAATGGGTGTGCATATTACAAGGGAGAAGGAAAACTAAAAAGAATATATCTAGTGAAGAAAAATTTAATTAAGGGGGAAATCCAAAATCAAAAGAACACCTGCTAAGCACTTAATTGTAAGATCGAGAAATTTCTTCAAGTGTTAAAAGTGCATTCAAGATTAATCAAGTTTATTCATTTGAAGAAATACAGAGCCGTGCTTAATTTAATTATCCAGAAGAAAAGCTCAAATCACAGTTGAATCATAGTTATTGATTCAAAGTCTCAACTTTGATTTTATCAAAGGTTTAAACTGTGAAACACCAAGAAGGTGTGAAGGACAGTTGAGTGAAGTCAAGAAGACTGTGTTTGTGATGAGCTGGTGTAGAGGCCATTCTACCCTCCAGGGACCAGTGGTTTAAACAGTTGAAGAGCAGCAATCCTACCTGTTCTACTAGTGTTTAGATAGTGAAGCTAGGGATTAGTCAAGGACTATCAGTTTAGGAATCTTTGTAACAATGCCATCTCAAAGAAGTACTAGTGGAATTTACCTCCTACACCACAGGAGAAGGGGAGACGTACGGGATTACACCACCCGGAAATTCCATAAACAAATCTTGTGTTGATTTACTTTATGTACCTATGTTTATCTTACTTGTTGTATTTTCACTCAGCAAACACTAGACACTGAGTCAGCACTAAACTGATACATAGAAGGTCTAGATTCTTATTGACATATATATTGCACTAAAGGCATGTTTTATCCGATGCCAGTTACCCAGACAAAATATAAGTCAGTATTGACTTATACTCAGTTGAGTTAGCTGAATTCCGCACATGTTTCAGGACAGGAACAAAACTGAGCTGAGTATCAGTTTGAGTTTGACAGAAACTCAGTTCCTGGGGCTTCTCCAGTTTGGGAAAAGTTTTTGGTGACAAGTTTATTCACCCCCCTCTAAACTTGTGTTAGCCTTTTCAAGGGACCAACAATTGGTATCGGAGCAAGTTCTTCCTTCTGGAGGAGATCCGAGTTGTTACTGCTTAAGCTATAAACCAGTTGTTGACAATACTTTATGTACTTCATTTAAATAGATACATCTAGAATTAGGAATTGGCTAAATAACCCCCTGACTGACTACTTGCAAAATGTATTCTATGATTTCCAGGATCAAATATTTGAAAGATTCAGTACTACAAGCTATCACACAAATCCGGAACCTTATTTCAGTTATGATGAAGACATTGAGTTTAATGCGAAAGTTGATGATGAATCCAGGGGATTTCCATCCCTAAGTGATCTTGCAGAAGAAGCAGAAAGAGAGTTACTACGAGTAGCTAATTATATAGAAGAAAAACTGATCAAAGATCCATCCAGTGTAAAAGCCAAATATACTGATGAGACTCTATCTACAAGTCATGGAGGTTAAAGTGACGAAGAAATCATACTGCTAGGAGCTACAGAAGAAAAAGCTGTTGATAAAGGAAAACAAGTCCTAATTGATGATGATTTCTCGACAGAAGATCTACCTATCAAAAATCAGGAGGTAATCGCATCTACATCCAGCACTCACACTATCATGAACAATCAAAGAAATGATGATTTCAATAAAACCTTGGACATACTCATAGAGAAATTAGAGGCAACTCAAAAGAATTATGAGAATGTCAAAAAGGAGAAAAGGTTATTGAAAACTGAAATTTCAAGATTGAATGCTGAAATCAATCTAGTCAAAACTAATAATGGAACCAAGGTAATTCGACCAACTGATGAACTAACAAAAGTTATAAACATCAAAGAATCATCATTTGATCCAATTTCTAGAGTTCAATTCAAACCAGGAAAACCATTTGGAGATAGATCTGGTTTAGGGTTTGATAATCAGTATAATTCTAAGTTCAGACCAAGATCAGCTGCAATAAAATTTTGTGACTACTCAAAAGTCAGAAATTCAGAAAACTGATAAAGGTATTAGAACTGACAAAAACTCAGCACAGCCCAACGCACAAACTGACAAAACTGAAAAATCAGTTGGTAAATTTCACCAGGCCAACAGATTTTACCGAAAGACTTAGAAGGCTGAAAACAGTAAAACTGATGGGAGATCAGTAAGAAAAATCTTCAAGTCACATTCATCTAAGAATGTAGATCATTCATGGAGTAACAGACTCAAAGGGAAAGGAAGATTATTTCCCACTGATGAAGATTGGAATGAACCATCACATCAGTTTCACAAAATGAACAAACCTAAAACTGTTTAGGCAAAACAGGAAAAATTTGTGAAAGCTGACTTTACTCGGTCAAAATATCAAGAGAGGTATAAAGTTAAAAATTAAGTTGTAATGAGAAGATATAGTGTCATCAAATTATGATTCAGTAAAGGGTCAACGATCGTGTAATGAGGGGTTATGTCGTCATTAATTTGTGATTTAATGACGGGAAATTCTGTCATTGGTTCGTGATTTAATGACGGGAAAATGGCCATATAATGAGGATATATGGCATCATTAAATCGTTATTTAATGAGGGGAGAAGAACCTATAATGAGAGATTATGTATTCATTAAATCATGATTTAATGAGGGGAACCGACTCTATAATGAGGGGATGTGTCGTAATTAAAGATAATGTTTAATGACGGGATAATACCATAATTGAATATGCTATTCAATTAATGACGGGAGTCAGCTTCCCGTCATTATTTAGTTTTATCTAGAGAGGCAAAAATGAAAGGAAATTCCCGTCAATAAAAGTCTTTAATGACCGGAATTAGACATGTCATTCCTTCCTGCAGGAAGTAAAAAGACAATCCCCTTATTTGTTGATCCAATAAACTGATCGATCGGCCGAGTTCATATTGGTTATGAACTAATTGATCACGTGTGGGTTAATGGTAAATAAGGATAAGATGTAATGAACAGGTTTACGGAAATAATCCTGCTTCGTTACGGATAGTCTATGGAGGGTTAGTCTGTATGTAATGATTATATCAATGTACACTTATCGATTCGACTTTCCGAGAATAAAGTATATCAATAATCGATAGACTTCAGTTTAAGATTTATGGTGGCGTAAATCCGGAATTAATAAGTTGAGAAGAAATGTTCTGTTCGATTAATATTTTATTCAATTTATTGTAGCTACTGGTTATAGGTCCATGGTCCTCGGGTTGGCTTCTAACACGAGAGTGTTTTCTCGTTTTGTGGAACGTCGAGAATAAATTAAATAGTTGGTCTATTTAATGAATATGCAGATATTATTTATTCGGTAAATAATATATAATATAGAAAAGACATTTTCTATTATCTCAAATGACATTAAAAATGGTGCCACTTTATTTGATTTTGGGAAAAGAAATTTTTTCGTAATTAATTATAATTTGAATAATATAATTATTATCTGTTAAATAATTATATATAAGAAATTGGTTTTCTTATTGGATAAATAGGAAATTTTTTTTTCTATTGGATAAATGTTTTATTTTTCCTTTAAGGAAAAAATAAATGTGTGTGTATAAGATAAACTCCCGTCATTAAAAGTCTTTAATGACCGGAATTAGACATGTAATGACGAGAATTCCAGTCATTCAAACTCGATTTTCTTGTAGTGAATCCATTCCTTCCTGAGGGAAGTAAAAAGACAATCCCCTTATTTGTTGATACAAGAAACTGATCAATCGGCCGAGTTCATATTGGTTATAAACTAATTGATTACTAGTGGGTTAATGGTAAATAAGGATAAGATGTAATGAAGAAGGTTTACGGAAATAATCCCGCTTCGTTACGGATTGTCTATGGAGGGTTAGTCTGTATGTAATGATTATATCAATGTACACTTATCGACTCGACTTTCTCAGAATAAAGTATATCTATAATCGATATCTGTTTCGGATTTATTGTGGAGTAAATCCGGAATTAATAAGTTGAGTAGAAATATTTTTTTTGATTAATATTTTAATCAATTTATTGTAGCTACTGGTTATAGGTCCATGGTCCCCGGGTTGGCTCCTAACACGAGAGTGTTTTCTCGTTTTGTGGAACCTCGAGAATAAATTAAATAGTTGGTCTATTTAATGAATATGTGGATATTATTTATTCGGCAAATAATATATAATATAGAAAAAACATTTTCTATTATCTCAAATGGCGACACTTTATTTGATTTTGGGAAAAGAAATTTTCTCCTAATTAATTATAATGTGGATAATATAATTATTTATGTGTTAAATAATTATAAATAAGAAATTGGTTTTCTTATTTGATAAATAGGAAATTTGTTTTTCTATTGGATAAATGTTTTATTATTCCTTTAAGGAAAAAATAAATATGTGTGTATAAGATAAACTTTAAACCAATTTGGTTATTACCCTATATAAAGAGAGTTGCTCCCAACACAAAATACACACAAAAATCACTCCATTTATTATAAAAAGTAGACGCCAGTTTTTTTTTGAAGAAATTTTGTTTTCTTGTCTTAGACATTGGGAGAAGAAAACTAGGGTTTTTCTTAAGTATATTCGAGGAGGTTCTACTACGAGGATCGACGTCCACCAGTCGTCGCTCAGAGATACAATCCAAAAGATCACAGCTTCTCTTCTATTGGGTAAATCTTTAACCTTCTTGTAGTTATATTAATTAATCATGTGAATTAAATCGTGGTAAAATCGCATGCAAATTTAATTCGTAGCTTTCGCTGTGCATGATCGAGTGTCTCGATCGGTGCTGTGAATCAGATCTGACGATCCAATTATGGATCGGATCCAGATTCGGGTTTCTGTATATCCAGCATGTGGTATCAAAGTCAGGTTGAAGCGATTTTGCGATCTTGATTGCATAATTAATTAAAGGAGTGGAATTGAATACATATTGCATCTTTTATGTGTTTATTATGTATATGCGTCATTGAATGTCTTGGTTGACGAGATGGATTGTGGTTGGTACTTGTTTACCGTTAGATCTATTGTAAATCCGGTTTTTTTGGGTATAGGAAGTTATGTAATTTATTGGTTGTAATTTAATTTTCTAGAAAATAGTTCTTTTTTTCCGGCTCTGTTGCATTTAATATTTTTCGAAGATCATCATCACAACCTGATGCGGCATCATGGCCAGGATTCGAACCCAGGCTGCCAAGGCAGAGGAATAGTGCGCCAACCAACTCGGCTGGGAGCACTTTTGTTCAAGAAACGGAGCAACATATTAATATACAGAGCGGCGGCAGATTAAATTAGAGGTTAGTAAATCCTTTATATGTAGGGTTTATATATTTAATTATCTATTATTTATAGATTAGATATGGGGGTACCAACGGTCCATCTCAGTGGTTTATTTTTCGCATTTATTTTCTTATGTGATTATTTATATAATATAACCATGTCATGAATCATATTCATGAATTCCACTCCTAGCATATGCATACATGTAAAAAATTAATTTTGGCATTAATTGGACATGTATGAACACGGTAATTAATTTAGGTAATTAATTAAATTAATTGAACAAACGGAATTTTATCTGGATATAAAATTCACATGATAAACTTGATTTAGGATGATAAATCCTTCGGGGATTTAATTATGTAGTGGCTACATAAAAATAATTTTGATAATTGGAAATTTGGAAAATCGTGAAAAGTTGGACCCTAACTAGACGTTATTTGGAACCGATAACTTGGTAATTGCTTTTTATGATTTATTGTTTTCGGATTATTGAAATAAATTCCAAGATCCTAAATTTTTATCATGACAATATTAGGACTATAAAATTCTTCGGGAATTTTAATCGTGTAGTGTTTACACAAGAGGTTTCTAATGGAAAATTGGAAAATCATTAAAAGTGTCACTAGTTAGACGGTTTTTTGGAACTGATAAACTAGTGGGAGCTTTAAATTTTGTGATTTATTGTTTTTCGAATTATTGGAAATTCATAAGTCCTAATGTATTAGGATTATAAATTTTTTTTATGAATTTCAAATTGTGTAGTGTCTACACAGCGAATTTCATAAATCCATAAAATCGGAAACTCGTGAATTTAGTGATACTAGTTAGACGGTATTTGGAATCGATGAACTAGTGGAAGAATTAACTTAAATATTCATTATTTATTGTTTTTCGGATTGTGAAGAAATTCTAAAAATCCTAATGAGACTACTTATTTTTCAAAATAACGAGTGGGAGCGGGGAAGGTGACAATCGACCCCATAGCCTCTAATGTTTGACATAAGCGCGTGAGAGAAGGGTGACACCTCATGCCACTTTGATTTCGGCCCCCTGAGGGTGGCTTTCACCCCTATGAAAATCCAAGGCTTGGTATCAGGAATGAAAAGAATTTGGGTACTCGTCGAGTCACTGACCGACCCTGAGGCGGCATACTCGGGGCATACTTTGATATCTGAAACAATTAAATCGAGATGTATGATTCTCAGTTTCTTGTTGAGAGAGATTGTCTCAATTTAATCGTCACCTCTTTGACCTACCCTGAGGCGAAACTGTAGGTGTGAGATTAAATCCTTGGAATAATAGGATAAACTACATGCATGACATCACGTTTATAATTCTTAAAATTTATTATTTGTTGTGGTGTATGATTTGATTTATATTTCTATCATAATTTATTTTCACCTACATATCATCTCAAGGTATCTAAACTGCTAAATACGATAAATTGACTGATGATGACTTCGTAAATGCGGAAAAGTAACAAGAACGTTTAACTTGTTAATTGAGAATGCAATTAATTTAGGTAGAGGATTCTCCTCTTGAGCATTCAAACTTAAGTGGCAAGAGTGTCACTGCTGTCACTTGTGTTGAACGAGAGACAAAACAAACAAAGATGATGAGAATGATTTGGTATCAATCTTACTAGACATCCCACAGTTCGCGAGTAGTGTCTACACAAATGAACTACTAGTTCGCGGCCATTTCCTTTAAAGAAATCCAAGAATGGCAAAGAATGTCTAGAAAGGTAAGTCATCAAAACTAAATAAGTTAAAAGCTAAACCGAAATATTAATGAAAGAAAGTAAGGGATAAGGAAATTGATTTCGGATCACTAACCTATGAATCTTTAGAGACTTCCTAAACCTGGAAATTTGACCCGGAAGCTAAAGTTCATTTGTAAAGAACAAGGTATCTTGGCATTCATGATAAAAAATTAGACAACGGGCAGTTATTTCAGCTAAGATAGTGTGAGTGATATAAGGAAATAAATTTTGGATTTTAATCCTTGAATATCGCAGAAATCTAATTTCTTTTTTTCAGATCGTTGGAAGAAATGGATTCACTTTCACATCGATAATATAGTTGCCTTAAAGAAAGTGAATATGACATTTTTATACGATTCTGAGACTCAGAATTTTGTCTGATAAAGTCAGAACCACTAAGTAATGTTCGAAAGGTATTTGGAACACATCATAAACTATTAAGACAAATGGTTTCCGTATTTAAATAAACGATTCTTCAACATCTATTAATTAGTGCATATATCCTAAAGATAAGATCTGAAGACTTCCTAAGGGTGATTCCTATCTCCAGTCTAAGAACACTATCTCAAAGGAAAAATGACTAAGTAACCTTTCAATTCGGAAAGGGTAGTAGAGCTAAAGAAGTATCACAACTTGTTCATATTGACCTTCGGGGTCTTATGAAGGATACAAGCTAGTGGGAGCTTTTGAGTAACAGACATTTTGTCTAATGACTACTCGAAACGCCGATTAGTTTATCTGAACATTTGGAGCAATCTCTAATATTACCAGAGAAGAGAGTATTCCATGCTCAGATATAGGCTATAGCATAGTATTTATCATTAATGCTTGGCCTACCTCCGAGTGAAACGATTTCACTGAAAGGATAAACCAAGTATTGCCTTGTATAGTTATTGATATGATACAATACACTGCTAAACTCGATTAAGATATTGGTTGCAAAATATCGGTTTACATTTTCATGTAAAACCGAGAAGTTTACCTCAGAAGATGCTTATGAATTTGTGGATGATGAGTGAAGTACATTTACTCCAGTTCCGCAAATAGAGGCATTTAGCATTAGTGCTTAAAGGTAGGACTGGAGATTTTACATACACGTTCAGATGGTGACTATTCGTGACATGTCTTAATGAACTGAGTAAAGGTTGGTTATAAGATTCTTAAGATCGGATAGTGACGGTTACACTGTTACATCCTTTCTAAAGGAATGTTTGAATAACAACCTTGGACTTTGAAGTAAAGTTACTCAAGGAGTTACTATCTGATTTACTCAGACCACATCTAACATTGGTTGTTGGGGATAACGCTGATAAATACTACTGAACTAGATTAGAATATCAGTCCACCCAATTGCAATGGGAGTATGGTTTAACCATTGATCCGCTGTGATTATGCCGTATCTACAATCTGCTTGGGGTGATTGATCACCTATGGCCCTTTTGGGAGGGCAATATAGAATTCTGATAATAAAAGGATGTTGGTTTAAAGCCATAAACCTATAAATAGAGTTTTGGTATTCCAGTTCTGTTCACACTTTTGTAGAACCACCTGAGTGTCTCATGCCCAGTGGGAGAAATTGGATCTATGTGAAAAGGAGTCGAATGAATAAGAAAGTTTATCTTTCTATGCAAAGCCAAGTGCTCTAGGGGTAATTCCCTGAGAAGTAGAGATTTCAATAGATGCCCTGAAACTTTCTCACCACTCAGCCTTGCTTCACTTCTTGAAAAGCATAAAGTTCAATAGGGGTGATGCCGTGAATATTTTCTTGCCAAAGAATAGAGTCTGATCTCATTCGAAACAGAGAAGGGTTTTTTTTAGCTTAAAGCCAATGGAAGATTACTGCCTATGCTTATATCCATTTGTGGATTAAGCAAACCTCTAGGTCAATAAAATCCGTATATTTGAAATGTGTGGGCTTGAGCAGACTATTGATAAGTCTTTCGTAGACCCGAGAATCAATATTGGTAAAGTTGTAGATGTTAGTGTTAATGAAAGGTGACATTGCAAAAGTTGTTAGCAACATGAGTGTGTTATCTAAAGTCAGGAACTGACGTGCCAAACTTCTCCGAATTAGAGAAGTAGACTATATTCTTAGAATTTGATTCGGTCGAATTCATGAGAACAAGTTCTTTGGAAATGTGCCATTCATCTTATTGTTAAGATGATGATGCATTTTCGAAGGCTAGATTCAACGAGAGGTTTCCTACCCTACCCATCATGGAATAATTCTCTTAGTCTTCAGATATAGAGAAAATGGGATAGATTCTCTTTTGGAGAGAGAAAGTTAGGTTATTAAAGGTCAATAACAGTCGAATATGGGATTTAGACGTTGAGTAGCAGTATAGTACATCCTCAAGTACCTTCGGAGAACGAGGATTAATATGCGTCTATATTCAGGTGCATACCTAGATATTGTTGACTACACTATTCTGACTTACAATCAGATTAAGGATGGTCGTTAATTGATCTCGGGCTCAGTGTTTACTCATAGTGATGGAGCTATAGTCTGGAGCAATCCAGCACTGCCAATTTGACTCTGATAGTCGAATACATAGTAGCTTTCGGAGCAGCTAAAGAGGTAGTGTGGCTTGAGAAGTTCTTTGTTGCATCAGGAAGTGATTCCAGGTCTCGATGAGCCGATACCATTTTGCTGTGAAAACAGTTGAGAGGTAGCTCAAGCAAATGATCTTCGCAATCACAAGAGGTCAAAAGAATATTGAAAGTAAATACCACCTGGTCAAACAGATCGTGTAAAGAGGCGACGTTTCGGTCCTAAAGATTGCCTCGAGCCGACAACCTAGCTGATCAGTTTAACATGACGGCTGGCATCTAATGTCACTGATAAGCGCTTGGCGGGTATGAAATTGGGAGATATGTCTCATCTGCTTTAGAGCAAGTAGGAGAATGTTGTGGTTAAATAGAATAAGAGTGTAGTGCTCTAAAGCCAATCATTGTTTGTCTTTACGGGCAAATGGGATATTGTTAGATGTGGTGACCGAAAGACAATTGTTGCTTGTCCTTACGAGCAAGTGGGAGATTGTTGGGAGTAGCGCCCGAAATACAATTTATGTAATTGTTTTTATAATTAATAAATGACAGATTTATTCTCATCTTATTATTTGCTTTGTGCTTATATATTATACATTGTTGAAAACCCCAACTTGTATCATACGTAGCCATATAACTTAGTGTGTGTTGATGACGGTCGATTTGTACCCATTATTCTGCAATCTTTACCCTTGATTTTGATGTGAAATAACCTTAAGAGAGTGATAATAAGTCATTAAGTGCCTAATTTAGATATACCCCGTGTTACGATTTATTATTATGCATTTCGGTAATTTATCAAGTATTTGGTATTACAAACTATGTTTTTGTATGATAAATACAGTGGGCATTATGGACGGACTACGGAGAAGGAATTAAAGATCCAGGACAATGCAGAGCCCAGCAGAAGATAGAAGACGGAGCCCAGAAGCAGTGAAGGCTCGGTCGACCGAGCCCAGCTATTCGGTCGACCGAGTGGACTTTAAGCCCAATAGAGTCCAGCATATTACTTAAGTCGGTTAGGGTTTAGGGAATCCGATCCTTAGTCGGTTTCTAAGTCGGTTTTGAGCTCCATATAAACACATTGTTATTAGTATTATGTATTCATT
This sequence comes from Gentiana dahurica var. dahurica, assembly GCA_024500145.1. Classification (NCBI taxonomy): domain Eukaryota; kingdom Viridiplantae; phylum Streptophyta; class Magnoliopsida; order Gentianales; family Gentianaceae; genus Gentiana; species Gentiana dahurica. Next base: position 78,017,148 of record CM044898.1, on the reverse strand, counting down.
CATACATTGATTCAATCATTCATAAAAGAGCACAACAAATTGAGAGTTTTTCAGCAAGTTAGGGCTGCAACAATGTAAGCCCTTAATCTTCATGTTTTATTTTCAAGTAATTAATTCTTCCAAATAGGTTCTTATCGTTTGAATTAATTAAACATAGCTAGATGATGTGATTCTCGGCTATGACGTTAGGTGGTGGTGACACCTTGTCAATGAGGATCCCATGACCTATGTCATAATCTAGATTTATTCACGACTCTACTTGATTTAATTAATGTGTATCTATGATAGTTTATATAAGTGATGTATGAATTGCTGTTTAATATGTTCTGTATAAGGAAACACTGAGAGGTTATTTCTAGGATGTAATTAGGGTTGAATTCGTCCGGGTGACCGAGCAAAGTCGTTCGGTCGACTGAGCCCCTTTACTCGGTCGACCGAGCCCGAATTTTGTCAGTTAAGTCTGCCACGTCATTATGGTGGGTTTAACCTAGTTGAATTCACTTTCTCAGTAGGTATGGCTACGGCTACGTCGCTCGTCAGTTTTTCATTAGCGTATTATTAGGAAATACCAATATAAGACGTCTAGTTCGGCTCATGAACGATCTTTCGGGACTTTCAGCAAGATATAGATTAGTTTTGTATTAGGGAATTGTCGACACCTAGTCATACGTAAATCGTAGATTAACAAGAAACTATACCAAGTAATTGTTAATAGGACGAGGGATTGAGCGATCGTTTAGGAAGTACGCCTAACCATAGGAATGTTGCCTAAGCGATGTGTACGGTTAATATCGGCATCCTTAGAGGAATGAGCGTGTGAGTTATATGAGATGGAAACCCAAAAGGTGAAGTCACGTAACAATACCACAGTGATCTAGTAATCTAACCGGTGCTAAGTCAAGTTAAGGGGATGACTCCCATAGCCAATTAAGTATGAATACAGCCAGATTGACAGTTAATGGGTTAAGTTATTTTATATAAGTTGTCTTGGTCCGATCGATAACGTTGGTAATTGGAAGGTTAATTACGTTTGTGTTTTTTTTTAAGTTTGAGTTTGTTTATCTTATTTTGTCTTTTATGTTGGTCTTAGACTGTTGTCCAATAACGAATTAGGTGAGTTAATTATTTAAACCTAGGGTCCACATTTTGATTCCCTGAGGGATCGACCTTGATTCACCATCGCTATGCTATGATGTACCTAGTGCTATTGCTAGTATTTGGTGGTCAAGTAAAATAAATTTATAACCTGATCAGACCACAATCATGTTTTTGGCGCCGTTGCCGGGGAATCAATGGCCCAATGATTGTTTAAATAATTATTTTTATCTACTTCGTTCTTTCTTTATTGTTTTTAGTTGAATTATTTATTTTTCTTTTGACGAATTATCTGTACTTGTATGCTGTTAAAGGATTAAAGCAGGAATGGGGAAGATATTCGTTCGGTCGACCGAACGTATTCACTCGGTCGACCGAGCCTTTTCCAGCTTTAATTTTATATACAGTGTCGTTTCCCCAGTGTTTTGTTTCCCCCTGTTTGTAGGTTGTAAGTTTGACAACAGTATGAGCAATCATACTGATTGTCAATTTACTAATTGTTTATTTATTTATTTATTTTTTTACAAATATTGCAGATAATTCGACGTAAATCACTCAAATAACCTGCTCAAGATCAGCAAAATGTCATCAAATGATTTTATCAAAGGCCAAGAAGAAGTCAAGGTTTTACGAACCAAAACTACACCAAAAAAGCCGTTAACACTGAAGCTCATGGAAAGGATAGAAAAGATGAAAGCGAAAATCCGAGAGGCAAGGAAATCGAGGGAGGCTAAAGAAGCCTATTGGCAAAGAGGTATGTCTATTTCGAATCCAGAGGAAATTTCTTTGGATTCCGATTCAGCTTTAGATTATGATGATTACATGTCCGAGATAGAATCTGAGTCTGAGGGTAGCGCAGCTAAGGAGAGCCCTATTGTCATCTGTTCTAGAGATGAAATATTGGTTACAGACGAGTCTCGACTGATGCAAAAGTTAGCAGACCCAGGAGCTTTTATGGTTGGAGTAACCCTAGAACAAACCCACTTAGGTTTAGCCTTGATTGATTCCGGTTCGAGCCTTAAATCTTTCCTAAAAGACTTTGTGATAGGAATTCCATTTTAACACCCACTAACACCCTGCTCCAAGTTAGATTAGCGGATGGAACTAGGACAATCATGACTGGGAGACTGAACAACATGATTATTGGTATGGGGCAATTACGGTTTAAGATAGACATAGTTGTAATGGAAATCGAGGAACATCCTGAATGCCCAATCATTTTGGGTAGATCATTTATCAACACCGCTAGAGCCTTCATACGGATGACCAGACATGAGATAGTATTGTTTGACGCCAAGGGTTCTGAGTGTTATGGGATAACAAATCCGAATTTCCCTGTACCGGCAAGTGTGAATGTGTGTTAGAAGTAGTTGGTTCGGAGAAGCTTGATGCCACTCAAGGTCTAGGAAAGGATGCTGATGATAATGTCGATGATAAAGATGAGAGGGAAGTCCTTACTATTCTAAGTCGGAATAGGTCAGTTCAGCCTGCACCAGCCCTGACCAATATTGAAGCTGTAGACCTACCTAAGGATAGGAGGATGTTCAGGGTCAAATTGTATGATTTTTATAGATATATTTTACATCAATTTCCCCCGTATATGGATGTTTTTCATAGAAATCGAGCTTATAATCGATTAATTGAGTAAATAGTGTTTTTAAGAGGTTAATTGCAAAACGTAACGAATTATGTGCTTAAATGATGATTTTATGTTATTTTGGAAATACGTTACGCTTTGGTATGTTTTCCTATTGTTGTAGATACTCATTGATGATGGAAGAGAGGATTTTAGAGAGCCAAATTCGTGATTGGAAAGGATCAATCAAAGTTATGGAAGATTGAAAGATATAAGGAAAGAAATCAATCAAGATGAATGTTGGGAAATCAGGATTCCGGGTAGTGCTGAACTTCCAACGCAGTTCTTAATATGATAACAACCGATTTGACTCTGGACCTAAAGAGAAGAGTTGTAGGGCTTGAAGAGAGGATTCTACAGGATTTTGAATCACTCGATTACGACTTACGAGGCCCGAGATATGAGCGTTACAAGTTCAGAAGCTGTTCCAGGGCAGCTAGACGAGCGTCCATAATACCGGACGGGCGTCCGCCACCGACTGAGCCGAAACCGCCTTACTTTTCCCTATAAATACAGCGCGTTTTCAACCCTAAAACATATATTTTCGACTCCTATTGATCCCCAATCATAAGAGAGCAACCCTAGGTCGCCCCAGCCCCTTTTGGGAGGCTGGGGTGGCAAGTTAGATTAGGTTTTATTTCGTTCGCTTTTCTTTTCTTGTTCGAGCATGATGAAAGGCAGCAATGGACAGCTTTGTGAAGCTTCTTTTCAGCAGCACTTTATTTCTTTTCATGGATGATTTTGTAAGTTTTAGTTCAAGTGTTTCTTTTCCTATGATTATTTGTATCGTGCAATTTATATCGGAAGATTATTGCTTGTTGATGCTACCGTATGACGGAAGTCGGTGTAGTTTAGATCACCGTAGGAAAGATTGGATCTTTAATCTATACATAACGGAAGTTCGTAGGTTAAATTTCTAGGTTTACGAGAGAACCACAATTTGATTAATTCGTTGCAAGATTTTTCTAGATTTGAATTGAGGGATATCACCGTTACCGGAAAGATGAGGTTTTTCATGTATTTGTTTCATTACGTTATTCTTGTTCTCTTTCATGTTTCGAGATGCTATATGTTAATCGAATTTAGATAACGGAAGTTAATAAATTCGTTAGATTGCCATGATAGAGATTAACAATTATTATTCCAACAAACGGAAGTTGAGGGATAAGGTTGTTAGATTAGGATTTAATCCGTATCTTTGCTTCGTATACATGTTAGTTAAGACCGGAAGGTAAACTAATGAATGGCGTGATAAATCGGAAGAGGAAACGCTTCTTTAGATAAGATAATAATCCAAGATAACTTGTGAATGAATATGTGTTGATCTTATTTCTTTCGGTGAGATGATGGTTGTTGGGAAGAGGTTGATCATGGTTTGTTCATGGTTGTTCAGTAGATAGATTTACCGCTTTCGTAGATGTAGTTTTATTTATGTTTTTATCGCTTTTATCCTTCCTGGCTTTGGATTAACAATCCTCTGTCCAGTTTATTTTCCATTTTAGTTTAGGTTTAGGTTAATAAAGAAGGATTAATTAGATTAGATTCAATATCCCTTTTCCCTGAGGATCGATACCCGTACTTATCCAACTTTACTAGCAACTACCCGGTATTCGGCCGGTTAGGAGGTAGTTTTGCATGGTAGTATAGGTTTTATAAATTTTCTTTTGTTTTAATGATGCAAAATCTCCCCAACAAAAGTGGCGCCGTTGCCGGGGAATAGGTGTCATGTTGAATCTAGTTTTGTTAGTTCTCGATTTTGTTACGTTTTATTTTTGTTTTTAATAAAAGTAGCGTATACCAAGTTGAGAGTTTTTATTTTGCCGTGTTTCGATGACCGTTAGGTTAAGAATGTGCAAAAGTTTTTTACTCAACTTGTTTTACATGAAGTTTATATGTTTATGTGTTACCTAGTCTAACCCCTGTGCTTAATTTGATAAGGCTGCTGTGCTGTGATCCGTGTTGCTGTGTTGTGTTCATAAGTATTTAGGGTTTTGCTGTGTTTTTCCTGCTGTCTGTGCATTCTTGTTGTATGAACGAGCGTCTGTTCTGTTGGACGCCCGTCCAGTTCTTCATCTGCAGGTGAACGAGCGTTGGGAAGTATTGGACGCTCGTCCGTTCAAATATTTTCAATCCTGTTCTGATTTAGAGGACCAGACGAGCGTCTATACTTTCTGAACGCCCGTCCGGTCGGTTTTCAAGGCAGACGAGCGTCTGCAAGGTGGAACGCCCGTCCAGTTCTGAACGCTAAGTGAACGTTCGTCCGGGGTTCAGTCCAGGTTCTAAATTTCTTGATTTTATTTTCAATGCTTTTATTTGATGTGGATTTTTCATTCGAGCTTCTGTGGCTAATTGATTTTTACATAGATGCCCTGAACTTATATGTTTTACCTTTCCATCTATGAATCCATGTTAGATAATTGATCAATTCCTTATATATGATTCATCTAGGCATGTTATAGTGACTGTCGGTTCTCGTAAGCTATAACTGTTCTTATGGTTAATTAGTAGCTAATGTCGGTTCCCGTATGCTACATACCGCTCCGATGAATCTTTTAAGCTTTTAAGACTTACGTGCTTCCTTTGTTTTTATAGTTCATATGGGTAGCTACTGTCGGTTTTCCGTATGCTACGTCTTAGGCCATATGAGTTATACCTGTTTAGATAGATGACTGTTGGTTTCCATAAGTCTATCACTTTCGATAAGTCTTAAAGCGCGTCTACATTGCATGTAATGAACATCACTGTCGTTTATCGTAACCTGTCATTATGTGGTAGACGTTTATATATATGTCGTGTTGCATATAGTGGGCTAGTTTTCTTTCTTTTATTTTATTTTCTTTTTGCATATCATTTAAATGCATTTCATTTAGTTGCATTTCATATAGTTGCATTGTTTTTCTATTTTTCCTTTTATTTTTCTTAAGTGTGGTCACTGTCGGTTTTCGTAATACCACCTAGTTTATTTTTCTTTTTGAGTGTAGTTAACTGTCGGTTTCCGTAATACTACCTCGTTTTTATTTTATTTTTAGGATTTTCACGTAGATTGCATTGTAATGCATTTTCATATAGTTGCACCTAGCCCTACTATTTTGTAAATATTCCATGTATATGTCCATCTTTATATGAGCTTAATCTAAAAATTCTCTAGACTTCCTTTCCTGTGCTTTATATGTTATCTTCCCCCTATCCCCGAGGTATTTCATGTTTGTCAAGTGTGCAGGGTATTTGCATTAGCTATTGTGAGCTTTAGACGATTTCAGTTTTCCGGTGGATGGTCCATAGTCTACTGGATTCGTTGAGCATTTCTGGGTGAGGTCGACCCACTACCAGAATAGCTCCCTTTCGAACAACGAATCAGCTAAGTTTTCTGTTTATTTTTATTTTTGCACACCATGAGGACATGTTGTAATTTAAGTGTGAGGGAGGGGATGGTTTATGTGTATCTACATTCATTTGCTCTAAGTAGTTATATTTCTATGAAAAGTGCTAAAATTTTCAAATTTTTTGTTTCGTCCCGAGTAACATTTCAATTGCATACTAGTTTTATAATTTGGCACCCTTTAGTTGTTATCAGTAGTCATATCATGTTTAAGAATAGGTTTGGTCGATTCGATACTCACTTGAACTTCATTTCACGAACCTATTAGATGAAGAGCCAAATATAGAATAGTTTCCGGTTAGTTAAAGGAAAGTTAATTCTTGATACAGATAACACTTATTTAGCATTAATGAAAGTTAAGAACTAGTGCTATACTCACAGTTAGAATCTCAGTACCTTAGTGTTTTGAAAACTTTACGAGTCTTGAATGTGTTAGAAATATATTTGACCGAGAGTTTCCAAAGAGTTTGAAAAATATAAAAATATATATATCTATAAATAATAAATGAATAGAATTTCTTTGCGGGAATTTTGTTTGTAACTATCACCTCGAGTCCATTTGGATACTGCCCCAATTGGGGAGTGTGGTTTACCTTGGACAGTAAGGGATTGAGTGATCTCAGGGTGACTGCCTCTAATGTAGGGGAGTGTGTTATACTTTTGAGACGCGACGATAGGAAATATAAAATATACGTTTTTTGTGGAATTCTAAGTCAAGTTGATCTAAACCCAGTAGAGACCCGAAAGGTATTTTCTTGGTACTAAGTAAAGGAATTTAGTTGTGAGTTAGTTACTATGTTCTTGGTAATTAGTTTTTGTTAGGTAAGTGCTGTAGATAGAATGAAGTTTTCGTTTAGTTGACCGGATAACTGTTAGTGCTTGATGTATTATATCAAGAGAGGATCGGTGGAAGTTTAGTAGGTTCTGCACACACATCACCGAGTGAGGTCGATTTGCTGAATACTAGCTTGTCATGATTTTGACTATATCTCGTGTCAGGTTATGTGGATTCTTGATGGTTTGTTGTTGTTTTGTTTTGCTCGGGACGAGCAAAAGTTTAAGTGTGGGGGTGTTGTTCAGGGTCAAATTGTATGATTTTTATAGATATATTTTACATCAATTTCCCCCGTATATGGATGTTTTTCATAGAAATCGAGCTTATAATCGATTAATTGAGTAAATAGTGTTTTTAAGAGGTTAATTGCAAAACGTAACGAATTATGTGCTTAAATGATGATTTTATGTTATTTTGGAAATACGTTACGCTTTGGTATGTTTTCCTATTGTTGTAGATACTCATTGATGATGGAAGAGAGGATTTTAGAGAGCCAAATTCGTGATTGGAAAGGATCAATCAAAGTTATGGAAGATTGAAAGATATAAGGAAAGAAATCAATCAAGATGAATGATGGGAAATCAGGATTCCGGGTAGTGCTGAACTTCCAACGCAGTTCTTGATATGATAACAACCGATTTGACTCTGGACCTAAAGAGAAGAGTTGTAGGGCTTGAAGAGAGGATTCTAAAGGATTTTGAATCACTCGATTACGACTTACGAGGCCCGAGATATGAGCGTTACAAGTTCAGAAGCTGTTCCAGGGCAGCTAGACGAGCGTCCATAATACCGGACGGGCGTCCGCCACCGACTGAGCCGAAACCGCCTTACTTTTCCCTATAAATACAGCGCGTTTTCAACCCTAAAACATATATTTTCGACTCCTATTGATCCCCAATCATAAGAGAGCAACCCTAGGTCGCCCCAGCCCCTTTTGGGAGGCTGGGGTGGCAAGTTAGATTAGGTTTTATTTCGTTCGCTTTTCTTTTCTTGTTCGAGCATGATGAAAGGCAGCCATGGACAGCTTTGTGAAGCTTCTATTCAGCAGCACTTTTATTTCTTTTCATGGATGATTTTGTAAGTTTTAGTTCAATTGTTTCTTTTCCTATGATTATTTGTATCGTGCAATTTATATCGGAAGATTATTGCTTGTTGATGCTACCGTATGACGGAAGTCGGTGTAGTTTAGATCACCGTAGGAAAGATTGGATCTTTAATCTATACATAACGGAAGTTCGTAGGTTAAATTTCTAGGTTTACGAGAGAACCACAATTTGATTAATTCGTTGCAAGATTTTTCTAGATTTGAATTGAGGGATATCACCGTTACCGGAAAGATGAGGTTTTTCATGTATTTGTTTCATTACGTTATTCTTGTTCTCTTTCATGTTTCGAGATGCTATATGTTAATCAAATTTAGATAACGGAAGTTAATAAATTCGTTAGATTGCCATGATAGAGATTAACAATTATTATTCCAACAAACGGAAGTTGAGGGATAAGGTTGTTAGATTAGGATTTAATCCGTATCTTTGCTTCGTATACATGTTAGTTAAGACCGGAAGGTAAACTAATGAATGGCGTGATAAATCGGAAGAGGAAACGCTTCTTTAGATAAGATAATAATCCAAGATAACTTGTGAATGAATATGTGTTGATCTTATTTCTTTCGGTGAGATGATGGTTGTTGGGAAGAGGTTGATCATGGTTTGTTCATGGTTGTTCAGTAGATAGATTTACCGCTTTCGTAGATGTAGTTTTATTTATGTTTTTATCGCTTTTATCCTTCCTGGCTTTGGATTAACAATCCTCTGTCCAGTTTATTTTCGGTTTTAGTTTAGGTTTAGGTTAATAAAGAAGGATTAATTAGATTAGATTCAATATCCCTTTTCCCTGAGGATCGATACCCGTACTTATCCAACTTTACTAGCAACTACCCGGTATTCGGCCGGTTAGGAGGTAGTTTTGCATGGTAGTATAGGTTTTATAAATTTTCTTTTGTTTTAATGATGCAAAATCTCCCCAACAAAAGTGGCGCCATTGCCGGGGAACCGGACGGTTTGCCTAGTTTTTGTTTTTCTGTGTTAGTTCAGTTTTGTTTTCTATTTTCTGCGTTTTAATCCCTGTTTTTAGGTCGATTTCTAGGAGGATTAACCTTTAAGTAGTTAGGATATTAGTGTTTTGGATTAGGGTTAAAATTTCTATTTTGTGATTAGTTCTTTTTCCCTGTTTTTCCTGCTCTGTTTCTTTACTTTTATCTCTGTTCTGAAATTCGTTCTGTTCTTTTTCCTGGGAAAATTTGCATATGAACGAGCGTCCATACCTATGAACGACCGTCCACTGTAAAATTTCAATCCTGTATCAATTCCTGACCTACAGACGAGCGTTCATATTTTGAACGCCCGTCCGTCTTGAAAACCAGGCAGACGCTCGTTCGTCTTTTTGGACGCCCGTCCATCTGCCCTCTTTCTCTTTCTCTTCTCTTTCTTTTTCCTAGGTCTTGATAATAGTTCTAGGTTTCTAACCTTTTAGATAGATTCTTAGGTTTCCTTTTCGTAGTTTAAGTTTTTAATTTCGTGGTTTTTAGGTTTTGTTCAATTGAGTTGGGTTTCGGTTTATGCAAACTCGAAGTCAGAAAGGGCCATTACTCTTTCGGTTCAGCCAACCAAGAAATTGAACGAAAGTTGATAGAAGAAATCGAAGAAATAGTAATAATGGCGGCAGAGGATCGACGTACGTTGGCAGACTACGCCATGCCTGGTGCAGTCACTGTCAACCCGGCTATAGTCTTGCCCGCCATTACTGCTCAAACTTTCGAGCTCAAGCCAGGGCTTATCCAGATGATGCAGCATGCATCAATTTTTTACGGCTACCAATCAGAGATTCCGCATACCCACTTACACACGTTCTTAGAGATATGCGGTACTACCCGCATCCAAGGTGTAAGTGAGGATGCTATCAAGCTCAAACTTTTTCCTTTTTCCTTAAAAGGGGAGGCGAAGGAATGGTATCACTCTCTTCCTCCTGAATCCATCACTACATGGGCTGGACTCGAGAGGGAGTTCTTGAGTCAATATTTTCCACCCTCTAAGACGGCCCATTACTTAAATGAAATTTTCACATTTTCTCAGAAGGAAAATGAATCGTTTTTCGAGGCCTGGAAAAGGTATAAATCTCTTCTTAGAAGGTGCCCCCATCATGGCTTGCCTTTGGAGAGGCTAGTCATTACTTTCTTTAGCGGATTGACCGAGCTCACCAAGGGCATGGTCAATAGTTCATCTGGCGGGGCGTTTTTGAAGAAGACTCCAGACGAAGGATGGGCATTGTTCAAGACATTGCCAAATATAACTATGCTCCATCCTATCGGGCAATTCAAGCTCCTCCTCCTCCTAAGGTGGAGGAAGTAAATGTTCAAGGTCCGATTTCCATGCTACAGAGGCAGATGGCCAATCCTCAAACTCCGAATCCTATGAATCAGACTCCTTCGTTTCCGCAGAACCCTCGAGTTCTGTATTGCGAATCTTGCTGTCAGACTGGTCATGTAAATGGCCAATGTCAATTCACCCCCAATTCTTCGTACCAAGTCAATACTGTCCATGCTGATGGACAGTACACTCAGGTCCAATGCCAAAACTGCGATAATATGGGGCATACTTCCAGATTCTGTCCTATGAATGGGCAGAATGCTGAAGTAAATGCGTTCTATGGCCAGAACACCCAAAGATTTAATCAACCATCCGGCCAGAATCAATTCCAGAACCAAGGGTTCAATCAAGCTTCCAATTTCAATCCGAATTCGAGTTTTAATTCGAATTCAAGTTTCAATAAGAACCCTGGTTCCGCTCAAAACCAAAACTCTAATTTTTCCAGTCAAACACAAAGGTTCAATCAGAATTGGCCTTCTAATTCCAATTCTAATTTTCAAAATCGGCCCAGCCAGCCATACTCTTCAAACTTCCAGCACTCTCAAGGTCCCTCGAATTCAAATGATCTTAAGGCTGAATGGAACTCATTCAAAGAAGAGCAAAACAAGAATATTCAGCTCCTAATGAGTACCAATAAGAATCTTGAGAGACAGATAGGGCAGCTGGCTGAACAATTAGCATCAAGACCCCCTGGGCATCCGCCCAGTTTTACCGAGAAAAATCCTAAGGGTGGTCATGTTGCTCAGGCCGATTTGAGCAGCAGCCAATGTACTGACCTCGTACCAACAATGCATTATGGACAAGAGGAGGCCAGTACAATGAGTTTAAGAAGCGGTACACAGCTGAGTGGTCCCCCTGGCTTTCGGGGAAACCACTAGCCCCTCCTGCCATTGATAAGGCGGAGGGGAAGTTGAGCACCCATCATCCCCTTGGCTGCAAGCAAGTAATCAGGTGACCGATCCCCGATAGGTGAAAAAGTTGGAGATCCTCAAGTGGCTGATCCCTTGAGGATTGAAAAAGGAAAAGAAAGTCGGTGGCTGATCCCCTGACTACGAAAGCTTCTGAAAAGACGGTTCGGTGGAAGGATTTGGAAGACAAAGCTATCAGCGCATCCTCAAAGAGAGTCTTTTCCGAGAGTGATCTGAAGAAGCTTCCGTTTCCACCGAGGAAGAGCAACATTCCATTGGTTGAAGACAAAAAGTACGAGAAGGTGCTAAACCTTCGGAAAAATACTCAGGTAAATCTGCCATTATCCGAGGTCTTGGTCGAGATGCCTAAGTATACAAAGTTCATCAAGGATGTTGTATCTTCCAAGAAGAAGTTAGCAGGAATGGACCAAGCAGTTGGTAAGGAGTGTTCTCTGGTCAATAATGAAAGCTTACCAATCAAGAGAAGCGACCCAGGGAAATTTGTGCTCACATTGCAGATGGGAGGCCTAGTCTTCCCAAATTCCTTATGTGACCTGGGCGCATCTATCAGCTTGATGCCATTGTCTGTGTGCAAGCAGCTGGGTTTACAAAGTCTTCTAGAACCCACGACCATGAATTTGCAGTTCGCTGATAGATCTTCTAAGAAAGCCTCAGGGATCATAAAAGACGTATTAGTTCAAATAGATAGGTTTACCTTTCCAGTTGACTGGTACGTCTTAGATATTGAGAAAAGTGAACATGTCCCTTTAATTCTTGGAAGGCCTTTTCTATCTACAGCTAGAGCCCTCATCGATTGTGATGGTGGGCATGTGACCATTCGAGTTGGTGACCAGGAGGTGAGCTATAGTGTTTCAAAATCCATCAATGTACCTTCTGGGGCTCCGACCGGCTTTTCCGTTGAGGAGACTTCTGATGATTTCGACGACTTCATGGATAAGCAAGTCATGGTTGTAGAATCAGAATATGAGCGACTAATTGATAAGCTGAATAGTCATGGTGTGGTCAATCTAGACCAATTAGCAGCTGATTTCGAGGATGAGCTAAGAGAAGAAGCCTTGGCAGTAGGACTACTAAGTAAGCTCAACGATGTTGAGTTGAAAAGTGGCGATCTTAAATCAAGTCTAGAGGATCCTCCCGTAGATTTGGTACTGAAGCCGTTGCCTAAATATCTTAAGTATGTGTTTTTAAGAGAGGGTGACAGGCTTCCTTTGATCATCTCTGCCAAGCTATCTCGAACAGAAGAGCTTAAAATGTTAAACGTCTTGCGTAAAAATGAGAAAGCCTTTGGCTGGCAAGTTGGAGATATCAAAGGAATATCTCCTGACATCTGTATGCACAAGATAAAGACTAGTGAAGGAGCCAAATGTGTAAGACAGCCCCAAAGAAGGCTCAACCCTCACATGCAAGAGGTAGTTAAGAAGGAGATCATTAAGCTTCTGGATATGGGTATCATTTATGCTATAGCTGATAGTGAATGGGTTTCCCCGACTCAAGTAGTTCCCAAGAAGGGTGGGATTACAATTGAGAAGAATGAAAAAGGAGAAGAAATAGCTCTGAGACTGGTCACTGGTTATAGGGTATGCATTGATTATAGAAAACTCAAGGAAGTAACCACGAAGGACCACTTTCCCCTTCCATTCATTGACCAGATGCTTGAGCGTCTGGCGGGGCACGCATTCTATTGTTTCCTGGATGGATATTCCGGATATTTCCAGATACCCATTGATCCTATTGACCAAGAAAAGACCACTTTCACCTGCCCGTATGGTACGTTCGCTTATAGGCGGATGCCATTTGGTCTCTGTAATGCCCCAGCCACCTTCCAAAGGTGTATGATGGCAATCTTTGACGGGCTAGTTGAAAAGTGCATGGAGATTTTTATGGATGATTTCTCGGTCTTTGGTCAATCCTTCGATGATTGCCTCGATAATCTTGATCATGTGTTGTCTAGATGTGTGGAAAAGGACTTAGTGCTTAATTGGGAGAAATGTCATTTCATGGTAGATGAAGGCATAGTCCTTGGCCACAGAGTGTCAGCCAAAGGTATAGAAGTAGATAGGGCCAAGGTTGAAGCTATTGAGAAGATGAGTTATCCTAAGAATGTTCGGGAAGTCCGAGGTTTTCTCGGACATGTCGGGTTCTATAGGAGGTTCATCCAGGACTTTTCGAGGATCGCCAAGCCCCTGTCTACCCTACTAAAGGAAGACGTTGAGTTTGATTTTGATGATAGCTGCAAGCACGCGTTTGAGGAGCTCAAAAGTCGTCTGATCTCTGCTCCAATTCTTATATCGCCTGACTGGAACTTACCCTTTGAACTTATGTGTGACGCATCAAACCATGCAGTTGGTGCGGTCTTAGGACAAAAGCTTAATGGGAAGTTCCAGCCCATCTATTATGCCAGTCACACACTGAATCCTTCTCGAGTTAACTACACGACCACTGAAAAGGAATTATTAGCCGTAGTCTTTGCTATGGATAAGTTTCGTAGTTACTTGCTGGGTGCTCAAGTGATTGTGTGGACGGATCACGCGGCTCTGCGCTATCTAATGACAAAGAAAGAAGCTAAACCGCGCTTACTGCGGTGGATACTGACCCTCCAAGAGTTTGACGTTCAAATTAAAGATAAAAAGGGCAGTGAGAACGTAGTGACGGATCATGTTTCTAGGATGTTAAGTGAGGAAAAGGGTGATCCTGATGATATAGATCTTTACTTTCCTCTTGAAAACATTATGTTGATAGACGGTCGTCCTCCTGATGTTCCATGGTACTCTTCTATTGTGAACTACCTTCATGCCCGTTACCTTGATCCTGAGATGTCTTATCCGGAGAAGAAGAAGTTCTTCTCTGATATGAAATATTTCGTTTGGGATGAACCGTATCTTTTTAAAATCTGCAAAGATGGTTTGCTTAGGAGATGCGTTCCTGAATCCGAGCAACGTGAGGTTATCGAGCAATGCCATAGTGGACCCACAGGTGGTCACTTTGGTCCTTGGAAAACCGTTGCTAAGATCTTTCAATCCGGTTTCTATTGGCCTACGATCTTTAAAGATACGGAAGCTTTCTATAAAGCTTGTGATAGGTGCCAAAGAACCGGAACTCGACAAGGCGTTTTGACATGCCTTTGAAACCCATCTTAGAGTGCGAAGTCTTTGATGTATGGGGTATCGATTTTATGGGACCTTTCCCATCATCTTGCGGTAACAAATACATTTTAGTCTGTGTCGACTATGTTTCGAAATGGGTGGAGGCAGTAGCCACTCCTCACAATGATCATAAAACGGTCATGAAGTTCCTAAAGAAGAATATCTTTGTGAGATTTGGGTGTCCTCGAGCCTTGATCAGTGATGAAGGAACGCATTTTTGCAACCGACCTCTAGAAAAAGTTCTCGAAAAGTATGGTGTACGCCATAAGACCGGCACCCTATACCATCCGATGACTAGCGGTCAGGTTGAGCGAAGCAACCAAAGCATTAAAAAGATCCTGGAGAAAACTGTGAACAGTCATCGCAAGGACTGGAGTCTGAAGTTGGATGATGTATTGTGGGCTTATAGGACCGCCTATAAAACTCCTATGGGTACATCTCCATATCAAATGGTCTACGGGAAACCATGTCATCTGCCTGTCGAGTTAGAGCATAGAGCTTATTGGGCTACAAAGTTTCTGAACTTTGATTCCCAATCTTGTGGGAAACATCGACTACAGCAGTTACATGAGCTGGACGAATTCAGACTCCAGGCCTATGCAAGTGCCAGGATCAGCAAAGATAAGATGAAACTACTCCATGATGCGAAAATTAAGAAGCGAGAATTCAGAGTCGGCGAACAAGTTCTCCTCTACAATTCTAGGTTACATTTGTTTCCTGGAAAATTGCGGACACGTTGGTCCGGCCCCTTCGAGATTCTCCAAATCATTCCTGGAGGCATTCTAGAACTTCGTGGTTATAGTGGTGACCCGTTTCGAGTCAACGGTCAAAGGTGCAAACACTATATCGGTGAACCTAAAGAGACATCTTTGATTGTTAAATTTCTCGATATTCTCGGATGTGGTGTTCTGCGAGTCGAAGACTTTAACGAGTTATCACCCGACTTGTTCTCCGAGGATGACAGGAGTTACCCTTCTGAAGAAGTTCTAGCAGGTAGTGCTGATATGGAAGAGTTTGAAAGGGAGAGACAGCTGAAGAGTCATCAGAGGGCTCAGAGAATGAAGAGGTCACCCATGGGGAGGTTCAAGCGTATGTGGAGGGCTATTAAAACTTTTCCCCCATGTGTGAGATGTTGTTTCTGCAGCCACACTGCTGATCAAAGCTTACACGAGGTAGTGGCTGGCAGAAAAGTCAAATGGCCTGATCCAGGCTGAGCTTAGACTGTGTCGAGCTAACGACATTAACCAAAAGCGCTACTAGGAGGCATCCTAGATATCCCGTATTATATTAGCTAGGTTCTGTTCACGCTATTAGTGTTTTATTTATTTAAGTTTTAGTTTGATTAAGTTTTAGCTAACTAAGTTGTTCTATTTTTATCTGTCAGTTAGTGTGCTTTTAGATATGGATTACGGAGTTCTTCCTGAGGAGTTCCCCCTCATTAGTCGGATCCCGCTGATCACAGTAGATGATGGACCGGGAGGCACTATAGTCCTTCATGTAGATTTTGACATTAGCACTCAGGTTAAGACCATCACGTACGTTATCGTAGTTCCACCTTGTCCGGGAGGCAGCGATTTCACGACTGAGGAGTTGCAGGAGGCCATAGGACGTCCCTACACGATCCTTAGTGATCCTATGCTGACAGATTTGGCACTAGTGCTGCAGGCTAAGCATTTCAGAGGTGTTGAGGTAGCTGGTGAAGATTGGTGTTTGCAAGATGAGTACGACTTTCCTCCAGCTGTCGACATGCTTCGACGTCTCATTCGCATAGTGGATTGGGACGAAATCTACGCAGACTAGTGAGTTCTTAGTTAGTTTGGTTCTCGTCGAGCCCCGACGTAAAACAGAAGCGCTTGGTGGGAGGCAACCCACTGTTTTAGTTATGTTTTTATTGCCTTCTACGCTATTTTGTGTCTTTAATCTTTCATCATTGTACTTTTGAATTTTATTTTGACAGTAATAACAGTTGCACTTCAATTTTAATTTAGCATTTGTGTGAAAGAGTTTTGATTTTTATCACCTTCTCTGGTGGACGCCCGTTCAAGAAAATGAACGCCCGTCCAGATTGCTTGTTTTTATGGACGTTCGTCCAAAATGGTGGACGCCCGTCTGCAAAAATCCCTCCTATCCTGTATGTAAAAATGCCACATGGACGAACGTCTGAATTTTTGGACGCCCGTCCAGTTCATACGGTTGCTAGTGAACGCCCGTTCGTCCAGATGGACGAGCGTCCACTCTGGGCCTATATATACCTGTTCTAGGCGTGAACCCTCATTTTTCTGCGATTTCAAAAGAGAACCCGACTTTCCCCCTCCTCCAAACCTCAAAATCTTCGTTTCTGGACCAAATTTGACGATTCTTGTTGCAAAAGAACGGTCCTTGCACCCTCTTTTCATTTATCTAGTCCATTCCCTCCAACAATCAACGAAATTTGAAGAATCGGAGATTTTTCAGTGCGGCCATTTGGACTAAATTTCCAATTTTGGGGGTCAATCTTGGTGTTTTTGGGCTTCAAATCCATTCGATCATCATCCTTACATAGCATTTGGTAAGTCTATAGCAATTTTTCTCGATTCCATTCCAGTTTTTGGGAGTTCGATCTTCGGCTCGACTCATTTTCTTGAATATGCGCTCATACTGTTTTAATTTTCTTTTTGTTGCTCTTCTCTTCACCGAATCCTGGTTATGATGATGATATGGTGTTCTTATGGCGGTTGTGGATGGTGTGGTCCTTTTGTGGTGTTTGTTTGGGTATTTTTGTTGACTTGAAATCCCGATTTGGACGATAAACGGGTAACCATTTGTGTGAATGGTTTAGTTTAGTTATAAGTTTGACGATGGTGCGTAAGAAGGAAATTGTGAAGCGTTATGGTAAAGGTTTGGCTAGGGAGAGCGGTAAACGTAAACGTCCTGAGTTTGATCCATCCCAATTGGACCCTAACAGAGGCGTAGTCTTTAGAGATCAACCCCCCCGAACATCTCAACAGGCTGGGACCAATTTACGGGAGGATTCTTCCTCCAACTCTGATACTGAGGATGATGATGCTATCCCCCTAAGTAGGATGTCTCGAGGTAACCGTAGTGAGGAGTCCTCTAAAGCCAAGCCATCTAGAGTTGAGGGTGGAGAGGAGAATGTTGTGCAGGACGAGCCTGAACCGAGAGCACCTCCTAAGAAAAAGTCTAAGACCGTTACCCCTCTTTCGATGCCTCGTCGGTTTATCAATCCTTTGGCCCATGACGCCTACACTAAGCACTACTCGACCAGAAGTCTTATTTTTGATAGGGAGGTGAGAGTGTCTCAAGTTGATCCTACTTTTGCTCGGATGTTCAAGACTAGGAAGTGGTCAGCCTTGACACGAATTCCATCTACTCATGTCAATGATTCTATCGTCCGTGAGTTCTATGCCAACTTTTCTGAGGCGGACCTAGATACAAAGTGTGTTATGGTGTGAGGTGTTAAGGTTCCTTTTTCTGCTAAGGTCATAAATGAAAAATACAATTTACCGGATTTTGAGGGTTTGGATTATAAGGAGGAGATTGCAAGGAGGCAACATGAGGATGGTCGTGACCCGATGGAGGAGTTGAGATTACGGGTTTGTCCGGATGTGGCTTGGACGATGCGACCCAATGGCCAAAGGAAGGAGTTAGTCACAACGACATGGACCGAGGATTGGAGAGTCCAGTGCCGTTTTATTCAGAGTCGTTTGATCCCGAAGAATAATCTTACACATTTCCATATCGTGATCTTGGGATGTTATATGCTTTGACGTTCGGGTTGAATGTAGGCGTGGGGCAAGCCTTATACGACGAGATTTCCATGAACCAGAAGGTGTACACCCGGAGTTTAATAGTCCCACATTTGATACATCAGTTGTGTCTGGATGCTGGGGTTGCTGAGTATGCATCGGACCACAAGACCAAGAGTTACCCCCCTATTCGTCGAGAGAAGGCTGTACCCGTTTCCGAGCCTGGGTCCACATCGACACCGCCTCGAGCCTCAGTTCTTTCTGGATTATCTTCTTCCGAGATTACTCAGCATAGTATGGCTCATAGTTTGAGGGCGATGTTGAATGATATCCGGGATGACCAAGATAATATCTTGTCGGTTTTGGAATGTATCGTTGATGGACGGCAACCGAGAGATCGGCGGGTATTCAGTGCAAGTAGTATGGATTATGTCTTCTCCGAGCAGATAGAGAGGGTGATAGCTGAGGTGGTCAAGATGGAGGAGCGGCCCGAGTCAGATGAGGAGGACGAGCCCCCGGTAGAGCCTGCTACTGCTTCTACTACGCAGCCTGAGCCTACACCGACGCCGTCCACTGTTGCTGTACCTACTCCAGATCCTCCTCATGTTGATGCTCCTACTGTTGACGCCATTGATGTTCCTGTTGCTGAGACGACTCCGGGGCTCCCTTGAGTTTTTATTCGCTTTACCCCTTTTCTGGTTGATGTTGCACTTTTTGATACTTTTCATTCGATTTGGCTGTACCTATGCATTTTGCTACTTTCCTTTTGGTTACTTTTCATGATTTTTGGTTTTTCTACTTTTTACGCGACTGTTGTTTATCATAGGCGTATACTTTGATGGTCATGTAAGCCATAAGGCAGTCTGCAGTCTTTTCTTTGACTTCTGTTGACATATTTATTTGATGGTCCTATTTTTTTCATCCGTTTTGAATTATTATCTCTACTGCCATATTATACCCCGTTTCCCCCGAGTTTTCTGTTTTCTCGCGTGTTGCAGAGGTGGTTTTTGTCGAGTAATCGTTGAGTTACGTTTGGACGTTTTTTCCACGCTTTTTGCGAGCGTTGGCCTTTTCATGCTCCAGCCTGACCAACATCTCGATTATTTCTACGCAAATACAGCTAAGTTTCTTCTCATTTTCCTTTCTGCACAACATGAGGACATGTTGAGTTTTTAAGTGTGGGGGAGGGGATAGTTCGATGCGTATACGTTTAATTACTACGTTAGTTTGTTTATTATGCAAAAATATGCTCAATTTTCAAAAAATTTTCTACACTTGTGTTCTTGTTTTGTCCCGAGTAGGCGATTCAACGTGAAGTTCGTTGTTTTTGCAGTCATCTATGCGATATTTCATATGTTTGATAAGTTAATTGTTTCACCAAGATTTATTTTTTCACGAGCCATAGTGAATGATGAGCTATATTTATAAAGTTATACCCCGTTTTGGATTAGTAGTTTTTGATTTTCTTATAAGTCATGTGCTTAGTGCTACGTATATATCTTGGGATTTATGATAGTTTGTATTTAGTTCCGAAGTATGATATACTGTGAATATCTAGACGTTTGAATGTGATAAGTAACGCGTAGCTATTGTCAAATTGAAGAAGTTGAATTAAATGAATTATTGGGTGTGTCGAAAGCTAGTCGATGATTTGAGTGAGGTAGGGTATACCACGTATGTCCTATTCCACCATGATGACCAAAAGCTCACGACAGTTAGGAAAAGCTGCCTAATGATTGGAGTAGGTAGGGTATTATCTCGAAATGTCCTATTCTGCTATGAGGGCAATAGCTTCTTCTAATGTGTGTTTGAAGTGAATAAGTTAAATCAACTGAAGAACTATTATGAAATGAATAAGGCTTAGTTCTCGTTAATCTTATCCCCAGTATAAACCGATAGATATGCTGTAGGGATTATCCTCTGAGTATTTCAGAAAGGCCCTAGATTCACTCGATCATCCTTTTCGGGATATGTCACGTTTGTAGGGTACATCTTATGAGTGTCATTTATTACTATTCTACGAGGGGGTATTAGCTAGTTTTACTTTGAGTTATTCAAGTTTGGATTTAGCGGAAGTTTTCTATGGCTATGCACTTACACGATGGTGAACACCTAAGTTATTGAATATATGTTATACTTGTTTAGATGCCTGTTTTTCCTTTCTCGAGCCTAATTTTTCGTTTTGTTTTGCTCGGGACGAGCAAAAGATAAGTGTGGGGGAGTTGTTAAGGGTGAAAATCTATGTTTTATTATGATATATTTTGCGGTATTTTCCCTCTTAATTGGATTGATTGCATAATAAATGGCCCTTATATGGAAATATTGGGCATACTAGGTTTTAAGGACTTAATCGCAATATTGAATAAATTATGTGTTTTCATCGTGAATTATAATTAATTGGACTTTATTACAGTTTTGCGATGTTTTCCATGTGTTATAGGTATGTTCATTGTGCTCAAATGATGATCAAAAAGGGTTAAAATTCGAGCTATAAAGATTTAAGAAGAGATAATGATGAAGTGAATTGAAGAAAAGAGATAAAGATGCAAAAATCGCATTCAAGTCATGATGAACATTCGTCCATGCAGCGTCCATATCGAACGAACGTCCGGAAATTTAGACGGGCGTCCATGGAAGCAATCTTGATACAGAGAGTTTGAACGGAGTTTGAACGAGCGTCCACTCAAGTGGACGAGCGTCCGGAATGCCGACTTAGTGAAGCCGCCTCAAATCTCTATAAATACTTGCCTATTTTCACACATTGAGAGACGAATTTCGACAATCTTGAACCCTAAACCCTAGGGGCGGCTTTGGCTGCGATTTTACACTTTTTATTTCCAGTTTTATGCAACTTTAAATTCGATCAAAGTAGGCTAGTTCTATGTTATTTTTCTGCTTTTCTGGGTTGCTGAGGATGCTCAGAGGCTAGAACCTCCTTCAAACGAGAATTGTGAAGCCGTCAGCATTGAATTGATCTCTTTATTTCGACTTTTACTGTGAGTATTTACTACGGTTGTTTCTTATCTATGCATATTCTTGTTTTAACGCAATTATATTGGAAGATATGTTGTGTGCTTGATATGTTATTGTTTGATGGAAATCTTGAATAGCATAGATCACCATAGATAAGAATAGTGTTAGGAAATCTACGCGGGAACGCAGCGGAATTCAAAAATTTATTTCCTATCGACCCAAGATCGACTTCGTTTAAGCAATAAACAAATAGATAGTAGACGGTGGTTACCTTGGTTGATCTAAAAGATCGACGCTTTGACCGTCTAAGGAGAGTAGTTCTGCATAGAGCCGCCCAAGTGTTCGGCCTCTACCGCTAGTCCACACGAACGGCCCGCCGGAATCCCATCATGGATTGCTATTGGAAAACTCCGGTTGCTAGACCGGCCTTTTTCCCCTCTCTCCAACTCTCTATAGGATGCTCTCCAATTTTACACAAGAACTATTAGCTCTTGGAATTATGATGTACAAAAGAGCTTGACACCCACTTCCTATTTATAGGGAAAGTGGCGCCTCTCAGCAGAGTGGAGGAGAAGAAAACATTTTCCCAATAAAATAAGGAAAATATATTTGATTGATTTATCTCATTTATTATAATATCTCATATTAAATAAATCTAGGATATTGTCAATATCTCATATTGAATATCTCCAAGATATTGTCAATATCTAATATTGACTATCTTTATTTTATTACCATAAATCAATTTACACATGTGTATATATCACATATATATTACACATATAAAAATCTAATAATATCATATGTACACACACTGGTGCGCATGGATGCAAATCACCAATTTGCATTTAATGCACTTACACACACGCATGTATTCATAGTATATCTATATTATTTTATTTTATTAATATCTAATATTAATAATAGGTAATATCATTAATTAAATTGCACAATCCAAGTGTATCTTATACACTAATAAGTTACGCCACTTTAGCCATAAATTGGCTTCCGGAATATTCTTTAATTAATATAATTAATATCTTGTATTTTATTTATTCATAATAAATAAATACCACCATATTAATTTACCACTATAACCTTTATAGTCTCGAGATAAACTTTCCTTATTTGGTTATCATCTATAACCACATTTTAATCCGACTAGATGTTCATATGTGTGTGACCCGATAGGCTTCCGAATATGTTGGCCGTAGACACAAAGTGCAAATTACGAAAATGCCCTTCATGCCTAACGATCACGGGATAGCGTCTAGCAACACACCGTGACCCCCAATCATCGGAAGAGTCAAATGCAATGACTACTACCTTTCATGTGAAACAGTTACCGTGTAACTTACAATCCTATCACTGTAATAATATCCTTACGGTCGTTAGTCGAGTGTCAAAACATCAACGACCGTATCTTATAATCTGGATATCATGCTCTCTCGAAGTAACTCGTTTACTCCCACTTTGCAAAGATTCACGAGAGTAAGTCATTCCTTATAAGAAGGCCATTTCGGATATTCGATCCCAAACATAGGATACGCGATTCCCGGACGACCAATCATGTATACTCCGCATGCTTCAGTATCATACCCAATCACTACCGCATGATCGCCCCGTGGCTAGGGGAAACCTCAATAGTGTCAAAGCATGACAATCCACACCGTGATGCCATGAAGACTCCGGTCTTAAGGATAATTACACAACCGCCACATAGTGTGACACTTATCCGTGTAAGTGGGTCGGTCTAACGTACGCATTCTCTAATACACGTCCACGTACGGTCCAAGTGTCTCTACACTTCGATAGACGAGATCTATCCCCGCCCTAAAGACAGAAGACATCCAATACGTGCTAGTCTATTTATACTATCAATGCCCTGTTTAATAGTACATCAGCCTAGAGACATTTAAGTATCAAACTTATCAAAGTGATTAGAGATCTCATCAACCATAATCGCCTATCATGGTTTCTCTATCACGGTTTAATACTAAGGACGTTATCATATAACAATTCATAATTGGTTCTTTAGAAGAACATATATATGACAACATAAAAGCCATTTAATATATGTATAAACATAAAGAAATAGTAGAAATGATCCGACCCGGTCGGATCCGGTCCAACCCGATTGGGTTTAGGACACTATTCCAACAATCTCCCACTTGGCCTAAAACCAATCACCAGCACACACAAGACCAAGTTGAAACACAAGAATCTCATGCAATACTCGCAACTAGCCCTAGCCATGAACGGATCGCTATCCATGGGGACTCAGACTTATCTTCATATCACGTTCCAAATGACCAAGTCAAAGGAACAGCCTCAACACACACACGAATCTCTGACGAGACCATGGTCCTTGCTTCAAGCAATGAATCCACTTACTATATCAGCTATATAGAAAAGGTGGAAGAACCGTACAAGGTTCAAGAATGAACCTTCTAGATCCATGTACTGCTTCCGCTGCGCCTCTAAGGCACTACTGTGTTTTGGCCTACTTGTAGAACTTACGGTGACCCATAGGCTAGAACATTTCCAACTCACTGTATCACTTGATCAAAGTGACTGCAAACCCAGACAGTAGCTCCCACTCGCCTTCATAAGACTCGGGATATACGTCTGTATATCTACGTTTATTTAATTCCAAGTTTCAATAAACTAGGAAACTTTCCTTAACTTGTTTAAGGATATTCTCGACATTTACCAGATTTACTTTCATACTTTCTCATGACCATTCATGAACTATGAACATCCACCATTCCTTTTATGATGGTTCCCATCGCAGGAGCGAAGGAGACCTTCCATAAGCATCATCTTTCACCTTATCTTTAGGACCAACGTCCTAACATAGATAGATCTCGCGATCTATGCTAAACTTCTTTTAGCATCACATCTATATAGGTAAACTATAATCTAACAGCAGTAAAATCTATCGCTATAGATTCTCATTTCTAAAAATAAGAACTGCTAATCCAAGTGCTTTCGTAAAGATCTTGAATTACCAAACATTAATTGACCGTGACATGGGGAGATGATTCATGAGAGAGATATCCAATACCTTACTCAAAAATAGTAATGCACTCCCACTATCCATCTTGCACATTGGGCATATCCTTCTTTTGACTAAATCAAACTCCTTTGATTATCAAACAAAGAAATCGTCTAGAGAAACTTGTTTGAGTCCATAAATGGATCTCATGGACTTACGTGTCATGTTATTGTCTATGAACATCGAGCTTTCTGCCCAACGTCTTCAACACTATCATATAGTCATGATACGAAGTTACAACAAGCATAGTCTGAATAGAACCGGGCACAACTGCCAGCATAAAGACAATTATAAGGTTTACACCTCATGCCCTTCAGCCGTCACTATAGCCTTATGGTAATCATATTACTATCCATGTCAGCCTTTCAGGGACACTCCCCTTAGGTAAGACAGACTAGGTTCACAACCTGGTTGTCACTGATGGAAACTAATTCAGATATTATGGCTCCTAGTCATATCTCTCAATATTGCCTCTCAAACATTCTTTCATAAGTCGTGAGATATTCATTCTTCAAGATGAACATACCAGCAGCCTTTTCAGACTTAAGGTCATCCACAGACTTACAGAACTTTTGTGTGCACTGAGCAGTGATCTACACCTCATCGCTATGCGGCGTCTGCTCATGTTCCAATGGTTGAATGTATCTTTGTGGTTCTCAAACTCTTTTGAGATCTTATTTACTCCCACTGTCTCTCTTGGAAGAAACACTTCCTTTAGAAGACAGCATGTTTGGAGACAAACATTTTGCTCCGTGGACAAGTAAACAATATCAAGCGTACTTGCTAAGATATTCCACAAAGTTGCATATGTCGTACTAGGCTCCAAGCCTTTCTGACTTTGCCTACGACAACTTCAAATCATCGGTTAAGATAGATTCGACATTATCCTCTTCCATATCTAATATGGAATTTATTCAACCTTTATTCTTTGGAACTAGGTTAAGTATAAGGGCACTATCCCGAAACGGGTAAGGGATACATCGCATGGCTTGCGTCACACCTTTATCATATAAAGTGTTATTTCCATTTTGGGAACACAATCTAATTGCGTATCCCAAAGATGGTATCCTTCAAGGGAGAATCTTATTCCTTTTCAGACGACTTCTGAAACACCCTTCGGGTATTAATTACTTCAATCCAATTGAAGATTAATTCCTAAGTGGCTCATCAATCTCATATTCGTACTAGCTCGAACTTTTCGGGCTTTCCGAATTGTTGTACTTCAATAAGTACACTTGACTATTTCTAAAATAGTCGTAGAGATTAACAAACAATTATTTGTGGCATTAATTGTCATAAGCCAACAAACATCGGTGTGTTTAGGCTTTGGACAACTTTCTAGATTTTATAACCTTTTCGAAAAAGGGTATTTTAGTCCTCTTTGGATAAGATACGTATAACCCACATGATTCATGATCATATGGTTCAACATCATCATAATGACGTTTAATTACGCGCTTCCCTTCCAGAGAGACTACATCTAGAACAACTACAAATATCAAGGATAACAGCCATAAATATTCAGTTGAGACCTCATCACATATATCAACTATATAGTGACAACAATCTAGTATGTTAGATTCAGTGACCTTCCAACTTTATTAGAATAACATTTATTCTTTACAATTGAATGTGTCTACTAAATCCTAACAAATAACTGAAAATGTATTCTTCATAAGAACCGGAACGTAATAACATTTATTTAGTTCCCTTATCAGTTTACTAGATCCAGAATATGGTAAGTGTTACAACATTTGTTTAACCTTCCATATCTGTATTTAATCTTTCTAATTTAATCACACTCGTAAGATATCATATATCTAAGAGTTGACTTGAACTTAGATAGATTTATCTCAACTCACTTGCCTAGAATAGAAACTTCAATAAGTTCTCTATTTAAGCACATGCCCTAACTTTCCTTTTTAATCCTTCAGCCACTTGTAAATATTTCTTAGTGTAGTCTTCATAAGACTTAAGAAAAATCACAAGAGCTATGTCTTTGATTTCCTTTCATAAAGAAAATCTAAAGTTTATTAAATAGTTTATTTAACCTTTTGAATCGTATTCAAAACATTGACTATTTAATTAACCTTTAAGCAATGATAGAATTAAGTCGATACTTAAATCTTACAATTTTGAAAAGAACCTTTCCAAAATTAGATGTGGTCATTCTTATCCAACGTTTGAATTAATTGTCATCGTATGACTGAATGATCATCTTGGATCATATCCAATTTATGACTAATTCATTGAAACTTATTTCAAATGTTTTAATCACATCATGAGCTTCCGCTTTCATTAATAATTAAAGTCTCGGAGCACTGCATCAATTATGCAATCTCCTTGTCTCTAACTACTATAACAGGATTGCTCATGTCATTGCTTATTTTAAAAGGATTAAAATTACTTAACCATATTTGAGAACGTTTCTCAAAAGGTAACAGTCATAATTTGGTTTTACTAATCGAGAATTAAAACATAAATATAAAGTTTGCTAAAACTACAACATAAAAATGAAAATAAATGAGTGTTGTTGTTTATACACGCAAAATCAAAAATGGTCTTTTGGTATATGATTTTGCTCCCACTAGTCAACTACTTCCAATTGACTTTCAAGAATTTTTCAAAATTCTTTAGTGGCTGAGATCCCATCTAGTTACCTCGATTCCCGGCGGTGGTCGATTAACCAAGATAATTTCGATAGGTAGGTAACCCTTTACCATTCACATCTCTATGTGATTCTCAGTGGTTGACTAGTCAACTCTTTGGCGATACACATCACTATGTGTTAGTCAACCCCTTGTCTCTAAAGTCAGACGGCCCTGACGGTGGCCAATCACCGAAAGACCCTAGTCAAGTCATAACCCAATATTCACGAGATCTCATACGATCATATCTCAATAACGACGATATACCCGAGGTAGGTCAACTCCCGGCGGTGGTCGATCAGTTGGATCCGAACACAGGCTCTTCACCGTCGTTATAATATTGGGAGACAATATTTCGACTTGATTTTTGTTGTGGAAGTATTTTCGTAAATTAATTCACTTAATTAATTTTAATCATGGTCTCATCAAATATATCTATCTCTATAGATACAAATCCTACACATTTATCTAGATCGTGCCTAGTCATGCATCTATCGTATCATATAAAATAAATACAAGCACAAAATAAATAAATGCGTAAAGTAACCGGTATGATCATGGACTTTTCCTAGGTGCGGTTTCGAATACAAACTAACGAAACCGCGGGTCACAATCTAAGGGTAGCTGCAACCGCCAATAGGATCTTTAATGCTCCATTCTCCAATGGGATCTTTATTTTCGTCTTTCTTTGGTCTCCATCTTCTGCTCCATTCTTGTTACATTTAATTCTATCGAATAAAATAAATACACCCGCCGCACACGGGAGGGAGCTAACGGGAATGGGATAAATGCAGAAAATAAACTAGGTCACGTTCTTCATAACGGCCTAGGACAATTTTTAAACCAACGGAAAAATAAATCATTCACATCTATCCTATCGGTCGAGTCCATGATCAATCGGGGTCCATATAATCATATTATATCTACTATATCTAATCCATACAATAAAATCTTATGAAAAGATAAAATTAAAATTTAACTACTTGCGTCTTAATTAATCAATTAACATTTAATCTATTAAATAATTTTATCCAATCAATTAACTAATTAACATTTAATTAATTAAATGATTTTAATCGAAATAAAATTAACGATTAATTTTAAACCGATTTTAATTTTAATTTTAATTAATTAGAACTATTCCAAAATAAATCAAAATTAAAATTATTTCTCTTTTGTTTCTTTCCTTTTGATTCGTAATCAAAAGGGATGCCTTTGGTTTCCTAAACCAAATTTGGCTTAGGCCTGGCCACTTTCCAAAATCAAAATTTTGGAAGTGGCCTAGGCCTAGGCCTTTTACAAATCAAATATTTGAAAAGGGCCTAGGCCTATTCCAAATCAAATATTTGGAAAGGCCAAATAATTTTGGTTTAGGCCTGGCCACTTTCCAAAATCAAAATTTTGGAAGTGGCCTAGGCCTAGGCCTTTTCCCAAATCAAATATTTGGAAATGGCCTAGGCCTATTCCAAACAAATTTTGGAAAGGCCATTATTATTTTAATGCCATGTGGCATCCCAATGGCCAAACTATTTGAACCATTGGTTAGCCACATGACACAACTAAACAAAGGAGATATTAATCACAACTATGAACCATATTGAATCACAAAATACACAAAACAAAAATTTGGAGATCCGCCAGAATTGACGGTCAACCGATTGCCGGCAGCAGGTTGCCCTGCTGCCGCCGCCGCCGCCCAGCCGCCGCCGGTGGTGGTGCCGCCGCCAGTCGGCCGAGCACCACCCGATCTACCTTTTTTTTTTCTTTTCTTTTCATGTATAACTTTTGTGAATAAAAATCTTTCATCTTTTAATTACGTGATTTAAACGATAAAATTAACTACGCAAAATAACATGCTTATTGCTTAAGCTCGAAGCTCGCTCCGATACCACTGTTAGGAAATCTACGCGGGAACGCAGCGGAATTCAAAATTTTATTTCCTATCGACCCAAGATCGACTTCGTTTAAGCAATAAACAAATAGATAGTAGACGGTGGTTACCTTGGTTGATCTAAAAGATCGACGCTTTGACCGTCTAAGGAGAGTAGTTCTGCATAGAGCCGCCCAAGTGTTCGGCCTCTACCGCTAGTCCACACGAACGGCCCGCCGGAATCCCATCATGGATTGCTATTGGAAAACTCCGGTTGCTAGACCGGCCTTTTTCCCCTCTCTCCAACTCTCTATAGGATGCTCTCCAATTTTACACAAGAACTATTAGCTCTTGGAATTATGATGTACAAAAGAGCTTGACACCCACTTCCTATTTATAGGGAAAGTGGCGCCTCTCAGCAGAGTGGAGGAGAAGAAAACATTTTCCCAATAAAATAAGGAAAATATATTTGATTGATTTATCTCATTTATTATAATATCTCATATTAAATAAATCTAGGATATTGTCAATATCTCATATTGAATATCTCCAAGATATTGTCAATATCTAATATTGACTATCTTTATTTTATTACCATAAATCAATTTACACATGTGTATATATCACATATATATTACACATATAAAAAATCTAATAATATCATATGTACACACATTGGTGCGCATGGATGCAAATCACCAATTTGCATTTAATGCACTTACACACACGCATGTATTCATAGTATATCTATATTATTTTATTTTTATTAATATCTAATATTAATAATAGGTAATATCATTAATTAAATTGCACAATCCAAGTGTATCTTATACACTAATAAGTTGCGCCCCCTTTAGCCATAAATTGGCTTCCGGAATATTCTTTAATTAATATAATTAATATCTTGTATTTTATTTATTCATAATAAATAAATACCACCATATTAATTTACCACTATAACCTTTATAGTCTCGAGATAAACTTTCCTTATTTGGTTATCATCTATAACCACATTTTAATCCGACTAGATGTTCATATGTGTGTGACCCGATAGGCTTCCGAATATGTTGGCCGTAGACACAAAGTGCAAATTACGAAAATGCCCTTCATGCCTAACGATCACGGGATAGCGTCTAGCAACACACCGTGACCCCAATCATCGGAAGAGTCAAATGCAATGACTACTACCTTTCATGTGAAACAGTTACCGTGTAACTTACAATCCTATCATTGTAATAATATCCTTACGGTCGTTAGTCGAGTGTCAAAACATCAACGACCGTATCTTATAATCTGGATATCATGCTCTCTCAAGTAACTCGTTTACTCCCACTTTGCAAAGATTCACGAGAGTAAGACATTCCTTATAAGAAGGCCATTTCGGATATTCGATCCCAAACATAGGATACGCGATTCCCGGACGACCAATCATGTATACTCCGCATGCTTCAATATCATACCCAATCACTACCGCATGATCGCCCCGTGGCTAGGGGAAACCTCAATAGTGTCAAAGCATGACAATCCACACCGTGATGCCATGAAGACTCGGTCTTAAGGATAATTACACAACCGCCACATAGTGTGACACTTATCCGTGTAAGTGGGTCAGTCTAACGTACGCATTCTCTAATACACGCCCACGTACGGTCCAAGTGTCTCTACACTTCGATAGACGAGATCTATCCCTGCCCTTAAAGACAGAAGACATCCAATACGTGCTAGTCTGTTTATACTATCAATGCCCTGTTTAATAGTACATCAGCCTAGAGACATTTAAGTATCAAACTTATCAAAGTGATTAGAGATCTCATCAACCATAATCGCCTATCATGGTTTCTCTATCACAGTTTAATACTAAGGACGTTATCATATAACAATTCATAATTGGTTCTTTAGAAGAACATATATACGACAACAGAAAAGCCATTTAATATATGTATAAACATAAAGAAATAGTAGAAATGATCCGACCCGGTCGGATCCGGTCCAACCCGATTGGGTTTAGGACACTATTCCAACAAATAGTTCATTAGATTTACATTAACGGAAGTTAGTAAGTCTAAAAACTAGATCGTTTATGTAAAAGTTGACGCCTTTGATCTTTTTAACGTGTTAATTTAGTATTGGAAGATACTAGGTTAATAGATGGATTGCCCAAGGAATTAGGAGTTCATGTTTAGGTAAGGTGAATCACAACCTAAGTAAATACCACGTAAATCGAGATAATAGATCAATGCATGTTGATAGGTGGATCAATCCTCGTTTGTCTTTTATAAACTTGATTTACAATCCCCATAGCTTAGTTTAGATTAGTTAATCTATTTTCCTGCACTTTTAGTTTATTTTTATCGCTTTCAAATCTCTCCTAGCATTGGATTAATCGCCTCTGTCAAGTTACATTCTGCATATTTGTTTAGTTAGTTATTCGTTTGGTTAGTAATTGTGACAATAGTTAGTTAAAAACCAAAGCTAGGGTTAATATTCGTCTAGTTCCCAGTAAAATCGACCCGGCATAGCCTCTATACTACGATCCTTGCACTTGAGGTTAACCGGTTTATTACTTGTTTTATTTTGTTTTTGTTAATAAAAATCCGGGACAAGTTTTTGCTTGTTCAGGGTCAAATTGTATGATTTTTATAGATATATTTTACATCAATTTCCCCCGTATATGGATGTTTTTCATAGAAATCGAGCTTATAATCGATTAATTGAGTAAATAGTGTTTTTAAGAGGTTAATTGCAAAACGTAACGAATTATGTGCTTAAATGATGATTTTATGTTATTTTGGAAATACGTTACGCTTTGGTATGTTTTCCTATTGTTGTAGATACTCATTGATGATGGAAGAGAGGATTTTAGAGAGCCAAATTCGTGATTGGAAAGGTTCAATCAAAGTTATGGAAGATTGAAAGATATAAGGAAAGAAATCAATCAAGATGAATGTTGGGAAATCAGGATTCCGGGCAGTGCTAAACTTCCAACGCAGTTCTTGATATGATAACAACCGATTTGACTCTGGACCTAAAGAGAAGAGTTGTAGGGCTTGAAGAGAGGATTCTACAGGATTTTGAATCACTCGATTACGACTTACGAGGCCCGAGATATGAGCGTTACAAGTTCAGAAGCTGTTCCAGGGCAGCTAGACGAGCGTCCATAATACCGGACGGGCGTCCGCCACCGACTGAGCCGAAACCGCCTTACTTTTCCCTATAAATACAGCGCGTTTTCAACCCTAAAACATATATTTTCGACTCCTATTGATCCCCAATCATAAGAGAGCAACCCTAGGTCGCCCCAGCCCCTTTTGGGAGGTTGGGGTGGCAAGTTAGATTAGGTTTTATTTCGTTCGCTTTTCTTTTCTTGTTCGAGCATGATGAAAGGCAGTCATGGACAGCTTTGTGAAGCTTCTTTTCAGCAGCACTTTTATTTCTTTTCATGGATGATTTTGTAAGTTTTAGTTCAATTGTTTCTTTTCCTATGATTATTTGTATCGTGCAATTTATATCGGAAGATTATTGCTTGTTGATGCTACCGTATGACGGAAGTCGGTGTAGTTTAGATCACCGTAGGAAAGATTGGATCTTTAATCTATACATAACGGAAGTTTGTAGGTTAAATTTCTAGGTTTACGAGAGAACCACAATTTGATTAATTCGTTGCAAGATTTTTCTAGATTTGAATTGAGGGATATCACCGTTACCGGAAAGATGAGGTTTTTCATGTATTTGTTTCATTACGTTATTCTTGTTCTCTTTCATGTTTCGAGATGCTATATGTTAATCGAATTTAGATAACGGAAGTTAATAAATTCGTTAGATTGCCATGATAGAGATTAACAATTATTATTCCAACAAACGGAAGTTGAGGGATAAGGTTGTTAGATTAGGATTTAATCCGTATCTTTGCTTCGTATACATGTTAGTTAAGACCGGAAGGTAAACTAATGAAAGGCGTGATAAATCGGAAGAGGAAACGCTTCTTTAGATAAGATAATAATCCAAGATAACTTGTGAATGAATATGTGTTGATCTTATTTCTTTCGGTGAGATGATGGTTGTTGGGAAGAGGTTGATCATGGTTTGTTCATGGTTGTTCAGTAGATAGATTTACCGCTTTCGTAGATGTAGTTTTATTTATGTTTTTATCGCTTTTATCCTTCCTGGCTTTGGATTAACAATCCTCTGTCCGGTTTATTTTCCGTTTTAGTTTAGGTTTAGGTTAATAAAGAAGGATTAATTAGATTAGATTCAATATCCCTTTTCCCTGAGGATCGATACCCGTACTTATCCAACTTTACTAGCAACTACCCGGTATTCGGCCAGTTAGGAGGTAGTTTTGCATGGTAGTATAGGTTTTATAAATTTTCTTTTGTTTTAATGATGCAAAATCTCCCCAACAGAGGACCAGAGCGAAGAAACGAACTAGGAGAGTTCGTAACAAAAGCTCATCAAAATCAGAGATGAATCCAAAAGTGGGCGCTTGTCTGGATGGTCAATTCGGCTGTCTTTTCATTGGACTAAAATCCAAAGGAAGGGCACTCGTAGAAAAGGACGGTAAAACTTTTTCGGTGAAAGCTGGCCGGGTGAAAACCTGGCAAGTCAAGGGCAGTGTTTATGAGTGATGATTTTGGAAGTCGAGCTATAGACTCAAAAATTTAGAATTCTTTCGTTTCATTTATTTTATTTTATTTCATCTTTATTTTTAGTATGAATAAAAGTAACGTAGAATGACGAGAGCCTTTTTTATTTTTGCCGTGTTCCAATGACCATTAGGTTACGGATGTGCAAAAAGTTTTTTTACTCGAATCATTTTAACGTGAAGTAGAGTAGGAAGAGAAATCATTATAAAATGTATTGATGATGAGAATTTGGTGAAAAGATGCTTAGTTTTAAATTTGTATTATTTGGAAAAAGTGAAGATTTATATGTTAATGGATTGTGGTTGGATTATTCGATTTTTGAGGTGAGGATTTTTCAAATTGTGACATGATAATTTTGATAGACTTATGTGTTCTAGCTTGAAAATTTCGTGTGTATCAAATTGAGGAAGTCAACTATCATTTATTTTTACACATCCCCATTTTTCATTTCCAAATCCACCTTTTCATTTCCCCCATTAATTTATTCCTCCAACAAAACCATTCCACTCCTCAATCCTTACCTTCCTATCTCCACCAATCACCTTCCACCATTTCAATCCTTTCACTTTCCACATCTTTCTATTTAAACCCTTTTTCTCTTCATCATTTCCACACCACAAAATCTTCATCTTCTCCAAATCCCCAATTTTCTTCTTCTTCTTCTCTCCATTAATTCCCATTTCCAATCTTTCTCATAACTTCCATCCACCCAAGATTGGGGATAGTAATCTAAATGATCCCCTCCAATATCACAAGTTGTGACTGTTCATATCTCTGAACTCTGAAGGATTATCCGATCCAGGCTGTCACAGGGAAGACCTGATCCTCAGCAGCAGAGCTTCCATCAGTTCGGTCGACCGAACCTTTCTGCTCGGTCAACCGAGGCCATTCTCTCGGTCGACCGAGAGCTTCATACTGCTGCATCTATCTGTCAGCGTTGCTCTGTTCCAGTTCTGAAATTATGCCACCAAGACGACGATCCTCCGCACAGTTTGTAGCAGTCAACGATGCCATACCCTTGATCAACGGGGTACCGCAATTCGCTAGCCAAGAGGTATTTTCGGTTTATCGGAATTTCTTCAACAATTCGCCGGTACACCGGGCTCGGGGATTAGATTTGGCCAACTGTGGTCAAGAGCTGTTGATCTAGTGGAGTATTATCAGTGGCAAGAGGTTGTTGCGCCACCTGGCCAAGTTAATGTCGACTGGGTAAGAGAGTTTTATTCTTATTTACGCGTGCACCCACACACGAATTTAGTCCAGGTTCGTGGCAAATCCATTGTAATTACTCCGGGGACTCTTAATAATTATTATGGTCTCGATACCCCGGAGGAGGAGCCAGAGTACACAGTGACGTTTGATGAGTCTGATGCATGGTTGGAGGAGGTTGGTGCCCATCTCGGGATAGCATGGACAATAGGAGAAGTTGCTCGCACTTTTGAGGAGCCATACTTTAGGCGGTGGGAAGATAAGTGCTTACATAGGCTTATCCGTTCTAACATTATTCCGGCCAAGCATGTGTCTACAGTTTATTATGCACATGCTACGCTGATGTATTGGTTGAGCAGAGGATGGCCTATTAATATTAGGGCACTGATGCGTTCTGAGATGACTGCCGATGCCCGCAAGCCTAGACACATGCTGCCTTATGGTTCGTTGATCACTTCATTATGTGAGGCAGCTGAGTGCCGAGTGCTAGGCAGTGACTCCTATGTTAGGCCCTTGCCTATCCTATCTTTGGATTCTGTTGCACCACCTCTTTTGCAAACTGATGATCACGGTCCAGGTGATGACGATGCGCAATTCCAAGATTTTCCTGAAGTGAATCCCAATGTTCTTCCATTAGCTTTCGTTGATCCGAACGATATACCTTCGGACTAAGCATCTGTGTTAATCTATTAATTTTCTCTTTATCAATGTGTTTTTATTTTTGATTTCGGTGTACCAATAAGTTAAGTCGTGTTGTATGGAGTTCGTTTTGAATTTCCCTAATGAATAAAATTTGTCTTATTTAATGTGTTGGATATTTGTGCATTATTTTCACTATAATTATTAAGTATGGGCTTAAATATGTTTAAGGCAATTATTATACCTTTTACAGTCCATTTGATATGATTATATTTTTCTGGACTAACCCTGTAACGAGTTCCAAGTTTTTGTTAAAGATGTATGTTGCAGAGGTTGCATTTTATTGCAGTTGGTAACTGTATTTGTCTGTTAAAATTCTCCAGAGTTCATCAAGACTTGTTCAACTCCCGCACTTATTCCAGAGCTAAGTTCCTTGTTCTTATTTTTATACATTGAGGACAATGCATAGTTTAAGTGGGGGGTATGAGTCACTTAGCTCATTTAGCATACTTGAATAAGTTTGTATATCAAATAATGAGTAAATTTAAAACTTTTACACTTACAATCACACTTATCTTTTGTGAATTCCCGAATTTTGTATTTAATAAGGTAGGAACCATATTTCGTTAGTACGTGGTCATGATATACTCTTGCGATATAATTTCAGTAAGCTTAAAGATATTCATATTATAAGTTGCAAGTAGTTATTTATTATTCGATTACTCAAAATATGAATCAACGTTTACCACGCTTATAAAAAAATGGAAATATATGTGTACATTGCATAGATAATGGGTTGTGCCTGCCTGGTAATCAATACTTATCGTCTGATGTATTCTTAATCTTCTAGCTACAAAAGCGGAATAATAAGCTTGAGATATATCTGTGTTTTACCAATGAGCTAAACACTGGGCTTGTAGTCAATTACCAAAGTAGCCTTGCGCTTGTGGTAATATTCATTGCTATATTTGATCTAAGATAGGGGGATACTTTAAAAAGTTTTCTTCCTTGAGATTTGTAGTATTTGAAAAATGTGAAGAATTGAAAAATTCAACTCTTAAGAGGCTTTGAGTAGTACTCGGTCTCCAAGTCCAAAAACCGTATAGATATATTATTGCTTATTGTTCTAGTGCTTTACCCATTGCGAGGCTTAAGTAGAGGAATGCTGATGATGGTGGGACTTGAGAATTCAAAGTTGGCATAACCATTAATCATGCCACATTTATAAAATCAATGCATGTGCACACATCACTTCGATTCATACCGAGTAGTGAATAATGGATATCTTATTGGCATATATAGTATGAGTTGATTTGGGTTTCTTGTGTGAGTATGGTGTGACCACTGGAAAATGATCATATGGGGAATAACTTGTTAATACTTTGATCGGGACGATCAAAGGCTAAGTGGGGGGCAGTTGATGACGGTCGATTTGTACCCATTATTCTGCAATCTTTACCCTTGATTTTGATGTGAAATAACCTTAAGAGAGTGATAATAAGTCATTAAGTGCCTAATTTAGATATACCCCATGTTACGATTTATTATTATGCATTTCGGTAATTTATCAAGTATTTGGTATTACAAACTATGTTTTTGTATGATAAATACAGTGAGCATTATGGACGGACTACGGAGAAGGAATTTAGATCCAGGACAATGCAGAGCCCAGCAGAAGATAGAAGACGGAGCCCAGAAGCAGTGAAGGCTCGGTCGACCGAGCCCAGCTATTCAGTCGACCGAGTGGACTTTAAGCCCAGCAGAGTCCAGCATATTACTTAAGTCGGTTAGGGTTTAGGGAATCCGATCCTTAATCGGTTTCTAAGTCGGTTTTGAGCTTTATATAAACACATTGTTATTAGTATTATGTATTCATTCATTCATTGATTCAATCATTCATAAAAGAGCACAACAAATTGAGAGTTTTTCAGCAAGTTAGGGCTGCAACAATGTAAGCCCTTAATCTTCATGTTTTATTTTCAAGTAATTAATTCTTCCAATTACGTTCTTATCGTTTGAATTAATTAAACATAGCTAGATGATGTGATTCTCGGCTATGACGTTAGGTGGTGGTGACACCTTGTCAATGAGGATCCCATGACCTACGTCATAATCTAGATTTATTAATTACTTGATTTAATTAATGTGTATCTATGATAGTTTATATAAGTGATGTATGAATTGCTGTTTAATCTGTTCTGTATAAGGAAACACTGAGAGGTTATTTCTAGGATGTAATTAGGGTTGAATTCGTCCGGGTGATCGAGCAAAGTCGTTCGGCCGACCGAGCCCTAATTTTGTCAGTTAAGTCTGCCACGTGTTTATGGTGGGTTTAACCTAGTTGAATTTACTTTCTCAGTAGGTATGGCTACGGCTACGTCGCTCGTCAGTTTTTCATTAGCGTATTATTAGGAAATACCAATATAAGACGTCTAGTTCGGCTCATGAACGATCTTTCGGGACTTTCAGCAAGATCTAGATTAGTTTTGTATTAGGGAATTGTCGACACCTAGTCATACGTAAATCGTAGATTAACAAGAAACTATACCAAGTAATTGTTAATAGGACGAGGGCTTGAGCGATCGTTTAGGAAGTACGCCTAACCATAGGAATGTTGCCTAAGCGAGGTGTACGGTTAATATCGGCATCCTTAGAGGAATGAGCGTGTGAGTTATATGAGATGGAAACCCAAAAGGTGAAGTCACGTAACAATACCACAGTGATCTAGTAATCTAACCGGTGCTAAGTCAAGTTAAGGGGATGACTCCCGTAGCCAATTAAGTATGAATACAGCCAGATTGACAGTTAATGAGTTAAGTTATTTTATATAAGTTGTCTTGGTCCGATCGATAACGTTGGTAATTGGAAGGTTAATTACGTTTGTGTTTTTTTAAGTTTGAGTTTGTTTATCTTATTTTGTCTTTTATGTTGGTCTTAGACTGTTGTCCAATAACGAATTAGGTGAGTTAATTATTTAAACCTAGGGTCCACATTTTGATTCCCTGAGGGATCGACCTTGATTCACCATCGCTATGCTATGATGTACCTAGTGCTATTGCTAGTATTTGGTGGTCAAGTAAAATAAATTTATAACCTGATCAGACCGCAATCATGTGTCACACATGAGGATTAATTTTATGGTGATACATTTGAACTATTAGTCCGTGGTGAACTTAATCAAAGTATGTGGTCTATTGATTAAACTACCATTAATGTGCCCATAACACTTTAAGGTGTGACCGTCTTATCTAGACCGTCGATATTGTTTATCTAAGTGGGGCATTTATATATGATGTAGTCAAATAGGACTGGACCAATTTAATGTGCATTTCTCATATCGTGAGAAATCTTATTAAATCACAAGAAGATCATATATGGATTAACCTTAATCCTGAAGTGAATGCATATTCCTACTTGTTTCAAGATAGGGTTTGATGTGTTCGTTAAGGATCGCTAAGAGGCGCGGTCCGAATCACTTTCACGTTGACACTATTCTGAAATGAGTGAGGAGTGTGTGTCTCACAGATATGGAATCCATCACTTCCTACGTGAAGTAGAAAGACAATCCCCTTATTTGTTGAACCTAGAAACTGATCGTTCGACCAAGTTCATATTGGTTATGAACTAATTGACCACTAGTGGGTTACTGGTAAATAAGGATAAGATGTAATGAAGAAGATTTAAGGAAATAATCCCTCTTCGTTACGGATAGTCTTTGGAGGGTTAGTCAACATGTAATGATTATATCAATGGACACTTATGGACCCGGCTTTTCGAGAATAAGTTACATCTATAATCGATAGAGTTCAGTTTCGGATTTATGGTGGCGTAATTCCGGAATTAATAAATTGAGTAGTAATATTTTGTTCGATGAATATTTTACTCATTTATTGTAGCTACTGGTTATAGGTCCATGGTCCCCGGGTTGGCTCCTAACACGCGTGTGTTTTCTCATTTTGTGGAACCTCGAGAATAAATTAAATAGTTGGTCTATTTAATGAATATGCAGATATTATTTATTCGGTAAATAATATATTATATAGAAAAATAATATATAATATAGAAAAGACATTTTCTATTATCCCAAATAGCATTAAAAATGGCGCCACTTTATTTGATTTTGGGAAAATAAATTTTCTCCTAGTTAATTATAATGTGGATAATATAATTATTTTTGTGTTAAATAATTTTAAATAAAAAATTGGTTTTCTTATTGGATATTATGAAATTTGTTTTCCTGTTGGATAATTGTTTTATTTTTTCTTTTAAGGAAAAGATAAATATGTGTGTATAAGATAAACTGTCATACTATTTGGTTATTAGCCTATATAAAGAGAGTTCCTCCCAACACAAAATACACACAAAAATCTTGCCATTTTTTATAAAAAAATATACGCCAGTTTTTTCGAAGAAATTTTGTTTTCTTGTCTTAGCCATTGAGAGAAGAAAAACTAGGGTTTTTCTTAAGTACATTCGAGGAGGTTCTACTACGATGATCGACGTCCACCAGTCGTCGCTTGAAGATACAATCGGGAAGATCACGGCTTCTCTGTTGGGTGAATCTTTAACCTTCTTGTAGTTATATTAATTAATCATGTGAATTAAATCGTGGTAAAATTGCATGCGAATTTAATTCGTAGCTTCCGCAATGCATGATCGAGTGTCTCGATCGGTGCTGTGAATCAGATCTGACGATCCAATTATAGATCGGATCTGGATTTAGGTTTCTATATATCCAGCATCTTTGACTCGATCATAGCCAAATGACCTTCCAGTACATATTTTCCATTGATCCCCATCTCATAATTTGAAGAGTGGTGAGACCCTACTCGAAACTAGCTATTCGTGTATAAGATGATTATAATCTGACCCTTAGCCCGATTTTGGTGTACATTTCCTTGATGACCCACAAGATTGGCAAGTTTCTATGTAATGATTGTGGTTACAACTTTTGAATTGAGTTATGAGTTTGGTGAAATATAGGGCAAGAAGGAAGAGATGGAAATTATACCAAGTACGAAAGTCCTTTTTGTGTGAGAAAAGAAGAAGATAAAATGTTTGAATAAAGATCCACAAAATAAGTGGGGAGTTAAGAAAAGTCATATTGAAGACAAGTTCATCATGTTTCAAATAACAAATGCTTAGGGAAATTAAAATTTAGTTGGTATTTTTATCTCTTATATTTATTATTGATGAGACGTCTTTGGGAATTATGCAAGAGGGTTAGAGATGCCAAATTCAGAATCATTGGAAGTTAAGGTGTAGAGGCTTGCTATCTTGCATTATTCTATTTGATATTCCCTTTTTATGTTTCGCTTAGCCAATACCTGAGCCTACGTTACAATCTTAAATGTCCTACCGGATCTAGTTTTGACTCTTAATGCTCCGATTGGTGGAGATGGACATTACTCCGTAGCCTATGGTTTGCTATAATATATTTTTCTCACATGATTACAACTAATATGTTCGGATGACATTTTTGATAGACTATTCACACACACACCTCGTAGCACGACTAATTATAGATTAATTTGCAATTACAAGATTCTTGACGCGTTGCATCATTGATGTATACCTTAGACCCTTAATAATGAAAGTGTCAAGAATCCTAAGTAATACAATGAATAACCATGTTTATGTTTGATGTAATATCGCTGGATAGATCAAAGATCCACCCGATAAGTACAAGATCTAGATCATAGTCAATCCAAATACATAAAAGATCTAACCTACGAGGGGGTTAGATTGCTTACCAGTTTATGGTGAGTAACTCCAAGAACTATCTTCAATCCAGGATCCAAGGATATTTGAGATGCCACCGTCTTCCGACCTGTATCTCCAAGCAACATCAGGTGCACGGTGATCCAAGCCGCTTGACCTCCTCGATATGCTACCTTAGAAAAACGCGAAGCTTTCCTAAAACCTCAAACCCTTGAAAAAGCTGAAGATTCTAAGCTTTTGCATATGTATGTCGAAATTATATGATCTGATTTGGCTTGGGAGAACTCTCTTTATATAGGAGAGAAATCCTAGTCTCCAAGGTATTAATTAATTAATACAAAATCAATTAAATTAATCATTTTTCCTTAAAAAGATAAATCTAGAATATTCCTAAATTAATTAGGATATACAAAAGATTTTCTTTTCCTTAAATTATTTAACAAGTAAATAATTTAATCAGATGTCTTATTATTTATCAAGAAAACTAATTTCCCAACAAATAATAATATAAAAAGTGCGCCCAAAACCCTAGTAAAAGGGGCCACATGCATTTTATCACTTTTGGGTCGAGTCAACGAAAAATGTCTTTTCCGTGTATTTAATTATCTAGTCCAACTAAACAATTCATCCACATATCTATTAAATAGTCCAATCAAACTATTTAATATTAATTGAGGTGAATCGACGAGAAAACATATGCATGTTAGGAGCCACGTCGGGGACCATGGACCCATATTCAGTAGCTACAATAAATCGAATAAAATTATTCGTCAGACCGAACAATTATATCCAACCTATTAATTCCGGGATTACACCACCATAAACCCGAAACTGAACTCTGCTGAATATAGATATAAACTTACACTCAAACTTGAGTCGAAAAGCGTCCACTGATATAATCATTACATACGGACAAATCCTCCATAGACAGTTCGTTACAATTCGGGATATCTCCGTAAACCCTTCTCGAAACCTCTTATCCTTATTTACCATTAACCCCCTAGTGACCAAATAGTTCATAACTAATAATATATGAACTGCATGCATCGGTTAGTTTCTAGGATTAACAAATAAGGGAACTGTCTATCGACTTCCCGTAGGAAGGAATGGATTCCATATCTGTGATAGCACAGACTACTCACTCATTCCAGAATATAGCAGACGAGAAGTGTTGGACCACATACATCGAAGTGATCCTTACTAACGCATCAAACCCTACCCTAGTCTAAGCAGTCGTCTGTGATCACCTCGGGATTGAGATTAATCCATATATGATCATCTTGTGATTCAATAAGACTTCTCGATCATGGAATTATATCGAGAACTCAAATCAAATCGATCCAGCCCTATATGATTATCATTATATATAAATGCCCATTAGGTACCCTATTACCGACAGTCCGGCTAAGACTGTCACACCTAAAGTGTTCTGGGCGCATTATTAGCAAATTAATTTTGAGACCCGTACTCAGATTAATAAACGCTACGGACTTAGTTAATTTTAAGTACATCTCACTAACTCAATCCTCTTGTGTATAGCCATACACTGAGTTATGTGATTACATAAACGAGTTACTTAGGGTTTTCAGTAGTGTCTTAATTATAAGCATATATGCATATAATAAGATAAATTATTAATTTTGTCATAAAAACAATTAGATAATTGTCTTTCGGGCACTACACCTAACAGTTTAGATCCCAAAATGAAAAGAAAAAATAAAATAGAATAAGATGAAAAACAAGACTTGAGCAAAAGTAGTTTAACTCAATGATGAAACTAAAAGAACCAATGGCTATGAAGAATCCAAGACCCTTCTAATGATCCTTAAACCACATAATACAATGAGACACTTTACGCTATGCTCACAAACATACAATTCACATAACAAAAGTTGTAAAACACTAATGAGAAAACAACTCACCATAAGAATACTATTAATAAATTCAACATGAGAAATACATATGGTGTGTCCCTCATTTTATAGGCCAAGGAAGTTGGCATTTTAATTTCTAGAAGCCTTATTTCCTACCTCTAAACCATTGACAGCCGGAGAGTCCATCAGTGCTGTAGTTTCCGGTTGGAAAACACTTCCGTCGGAGCCTACAATCTCCATGCCCATAGTACCAGTGTTCTCCAACTTCTTCTCTTCATATGTTGCATGATCAAAAAGTTTTTCATTTTGGTTCTCTTCTACATCAACAATGTGACCTACAGCTTGAGGAGGAGCAACAACAGCATCAACAAGTTTCTTGGACTCGTACTCCTCAACATCTATGATCTCAATATTCTGATCTTGAATCATTTCCAAATTCTTACTTATATCCACCGCAGATCTCCCTTTAACTGGTACCAATAACCTGTAGTGATTAGTGTTTCCAAAGTTTGCAGGCGTTTCATAATGTAGTGCTGGTGCAAGTTGCTGCGGATAGTAACTATCATTATTGTTGAAGTTTTCAGGTGTTTGATAATGTGTTCCAGCTCCAAGTAGCTGTTGATAGTAATTATTAGTGTTGTTAAAATTTGCAGGTGTTTGAAAATTTGTTCCAAATAGCTGCTGCTGCTGCTGAGCTTGCATGTATCTTTCATATGAATACATGTTGTTTTCTGGTGCATTAGACCTTATTGGTTGAAAATTATATCCTTCTCCACCTTGGGTTTTCAGTATATTATTTTCTTGCCCCTGCTGCTGCTGATTTATCATACCCATATTTGCTGGCATAATCCCCTCTGTTTCACCCAACAAAAGATTTGCGTATTAGTCCATGTCACATCTTCATATCAGAATAACCAACAGTAATTAACACACACGATTTTAGGAGGCATACTTAGATTATTGTTGCAGTTTTATTGTCATTAATCTACATTACTTTTCAGTACATTTAGTGGCACAAAGAAGATTTTATTCATGACATGCACTGCAAACAAATAACCATCAAATAATTAA
Source organism: Gentiana dahurica var. dahurica (assembly GCA_024500145.1). Taxonomy (NCBI): domain Eukaryota; kingdom Viridiplantae; phylum Streptophyta; class Magnoliopsida; order Gentianales; family Gentianaceae; genus Gentiana; species Gentiana dahurica. The sequence continues at coordinate 77,973,254 of CM044898.1, read as the reverse complement.
TTTAAGTTTCAGAATCGACTATATATTTCAAAAATAAAAAGTTATAGAATCAACTTTCATCCAATGCACTCAGATAGTCATGCATCCACTTTGACACTCGATGGGTGGAAAGTTAATCTTCAACTATACAATCTAATCTGAAAATTAAAACAAACCAATTGTCACTATATATGCTGCATTTGTTATGTCACTAAAAACGTTCATTATGGTATGTCTCACATCTCAATTTCATATATATATATACACACACTATTTGTATTTGTAAATAAACATATTCAGTGAATATATTTACAACATGGACGGTGCACACTTTACTATGTGAAAATACATTAAAAAAAGAAGTGTGAATCAATTGATATAAAATTCTATAATGCTTTATATTCTACTTTTTTTTTTTTTTTTGAGATACTGGTACCCTCATATCTATAAATATATTTACAACATGGACGGTGTGATGTAATATAAGGTATATTTATAGAAATGAAAAAATGTATCACCAAATGGATGTAGTGTAAATGTGTAATACCTGGTCTTATATCGATGCTATTTTGTTGATTGGAAAGCTTTTCTGCTTGGGAGGTCATCATCCTTATCCATGTACTGCAAATGGTTCCAGCACTGCAGTCACTAAAATATTAAAAATCGACATTTTAAGGCAAAGGCAAAGGAAATATTAGTTCCATTATTAGAGGTTTAGAATAATCATGTTTCATTGATTTAACAGAATAGTGTGGATACAAATATATAGCCCAAACCGACTTGGTCAACAAGACATAAATAATAAATTACAAATAATAATATTAACTAGACTCAACATTATTCTCGACATCCATGACTTTTAAATTACGCAAACGTCTGTTATATATTTATACAGTAATAATTCATTCCATTATCTATTTATAAGGCCAATACATTCCATTGTTGTTTCATTAATATCATTACTTTTACAATTTAATTTATAGATAAGATTTATTTAATGATAAGACACTTTCTATTATTATCAAAGGATTCATTCATTCATCAAATGAAAAATACCAAATGGTAATCACTAACCATTTGCGATTAATTAATAAGATGTTAATTAATACATGTATGTTAATTAATCTTCCCTCTTTACATACTTGACTGATATTATAACAAAGGAGCTAAATCATAGCATTAATCACCTAACATGATGACGTTCAAGGTCACAAGTTCCATCACCATCCGAAGTGCCTCCAAAAGTCCTGAATTTTATATTAATAATGTGAGTCAGATTTGACAAATATTGTGATATAGTAATTGGAATGTCAAAAATATTAATGTTCTCAAAATCTAAACTAAAGGTTAAAAAAAACCTCGACTAAATAGAAAAAATTGAACAGTCTTTGATTAGAAATAAAAGTAGAGAATCCCATGACTAAAAATTAACAAAGACAAAATTTCGAGTGATATATATTATGTAGATGCTTAATAAGTTAAAAGTGTATTTATTGACCGTATGTATCGATATATATATATATATATATATATATATATATATATATATATATATTTTTTTTTAACAACAAACAAAATATACTTAAGATCTAGCTAGCAAGGTCTTAGAAAAGTGTTACACATACATACACACATATGTATAGACACACACACACACACACACACACACACACACACACACACACACACACACACACACACACACACACACACACACACATATATGTGTGTGTGTGTGTGTGTATGTATCTGTATGTATATGTGTGTATATCACTCACACTTACAGAATGCTCATATATATATATATATATATATATATATATATATATATATATATATATATATATATATATATATATATATATATATATATATATCATTCAATTCATAACTTTCATTTTATATATATATATATTTATATATATATGTGTGTGTGTGTGTGTGTATTTATATATATATATATATATATATATATATATATATATATATATATATATATATATATATATATATATATATATATATCATTAAATTCATAACGACCGTTTCATTTTATTAGACATTTTAAATATACGTTTTTTTGTCTGGATCTGAACAAAGTCACATTAAATATATGCTTTTTGTCACGATCTAAACAAAATGTGCTTTTCTAGGCAGAAAATTAAGTTGTTGATGGTTTTCGTTAAGGCGTTTCTAGTCAGATCAATTTCCTTTGGTATAAAAGTAATTCTGTGTGTGGGTAATTTTTCTTTTGCACACATTCCTTGTGTGTCTAACGTTCGATTGTCACTAATTTTAAAATGGTGTTATGGTTTTTTTTTCTTTCTTTTATGGGGTTATGGTTTTAACTATCGTTTAATTTGGCAAACCCTATTTATTATTTATTGATACAATAAAATTTGTTAAAAGGAGAAGGAAAATATAGTTTCATTCAATGATAAAAAAAATTAATAATCGACAATTGAATTTGTTAAGAAAATAAACAAAGATGGTAAGAAACAAACCTTTTTAATAGAACATGTGAATCAGGTTGTGGGCGTGACAGTGGAGCACTAAATGAAGGTCCATCAACACCAATCAAAGCTTTCTCTTTTGAGACACTCGAATAGTCATTTAGCTTAAGTCCGCTCGACCCGTTCGGTAAAACTTTAACATGTCCACCGGAGACGGAGCTGGCGCCGGAACCAACAGAAGTTTTTGCAGTGGTGGATTTGCAGACACTAATACATGCAGAGCTAGAGCTTCGTTCAGAGTTGTTTGTGTTTTTGTTACAAATTTTTTTTGCACTTTCTACAATGTAAAATAAAGAATAATCATCCTTAACCTCTCCAAATCCGAACGGTTGATCTGCAGAAAAAGGGTATTGGTCTACATTAATGTTGTTATTAGGGACTCCAGAAAAATGAGTTGGGTTTGGTGAAACATGTGTTTGTAAAAATTGAGGTATATGGGTCGCCAACATAGCATTTTGTTGCTGCTGTAAGATTTGTTTTGATGAAGATTGTAGAATCGCCACTTGCCCTTCATCAAACCAATCTCCTACATTCTGCTGCTGTGAAGATTGGACAAATTCATCAAAGGAGAGAAGATTTTGATTTTTGTTTGAATCTGGATTTGACATTGTATGAATTTGGGTGCTTGATTTTTTTTTTGGTTGTGAATTGTAGACTACCTAGTGAATTGGCTTGTCCTTTTATAGGGATACAGACAAAAGAAAAATCCCGCCTCAACGCCTCTTTTACAATAAATTAAATAATATTGTTTAAATAATTTAGTAAGAAGACTATGGGAGTTAATACTTTGAATTATCAAAATGATAATAACTTCTCTTAAATATAATTAAGGAAATTTGTTTTCATTCACTTAACCCTTAATAATTAATAGTAGATTTACGAAAGCACAATAAATATTGTTTTAGAAATGTAACTACAACAAATAAAAGAGAATATATTTTTTTTCAACTACAGCAGTTAAATAGGAATGAAGGGTGTACTATATTTACAATTTATGTGGGTCCCATTTATAATTAAAAAATATTTGAGCCCCAACCCAAAGGGCTCTCACTTTCTTGGTCAGTCTCATTTGAGGCTTGAATGAATGATGTAAATTGAGGATTACGACACATTGGTTCAGTTTTCAATGACTTTATTTACCAAAAAAATTGCTGAAAGGAATCAATTCATGGTATTGAACTCTCCCACCCAAACTCAAACGCAATGTTTTCACTACATCATTACTATTCATTTAACACTGAGTTATGACTCTGAAGGTGGGTCACATTTATTATTAACAACTTTAGATGATGGTAGAACTTTGATTATCTAACCCTATTTACTTTTAATAGTGAGTCCAACATCCCCATTCTCTCAACTTTTGTCTTTTTATAGGAGTGTCACGTGATTTAGACGGAATGAAGAGAATGCATAATGTGGCAAATCCAACAACCAAACAACCTCTTGATATTTGTCATTTTATCTTAGTCTCACGTGATTTTGATGAGATGGAAAGATTTAAACGTAAAGGATTTTACAGCATAAATTGTAACGCATTGTTGGATTTCTTAGCATTGAGTTTCTCGTGTTTGTAGATCAATGAAAATGTTGTGAAAAGGAAGAAATCCAAGGAAAATTACCACTAATCATCCAGTGGACGCTTGTTACAAGTTGTTTTCCTCTTCGGTGATGTTTATTTTTTCATGGTATCGTCTTTCTTTTTCGTCTCTTGTATGAGACTTATTTTTATTTTTTGAGATGAATATCACTTGAACATTGTTTATTCAAGACGTTGTAATTCATTGATTTTGTTGTTATATGATACATGTACGTGTGTGTATGTATGTATGTGTTCGAGACTATCGTTTTTCATTATAAACAAATGATTGTTTATATCCAAAACTCAGTGTCATAAATTTTATAATTTAATTTAGTTTTTTCCCCATTTGTTAGGGAAAGAAGGAAGACAAAAAAAAATGAAAAAAAAAATAACACAATGGGGGTTATTGTTGAATGGGTGAAATATTATTATGCATGTGTTGTAAATAAACCGTAACAAACAAAAGTACCAAAAAAATAAATATTGGCCAAGCACATCATTGCACTTTTTTTTGGTAAGAACAATGTTCAATTCTCATCCAGCCCCATGAACGTAAATTTTTCTCATCGAATTTCTTAATAAAACAATTGTTATGCCCACGTACTATAACATTTATCATTTACAGGGTTGACACGATAAATTGGCCATTAATTATCAGTATAAATGTTAGATTTTATTCATAGAATCTAAAATGTTTGTGTACGTTTCTTCGGAAAAAAATTGATGTTATATATTTTTATATAAAGTAATACAATTCATATTGTGTAATATTTTCTTTTGTGTTTTCTTGCTTTCTATTAATTAACATTGGTATTAATATTTAAGACACAAAACAATTATATGTAAAATGCACTTTGATAATTTTTTATTCCTTATTTTTCTTTTTAGGGAATGCACTTTGATAGTAAATTTTATTTTATTTTTTTGTAGAGAAAATGCACTTTTATAGTTAGATTGACATCTTATATTTACCTTGTATATTTCCCAAAACAAATTAAAAATTAAGTAAAAAGTAAGAAAACGAGATGTGTTAATACTTTTCTTTTATATACTGTCCTGCATTGTATCCCGTTACTTGTAGATACATTCATTGTCCAAGTACAAAAGCTGAATATGAATTGAATATTTTTTGTCAATATTTTTGTGTGTGGAATATCTTAAAACATAGTATTATGCCCTTCAGATGTTAAATACCAAAGCTAATTTAGGCAGTATTGTAGAAGATTGTCGTATTTTTTAGCTTGTGTATCTTTCTTCAACTTCTCCTTTGTTATGCAGAGATGAAATATTCCGACTCATTTGCTTGCTAAAAGAGGTCTAGAATTAATGGGAATTGTCTTTTACAAATTTCCCCCTTCGAAATATAATTGCTGCTGGTATGGCAGACAACGAGTAATGAAAAGAATTCTTTTCGGGGAAGTGATGTTTTTCTGAAACAATTAAAATAAATCAAACATATATGTTATCCGTGTATCTAAATTTTTTTTTCTTTATTTATCATTCTTTATTGTCAATTGCAGCACGTATCTAATTAATTTTAGATTTGACCCCAATTAATTTTTTTTATTGTATATACATTAACCTTATCATTACGAGAATCTTAGTTTCTTAAAATTATTAATCTTATTAATAGTAGCTCTATTCGTTACCATAATTAAACGAGCATAATTTGAATTTTATTTTATATTATAGGATACCAAATGAGTTCTCAATTTAATATTTTTTTTTCTTTTTTTCTTTTTAGGGGATGCACTTTGATAGTTAGATTGACATATTATATTTACCACGAATATTTGCCAAAGAAAATACACATTAATTAAAACTTAAGAAAGCGAGATGTGTTAATACTTTTCCTTTATATACATTCCTGCAGAGTATCCTGTAACTTGTAGATACATTCATTGCCAAAGTAGTAAAGCAGAATATGAATTGAATATTTTTTTGTCAATTTTTTTTTGTGTTGAATATCATAAAACATACTATTATGCCCCACAGATGTTAAATACCGTCTGATTTAGGCAGTATTGTAGATGATTGTCGTATTTTCTTGCTTGTGTCTATATCTTCAAATTCTCCTTTGTTACATAGAGATGAAATATTCCAACTCATTTGCTTGCTAAAAGAGGTCTAGAATTAGTGGGAATTGTCTTTTACGATCTTCTTCCTTCCAAATATAATTGTTGCTGGTATGACATACAACGAGTAATGAAATGAATTTTTTTAGGGAAAGTGATGTTCTTCTCAAACAATTTAAATAAATCAAACATAATTTATGTTACCCATGTACCTAATAATTTTTTTCCTTTATTTATCATTCTTTATTGTCAATTGCAATAAATCTACGTATCTAATTAATTTTAGATGTGACCCCATTTTTTTTTATTGTATATACATTAACCTTATCATTACGTGAATCTATTATTAATCCTACTAATAGTAGCTCTATTCGTTACCATAATTAAATGAGAATAATTTGAATTTTATTTTATATTATAGGATACCAAGCTCTCCTTTTATTTTCTTTCTTAATTTTGTTTAATTATTTTTAGTCTTATAGATTATGTATCAAATTTGACTTGCCTTACCAAATGAGTGCTCGCTTTTATTTTCTTTCTTAACTTTGTTTAATAATTTTTAGTCCTATAAATTCTTTCCACTTTGTCATACCTTCTAAACCGTGAAAATGACATTTGTTTATTTTTATTTTAAAAAATATATAGGGAAGATGATTATATTAGGGGCGGGGATAAGAATTGAACCATGATACTCATCAAGAAATGCAATAACGTAAACTACAAGGAAAAATATGATTTTCGTAATCATGTCAATGTTAAATCAGAGAAAGCTGATGTCCGTTTGGACATGAAATAATTCAACTACGATTCGTATTCTAGGAAACATTGTCTTAAAATGTTGTTTGATTTACATCGGGTTTTTTGTCTAATCAAGTAAATATCGTGGATTGTGAAAAAAAAAATTAGATAGTTAATTTTACTTTATTCATTTAGAGAATAATGTTAGGTTGAGATGATGTTGAATATTTATCGAGTTTCATATCAAATAAATTGAATGTTGTGTATTGTATGAAGAGAGGCAATATAGCTCAAAGGGATTGAATTTGACCATGCGATAAATGTTATTGCATTTTCTTCTGAGATTTCAATTTTCATTCTTTTCCTCCCTCAGTGGCAGGAAGAGAAGCTTCTATCACCGGCAGGGAAAGAAATCCTTACCAAAAGCATTCTCAAAGCTATTCCCACTTATGTCATGCAGTGCTTCCGAGTCCCGAAATCCTGCATTGATACAATTGAGAGATTGATACATAGTTTCTTTTGGGGTAGCATGAATGAGAAACAAAAAATTCATTAGAAAAATAGAGTTCTTGCACCATGCCTAAAGACCTTGGGGGCCTTGGATACAGAGACCTAGATTACTTCAATTTGCCCTGTAGGCCAATGAGGTATGAAGATTTCTCAAGATGCCTAACACCCCATCAACAAAGTTCTTTCATGCAAAATACTTCAAGAACTCCAATATTTTTTACGTTTATTTGGGATACCTTATTTCATTGGAAAGACTCTTCGAGGGCCGGGATCGTCTTACACGTGGGTTGTGCTGGAGTGTTGGAAATGGTTGTCTCTTTAACGTTTACAAAGATGCTTGGCTGCCTCTACCTTCCTCATTCTGAATGAGATATTCCTCCTTGCACCCTGATGCGAAAAGGGAAGTCCTTATTGTTTCTCACACGCGTAGTTGGAATCAAAACTTAATCCATCAGTCGTTCTACACGCATGAAGGAGAAGCCATTCTTAGTATCCCTCTCCCATCTGGCAACCATGGTGATTATCCCATTTGGCACTGTGACAGAAAATGAGTCTATACAGTGAAATCGGCAACATGCTTGCTACTAACATCCTCCACCCCGATCTCAATGAGCTTAGCGCCTCTTCTTCCACTAATAATAATAATAATAATAATAATAATAATAATAATAATAATAATAATAATAATAATAATAATAAAATTTTGGAGGAAATGTTGGAATCTAGCTGTTCGAACATGCATTCGACACTTAATTTCCAGGTGTGCCTATGATCACATTTCTGTCGGGGCATCTCTCAAGATACGGAACTTGGGGGATGGCTCTTGTTCCATATGAGGCTATCACCTATAAGATACCAAGCACGCCCTATTATTTTGTACCACACGAAACATGTTTAGAGAATAGTTACAAAAGATCTCATTAGCTCGCTCTTCATGGTTGTAATGACTTTGCAGGATTTTTGGACTTTTTCATAGTGAAACACCAAAGAAGCCTTCATCATCATCACCATGATTTGGTATATTTTGAAATCGCAGTGCGCTAAAATCTTTGAGAATTTTGAACCACATATTGGGAGAATCACTACCAATACGGAAAAGGAATCTTTAAAATTCATCTCAGCAACAACTATGCCACTCTCGCACTCGTCCCCGGCTAGATGTCATGTAGCTTGGACACCACCACCGCAAGAGACCTGCAAAACTAACAATGGTGCTTCTTACAATGGAGACTCTAGTGCATTTGGAGTCATTTCCCGCAACGCTGAAGGATCAATCATTAAATCAATCTCTCAAAGGTTACACGGGAACTTAGACATTGAATTCCTTGAGCTTTCAGCTATCCTTCAAGCTCTTTATATTACGGCATCCTTGGGTCTCCGCTCTATCATCCTCAAACCGGACTCCCTACAATGCATCCAATGACTTAAATCGCCAGCTGGCAACTTATCTCCTCTTGGATGCCTTGTTAAAGACTGCATGAACATCAGAAAATATTCTCCACATGCTCTTTTTCTTTCATAATACATAGAGGCAATAGGCCGGCCCACTGTCTTGCCCAAGTAGGCATGTCTTCCATGGGTCCTAGCACTTGGGGTACCTCCCCCTCTTTATATAATGGATGTCTGTTTAGCCGATTTGGCGTAATAAAATAACATTTTCCCTTCAAAAAAATATAATAAAAAATCATCTTTATATTTTCCTAATTTAAAAGAATATAAGTTAAAAGATCTAAAACAATTTGTTCCTCTAAATAAAATTGTTTATGCATAGATTGATGAAGGTTTGTGAATAAAATTGTTTTTAGGGATTGAACTTGGCTTAGTGGTAAAAATCATTGCACTTCCTGGTATTGACTAGGGTTCAAATTCTCGCCCCCTCCCCAATAAAAATCCCACTTCCTATTGTTAGCACAAATAATTAGACGTTCGATTCGGCTTATTTACTTTTATCACTCGCTAAGTAATGTTGTACTATATATTAGTCCCTACCTCATTGTAATTCATTTATTTACAAATCAATGAAAATTTCCTTTCATAAATGTTGATATGGTAGCAAAACCATAGCTTAAAGCCACCCTAACCTTGATTTTCTTTCCTTTTTCTCCTCCTGCTCTCTCTCTCCAATCTCGGCTAATCAACCCTCTTCTCTAAAAATTCTTCCTCCCTCCTGCAACAGACGCATCATCTTCAACAAAAAAAACTTTCACAACAGCTCATCAATGGAGGATTCCACCACCACCGCCATCTGTGCTCCTACCTCCTTCCCATCTTCTCTTCCCACTCTACTAACATCATCAAGTTGACACGCACCAATTATCCGACCCAAAGGTCAGAAAGTTTTTGGTTTTGTCGACGGCACCATCGCAGCTCCGCCTCAACAAATCAATGGCAAACCCATTCCTGAGTACGTTCATTGGGTCAAACAGGACAATTTAATTCTGAGTGCAATTACATCTTCCTTAACCGAAGACATTCTTGTTCATGTTTATCACACCCAAACTCCTTCTGATATATGTACGGCCATTAAACAATGTTTTACATCCTAATTTCATGACAATGTGGTTCATCTTCAATCTCAGCTTGCAAAGACTTGAAAAGAAGGCTCCACAATCACTTAATGCTTTATGAAAATCATAAGTATTGCTGGTGATCTCGCCCTCACCGACCAACCTCTACAACCTGATGCTATAATTAATTATGTACTTATCGGATTATGCCCAGAATATGATGCTTTAGTTGCGATGGACTCTACAAAATCCAACCTTACTGTCGAAGAATCATTATCTCTACTGCTGATAATGGAAGCACGAATTTCCCATCACGCTGTGTTTGCTACCCTGAATGATTCGGTTGGCCCACTCTCTCTTCACCTCTGCCCTCCCAGCCTAATACCAACTACAATCAGCGCCCTCCTTCTAACCACGGCCAAGGCTCCTCCAATAAGGGCTGAGGTCGAGGTCGGAATTCCGGTCCACGCCCACCACACTAACAACAACAGAAATATCTGGCCCAGTAGTGTGAATTATGTGGAAAAATAGGTCACACAGTCCTCACGTGTTGGAACAGGTTTGATCCCAATTTTGTTCCTACCCCACCTCGGCCTCCTCCTCATTCTGCTAATTTTGGAGGTACCTCTTACGACTCCTCCTCTTTACTACCCGATACCGGCACTTCCCACCATATGACTCCTCATTCTTAAACAATATTCTAACCCTCATGCTCCTTATTCCGGTGATGATCAAGTCCGTGCAAGCAATGGTTTTTGTATGCCTATTTCTCACATTGGTAATATTACGCTTAACACTTTTTATGTGTCGTATATTCTTAAAAATGTTCTTCTCGAACCTGCCTTGAAACAATCCTTACTTTATGTTCAGCATTTTGCACGTGATAATAACGTATTTTTTGAATTTCACTCGTCTTATTTCGTTGTGAAGGATTACTCGGGCCAGGTCCGTCTTAAAGGCTACATCAAATATGGCCTCTACCATTCCACTCACAACTTTGGTTCTCTTTCTGGACCCTCCTGCTCTTCCATTCATGCTTCTTCCTCGCCCTAGCATAGTCGTCTCGTTCACTGCACCACCAGAATATTAAATAATATTTTACGTCAGTTAAACATCCATCCTCCCCGTAACTCTCCCCCCTTCTGTTTGTTCTGCGTGTCAATTCTAAGAGTCATCGTCTTCCCTTATACACTATGTCTTTTACTTCTTTGAAACCTTTAGACTTAATTTATTCAGATGTTTTGGGGCCCTGTCCTGAGGCTTCGATTTATGGCTTACGATACTATATATCAGTTGTGGATGATTGTTCGAAGTTTATTTGGATTTATCCTATTGCTTTAAAATCTGATGTTGAGAACATATTTTTTTTAAAATAAATTTCAAGCTCTTGTGGAACATCTATTTGATGATAAAATTAAAGATGTTCATATTGATTGTGATATGGAATTTATGCATCTGCGTAATTATTTTTCTCGTGTTGGTATATCTCACCAGGTTGCTTGTGCTCATACTCACGAGCAAATAGGCGCTGTTGAGCGTCGACATCGCTATATTGTTGCAACATGTTTATCAATTTTGGCAAACTCCAACTTACCGCTTAAATATTGGGAGGATGCCTTTACCACTTCCGTGTACCTTATAAATCGCATGCCCACATAGGTAGTTTAGTATAAATGTCCGTATGAACTTGTTTATCGTCGTCTTCCTGATTATAGAACACAAAAAGTATTTGGGTGTGCTTGTTGGCCATATTTGCATCCGTATAATCATACTAAGATTGTGTTTCAGTCCAAGCCATACCTTTTTTCTCGGTTATATAATGATGAACAAGGTGATTATAAATGTCTCTACATTTCTTCCGGACGTATACTTATTTCTCGGCACGTTCTATTTGACGAAAACATTTTTCTGTACAGTACCACAACCGAACAACCCACTCACTATAATCCTGCAAGCATCGTGCTACCCACACAATTAACCCCCCTCCAGCAACTTCATCCCCCACAACGGCCCATCCTCCTACCACAGCCACGGCCCACCCACCGGCCCGCAGTTCTAGCCCTCAGCCCACCATTTATCCCATTCTTTCCATTTCCTCTCACTCTCCCTTGGGCCCTTCACCCTCCCTCGGCCCATCAGCCTCTCCCTCTCATGAACCAGCATGCCCTGCTCCCCTAGCCAATCGCATGCAGACCTGCTCCCGCACCCAATCTCTCAAGCCCAAAAGCATCCCCACCGATTTTATCTCTTCCCTACCACTTTGAGCCCACATTGCCTCCACCTCTCCACCTGAGCATACATCATATACCGAGGCCTCTAGCTCTCCTGAATGGCGTGCCGTGATGCGAGATGAATTTGCCGCCCTTTTGAATAACAACACATGGGACCTTGTTCGTTCTCCCCCAACCACCAATGCCTTCGGTTGTAAATGGGTCTCCCGTATTCAGCGTAATTCTAAGGGGCTCATTGAACGCTAAAAATCCCATCTTGTAGCTAAGGGATTTCATTGAACCGAGGGAGTTGACTTTCATGAAACTTTTAGTTCTGTGGTTAAACCTGTTACTCTTCGAAGTGTTCTCACATTGGCTTTGCAGTTCCATTGGACTATTTGGGAACTTGACGTACTAAATGCCTTTCTGCATGGTTAATTGGATGATATTATTTATATGCAACAACCGCCGGGTTATGTACACCCTGACTATCCTCATCACGTGTGTAAATTATATCGCAGTCTTTATGGTCTTCGCCAAGTTCATCGGGCATGATTTTCTCATCTCACTCAGTACCTCCTTACTCTTAGGTTCCTACCTTGCTCAGTTGATACGTCTCTTTATATTTATCATCACGATGGCACCTACCTTCTGATGCTTATCTATGTGGACGATATTATTTTTTTTGGCTTTAACATGCAGATTATTCATGGACTTTTTTCTTCGCTGTCCGCCACATTTCTTGTTAAATACTTGGGACCTCTATCTTATTTTCTTGGGATTGAAGCCACCCACACTGATTATGGTCTCTTTTTCAGTCAGCCGAAATATACTCGCGATTTATTAATTAAAACACGCATGCAGGACTCCAAACCTTACAGTACTTCTATGGTTGTCGCTCCTCCTATTTCTCATTTTTCAGGGCAACCCTTGGATAATCCTCATGTCTATCGCATGATTGTTGATGGGCTTCAGTACCTCGCTCATACCAATCCTAACATTGCTTTTGCTATCCACAAAGTTAGTAAGTTTGTGCATGCACCTACCACTGATCATTGGCAGGCCATCAAACGTATTCTCCGTTATCTTAAGGACATTGTTTCCGATGGCCTACATTTATCTTCTCAGCATGGGTCCCGAATTCATTCCTTCTTTGACTCTGATTGGGCCTCTGACCCTGATGACCGGCATTCCGTTGGTGGATTTTTCTGTGTTTTCCTCAGTCCAAATCTTATCAGTTGTTCCTGTAAACAACAGCTCACTGTGGCCAAAAGTAGCACTGAAGCCGACTACAAGTCCGTTTCTGCCGCTGCCACAAAGGTCCAATGGTTACTCTCCTTGCTTCGTGAACTTCCCTTTAAGATCTCTTCTCCACCGATTCTATGTGTGACAACGTTGGTGCCACTTATCTTGCTGCTAATATTGTTTTCCATGCTCGCACGAAGCACATTGAGATCGATGTCAATCATGTTTGTGAACTCGTCGCCACCGACCAACTTGCAGATATTCTCACGAAGCCTCTACGTCAAACTTGCTGATAAGGGGTAAATCATAAATATGTAGTAAATATATTTCTTTTTTGATATGGATGGATAACATGGTGTGTTTAAATTTTTTTTTTTGTAATAATTCAGGTCATTCTTATTATAGCAAGTACATATGTACTTAACTGTTACATAATCAAACTAATAGGAGTCGGTAGAAAAAAACTGGACCGTTCGGTTTAACGTTTGACAATATCAAAATAACAGGACCCATTAGATTCATTTGATGTATTATTATTTATAATGTACAATAAAAAAAATTCTTGTTAAATATGTTATGATAATCAATTAAAATCAACCGAAAATTTTTCAAAAAAATAATCAACCGGAAAAATAAACCCTCAGATTAATTCCTTTAAATCAACCGAATGATGAAATTGGCCGAATCAATGCAAAAGATGAAGATGCTTGAAGCAGAGTATCCTTTTCTTCTAAATTTTTCTGATGTTCATCTCTACTTCCAACTTTCTCGCTTTAATCTCGGCTTCCTGAAAAGGAAACCAATTTGGAAATTTGGAACTTTTTCTCATAATAATACCGCCTGCCCAAAACAAGAAAATCAGTAAGCGGAATAAAGCACACAGCTTATTCTACATACCTGACATGTAAGAGTTTCTTTAGCAAATGACTGCTCTTGTGAAGTGAGGCGACACCGGATTTCCTTCAACTCAGCCGCCAGAGACACCATGTTCCGCCATAAATTCAGCTTCTTCTGATCAGATCACTTAACTAGGGGCGAATGCAACCTTATGGGAGGGGCACTCGCCCCCCCGGATCCGGAGAATGGTCTATTATGTATATGTTATGTACTATTTTCATCCCTCATAAAATTTATTTTCGCTCCTATCATCTATAATAATCCGATAATTTAACATATACATAAAACATGTATCTTGTATATAAAAATACATAGTTATTACCAAAGTGATACATTAATGAGGATAATATCGTCTGAGTATTTATTTGAGTATTATTATTTACTTTAGATATTATTCCTGTCGTATTTATCTTGTAGTGACTTATTGACTAAGTCACCGAACACTATATATTTGTACTCTCATAACCACATTGAATCAATACAACACATTACATTTTGAATTATGTTTTGGCATCAGAGCAAATCAATTTTCTCTCTCTTGTTATGCCAATTCCTCCTTAAACCCTAACCCGTTTTATCCAAAAAAAATCCATGGACGATCGTCTTCTTTAATCTGCCGTCTCCGGTGAACACTCGCCGGAAATTACCTCAAATTTCACCCCATCCCATAGAACACCCATGTTCAAGCCACCTTCCTCCACCGCTCATGCCTTCATTTTCCCTCTCCATGCTCTGTTTCCCGTTCGACTTCTCTTTCACACCGGGGGCGCGGCCATACTTTCCGCCCACCGGATTTCACTTTGCCTCGGCCGAACCAACAGTAGCCATGGTGCATCTCTTCCCAAAACAAACAGTGTCCACATCTAAATCAGCCCAAGATCAGCAAGAAAGCCACAAATCTCCTCTTTCGGAATTTCCACAAGGTCCAGGACTCTACTCCGGCAGCTGCAAATCTGATCTCGTCCCCCCATCCAACAAAAGCAGCGATTTGAATGCTTCTCCACACATGGGGCATACCCGCAAACCATCTCCTCCTATGGTTGAAAACTTTTCAGCCCTTGCTTCCTCAAGCCATGGCTGTGGTGCTCCCCGATTCCTAATTTCTAGTGTGTTATTGTTGGAAGTGGCACCCGAAAGACAATTTCTATAGTTGTTTTTATAATTAATAAATGACAGATTTATTCTCATCTTATTATTTGCTTCGTGCTTATAAATAATACACTACTGAAAACCCCAAGACGTATCACATGTAGCCATATAACTTAGTGTGTGTCACACATGATGATTAAGTTTATGGTGATACACTTGAAATGTTAGTCCGTGGTGAAGTTAATCAAAGTATGGGGTCTATTGATTAAACCACCATTAATGTGCGCAGAACAATTTATGGTGTGACCGTCTTATCCGGACCGTCGACATTTGTTGCCTAAGTGGGGCATATATATATGATGTAGTCATATAGGACTGGACCGATTTAATCTATATTTCTCATATAATTCCATGATTGAGAAATCTTATTAAATCACAAGATGATCATAAATGGATTGACCTTAATCTTGAAGTGATTGCATACTCCTACTAGTTTTAGGATAGGGATTGATGTGTTCGTTAAGGATCGCTAAGAGGCGCGGTCCGAATCACTTTCAGGTTGGCACTATTCTGGGATGAGTGAGAAGTGTGTGTCTCACAGATATGGAATCCATTCCTTCCTGCAGGAAGTAGAAAGACAATTCCCTTATTTGTTAATCCTACAAATTGATCGATCCCGGGACTTCGTATTGGTTATGAACTAATTGATCACTAGTTGGTTGATGGTAAATAAGGATAAGATGTAATGAAGAAGGTTTACGGAAATAATCGCGCTTCTTTACGGATAGTCTATGGAGGGTTAGTGTTCTTGTAATGATTATATCAATGGACACTTTTCGACTCGACATTTTAAGAATAAGTTATATCTATAATCGATATAGTTCAGTTTCGGATATATGGTGGTGTAATTCGAATTAATAAGTTGAGTAGAAATATTCTGTTTGATTAATATTTTATTCATTTTATTGTAGCTACTGGTTATAGGTCCATGGTCCCCGGGTTAGCTCCTAACACGTGAGTGTTTTCTCGTTTTATGGAACCTCGAGAATAAATTAAATAGCTGGTCTATTTAATGAATATGCGAATATTATTTATTTGGTAAATAATATGTAAAATAGAAAAGACATTTTCTATTGAAATGACTAAAAAAAGTGGCGCCCCTATTATGGATAATTAGGAAAAGAAATTTTCCTAGATTATGTCACATGTGTAATTAATTTTTAGAATTTTTAGAGCCGGGGAAATGGGCTTACATGAAAGGAAAACACCAAAACAAAAGGCATTCACTCGTGTTGGATTAAGCCAACCACGAGGATGATGAAAACTATGTGCCAAAGCAGAAGACCTTTAACACTAATAGTTGAAATGAGTGAGAAGCACTTGGAAAGGGTTGAATTGTATATGGGGTTCGTGTATAACCTATTTCGATCAAAGCAAGGTCAAAGAATTTTGCACAAACCAAGCGTTAGTGAGAAGAGGGGGTGGAGGATATGTAGAGTTGAGTCGGACATCGTTCTCTACGGGAATAGGTCAAGCCAAAGTGTAGGATTTGACATTGAGGTGTAGAAAGAAATGGAGAGATCATAATAGGGAGTGTAAGGAATATTCAACCAAGAGGACCTCAACTTAAAGGTGTAGGCATAAGACTCCGATCCCAAAGCTTTACTTAGAGGAGTTTCACTTAATCCTAGGTGATGTGGTTTGGTTTAAAACTTCATTAGTAAGGATTTTGATTACTTAACGGACTAACTTACTAGTATGTATCAAGAAGAAAGGGTCAGCTAAGCTACTATAGAGACTTATAAAAATTCGTCTTATACCACGATCTTAGACGTAAGATAGGAACTTTATCTCTGATACCAACTGTGACGCCCCGTTCCGGAAACGGAGTACTTAACCGTCAAGAACGCCCGGCATGCATATATTAACCTTTAAATCGTCAAAATTAATATATACATAAGCCTCGTGACAATAATCAGAGTAAAAGCGGGATAAATAAAATCTAAAGATTGCTCGGAATAGAAAGTCAAACGACAATCAAAAGGATCACCAATTCCCAAAGTCTACGTCTAAGAAAATTTAAATGAAAAAACAACGAAATAAATGTTGTTTGACTCATTACATCCCAAATGAAACGGAAAAGGTACTATGTTTATGTCTCAAAACTGAATGACTAAAATTGCATAAGATAAATGTCCAAGTCATCGTAACTTTAGAGCTCAAGTGTCAACTCTATCAACTCCATCGCCATAACCAAAATCATCATCATCCGGTCAACCACCTTCTCGGGGTGGGAACAAAAGAGAGAGAGGAGGGGTAAGTACTAACATACTTAGTTAGGGTAAGAAGAAACGGTTACACACAATTTATAACATATCATACATAACAAGTAAATTCTACAATCTCTACCACATAGGTTGTATCGAGATCACTCTCGCCCTCTACTAGAACACATAGTACATTCTCACGCACATAAATTTGTTACATCAATACCAAAGGACATTGTGCATGGTAAGAATGCACCGAGACATATTAAGCACCTCTCAAGGGGTCATGGACTTAGGTCTCCATGTGGGAAATTTCACGTTGTCCCTTGACACATAACTCAAAAGGGCTGTAAGAATACAATGCTTCGATTTTGAAACGTGACTTACCAATGATATTGACGTTTTAGTTTTTAGACAACCACATATGTATTTACGAGTTAAGTTTTAACCACATGGTTCATTCACATAAAAGGCTTCTTAAGGACTTCTAGCCCTAGACATTTAGTTATACTACCTAGCACGTTGTAAAAGAATCATTGACCATTGGTCAAAGTCCCACAAGGCCTAAACAACGTCTTCCGGTGCTACCACCTTCTCCCCGCGGAGGGCCTCAATCGTGGTGCGATTTGATACCAAGGCTACCAGAAGTCATAGTTAGACATTGCCAATTAACATTTAATGTTCTACAAGAACATACAAGCCAAATCCTATTGTGTAATACACGTAAAAGCACAAAATTAGTGTAATACACTTTTACCGTAATATATATCACACTTTTACTATAACCACTACATATATAGAATACTTTGTTGTGCATATCTTTTTAATATGTACATTAATAATTTACTTAACGTACATAATATCTATTAAATCAACTATATTAATAATCTACTTCCTTTCCCGAAAATAGAGAACATATATAACCCTTTTTTTTTCTTTTTGTTTTTTTTTTTTTTGGCCCCTTAGGGAATTACCTGCTAATTCCACTTCTAACTTTTATATATTTGTTTTCTCTTAGGCAACCCACAACAAAAAGTATTCGCCCTTTTTTTTTTCCTGTTCTTTTCCTACGTTCCCCTTATTATATATATATATATATATATATATATATATATATATATATATATATATATATATATATATAGTCTTCTTCCTACGGCACAAAACATACATCAAGAATTTATACCATGTTTCCTTTCTGCTGTGCTGATTTCGTCGGAAATACAAATAAATGAAATAATAACAATAAAGAAACAACAATAATAAATGAATAACATATAATTAAATAAGATTGAACACCCAAAATCCGTTTAAAGAACACCCCTTACCTTTTAGCAATTCCAAAGCAAAAACAAAAGCAAGAAAAGGCTTCAATCCTCGATCTCAATCACTTCTACGAATCACCTACGATAATTAAACAAAGAGCTACGATTATGCAATCCTTCCATTTCACAAAATTCAGACTTTTCTCTCAAGAAGGTAAACGAATCGAGTTTAAGGGCTAGAATTGGGAACTTTGTGTTTTGCAAACGATTATTATCCAAATGATCGTCTTCTTGCGGTGATCACTTTCTTCTACAACGGTCTGCACCAAAAATCAACCGTTAAGCCACACGAATCGAAAGTTCGTTCTCCCTTTTGCCTGTGAATTGCGTCGACTTGTTCCGAGCTTTTTCAGAAAAATTAACGTAAATCAACTAATGGGATTAATTAGGTATTATTTTGCTTAAATACCTTTTTAATTAAATCCACAAAATCCAATAATTAATTCCTTTTTACAATTCTCATTTTTTTAGATTAAAAATGAAATAGGAAAATAATAGTTTAAATTCCAGTTTTACTTTTTTTACCCTTCTTATATTTTCGGGGTATTACACTCTACTATTAATGGAGTTAAGTATTTTCTTTAATTTATATATGTATAATCGAAATATATGTATACTTTGGGAGAAAATTTAATTTTAAAGATAAGGGAAAATAATAAGAAATTATTATGTTGGGATTATCTATTTAAGGAAAATAAATCCCATTAGTTCCCATAACCAAAAAGAAATCAGAAAATTTCCTTCTACGTGAGAGAGACGGCACATCGAGCAAAATTAGGGCTGAGAGCTTTCCTTTCAGTTTCTAAGACGGATCTTAACGGTTTTCAGATCAGAGTAGAGCAATGAAATCATCGTGAAGAGAGTGTCGATTCAACACCAGAAAGTTAGGACTTTGTCAAGGTATGTTTTTGAGCCTTAGTTATGTTCTTGACTGAGTTTGACGGATTCAAACTTATGAATTCGTAGTTTTATGTCTTTAGAAGCGCGTGATCGAATCTAATTTAATATATGGATTGATCACATAGGTTTCTGCAGAAAGGATCAAAGTTACTGTAGATTTTTCATAGCTTTTGAGTTGGAATTGATCTCTTAAAAGGTAAGAGACTCTTCCTACAAATTGATTATGGTTTGGAAAAGTTATATCGTGTTTTTGATGCGTTTTTCTATCTAGGATTTTTTCTAGATGTTGTTTTAGGATTACGGATTGTTTTGGATTATAAAGGGTATGTTTTTCTGAGGAAAATCATGTAGAATATGTTTGGATTTGAGTAGAAATTGATAGAGTGCAGAAAATTGCATGTAGAGCAGTTTTTGGATCTTTTGGCGCACCCCGAACTTTTTGGCCCCCCAGACCTGTATAGAGAGTTCGGTGAACTCTCTGATACATTTTTGGCGTGCCACAAAGGCTTTGGCGCCCCCCGAACCTGAACAGAGTGTTCAGTGAACTTGCCAAAACTGTTGGCACCCCTAACACTGTTGGAATGTTGTTTCTAATGTTTAAGCTATGAGATGAGTTTTGAATGTTGCTTCTTGAACTAATAACTTTGACTAAACATCAACAAGCCTTGATTGAGCTTCTGTTGTGTTTAGTTCCGGCACCGAATGTACTCTTAATAGGAGTTGAAGTTCGGGACCGTCGGAAGGGCATGAAAGGGCTTGTTGATGAACTAGAGTTCATCAATGTCTGTGTACTTGATAGGATGTGATGTCTAGCTGTCTAAGTGAGGGAGTAGAGTCGTTAAGGTGAGCTTTGCTTTGAAAACACTTTGGTGGCTAGTTAACAACCACTAATAAATACATATCGTGTAGTAAAAGACTAAACATCATTTCACTCTTTGATAGACACCTAACCACATCAGTGTTAGGAAATCTACGCGGGAACGCAGCGGAATTCAAAAATTTATTTCCTATCGACCCAAGATCGACTTCGTTTAAGCAATAAACAAATAGATAGTAGACGGTGGTGTTAGTAATATCATCCGCAACGGAAGCGATTTATGGATCTAGATCTATAAATTACACGTAATAAAATAACTAGATCTATATCTACAAGGGGGTTGTAGATCATGCCTCTTGGATCTCAAAATCCAAGTTGAAGAACCGCAATGGAAAGAACATGAGATGGTGTGAAGAGCACCACGATCTTCCGTACGTGTGATCCGAGCAACTCCCGGTGGAAGGAAATCCTCGTCTCGAATCCTTACGATATGCTACCCGAAAAAAAACTCCAAGCTTTTTCCTCCTTTCTTATGGCCGAAAATTCCCTCTCTAATTCATTAAGGAATTTCGAATTTTGTGTGTATATTAAGTTTGAGAGAACTCTCTTTTTATAGAAGAGTCAAACTTAAGCCCCAAGGATTTTTATTTATCAAACAAAATAAATCCTTTTAATAAAAGATAATTCCATAATATTCTAGAACAAATCTAGAATAATATTTATCTTTATTATTTACCATAAATATTTATCCAATAAATATTTTATGCACATGTCTTATTAATACACAAGAAACTAATTCTTGTTACCAAAAAATATGCATGTGGCGTGAATTGTATCTTTAATTGACCTAGTCAATTAATTTTTGTCATACACACTAATTTGCCAATTATTATGGAAAATATATTTTCCACTTATTTTAATTATTTAGTTCCAACTAATTAAATAGTCACTAAACAATTAATTCACATATCGATTAATTAAATTCTAATAAGAATTAAATTAATATCATTATTAGGATTCGACGTCCGAGAATAGCTATGCTATATTGGAGGCACGTCGTGGACCATGGACTAATAATCAGCGGCTCCGATAAATCAAATAAATAATTATCTTACGAACAGAATAATTATATTCGATAAATCAATCACAGGAATATGCCACCATAATCCCGTGACTGCACTCCTCCGATTATGAGATTATATTTATCTCCTCACGAGAATAATAATAAGCGTCCATTGATATAATCATTACATATGGATTAATCCTCCATAGACTGTTCATTCTAAATCGGAAATTACCGTTAACCCTTTTTAGAACCTCTTATCCTTATTTACCATTAACCCCTAGTGATCAATTAATTCATACAACTCACTGGTAGCTAATCGGTGTAATATGAACTCGCGCGATCGATCGGTTTCTAGGATTAACAAATAAAGGAACTGTCTATCTACTTCCATAAATGGAAGGAATGGATTCCGTATCTGTGATAACACAGACTACTCACTCAATCCAGTACAATGCCAAGATGGGGTAATTCAGACCACAGACTCAGTGTAATCCTTAACCGTCAAGTCAAACCTCATACCGATTCAAGCAGTTGACTGTGATCACCTCAGGATTAAGATATATCCATAAATATGATCATCCATTGATTCGATAAGACTTCTCGATTACGGAATTATATCGTGAACTCTAATCAAATCGGTCCAACTCTATATGATATATCTATCATATATAAATGCCCCATTAGGTTCTCTTAACCGAAAGTCCGGATAAGACAATCACACCAAGCGTGTTCTGGGCGCATTAATAGCACGTTAAAGGAGAGACCCGATACTCTCGATTAACTTCACTATGGGCTAATTGTATTTTAAGTACATCTTCACTAACTCAATCCTCCCGTGTATATACCATACACTGAGTTAAGTGATTACATAAACGATATACTTAGGGTTTTCTGTAGTGTAAATACTCTTGTCACATCGGTGATTATGAGAATAATAAATATGAATAATAATATCATTTCATTTATTAAATAAAACAATTACAAAATTGTCTTTCGGGCATCACACCTAACAATCTCCCACTTGCACGAAAGCATGTGATTAATTGTTTTAGAGCACACCTTATTATTTAAAATACAACAAACTACATCTCCCACTTGCTCTAAAGCAATGGAGACCCATCCCGTATTCTAGTACCCATTAAGCATATCATAACCATTTCAGATTCCAAAGTACACTCCGAGTATGCCGTCGTAGGATAGGTCAGTGACTCGGGGAGTACCTACATCTAAATGTCATGGGTCTTAATGATTAGTCAGGTTGTTGGCTCGAGACGATCCGTAGAATCGAAACGTTACCGGTCCATCTAATCATGTGGTACTGAGTAAACACTGAGCCCGAGATCGACTTAACGATCATCCTCAATCTGACTTAAAGTCAAAATCAATGTATCACACATATCCAAGTTCACACATGAATATGTCCGCATATTATTCCTCGTTCTCTTCAAGATACTAAAGGACATACTAAACTTGCTTTGTTAACCGCCGAATATAAGATTCGATCAAAATTGACGTTCAATAACCTGACCATCTCTTACTAGAAAGAGAATCTATCCTATTTCTCTTGATCCGAAGATTTAGAGAGTCATTCCTGAGGCATAGGGTAGAACTTCCTCGTTGAATGTTGCATACACATATGCATCATCTTAACCAATAAGATGGATGGGATACCAGTGACTGATTCTAATGAGTTCGACCGAGTCAAACTCTTAAGAATGTTGTCCAAATCTCTGTTGCAGAGAATTGTGGTATTGTCAGATTCTGACTTCAGATAACACACCCATGTTGATTCCAACTGGTGCAGTGTTATCCTTCACAAACACTAATATATATATTCACTACTGTACTAAAATTGATATCCAGTCTACAAAAAGACTTATCAATAGTCTGGTCAAATCCACATATTGTAGAAATATATGACTTCCAATGACCGAGAGGTTTGCTTTTTATTCACAAAGGACATAAGCCTTGACAGTCATCCTGTCATAAGTTCATAAGTCAATACCCTTCTGTTTCGAATGAATCCAGACTCCATTTGTTTGGCAAGAAAGTCTCAGGGAATCACCCCTATTTTCTGCTTTTGAACGAAATCATGCAATACTAAGTGGTAAGAGAGTCCACGGTCTGATTAACTCTCTACTTCTTAGGGAATCACCCCTAGACCACTAAGCTTTGTACTGAAAGATGAACTTTCCTATTCATTCTACTCTTTTCCAGGTAGATCCAATTACTCCCACTGGGCCTGAGACACTCAGGTGGTTCTACAAGAGTATGAACAGATCTCGAGTACCAAACTCCATTCACAGGGTTATGGCTTATAAACCAACCTCTATTATCAGAATCCTATACTGCTCACAAAAGAGCCATAGGTCGTCACTCGATCCTCAGACTATAAAGTCCGCAGAAACCCGTAATGGGTAATGGATAAACCATACTCCCACTACATTCTGGGTGGATCGAAATTCTGATCTAGTTTAGTAGTATTTAGTGTTATCACCAACAACCGATGTTGGATGTGGTCTGATTTTAATCGATTAGTAACTACCTTTAGTAAATGTACTTCAAGGTTTAAGGTTTTACTGTTCATAGACTCTATCAGAAAGACGCAACATTATAACTGTCCCTTCCCGATTTCAAGAATCTTATAACAAACCTATTTCTCAATGCTACAAGATATAGAACGATTGGTCACTGACCGAACGTGTTCGCGAAATTTCAAGACCTACCTTCAAGCACCGTGTGCTAAGTGCTTATATTTACGGAAGTGGGGTGAACCGAATCCACACCTTATCCATAAATTCCAAAGCATATTCTAGGTAGACTTCTCGGTCTTACATGTCAATGTAAACCGTTATTTCGCTTCCAATATCTTTATTGAGTTAAGCAGTGTATTGTAGCACATCTAAAACATATATAAGGCAATTTTAACGGTTTCTCACTTAGTGAAAGCATTTCACTGAGGCAGGCCGAGCATCAGTCCCTAGGACTATGTGATGGCCCATTTCTGAGTATAGAATACTCTATCTCTGTTGAAAACAGAGAAACCTCAAAATATTTTGGATAAACTTACCGGAGTGTTTGAATAGTTATCAGACAAGAAGTCACTACTCGGAAGCTCCTACTAGCTTGTATCTTTCATCAGACCCTGAAGGTCGTCATGAACAAGCTATGTTACTTATTTATAACCATTATCCTTTCCCGATTGAAAGGAAACTTAGTCATTGAACCTTTGAGACAAAATAACCAGACTGGGAGAAAGGAATCACCCTGAGCCAGTCTTCAGGTCTTGTCTTTTAGGGACTATGCACTAACTATGGAATATGAAGAAGCGTTTATCTAAATATAGAAACCAATGGCTTTTAATAGGTCTTAAGATGTGTTTTATATACATATTTTAGCAGTTTTAAGTGGTTTTGACTTTATCAAACAAAAGTCCGAGTCTTGGATTCGTACTACAAATGGTATATTCACTTTCTATACGACAAACAAATTATCGAATAAAAGGTAAATCCATTTGTTCCAACGAATCTTAAACAGAAAATAATTTTCCGCGATATCCAAGGATTGAATCCGAGATTCATTTCCTTATATCACTCCCACTTTTCTAGCTAAAATTAACTGCCCGTTGTTTACTCTTTTTAATCGTTAAATGCACTGCTACATTGTTCTTCCAAAGAACTTAGCTCAAGAAAATCGCCAAGGATTCATAGGTTGGTGATCCAAAATCACTGTCCTTATCCTATGATTTTCAGTTAATTAATTTTCGTTCAGCTTTAAAGTTTTCTCAGCTTAGATGACTAACACTTTTAGACATATTCTCCCATTCTTGACTTTCCGTGAATGGAAACAGTCTTGAACCAGCGGTTCGTTTGAGTAGACACTACTCTTGAACCGTGGGATGTCTATTTCGAGTGTTACTCGTTGGGACTTCTCGGATTTTCTAATATACCAGAAAAAACAACAAATCATAACGTTAAAGCTCCCACTAGTTTATCGGTTCCAAATACCGTCTAACGAGCAATGCTTTATTTTTATGATTTTCCGATTTTTTTCGATTAGAAAAATCTATAGTTCCAATGTTTCCAGAAAAACAAATCATAGAACTCCCACTAGTTCATCGATTCCAAATATCGTCCAACTAGCAACATTTCATGACTTTCCGGTTTTTCAATTAGATGGTTACATGTGTAGTCAGTTACACTTTTCTAATGTTCTAGAAAAACAACAAATCATAAAGCTCCCACTAGTTCATCGATTCCAAATATCGTCTAACTAGTAATACTTCATGATTTTCCGATTTTTCAATTAGAAAATTACTTGTGTAATTACTACACACTTAAAATTCACTAGAAGAATTTTAAAGTCCGAAATCACCTAAGTTTATTTCCCGTTTGACACGAGTGACACTAGTGATATACCTATATGTCACTCTGATTTTTAAAAGGCTTAAGAGAAAATATCTCTTTCGAAAAGTAATTGCATTATTGATTAACTAGTTCAACGTCCTAGTTACTTTCCACTTTTTAACGAAGTCAATACTAGTCAATTATAAATTTTTAAGCAATTTAGTAAGGGATAATGCTGTAAATAAAATGACATAAATTAATTCAAGTTTAACACTACTATATTAATTTTAGGAATTGTAAACTAAAAATTAAGTCTACTCTACCATTCCAAGGTTTTAACCTCGCATCTCAGTGCCGCCTTAGGGTAGGTCAAAGAGATGACGGTTAAATCGAGACAATCTCATCAATGAATAACTTGTGAGAATCGAACATCCCACGAGAATCGAACATCCCTTTATTCATTGACTGCCTTCCTTTTTTAGCCTAGATATTATCAAAAAATACCCATGATGAGTGTGACCTACTATATCGGATCTCTTAGGTACGCCCCGAGTATGCCGTCTTAGGATAGGTCAGTGACCCGACGAGTACCCGGAAATCCTATCCTTTCGGAGACCAAGCCATGAATGTTGATAGGGGCGAACACCATCCTTAGGGGACGAAATCAAAGCGCCTCGAGGCGTCACCCTTCTCTCACTTACTTGTATCTATAGTAGAGGCCGTGGGGTTGGCTGTCGCCTCCCCCGCTCCCACTCAATATTTTGGAAGTGGTTGTGGGTTAACTAACCACGTCTTTTTGATGTTAACATAAAAGCACATCAAATCAAGGATTCCGAATTGTGTCGGTAATGTAGGCAAGCCTACCCGTCCTATTCGTTGGAACATATGTGACAGTCGGACGAAATCGGGTCAAGACGGCCTCATTGAGATAAGAAGGAATCACCCCTCCGTTCTCCGGTGTAGCTTAGTCTTGCCGGACCCCCGTGCATACATCACACTAGGAGGGTTAAGTCGGTCGAGCCTAGCTCAGTTGACCACCCAACCTATAAGCGAACCGTTTTTATCCAAGATTTATTGTTCTTTTACCATCATTCAATCTCGTAGACACTACGAATTGAAAACGTGATCTCGTTTCAGCTTTAAGGCGGTTCACCGAGAACACACACCGAAAGGCTAACGATTTCATAACCCGTCCTCGGATCTTTAATTAGTTACTAAATTAATTAATTACCACGTATTAATTAAATTTCAACTAATTACGCGAGTTTGTATACATGCCTAGTTTAATTACCAAAATTAAAATTCTACATGTATGCATGGAGTGGATTTATGATATGATGCATGTCATGGCAATACCGATTTTATATCTATTTTATGATCGAACACATAAAAAAAATAAATTGCGGAAAATTTAAACACCGAGATGGATCGTTGGTACCCCCGTATCTAATCTATCCTAGGAAAAATAAATTACAATCTATGTCTTCGAGTCTTGATCTTGAATCTTGAATCATCCGGACCTTCAAAGCTTCGATCTTGACACGAACCTTGATCGACGAGGAGAGGAGGCCGTAATATACTAATATATTAAAAAAATATATTTATATTATCAAATTGTTTTTATAAAAAAACTTTCCCTTTTAACTTTTTTTTTTTTATAATAACAGGCCCTCGGCCATTAACCTAAAAAAAAAATATTATTTTTTTTATTTTTTTTATTAAATTTTTTTTTATAGTCAAAACTTTCGGCTGCTGCATTAGGTTAGAAAAAAAAAAATTCAACAGCCGCATGCAAAATTTACCGCCGATGAAAGAAAAAAAAAAAAACAATTCGGCCTCCTTCCGTTTTACCTTCTTGATGATCTTCAACATCATGATTTTCGTCGTCTCGAACCCGGAACAAAAATTACAATAAAAGATGCTACTTTTACATATAAATTTCGAAATTTGACATAAATAAAATACAATTCCTATGCTCAATTGTTACTAAACAAAGGAGCTACAATAGATCTAACGAGTAAACAGTACCAACCCCAATCCATCTCTTCAACCAAGACATTCATAACATAAAAAATAAAACAAAAATTTTCGGCCCCCTTAAAAAAAAATTTGGGACAAAAAAAAATCTACATGTTTCCACTCCTAGATCTAATATTTTATACGTATAAATATAGATCACCATGGCGACTGATACCACTGTTAGTAATATCATCCGCAACGGAAGCGATTTATAGATCTAGATCTATAAATTACACGTAATAAAATAACTAGATCTATATCTACAAGGGGGTTGTAGATCATACCTCTTGGATCTCAAAATCCAAGTTGAAGAACCGCAATGGAAAGAACATGAGATGGTGTGAAGAGCACCACGATCTTCCGTACGTGTGATCCGAGCAACTCCCGGTGGAAGGAAATCCTCGTCTCGAATCCTTACGATATGCTACCCGAAAAAAAAACTCCAAGCTTTTTCCTCCTTGCTTATGGCCGAAAATTCCCTCTCTAATTCATTAAGGAATTTCGAATTTTGTGTGTATATTAAGTTTGAGAGAACTCTCTTTTTATAGAAGAGTCAAACTTAAGCCCCAAGGATTTTTATTTATCAAACAAAATAAATCCTTTTAATAAAAGATAATTCCATAATATTCTAGAACAAATCTAGAATAATATTTATCTTTATTATTTATCATAAATATTTATCCAATAAATATTTTATGCACATGTCTTATTAATACACAAGAAACTAATTCTTGTTACCAAAAAATATGCATGTGGCGTGAATTGTATCTTTAATTGACCTAGTCAATTAATTTTTGTCATACACACTAATTTGCCAATTATTATGGAAAATATATTTTCCACTTATTTTAATTATTTAGTTCCAACTAATTAAATAGTCACTAAACAATTAATTCACATATCGATTAATTAAATTCTAATAAGAATTAAATTAATATCATTATTAGGATTCGACGTCCGAGAATAGCTATGCTATATTGGAGGCACGTCGGGGACCATGGACTAATAATCAGCGACTCCGATAAATCAAATAAATAATTATCTTACGAACAAAATAATTATATTCGATAAATCAATCACAGAATATGCCACCATAATCCCGTTACTGCACTCCTCCGATTATGAGATTATATTTATCTCCTCACGAGAATAATAATAAGCGTCCATTGATATAATCATTACATATGGATTAATCCTCCATAGACTGCTCATTCTAAATCGGAAATTACCGTTAGCCCTTTTTAGAACCTCTTATCCTTATTTACCATTAACCCCCTAGTGATCAATTAATTCATACAACTCACCGGTAGCTAATCGGTGTAATATGAACTCGTACGATCGATCGGTTTCTAGGATTAACAAATAAGGGAACTGTCTATCTACTTCCATAAATGGAAGGAATGGATTCCGTATCTGTGATAACACGGACTACTCACTCAATCCAGTACAATGCCAAGATGGGGTAATTCAGACCACAGACTCAGTGTAATCCTTAACCGTCAAGTCAAACCTCATACTGATTCAAGCAGTTGACTGTGATCACCTCAGAATTAAGATATATCCATAAATATGATCATCCATTGATTCGATAAGACTTCTCGATTACGGAATTATATGGTGAACTCTAATCAAATCGGTCCAGCCCTATATGATATATCTATCATATATAAATGCCCCATTAGGTTCTCTTAACCGAAAGTCCGGATAAGACAATCACACCAAGTGTGTTCTGGGCGCATTAATAGCACGTTAAAGGAGAGACCCGATACTCTCGATTAACTTCACTATGGGCTAATTGTATTTTAAGTACATCTTCACTAACTCAATCCTCCTGTGTATATACCATACACTGAGTTAAGTGATTACATAAATGATATACTTAGGGTTTTCTGTAGTGTAAATACTATTGTCACATCGGTGATTATGAGAATAATAAATATGAATAATAATATCATTTCATTTATTAAATAAAACAATTACAAAATTGTCTTTCGGGCATCACACCTAACAGGTGGTTACCTTGGTTGATCTAAAAGATCGACGCTTTGACCGTCTAAGG
The DNA here is from genome assembly GCA_024500145.1 of Gentiana dahurica var. dahurica. NCBI lineage: Eukaryota > Viridiplantae > Streptophyta > Magnoliopsida > Gentianales > Gentianaceae > Gentiana > Gentiana dahurica. The sequence continues at coordinate 77,943,113 of CM044898.1, read as the reverse complement.
AGAGTAGTTCTGCATAGAGCCGCCCAAGTGTTCGGCCTCTACCGCTAGTCCACACAGACAGCCCGCCGGTATCCCATCATGGATTGCTATTGGAAAACTCCGGTTGCTAGACCGGCCCTTTTCCCCTCTCTCCAACTCTCTATAGGATGCTCTCTATTTTACACAAGAACTATTGGCTCTTGGAATTGTGTTGTACAAAAGAGCTTGACACCCACCTCCTAGTTATAATGGATGTGGCGCCTCTTAGAAGAGTGGAGGAGAAGAAAACCTTTTCCCAACAAAATAAGGAAAATATATTAGATTGATTTATCTCATTTATTATAATATCTCATATTAAATAAATCTAGGATATTGTCAATATCTTATATTGAATATTCCAATATATTGTCAATATCTAATATTGACTATTTTTTTTATTACCATAAATCAATTTACACATGTGTATATATCACATATATATTACACAAATAAATCTATATATATATAAATATAACCAATGAAATTGTGCACATGTACATCCAATGTACAGCACACGCATGTTGACTATATGTTCATATGTGTGTGACCCGATAGGCTTCCGAATATGTTGGCCGTAGACAGAAAGTGCAAATTACGAAAATGCCCTTCATGCCTAACGATCACGGGATAGCGTCTAGCAACACACCGTGACCCCCAATCATCGGAAGAGTCAAATGCAATGACTACTACCTTTCATCTGAAACAGTTACCGCGTAACTTACAATCCTATCGCTGTAATAATATCCATACGGTCGTTAGTCGAGTGTCAAAACATCAACGACCGTATCTTATAATCTGGATATCAATCTCTCTCAAAGTAACTCATTTACTCCCACTTTGCAAAGATTCACGAGAGTAAGACATTCCTTATAAGAAGGCCATTTCGGATATTCGATCCCAATCATAGGATACGCGATTCCCGGACGACCAATCATGTATACTCCGCATGCTTCAATATCATACCCAATCACTACCGCATGATCGCCCGTGGCTAGGGGAAACCTCAATAGTGTCAAAGCATGACAATCCACACCGTGATGCCATGAAGACTCCGGTCCAAAGGATAATTACCCAACCGCCACATAGTGTGACACTTATCCGTGTAAGTGGGTCAGTCTAACGTACGCATTCTCTACTACACGTCCACGTACAGTCCAAGTGTCTCTACACTTCGATAGACGAGATCTATCCCTGCCCTTAAAGACAGAAGACATCTAATACGTGCTAGTCTGTTTATACTATCAATGCCCTGTTTAATAGTACATCAGCCTAGAGACATTTAAGTATCAAACTTATTAAAGTGATTAGAGATCTCATCAACCATAATCGCCTATCATGGTTTCTCTATCACAGTTTAATACTAAGGATGTTATCATATAACAATTCATAATTGGTTCTTTAAAAGAACATATATATATGACAACATAAAAGCCATTCAATATATGTATAAACACAAAGAAATAGTAGAAATGATCCGACCCGGTCGGATCCGGTCCAACCCGATTGGGTTTAGGACACTATTTCAACAATCTCCACTTGGCCTAAAACCAATCACTCGCACACACAAGACCTAGTTGAAACACAATAATCTCATGCAATACTCACAACCAGCCTTAGTCATAAACGGATCGCTATCCGTGGGGACTCGGACTATCTTCATATCACGTTCCAAATGACCTAGTCAAAGGAACCGCCTCAACACACACACGAATCTCTGACGAGACCATGGTCCTTGCTTCAAGCAATGAATCCACTTACTATATCAGCTATATAGAAAAGGTGGAAGAACCGTACTAGGTTCAGGAATGAACCTTCTCGATCCATGTACTGCTCCCGCTGCGCCTCTAAGGCACTACTGTGTTTTGGCTAAGTTGTAGAGTTTACAGTGACCCATATGTTAGAACATTTCCAGCTCACTGTATCACTTAATCAAAGTGACTGCAAACCCAGACTGTAGCTCCCACTCGCCTTCATAAGACTCAGGATATACGTCTGTATAACTATATTTATCTAATTCCAAGTTTCGATAAACTAGAAACTCTTCCTTAACTTGTTTAAGGATATTCTCGACATTTACCAGATTTACCTTCATACTTGCTCATGACTCTTCATGAATTATGAACATCCGGCATTTCCTTTATGATGGTTCCTATCGCAGTAGCGAAGGAAACCTTCCATAAGCATCATCTTTCACCTTATCTTTAGGACGAACGTCCTAACATAGATAGATCTTGAGAACACTGGCTAGCAGTATCCCCGTCGTGATCTATGCTAAACTCTTTTAGCATCACATCTATATAGGTAAACTATAATCTAACAGCAGTTAAATCTATCACTATAGATTCTTATTTCTAAAAATAAGAACTGCCAATCCAAGTGCTTTCGTAAAGATCTTGAACTACCAAACATTAATTGACTATGACATGGGGTGATAATTCTCGAGAGAGATATCTACTACCTTGCTCAAAACTCATAACACACTCCCACTATCCATCTTGCACATTGGGCATATTCTTCTTTTGACTAAATCAAACTCCTTTGATTATCAAACAAAGAAATCGTCTAGAGAAACTTGTTTGAGTCCATAAATGGATCTCGTGGGCTTACATATCATGTTATTGTCTATGAACATCGAGCTATATGCCCAACGTCTTCAACACTATCATATAGCCATGATATCAAGTTATAACAAGCATCATCTGAATAGAACTGGGCTCAGCTGGCAGCATAAAGGTAATTACAAGGTTTACACCCCGTACCCCTCAGCCGTCACTATAGCCTGATGGTAATCATATTACTATCCATGTTAGCCTTTCAGGGACATTCCCCTTAGGTAAGACAGACTAGGTTCACAACCTGGCTGTCACTAATGGAATCTAATTCAGATTTTATGGCTCCTGGCCATATCTCTCAAACCTGCCTTTCAAACATTCTTTCATGAGTCGTGAGATATTCATTCTTCAAGATGAACGTACCTGCAGCCCTTTCAGGCTTGAGGTTATCTACAGACTTACAGAACTTTTGTGTGCACTGAGCAGTGACCTACACCTCATCGCTATGTGGCCTCTGCTCACGTTCCATTGGTTGAATATATCTTTGTGGTTCTCAAACTCTTTTGAGATCTTATTCACTCCCACTGTTTCTTTTGGAAGAAACACTTCCTCTAGAAGACAGCATGTTTGGAGACAAAAATTTTGCTCCGCGGACAAGTAAACAATATCTAGCGTACTTGCTAAGATATTCCACAAAGTTGCATATATCGTACTAGGCTCCAAGCCCTTTCTGACTTTGCCTATGACAACTTCAAATCCTCGGTTAAGATAGATTCGACATTATCCTCTTCCATATCTAATATAGAATTTATTCAACCTTTATTCTTTGGAACTAGGTTAAGTATAAGGGCACTATCCCGAAACAGATAAGGGATACTTCGCATGGTTTGCGTCACACCTTTATCATATAAAGTGTTGTTTCCATTTTGGGAACACAATCTAATTGCTTATCCCAAAGATGGTATCCTTCAAGGGAGAATCTTATTCCTTTCAGACGACTCCTGAAACACCCTTCAGGTATTAATTACTTCAATCCAATTGGAGATTAATTCCTAAATAGCTCATCAATCTCATATTCGTACTAGCTCGAACTTTTCGGGCTTTTCGAATTATGCACTTCACTGAGTACACTTTGACTGTTTCTAAAAATAGTCATAGAGACTAATAAACAATTATTTGTGGCATTAATTGTTATAAGCCAACAAACATCGGTATGTTTAGGCTTTAGACAATTTTTCTAGATTTTACAACCTTTTCATAAAAGGGTATTTTAGTCATCTTTAGGTAAGATACGTATTACCCACATGATTCATAATCATATGGTTCAACATCATCAGAATGACGTTTAATTACACGCTTCCTCCCAGAGAGACTATGTCTAGAACAACCACAAATATTAAGGATAACAACCACACAAATATTTAGTTGAGATCTTGTCACATATATCAACTATATAGTGACATCAATCTAGTATGTTAGATTCAGTGACCTTCCAACTTTATCGGAATAACATTTATTCTTTACAATTGAATATGTCTCTCAAATCCTGACGGATAACTGAAAGTACGTTCTTCATAAGAACCGGAACATAGTAACATTTATTTAGTTCCCTTATCGGTTTACTAGATCCAGAATATGGTAAGTGTTACAACGTTTGCTTCACCTTCCATATCTGTATTTAATCTTTCTAATTTAATCACACTCGCAAGATATCATATATCTAAGAGTCGACCTGAACTTAGATAGATTTATCTCAACTCACTTGCCTAGAATAGAAACTTCAATAAGTTCTCTATTTAAGCACATGCCCTAACTTTCCTTTTTAATCCTTTAAGCACTTGTAAATATTTCTTAGTGTAGTCTTCATAAGACTTAAGAAAGATCACAAGAGCTATGTTTTCAATTTCCTTTCATAAGGAAAATCTAAAGTTTATTAAATAGTTTATTCATCCTTTTGAATCGTATTCAAAATATTGACTATTTAATTAACCTTTAAGCAATGATAGAATTAAGTCGATACTTAAATCTTACAATTTTGAAAACATCATTTCCAAAATTCGGTCTAGTCATTCTTATCCAACGTTTGAATAACTCGTCATCATATGACCGAATGATTATATTGGATCGTATCCATTATCACGAGCTTCCGTTTTTCTTTAATAATTAAAGTCTTGGATTACTGCATCATATATGTAGTCTCCTTGTCTCTAACTACTATAACGGGATTGTTCATGTCATTGCTTATTTTAAAAGGATTAAAATTACTTAACCATATTTGAGAACGTTTCTCAAAAGGTAACAGTCATAATTTGGTTTTGCTAATCGAGAAAAAACATAAATATAAAGTTTGCTAAAACTACAACATAAAAATGAAAATAAAAGAGTGTTGTTGTTTATACACGCAAAATCAAAAATGGTCATTTGATTTATGATTTTGCTCCCACTAGTCAACTACTCCCAATTGACTTTTAAGAATCTTTCAAAAATTCTTTAGTGGCCAAGATCCCATCTGGTTACCCCGATTCCCGACGAGGGCCGATCAACCGGAATAATTCGAAAGGTATGTAACTCTTACCAATCACATCTCTATGTGACTCTTGGTGGTTGACTAGTCAACTCTTTGACAATTCACATCTTTATGTGGTAGTCAACCCCTTGCCTCTAGAATAAAACGGTCCTGACGAGGGCCAATCACCGCAATACTCTAGTCAAGTCATAACCCAATATTCGCGAGATCTCATACGATCATATCTCTATAACGACGATATACCCGTGGTAGGTCAACTCCCGACGAGGGCCGATCAGTTGGATCCGAACAAAGGCTCTTCACCGTCGCTATAATATTGGGAGACAATTTTCGACTTGATTTTTGTGGTGGAAGTATTTACGTAAATTAATTCACTTAATTAATTTTAATTACGGTCTCATCAAATATATCTATCTCTATAGACATACATCCTACACATTTATCTAGATCGTGCCTAGTCATGCATCTATCGTATCATATAAAATAAATACAAGCACAAAATAAATAAATGCGTAAATTAATCGGTATGATCATGGACTTTTCCTAGGTGCGGTCTCGAATACAAACTGACGAAACCGCAGGTCACAATCTAAGGGTAGCTGCAACCGCCAATAGGATCTTTAATGCTCCATTCTCCAATGGGATCTTTATTTTCGTCTTTCTTTGGTCTCCATCTTCTGCTCCATCGAATAAAATAAATACACCCTCCGCACACGGGGGGAGCTAATGGGAATGGGATGAATGCAGAAAATAAACTAGGTCACGTTCTTCATAACAGCCTAGGACAATTTTTAAACCAACAGAAAAATTAAATCATTCACATCTATCCTATCGGTCGAGTCCATGATCAATCGGGGTCCATATAATCATATTATATCTACTATATCTAATCCATACAATAAAATCTTATGAAAAGATAAAATTAAAATTTAACTACTTGCGTCTTAATTAATCAATTAACATTTAATCTATTAAATAATTTTATCCAATCAATTAACTAATTAACATTTAATTAATTAAATGATTTTAATCGAAATAAAATTAACGATTAATTTTAAACCGATTTTAATTTTAATTTTAATTAATTAGAACTATTCCAAAATAAATCAAAATAAAAATTATTTGTCTTTTGTTTCTTTCCTTTTGATTCGTAATCAAAAGGGATGCCTTTGGTTTCCTAAACCAAATTTGGCTTAGGCCTGGCCACTTTCCAAAATCAAAATTTTGGAAGTGGCCTAGGCCTAGGCTTTTTACAAATCAAATATTTGAAAAGGACCTAGGCCTATTCCAAATCAAATATTTGGAAAGGCCAAATAATTTTGGTTTAGGCCTGGCCACTTTCCAAAATCAAAATTTTAGAAGTGGCCTAGGCCTAGGCCTTTTCCCAAATCAAATATTTGGAAAGGGCCTAGGCCTATTCCAAATAAATTTTGGAAAGGCCATTATTATTTTAATGCCATGTGGCATCCCAATGGTCCAAACTATTTGAACCATTGGTTAGCCACATGACACAACTAAACAAAGGGAAATTAATAATCACAACTATGAACCATATTAAATCACAAAATACACAAAACAAAACTGGGGCCACCGCATCACGCCAGCAGCCGCCGGCAGCCCGGAGGCCGCCGCCGCCGCCGGCGATCACACGGTGGTAGTGCCGCCGCCGATCGGCCGAGCACCACCATTGCCGCCCCCCTTTTTTTTTTCTTTTCGTATCAATTTTGCGAATTAAAAATCTTTCATCTTTTAATCACGTGATTTAAACGATAAAATTAAGTACGATAATAACATGCTTATTGCTTAAGCTCGAAGCTCTCTCTGATACCACTGTTAGGAAATCTACGCGGGAACGCAGCGGAATTCAAAAATTTATTTCCTATCGACCCAAGATCGACTTCGTTTAAGCAATAAACAAATAGATAGTAGACGGTGGATACCTTGGTTGATCTAAAAGATCGACGCTTTGACCGTCTAAGGAGAGTAGTTCTGCATAGAGCCGCCCAAGTGTTCGGCCTCTACCGCTAGTCCACACGAACAGCCCGCCGGTATCCCATCATGGATTGCTATTGGAAAACTCCGGTTGCTAGACAGGCCCTTTTCCCCTCTCTCCAACTCTCTATAGGATGCTCTCTATTTTACACAAGAACTATTGGCTCTTGGAATTGTGTTGTACAAAAGAGCTTGACACCCACCTCCTATTTATAATGGATGTGGCGCCTCTTAGAAGAGTGGAGGAGAAGAAAACCTTTTCCCAACAAAATAAGGAAAATATATTAGATTGATTTATCTCATTTATTATAATATCTCATATTAAATAAATCTAGGATATTGTCATTATCTTATATTGAATATTCCAATATATTGTCAATATCTAATATTGACTATTTTTTTTTTATTACCATAAATCAATTTACACATGTGTATATATCACATATATATTACACAAATAAATCTATATATATAAATATAACCAATGAAATTGTGCACATGTACATCCAATGTACAGCACACGCATGTTGACTATATGTTCATATGTGTGTGACCCGATAGGCTTCCGAATATGTTGGCCGTAGACAGAAAGTGCAAATTATGAAAATGCCCTTCATGCCTAACGATCACGGGATAGCGTCTAGCAACACACCGTGACCCCTAATCATCGGAAGAGTCAAATGCAATGACTACTACCTTTCATGTGAAACAGTTACCGCGTAACTTACAATCCTATCGCTGTAATAATATCAATACGGTCGTTAGTCGAGTGTCAAAACATCAACGACCGTATCTTATAATCTGGATATCAAGCTCTCTCGAAGTAACTCATTTACTCCCACTTTGCAAAGATTCACGAGAGTAAGACATTCCTTATAAGAAGGCCATTTCGGATATTCGATCCCAATAATAGGATACGCGATTCCCGGACGACCAATCATGTATACTCCGCATGCTTCAATATCATACCCAATCACTACCGCATGATCGCCCCGTGGCTAGGGGAAACCTCAATAGTGTCAAAGCATGACAATCCACACCGTGATGCCATGAAGACTCTGGTCCAAAGGATAATTACACAACCGCCACATAGTGTGACACTTATCCATGTAAGTGGGTCAGTCTAACGTACGCATTCTCTAATACACGTCCACGTACAGTCCAAGTGTCTCTACACTTCGATAGACGAGATCTATCCCTGCCCTTAAAGACAGAAGACATCTAATACGTGCTAGTCTGTTTATACTATCAATGCCCTGTTTAATAGTACATCAGCCTAGAGACATTTAAGTATCAAACTTATTAAAGTGATTAGAGATCTCATCAACCATATTCGCCTATCATGGTTTCTCTATCATAGTTTAATACTAAGGACGTTATCATATAACAATTCATAATTGGTTCTTTAAAAGAACATATATATATATGACAACATAAAAGCCATTCAATATATGTATAAACACAAAGAAATAGTAGAAATGATCCGACCCGGTCGGATCCGGTCCAACCCGATTGGGTTTAGGACACTATTTCAACAATCAGGATGTGTGGGCATTTCAATTTAAAGTGGATAACCTTGCTAGCCTATAAACGGCTAAATGGCAGGGGGACTTCGCCGAACGTGTACACCATCAGGATTTCTCCTGTGGCTATTGGTGTGATCCATCAATAGGTTGCACAGTACATCTCATGGCTGATATACACCATGTGTTGTGCCCTTGAGTGCAGATGTAACATGGATAGGTTAGGTAAGAAACGTATAGTCATGACATGTTGATGGACATGGAGTGATCCCTAGATAGAGTCGGTCTCATAAATATAATCTTTTAATTATAAATCATAGTCAATTTGTAGCTTCTACCCCTTATTGAGTACTTTTTACTTACCTCAAATGCATTGTTTGTCTATGTGTTTGAGGGAGAGAAGATGAACAAGTAAATCCGGAGTTCGAGTAAGACTTTGATGACGATGTTTGAGGACGCCGAAGTTGAAGCATTTATTTTATTCATTGTTTTATGATACATTAGGCTGTTTGTTTGTTTGAAGAACCTTGTAGTTTCATTTATCACCTTTTTGGAGGTTTTTCATATGTTATACGTTTTCGTTTGGTTTTCCAATGTAATAAATTTACATTTCTATCTTAGTTTGAGTTTATATTCTTGGATGGTTGGTTGAAAATTTTACCCAAGTCTTTTGCTTCCGTTTTTCTTAACTCGATACGACGTAGTAGAGGCTTACGTATAATATGAGATTTATTTTATATTATACGTGCGGAACGTATTTTTTGTGAATAAGGACTCGTGTCTGGGAACGGGGTGTTACAATTGGTATCGAGAGAAGCGTCTTCCAGGCTTCCTTTCGTTTAAGATGAGATTTCTTTAGATCTTTTAGTAACGTTCCGGTCTTTCTTTGATTATCGGGATGGTGACCACAAGGACTGGAGCTCATGGCGGAGAGACCTCCGGACCGTGAGAGAGTAGTCCGACACAAATTATGGGAGGTGGTTTTGTACGTCAGAATCCGTCACTTCACCCTACCCACACTCCACGGCTTCAGTCAAGCGAGACTTTGCGACCTCGCCAGAATCCTACACCACGACCCCAACAAGGTATACTTACATTTATAGTGAATGCGGGGAACCACCCATACATGTCACCGTGGTAGGAGATATTCCACCGGTTACTCCACAACCACCGACAAGCATCTACCCTCCACCGATCGGTGTCTATCCATCACCAGTGACCCACCCTTCTCCACCGGTTTTCCACCACCATCAGCAGTGGACCTTTTATCCACCACCAGTAGGTCACACTCGTCGACCTACTATACCTCATTCACCATGTTTTGATCATCAGCAAGGCATCGGTTACCCACCTTATTATTTCTATTAACCACCACCATATCCCCAACAATAACCGTATCAACAACAAGCACCTCTTGAATAACCCCCGGCCTACCAACAAGCCCCACCCGTTAAACCACCACTGCGTATGAATAAGCACATCCGGTCGATTGATATTCAAATTTGAAAAGGAATCGGGTTCAGGATTTTCATGGGAATGCTGAATCGTCCTAGACTCAAGCTTGGTTAAAAGGATTTGAGAAAGCATGTAGAAACATTAATGTCCCTGAATCTGAGATGGCCCAATTGGCGGTTGGTTTTCTTTTGGGTGCAGCTGAAGCGTGGATTGACACCATAGAAAGTAGTACTGGAAAAGTTATAGATTGGGAAGGCTTTAAGGCTATGTTTAACAATGAGTACTTCCCAGGAACAGTGCAAGCAGACAAAGCGAGCCAGTTCTTAAAACTTAAACATGGTGTTCATATGATGGTATCTCAGTATCCCAACAAGTTCAACGTGTTGGGAAGGTTTTACCCTGAGCTTATGAAGATCGAAGAATGGAATATGGCACTATACAAGGATGTGTTATCCCACAAAATACAATCTAGCATGTTGGGTTTCACAGCGAGGAACATGGTTGAATTGTTGAATAAGGCATTGGTGGTTGAGACCTTCAGGAAGAAGCCTACCGTAGTCATCGGTGTTAAGAGAAGTTTTACGACAAGTCAAGGACACCGTTGGGGAGCACCACATCAGAATGCTAAGAAGACGACCACTCCTTTGGCGGCCACACCGTCAACCGGTGTACCACTTTGCTCGAAGTACAACAAGAATCATTCAGGTGAGTGTCGAGCAAATGGTTGTTACTACAGTGAAGATCTTGGAGATTTTGCTAGAGCATGTCCAACTAGGGTAAGCAAATGGGATCAAGGTCAAGGAAGCCGGAAAAGCAGAAAAGGCGGCCCAAGTCACCCAGTTCAAGTTTTTGCAGTGGATTCTAATTATGCGGAACCGGATGATAATGTTATTTTAGGTACCTTTAATTTTTTATTCTGGTTTATTACAATACCTTTATAGCACATTAAATCATATTGTATTTGTATTTAAATAAATGAATTCACCTCTTAGGTACAATAATATTAGACAACTTAGCAGTTACGACATTGTTTGATACTAGAGCGTCTAACACATTTGTGTCATCTAAGATAGTTAAGAAGTTGAATATACCTTCGGAAAACTTAAGAAACACTTTGGAAATAAATACACCGCTAGGAAAGGTAACTAAGGTAACTAGGATGATACCAGAAGTGGATGTTTGAGTAGGATCATATCGATGCAAAAGTGACTTCACAGTCTTGGAATTTTCAGATTTTGATGTAAATCTTGGAATAGATTGGCTATCCGAGAATTATGTTCACTTGGATTGTATAGAAAAAAGAGTGACCTTTAAGGTACCGGGGAAATCATCTAAGACTTATCAAGGTAATATGTACAAGCCTTGTAAGAAGCATCATCCGATAATATCAGCAGTTAAGGCCATAAGAGCTTGTCAGAAAGTTTGTGAAGGTTACTTGTTATACGCAGTGGATGTGGAACAAGTGAAACCTAAGTTAGAAGAAACTGTGGAAATATTACTCAGTCTGCTGAGCCTTCAGCAGGGTGCTCAGCAGGGTGCTCAGCAGATTGCTGAGTCTTAGGATCTCGTGCATAATATTTTGTACACCTTATTTAATTGTAAAATTAATTATAAAAGACATATTAATTGTGAGTCATATAAACAATTAATATGTCAAACTCTAGTTTACTTTATGTCATAGACATAACTTTTACTTTTTACTTTTGCATGCTTGCCGCCCACATCTACATACTCAAGTGGCCGCCCAAGCTAGCTAGCTAGTCTCTCTATCTCAATTGTATCTATTTATACATCTTTTTACTCAATGAATAAACCAAGTTGAAGTTTACTTTTGTGTGTATCACATTCTCAAACTCTCTTCATGGTATCGGAGCCTTCTTGAGTTCTAAAATCCGTTGCAAAACTCAGTGCTTTTTCGGAAAAATGTCAACATTATCTGATGTTTCATCTTCTTCAGGAGACTCACAATTGCCTCAGCAGACTGGGATAACTGAACACTCTTCTTTTACAAATCATAAACTTGATGGTAACAATTACTTGCTATGGTCAAGGTCTATGAAAATGTATATCTCCGGCCAGGGCAAGATGGGATATCTGTCTAGTTCCAAACCTGCCCCTGCTGAAACCGACCCCAAGTTTGAAGCATGGGACACAGAAAATAACCAAGTCATGACCATCCTCACGAGGTCTATGACAAAAGAGATCGATGAGAACTTCATGATGTATGACACTGCTAAGGAAATCTGGGACAATGCCAGAGACCTTTACTCAAAAAAGGACAATACATCCAAGTCTATGAACTCAAGCTCAGATTCAAAATTGCAGACAAGGGGATATGTCTGTAACTCAATACTTTAATCAACTATCTAAGGCATGGCAACACATAGATATGTTGGAAACTCACCCCTGGAATGATGTTAAAGATGCCGCACTCTTTAAAGACATTATCGAGAAAAAGAGAGTATTCAAATTCCTTCCTGGATTGAATCCTACTCTTGATGATGTCGAGGTAGAATTCTTGCTACTAAACCTCTTCCAAATCTCAAATCCATGTTTGCCGAGGTCAAACATGAGGAAAGCAGGAGGAAAGTGATGCTTCTGAACCCCCCTGCTGACAACCCTACCGAAAGTGCCACCCTGCCGACTGTCAGGAACCCTGCTGAGGCTACTGAGGCTTACAGGAAGCCTGCTGATAAAACTGGAAAGCTGTTCTGTGACCACTGCAAACGCACTAATCACACCAAGGACACTTGCTGGAAGCTACATGGCAAGCCTAACTCCTCCAAGACCTCCAGACCCGCCAAGGAAAGTCAGGGCAGACACATAAGTGAGGAAGAAGATGACAACAGGTTGAATGCTCAGCTTGCTGCATTCAAAGCCTTCCTAACTCAACAAAAGGGAGGTAGTCACTCTACTGACATGGCCTCTCATGCCAGTACAGGTAAATTCTACTCATCTATTAGTAATGAAACCTGGATTGTTGACTCTGGGGCCTCATCCCATATGACTGGTAATAAAAATCTCATTACTCAACTTAAGCCATGTCCCCAAATTCACAATATTAAGACTGCTGATGGATCTATCTCTAGTGCAAAAGGTTTTGGTCAGGTGCAGCTTACTAATAAGATATGCCTGCAGAATGTCCTATTTGTTCCAAAATTAGATTGCAATCTCATATCTGTCAGTAAACTTACTAAAGATTTGAACTGGACTGTTGTTTTTAATGAAAATCAGTGCACATTCCAGGATCATTCCTCAAAGGCAGTGATTGGGACTGCTAAACCTTGCTCAGGTCTGTTTGTGGTCAACCCTGCTGAAGACAGAAGACTGAAGACTGAATCTGCCTCAGCAGCCTGCACTCAAAACCTAGACAATATCATGTTATGGCATTATAGACTAGGACATCCCAGTTTTAGTTATTTAAAGTCCATAGATCCTGAATTGTTTAAAGGTTGTAATTTGAATGATCTTCAATGTGATATTTGTCAGTTTGCTAAACTCACCAAATCTGTGTATGCAAAATTACCTTACTGGACACACACTCCTGCCCCCATCTTATTTCCCAGTTACCTCCAAAAATCTTTGGTTGTACTGTGTTTGTCTATATCCATGCCCAACACAGAAGCAAACTTGATCCCAAAGCTCACAAGTGCATATTCCTAGGATATGCAAAGGACAGGAAAGGGTACAAGTGCTACTCTCCTTCTGAAAAAAGGTTTTACAATTCTATGGATGTAAAATTTTTTGAAAAGGACTCCCTACTACAGCAAGTCCACTGAGGCAGTCACTGATGGAAACCTGATAGAAATTGACCTAAATCCCTTCCTTCAGCAGACTCTTAACCCTCAGCAACCTACTAATCCTCAGCAGGCTGAACTTCAGTACCCTACTGACTCTCTACAGCCTAATACTCCTCAGGAACCTCCTGAACAAGAGTCTACTGACCCAGAGCCTGTTGATCCTGAGCCTACTGACCCTCAGCAATCCACAGATCCTCAGCAGCCTGCTGACATTGATGATAGGCCTATTGCTCTTAGGAAGGGAAAGAGATCATGCACTGATCACTCTATTCATTCTTATTTATCTTATGATAAGTTATCTCCTGCCTTTGCCATGTTTTCACAGGACCTGGACTCTCACTCTATTCCTAAAAATATTCAGGAGGCCCTTCAAAATGATAAATGGAAGGCTGCTGTTAAAACAGAGATGACAGCACTTCCGGATAATCATACTTGGGATTTGACACCTCTCCCACAGGGCAAGAAGACAGTCAGTTGCAGATGGTTATTCACTATAAAGTACAATGCTGACGGCACTATTGACAAATACAAAGCCAAGTTGGTAGCCAGGGGATTCACTCAAACTTATGGCATTGACTATAAGGAAACTTTTGCACCAGTGGCAAAACTCAACACTGTCAGGGTTCTGATCTCTTTAACTGTCCAACTTGACTGGCCTCTTCACCAATTGGACATCAAAAATGCTTTTCTAAATGGGGACCTCACCGAGGAGGTTTATATGAATGTACCTCCTGGTTTTATAAATCCTCATACTCAAGGCAAGGTGTGCAAACCGAGGAAATCTCTATATGGCCTCAAGCAATCACCAAGGGCATGGTTTGGAAAATTAACAACTGTGGTCAAAGCTGCTGGATATCACCAATGCAATTCTGATCACACTATGTTCATCAAGACAATCAACCAGAGGAGGTCTATTATTATTGTCTATGTGGATGATATCATCCTTACTGGAGATGACTCTACCGCAATCCAACATTTGAAGACTCTGCTGGCAAAGGTGTTTCAGGTGAAAGACCTGGGTTTTCTCAAATATTTTCTTGGCATGGAAGTAGCAAGAAACAGCAAAGGCATTTCTGTCTCCCAAAGGAAATATGTACTGGATCTGCTGAAGGAAACTGGCATGCTGGGGTGCAAACTTGCTATATCCCCAGGAGACCCCAGTCATACCCTGCTACATGGTGACACTGCTGTCAGGAAAGAACAATATCAAAGGCTTGTAGGAAAACTCATCTACCTCTCCCATACAAGACCCGATATTGCATATGGTGTCAGTCTGGTTAGTCGGTTCATGCATTGTCCTACTGAGCAACATTGGGATGCAGTAAATAGAATACTGAGGTATTTGAAGTCCACTCCTGGCCAAGGGTTACACTTCACCAAGTCTGCTGATAGATCCATCAAGGTCTACACTGATGCTGATTGGGCTGGATGCCACATAGATAGAAGGTCGACCACAGGCTCCTGTTCCTATGTATGGGGCAATCTTGTTACTTGGAGGAGCAAGAAACAACCTACTGTGTCTAGAAGCAGTGCTGAAGCTGAACTCAGGGCACTTGTCTTAGGCATTTGTGAAGCTCTTTGGCTCAAAAGAGTACTTACTGAACTTCAGCAGCCTCTTCAGCAACCTATCACACTCTGTTGTGATAATAATTCAGCCTTATGCATGGCAGAAGATCCAATCCATCATGATAAAACCAAGCATGTGGACATTGACGACACTTTCTCAAGGAGAAGATTGATGCCAAGATTATTCAACTCAAGTATGTTCCTCAGCAGATCGGAATGCTGATATTCTTACCAAGGCTATTCCACCTCTTATGTTCAGGAGACTAAGTAGCAAACTTGGCTGCATCAACATATACAGACCAGTTTGAGGGGGGGTGTGGAAATATTACTCATCAGACTCAGTCTGCTGAGGCTTCAGCAGGGTGCTCAGCAGATTGCTGAGTCTTAGGATCTCGTGCATAATATTTTGTACACCTTATTTAATTGTAAAATTAATTATAAAAGACATATTAATTGTGAGTCATATAAACAATTAATATGTCAAACTCTAGTTTACTTTATGTCATAGACATAACTTTTACTTTTTACTTTTGCATGCTTGCCGCCCACATCTACATACTCAAGTGGCCGCCCAAGCTAGCTAGCTAGTCTCTCTATCTCAATTGTATCTATTTATACATCTTTTTACTCAATGAATAAACCAAGTTGAAGTTTACTTTTGTGTGTATCACATTCTCAAACTCTCTTCAGAAACCCCTGTAGTAAAGGAATACCCTGAAGTGCTTCCAAAAGAGTTACCGGGAAACATGCCGAATGTAGAGATAGAGTTCGAGATCAAGTTGATACCAGGAGCGGCACCAGTTGTTAAGGCACCCTATAGAGTGGCACCGGCTGAATTGAAGGAGTTGAAAGCTCAACTTAAGGATATGCTTGAAAGAAACATAATTCTGCCTAGTACTTCACCATGTGGAGCCCCTGTTTTGTTTGTCAAGAAGAAAGATGGTAGAATGAGAATGTGTATAGACTACAAAGCTTTGAATAATCTCACCATCAAGAATAAGTACCCCTTGCCAAGGATTAATGACATGTTTTAATCAGTTGCAAGGTAAGAGAGTGTTTCCTAAGATTGATCTTAGGTCAGGGTATCACCAATTGATGATCAAGGTAGCGGATATACCTAAGGCGGCTTTTAGTTCAAGGTATGGACATTATGAGTTCTTGGTTATGCCATATGGACTCACTAATGCTCCATCTGCATTTATGGATTTAATGCAGCGTGTTTTCATGCCTTACTTAGATAAGTTTGTCATATTGTTCATAGATGACATCCTTGTATACTTAAAGGACGAGAAGGAACATGAAGAACACCTGAGGATAGTGTTGAATAACTTAAAGAAGAACAGTTCTCAAAGTGTGACTTCTGGTTGAATCAAGTCAGTTTTTGGGTCATGTCATTTCTGGAGATGGCATTCTAGTTGATCCGGAAAAGATTGAAGCAGTTAAGAAATGGTCCAGACTGACTAAAGTTTTAGAAGTGAGAAGTTTTCTCAGTTTGGCTGGCTATTACAGCAAGTTTGTTCAAGACTTCTCAAAGATAGCTACACCACTTACCAGGCTCACTCAAAATAATGTGAAATTTGAGTGGACTAGTGAGTGTGAAGAGACCTTCCAGACGTTGAAAAAGAAGTTGACTACAACCCAGTTTTGGCAGTTCCGGAGATCTTTGATAACTACGACGTCTACACCGATGCTTCGGGACAAGGTTTAGGTTGTTTTGATGCAGGGAGAAAATGTGATTGCCTATGTATCTAGACAGTTAAATGTGCATGAGAATAATTACCCAACACATGACATAGAGTTGGCAGACGTACTGTTCGCCTTAAAGATTTGGAGGCACTACTTGTATGAAGTTAAGGCAAGGATCTTTATAGACCCCAAGAGCTTAATGTATTTATTCACCTAATAGAATCTGAATATGAGAGAGATGAGATGGTTAGAGTTCGTAAAGGATTACGACTTGGACATTCAATACCATCCGGGTAAAGCCAATGTGGTTGCAGATGCCTTAAGTAGAAAGCCAGTGTTTACAGTTTCGAGCGTTGAAGATGTGTCAGAAAGGTTAGATGGGTTGGAAATCCAAGGTTTTGATTAGATTGAAGATCGACAGTTTATGGCACCGTTGTTAGAAAGATCCTAGTTGATGGATGACATTCGGGAACAACTAGATGAAGATCCAGTGTTAGATGACTTGAAGCGTGTTGCAAAAGAAAACCCTATAGTGGGTTGTGTTTTAGATAAGTATGGGAATCTTTGGTATTAGGATCGTTTGTGTGTGCCTAATGTTGGAGACCTAAGACAAAGAATTATGGAAGAGGCCTATAGAATTGCTTTTGCAGTTCATCCAAGAGCTACAAAAATGTACATAGACTTGATGGAAATGTTTTGGTGGCCATCGATGAAAGTGGAAATAGCTAAGTATATAGCAGAATGTGATACTTGTCAGAAATTTAAAGCGGAGCATAGAAGACCAGGCGGAATGCTTAAGCCATTGGATATCCCTGAATGGAACTGGGATACGATCATGATGGATTTCATCACCGGTTTACCAAAGACCAAGAGTGGACATGATGTGATTTGGGTGATTGTAGATAGATTAACCAAATCAGCTCATTTCCTACCAACCTAGGTCGATATGTCCTTGAAGAAGATGACGACACTATAATTGGAAAATATAGTTAAGTTGCACGGAGTACCTATCTCGATAGATTTGGATCATGATAGTAGGTTTGTCAGTCGATTTTGGAAAAGTTTGGAAAGGGCCTTAGGTACAAAGTTGGACTTGAGTACGGTCTTCTATCCTCAAACAGATGGACAGACAAAAAGGACCATTCAAACACTAGAAGATATGATAAGGGCTTGTGTTTTGGAAGTAGGCATATCATGGGATGATTGTTCAGGGTCAATTTGTAGTGTTTTTAATGATATATTTTACATCAATTTCCCCCGTATATGGATGTTTTTCATAGAAATCGAGCTTATAATCGATTAATTGAGTAAATAGTGTTTTTAATAGGTTAATTGCAAAATGTAACGATTTATGTGCTTAAATTGTGATTTTATGTTATTTTGGGATTGTGTTACGCTTTGGTATATTTTCCTATGTTATAGATACATATTTTGGCATGCAAGAGGATTAAATGATGAGGTTTTGCATGGAGAGAAGTGAAATGGAAGGAAGATGGAGATAAAGCTTGGAATGAAGCTTTCAAGCAGCCGAACTTCCGATGCAGTTCTTGATATGATATACACTGATTTGACTCTCGACCTCAAGAGAAGATTTGTAGGGCTTGAATAGAGGATTCTACAGGATTTTGAATCACTTCATTCCGACTTGTGAGGCCCGAGATATGAGCGTTACAAGTTTGGATGTTGTTGCTGAAACTAGCGGAAAATCCCGAAATATACTCGGGATACGACGGGCTAATCAAAAAGGCATTTTCTGAAGAAGAGTCCTTAATGAAAGTTGTAGAGTTTTCCGAGAGCTTAATTATGACATTCGGATCATAATTTTTGGAGGTCTACAACTCAAGATATGAATTTTAGAAGTTTCATTCCTAAATCCATTACTTTCAGCCGACCTAAATCACTGTAGCAACCGACTTAATTTTATTATAAATAGCAGCAGCCCCAAACCCTAATGACACACAATATTCAGCCGCAATTCTCACGCAATTCTCACAGCACAGCAGCGGCAATTTGGCAGCTCAAGGCCGGTCACCCGAGCCTTGTGCTCGGGTGATCCGGGGTTAGATTAGATGTAGTTTTTTCCGTTTATTTCGTTGTTGATCCGTGGAGTTCATCCAATGTATCAAAACTATGCGAGTTTAATCTTTTAATTTATTCAGTCCTTTATTTATTTTCATGATGTTTAATTTGTTTTGTATTCTTTCTATGATCTTTGATGCTATTATGTGAATTACATCGGAAGATTGTTTGCTAATTGATAAGTTTACAACATACGGAAGTTGAGTAAACTAGATCACCATAGAAAGATGAGATTTTTAGCCGTTAATTAGTGACAGATTAATCGGTTAATTATCTAGGTTGTTAGATTCTAAAATACGAGAGTAACCTGAATCTACACCGAGTTTTGTTTGGTAAATCAATCTCAACATTCGGAAGATGAGAGATTGATAAATTGGATTTACTAAGGAATTAGGAATCCGTAGCTTGAGAATAAATTCACTAAGGAATTAGGGGTTTATGTCTCGTGAAAAGGTGAAACCACAATTGAATTGAAATCATGAGATGAACTAGGATTGAAATCACTTGGTTTGTGCACTGTTTGATCCCATGTATCTTAGTTTAGGTTTTTATTGTTTGTTCTAGTTTAGATTTAGTTTACTTGTTCTATGAGTTTATTTGTTAGTTCTTCGTTTATTTGTTTTCGTTAGTAACAATTGAGAGGATTAATAAGATTAGATTCAACATCCCTTTTCCTTGTGGATCGATACCCGTACTTATCAAACTTTACTAGCAACAACCCGATGTTTTGGTCGGTTAGGAGTTAGTTTTGCATGTTGAGTATAGGTTTATAAATTTTCTTTTGTTTTTATGATGCAAAATCCTCCGCAACAAAAGTGGCGCCGTTGCCGGGGAATCGGTGTTTTGTTGAATCTTCTTTCGTTAATTTTTCTATTTTGTTACGTTTTATTCGTTTTTATTTTATTTCAATAAAAGTAGCGTTTAACAAATCGAGAGTTTTTATTTTTGCCGTGTTTCGATAACCGTTGGGTTAAGAATGTGCAAAAAGTTTTTTACTCGATTTGTGAAACGTGAACTATATGTTTGTTTGTATCTAGTCTAACCCTCTGTGCTTTAATTTGATGTGGCTGCTCTGTGATATTTGATGTATGATCTTTTAAGAAATTAGGGTTTGCTGTGTTTTCCTGCGTTTCTGTGCAAAATTCGATGCTTGGACGGGCGTCCAAGTAAGTGAACGCTCGTCCAGCCCCTAACTTGCAGGTGAAAGAACGGCTGGGTGTATGAATGCTCGTCCGTCCAGAAAGGTTTCAACGCTGTTCTGAGTTGAAGGATCAGACGGGCGTCTGGAATTCTGAACGGCCGTCTGGAGGTTTTCAAGAGCAAACGAGCGTTTGAAAAGGTGGAACGCCCGTCCAGTTCTGAACGGTAAGTGAACGTTCGTCCGGGGTTCAGTCCAGGTTCTAAATTTCTTGATTTTATTTTCAATGCTTTTATTTGATGTGGATTTTTCATTCGAGCTTCTGTGGCTAATTGATTTTTACATAGATGCCCTGAACTTATATGTTTTTACCTTTCCATCTACGAATCCATGTTAAGTAATTGATCTATTTTTACATACATGATTCATCTATGCAAGTTATAGTTACTGTCGGTTCTCGTATGCTATAACTGGTCTTATTGTTAATTAGTAGCTAATGTCGGTTCCCGTATGCTACATACCGCTCCGATGAATCTTTTAAGCTTTTAAGACTTACGTGCTTCCTTTGTTTTTATAGTTCATATGGGTAGCTACTGTCGGTTTTCCGTATGCTACGTCCAGGCCATATGAGTTATATCTGTTTAGTATAGCTAACTGTTGGTTTCCATAATGCTATCACTTTTGACGAGTCTTAAAGCGCGTCTACACTGCATGTAATGAACAGTACTGTCGTTTATCGTAACCTGTCATTATCTGGTAGACGTTTATTATATACATGTCATGTTGCTAATGAGTGGGCTAGTTTTCTTTCTTTTATTTTCTTTTATTTTTGCATATCATTCAGATGCATATCATTTAGTTGCATGTCATCTAGTTGCATTGTTTTTCTATTTTTCTTTTATTTTTCTTGAGTGTAGTTAACTGTCGGTTTCCGAAATACTACCTCGTTTTTATTTTAGTTTCTGCATAGGCCGTAGTCACTGTAGAGTTGTCAGGGGTCAACTTGCTCAGCCTGAGCCTGTCAGAATTTATTTTTTTATTTATTTTATTTTTAGGATTGCATATCATGTAGATTGCATTGTAGTATACTTTCATGTAGTTGCACCTAGCCCACTATTTGTAATGTTCCATGTATATGTGTCCATCTTTATGTGAGCATAATTTGAATATCTCTATAAATTCTTTTCCTTATGTGCTTTATTTGTATAAGTCTAATCTTTTCCCCGTAGACTCTTTTTGCACTAATCAAGTCTGCAGGATACTTTCTATAGCGATTGTGCACTTTCACGATGTATTCAGTTGTCCTGTGATGCTCCACAGTCTACTGAGCTATGCAAGCAATCCTGGTTCTTGTTGGTTCCTCCAGAATTGCCAGCATCCAATCAGCTAAGTTCTCTAATTTATTATTTCTGCACAACTTGAGGACAAGTTGCAATTTAAGTGTGGGGGAAGGGATAGATGATTTATGTATCTACTTTCGTTTGCTCATATTTTTAGTATTTCTATGAAAAGTGCTTAATTTTCAAATTTTTTGTTAAGTCCCGAGTAGACAAAGGCATATCTTTGCTTGAGTTTATATCATTGATGCTGTATTCTGTATATTTAGTAATTTTAGTTGTTTCACCCGACACTCTTTTTCACGAGCCATAGTAAATGATGAGCTAAATGATGAAAGCCTACCCCATTTAGTTAGGGATTTTTGATGATGATAGCATGTTTCTTTGCTTATGTACAATTCTTGAAAAGTTTAGTAGTTTGTATTCTAGGATTAAAGTATGACATACTGTGAATATCTGTAAGTTTGAATGTGATAAGTGAAACGTGATTAAGTCTTTGCAATAGTAATAAATTGTTTACTTGAGGTGTTATGCTCAGTGGTCTGTGCTACTAGAAAATAATCTTTTCCACTGCCAGCCAGAAATCTCTAAGTAAACATAATTGTAATTGTGTGTGTCGGAAGCTGGTTTATGATTTGGGTGAGGTAGGGTGTACCACGTATGTCCTATTCCACTATGATGACCAAAAGCTCACGACAGTCAGTTTATAGCTGCCTTATGATTGGAGTAAGGTAGGGGATTATCTTGAAATGTCCTATTCTGCTATGAGGGCAAAAGCTTATTCTGATGTGTGTTAGAAAAGTGTGAAAAAAGTGAAAATATTGGAATATATTATTATGAATAAGTAACGACTTAGTTATCGTTAATCTTATACCCAGTATAAACTGAAGGATATGTTGTAGGGATTATCCTCTGAGTCTGTCAGAAATGTTTTAGATATTCTCTACTATTTCTTTTTGGGATATGTATGTTTTGTAAAGTGCCTGTTATAGTTTTTGAATATTTCTAACTTAGATGGGAAACCTGGCTAGTTTTGGTTTGAATAACTTTCAAATTGTGGAACTTAGTGGAAGTTTATTATGGCTATGCACACACTACACGGGTGAACTTCTAAGTTATTGAATATACTTCATATTTGTATGGATGTTTATTTGTCTCGAGCTTGACTTTGTTTTGTTTTACACGGGGACGAGCAAAAGTTTAAGTGTGGGGGTGTTGTTCAGGGTCAATTTGTAGTGTTTTTAATGATATATTTTACATCAATTTCCCCCGTATATGGATGTTTTTCATAGAAATCGAGCTTATAATCGATTAATTGAGTAAATAGTGTTTTTAATAGGTTAATTGCAAAATGTAACGATTTATGTGCTTAAATTGTGATTTTATGTTATTTTGGGATTGTGTTACGCTTTGGTATATTTTCCTATGTTATAGATACATATTTTGGCATGCAAGAGGATTAAATGATGAGGTTTTGCATGGAGAGAAGTGAAATGGAAGGAAGATGGAGATAAAGCTTGGAATGAAGCTTTCAAGCAGCCGAACTTCCGATGCAGTTCTTGATATGATATACACTGATTTGACTCTCGACCTCAAGAGAAGATTTGTAGGGCTTGAATAGAGGATTCTACAGGATTTTGAATCACTTCATTCCGACTTATGAGGCCCGAGATATGAGCGTTACAAGTTTGGATGTTGTTGCTGAAACTAGCGGAAAATCCCGAAATATACTCGGGATACGACGGGCTAATCAAAAAGGCATTTTCTGAAAAAGAGTCCTTAATGAAAGTTGTAGAGTTTTCCGAGAGCTTAATTATGACATTCGGATCATAATTTTTGGAGGTCTACAACTCAAGATATGAATTTTAGAAGTTTCATTCCTAAATCCATTACTTTCAGCCGACCTAAATCACTGTAGCAACCGACTTAATTTTATTATAAATAGCAGCAGCCCCAAACCCTAATGACACACAATATTCAGCCGCAATTCTCACAGCACAGCAGCGGCAATTTGGCAGCTCAAGGCCGGTCACCCGAGCCTTGTGCTCGGGTGATCCGGGGTTAGATTAGATGTAGTTTTTTCCGTTTATTTCGTTGTTGATCCGTGGAGTTCATCCAATGTATCAAAACTATGTGAGTTTAATCTTTTAATTTATTCAGTCCTTTATTTATTTTCATGATGTTTAATTTGTTTTGTATTCTTTCTATGATCTTTGATGCTATTATGTGAATTACATCGGAAGATTGTTTGCTAATTGATAAGTTTACAACATACGGAAGTTGAGTAAACTAGATCACCATAGAAAGATGAGATTTTTAGCCGTTAATTAGTGACAGATTAATCGGTTAATTATCTAGGTTGTTAGATTCTAAAATACGAGAGTAACCTGAATCTACACCGAGTTTTGTTTGGTAAATCAATCTCAACATTCGGAAGATGAGAGATTGATAAATTGGATTTACTAAGGAATTAGGAATCCGTAGCTTGAGAATAAATTCACTAAGGAATTAGGGGTTTATGTCTCGTGAAAAGGTGAAACCACAATTGAATTGAAATCATGAGATGAACTAGGATTGAAATCACTTGGTTTGTGCACTGTTTGATCCCATGTATCTTAGTTTAGGTTTTTATTGTTTGTTCTAGTTTAGATTTAGTTTACTTGTTCTATGAGTTTATTTGTTAGTTCTTCGTTTATTTGTTTTCGTTAGTAACAATTGAGAGGATTAATAAGATTAGATTCAACATCCCTTTTCCTTGTGGATCGATACCCGTACTTATCAAACTTTACTAGCAACAACCCGATGTTTTGGTCGGTTAGGAGTTAGTTTTGCATGTTGAGTATAGGTTTATAAATTTTCTTTTGTTTTTATGATGCAAAATCCTCCGCAACAATGATTACCTACCTGTAGCCGAGTTCGCCTACAACAACAGTTATCACGCAAGTATAGGCATGCCACCATTTGAAGCCTTGTATGAGAGAAGATGTCGAACACCATTTTTTTGGGATGAAGTCGGGGAATGACAAGTCACTGGGCCGGAATTGGTTGAACAAGCTAAAGAAAGAGTTCAGTTGGTTAAGAAGAATCTGAAGGCCGCACAAGATAGACATAAAAGATAGGCAGACGTTAGAAGAAGACCTCTTGAGATTGAAGTTGGTGAAATAGTTTATCTACGAGCTTCACCAATGAAAGGAGTGAAACATTTTGGACAAAAAGAAAAGCTATGTCCAGGGTATGTTGGCCCGTTTGAGATTCTGGAGAGAGTTGGACCCTTGGCATATAAGCTTTAGTTACCGGAATCAATGTCGAGAGTCCACAATGTTTTCCACATGTCAATGTTGAAGAAGTGTTTGACGAAGAATGATGTGTTTGGATCTGCGCAGGGTGATCCAGAGGGAGGTGAATGTATCACAATCTCTTTTAAAACTTAATTCGATTTTATGCATATTCGGAGTGTATTACTACCAATTTTAGTCTTAATTAACTAACTCTCGAAAACACAGACAAAATTAATTATTAGACTAAGTGGTTTTACCTAATGTGATCAAAACACAATAGCACTTAAACACATATGTTATAACAACTCATAGTCCAAAGGATAAGTGCAGGTGACTAATCAAATGGCACAAGATATAAAGCTATTTGACAAGTGCGGATGGACAAAAACAGAATATACTATAAAATGTGATTTTACCAAAATATAGAATGATTTGTTAATACAACTGCAGGTTTAATTTCTTATGCAAAAAGATACACAAGACCTTGATACAAACTTTACAAGTCCTGGTCTTACAAAAACAGATATGAAAACCAAACAGGTGCAGACTAAGGGCAGGCTCAAATACAATGAACGGTCTGATCAAATCTAAGCTGACAACTCAGCTGGTTACCAGAAAAGATAATTCAATCCAAAGAACAAAATTATCAAAACAGTTAACCTAATCTGAGAACAGAAATGTCAGCAGATCCACAAAGAAAAACCTATGCCTATTACCAAAGGAGTCCAGCAATGTAATACAGCAGATAACTTGAAAAGGATCAAAATACTAGAGCAGCAGCAAAAGAAGCCTTATAAAGTTTATGCAATAGGTGCAGCAAATAATGTTCAAGGAATGACTCTCTACATATCAGGTTTGGCATTTAACAGCAGGCCAAGAACAGCACGTCAAAATGTGCTCACAGTGCAGCAGGATTAAGTGCACAAGAAATCAGCAACAGTGCACCAGCTTCAAGGAGTAGTGCAGCTGATTACAAGAGCATACAAAGGTTCAGAAAGATGTGCTTCAACGGTGTGCAGGTCTGCGGCAAATTTAAAGGTGCAATGCAATGCAATGGCTGTGTGTATATAAAGATTAAGTGCAGACACACACAACAAAGCACAAACACAGAATCAGTGCATTTCCGTGCTGATTCACCAAACAAGTAGGAAATAGTAAAACAACAAGAAACAAGCTCAGACCTTGACTAATCTTATTGAAAATGTACTGAACCTAGTCTGTGTGTGTTTGACCTATTGTCCACCCTTGGATCACACTTCTTTCAGAATTGATTCAGTCCAAACACATCCACCCGCAATTCAAAGACAATAAATTAATCAAGCAAGACACATACACCTTGTTCTAAGACTTAAGCAGTAGAAAAGCTTAAAATAAGGACAAAACACTTACTAAAACCAGTAAGTAAGACCACTGAAATTTTCAGGCATAATTTCAGTCACAAGCAATGTTCTGATCTTGAAATCCTCAGTCCTACTGAGATTCTTGAATCCAGAAAATTGCAAATAGAGTATCAATGGGGCTTGGTCCCACCAAGGTTTGATACAACTCATACCGACACTCAAACTTTCACAAGCAAGGGAGATTTTAGACTCTACTAAAATATGGGATTGCTTTGGCTCAAGAGTTCAGTGATACTGCAATCTGTTGATATCATTGACTATTTATAGCCTTGGAGGTATGACTTAACCTCAAAGCATAGTGTGAACATAACTAAAGAAATCAAGGAAAATCCGAGGCACAATTAATGAGATGATTTTCCGGCCTTGGTTAACTAGTAATTTTTATTTTAGGTCAATGGACTATGTAAACTCCCTTAGGGGCTGTCAGGCAATAGGAGGGAGTAGTACTATCCAATGAGCCTCACATGAATTTGTTTAACCAAGCAATCATCATTTTAACCTAAGTGATTATCCATCCATGGTAAGCAATGTTTAGGTTTTATGGTCAATGAACCAAGTATGTCTGGTCAATGAGCCATTGAATAGTAGGTTAACCACACTGTCACTATAAAATGAGTGATTTCTCTAAGTAATGTCCTAATAGCACAGTTTAAAGGCAACCCGAGTCCTGGTTCAATTTGACAGATTATGTACTTACCTCGATTGAACCAGACATTAACTCAAGAACAAATCAAAGCTAGTTATGATGCCAACTAACCTTGATTTGACTGAGTTTTAGGCATCATAGGGAAATTCCCCTTAGCATTGACACAAACCACAGTCATCATTGGGTTGGAAGACCCTAGACTGAACTGTTTACCCTACTAAGAGGGTTTGAGCCATTTTACCTGAGAAAACCAAACCGGGTAGATATTCACCGATTTTCCAGCAACCTAATACAGTAAATCACACAAAATCAGGCAGATAAACATGTTCGCATCAGTAATAAATGATAAACGATTACAAGAAATCAAAGCCGATTCACCTTGACTGCGAACATATTCTTTTTTTGCTTTTTTTTTACACTGTAATTTTTATTAAAAAAGATAGAAAATTACGGTGTTGCCAACCCTGCCTCCTTAAACCCCGACTGCGAACACATTCAAAATCACAACTTTAAGGTTCGTATCAGTAGCCAATCAATGGCAACGGTCACATCTTTAACGCCCGAACCTTCACAAAGGCAATCAGCAAGAAATCAGGCAGATATCATTCTCAATCAGAAAAATAAATGATATAAATATGATATATATAGGAAAGAATGCACCTTCATTGCGAATCGATCGAATCATAGAATGAATGCATCCAATCACGCCTTCGTGTTGAAGAACACGTTGCAGAAATGATTATAGCTCCAAATCATTTTATAGATTGCATCTTTACAGCAAGAATCTTCCATATACGTTTTATCAAAATATGGTGGCCCCAGACAGCATATCCGTTCCTACCATAAACAAAATCAGCATGAGGTAAGCTGATGGAGCAGAGAGCATCGAATCTGCAAGATTTGATTTGCAGATAATCAGGGATTGGATTGCAGGGAATTGGTATAATGAGGAGTTAATGCAATAATAGGTTTCAATGAGAGCCATTTGGCTTTTCAGAACGGTGGAGGAGAGGTCTGACTAGTTTTGCAAATATAATGGGATGTGGGCTAAGAAAAAAAATTGGAATGGATTTGATTAATAGATCAAAGTTCATCAGGCCTCTCGGACCAATAATTAAATTAAAGCTTTGTACAAGATATGTGTTACACATTTAATTAAGTACATCATATATTATACAAGTTGCATAAAATCATGCATTCTTGAAAACATAAATGTATAATCTCAAACTGTCATCACATATAGTACACTTACACTTATAATTTGTTATATAGTGTACTTGTAACACAATAAAAATGAAATAATGACCACTCATGTAAGCATTCAGCTTCAAGGTCCAGTTAGTGACATATGATATAATATAAGTACTAATAAGGACACATTAAAATCTTTAAACACTAAAGATGGGACTTTGAAAATTAATCAACACTTTAACTACGGACCATAAAATACTCAACATTCTTTTTCTTTGATTCATTTTCAAAATATTACTTTAAAGCTTTTAAGAGACGTTTTAAATAAGAGAGAAAAGCTCCCCCCCCCTCCCCCCCCCTAAAAAGAAGCTCCCCCTTAAAGTGAGCTTTCAAAATTTATAAAAAGCTTTAACATACTACTCTCTCTCCCTTAGTTTGAAAATTGTTCAAAGCTATGTTTTTTTAAAACACTATGGGGTATAGTTTAAAGGACCATAAAATACTTAAAATTAGATACCTCCTTATAAAAGAAATTGAGGAACAAGATAGCTCGAAGAGGTGCTTCTAGGATCTCATCAATGACTACTTATTTCTTATGGTTCATTGCTCCCCTTTGATTGAAGTTGTACCTAGAAAGTAGTAATTTTACATAGGCCCCCCTTTATTCCGTGGGTCCTTGGGGTTAGTTCTCAATGAATCTTTTCGAACCCATTCTTGTCGAACTTTTTGTCATGGTCTATTCTTTCTAGTCCAAGTAGGCTTAGCGGGCTGTTCATACTGACCATAGAATGGTTGTTCAAAGTATGAATTTGAACACATTCGATTGATTTCTTCTTGCAAAAACATAAGATGTGAAATGAATGGAGTGATATGAGGATGTCGGTACGTGTAGTCGGGTGCTTGGTGTACCCTATGATCATGATGACTATATGATTGGGTGTTAACAGTCCTAGGTGTAGCGTTATGTGCATGGTTGAAGTTGTTCTTTCGAGTAAGACTCCTTGAACTTCTTCTATTATACATATAAGCATGATTATGTGGTGTAGAATGCTGTGATGTGTGTGTAGGTGTATATTTAGCATTCTTTTGTGTGCGGTGTGTGCTAGGGCAATGGGCCTAGGCTCTAGGACAGTCTTAGAGGGGCTGGGTTGACTTGTTGACTTGACATTAGTATCCACTTGCGTGGGTACAAGGTCAACTTGTTTTCCCTTAGAGTTTTAATAGGAGAAGGTTGTTGCTTAAGTTTTCCACAAATATCTTCAAGTCTTTGAATGTCTTGTTTCTATGTAGCAACCTCTTGTTTTAAAGAATCATTCTCGACTAATGTGTCTTGGAGCTTAAGTTCCACCTGACTTAGTGTGGAGATGAGTGAAGTGACTTGTATGTGATGTTGTTCCTTAAGTTTATTTAATGTCATGATCTCCAATTTTAAATCTTGGTTTTCTTTACGAGTTGATCATGCAAAGCATTAAATGAGGGGATAAGGACCTCACTATCACTATCGCTTTCGTTTCCACTATCAGCATACTTGACATGCCCAAAAAAACATAACATAGCTCTCTCGGATTTGTTGTCGTTGTTCGATTCAGAACTATCATCCCAAGTAGCCGCCAAGACTTTCTTGCCAGAGTTCTTATTTTCTTTTGACTTGGAATCCAAACTCTTGTTAGATTTCTCTAACCGTCTATGGGGGCAATCTTTCTTGATGTGACCCTTTTGATCACATCCGAAGCATCGGGCTTCTTGATGGTCTTTCTTTTTCTTAACGAATTTGCTTCGGTTTTTCTTATTTCGCACAAAACATGCAAATTCTTGGATCAAAGCATCTATATCTTCACTATCTTCTTCATCATTGGATTCTTCTTCTTCGGAAGAATATTCTTCTTTTGCTTGGAGTGCGGGAACGCTTGACTCAATGTATTTACCTTTACGTGTATGCAAACATTGTTCATAAACCAAAAGTGTCCGTATAAGTTCATCTCTAGAAAAGACCGAAAGATCCTTCGCTTCCTCTATGTCCATAGCCTTGGCTTCGCATTCGGGAGTGAGGGATCGAAGTAACTTATAATTCTGGTCTTCTATAGAGATGACCTTACCGAGGGAACTTAATGAATTTACTATTCCGTGAATCTATTGTCAATGTCAATGATGGATTCGTGAGGTTTAGCTTGAAAATAATCATATGCTTGACTCAATTGACTTATTTTTGACTTTTTAACCTTACTGGTGCGCTCATGTCTTTTAATTAGAGCCTCCCAAATTTCTTTGGCAGTCTCACATGCGGCAACAGCTCGGTTTTCGGAAGGACTCAAAGAGTTGATTACAATGGCGACGAATTTGGCATTTAAGGACATCTTTTTGAAGTTCTCGGCATCAAATTCGTCTTCACTCTTATCAACCGTTGAGGTAACACCTCCTTCGGTGATATACTTCGTCGGAACAAACAGACCTTTATTAATGATTATCCAAAGTTGATAATCCGTTTGTTGGACGTGATTCATCATCGAACGTTTCCATTGAATAAAACCCGAACCGTCAAAGTACAGAGGCCTTATTAAAGATAAGCCCTCTCCCGGGATCAAAGAATTATTTAATGTAGCCATGCTATATGATTACAATGCAGATTTTTTTAATGCAATACAAAATGCAAGAATGCAATATAGTGTAAAATAAAAAAGAATGCACAACTTTTGAAAATAGTGTAGAGATTGTAGGTGAGCATGTGTGCAAACGCTTAAGTAGAGCTTGATATAATAAAGCTTGATCTATTTGATGATTTAACTACAAAACAAATACTTAAGCCAAGATCAAGGTAAAATCACAGAAATGATAGAAATATAAAATAAGCACAAATAGGGGATCACTAAAACTAATATCAATGTTTGATCACAAAGGTAACCTGACTCTGATACCAATTGTTAGGATCTATGCGTAGGGTGATCCAGAGGGGGGTGAATGGATCATGGTCTCTATTTAAACTTAATTCGATTTTATGCAAATTCGGAGTGTGTTACTACCAATTTTAGTCCTAATTAACTAAGTCTCGGAAGCACAGACAAAATTAATTATTAGACTAAGTGGTTTTACCTAATGTGACCAAAACACAATAGCACTGAAACACGTATGTTATATCTACTTTTAGTCCAAAGGATAAGTGAAGGTGACTAATCAAATGGTACAAGATATAAAGCTATTTGACAAGTGGGGATGGACAAAAACAGAATATTATACTATAAAATGTGATTTGGCAAAATATAGAATGATTTGTTCATACAACTGCGGGTTTAAAATTATATGCAAAAAGAAACACAAGACCTTGATACAAACTTTACAAGTCCAGGTCTTACAAAAATAGATTGATGACGGTCAAATTATACCCGTAAAAGTCATCAACGTTGACCTTAAATCGAGATTAATAATATATATTTCATATTAAATCACATGTTTATATTTATTATTTAATGTTAAGTGATTATTAATATGATATTTGGTATTTAGCTGTTTTTATTATTAAAGGACCGATTTATTGTGCGATAAATGCTGATTTTGTAGATCGTGATAAATCGGGAAGATAAATATCGCGCAATCATGAAATCTCAAGATAATGAAGAGGAAAATCGGAGCATTAAATGAAAGATTAATCAGATCAACACGCAAGCGTGCAGTGGGGAGCAAGATAGACGAGAAAAACGATTAACGTGTGCAAAAGTAGGTTCGGTCGACCGAGCCTATAGCTTCGGTTGACCGAGTGTGGAGCTTCGGTTGACCGAGTGTGTCATCTCGGTCACTTTTCGGATTTTTTCGTATTTATCCTTCATAAGTCGGCAAAAACCTCTATATAAGCAAGCAGCTACGAGAATTGTATTTCATACCTTAGAATATCATTCAATAATTCATTCATTCTTAGAATACTCTTCATACCTTGTAGCAATGTAGAATAATTTAAAGGTTTCCAGAGTTTAAGGGCAGCAAATTATGTAAGCCTTTATTTTCTGTTTCTTTCCTTTAAGTAATTAATCCCTCCCAATTATGCTTTATCGTTTGAGTTAATTAATCATAGCTAGATGATGTAGATCTAGGCTATGACGTTAGGGATGTGGCGACTCCTTGTCTATGGGGATCCCATAACCTACGTCATACACTTAGTTTTTATTCATGAATCTACTTGATTTAATTAATACGTATCTATGTTAGTTAATATGAATACTGTGCGAATTACTGTTTAATCTGTTCTGTATGATGAAACGCTAAGAGATATGTTCAGGGATGTAATCTGGGGACGAAATTGATTCGGGTGACCGTATGAGTTCACTCGGTCGACCGAGCCCACCTATTCGGTCGACCGAGCCCTGTTTTCATCCGTTAAATAGCCACGTCTTTATGGTTAGGTTAACTTAACAGAATTTATTATCTCATTAGGTATGGCTATGGCTACGTTACTCGCTTAGTTTAATTAAAACGTGTAAGAAGGAAATACCGATATAAAACTCTTAGGTAGGCTTATGAACTGCTCTTCACGGACGTTCAGCGTTATCTAGGTAGGTTTATATTTGGGGATTGCTAGCACCTGATTATACGTAGATCGTAAACTAGCATGAGACTATAACTTGGTAATTGTTAGTTGGACGAGAGTTTGAGTGATCGCTTAGGATGTACGCCTAACCATAGGAATGTTGCCTAGGCGAGGTGTACGATTAATATCGGCATCCTTAGTGTCGTAAGCGTGCAAGTTATATGAGATGGATACCCAAAAGGTGAAGTCACGTAATGTAGCACAGTGATCTAGCAACCTAACCGGTGCTAAGTCAAGTTAAAGAGAATGACTCCCGTAGCCAATCTAAGATAGATACAAACGGATTGACAGTTAATAAGTTCAGTTTATTATATAAATTATCTAGGTCCAAACGATAAAGACTATAATTGGGGAGGTTAATTACGTTGTGTTGAGTCATGTCTTTACATTTTCTTGTCCTTTATGTCCTTGACATGTATAATTAATTGTTTATATATGAAATGACCCACAATTGGTTCCTTGTGGGATCGACCTTGATTCACTATAGCTATACTACGATGGGCCTAGTCCTCTTGCTAGTATTGGTTTATGGTGGTCAAGTATTTTATAACCTGATTGACCACGTCATCAAGTTTTTGGCGCCGTTTCCGGGGAGCCAACGGTCAATTTTATATATAAATAATTTTTTTATTCATGTCGAGTTTTCTGTTTTAAGAGTCCGTTTTTACGTTTTGAGTCCCTCTGGTTGTCTGCTTTGTCTGAAAATTCCAGATTCTATAAAATAAAAAAAAACATTCTATTTGGTCGACCGAGAGACCTCATTCGGTCGACCGAGAGTTTATAATTTTTGTTTTGTTCTGTTTACACGGTTTCTTATTTGTATTTTTTCGAGTCTGGAATTTCGTGTGTCTGTTTATCCCCGTATGTTTAATCCGTAGGTCTGATAGCAGCATGGGAAACCATGTTAAAATCAGTCTACGGTCTGTTTTGTTTTTCTTCTGTTTGCAGAAACCAGGGAAGCAATAATCCAAGTCAATAATTTTTCACGGGCGCCGAGAAAATAACCCAGCAACATGCGGAATTACTACTCTACGTTGGGAAAAGCGATGGAAGCAATACCATTAAAGCACCAAGATGTCTCCGAAAAAAAATATATATTTTAAAGGCTTAAATTCTTCATGGTACAATGTTGAAGGCAAGGTACTATCTTTTTTTGCTTATGTTA
Organism: Gentiana dahurica var. dahurica; assembly: GCA_024500145.1. Classification (NCBI taxonomy): domain Eukaryota; kingdom Viridiplantae; phylum Streptophyta; class Magnoliopsida; order Gentianales; family Gentianaceae; genus Gentiana; species Gentiana dahurica. Next base: position 77,909,187 of record CM044898.1, on the reverse strand, counting down.
AACTAACTTTTGGTTTGTTGAGCATAAGTTAGCCTATACATGAACCTTAGTATGAATCTTAGCCCGGAGTTGGTTTGTAAGATTAATTCTATTAGTGTGGAAGGTTCTGCCCCAAATCTGTCTCATCCAGAGGGTGTAAGGAAACATGTAGTCGTTGAAAGGAAGCAGTGAATAAAGAGTTCCTCGTAGTTCTATTAAAATCTCTTTGTCCTATGCATGAGATTGCTTCTACTGGCCAGGGGAGCAACAAATTGTGTAGTTTAAGCATTCACAATCTAAAGAAGACGTTGAGTTTTGAGAGAACACAATCTTCTGCTTTCGTTGAGTTTTATGGTGATGGCTTCTCGGTGAACCCACCTTAAACAGAAACGAGATTACGCTTTGGGTGACAATTTAGAAATTGGAGACTCTTAGTACATGGGTTCGGAAATGGTCTAACCATGGCTGGGCGAGTTCAACCGAGCTTCGGCTCAATAGACTCCCCTCCACGTGTGATGTACGTTACAGCATTTCAACAAGACTTAGCATAGCCGATAAGCCTTCGGGCTAAACGGGGCTTATCTTGACGGATTGGCCTGAACTGTCACATATGTTCCAACGAATAAGACGGCATAGGCTTGCCTACATAACCGACCTTATTCGGAGTACTTTGATTCATTGTTTCTTATTGTCAAGGCCAAAACCATAATTTAACCGAGTTTCTTAGAATTCGCTAATTCCTAAAACGAGAGCCGAGGTAAGAGCTTTGGATAAATGGTATGGATAAATGTCGTTTCCTAGGTCTCACAACCAAGGGAAGGGTATTAATCCGCAAAAGCAACAAGCCCACCTCTTATAGTGCTCAGAGGGGTCAATATATCGTGATCCAAGAATAATGACTGACAAGGATACTTTTGGAAAGTCGAGCTGAGGACTTTAAACTCAGAACTACTTCTTTAAAACCCTTAGGATTTCTTTTTAGGATTTTAGGTTTTGTTTTCTTTGAGTCAAATAAGAGTAACGTGACATATTTTGATGTTTTTTATTTTGCCGTGTTCTGATGGCCATTGGGCTAAGGATGTGCAAAACTTTTTTACTCGATATAGGCCACGTGAAATAGAGTTCCGTAGGAGAGTCGAGAAATTGCTAAAGAAAAGGAAATTTAGCAATCAACCTTAAGATGGAAGCATTAGGAGAGCTTGAGAATTACTGAAAATGTAACAGAGAATGATTGGTGCGAACAAGAACAATTTTGGTCAACTTCCAAAATCTTTTAGAATGGTGATCCAAGTGAAAATTCAAAGTGGTGCGCAATTCATTCTGCAACTATCCTTATCTTTCCCTTTACACTTTTTCACCTTCAAAATTTTTCGATCCTCTCACCAATCTGCCTCGGCAGTTCACATTTCTAACCATTCTTTCATCGCCTCTCTTTCTTTCCATCTATTTCACTCTCCCACCCAATCTCAATGCCTTTACCATTTTCAACCCACCCATAAACACAATTTCTTACCCACCCTTTATCTTTTCTTCCCATCCTTATGTGTATCTTTTTCTAAAGCCATCATAGTCTCAACCTCCATTTTATTTACACAATACCTATGTGTTGCGGAATTTGAAATATTGCTAAGCTTTAATGATTATCTTTTATCCTTTTGATTTTCATGATCCTAGTTGGGAGAAGTGTAGCTCTGACCCTAGCTGGATTTTAAAGGTTTTTGGTTCGATCAAAATACAACCTATCTTTCTACTGGAAGTTTTACATTTCACACTTTTCCGACTATTCCGGCATTTCGGATGATAAGTTTTGTTCTACATTATCACACCGATCAGACCTTGTTGATGACGGTTATGACTTTTACGTGATACATTGGGTTATTAGTCATTCCGAGGAGTAGCTACATCTTCCTAAGTTGTTGATATCCGATGCAAGCGGGAAGTTTCTACGTTAAGTATTTGATTTTATCTTTAGCCAATAGGTCGCACTCAATCTGTTATACCTTACCAAGTTTCTCTTCTCCTGGATTGAATACCTTTTCGATCGAGTAACCCTCGTGTTTTCCCACATGGGGTTATGCTTTTTGATCTTTGTCTTATCCACCCGGTTTTTAGATGATGACCACCATCTTTAGTTGCTTGTTTATTTTTCTTTCTATTTAGTATTTTTCTTTTTGGTTTCCCTTGTCATTGGTTGTATAAAATAAAGTGGCTTAAACTGTTTTTAGGTATTTATACCTCATTACTGCCACATTATTCTATAACTTCCATAGACATGGTGTTATTAACGGTTTCATGGAGTTTGTCTGCTTATACAGGGTTTCACTTGCTTCTCCACAACGTCCTGACATTTAATCCGACATTGTTCCTTTACTTGAGAGCCGTTTCCAGAGCTAAGTCTTTTTCTTAAATTCTCATTTATTTTTGTCATTGAGGACAATGCCATGTTTAAGTGGGGGGTAGGAGACTTAGTTATGTTATGTTATGATTGAAATTTGAATGAAACGGCACATGATTGAAAAAATTGAATCAATACCATATTATTTATCTCGTACCCTTAGAATTGTGAGTTCCTAGCTAAGAATTGATAGGAAATGAACCAAGTTTCATGAGTATGTGATCATTTTATACTTATGTTACGTAAATTTAAGGATATTCATGCTCGTTTTTGCAAGTAGTTATTTATTATTCAATTACTCAATCTGTGAATCGAGTATACCGCGCAAATCATAATAACTGAAGAAATTATGTGTACATTGCATAGATGATTGGTTATGTAGACTTAGTGTCGATACTTATTAGCTGATGCATTCTTATTTTTAGCCATTAAAGCGGAGTAATAAGCTTGAGACGTACCTGTGTTTGACAATGCGTTAAAACACTGGGCTTGTAGTAACATTACCAAAGTAGCCCCACGCTTGTGGTAATATTCGATGCTATACATGATCTAAGATAGGGGGATACTCTAAAAAGTTTTCTTCCTTGAGATTAATAGTATTTGAAAAATATGAAGATATGAAAAGAATATTCAACTCTTTAAGAGGCTTTAAGTAGTACTCGGTCTCCAAGTCCAAAAACCCTATAGATACGCTCTTGATTATTACTCTAGTGCTCTAACCATTGCGAGGCATAAGAAGTATGAATGCTGATGTTGGTAGGTTGAGATTACGAAGTCAGCATAAACTCTAATCTTGCCACATATATATAAAACTAAATGCACATGCACACATCACTTCGATTCATAGTCAGTAGTGAATAATGGATATCTTATGAGCATGACTAGTATGAGTTGACTTGAGTTTCTTGTGTGAGTATGATTTAACCATAGAAAATGTTGTCTTGGGGAATGACTTATTGTTTCTTTGTTCGGGACGATCAAAGTCTAAGTGGGGGGTAGTTGATGACGGTCAAATTATACCCGTAAAAGTCATCAACGTTGACCTTAAATCGAGATTAATAATATATATTTCATATTAAATCACATGTTTATATTTATTATTTAATGTTAAGTGATTATTAATATGATATTTGGTATTTAGCTGTTTTTATTATTAAAGGACCGATTTATTTTGCGATAAATGCTGATTTTGTAGATCGTGATAAATCGGGAAGATAAATATCGCGCAATCGTGAAATCTCAAGATAATGAAGAGGAAAATCGGAGCATTAAATGAAAGATTAATCAGATCAACACGCAAGCGTGCAGGGGGGAGCAAGATAGACGAGAAAAACGATTAACATGTGCAAAAGTAGGTTCGGTCGACCGAGCCTATAGCTTCGGTCGACCGAGTGTGGAGCTTCGGTTGACCGAGTGTGTCATCTCGGTCACTTTTCGGATTTTTTCGTATTTACCTTCTAGATCCTTCATAAGTCGGCAAAAACCTCTATATAAGCAAGCAGCTACGAGAATTGTATTTCATACCTTAGAATATCATTCAATAATTCATTCATTCTTAGAATACTCTTCATATCTTGTAGCAATGTAGAATAATTTGAAGGTTTCCAGAGTTTATGGGCTGCAAATTATGTAAGCCTTTATTTTCTGTTTCTTTCTTTTAAGTAATTAATCCCTCCCAATTATGCTTTATCATTTGAGTTAATTAATCATAGCTAGATGATGTAGATCTAGGCTATGACATTAGGGATGTGGCGACTCCTTGTCTATGGGGATCCCATAACCTACGTCATACACTTAGTATTTATTCATGAATCTACTTGATTTAATTAATGCGTATCTATGTTAGTTTATATGAATACTGTGCGAATTACTGTTTAATCTGTTCTGTATGATGAAACGCTGAGAGATATGTTCAGGGATGTAATGGGGACGAAATTGATTCGGGTGACCGTATAAGTTCACTCGGTCGACCGAGCCCACCTATTCGGTCGACCGAGCCCACCTATTCGGTCGACCGAGCCCTGTTTTCATACGTTAAATAGCCACGTCTTTATGGTTTGGTTAACTTAATAGAATTTATTATCTCAGTAGGTATGGCTATGGCTACGTTACTCGCTTAGTTTAATTAAAACGTGTAAGAAGGAAATACCGATATAAAACTCTTAGGTAGGCTTATGAATTGCTCTTCACGGATGTTCAGCGTTATCTAGGTAGGTTTATATTTGGGGATTGCTAGCACCAGATTATACGTAGATCGTAAACTAGCATGAGACTATAACTTGGTAATTGTTAGTTGGACGAGAGTTTGAGTGATCGCTTAGGAAGTATGCCTAACCATAGGAATGTTGCCTAGGCGAGGTGTACGATTAATATCGGCATCCTTAGTGTCGTAAGCGTGCAAGTTATATGAGATGGATACCCAAAAGGTGAAGTCACGTAATGTAGCACAGTGATCTAGCAACCTAACCGGTGCTAAGTCAAGTTAAAGAGGATGACTCCCGTAGCCAATCTAAGATAGATACAAACGGATTGACAGTTAATAAGTTCAGTTTATTATATAAATTATCTAGGTCCAAACGATAAAGACTATAATTGGGGAGGTTAATTACGTTGTGTCGAGTCATGTCTTTACATTTTCTTGTCCTATGTTGGTCGTAGACCGCCTTTATGTCCTTGACATGTATAATTAATTGTTTATATATGAAATGACCCACAATTGGTTCCCTGTGGGATCGACCTTGATTCACTATAGCTATACTACGATGGGCCTAGTCCTCTTGCTAGTAATGGTTTATGGTGGTCAAGTATTTTATAACCTGATTGACCACGTCATCATAGATATGAAAACCAAACAGGTGCAGACTAAGGGCAGGTTCAAATACAATGAAGGGTCTGATCAAATCTAAGCTGGCAACTCAGTTGGTTACCAGAAAAGATAATTCAATCCAAATGACAGAATTATCAAAACAGTTAACCTATTCTGAGAACAGAAATTTCAGCAGATCCAGAAAGAAAAACCTATGCCTATTAAAAAAGCATTCCAGCAATGTAGTACAACAGATGCACAACTTGAGCAGGGTCAAAAGACTGGAGCAGCAGCAAAATCAGCCTAATAAAGTTTATGCAATAGGTGCAGCAAATAATGTTCAAGGAATGACTCTCAGCAGATCAGGTTTGGCATTTAACAGCAGGCTAAGAACAGCAGGTGAAAATGTGCTCACAGTGCAGCATGATTAAGTGCACAAGAAATCAGGAAAAGTGCACCGGCTTCGAGGAGTAGTGCAGCAGATTACAAGAGCACACAAACGTTCAAAAAGTTGTGCTTCAGCGGTGTGCAGGTGTGCAGCAAATTTAAAGGTGCAATGCAATGCAATGGCTGTGTGTATATCAAGATTAAGAGAAGACACACACAACAAAGCACAGACACAGAATCAGTGCATTTCCTCACTGATTCACCAAACAAGTAGGAAACAGAAAAACCACAAGAAACAAGCTCATACCTTGACTAATCTTATTGAAAATGAACTGAACCTAGTTTGCGTGTGTTTGACCTATTTGTTAGGAAATCAATCAGAGTAGCGCAACGGAATTTAAAAATTGATTTCCCGATCCAGGATCGTCTCAGTTTAAACAATAAACATATAAGATAGGGGACGGTAATATTACCTTGGTTGATCTAAAAGATCGACGTTTTGACCGTCCGGTAGGAGTAGATGTGCGCGAGCCGTCCAAGTGTCCGGCCTCTACCAGTAATCCACACGAGCACCTTGCCGGATCCCGCCATGGATTTCTACTAGAATAACTCGACTGCTAGGTCGACCTTTTCTCTCTCTACAAACTCTTTATAGAGGCTCTCGACTTTTCACAAGAACAATTAGCTCTTGGAATAATGGTGTACAAAAGAGCTAGCCAAGCCCTCCTATATATAGGATAGGTGGCACCCCAAGTCTCCCAAAAAATCCTTGGGGAACAAGTCTTGAGTAGAGTGGAGAGAAAGAAAACATTTTCCTAATAAAATATGGAAAATATCTTTGATTGATTTATCTCATTAATACTCAATATCTTATATTAAATATTTCCAATATTTTGTCAATATATTATGTTGACTATATTTATCTTTTTACCAAAAATATATTTTTCCAAAATCAATTAATATCCAATATTAATATTATGGTAATCTTATTAATTAAATTGCACAACTCAAATGTATCCTATACACAAGATGGTGCCAATATTTAGCAAAATTCACATGATACACAAATTTTGGCCATATATATTTAATTAATCAGCATAATTAATATCTTGTATTATATTTATTCATAATAAATAAATACCACCATATTAATTTTCCACTATATCCTTTATAGTATATAGATAAAACTTTCCTCATTTGGTTATCAACTATAACCACATTTTAATCCGACTCGATGTTCATATGTGTGTGACCAGATAGGCTTCCGAATATGTTGGCCGTAGACATAAGGCGCAATTACAAAAATGCCTTTCACCTCTAACGATCACGGATAGCGTCTAGCAACACATCCGCGACCCCCAATCATCGGAAGAGTCAATACGCAATGACTACTACCTTTCATGTGCTCGGTTAGCGTGTAAATGCAATCCTATCGCTGTAATAATATCCATACGGTCGTACGTTGAGTGTCAAGAATTGATGACCGTATCCTAAAATCTGTATATAATGCTATCTCGAAGTAACTCATTTACTTCCACTTTGCAAAGATTCACGAGAGTAAGACATTCCTTATAAGAAGGCCCTTTCGGATATTCACCCCTACTCTTAGGGTACGCGATTCCCAGACGACCTAACATGTATACACCGCATGCTTCAGTATCACACCCAATCACTATCGTAGGATCGCCTCATGGTTAGGGGAAACCTCAATAGTGTCAATGCATGACAATCCACACTGTGATGCCATGTAGACTCTGGTCCTAAGGATAATTACACAACCGTCACATAGTGTGACACTTAACAGTGTAAGTGGGTCAATCTAACGTACGCATTCTCTAATACACGTCCACATACAATCCGAATTTCTCCACACTATGATAGACGAGATCTATCCATGTCCTTAAAGACGGAAGACATCTAATACATGCTAGTCTGTACATGTTATTAATATCCTGTTTAATAGTACATCAGCCTAGAGACATTTAAGTATCAAACTTATTAAAGTGATGAGAGATCTCATCAACCATAATCGCCTATCATGGTTTCTCTATCACAGTTTAATACTAAGGACGTTATCTTATAACAATTCATAATTGGTTCTTTAAATGAACAAATACATGACAACAGAAAAGCCATTTATTATATATGTATAATCATAATGAAATAGTAGAAATGATCCGACCCGGTCGGATCCGGTCCAACCCGATTGGGTTTAGGACACTATTTCAAAAATATCCATGTTGGACTTATTTCTGAGTTTTAGTGATGAGTGCCAGACTAATTGTTATAGTGCATAGGTAAAAAGATGTCTAGATCAAATGTATCGGTTTATTAGAGTTTGATCTTTGAATAGGTTTGATCAAACATGCACTGTAATGGTCAGCTGATTTATATCAGCAGACTGGTATATATCAGTAGGGTAGATAGGTCAGTAGACTAGTCAGGAACCTGCTGAAGACTGAAGGCTGAAGGCTCAAACTCAGTTAAGGAAGGCTAAAGGATCAAACTTTGTAATTAAAGTCAAGGATACGGAATCAGAATTTAGGCAAGTCTGTGATGACCTAAACTGATTACATATACCTTGTGTACAGGGTCTAAGTTCCTTAAGTTGGATGGTGATTGGAACTTAGTTATTTGCAAAAAGGTGTAATCTAACTTCACAAATAAATGTTAGATAAAAGAAGTCTGCTGCATTGTGTTTTAAAACACAGCAAATTACAGTTCAGCTGACTGATAGGTATTTCAGCAGACTGATGAACCTGCTGATATATATACCTCGATTAATTCAAGATTACATTGGAAGATTACATGGATAAGGACAACCAACTACCTCTGATTTATCAAACAAATCAATGGTTGAGATTAAAAGAACGTTGAATTAATTCAGGACTTTATCCAATGGTTACAAGTAAAAGGGTGGACAGACTGTATTCTGTCAAAAAGGATTCTAACAGTGTCAGTCCTATGAATAGTGCCAGAAAGCAAGTCAGATGGGACAAAACTAGGAACGGTTTTATTTGAATTTCAAATACAAGTCACATGGACTCCTATCTATAAATAGAGGACTTCCAACTAAGAAAAAGATGATGAAAACTAAGGAAATACAAGTGATAATTCTGAGCTGCATTTTATCAAGAAAAGCACCCTGCATAATTTATTGAGCTTAAGGCTACTGATCCAGAGAAAATCTTCAAGTGTATTCTGTATTCAAGCTACATCAAGTTTACACACTTGAAGACTGCAAGCTGCTGATTATATCATCCTAATCAAGCTGCTACAACTGAATCATTTACTTGATTCATTCTATATTCTACAAAGAATCTGCTGAAGACAGTGAAACATCTGTTGGGTGTGAAAGACTGTTGTTTGTGGTGGAGCTGGTGAAGAGGCAATCCTACCCTTCAAGGACCAGTGGAAGACTTTAGAGCAGGAATCCTACCTGTTCCAAGTGTTCAGTTTGTGAAGCCATAGTTATTGGTGAAGGACAAGCAACCTTAGAAATCTTTGTAACAGCTATATCAAAGATCTCTAGTGAATTACCTCCAACATCACAGGAGAAGAGTGGACTGACAGGATTACACCACCTGGAACCACTATAAAATCTGCCTACTTACTTTCTGCACTTACATTCTGCATTTAGTTTATTATACACATCAACCTACTGAATCTAGCAATTGAACTCACACATATACACTACTGAGTATCTAATACTTAGTATCATATTTAACAATAAGTAATAAGGCTTAATTTTTGATATAATTCTGCTGCACAAATTAAGTAAACTCAACTGTCAGTAGACTATTATGTATCAGCAGGCTACTGAGGTGTCAGCAGACTACTGAGGGATCAGCAAGCTGCTGAAGTTGTTGAGTTTGTTAACTACAAAAAGTTTTAAGTGTTAAGTTTATTCACCCCGCCCCCCTCTAAACTTAACCTAAGCCTTTTCAAGGGACCAACAATTGGTATCGGAGCAGTGCTTCTGTTCTGAAGTAATCCTACTTGTTGTGCTTGTGAAAATACTTTGAAAACTTTTTCAAATTATTGATTTTCAAAGACTTGCATCATGGATAACAACCAGTATTCTAGAACTATGCTAATGTGTTCTCTAGATAGATTTGATTAATATAAACGTCGAATGCAGGCTTACCTTGCTGCAACTCATGATGAAATGATGGATGTGCTGAAAGATGGACCACTGGACATTACCATGTCAGTAACAGTGGGTGATGTGACAGAGTACATTCCAAAAACAAAAAGAGAATGGAATGCTGAAGATAGAAAGAGAGCAAACCTCAACAATATTGCTATTGATATCATTTATAAAACCTTGGATAGCAATATGTACATGAAGGTTAAAGATTGCAAAACTGCAAAGGACCTTTGGGACAATATACAGTTGATCTGTGAAGGCACTGATGCAATCAATAAGAATAAAATCAGTGTGGCCAAAAAGAGGTTTCAAAAGTTCAAAATGTTACCAAATGAAACCATTGAGAAAATGGAGTCAAGATTCAATGCTATCCTGGATGAACTTACCCAGAAAGCAAGTCAGATGGGACAAAACCAGGAACGGTTTTATTTGAATTTCAAATACAAGTCACATGGACTCCTATCTATAAATAGAGGACTTCCAACTAAGAAAAAGATGATGAAAACTAAGGAAATACAAGTGATAATTCTGAGCTGCATTTTATCAAGAAAAGCACCCTGCATAATTTATTGAGCTTAAGGCTACTGATCCAGAGAAAATCTTCAAGTGTATTCTGTATTCAAGCTACATCAAGTTTACACACTTGAAGACTGCAAGCTGCTGATTATATCATCCTAATCAAGCTGCTACAACTGAATCATTTACTTGATTCATTCTATATTCTACAAAGAATCTGCTGAAGACAGTGAAACATCTGTTGGGTGTGAAAGACTGTTGTTTGTGGTGGAGCTGGTGAAGAGGCATTCCTACCCTTCAAGGACCAGTGGAAGACTTTAGAGCAGCAATCCTACCTGTTCCAAGTGTTCAGTTTGTGAAGCCATTGTTATTGGTGAAGGACAAGCAACCTTAGAAATCTTTGTAACAGCTATATCAAAGATCTCTAGTGAATTACCTCCAACATCATAGGAGAAGAGTGGACTGACAGGATTACACCACCTGGAACCACTATAAAATCTGCCAACTTACTTTCTGCACTTACATTCTGCATTTAGTTTATTATACACATCAACCTACTGAATCTAGCAATTGAACTCACACATATACACTACTGAGTATCTAATACTTAGTATCATATTTAACAATAAGTAATAAGGCTTAATTTTTGATATAATTCTGCTGCACAAATTCAGTAAAATCAACTGTCAGTAGACTACTGTGTATCAGCAGGCTACTGAGGTGTCAGCAGACTACTGAGGGATCAGCAGGCTGCTGAAGTTGTTGAGTTTTTTAACTCCAAAAAGTTTTAAGTGTTAAGTTTATTCACTCCCCCTCTAAATTTAACCAAAGCCTTTTCAAGGGACCAATAATTGGTATCGGAGCAGTGCTTCCGTTCTGAAGTAATCCTACTTGTTGTGCTTGTGAAAATACTTTGAAAACTTTTTCAAATTATTGATTTTCAAAGACTTGCATGATGGATAACAACCAGTATTCTAGAACTATGCTAATGTGTTCTCTAGATAGATTTGATTAATATAAACGTCGAATGCAGGCTTACCTTGCTGCAACTCATGATGAAATAATGGATGTGCTGACAGAGGGACCACTGGAGATTACCATGTCAGTAACAGTGGGTGATGTGACAGAGTACATTCCAAAACCAAAAAGAGAATGGAATGCTGAAGATAGAAAGAGAGCAAACCTCAACATATTGCTATTGATATCATTTATAAAACCTTGGATAGCAATATGTACATGAAGGTTAAAGATTGCAAAACTGCAAAAGACCTTTGGGACAATATACAGTTGATCTGTGAAGGCACTGATGCAATCAAGAAGAATAAAATCAGTGTGGCCAAAAAGAGGTTTCAAAAGTTCAAAATGCTACCAAATGAAACCATTGAGAAAATGGAGTCAAGATTCAATGCTATCCTGGATGAACTTACCCTGCTGAGTGTAAGTTATTCAAAAGAAGAAATAAACTCAAAAATCTTGGAAGCATTACCTGACAAAGAAGTTTGGGAGATGAAAGTCACTGCAATAGAAGAAGTGAGAAAGTTACATGAAGAGGATACCTTCAAATTATTCTCAGTTCTTAAAGCTTATGAATTCAGCAAGAGATTGGTTCCTACCACTGAGCAAGAAAATGCTAGAGCAGATTGGCCTACTGAGCAAGAAAATCAGGATGATGAAGACTGAAAAAACTTCTCCATGGAATTTCACTAAGAAATTCAGTGAAAAGAAGAAAGATGATTCAAGGAAAGACAATGATTACTTGTGTTTCCAATGCAAGAAAGCAGGACATTTCAAACCTGACTGTCCTGAGTTAAAACAAAGTAAGAAGCCTGATTATCTTTGCTTCAATTGCAAGATGCCTAGACATTTTAGACCTGATTGTCCAGACCTACTGAAGACCAAGAGCCAACAAAGAAGACATGGAAAGAAGGCTATGGTTGCTGCAGATGAATCAGGGTATGAAGTGGAATATGAAAAGGGAAATGAATCAGATGACACAGCATTGGTTGCTGAAATGGAAGATTATGCATTAATGGCTAATATGGATGAAACAGAGGAGCTATACAATACTGTATCAATTAACACTCCTGCTGGAAGTGATTGTGAATCAACTTGTGGTTCAAATCCTAGAAACTCTTACAATGAAGAAGCTTTGGATGCCATCCTCAATCAACTGAGGAAAATACAATCGGGTTATGAGATTGTGAAGGATGAAAAAGAAAATCTTCAAGTAGAAGTTGAAAGATTGAATGATGAATTAAGGGTTCTCAAAGGTAAGGAAAAAGATGTTGGACAGAATCAATATAAGCCTGCTGAACATCCAGTAGCTTCTGAATCTGCTGATCCATCTTATTCCTCTACTGCATAGAAATCTGGAAAGCCTTATGGTGATAGAACAGGACTTGGATTTGGAACTCAAAAATCTAACAAGAGTGGATCCAGTAAGGCTACTAAACCTAGTACCAAAATTGGTCCTACGTTCGTGCCTGTACAAGATCCAACTCCTAGAAAGGTTGCTGAGGCAGTAAAACCTACTGAGAAAGCTTCAAGGAAGCAAAATAAAATGTCAAAGAAGTCAACAGCTCCTAATAAAAAGAATAAATCCAAAAATAGGACTGTTGTGCCTTCTAGACCTACTGATAGCAGACCTGCTACCAAGTCTGCTGGACCACAGAAAGGTAAAAACCAGAAATATTCAAAGGATAAGAATCCTAAACCCAAAAATGTTAATCATTGTAGGGATACTTATCTCAGGGGGAAAGGTAAACTGTTCCCTACTGATGATGATTGGAATATTCCTGCACATGCTATTAGAAACAGTAAGAATAACCATGCTGTTAGGGTAAAACCTAAGCAATGGAATCAGCAGAGGGATCAGTAGAGGACATATACAAAGCCTCAGCAGAGACCTCAGTAGACTCCATATTACAGAGCTGTTCCTAACAGACAGAAATCCAATGGTTATACCAATGCTTCTAATAACAAGAATCACCTCAAACAGCATTATAAACCAAAAGGCCAGAAAACATATGTGAATCCTACACAACCAACTGTTAGAACTTATGGATGTGTGGAATACATATATGAACCAAAGTATGACACTTTTAGGAGAAGACCTTATGGAAACATCCCAGGGGTCATGCTTACCACTGACCATTATGGACCCAAATAGGTTTGGGTACCTAAAATGTATTAACTTTGTTTTGTTGGGTGTCTGGTACATTAACAGTGGATGTCCCAGACATATGACAAAGAATAAGCATTGTTTGTCAAATTTTGTGACAAAGGATGGTCCAAGGGTGAACTTTGGCAACAAGAATACACCTGGATACACAAGAGGATAAGGCACACTTGTAAGAAATGTACTTACAATCAAGAATGTTGCATATGTGGAAGGACTAGACTACAACTTGCTGAGGACTGGACAATTCTGTGACATGGGGTACAAGGTCACTTTTGATGAAAACAACTGTATTGTCTTCAGTGAAAGAGGTGATCAAGTTGTATTGGCCGGTAGAAGACAACAAAACATGTATGTTGTGGATTGGTCTACTGCAGTTCCAGAAACATGTCTAATTGTGCATACCAAATCAGAACTTAATTGTCTATGGCACAAGAAGCTGATCATCTGAATTTTGATGACATCAATCCGTTCATGAAGAAGAAATTGGTGATTGGTTTACCTGAGATGACATTCAAAAAGGATACTATATGTGATGCTTGTCCGCAAGGTAAACAGACAAAGTCAAGCTTCAAATCAAAGACTAAGCAATCAACTAATAGAGTCTTGGAGCTGATGCATATGGATCTATTTGGGCCAGTTACACCAACAAGTGTTACAGGAAAGAAATACACCTTAGTGGTTGTGGATGATTATTCAATGTACACATGGGTGATATTTATGAACAAGAAAAGTGAAACACTTCAAAAGATGCCTGAACTTTTGAAGAGATTGCAAAATGAGAAAAGTTTAACAATAGTAAAAATCAGATCAGACAAGGGTACTGAGTTTCTAAATAAAGTTATAAGAGAATACTGTGAACAGAATAGTGTACTACATCAACTTGTTGCTGCTGGTACACCTCAGCAAAATGGGGTTGCTGAAGGAAGAAATAGGACTCTAAAAGAAGAAGATGCTATACAACATGCTATACACAAAACAGAACTTCAGTAAACAAGAAGATGCTGAAGACACCTTTTGAGATTTGGAATGGAAGAAAACCTAACATATCCTATTCCCATCCATTTGGAAGTAAGTGTTTTATCTTGAATCATAAGGAACATTTTGAGACATTCCAACCAAAATCAGATGAAGGAATTTTCTTGGGATATTCTTCAGTCAGCAAGGCATTCTAGGTACTGAACAAGAGGTCCTTAAAACATGAAGAAACAATACATGTTGTGTTTGATGAACCTAAGTTCACTGGTATGGAAGATGAAGCTTGTGAACCTGCTGAGAATCTACAAGTCACTGATCCAGATTGTGTTGAAATTTTGGAAAGATTTAATGACTTAAAGATTTCTGATTCTGGCCCTGCTGAACCCCCTTCTGATAATACTACTGATGCAACAACTGAGGCAGTTCAAGGATCTGCTAAACCCCCTGTTGAAGATACAGCAGACCCTACTGAATATGAGGTTCCTGAAAATCAATCTAACCAGAATCCACAATGGTTAAGGGATCACCCTGCTGAACAAGTTATTGGCAACATACATCAAGATGTGAGGACTAGAAGACAATTAGAAGCAATGTTTACTTGTTTTCTATCTTAAGTTGAACCTAAATTTGTTGAAGAAGCAATTTCAGATCCAGATTGGATAATTGCTATGCAAGAAGAATTGAATGAATTTGAAAGAAATCAAGTTTGGACATTAGTTGAAAGGCCTAGTCATGCAAATATCATTGGTACTAAATGGGTATGCAGAAACAAACTTGATGAATCTGGTACCATTGTAAGAAATAAAGCCAGACTAGTTGCAAAAGGCTATTCTCAAGCTGAAGGAATAGATTTTGATGAAACTTATGCACCTGTTGCAAGATTGGAAGCTATCAGATTATTCCTAGCACATGCTGCATATAAAAACTTCAAGGTATATCAAATGGATGTCAAAAGTGCATTTTTGAATTGCATTCTAGAGGAGGAAGTGTATGTTCAGCAACCTCCTGGATTTGAAATTAAAGATCAAGAAGATAAAGTTTATAGACTCAACAAAGCTCTTTATGGACTGAAACAAGCACCAAGAGCATGGTATGAGACTCTATCTCAATTCTTGGTGGACAATGGTTTTACAAAAGGCACCATTGATAAGACTCTTTTCAGAATCAATAAGAAGGACATCACCCTGCTGGTAAAGATTTATGTTGATGACATAATCCTTGGTTCTGAAAATGAATTGTTATGTGAGAAGTTTGCAAATCAAATGAAGAGTAAATTCCAAATGAGTATGATGGGAGAAATGAACTACTTTTTGGGATTGCAAGTTAAACAGATGAAAGATGGAATCTTCATTCATCAAACCAAGTACACCAATGAGCTGCTAAAGAAGTTTGGTATGGAAAATAGCACCAAGATATCAACTCCGATGAGTACAAATATCAGATTGGATGAAGATAAAGAAGGCAACGATGTGGATCAGACTTTATACAGAAGGATGATAGGCAGTCTATTGTACCTTACTGCCAGCAGACCTGATATATCCTTTGATGTAGGTGTTTGTGCAAGATTTCAATCTAAACCTAAAGAAAGTCATTTAGGTGCAGTCAAAATAGTTCTCAAATATCTAAAAGAGACTTTGGGAGTAGGGATATGGTATTCCAAGGATGGAAGCTTCAAATTTATATCCTACTCAGATTCTGATTATGCTGGATGCAAGATTGATAGAAAAAACACCACAGGAACCTGTCAGTTGATGGGAAATAGACTGGTTTCCTGGTTTAGTAAGAAACAAAATTCTATATCAACTCCCACTGCTGAAGCTGAATATATTGCTGCTGGAAGTTGCTGTGCACAAGTACTGTGGTTAAGATAACAGTTAAGGGATTATGGAATTGAAGAAAGAGAAATTCCAATCATGTGTGACAACACAAGTGCAATTGCAATCACTGAAAATCTTGTTTTTCACTCAATGACCAAGCACATTGATGTGAGACATCATTTTATAAGATATCATGTTGAGAAGAAAGATGTGGTGGTTCTTTATATCCCTACTGAAAATCAACTTGCTGATATTTTCACTAAACCACTAGACAGTGAAAGATTTGCTAAAATAATGGTTGAACTTGGAATTATAAAAGTTGACTGATAATCAACAATGTACTGGAATTCACCAAGGGGATTAGTCTTTGCTATGTTGGGTGAGCTCACTTAGCAGATTAGTCATTGGTATCAACAATTCCATGTACTTCTGTTTGGACAATTGAGCAAATGAGGTTGCCAAGGGGATTGGTCTTTGTCATGTTGGGTGAGCTCACTTGACAGATCAGTCATTGGTATTAAACTTCATCTTGTATTATCAATTGAACAAAACAAGAAGGAATCAAAGATCAGTAGAGTTACTCTGTTAGCAGGCTGATGAGGCACATTTGTCAGCAGGCTGCTGAGTCAACCCTGCTGATGACAAGTCTGCTGAAGAATACGTTATTCAGTCAAACTTACTAAAGTCAAAAAGCAATTGGCGGGATATTTATTCTATCCTTTATAACCACAGTTACACGATCCAACGGTTACAAACGTTATGGAGAAGTAATGGGCCACGTGTCAAGTTAGCATTCACTCAAATTAATCATGGTTAAATGTAACAGTACACGTTCTGACAGTTTCAACTGCATTTGCCTATATATACACAGACTATTACACAGAAGCTACTACAAAATCTCAAATTGATATTCTCTGTATTTATACTATGCGAACATAGATTTGAAAAGCTCTTTTCTTCATCTTTTTCTTATATCAATGGCGGAAAAGGTTGATGTCCATATTGGAACAAGCCAAAGTGTAAGAGGCTTTGTTGTTGATGCTAACCAAACTAAACTAGCAATCAACATTGGTCGAAGAATAATGAGATATGAAGGCTTGGAGAATGTACTTAACATAAGATTGGAAACAATATCTTACACAAATGTTGTTAGCTTCTGCAAAAATATTGTGATAAAGGAAGGAAGCGAAGCATTCAAAACAACTGTAAATGCTCAAGAAATTGAAATTTCATGAAACCTACTGAGGGAAGTTTTTGGTTTTGAAGAAGTAATAGATGCTCCAGTAAATCTTGAGGAAATGGGATTGTCCAAGATGGATTTTGTTGTCAAAATCAAGACCAATGAAGCCACCAAATCAATTCCAGGCATTAATATGAAACACATTGGATTTGAGTACAACCTGCTGAGCAAAATCATCGCTAAGAATATCTTAGGCCTCGTTGGGAGAATGGATACTCTATCAGGACCCAAGATAGAGTTGCTGATGATTATTTGTAGAAGTATGAAATTTGATTGGCTGGATACTTTATCCATTACATGAAGAAAGTTGCAAAAGAAGAAAGGGAAGGAAAAAGGAAATCCAAGGTCTTACCCTTAGGAATAATGGTTCAGGCTCTGCTGAATCATTTGGAAATTCCTGATGTTCCACCTGAGAAGATAAACCAATCCAGATACAACAAAGAGATTGATTATCACATCCCTGGTCTGGATGATGATGAAGAAGGTGTTGCTGAGGCTGCTGATAGTGATAATGGTGGAGATGATGGTGATGTTGTTGGTGAGCAGGTCAAGCAAACTACTAAGAAAACTGTCAAACCTGTTGCACCAAAGAAGGGTACTGAGAAAAGAAAGGCTACTGAAACAAGGAAGATAACATAAATGTTAAAGCCTAAAAGAACAAGAAAGCAAATAGCACAGACTGATGAGTCTGCTGAGGGTCCAATTGATGTTGAAGCTACTGACCTTGCTATAGTTGAGAAAAAGACTGTTGCTGAAATTTTGAAGGAGCAACATAAAGAAGCCAGCAGAAAGAGGAAGTCTATTGTGATTGAAATTGAAGATGAGCCACTTTCCAAGAGAATGAAAGAAATTATGCATAAAAAGAATCATGGAAAGGGGAAACAATTGAAAATTTTGGAGGCTCAAAGAGAAGAAGAAGAAGAAGAAGCAGTAGAAGAAGAAGTGGAAGTGCAAGGAGAGGCTATTAATGCTGAGCCATTAACTATCATAAAGCCTACTGAGGATGCAGAGGTTGTTATTGAGCAACCTACTGGAGAGTCACAACAGACTATAGAAACTGAACCTACTGTTGAAGTTAGAGAATCCTCACCTGCTAAGGCTGCTGAGCCTTCTGAATCTGCCCAAGTTGTTGTTGAGCAACATGTTGAAGAACCACATCAGACTACTGAGTCTACACCTGCTGTGGAAGTGGAGAAATTAGTACAAGACCCTGCAATTCCTGCAATAGTTCAGGGGGAAGAACAGTCTGCTGCTAACCCTGCTGATGAGCATATAAGTCAGAGGGAAGAAAGTGTAGCACAGATTGAGGTAGTAGGAACAAATGTACAACCTGAGCAACCAACTGACCTATAGGCATCTGTGGAAGAAACCTTAAGTTTGCTTGTTGGGACCTTGGAGGTCAGCAAGCTATTGAAATAGCTCCCAAAAAACCAACAATGCCATTTGAGAGGCATGAGAAAAAGAAGAAGGATGATTTTGTTGATCCCAAACTTCAGTAGGTGGCTGATTATATTCAATGGAAGTTTGGATACTACAAGAGACAAAAGCCTGCTGCAGAACCTATGACAAACTTTGAAGAATGGGCTTTTGAAAAGTTGGGAGTGGAGAATTTGTTGGATCTAGTTGATACCACTATGCTGCAATCAAGATTGATGGATATTTTTGAAGATCAACAGAAAGAAGAGGGTATCAAGTTTAGAGACCCCAGAGATGACAGTGATGATTCATCATCATCATCTGATTCTGGTGGTAATTATCCATCAGGTCCATGAGGAACCAGTGGGACTGCAATGATTAATGAACCAAGAGTGGAGCAGTCCACTGATGCTGGTCAGTCTACTGAGAGACAACATGCTGGACAAATGGATGAGGATTTGGAAAATCTCACCATAGATGATATTGAGGCACAAATCAATGAGGGAGTAGAGATTGGTGCAAACAAGATGGTTGGTGAGATTGATGATATGTTTGTTGTTGAATCTACTGAACAACCTGAAGATTAGCAAAATGTAGATTTGGATGATGAGAGGGTTACTGACCACAGTGAACCTAGTGCCAGTTCAGAGGAATCAATTCAATATCAAGACTGGATTGACACTGAGGATGCCTTAACCAAATCTGCAAATTATCTAAGGAGGATCACTGATGTGGGGGAATTTCAAAAAGAAAACATGGATATATTCCATGATCAAGTTGTTGTGGCACAAATTGTACCAGAACAAAGAACTGAAGAGGAGGTACATGTTGCTGGGATACAAACAGCACCTGGACACAGGTTGGAACAGGAGGTACAGGCTGTTGGGTTACAGACAGCACCTGGACAACGGTTGGAACAAACTTTGGGTTTGGAGGAAACCCCTAATGTTGTTTTGGATCAGGCTGCTGTAGTAGAGCCTATTGGAGGCAAGGCCACTGTAGGAAAAGATAGTCCGCAGGCTGCTGTTGTTGATGAGGAAGAACAGCTGCTGGACTATGATTACAGTGATGAAGAATTTCAAATTGAAGGATCTACTGATGATGAACCAGTGAATGAAGAACCTGCTATTGATCCTATCTTGGAGGAGTACCAAGGACCTCACCTTGCTGGAAGGGATATGAGTTTTGCTGTGGTGATCAGCAATCAGAGGCAACAATATAGTGTAGAAGAGCCTGCTGATGGAGCTACTGATGGAAGAATGGCTGGTGGAGTGCCAGTAGAAGTTTTGAATGAGTTGAGGACTGTCAGGAATGATATGCAACAGTTAAGAACTCAACTGGATAGACAGGAACAAAGATTCAAGAACTGATGAAGCTAGTGGATAACAATAGAAGATCTACTGAGACAGTTGCTTTAAATTACACATCTAATCAGTATGCCATTGCTGATCTAACACAAGATGTGAGGGGAATCAAACAGGGCAATACATTGAAGGAGAAATTTTTGAAAGATCAACTTGAATCCATTCATAAAAAGTTGATAATATTGCTGAGGAACATAGACCTGCTGAGCCTGCTGCTGCACCACAACCTGCTGTACTGGATCCTAAAATCACTGAAAGGATAACCCTGCTGGAGCAAACAATGGAAGGAAGGATCACATCAATTGATACTAGGACTGCAATCATTGAAAGTCAACTGAACAACCTAGTAGTCACTCAGGAAAGTGTGCATGGCCTGCTGTCCCGGTTTGTTGATGATGTCAATAAGGGTGAAGTGGGTCAAACAGCAGTAGCAAAAGAGACTGCAAGAATTATTGCCAAGAAGAAATGGGAAGCTGATACTAATGCATTTAGAGAACCTACACCTGTCAGACTTCCACTTACTGATAAACTTCTCAAATAATACAAGAATGTTTACAACAACAGAAGAAGACCTTATCATGACAAGGGCTTTCATGAAGGTCTAAACTCATTTTGGGACTGAAATTTTGGGAAGCAAGAGTTAAAGCCATGAGGGCTTCAAGGAGAGGTGGAAGAGGTGGTAGAGGTGAAAGGAGTTTGCCTACCACAAATGCAAAGGAATCACTGAATGAGTTCAAGGAAGTTTATATGAGGTTAGCCTTCAGGGTACATCAGATAAATCTAACTCTACCTGAAGCATGGAACTGGTGGAAACAAGTAAATCCTCACATTGACTTCTCTCTAATTGAAAATGACTAGATGAGAGAGATGATCATTGAAATAAGAGCTTACCAAGAACAAGCAGAGAAAACAAGAGAGGAAAGGGAAAGAAGACAGTAGATCAGCATACTTTACACTGTTTTATCTTTGCTGATGTTAGACTGTAATAATTTGAACAAATGATTATAATGAAAGATGACTAAATTTGTTCTATTTTTGTTTTCAATCTTTTTGCTTTGCTGTTAGGTGAGGGTATTGGCATCATCACCAAAAAAGGGGAAATTGTTGGACTTGTTTCTGAGTTTTAGTGATGAGTGCCAGACTAACTGTTATAGTGCAAAGGCAAAAAGATGTCTAGATCAAATGTATAGGTTTATTATAGTTTGATCTTTGAATAGGTTTGATCACACAAGCACTATAATTGTCAGCTGATTTATATCAACAGACTGGTCTATATCAGTAGGGTAGATAGGTCAGTAGACTAGTCAGGAACCTGCTGAAGACTGAAGGCTGAGGGCTCAAACTTAGTTAATGAAGGCTAAGGGATCAAACATAGTAATTAAAGTCAAGGATATGGAATCAGAATTTAGGAAAGTCTGCGATGACCTAAATTGATTATATATACCGTGTGTACAAGTTCTAAGTTCCTTAAGTTGGATGGTGATTGGAACTTAGTTATTTGCAAAAAGGTGTAATCTAACTTCACAAACAAAAGTAAGATAAAAGAAGTCAGATGGATTGTGTTTTAAAACACAGCAAATTACAGTTCAGCAGACAGATAGGTATTTCAGCAGACTGATGAACCTACTGATATATATACCTCGATTAATTCAAGATTACATTGGACATGGATAAGGACAACCAACTACCTCTAATTTATCAAACAAATCAATGGTTGAGATTAAAAGAACGTTGGAATAATTCAGGACTTTATCCAATGGTTACAAGTCAAATGGTGGACAAACTGTATTCTGTCAAAAAGGATTCTGACAGCGTCAGTCCTATGAATAGTGACAGAAAGCAAGTCAGATGGGACAAAACCAGGAACGGTTTTATTTGAATTTCAAATACAAGTCACATGGACTACTATCTATAAATAGAGGACTTCCAACTCAGAAAAAGATGATGAAAACTGAGGAAATACAAGATACAATTCTGAGTGGCATTTTATCAAGAAAAGAACCCTGCTGAACTTACTGAGCTTAAGGCTACTGATCCATAGAAAATCTTCAACTGTATTCTGTATTCAAGCTACATCAACTTTACACACTTGAAGACTGCAAGCTGCTGATTATATCATCCTAATCAAGCTGCTACAACTGAATCATTTACTTGATTCATTCTTTATTCTACAAAGAATCTGTTGAAGACAGTGAAGCATTTGTTGCATGTGAAAGACTGTTGTTTGTGGTGGAGCTGGTGAAGAGGCAATCCTACCCTTCAAGGACCAGTGGAAGACTTTGGAGCAGCAATCCTACAAGTTCCAAGTGTTCAGTTTGTGAAGCCATAGTTATTGGTGAAGGACAAGCAACCTTAGGAATCTTTGTAACAGCCATATCAAAGATCTCTTGTGAATTACCTCCAACATCACAAGAGAAGAGTGGACTGACAGGATTACACCACCTGGAACCACTATAAAATCTGCCTACTTACTTTCTGCACTTACATTCTGCATTTAGTTTATTATACACATCAACCTACTGAATCTAGCAATTGAACTCACACACATACACTGCTGAGTATCTAATACTTAGTATCATATTTAATAATAAGTAATAAGGCTTAATTTTTGTTGTAATTCTGCTGCACAAATTCAGCAAACTCAACTGTCAGTAGACTACTGTGTATCAGCAGGCTACTGAGGTGTCAGTAGACTACTGAGGGATCAGTAGGCTGCTGAAGTTGTTGAGTTTGTTAACTCCAAAAAGATTTAAGTGTTAAGCTTATTCACCCCCCCCCCCCCCCCTCTAAACTTAACCAAAGCCTTTTCAAGGGACCAACACTCCCACTTGGCCTAAAACCAATCACTTGTACACACAAGACCAAGTTGAAACATAAGAACCTCATGCAATACTCGCAACCAGCCGTAGCCGTGAATGGATCACTATCCGTGAGGACTCAGACTATCCTCATATCATGCTCCAAATGACCAAGTCAAAGGAACCGCCTCAACACATATGAATCTCTTATGAGACCTTGGTCCTTGCTCCAAGCAATGAATCCACAACTATATAAGCTATATAGTAAATGTGGAAGAGCCATACAAGGTTCATGAATGAACCTTCTAGATCCATGTACTCCTTCCGCTGCACCTCCATGGCGCATTTTGTGTTTTGGCTTAGTTGTAGAATTTACAGTGATCACTTGCTGAGAACATTTTCAGATCACTGCTTTACATAATCAAAGTGATTGAAAATCCAGACTGTAGCTCCCACTCGCCTTCATAAGACTGAGGATACACGTCTGTATATCTATATTTATCCGATTCCAAGTTTTGATAATCTAGGAAACCATCCTTAACATATTTAAGGGTATTCTCGACATTCACCAGATTTACTTCTATTCTTGCTCATGAATCTTCATGGACCATGAACATCTGGTATTACTTTTATGATGGTTCCTATCGCATTAGAAATAGAAACCTTCCATAAAAATCATCTTCACCTTATCTTTAGGACTAACGTCCTAACATAGATAGATCTTGAGAACACCGGCGAGCAATATCTCTTGTCGCGATCTATGCCAAACTCTTTTAGCATCACATCTATATAGGTAAACTATAATCTAACAGCAGTTAAATCTATCACTAAAGATTCTTATTTCTAAAATAAGAACATCTAATCCAAGTGCTTTCATAAAGACCTTGAACTACCAAACATTTATTGACTATGACATGGGATGATAATTCTCGAGAGAGATATTCAATACCTAACTCAAAAATTGTAACACACTCCCACTATCCATCTTGCACATTGGGCATATCCCTTCCTTTGACTAAATCAAAATCCTTTGACTATCAAACAAATAAATTGTCTATAGAAACTTGTTTGAGTCCATTAATGGATCTCGAGGGCTCGCATATCATGTTATCGTCTATAGACATCGAGTTGTTTGCCTAACATCTTCAACACTATCATATAGTCATGATAGAAGTTATGACAAACATGGTCTGAATAGAACTGGGCTTAGCTGGAAGCATAAAGATAATTACAGGGTTTACACCCCGTACCCTTCAGCCGTAACAATAGCCTTATGGTAATCACATTACTATCCATGTCAGCCTTTTAGGGACATTCCATCTAGGTAAGATAGACTAGGTTCACACCTGGTTGTCACTGATGGAATCTAAATCAGATATTATGGATCCTGGCCATATCTCTCAATCCTGCCTTTCAAACATTCCTTTATAGGTCGTGAGATATTCATTTTTCAAGATGAACATACCAACAGCCTTTTCAGGCTTGAGGTTATCCACAGACTTGTAGAACTTTTGTGTGCACTGAGCAGTGTTCTACACCTCTTCGTTATGTGGTGTCTGCTCATGTTCCAATGGTTGAATGTATCTTTGTGGTTCTCAAACTCTTTTGAGATCTTATTTACTCCCACAGTCTATTTCAGAAGAATCAATTCCTCTAGAAGATAGCATGTTTGGAGACAAACACCTTTTGCTCCGTGGACAAGTAAATAATATCTAGCGTACATGATAATATACACCGTGATGCCATGTAGACTCCGGTCCAAAGGATAATTACACAACCGTTACATAGTGTGACACTTAACAGTGTTAGTGGGTCAGTCTAACGTACGTATTCTCTAATACACGTCCACGTATAGTCCAAGTGTCTCCACACTTCGATAGACGAGATCTATCCCTGCCCTTAAAGACAGAAGACATCTAATACGTGCTAGTCTGTACGTGCTATCAATGTCGTGTTTAATATTATATCATCCTAGAGATATTTAAGTATCAAACTTATTAAATTGATTAGAGATCTCATCAACCATAATCGCCTATCATGGTTTCTCTATCACAGTTTAATACTAAGGACGTTATCATATAACAATTCATAATTGGTTCTTTAAAAGAACAAATATATGACAACAGAAAAGCCATTTATTATATATGTATAATCATAAAGAAATAGTAGAAATGATCTGACCCGGTCGGATCGGGTCTAACCCGATTGGGTTTAGGACACTATTTCAACACTATGGTCCACCCTTGGATCACACTTCTTTAAGAAATGATTCAATCCAAACACATCCATAGACACCTGTAATTCAAAGACAATAAATTAATCAAGAAAAGCACAGAAACCTTATTCTAAGACTGAATTAGCAGAAAAAAGCTTAAAATAAGGACAAGACACTTACTAAAACCAGGAAGTAAGACCACTGAAATTATCAGGCATAATTTCAGTCACAAGCAATGTTCTGATCTTGAAATTCTCAGTCCTACTGAGTTTCTTGATTCCAAAAAATTGCGACAGAGTATCAACGGGGCTTGGTACCACCAAGGGTTGATACCACTCACACTGAAACTCAAACTTTCACAAGCAAGGGAGATTTTAGATTCTACTAAAATGTGGGATTGCTTTGACTGAAGAGTTCAGTGGTACTTGCAATCCATTGATATCACTGGCTATTTATAGCCTTGGAGGTATGACTTAACCTCAAAGCATAGTGTGAACATAATTAAAGAAATCAAGGGAAATCCGAGGCACAATTAATGAGATGATTTTCCGGCCTTGGTTAACTAGTAATTTGTATTTTAGGTCAATGGACTATGTAAACACCCTTAGGGGCCGTCAGGCAATAGGAGGGAGTAGTACTATCCAATGAGCCTCACATGAATTTGTTTAACCAAGCAATCATCATTTTAACCTAAGTGACTATCCAGCCATGGTAACCAATGTTTAGGTTTTATGGTCAATGAACAAAGTATGTCTAGTCATTGAGCCATTGAATAGTAGGTTAACCACGCAGTCACTATACCATGAGTGATTTCACTAAGTAATGTCCTAATAGCACAGTTTAAAGGCAACCCGAGTGCGGGTTCAATTTGACACATTATGTACTTACCTCGATTGAACCATACATTAACTCAAGAACAAATCAAAGCTAGCTATGATGCCAACTAACCATGATTTGACTGAGTTTTAGGCATCATTGGGCAATTCCTCTCAGCATTGACTCAAACCACAGTCATCATTGGGTTGGAAGACCCTAGACTGAACCGTTTATCCTACTAAGAGGGTTTGAGCCATTTCACTTGAGCAAACCAAACCGGGTAGAGATTCACTGATTTTCCAGCAACCTAACACACCAAATCGCACAAAAATCAGGCAGATAAACATGTTCGCTTCAGTAAAAAATGATATACGATTACAAGAAATCAGAGCCGATTCACCTTGACTGTGAACACGTTCAAAATCAGAACATTAAGGCTCGTATCAGTAGAGAATCAATGGAAATGGTCTCTTTAATGACCGAACCTTCACAAGGGAAATCAACAAGAAATCAGGCAGATATCACTCTCAATCAGAAAAATAAATGATATAAATATGGTGTATAAAGGAAAGATTGCACCTTCATTGCGAATCGATCGAATCAGAAAATGAATGCATCGAATCATGCCTTCGTGTTGATGAACACGTTGCAGAAATGATTATAGCACCAAATCATTTCAAAGATTGCATCTTTACATCAAGAACCTTCCATATACGTTTTATCAAAAGTGGTGGCTCCGGACAGCGTATCATTTCCTACCATCAACAAAATTAGCACGAGGTAAAGCTGATGGAGCAAGAGAGCATCAAATCTGCAAGATTTGACTTGCAGATAATCTGGGATTGGATTGCAGAGAATTGGTGTAATGAGGAGTTAATGCAATAATGGGTTTCAATGAGAGCCGTTTGGCTTTTCAGAACGATGGAGGAGAGGTTTGACTAGTTTTGCAAATGGAATGGGAGGTGGGCTAGGGTATATTTGTTTATGTGAAGGAAATGGATATGGGCTAAGAAAAAAATGGACACGATTTAATTAATAGATCAAAGTTCATCCGGCCTCTCAGACGATTCAGAAATCCAATAACTAAATTAAAGCTTTGTACAAGATATGTGTTACACATTTAATTAAGTACATCATATATTATACAAGTTGCATAAAATCATGCCTTCTTGTATAACATAAATGTATAATCTCAAAGTGTCATCACATATAGTACACTTAGACTTATAATTTATTATACAGTGTACCTGTATCACAATAAACATGAAATAATGACCACTTATGTAAGCATTCGGCTTCAAGGACCAGTTAGTGACAGGACATATATAAGTACTAATAAGGACACATTAAAAGCTTTAAAAACTAAAGAGGGGACTTTGAAATTTAATCAACACTTTATCTACGGACCATAAAATACTCAACATGATGTTGAAGTTAGGAAATCTACGCGGGAACGCAGCGGAATTAAAAAAATTGATTTCCTTATACCCAAGATCGACTTCTTTTAAGCAATAAACAAATAAGCTAGTAGACGGTGGTTACCTTGGTTGATCCAAAAGATCGACGCTTTGACCGTCTAAGGAGAGTAGTTCTGCATAGAGCCGCCCAAGTGTTCGGCCTCTACCACTAGTCCACACGAACAGCCCACCGGAATCCCAACATGGATTGCTATTGGAAAACTCCGGTTGCTTGACCGGTTTTTTCCCCCTCTCTCTAACTCTCTATAGGATGCTCTCTATTTTACACAAGAACTATTAGCTCTTGGAATTGTGATGTACAAAAGAGCTTCACACCCACTTCCTATTTATAGTGGATGGGGCGCCCTAGTAGAGTGGAGAGGAAGAAAATCTTTTACTAGAAAAATAAGGAAAATATATTTGATTGATTTATCTAATTAATATTCAATATCTTATATTATATATTTTCAATATGTTATATTGACTATATTTATCTTATTACCATAAATCAATTTTCACACACACACACACACATATATATATATATATATATATATATATATATATATATATATATATATATATATATATATATATATATATATATATATATTATATATATAAATATATATATATATATATATATATATATATATATATATATATATATATATATATATATATATATATATATATAATATATACACGAAGGGATTTAACCCAATTACCGCTATTGACCCGCCAATGTAAATGACCCGACCCATTTTCACTTTCTAATCATTTCTTTTCTTTTTATTGTTTTTTTTACGGAAAGTTGATTTCAGTTTCAAACCACCCCTCTTTACTCGCATGATTTCACTCCCAATTAACTAGCCGCCTTAATGGAGTCAAACTCTTGATTTGAATTCTGTCACATGTCTTCAAACTAACCTGCTTCCGTTTCATTATCGGCTCAAAATTCAAATACAAAATTCATTATCATCTCAAAATTAAATCAGCAAATAGCTAACCACAATGCTCATCTTCTCCACTCAAATTTTATGTCCATAATTTTAAGCCCTGTTTGTCATAATTTCAAGACCCATCAAAACAGAAAGGTGAGGTTGGTTATGGTTTTTGATCTGTTCTCTTCGGATGTTGTCGGGCTCTTTTTCTTTATTTATTTAGTGTTTTTTATTTTATCCCTTTTGGAATGATGTGTTGTGTTAAAGAAAATTAGCATTTCAGTGGGTCGCATTAGCCATGTTCAATGGATCTTACCACCCAAATCCGCCGTCATCGTCACACCCTATTGCTGGTATGATATTACTTTTTTTCATTTTGGTCAATACGTAAATTTCGTCTATTATAGATCATTCTTTATGTTGTTACTTTGGGGCTTTTGATGAATTGCAATTTTTTTACTTAAGGGTCTTGATGAATTGATATTGTTAATTATCTTAAAATCGCCGGGATGACTCGAAAGTTCGCAATAGGCTGAAATGCAGGCTCTTTAAGAAATTGATAGTTCTCACGTGTCTACATGTCTGCTGAGCCGTTGAGCTTGGCGGTACACCTCTTATCGATCTTTTATATTATTTTGATTATTCTTTATATCTACATTTGTTCCGGTAGTTATTTTTTCCTTATGATATATATATATTTTTTAAAAACCGTATCATATTACATTTAAGTACTTTGTATTGGAATTCAGATTTTGATTGATAGGTCTTGCGAAGCTCATCCAGAAGAACGATCAGTTTGCATAATCATTGTGCTAAACATGCCTCAGCGAAAATCCTTACCTAAGGATTGTAATTGCTTAGTTACAATACAATGTCTATTTTCGCTCAACAAGTTTCTCTCTTGAGAGGTCTATTTTCCCTTATCGAGTTTCTCGCTGGAGTTCCTTGAAAAAAATATCTTACTTTGGTTGATGCTTGCAAAATACCACCATTTTTTGGATGGAAATAAACATCTTTTCTTTTTTTTGGTGGTAATATATATATATATATATATATATATATATATATATATATATATATATATATATATATATATATATATATATATATATATTTTTTTTTTAATTCGTAGCGGCACCATCATCACGTATACTACAAGAAGCAACAACTTGGTATGCTCTTTAGCTCTTTTTTTTAAAGCTCTTGTTGCTATATTTGCTATGAATTAATGTGGGTAACCGTGAGATATAAGGACTTTTTAACTCTATATGTTCATTTATTTATAGTTTTGCGTGGTAAAGTTTTTTATTTTATTTTTATTTATAATTTTTATGATTGCTTCTAGATGGAGTAATCAATATTTGATTTTCATATAAGGAATTAGAAGAAATCGGCTACTTTAATTAGAAAATCAATTAAAATTTAAATTCCCTAATAAATAACCTATCTTTCCCAATATTTCCCAAACTCACATTCATCACATTTCAATTAAAATTTGATTTCCCAATCTTTCTCAAACTCACATTCATCTCATTTCATATTAGAAAATTCGGCCTAAGAACAATATTGTAAGAATTAAAATTTGATTCAACCATTCCATTGGCAACTCACTTCATTCAACCACTGCAATGTATGATTTCTCAATCTCATTTCAATTACAAAAATCAATTAAACTATGATTCAACCATTCCATTGGCATCTCATTTCATATATATTTTTTTTAGTGTTTAAGCTGAAAATCATAACCATTCCATTGGCATCTCACTTCATTCAACCATTGCAAGGTACGAATTTTTAGATTTGCGTTTTAATTTTATTTGTATATATTTTGGTTTTTTTTAGGGTTTAAGCTGAAAATCATATTGTTAGGGTTTAGGCTAATTTTTTGTTATGTTTTCAAATAAAAAATCACATTCATCTCATTTCATATTAGAAAATTTGGCATCTCACTTCATTCAACCATTCCACTGACATATTGGCTTAAAAATGGAGGATTTTTTTTAATTTTGTTTCCATTCCATTGGCATTCTAGCTTCATAAATGGTGGATTTTTTTTAAATTTTTTTTCTTTTGTCATTCTTTATATGTACTTGATTTGTGCAGACATCAAACTCCGTGTAAGGTACGAATTTTTGAATTTGAGTTTTAATTTTATTTATACATATTTTTGTTATTTTTTATGGTTTAAGCTGAAAATCATATTGTTAGGGTTTAGACTAATTTTTTTGTACTTTTTCAGTTTTTAAAATAAAAAATTTCGGATTTTTTTATAAATATTTCTTCTTTTGTCATTCTTCATATGTAATTGATTTGTGTAGACATCTAGCTCATTGCAAGGTAAGAATTTTTGGATTTGCGTTTTAATTTTATTTGTAAATATATAGATTTTTTGGGGATTAAACTGAAAATAATTGTTAGGGTTTAGGGTAATTTTTGTTATTTTATCAAATAAAAAATAGCGGATTTGTTCTAATATTTTTTCTACAAATTTTTTAATTTGTGTTTTAGTTAATTTTTTAGGGTTTAAGTTGAAAATTATATTTTAGGGTTTAGGTTAATTTAATGAAAAATTGGAATAATTTTAAAATATAGACCGAATATGTCATTTAATGCAAAATATTCTAATATTAAATACGTTCCTATAAATTAGCCATCCTAATTAATATCAAATATTATTAAATTTATGACACTTAATTGGAAATATCACATTAAGTTTTTTTTGAATGTCACATTAGGTTATAATATTTACTAAATGATAAATTTAATTTACCAATCAATTTAAAATATGCTAAGATTAAATAACATTTTGACAAATATATAAACTCAAATATTTAATACTATATATTGAGATATTAAATACACCACTTATAACTTATCCATCCCAAAATAATGTCAATTGTTTTTAAATTTTTGTATTTAATGTGAAATATTTTTTAATTAAAGTATAATAATTAAAAAGTAATATACGAAATTTGATTTTCTACTAAATATCCTCTCACTCAAATCACACTACTTACACTTCACATTAATTACAAAATTTGACTTTTTAAAATTTGATTTTCTTAATAAAGAAGCTATCTCTCCAATGACACTAATTAATGACATTAGTTACAGTTCACACTTATTACAAATTTGCCTCTATCAAAATTGATTTTTCTAATAAAAATATCTCTCTCCAATCACAGTAATTACATGTCACATTAACTACAAAATTTAAATTTTTATTATTTTATTTTTGTTATAAATAACATCTCTCTCCAATCACACTAATTATGGTTCACACAAATTAAAAAAAATGACTTTCTAAAATTTGATTTTGTAATTATATAGAACCATTAATAGATATCTACGACTATAATGATATTTATAATATATAATAGTTGATTGAAATCAGAATGAATCATAATTAATAGAAAAATATGAAAGAAATTAAATATCAAATAAATTCAATTCATTAGGTTATAATATTTACTAAATGATAAACTTAATTTTAACAATCAATGAAAAACATTCTAACATTAAATAACATTTTGATAAATATATACACTCAAATATGTCATTTAATACAAAATATTGAGACATTAAATACATCCCTTAAAAATTATTCAGCCCAAAATAATGTCAAATATTCTTAAATTCATGTCACTTAATGCGAAATATATTTTCACTAAAGTATAATATTTAAAAAGTAATATACAAAATTTGATTTTTTACTAAATATCCTCTCACTCCAATCACACTACTTACACCTCACAATAATTACAAAATTTGACTTTTTAAAATTTGATTTACCTAATAAATAACATATCTCTCCAACGACACTATTAAATGTCATTATTTACAGTTCACACTTATTACAAAATGTTTCTTTATCAAATTCAATCACACTAATTACAGTTCACACTATGTACAAAAATTTAAATTTTTATAATTTGATTTTTGAAATAAATAATCTCACTCTCCAATCACACTAATTATGGTTCACACGAATTAAAAATTTTGACTTTCTAAAATTTGATTTTCTAATTATATAGAACCATTAATAGACAAATACGACTATAAAGATATTTATAGTATACAATAGTTTATTGAAATCAAAATGAATCATAATTAATAGAAAATTACGAAAAAATAAAATATAAAAAAAATTCAAATATGCCCTAATTAAAATTTTTGATTTTCTATTAAATAACCTCTCATACTAATCACACTACTTACACTTCACAATAATTATAAAATTTAAATTTTTAAAATTTGATTTTCCTAATAAATAATCTCTCTCTCCAATAATACTATTTACAGTTCACACTTATTACAAAATTTGAATTTATCAAATTTGGTTTTCTTAATAAATAATCTCCCTTTCCAATCACACTATTTTATTTTTTGAAACTAGCCAAGTATTCTTATGTAGCTGGATCGTGGGAAATTAACATATTGAGGGAATTAGTGTTTTTTATTTTATTTTTTAAATTAGGGCGTAATATAACATATAATAATTGATTAAAATCAGAATCAATCTTAATTATTAGTCATCCCAATTAATTACAAATATTCTTGAATTTATGGCATTTAATGTGAAATATCTATTTAAAAATGACAACTTTAATTTTACCAAACAATGCAAAACATTCTAACATAAGATAACATTTTAAAAAATATCTAAACTTAATATATCATTTAATGTGAAATATTTATGCATTATATTTTAATATTTAAAAAATGATAAATTCAATTTTACCAGTTAATAAAAAATATTCCAACATTAAATTACATTTCAAAAAATATGTAAACTCAATTATGACATTTAATGCGAAGCGTGTCGACATTAAATACATCTCAATAAATTAATGATAAATATTCTCACATTAAATGCATCCTTATAAATTAGTCAACCCAACTAATGCGAAACATTTTTTAAGTTATGGCACTAATATTATAATATATAATAATGGATTAAAATCAGAATCAATCATAATTATTAGTCATCCCAATTAATTACAAATATTCTTGAATTTATGGCATTTAATACGAAATATCACATTAAGTTGTAATATTTAAAAAAATTAAAACTTTAATTTTACTAATCAATGCAAAATATTCTTACAATAGATTACATTTTGAAAAATATCTAAACTTAAATCAATCATTTAATGCAATATATTTATTCATTAAATTTTGATATTTAAAAAATGATAAATTCAATTTTACCATTTAATGAAAAATATTCCAACATTAAATTACATTTCGAAAAATATATAAACTCAAATATGCTATTTAATGCAAAGCGTGTAGAAATTAAATGCATCCCTGTAAATTAATGATAAATATTATCATATTAAATACATACTTAGAAATTAGTCAACCCAATTAATGCGAAACATTTTTTAAATTTATCCTATTTCAATTTAATAACTTATATTTCGAGATATTCTTAAATCCGCTATGATGTGGTGGGTAAGGTAGGTAGGAAGCGTATTTGAATAAGGTGGGGTGCTGAGTAGTGTAGGGAATGATGGGGTCGTGAGTAGGGTATGGTAGGGTAGAGTGGTGGTAGGGTATGGTAGGGTAGAGTAGGGTAGGGTAAGGGATGGTGGTGGGTAAGGTATGGTAGGGTGGGTGAGGTGAAGTGGTTGAAAAGGTAGGGTTGCTAGGGTAGGGTAGGTTAGGGTAGTGAGTAAGGTGAGGTAGGGTGGTGTGGGGGGTAAGATAGGGTTGAGTGGAATGGTGGGTAGGGTAGGGTAGGGGTGGATAGGGTATGATAGGGTAAGGTGAAATGGTGGTTAAGGTAGGGTTGGTAGGGTATGGTAGGGTAGAATATGGTAAGTTAGGTTGGGGTAGTGGGTAATGTAAGGTAGGGTGGTGTTGTGGGTAAGATAAGGTTGAGTGGAATGGTGGATAGGGTAGGGTAGGGTTGTGTGATGGGTAGGATTACGGTGGGGTGGTGGGTAGGGTAGAGAAGGGTGAGGTGGTGGGTAAGGTAGGTTGAGGTAGGGTAGGGTATGTGTGAGTGATAGTGGAGTATAGTAGGTAATGGGTAAGGTAGGTAGGATGTCGAGGGTAAGATATGGTGATAGGGTGGTGGGTAGGGTATGGTAGCGGTGGGTAGGGTGCAATGGGGTATGGCATAGGGCTACCCTTCCCCTTCTCCTATATCCTACATTATTAACCAAACCATACTATACTCTAGCCAACCTTAATTCACTACCCTGCTCTACTCACACTCAATGTGTCATCTTTTAAATAAATTGTTTCATTCCAATCTTGCATATTCCAAACGCATTAATATAATTAATTTATTCCATTACATTCCATTTCGTTTCTATTATATTATTCCATTTATTAATTCATGCGTAACAAACATGCTAATAAAATCATCTTTTCATCATTCAAAAAAATTCTTCTTTTAAAATATATGTTCTCCCGTGCAATGTTAAAAGCATAAATTTAACCACAATTAATGGCATCAGTATAACTTTTGGACATGTTGTGTTGTTTGTTTTTGACTCTATCTGACGCCGGAAACGAATACTAATCTTAAATAAAAGAATTTTAATAGCCAGAATTACAATAAGTTTGAAGGGTCTATGTTTTGTAATACATATTATGCATATAAATTGAATGTAATCACATTATCATACGTCCTCGTGCAATGCACGGGTTATTGACTAGTATATATATATATATATATATATATATATATATATATATATATATATATATATATATATATATATATATATATATATATATATATATATATATATATATATATATATATACAACGCATGTAATCATATATATATAAATATTAATATCTAATATTAATATATGGTAATACCATTAATTAAATTGCACAATCCAAGTGTATCTTATACACACACAAATTATATGCGCCCCATATGTATCAAAATACAAGTATTTAATTAATCAACATAATTAATATCTTGTATTATATTTATCCATAATAAATAAATATCACAATATTAATTTACTACTATAACATTTATAGTCGTGAGATAAACATTCCTTATTTGGTTATCATCTATAACCACATTTTAATCTGACTTGATGTTCTTATGTGTGTTACCCGATAGGCTTCCGAATATGTTTTCCGTAGACACAAAGTGCCAATTACGAAAATGCCCTTCATACCTAACGATAATGGGATAGCGCCTAGCAACACACCGTGACCCCCAATCATTGGAATTGTCAAATGCAATGACTACTACCTTTCATGTGAAACAATTACCGTATAACTTACAGTCATATCGCTGTAATAATATCCATATGGTCATACGTCGAGTGTCAAACATTAACGACCGTATCTTATAATCTGGATATCAAGCTCTCTCGAAATAATTCATTTACTTCCACTTTGCAAAGATTCATGAGATTAAGACATTCCTTATAAGCCCTTTCGGATATTCACCCCTATTGATAGGATACGCGATTTCCAGACGACCAAACATGTATACTCCGCATACTTCAGTATCACACCCAATCACTACCTCATGATCGCCCCGTGGCTAGGGGAAACCTCAATAGTGTCAAAGCATGACATTCCACACCGTGATGCCATGTAGACTCCGGTCCTAAGGATAATTACACAACCTTCACATAGTGTGACTCTTATCCATGCAAGTGGGTCAGTGTAATGTACGCATTCTCTAATACACGTCCACGTACAGTCGAAGTGTCTCTACACTTCGATAGACGAGATCTATCCTTGCCCATAAAAACAGAAGACATCTAATACGTGCTAGTCTGTTTGTACTATCAATGTCCTGTCTAATAGTACTTCAGCCTACAGACATTTAAGTATCAAACTTGTTAAAGTGATTAGAAATCTCATCAACCATAATCGCCTATCATGGTTTCTCTATCACAGTTTGATACTAATTAAGGACGTTATCATATAACAATTCATAATTGGTTCTTTAAAAGAACAAATATATGATAATAGAAAAGCCATTTAATCTATGAATAAACATAAAGAAATAGTAGAATGATCCGACCCGGTCGGATCCGGTCCTACCCGATTGGGTTTAGGACACTATTTCAACAATCTCCCACTTGGCCTAAAACCAATCACTCGCACACACAAGACCAAGTTGAAACACAAGAATGTCATGCAATACTCACACCCAGCCCTAGCCATAAACGGATCACTATCCGTGGAGAGTCAGACTATTTTCATACCATTCTCCAAATGACCAAGTCAAAGGAACTGCCTCACCACACACATGAATCTCTGACGAGACCCTAATCCTTGCGTCAAGCAATAAATCCACTTACTATATCAGTTATACAGAAAAGGTGGAAGAACCATATAAGGCTCATGAATTAACCTTCTAGACTCATGCACTACTCCCGCTGCGCCTCCAAGGCACTACTGTGTTTTGGCCTAGTTGTAGAGTTTACAGTGACCTATAGGCTAGAACATTTCCAGCTCACTGTATCACTTAATCAAAGTGACTGCAAACCCAGACTGTAGCTCCCACTCGTCTTTATAAGACTCAGGATATACGTATGTATATCTATGTTTATTTAATTCCAAGTTTCAATAAACTAGGAAACTTTCCTAAACTTGTTTAAGGATATTCTCGACATCTGCTAGAATCACATTCATACTTGCTCATGACTCTTCATGGAGTGTGAACCTCTAGCATAACTCTTATGATAGATCTTATTGTAGTAGCAAAGGGAACCTTCCATAAGTATCATCTTTCACCTTATATTTAGGACAGACATCCTAACACAGATAGATCTTGAGAACACCGGCTAGCAGTATCCGTTGTCGCGATCTATGCTAAACTCTTTTAGCATCACATCTATATAGGTAAAATATAATCTAACAGCAGTTACATCAATCGCTATAGATTCCTATTTCTAAAATAAGAACTACTAATCCAAGTGCTTTCGTAAAGACCTTGAACTACCAAACATTAATTGACCATGACATTGGGTGGAAATTCCTGAGAGGATATCTAATACCTTAATAAAAAATCGTAACTGTTGGTCCCAGAGAAGGGTGAAACTATAGTCAGAGGGGGGGGGGGGGTGAATGACAGTAGTGAAGTTTCAAAAACTTTTCTTTTATTTAAAAGCTTTTGGGCAGCGGATAAGTCCCTTCTTACTATGTTGTTTTCAAATCAGTTTAGACAATCACAGATATAAGTTATGATGTAGGCAAATTAAATGAATGTTGTAAAGTAAATTGCAGAAATTAAATTGACACAAGGCTTATAGTGGTTCAGGGTGGTGTATTCCCTTAATCTACTCTTCTCCTGTGATGATCGGAGGAATTCACTATTGTTTTCACAGATACAATAGTATGATTGTCCTTGGCTTCCCAAGCTTCACAATCTACAAGACTATCACTCCTTGACTGCAACAGCTTCAATGATTCAGTCTTCCTTGCTGCTCCTTGAGATCAAAATCCTTCAACAGCTATCACAGATTCAACTACTTCTCAGATTGCCTCTGATTCAGTTGCTTCAGTTTAATGTGAATGTGATTCACACGCTTGGTCGATCAATCTCAGCCTCAAGTATGACTTTGTAGCTCTGATATCTGAGTTGATCACTAGATGTTTCTTTGTAAGTTCAGAGAGAAGGCTTTTCAAATTGACAAAGTTTTCACTTGAATTTTTATGTTCAGTTTTTCACACGTCTTTGTCTGTCAATGCCTTCTATTTATAGCCTTGAATAACCTTGATTTTGAAATTCCGTCCGTTGGCTATATTAATGAGGAATAATCCTTGATTTTATTCTTGATTCCCCCTTAATTGCATTCTCCTTGATTTCAGTGATCGGATTCTTTCTTCAAACGTATAGCAGAAAATTCGTCCTTGATTGATCCTCTATTGATTGTGCATTTAATGCATGATCTTCTGAATCTTCAACGTATATTAAATCTGATCTTATAAGTGTTTCTTCGCCGTTTTTAGAACGGTCGAGTGATCCTTCTGACTTAGCCGTTTTAGCTTTTCCTTCACCGTTTCGTTGTTACTCAGCCGAAAGTGAGTCTATTTTGCTGATTCACTGTTTTCTTCTTTGTTTCTGTTTGAGGAGAATCTTTGTACTTCACTGATCTTTGATTGGGGTGAGATCAGTGTACACCATATTCGAATATTAATTACATCGCTTGTAGTATAACTTAGACTTGTCCAAGGTCATCACAGACTTCCTTGGTTACAAGTCAGACCTTTAATGTCTGCATTGCTTCTCTGCTGGTGCTTGGCTGGCTTCACTCTGCTGAATATCTGTTTTTGCTTTGCCGTCCTACCAAATAGTACAATACTTGTCTGACTCAAATTATACAACATGTCAGACTCTAAGTAAAGACTTATACAGAGAATTCTAACTTATTTCAAGCATGCTACAACAGCTAGTATGGCCATCATCAAAACATAATAAAATGTTCCTAACAATTTCCCCCTTTTTGATGATGCCAAAAACCCTCATAAGCCTGAACATAAGTAATCAAAATTTTTATAATAAACAACAGAACAAAATTTCAAAGATTTTATTCATCCATCATAGGGCAATAAGATATTGCATCTTTTTATTTAAAGACAGGGCACATAGAAGTAATCTAGAAATCATTCAGATATTGTGTAAGATCTACTTCTTCACATCTTCAACCCTGATGCCTTTGCCTTTGGTGCCCTTGCCCTTTTCTGTTGGGCCTGCCTTCTCTTTACTGCTTCCAGGGCTTGCCTTCTCTTTACTGCTTTCAGGCTTAGAACTTCCTTCCCCCTTTTTGGCAACACTAAAAAGGGCTTCAAGATTTGTTGGTGGTATTTCAGCATCAGGGAGAGGTCCATACCTTCTCTCCAGTATCTTGTTGCTTGCCTCACCAACTTTGAGTAGAAGGTCCAATTGCTGGCCAGAATGCTCCATTACCTCATCCAGATGCTGAATTTGATGAGTATGAGCATTGAGAGTGTCCACCAATGGCTTAAGATTGTTGTCCATTGTCTTAGCATGGAATTCAAGATTGGTTTAGACATGATGAGGAATGAGTTGCTGTATGTTGCAAAGTAAGTTCCCTTGCCGTTCCATGACTTCATCCTGAATCTTGATGTGATTAATGAGGGCCTCAATCTTGTGGTTGAAGGAGGTAGCTTCACTCCTTAAGGCATGCTTCAAATTTTGCCTGCTGTAGTATTGCCTTTCCATGTCCACAATGAGGGGTTGAATGTCCAGATTGAAGACTCTTTCTGGATCAATTTCTTCTGGTGCCACATGGGCATCCTCATCATTTTCACCCTCAGCATCTTCACCTTGTTTCTCCTCATTTTCCACATCAACTTCTTGCTCTTCCTTTTCCTCTTCTTCCTTTTCATTTTGTGTTTCTTCTTTTTCTTTCATCTGCTCTTGTTCTGCATCATTAGACACAGGGTCATTTAGAGGTTGTTGTTGTTAGGTGTGATGCCGAAAGACAATTTTGTAATTTTTTTATTTAATAAATGAAATGATGTTATTATTCATATTTATTATTCTCATATTCACCGATGTGACAATAGTATTTACACTACAAAAAACCCTAAAGTATATCATTTATGTAATCACTTAACTCAGTGTATGGTATATATACGGGAGGATTGAGTTAGTGAAGATGTACTTAAAATACAATTAGCCCGTAGTGAAGTTAATCGAGAGTATCGGGTCTCTCCTTTAACGTGCTATTAATGCGCCCGAACACAATAGGTGTGATTGTCTTATCCGGACTTTCGGTTAAGAGAACCTAATGGGGCATTTATATATGATAGATATATCATATAGGGTTGGACCGATTTGATTAGAGTTCACGATATAATTCCGTAATCGAGAAGTCTTATCGAATCAATGGATGATCATATTTATGGATATATCTTAATCCTGAGGTGATCACAGTCAACTCCTTGAATCAGTATGAAGTTTGACTTGACGGTTAAGGATTACACTGAGTCTGTGGTCCGAATTACCCCATCTTGGCATTGTCTTTGGATTGAGTGAGTAGTTTGTGTTATCACAGATACGAAATCCATTCCTTCCATTTATGGAAGTAGATAGACAGTTCCCTTATTTGTTAATCCTAGAAACTGATCGATCGTACGAGTTCATATTACACTGATTAGCTACCAATGAGTTGTATGAATTAATTGATCACTAGGGGGTTAATGGTAAATAAGGATAAGAGGTTCTTAAAAGGGTTAACGGTAACTTCCCGATTTAGAATGAACAGTCTATGGAGGATTAATCCATATGTAATGATTATATCAATGGACGCTTATTATTATACTCGTGAGGAGATAAATATAATCTTATAATCGGAGGAGTGCAGTCACGGGATTATGGTGGCATATTCCTGTGATTGATTTATCGAATATAGTTATTCTATAATTATTTATTTGATTTATCGGAGCCGCTGATTATTAGTCCATGGTCCCCGACGTGCCTCCTAATATAGCATAGCTATTCTCGGACGTCGAATCCTAATAATATTAATTTAGTTCTTGTTGGACTTTATTAAAACGATATGTGAATTAATTGTTTAGTGGATTATTAAATTAGTTGGGCTAAATAATTAATTACATGGAAAATACATTTTTCGTGGACTCGGCCCAAATTAGTGTGTTGACCTTTTTTGACCTAATTGGTCAAATATGGTTTGTGCGTGTGAACCTTTTTGATTAAAAGGTGGCGCCACTTTTGTGATTAATAATTATTAGGAAATTAGTTTTCTTGGATAATTATTTAATGTGTGATTTATCTTTTATTTGTTAAATGATAATTCATGAAATATTAGATAATAATATGATTTATCCTAATTTGTTTGGGATAATTATTTTATTTATCTTTTATTTGGAAAAAGGATTAATGTAATAATTATCTCTTAATTATTTAATCATTGGAGGCTAAGTTTTACTCTCCTATATAAAGAGAGTTCTCCCAAGCCTTAACACACAGAACATATTTCGACTTCTCCCTATAGTAGAGAGAAGAAAATATTTCGGCCAAGGAGAGAGTGGGAGAAATCTTGGAGATTTTTCCAGTAGCATATCGGAGGGGTTCGAGTCGAGAATTCCTTCCACGGGGAATTGCTTGGATCACACGATCGGAAGACTGTGGTGCTCTTCACACCTTCACAATCATCCTTTTGCGGTTCTCCAACTTGAATTTTGAGATTCGAGAGGTATGATCTACATCCCCCTTGTAGAATAGATCTAGTTGTTTTATTACGTGTATTATATAGATCTTGATCCATAAAATCGCTTCCGTTGCGGATGGTATTACTAACAGTGGTATCAGTCGCCATGGTGATCTATATTTATTCGTATAAAATATTAGATCTAGGAGTGGTAAAACATGTAGATTTTTTTTTGTCCCAATTTTTTTATAAAAAAAGGGGCCGACGCATGCAATGTTTTTTTTTTATGTTTTGAATGTCTTGGTTGAAGAGATGGATTGGGGTTGGTACTGTTTACTCGTAAGATCTATTGTAGCTCTTTTGTTTAGTAACAATTGAGAATATGAATTGTATTTTTTATTTTTTATGTCTTTTTTCGAAATTTATGTAAAAGTAGCATCTTTTATTGTAATTTTGATTATCCGGGCTGGAAAAGATGAAGATCTTGCTGAAAAATTGAAGATCAAGACGAAACCCAAGGTATGAACGAGGAGAAACGGATGAATTTTCTTAACAAACTGCTACAGGACTTTCTGCGACGCTGAAAAGCGTCGCTATAAGTCCTGTTTAATAAAAAAAGATGCGGCTAGGGTTTATTTTGGCGGCTGCATGAAAATTTTTTTTGGTGACCTATTTTTTTTTATTTATGATCTTTTCAACTGCCGAATAAAAAAAAAAATTTATTTTTTTGGAAAATAATTAAATAGCAGCCGCAGATAAATAAAATAAATATATGATTAATAATAATAAATTGGATTTATTTAATTAAAAAGACCTTTTCTCCTCTCGGGTGTTCGTGGTTCGTGATCCGGCGGTTCGAGTTCAAGATTCGAAGATCAAGACTCGAAGACAACAAGATTGTAATTTATTTTTTCCTAGGATAGATTAGATACGGGTGTACCAACAATCCATCTCGCTGTTTAAATTTCCGCAATTTATTTTTTATGTGTTCGATCATAAAATAGATAAAAAATCGGAATTACCATGACATGCATCATATCATAAAGCCACTCCATGCATACATGTAGAATTTTAATTGTTGTAATTAAAATAGGCATGTATACAAACTCGTGTAATTAGTTGAAATTTAATTAATACGTGGTAATTAATAAATTTAGTAACTAATTAATGATCCGAGGACGGGTTATGAAATCGTTAGACCGTTCGGTGTGTGTTCTCGG
This sequence comes from Gentiana dahurica var. dahurica, assembly GCA_024500145.1. Classification (NCBI taxonomy): domain Eukaryota; kingdom Viridiplantae; phylum Streptophyta; class Magnoliopsida; order Gentianales; family Gentianaceae; genus Gentiana; species Gentiana dahurica. The sequence continues at coordinate 77,866,371 of CM044898.1, read as the reverse complement.
TGAACCGCCTTAAAGCCCAAACGAGATCACGTTTTTCAATTCGTAGTGTCTACGAGATTGAATGATGGTAAAAGAACAATAAATCTTGGATAAAAACGGTTCGCTTATAGGTTGGGTGGTCAACTGAGCTAGGCTCGACCGACTTAACCCTCCTAGTGTGATGTATGCACGGAGGTCCGGCAAGACTAAGCTACACCGGAGAACGGAGGGGTGATTCCTTCTTATCTCAATGAGGCTGTCTTGACCCGATTTCGTCCGACTGTCACATATGTTCCAACGAATAGGACGGGTAGGCTTGCCTACGTTACTGACACCATTCGGAATCCTTGATTTGATGATTTGTTATGATAACATCAAAAAGACGTGGTTAGTTAACCCACAACCACTTCCAAATTATTGAGTGGGAGCGGGGGAGGCGACAGCCAACCCCACGGCCTCTATTATAGATACAAGTAAGTGAGAGAAGGGTGACGCCTCGCGGCGCTTTGATTTCGTCCCCCTAAGGATGGTGTTCACCCCTATCAACATTCATGGCTTGGTCTCCGAAAGGATAGGATTTCTGGGTACTCGTCGGGTCACTGACCTATCCTACGACGGCACACTCGGGGCGTACCTAAGAGATCCGATATAGCAGGTCACACTCATAAAGGATATTTTTGGAAATATCTAGGCTAAAAAAGGAAGGTAGTCAATGAATAAAGGGATGTTCGATTCTCATGGGATGTTTGATTCTCACAAGTTATTCATTGATGAGATTGTCTCGATTTAACCGTCATCTCTTTGACCTACCCTACGGCGGCACTGAGATGCGAGGTTAAAACCTTGGAATGGTAGAGTAGACTTATTTTTTAGTTTACAATTCCTAAAATTTAATATAGTAGTGTTAAACTTGAATTAATACATGTCATTTTATTTTCAACAAAATGTCTGCTCAAATTTCTGCTTTACTGTCTGAAAAATTAACGGGAAACAACTTTAAGAAATGGAAGAGTAACTTAAACGTGGTGCTCACGTATGAGAATGTGCAACATGTACTTACTTCTGAATGCCCTACGCTGGCGATCCAAAAACCTGGTAAAGCTGAGATCGAACAGCGTAATCGCTGGATCGAAGCAGATAACCGGGCTCGTGGGATCATCCTGGCGGCAGTGTCGGAGGTTATTAGTACCCAGATAGAAGAGTTTGAATCTGCAGGAGAAATCATGCGGAAACTTACTACGATGTTTGGATACCTAGCAACCAAGCAAGACACGATGCCATCAGGTTGGCCGTCAACACGAAATTGAAGAAAGGTCAAGCAGTGAATGGTCATGTTCTGAATATGATCAGTTACTTCAATGACGCCGGTATTCATGGATCAAAGTTCGATGAAGCAACTCAAGTATCAATGATTTTGGAATCGTTGACTCCTGAGTTTATCCCGTTCAAAACTCAGTATCTGATGGGCAAATATGAGTTGACCATGACACAGATGCTGAATGAACTGACTATCTACGAGGGCCTGCTATCGAAAGATAAGGTCCAAGTAGGGGATAAGAAGGCTGAAGCCAATATGGCCGAAGCCAGGTCATCAAACAAGCCTAAGGCCAAACCAAAGAAGAAGGCTAATGTTGCACCCGTGCCCAAGCCAATGAAGAAAAAGACTGTCAAGAAAGTTGACGAGGCCAAGCCAAAGGGCAAATGCTTTTACTATAAGGAGGTAGGACATTGGCGACGCCATTGTCCCGAATATCTTCGTGATGTGAAAGATGGCAAAGTCAAGGCTGTCGCTGGGAAAGATAAGAAAGGTAATTTGGAATTACTATTCTTGGAATCTTTTAATGTAGCTAAAGATGTGTCCACTTGGATACTTGATACTGGAGCTACTAACCATGTATGTTCTTCATTGCAAATTCTTAGTTCGTACGAGGAGCTGGAAGAGGGTTCTCAAGTGATGCGAGTAGGCACTGGGGCGCTCATTTCGGCTAAAGCAGTGGGAGCTGTGGACTTGCATTTTAATAATAGAATTTTACATTTAGAAAATGTTTATTTTATTTTGAATTTCAGGAGAAATTTGATTTCTTATTCTGCCTTAGTTGAACAATCATTTTCTGTTTCAAGTTTGAATGGTGAATTTGTTATTTCAAAGAATGGCTTTGATTGTGTTCAACTATAAATGAAAACGGTTTATATTTTGTAAGACCACATAAAGCTCCCCTAATTAATACTGAAATGTTTAAAACTGCTCATCAAAGATCTGCAAAAAGGCAGAAAGTTTCTCAAGTAAAAGAAGATAAAACATACTTGTGGCATCTAAGGCTTGGCCATATTTCCTTGGAAAGACTCAAAAGACTTGAAAAGGTTAATGCCTTAGGTGAGTCATCTGTTGACACACTGCCTGTCTGCGAGTGTTGCCTGGAGGGAAAAATGACTAAGCGTCCCTTCTCATCAAAGGGTAATAGAGCCACAGGAACTTTAGACTTAGTGCATTCAGACCTTTGTGGTCCGATGAACGTACAAGCTAGAGGCGGATACGAGTACTTTGTGACTTTCATTGATGATTACTCGAGATTCGGTTATGTTTATCTACTGAATAGAAAGTACGAGGCTTTTGGAAAGTTCAAGGAGTTCCAAGCAGAAGCCGAAAGGCAACTAGGCAAGTCATTGAAATGCCTCCGCTCGGATCGTGGAGGTGAGTATTTAGATACTGAGTTCATTGACTACTTGGCTGAAAAAGAAATTTGTTTCCAACGTTCAGCGCCTAGGACACCTCAGCAAAACGGAGTTGCTGAGAGGAGAAACAGGACATTGATTAACATGGTTAGATCAATGATGAGCTACGCCTCACTACCTATATCCTTTTGGGGTTATGCTTTAGAAGCAGCGGTCTACATTTTGAATGAAGTACCGTCAAAGTCTGTCGAAAAGACACCCATTGAGATGTGGTCCGGACATCGCGAAAGCCTTCGTCACTTCTGCATATGGGGTTGTCCTGCACATGTGCTGATGGACAAGACTACAAAGCTACAATCACGTACGAAAAGTATGTTTGTTTGTAGGCTATCCAAAAGGTACATGTGGTGGTCTATTTTACGATCCGGAAGATAACAAAGTGCTAGTCTCGACTAACGCTACGTTTTTGGAGGAAAGTTATATGAAAGACCACAGACCTCGAAGTACAATTGTACTAGAGGAATTACTCTTCGATGACATCAGACCTATTGTGGCTGCTGATGTTCCTTTAAACAACACTAATAATACAATAGTCACTTCCGACATTCCTGTTCCACCCAGACGTACTGCGAGAGTGGTTCGACCACCTGCTCGGTACGACATGGATTTAGAGGCAAACGTAGTCGCTTCTGATGGGGTGGAAGATGATCCTCCGACCTATAAGAAGGCCTTACTGGATCACGATAAGGATAAATGGATTGACGCAATGAATCAAGAGATGGAGTCTATGTACTCTAACTCGGTCTGGAAACTTGTAGAACTTCCTCAGGGTGAAAGGCCCATTGGATGTAAATGGCTCTACAAGCGAAAGAGAGGAGTAGATGGGAAGGTTGAAACCTTCAAAGCACGGCTGGTAGCCAAAGGTTACACACAGCGAGAGGGTATAGACTACGAGGAAACCTTCTCACCTGTGGCCATGATGAAAACCATCCGCATCCTCCTTTCGATTGCTGCATGTCTGGATTATGAAATCTGGCAAATGGATGTTAAGACAGCGTTTCTAAACGGCTTTCTTGACGAGGAAATCTATATGCAGCAACCAGAGGGATTCATTGAAGAAGGTCGAGAGCACATGGTGTGCAAGTTGCTCAGATCCATTTATGGGTTGAAGCAAGCGTCTCGTTCCTGGTATCATAGATTCGATCACACGATCAAGTCTTATGATTTCGAACAACACTTTGCTGAATCTTGTGTGTACAAGAAGGTTATCAAAGATAGTGTTGTATTTCTAGTGTTGTACGTTGATGACATACTCCTAATTGGCAACGATAAGGGGATGATGTCCGACGTGAAAAGTTGGTTGACCACGCAATTCCAAATGAAAGATTTGGGAGAAGCGAGTTATGTTCTAGGGATCCAAATTATAAGGGATCGCAAGAACAGGATGTTAGCTCTGTCCCAAGCAACTTATATAGATAAGGTGCTGGCACGCATCAGTATGGAGAACGCAAAGAAGGGTTTTCTACCAACCCGTCACGGCGTTTACCTCTCTAAGACTCAGGGGCCTCAAACCCCTGAAGAGGCTGAAGCTATGGGAAGAGTGCCATATGCCTCGGTTGTTGGTAGTCTTATGTATGCTATGAGGTGTACAAGACCTGACATTTGTTACGGCGTTGGATTAGTCAGCCGTTTTCAGTCAAATCCAGGGCAACCGCACTGGACAGCAGTAAAGAATCTCATCAAATATTTGAAGAGAACCAGAAAGTATATGCTCGTCTATTCGAGTGGGAGTTTGGAGCTAGCGGGTACACCGATTCTGACTTTCAGTCGACAGAGATGATTCTAAATCTACCTCTGGTTCAGTGTTTACGCTTGGTGGCGGTGCAGTAGAATGGAGAAGCCAAAAGCAATCCAGCACAACCGATTCAACAATGGAAGCTGAGTTCATAGCGGCCTCGGAGGCAGCTAAAGAAGCAGTTTGGTTAAGAAAGTTCATCAGCGGATTAGGCGTTGTCCCGAATGCTGAAGATCCTATTACTCTCTATTGTGATAACAATGGGGCCATTGCCAACTCTAGGGAACCTCGAAAGCACAGTAAGTCGAAGCATATAGAGAGAAAATACTGGGTGATCAACGATTTTGTCGATAGAGGGGACATTTCCGTCAAAAAAATCGCCTCCGCCGATAATCCTGCTGATCCATTCACCAAGACGCTGTCGATTGAAGCTTTTAGTCGACATTTGGAGACTATAGGTATTAGAGACATGTCTCATTTGCTTTAGAGCAAGTGGGAGTGATAGTTTTCTGTATTTTAAATAATAGGGTGTGCTCTAAAACAATTAATCACATGCTTTCGTGCAAGTGGGAGATTGTTAGGTGTGATGCCGAAAGACAATTTTGTAATTGTTTTATTTAATAAATGAAATGAGATATTTATTATTCTCATATTCACCGATGTGACAATAGTATTTACACTACAGAAAACCCTAAAGTATATCGTTTATGTAATCACTTAACTCAGTGTATGGTATATACACGAGGATTGAGTTAGTGAAGATGTACTTAAAATACAATTAGCCCGTAGTGAAGTTAATCGAGAGTATCGGGTCTCTCCTTTAACGTGCTATTAATGCGCCCATAACACAATAGGTGTGATTGTCTTATCCGGACTTTCGGTTAAGAGAACCTAATGGGGCATTTATATATGATAGATATATCATATAGGGCTGGACCGATTTGATTAGAGTTCACGATATAATTCCGTAATCGAGAAGTCTTATCGAATCAATGGATGATCATATTTATGGATATATTTTAATCCTGAGGTGATCACAGTCAACTGCTTGAATCAGTATGAAGTTTGACTTGACGGTTAAGGATTACACTGAGTCTGTGGTCCGAATTACCCCATCTTGGCATTGTACTGGATTGAGTGAGTAGTCCGTGTTATCACAGATACGGAATCCATTCCTTCCATTTATGGAAGTAGATAGACAGTTCCCTTATTTGTTAATCCTAGAAACCGATCGATCGTACGAGTTCATATTACACTGATTAGCTACCAGTGAGTTGTATGAATTAATTGATCACTAGGGGGTTAATGGTAAATAAGGATAAGAGGTTCTTAAAAGGGTTAACGGTAACTTCACGATTTAGAATGAACAGTCTATGGAGGATTAATCCATATGTAATGATTATATCAATGGACGCTTATTATTATTCTCGTGAGGAGATAAATATAATCTTATAATCGGAGGAGTGCAGTCACGGGATTATGGTGGCATATTCCTGTGATTGATTTATCGAATATAGTTATTCTATAATTATTTATTTGATTTATCGGAGCCGCTGATTATTAGTCCATGGTCCCCGACGTGCCTCCTAATATGGCATAGCTATTCTCGGACGTCGAATCCTAATAATATTAATTTAGTTCTTGTTGGACTTTATTAAAACGATATGTGAATTAATTGTTTAGTGGACTATTAAATTAGTTGGGCTAAATAATTAAATACACGGAAAAGACATTTTTCGTGGACTCGGCCCAAATTAGTGTCTTGACCTTTTTTGACCTAATTGGTCAAATTTGGTTTGTGCGTGTGAACCTTTTTGATTAAAAGGTGGCGCCACTTTTGTGATTAATAATTATTAGGAAATTAGTTTTCTTGGATAATTATTTATTGTTTGATTTATCTTTTATTTGTTAAATGATAATTCATGAAATATTAGATAATAATATGATTTATCCTAATTTGTTTGGGATAATTATTTTATTTATCTTTTATTTGGAAAAAGGATTAATGTAATAATTATCTCTTAATTATTTAATCATTGGAGGCTAAGTTTTACTCTCCTATATAAAGAGAGTTCTCCCAAGCCTTAACACACACAACATATTTCGACTTCTCCCTATAGTAGAGAGAAGAAAATATTTCGGCCAAGGAGAGAGTGGGAGAAATCTTGGAGATTTTTTCAGTAGCATATCGGAGGGGTTCGAGTCGAGAATTCCTTCCACCGGGAATTGCTTGGATCACACGATCGGAAGACTGTGGTGCTCTTCACACCTTCACAATCATCCTTTTGCGGTTCTCCAACTTGAATTTTGAGATTCGAGAGGTATGATCTACATCCCCCTTGTAGAATAGATCTAGTTGTTTTATTACGTGTATTATATAGATCTAGATCCATAAAATCGCTTCCGTTGCGGATGGTATTACTAACAATTGTTGGGTGTGAGCTTCTTCATATGCTACTGTTCCCCCTTGTGCAATTGTGGGGGAGTTGACAATTTCGGCTAAGTGAGCTTTATCAGCTGGCTCACTGAGCTGTTTGTAACCTGTACCAATGCATTTGAAAAGCACTTCTTGGAGAGTCAGTTCATCGTCAGAAATCCCCAAATATTCTTGATTGGCTTCAAGATTTCTACCTCCTAGGTGATCATCCTCTGACTCATCTTCCGCCTCATCTATTTCTTCCTCTTCAGATGAGGTGATTCTGTATCCTTCCTCGCCTTCCTCCAGATAGGTGATTTCCTCATGTTTCTTTTCTTCTTCCGTTGCAGTGTCGTCCCTTATTTTCACAGGTTCATTCAAATTGCTGATTCCAGTCAGAGAGGTGCTTTCATGTGCCGTTTGGGATCTAGTTCTTCGTCCCACTCCCGATCTGCTGTCTTCAGGTCGCTTTCTTTTGCTCCCAGCAATGGGTTTGGGCTTCAAGGAAGCCTTGATGTAGGTAAACATGGTTTTTGACTTGTGTGGGGACTGTAGATTGGTGGGCTGTACCTTCAATTCGTTGAACAAGTGTTGAAGAGGGAACCCATATGACTTCCTCTCCCAGAAATCGCCCTTTTTTCTGTAAACCCTTGCTTGGTGCCGTTGTTGATAGATCAATTTCCTTTTGAATTTGGTCCTTGAACTTGATACCTTCGAACTTGATACCTTCATAGATGATGGCCATCAGTCTGATCCGAACCTCAGTCAGATTTTCAATCGACCCCTTTCTGCCCTCGATATTCTTGGTGATGACTGGTGCAAATTCCACGAATGGAAGTTTGAGCATTGATCTGGGCAGATTGTATGTTTTGCTGTTTCTGCTGGGATTCTTGGCTATTCCAGCCCAGAATTTCAGGACGTCAACCGTCACAAACTTGACATTGGCTGGACCGATTATGGGAAGTTGCAGATATCTGTTTAGTGTACCAGGCGTTATGACTATGTCTCTTCCAATGATTGAACTCGTGATGCGGTCGACTTCAGTCTTCTTTGTGCTGGGCCGAAATTTGGCATTTTTCCAAAACACAATAAGATTTTCATAACAAATTCCAGTGATTGAGGGGTTTAGGAAGGTCATCAGCCCCAAATTTGAACAGCAGTCAACCAAGCGTTGAGCTTTCGCATCATTATCACAATACGAGAGATAATGTTCTGGTTTGAAGAATGAACCAGTGATGATTGATTTCTCATAGTATTTTTAAGTGGGAGAGATTGTGGAAGATGAAGCCATTGATAGTAGATAAATGTTTAGAAAGGAGTTCTTCAAGTTTTCAGTGAGAATCAGTAATAGGGTTTGTAAGTTTGCAGGAGAGCGTAAAGATTTCTAAAAATCTCTAAGTCTTGTTTATATAGTGTGATATGGGTAATGTAACGTGGTTTGATTATGGAAGGATTTTGTGACATAATGGTGTGATTTTGTGAATGTGAATTGAGATATTCGAGCGTAATGGGGGAGTGGTTTGAGGTAAGTAATGATAGAGCCCGGGAATCGAGGAGTTTATAATTCGAAAAATAATATAAATACCTCCATGATCATAAGTTGATGTCCACGTGTGTAATCTTTCACAGAATAAATCTCTATAATTTCCTTATTCTCCATGTGTAATCAGAATTGATTTTATTCACACTTTTAATTTATCCAAGTCTTTATTTCGGTGAAGTGCCTTGGCTGGTCACTTAGCCGATCCAATGAGTTCTTGACCGAGCTGCTCTATTTAACTGTTCCTAACAATCAGTTAAGTTACCTTCGCTAGAAACCAGTGCCTTACCTGCTACTTCTCCTGTAACGGCAAAGGTTGTACCAGTTGATGAAGTCACTTAGCCGATTACTCCAGTTAGCCGCTAGTTGATACTTATTCAATTTCAATCATTCCTAACTCAGTTCTTAACACACTAAATCTTTCATAACTGAGTGGTTTAGTGAAGATGTCAGCCAATTGATCTTCAGTGGGTATATGTTTTAGGATGACATCCCCCTTTTCAACATGGTCTCTGATGAAGTGATGTCTTACATCAATGTGCTTTGTTCTTGAATGCAATACTGGATTTTCAGTAATAGATATTGCACTTGTGTTATCACACATGATTGGAATTGTTTTCTCTTCCACTCCATAGTCCCTTAGCTGTTGTCTTATCCAAAGTACTTGTGCACAACAGCTACCCGCTGCTATATATTCTGCTTCAGCTGTTGATTTAGATATGGAGTTTTTCTTTTTACTGAACCAAGAGACTAGTCTGGTTCCTAGTATTTGACATGTTCCAGAGGTGCTTTCTCTATCTATTTTGCATCAAGCATAGTCAGAGTTATGGTATCAATTTAAATCCTCCATCTTTTGGATACCAAATTCCAACATTTATAGTGTTTTTCAAGTATTTGATTATCCTTTTAGATGCTAGAAGATGTGATTCTTTTGGTTGAGCTTGAAATCTTGCACACACTCCTACTGCAAATGCTATATCAGGTCTGCTTGCAGTTAAGTATAATAAGGATCCAATGATTCCTCTATACATTTTCTGATCAACATCCTTTCTTGCTTCATCTTTTCCATGTATGACTTTGGCACACATTGGTGTGTCTGCTGTGCCACTTGTATCCATCCCATACTTGTGTATCAAATCTCTTGTGTACTTGGCTTGACTAATGAAAATGTCATCCTTCATTTGCTTTACTTGAAGGCCAAGGAAATAGTTTAATTCTCCCATCATGCTCATATGAAATTTGCTCTTCATCAGGTTTGCAAATTTCTCACAAAGCTTTTCATCCTCTGATCCAAAGATTATATCATCAACATAGATTTGTACTAGCAATGTGCTTGCTCCTTCCTCTAGTTTGAATAGAGTCTTGTCAATAGTTCCCTTGTTGAATCCATTCTTGATCAGAAATTGTGATAGTGTTTCATACCAGGCTCTAGGTGCCTGTTTGAGGCCATAGAGGGCCTTCTTGAGTTTGTATACTTTGTCTTCTTTTCCTTTGATTTGAAATCCGGGAGGTTGATCTACATAAACTTCTTCTTCCAAAAGTCCATTTAGGAATGCACTCTTGACATCCATTTGATAGACTTTGAAGTCTTTGTATGCAGCAAATGCTAGAAAGAGTCTGATTGCTTCCAATCTTGCTACTGGTGTAAATGTTTCATCATAATCTATTCCTTCTGATTGAGAATAGCCTTTTGCAACTAGCCTTGCTTTGCTCCTGACAACAGTTCCTTGCTCATCCATCTTGTTCCTGAATACCCATTTTGCACCAATGATGATGGCCATATCTGGTCTGTCAACAAGTTCCCAGACTTCATTTCTTTCAAATTCATTTAGTTCTTCTTGCATGGCTGTGATCCAATCTGCATCTTGGATTTCATCATCTATGGTCTTGGGTTCCACTTGTGATAGAAAGAAAGTTAGCATGTGCTCCAGTTGTCTTCTGGTTCTAACTTCTGTGTAAATATCTCCAATAACTTATTCTTCAGGATGGTCTCTTAGCCAATTTAGATCTGGTAGAAGTTGTTCTTCACTTGGTGCTTCCATACCTTCATGCTGAGCATGAACTTCACCTTCAGGTGCTTCTTCTGTTGTATTGATATGTGGCTCCTCTTGATTTTCAAAATGATGATTCAGGGTAGTAGCTGGTATGGTTGCATTTGTATAGATTTCCCTCTGTGCTGCTTTCTCTTCTTGGTCTTGAAGATCTTCACCATTTGTATTCGGTTCATCAAAAACCACATGTATTGATTCTTCAATCACCAATGTTCTTTTATTGAGTACTCTGAATGCTTTGCTGGTGTCTGAGTATCCCATGAAGATTGCTTCATCAGCCTTCTCATCAAAGGTATGAAGCTGGTTCCTGTTTAAGACAAAACATTTTGATCCAAACATATGAAAATATGAGATATTGGGTTTTCTACCATTCCATATTTCATATGGAGTCTTTCCATGATATTTGTTGATGATTGATCTGTTTTGTGTATGACATTCTGCGTTTGCTGCTTCAGCCCAAAACCTCTTTGGCAAGCATGCTTCAGCAATCATTGTTCTAACTGCTTCTTTGAGAGTTCTGTTTCTTCTTTATGCTACACCATTTTGTTGTGGATTTCCTGCTGCAGATAGTTGGTGTAACACTCCATTTTCTTCAAAATAGGTTCGGATAATTTCATTTAGAAATTCAGTGCCTCTATCTGATCTGATTTTGATAATCTTTAGCTCTTTCTCATTTTGGAGTCTTCTCAGCAAATCTGGCAGCTTCTTGAGTGTTTCTTTCTTCTTATTCATGAAAATGGTCCAGGTGTACTTTGAGAAGTCATCCACCACTACAAGAGTATATTTCTTACCACTCACACTTACTGGTGTGACTGGTCCAAACAGGTCCATATGTAACAGATGTAGAACTCTTGTTGTAGATTGATAAGGTTTTGACTTGAATGAACTTTTGATCTGTTTTCCTTTCTGACATGCATCACATAGACTTTCTTTCTTGAATGTGATCTCTGGCAGGCTTTCAACTAACTTGCTCTTTGATAGTTTGTTGATGGTCTTGAAATTCAGGTGATTTAATCTTCTGTGCCAAATCCAGCTTGTTGATTATTTATTTTTGACAAGTAGACATGTTTCTGCTTTGGTTGTTCTCCAGTCCACCATATATATGTTGTCTTGTCTTCTACCTGCAAGAACTACTCTGTTGGTTTGGCTGTGAATCACTTTGCATCCTTTTTTGTTGAAGTACACATTGTAGCCTTTGTCACAGAATTGACTGATACTCATCAGATTGAAGTTAAGTCTCTTGACATATGCCACATTTTGAATCTTTAGATTGTTCTTGAGTATTATGCCTTCCCCCTTAATCTTGCCAGGGTTTTCTTTGCCTCCAAATGTGACTTTGGGTCCTTCAAAAGCTTTGAAGTCAGTGAGCCATTTCTTGTTTCTTGTCATGTGTCTGGAACATCCACTGTCTATGTACCAGACATCCTACAACACAGATTAATTAAGTTTAGGTACCCAACACTGTTTGGGTCCATACCTTTTAGCAATCATGCCTCCCATACCAAGTGTGTATCCAAAAGGTCTTCTTTTTGGATAATTGAAGTCATCAACTTCATATGTATAAGGCATGGCAGAATAACTTCTAATATTTTTACTGAAGGTATTCTGATACTTTTCTCCACCTTTTGGTGTATTTACATCCTTTTTCACTTTCCAATATGCAGCAGGAAACCTTTCTTGCTTCATGTGGCTAGGAACAAATTGGTTTTTCTTGAACACATGATGCATTTTGTGGAATGGTTTCCTCTTGTATTTTGGAGGTGCAACATTCCAATCATCCTCTGAAGGGTAAAGTCTGCCTTTACCTTTCAGATGGCTGTTGTTCTTGATTGACTGGAATGAGGATTTAGTCTGCTGTTTCACTACACTAGGTTTTGACTTCACCGGAACAGGATGATCTGTTGGAGCTATGGTCTGTCCCTTTCTAAATTTTGATCCATTAATGGTCCTGAGTTTAGAATTGTGTTGACCATTATTCCTACTTTCATCCGGACTGTTGTAGCCAAGACCAGATCTGGATCCAAGCCTTTTTGAGGGTTTGTAAGCTGGTGCTTTTAGTGGTGCAGTGGTTACCTTTACTGGTGAGGAGATTTTCTTAACTGATCTGTTAATAACATATGTATGATCATCTGCTTTTTGTTGATCATTTAAGTAGGTCTCCTTACTAGTTAATTCAGCTTTTGCTTTATCCAGTTCTTTCTTTAATCTCTTATTCTCTTTTCTTAGATCCTTGCATTCCTTTTCCATAATTTCATGATTCTTTTCAATTTCATCAAATTGAGTCATGAGATTTTGGACTAGGTCTGCTGTATCTAATGGGAGATTAGAAGATTGTGTAGTGTTAGATGTAGATGCATTTGATGAGGAACAGGAACTAGATGTTACCTCAGTTTCATCGGATTCTTTAGTCATTAAACATAGGCTTGTTTCCTCAGTGTCTGAGCTGTCACTTTTATCTTCATCCAATTCTTTTGTCATGACGCATAGACATGTTTTTTCATTTTCTAAGCTGTTTTCTTCATCACTATCATCTGAATCATTATCAAATGATTCTTCATTCTTTTCACTGCTGGATTCTGCCTTGAGTGCCTTCTTGGTTTTTCACTTTTCAGATGCTTTGTATTTCTTATTTTCATCATCTTTGTCATTTTCTTCAGGACAATCAGCCTTGAAGTGACCTTTGTTGTTGCAGTTGAAGCATCTGTATTCATCATCTTTCTTCTTCATATCTTTGTTTGAGCTTGACCTCTTGTTTGATGATGAATTCCCTTTGAAGGGCTTCTTTCTGCTAAACCTGTCAAAGCGTTTAACTAATAAGCTACCTGTTCTTTTAGTTCATGTGTCTCTTTGCTGATGCATTCGGCAAAGTTACTTTGCTGGGGTGCAGCTAATGCAGTGATTTTGTGTGTCTCTGCCGGAGCACCATCTTCACCGTTCAATTCGAATTCATGAGATTTTGATTGGGACATCAGTGTCAGAGTGTCAGTGCTTGCAAGATTTTTTGTTCCTCTGATTACTGATGTTATGATCTTCCATCTTTCAGGTAGTCCTCTCAAAATCTTCAAGCATACTTCTTTCTGGGGATATATGTGTCCAAGCTGTTGCAATTCACTGATGATGCTTGAGAATCTGTTATCCATTTGATCGATGGATTCACCAACCTTCATTTTAAAGTTCTCAAATTTCTGTTTTGCAACAGATAATTTGTTTTCTTTAACTGGTTCAGATCCTTCATTTATCAATGATAGCTTGTCCCACATCTCCTTTGTTGTTTTGCAGTCCTTGATTCTCATGAACATGTTGCTATATAGGGTCTTCAAAATCATGTCTTTTGCAACAAAGTCCAGATTTGCTCTTCTCCTGTCATCCTTGGTCCAATCCTTTTTAGGTTTGTCAATTTCCTTTCCTTGATCTGCTCATGTGCCTACCACATTATTGATTGTAATTGGTCCATCATTAATTACATCCAGCATCTCTTCATGAGTTGCTGCAAGATGAGATAGCATTCTTATTTTATATTCATCAAAATTATTAACATTAAAAACAGGTACTTTTGACAAGAAGTTTGAGGAATCCATCAGTGCGAATGAAGATATAAATGTAAGCGTATAGAAAACTCTGATTTGAAAACTACTTTGCATATATGTGATCTCCTTGTTACCAGAAATTAGATCTGAATAGGTTCTGATACTAGGAACACTGCTCCTATACCAATTGTTGGTCCCAGAGAAGGGAGAAACTATAGTCAGGGGGGGTGGACTATAGTGGAGTTTCAAAAACTTTTCTTTTATTTAAAAGCTTTTGGGCAGCGGATAAGTCCCTTCTTACTATGTTGTTTTCAAATCAGTATAGACAATCACAAATATAAGTTATGATGTAGGAAAATTAAATGAATGCTGTAAATTAAATTGCAGAAATTAAATTGACACAAGGCTTATAGTGGTTCAGGGTGGTGTAATCCCTTAATCCACTATTCTCCTGTGATGATCGGAGGAATTCACTATTGTTTTCACAGATACAATAGTATGATTGTCCTTGGCTTCCTAAGCTTCACAATCTACAAGACTATCACTCTTTGACTGCAACAGCTTTAGTGATTCAGTCTTCCTTGCTGCTCCTTGAGATCAGAATCCTTCAACAGCTATCACAGATTCAACTCCTTCTCAGATTCCCTCTGATTCAGTTGCTTCAGTTTGATGTGAATGTGATTCACACGCTTGGTCGATCAATCTCAGCCTCAAGTATGACTTTGTAGTCTAATATCTGAGTTGATCACTAGATGTTTCCTTGTAAGTTCAGAGAGAAGGCTTTTCAAATTGACAGAGTTTTCACTTGAATTTTTATGTTCAGTTCTTCACACTTCTTTGTCTGTCAATGCCTTCTATTTATAGCCTTGAATAACCTTGATTTTGAAATTTCGTCCGTTGGCTATATTAATGAGGGAATAATCCTTGATTTTATTCTTGATTCCCCCTTAATTGCATTCTCCTTGATTTCAGTGATCGGATTCTTTCTTCAAACGTATAGCAGAAAATTCGTCCTTGATTGATCCTCTATTGATTGTGCATTTAATGCATGATCTTCTGAATCTTCAACGTATATTAAATCTGATCTAATAAGTGTTGCTTCGCCATTTTTAGAACGGTCGAGTAATCCTTCTGACTTAGCCGTTTTAGCTTTTCCTTCACCGTTTCGTTTTTACTCAGCCGAAAGTGAGTCTATTTTGCTGATTCACTGTTTTATTCTTTTTTCTGTTTGAGGAGAATCTTTGTACTTCACTGATCTTTGATTGGGGTGAGATCAGTGTACACCATCTTCGAATATTAATGTACATCGCTTGTAGTATAACTTAGACTTGTCCATGGTCATCACAGACTTCCTTGGTTACAAGTCAGACCTTTAATGTCTGCATTGCTTCTCTGCTGGTGCTTGGCTGGCTTCACTCTGCCGAATATCTGTTTTTGCTTTGCCGTCCTACCAACTAGTACAATACTTGTCTGACTCAACTTATACAACATGTCAGACTCTAAGTAAAGACTTATACAGAGAATTCTAACTTATTTCAGGCTTGCTATAACAGCTAGTATGGCATCACCAAAACATAATAAAATGTTTTCAACGGTAACACACTCCCACTATCCATCTTGCACATTGGGCATATCCTTCTTTTGACTAAATCAAACTCTTTTTTTTAACAAACAAAGAAATCGTCTAGAGAAACTTGTTTGAGTCCATAGATGGATCTCGTTGGCTTACATATCATGTCATCTTCTATGATCATGAAGCTTTCTGCCCAACGTCTTCAATAGCCATGATATGAAGTTACTACATGCATAGTCTAAAGAACTGGGCTCAGCCTTACAGGGACATTCCCTCTAGGTAAGACAGACTAGGTTCATAACCTGGTTGTCACTGATGGAATCTAATTCAGATATTATGGCTCCTGGCCATATCTCTCAATCATGCCTTTCAAAAATTCCTTCATAAGTCATGAGATATTCATTCTTCAAGATGAACATACCAACAACATTTTTAGGCCTGAGGTTATCTACAGACTTACATAACTTTTGTGTGCACTGAGCAGTGTTCTACACCTCATCGCTATAAGGTGTGTGTTCATGTTCAAATGGTTGAATGTGTCTTTGTGGTTCTCAAACTCTTTTGAGATCTTATTTACACCCACTATCTCTTTTGGAAGAATCACTTCCTTTAGAAGATTGCATGTTTGGAGACAAACACATTTTGCTCGGCGGTCAAGTAAACGTTATCTAGCATACTTGCTAAGATATTCCACAAAGTTGCATATGTCGTACTACGCTCCAAGCCTTTCTGACTTTGCCTATGACAACTTCAAATCATTGGTTCAGATAGATTCGACATTATCCTCTTCCATATCTAATATGGAATTTATTCAACCTTTATTCTTTGGAACTCGGTTAAGTATAAGGGCACTATCCCGAAATGGGTAAGGGATACTTCGCATGGCTTGCGTCAAACCTTTATCTTATAAAGTGTTGTTTCCATTTTGGGAACACAATCTGATTGCGTATCCCAAAAATGGTATCTTTCAAGGGAAGAATCTTATTCCTTTTCAGACGACTTCTGAAACACACTTCAGGTATTTATTGTTTCAATCCAATTGGAGATTAATTCCTAAGTAGCTCATCAATCTCATATTCGTACTAGCTTGAACTTTTCGGGCTTTCCGAATTATACACTTCACTGAGTACACCGGACTATTTCTAAAAATAGTCGTAGAGATTAATAAGAAAATATTTGTGGCATTAATTTCCACAAGCCAACAAACATCGGTTTGTTTTGGCTTTAGTCAAATTTCCTAGATTTTACAACCTTTTCATAAAAGAGTATTTTAGTCATCTTTAGATAAGATACGTATTACCCAAATGATTCATAACCACATGGTTTTGACGTCATAAAAATGACATTTGATCACACGATTCCGTTCCATAGAGACTATCTCTAGAACGACCAGCAAATATTAAGGATAACAACCATATAAATATTTATTTGAGATTTCATCACATATATCAATCATATAGTGACAACAATCTAGTATGTTAGATTCCGTGACCTTTCAAATTTATCGGAATAACATTTATTCTTTACAATTGAATATGTCTACTAAATCCTATCAAGCAACTGAAAACATTTTCATCATAAAAACCGGAACATAATAACATTAATTTAGTTCCCTTATCAGTTTACTAGATCCAGAATATGGTAAGTGTTACAACATTTGCTTCACCTTCCGTATCTGTATTTAATATTTCTAATTTAATCACACGCATAAGATATCATATATCTTAGAGTCGACTTTGAACTTAGATAGATTTATCTCAACATACTTGCCTAGAATAGAGACTTTGATAAGTCCTCTATTTAAGCACTTGCCCTAACTTTCCTTTTTAATCCTTTAAGAACTTGAAAAATGTTTCTTATTGTAGTTTTCATAAGACTTAAGAAAGATCACAAAAGCCATGTCTTTAATTTCCTTTCATAAGAAAAACTAAAGTTTATTAAATAGTTTATTTAACCTTTTGAATCGTATTCAAAAGATTGACTATTTAATTAAACTTTAAGCAATGATAGAATTAAGTCGATACTTAAATCTTACAATTTTGAAAACAAACTTTCCAAAATTAGATGTGGTCATTTTTATCCAACGTTTGAATAAATTGTCATCGTATGACTGAATGATCATCTTGGATCGTATCCGATATATGATTAATTCGTTGAAACTTTTTTCAAATGATTCAATCATTAGCTTCCGCTTTCATTAATAATTAAAGCCTTTGAGTACTACATCAAATATGTAGTCTCCTTGTCTCTAACTACTATAGAGGGATTGCTCGTGTCATTGCTTATTTTAAAAGGATTAAAATTTCTTAACCCAATTTGAGAACGTTTCTAAAAAGGTTACAATCATCATTTGGTTTTACTAATCGAGAAAAGAACATAAATATAAAGTTTGCTAAAACTACAACCTAAAATGAAAATAAAAGAGTGTTGTTGTTTATAGACGCAAAATCAAAACGGTCATTTGGTTTATGATTTTGCTCCCACTAGTCAAGTACTCCCAATTGACTTTCAAGAATTGTCCAAAATTCTTTAGTGGCTAAGATCCAATCTAGTTACTTGTTTCCCGGCGGTGGTCGATCAATCTATATAATTTCGAAAGGTAGGTAACGCTTTACCAATCACATCACTATGTAATTCTCAGTGGTTGACTAGTCAACTCTTTGGCGATACACATCACTATGTGTTAGTCAACCACCCCTTGTCTCTAAAGTCAGACGGCCCTGACGGTGTCCAATCACCGAAAGACTCTAGTCAAGTCATAACCCAATATTCACGAGATCTCATACGATCATATCTCATTAATGACGATATACCTGAGGTAGGTCAACTCCTGGCGGTGGTCGATCAGTTGGATCCAAACAAGGGCTCTTCACCGTCATTATAATATTGGGAGACAACATTTTGACTTGATTTTTGTTGTGGAAGTATTTATGTAAATTAATTCACTTAATTAATTTTAATTACGGTCTCATCAAATATATCTATCTCTATTGACATACATCCAACATATTTATCTAGATTGTGCCTAGTCATGCATCTATCATATCATATAAAATAAATACAAGCACAAAATAATAAATGCGTAAAGTAACCGGTATGGTCATGGACTTTTCCTAGGTGCGGTTTCGAATAAAACTGACGAAACCGCAGGTCACAATCTAAGGTAGCTGCAACCACCAATAGGATCTTTAATGCGCCATTCTCCAATGGGATCCTTATTCTTCTTTCTTTGGTCTTCGTCTTCTGCTCCATTCTTGTTACATTTAATTCTATCTAATAAAATAAATACACCCGCCGTACACGGGGGGCACCAACGGGAATGGGATAAATGTAGAAAATAAACTAGATCACGTTCTTCATAACGGCCTAGGTCAATTTTTAAACCAACAGAAAAATTAAATCATTCACATCTATCCTATCGGTCGAGTCCCTGATCAATCGGGGTCCATATAATCATATTATATCTACTATATCTAATCCATACAATAACATCTTATGAAAAAGATAAATTAACATTTAACTACTTGTGTCTTAATTAATCAATTAACATTTAATCTATTAAATAATTTTATCCAATCAAATAGCTAATTAAAAATTAATTAATTAAATGATTTTAATCGAAATAAAATTAACGATTAATTTTAAACGATTTTAATTTAAATTTTAATTAATTAGAAGTATTCTAAAAATAAATTAAAATTAAGCCTATTTTGTTTCTTTCCTTTTGATTCCTAATCAAAAGGGATGCCTTTGGTTTCCTAAACCAAAATGCATCTCCATTGGCCCTTTCCAAAATCAAAATTTTGAAAAGGACCTAGGCCTAGGCCTTTTCCAAAATCAAATATTTTGAAAAGTGCCTAGGCCTATTCCAAACAAAATTTGGAAAGACCAATATTTTGGTTAATATGTCTGACGACTTTCCAAAATCAAAATTTTGGAAGTGGTCTAGGCCTAGGCCTTTTTCCAAATCAAATATTTGGAAAGGGCCTAGGCCTATTCCAAGCAAAGTTTGGAAAGACCATTATTATTTTAATGCCATGTGGCATCCCAATGGCACAAATTATTTGAACCATTGGTTAGCCACATGACACAAACTAAACAAAGGAGGAATTACCAATCACAACCCTGAACCATATTGAATCACAAAATACACAAAACAAAATTTAGGAGATCCGCTAGCATTGAAAAACTTCGGTTGCTAGACCAGCCTTTTCCTCATCTCTGCAACTCTCTATAGGATGATCTCTATTTTACACAAGAACTATTAGCTCTTGGAATTGTGATGTACAAAAGAGCTTGACACTCACTTCCTATTTATAGTGGATGGGGCGCCCCTAGTTTAGTAGAGAGGAAGAAAAACTTTTATAGTAAAATAAGAAAAAATATATTTGATTGATTTATCTCATTAATATTCAATATCTTATATTAAATATTTCCAATATATTGTCAATATCTTATATTGATAATATTTATCTTATTACCATAAATCAATTTACACATGTATATATATCACACAACACACACACACACACACACACACACACACACACACACACATATATATATATATATATATATATATATATATATATATATATATATATATATATATATATATATATATATATATATATATATATATATTACACATATAAATCTATATATATAAATATCTAGCTATTACAAATGTGCATACGTATATTGTTGGTCCCTTGGAATGGCTAACACAAGTTTAGAGGGGGGGTGAATAAACTTGTCACCAAAAACTAATCCTGAGCTGGAAAAGTCCCAGGAACTGACTTCCTCTGAAACTCAAACTGATCTTCATTCAGTTTTGTTCATGTCCCTTAACTTGTGCGGAGTTCAGTTAGTTCAACTGGATATAAGTTAATGCTGACTTATATTTAGTCTTGTTAACTGGCAGCGGATAAAATATTAGCCTTTAAAAACTAGTTAATCTAGTTTTGGTATGAAACCCTTGAAATAAAACTATGTTGAGATAAATGAATGCATAAAGTAAATAGACAAGAATTATAGAGGTTCCAGGTGGTGTAATCCTGTACGTCCTCTCTTCCTCTGTGATGCGGAGGAAAATTCCACTAGAACTTCTTTGAGATGGCCTAGTTACAAAGAGTCCTAAACCGATAGTCCTTGACTAATCCCTAGCTTCACTATCTAAACACTTGTAGAACAGGTAGGATTGCTGCTCTTCAATTGTTTGAACCACTGGTCCTTGGAGGGTAGGATTGCCTCTTCACCAGCTCATCACAAACACAGTCTTCCTGACTGCAATCAACTGTCCTTCACACCTTCTTGGTGTTTCACAGTCTAAACCTTTGATAAAATCAAAGTTGAGACTTTGAATCAATAACTATGATTCAACTGTGATTTGAGATTACTTGATTTAAGCATGGCTCTGTATTTCTTCAAATGTTAGATCTTCAATCTGCTTGAATATGCTTGAACACTTTGAAGATATTACTTGATCTTGCAATTAAGTACTGAGCAGGTTTTCTTTTGGATTTGGATTTCCCCCTCAATTTTTATCTAGATAGATTCCTTTTAATTTTCTTGCTTTATTATCATATACCTGCAGTTTCTCTTCTTTGTAGAGGTAGTCTATTTATAGGGATTCATTCAATGTTCATCCTGCTTGTAACGGCTATATTTTCTGACTGTTCTGCTGTGTCAGTAACTCATCCAATGAAATTGTTTTCTTTACAACGTTCGAGTGTACTTTCAGTTTGTTGGATGGCTGACTTATAAAACTGAGTTTTCTTTTCAGTTTTATACTGAGTTTTTCTTTTGTCAGTTTCCTAAATGACTTGGAGCATTAACTGAGATTTTACTCTTCTTCAAATATCAGTACTCCAGTTTTCATCTGATTATAATTGACTTAAACAGAGTACACCATGATACATTTATCATCTAAGAAATCATTGTCCTTATGATTCTTAGGTCTTCATACAAGATCCATAAAGTCAGTCCAGGTCATCACAATCTTGCCTGAAGTCCAACTTTACAGTCTCAACTTGTAATCTTCACAACTGAGTTTGAACCCTCAGTTCTTCATTCTTCAATAACTGAGTCTGTCTCCCTCAGTTCTTCAGTCTTCTAGATAAGCCAACCGAGTCTGTTCCCTCAGCGAACTTATCTTCTTCAATCTTCTGTTGGTGTGCTCTATTGTCAGTTTCTTGTAGAATCTCAACTAGATTAAATATCAGTTTCTTCATTTCTCAGTTCCAGCCTAGAACTATTACAGTGCTTGTCTGATTTAACTTATACAAATATCAGACATTAATAAATCCTATACATTGGTGTCTAGACTTCTTTTTGCTTTGCACTATAACAGCTAGTTATGACACTTCATCAATGGGGTTAAGAACAACTAACAAATAAGTGATGAATCATCATCAAAACATAAATTTTATTTCCAACATATATCTTATATACATGTACAACACACGAATGTAATCATATATATATATATATATATATATATATATATATATATATATATATATATATAGATATAAATATTAGTATATAATATTAATATATGGTAATACCATTAATTAAATTGCACAATCCAAGTTTATCTTATACACACACAAATTATATGCGCCCCATATGTATCAAAATACATATATTTAATTAATCAACATAATTAATATCTTGTATTATATTTATTCATAATAAATAAATATCACAATATTAATTTACTACTATAACCTTTATAGTCATGAGATAAACTTTCCTTATTTGGTTATCATCTATAACCACATTTTAATCCGACTAGATGTTCTTATGTGTGTGACCCGATAGGCTTCTGAATATGTTGGCCGTAGACAGAAAGTGCAAATTATGAAAATGCCATTCATACCTAACGATCATGGGATATCGTCTAGCAACACACCGTGACCCCCAATCATCAGAAGAGTCAAATGCAATGACTACTACCTTTCATGTGAAACAATTACTGTGTAACTTACAATCCTATCGTTGTAATAATATCCATACGGTCGTACGTCGAGTATCAAACATTAACGACCGTATCTTATAATATGGATATCGAAATAACTCATTTACTTCCACTTTGCAAAGATTCACGAGTGTAAGACATTCCTTATAAGAAGGTCATTTCGGATATTTACCCCTACTGATAGGGTACGCGATTTCCAGACGACAAAACATGTATAATCCGCATGCTTCAGTATCACACCCAATCACTACTGCATGATCGCCCCATGGCTAGGGGAAACCTCAATAGTGTCAAAGCATGACATCCACAACGTGATGCCATGTAGACTCCGGTCCTAAGGATAATTACACAACCGTCACTAGTGTGACACTTATCCGTGTATGTGGGTCAGTCTAACGTATGCATTCTCTAATACACGTCCACGTACAGTCCAAGTGTCTCTACACTTCCATAGATGAGATCTATCCCTGCCCATAAAGACAGAAGATATATAATACGTGCTAGTCTGTTTGCACTATCAATGGTCTGTTTAATAGTACATCAGCCTAGAGACATTTAAGTATCAAACTTGTTAAAGTGATTAGAGATCTCATCAACCATAATCGCCTATCATGGTTTCTCTATCATAGTATAATACTAAGGACGTTATCACATAACAATTCATAATTGGTTCTTTAAAAGAACAAATATATGATAACAGAAAAGTCATTTAATCTATGTATAAATAGAATGAAATAGTAGAAAAGATCCGACCCAGTCGGATCCGGTCCAACCCGATTGGGTTTAGGACACTATTTCAACAGTTGAAAGTATAGTTGACCCAGAATTTCTTCAACATAATCTTGCATATGATGAGAAACTGATAAAGATTTTAGACCGGAATGAAAAGATGATCAAGAGACGGATGTTCCCTTTGGTTTTGGTGCAATGGAGCAATCATTCACCGAATGCAGCAACATGGGAAGTTAAAGACGACATGATCAACGAGTTTCAAGAGTTTGTGGAATTACCAGGTATGTTCTAGTTTCGAGGACAAAACTCCTCTTAAGGGGGGAGGAATAAAAAATACTCTAATTTTCGGGAAAGGACAGACGTGTCATTTTGCGAAAACAAAATATTTTTATTTCTCTACTTTTATTGGAGTTAAGTATTTTCTTTAATTTATATATGTATAGTTGAAATATATGTATATTTTGGGAGAAAATCTGATTTAGATGATAAGGGAAAATAACAGGAAATTATTATGTTGGGATTATCTATTTAAGGAAAATCAATCTCATTAGTTCCATAACCAAAAAGAAATTAGAAAATTTCTTCCTACATGAGAGACAGTGCAGAGAGGGCTTTTCTTTCAGTTTCTAAGACAGATCTTAACGGTTTTCAGATCAGAGTAGGGCAATGGAATCGTCGTGAAGAAAGCGTCGATTCAACACCAGAATGTTAGGACTTTGTCAAGGTATGTTTTTGAGCCCAATTTATGTTCTTGACAGAGTTTGATGGATTCAAACTTATGAATTCGTAGTTTTATGTGTTTAGAAGCGCGTGATCGAATCTAATCTAATCTATGGAGTGAGCACATAGGTTTCTGCAGAAATGATCAAAGTTGCTGTAGAATTTTCATAGCTTTGAGTTGGAATTTCTTCCTTAAAAGGTAAGAGGCTCTTCCTACAAATTGATTACGGTTTGGAAAGGTTAGATTGTGTTTTTGATGTGTTTTTCTTATCAAGGATTATGTCTAGATGTTGTTTTAGGATTTAGGATTGTTTTGGATTATAAAGGGTATGTTTTTTTGGGTGTTTTCTGAAAAAAATCGTGTGGAACAAGTTTGGATTGGAGTAGAAATCGATAGAGTGCAGAAAATTGCATGTAGAGCAGGTTTTGACAGTTTTGGTGTTCCCCGAACATTTTGGTGTGCCCTTGACCTGTATATAGATTTCAATGAACTCTCTGATGCATTTTTGGTGCACCCCAAAGGCTTTGGCACCCCGCGAACCTGAACAGAGAGTTCATTAAACTCTTTGATGTACTTTGGCGCATGCCGAACTTGTTGGCGCCCTCCGACACTGTTTGAATGTAGTTTTTAATGTTTTAAGCTATGAGATGAGTTTTGAATGCTGTTTCTTGAACTAATAACATTAAATAAACATGAACAAGCCTTGATTGAGCTTCTGATGCGTTTAGTTCTGGCACCGAATGTACTCATAAAGGGAGTTGAAGTTCGAGACCGTTAGAAGGGCTTGAAAGGGCTTGTGCTTTGAAGAACTAGAGTTCATCAATGTCTGTGTACTTGATAGCATGTGATGTCTAGCTGTCTAAGTGAGGGAGTAGAGTCGTTAAGGTAAGCTTTGCATTGAAAACACTTAGGTGGCTAGTTAACAACCACTAATAAATACATATCGTGTTGTAAAAGATTAACCATCATGTCATTCTTGGATAGGCAACTGACCATATCGTGATGTGTGGGCGTTCAGATTTAAAGTTGATAACCTTGCTGGCCTATAAACAGCTAAATGGAAGGGGCTTACCCTTCCACCCTTATTGACTTCCCCAAAATCTACTAAAAGAGAAAGAGAGAACCCGTTTACCCACAGAGATTCCCGCCTTAGAAAGCAGGCTCTCAAAGAACTCCTCTTGGCCAATAAACATAAAGAAAGAATAGGCTATACAGCACTACTAAACAAGAAAAACATCTTCTGAGAACCGAGTATTATGCCAATAGTGCCAATAGAAGTATGCAAGATTACATTCATTGTTTGTTTGAGTTGGTTCATGGGTTAAGGTAATTTTTAGGGACTTTCCAAGACTAGTGAGTTATTAGAGCTGTAGGCCAATGTCTCACATTAGCGAGTAAGGCAACGATTTGTCTTACGAAGTGTATCGATCAACGCGAGTAGTTGCCCTAGGCCGAACTTGCGATACTAAAACGAGCTTGGTGGGGGTGAACCTAGGCCGAAACAGTAGGTCTTCTCAAAAGCTGAGCAGTTCTTCTTGTCCTGACCAAACATAGGAAGCCATAAGAGCTGCATGCTACCGGTAGGGCAAAGGCAAAGATTTATTCGGTAAACAAGTCAGTTGGAAAAGAAGCCCCCGGTCTTTATGCATTACTCACTTCGTCCCTTAGGCGATCAGTTAAGCCATCGGGGATAGCAGGTTCTGGTCTGGCTCATTATCTTCATAAGCTCCGCATCCTAGAGCTTTTACTGCCGAAAGGTCTTGCGAAGCGCGGTTGCATCGTCAATGGGCCTAGGAGAACTGAGTGCGGTACGTGCCGGGAGTCGACAAGATTTGTTTCAGGCTTGCCTTGAGCGGATACGGCCAAAAGGAAAAGGAATTCTTGTCAAACTCAAGGGCAAGGCTACTTACTGATGATGTTTACGTCGGTCCCGTAATAGCTCTCCAAGCTAACAAACCACTGAGAACGTTTCCATGACGAAGGCGACCTCAAACCTCAAAAGGGAAGTACAGATGGTTTCGGCCTCAAAGTCCAGCTACCAGTAGGCTGCATATGTTCAAACTGCGGTTCCTCAGGCTTTCGTCATACTTGCACAGATACAACTAGCCCTGCACAGTAATCCCGGTCGCAGTAAAGAAGGTCACTGTAATCCCTCCGAGGCCTATGTCTAATGCCTTGCCAAGGTGGTACAATCCGATGTGAATTCTGCTTCAACAACAGCATATGTCTCTACGTCAGTGTCGGCTTACATACCCTGACCTCACCGACGGAGCTGTTGAGAGGTTCCATATTACATTACCGAGACGAAGGGCAGCACTTCTGTACGTTATCGTAGTATGTCACGTCCCCGCTGTTAGGAAATCACTAGTTTAACGCAGCGGAATTTAAAATTTTGATTTCCTTTTCTAGATCGTTCTTCGTTTAATGCAATAAACACGTTAAGTAGTTTGACGGTTATACCTCAGATGATCTATAAGATCGTTGCTTTGACCGCCAACGGAGAGTAGTTCAATGCGCAAGCCGTCCACGCGTCCGGCCTCTATCGCTAATCCACACGAACCCCTCGCCGGAATCCTCCTTGGATTGCTATCGGAAAAACTCCGGCTGCTAGACCGGACCTTTTCTTCCCTCACAAACTCACTATGGAAGGCTCTCTATTTTACACAAGAATTATGAACTCTTGCAATTGTGATGTACAAAAGAGCTTGACACCCACCTCCTATATATAGTAGAAGGTGGCGCCCCAAAGGTATGTAGGAGAAGAAAACCTTTTTCCAATAAAATAAGGAAAATCAACTAGATTGATTTATCTCTTTAATTATAATTTATTTTACCAATATCCTATATTGATTATAATTATCTTATTACCATAAATCTATTTTTTCAAAATCAATTAATATCTTATATTAATATTATGGGAATCTCATTAATTAAAGTGCACAATCCAAGTGTATCTCATACACTTAAAAGTGGCGCCCCATTAGTCAACAAATTGACTTCGGAATATTCTTTAATTAATATAATTTATATATAATTAATATCTTGTATTTTATTTATTCATAATAAATAAATACCACCATATTAATTTACCACTATAACCTTTATAGTCTAGAGATAAACTTTCCTTATTTGGTTATCAACTATAACCACATTTTAATCCGACTCGAAGTTCATATGTGTGTGACCCGATAGGCTTCCGAATATGTTGGCCGTAGACACAAAGTGCAATTTACTAAAATGCCCTTCATACCTACGATCACGGGATAGCGTCTAGCAACACACCGTGACCCCCAATCATCGGAAGAGTCAAAAGCAATGACTACTACCTTTCATGTGAAGCAGTTACCGTGTAACTTACAATACTATCGCTGTAACAATATCCATACGATCGTATCTCGAGTGTCAATGCATTGACGATCATATCTTATAATCTGGATGTCAAGCTCTCTCGGAATAACACATTTACTCCCACTTTGCAAAGATTCTCGAGAACTAGACATTCCTTATAAGAAGGCCATTTCGGATATTCGATCCCAAACATAGGATACGCGATTCCCGGACGACCAATCATGTATACTCCGCATGCTTCAATATCATACCCAATCACTACCGCATGATCGTCCCGTGGTTAGGAGAAATCTCAATAGTGTCAAAGCATGACAATCCACACCGTGATGCCATGAAGACTCCGGTCAAAAGGATAATTACACAACCGCCACATAGTGTGACACTTAATGTAAGTGGGTCAGTCTAACGTACGCATTCTCTAATACACGTCCATGTACAGTCCAAGTGTCCCTACACTTCAATAGATGAGATCTATCCCTATCTTCTAAAAGATAGAAGACATCCAATACGTGCTAGTCTGAGTATACTATCAATGTCCCATTTGATAATACATAAGACTAGAGACATTTAAGTACCAACCTTGTTATAGTGATTAGACATCTCATCAACCATAATCACTATCATGGTTTCTCTATCACAGATTGATACTAGGGACGTTACTATATATACACAACAAATAATGTGAAGATAAACAATATATAATAACATAAGTGCTTTTATTAATCATAATAAAGTTATTACATGAACTAAATAGACTGTAAACGACCCGACCCGGTCGGATCCGGTCCAACCCGATTGGGTTTAGGACACCTTTCCAACACCCGCTGCATCAAAGAGTACCTATGCACTATGTTCCGGTTCACTGATAAGGAAGATAGATTTGGGATGGGGGCCTACGATGTGATACTCAAGTATGGCACGGGGAGATAATGCTAACTATGGGTAGAAAGCAGGAACCATTATGTTATGTAATAAATTGCAGGGGATTACAGATCTCTTTTACTACTATCGATCGACAGAGCGAAACGACCAGAAAAAAAGAAGTTAAGTTAGAAAGCCGTATGATAGGTGGTAACTTTCTTGTACTCCAATCAGTTGGGGAGGGGAATCTTTGGACTTTTGTTGCTCTCCATGGCGCTTTCGGCTTAATAGGTTTCATGTTACGTCAATTCGAACTTGCTCGGTCTGTTCAATTGCGACCTTAAGAGATCACGACATAAGACTTTAGAGCGGGGTAGAGTAATTGGTCAACTCATCAGGCTCATGACCTTAAGATTGCAGGTTCGAATCAAAACAGATTGTTGCATGATAGCTAGGGGGTCTTCCTTCTTTCCCGCTGTCGTTCTCAGATGAAAGATACGAAAGGTACGGAGTAACTCGACTGACAAGAGATTTCTAGGGTCTCTTTCTCTTATTGGCCGATATTCCACTTTCCTACTTTGAAGAGGGCTTGATCATAATGCAACTACTATCGTGTAACGTGGTAAAGAGGTCCTCCAGTTGTCGCTGCTTCTCTTTTGATCGTTGTTCTGTATGAATGGGTTTGGTTTTCCAACGGTTGTCGGTCAACTTCGTGGTCACTCAGTCGCTTGCCTGTCACTCTGACTCTCATCCGGTCTCTTTGTTGACGTTTTTCCAGTAGCTGGTCTCTTTCTTGCTTGCCCGTCGGTCACTCTGTCGCCTGCCTGTAGTCGTGCTGGCGGTTGCCAGTAGGTCACTCGGCTTGCAGGTCTTCGCCTGTAGTACACTCCGCCGGTCAGTCGGTTGCCCTGCCGGTTAGGCCTTGATGTAGCCTGTCGCTGTCGAGTTGCTCTGTGCTTGCTCATTCTAGCTAGTCGTGACGACGTCTCAGTGCACTAGTTGATGCGGAAGGCCAGCATGGGACTATTCTAATGAATTAGGTCACATGGTCGGGAATCGTCTGGGTGGGTAGGTATACGCATACCCTAATCCAGCTTAAGGTTGTGCCCATCTATGAGCATACTCTGGCAGCTCATTATTGTTAATAGACCGAGAACCTGGCACCTTTGAATGGTGGTTAGGTGGTGGTTTACCACTGAATCCCTATGTAAGAGGTGTCATCTTTTCATTCAATGCGACAAATGTAGGTTTAAACCTTCTACTGCTGTCGATATAGAACATGAAGGATTAGCATTCTTTTATGAGATACTAAGAGTGGCTTCGCACCTTTCCTTTATTAACTAAATAAATTGGTTCCTTTCCTGACTATGGAACTATTAGACAAAGAAAGGTTAGTTGAAACTGCTTAATCGAGCCAACCCATATCCTTATTCTAGGTATCAGTTCCTACGCTCCCTACCCGTTAAGCCAGTAACCTCTTCCTTCCTCCGGATTCTCTTTCTGTTGTGGCAACATCTTCGAACCTCTCCCGACTCCACTGATTACTATCTCCTAACGCCTTGTCCCTCTCCTTGACGTATTGTAGGTTAAAAAAATGAGTTATTTCGCACGTTTCCAAACCCATATATATAACTGGTATCCAAACGGGGGAAATCACTACACCAGTCTAACAAGTATCAACTCAACACCCTAACCAGAAAGGGAAAAAGCAGCGACTTTGCCGCTTTATTTAGCATTTTAGCAAGAGATAATAATACAAGATTATCTGAGACCTCAGGGTGAACTCCAATACCTAAATCTGGTGCTAATTCTTCAGTATGTAATATATAATAAAATCTACCATGAGGATTATCAGCAAGAGTAACGATATCTACACCAAGAGGTTTAAATTCATTCTTACCACTTAAGACTTCTGATTTTATCTTGGATTATAAAGAAAAATTTAATCACTACATTGATCTTTTTTTTGAAGAAGAAGAAACCTAAACCACATACTAAGAAACCACGAAAGAAACCACCCAAAAGAATAGGCTAAAAAGAAAATGAGAGATTCAATGTCACCTGTTTCTGTTATGCTAGATCGTGTTACCACTGTTATGATGTCCCGTGTTACGGTAGAAGCTAGGTCCTTCTTCATTTTTTGGAATATTTTTCATTTACTTGCACGCTCGGAAACTGAGATGCACGTAATGTTTCATTGTGTGGCCTTTTCATAGGCACACTGAGGATAAGAGCAGCTTGATCCGATGTAGCAGCAGTTGATGTAATTCGGTATCCTTTGTCCCATCGTTTATGGACTTGGATAAAGGAAATCAAGTTCCACGACCTGATCGCCGTAGCTAGCATTTCGGGACATAACAACTACCCGGAAGAAAGAAGGAAATTCATTGTATCTTTAGGTCTAAAGGGAGAGTGCCCAATTGGTCTTCTTGATCCTAAACATATCTTGATCAGGCCGGCCAGATTGAGGGGGTATAAAAGGATTAAGATTGAAGTCCATTCCAGAAGTTCTACACATATTGGCGAGTCCTTGACAGAATCCACTGGCCATGCTTTCTGGAATGTTGCGAGCAAAGTTCACACAGATCCAATTGCTGACAGTACCTCCATTAACCATTTTCTTGTTCATCATATTCCACTGTCCCACTTGTGGAAGGCAGTCCTTCTCCACGCCAGATTCATGATATTTCAGCCATGGAGGAGGCAAAATGCGTGCTTCAACTTGCGCCAGCTTATTACTAATTCGGATACCAAACTGAAGAAGTAACATTCCTCCATCCATCACATCCATGGCCGCTTTCATAGTAGGTGCGATTCAACCATCCTAGACTCGTGGTGCATTCGAGCTAAGAATCCTGGGAGATTCTTTCATTCTCTCAGAAAGGTGCAAAACTGATAGTTTCAGGCTTTCCCACAAGCTGCTTAGTCTTGCTACTGCTGCTAATATATGAGTTCCAACTGGTCCACCATTGATTGGACTGCCAGCCTCTGAGTATGGTACTAAGGCTCTAAAGGCCTCCCTTGGCTAATCCCCTACTTAATATGATAGGAACTAGAACAGAGGTGCGTAAGCCACTCGTTAGAGGTTATGAAATAGACTCGACCTACGGGAGAGGTACCCAGATTCAATTAAAAAATAAAGTGGGACCTTATCTTTGATAGCGGTCATAGGGGAGTTCAGAAAGATCTGATCGTAGATAGAGACTTAAACATATGCGGGGGTAGGGGCGGATGTGGCCAAGTGGATCAAGGCAGTGGATTGTGAATCCACCACGCGCGGGTTCAATCCCCGTCGTTCACCCATCAATAAATGTTTCAGAGACACAAGACAAACCTTTTTTTAGGGGTAAACGTAGATTTATGATTTGGACTTATTGTGGCGTCTGAGGTTTGAAAGCAAAAATAACAGGCACGCTAATCAATAAGATTGATGAAATAATAATTAATGCAAAAACAGCCAATTGAAAAGCAAGAGTCATGCTTTTATTCCTCCAAGCTACCAACAAATGAACTATACCATTTGATCCTTCTATTAGTCACAATACACCGTTGAGGGATTTTACTTTCTCATGAATCCATTGATTTTGTATGACTTATGACTAATCCTTTACCACTTTCTTCGTACATAGGGTCGAGGGAGGGGGAAATTAAAATTTTGTTTATTTCACCCTCACACCATAGACTTTCCCTTCCTGCCCTGCCACTCGCTCGCCCAACTGGGTTCGCTAGAAATATTCTTGTTTTTGCTTCGACTCATATTCCCTAAAAAGTGGATCCCGCTCTAATAGCTCCGAATAGATTCGCTGAACGTGTACACCATTGGACATTCCCCCTTGGCTATTGTTGTGATCCATCAATGGGTTGCACAGTACATCTCATGGTGGATATACACCATGCGTAGTTCCCTTGAGTGCGGATGTAACATAGATAGGTTAGGTTAGAAACGTATAGTCATGACATGTTGATGGACATGGAGTGAACCCTAGATAGGGTCGGTCTCATAATGATTATCATTTAATTATAAATCATAGTCAATTTGTAGCTTCTACCCCTTATTGAGTACTTTGTACTTATCTCAAATGCATTGTTTGTCTATGTGTTTGGGGGAGAGAAGATGAACAGGTAAATCCGGAGTTCGAGGAAGAATTTGATGACGATGTTTGAGAACGCCGAAGTTGAAGCATTTATTTTATTCATTGTTTTGTGATACATTAGTCTATTTGTTCACTTGGAGAACCTTGTAGTTTCATTTATTGCACTTTTTGAGGTTTTCGTACGTTATACGTTTTTGTTTGGTTTTCCAATGTAATAAATTTACATTTCTATCTTTAGTTTCTATTCTTGGATGGTTGGTTGAAAATTTTATATATGAGTCTTTTTCTTCCGTTTTCCTTAACTCGATACAACGTAGTACATGCTTACGTATAATATGAAAGTAATTTTATATTATCCATGCCGAACGTTCTTTTTCCGGATAAGGAATCGGTGTCCGGGAACGGGGCGTTACAATGATGATCAACGACCATGCTGCAGGAGGAGCAGGTGCACCGGAGGTCATTATCAGCGGCATAAAAAGAACACTTGCCACCACAATGAGGAACATGAACCACGAACCACCACCCTATTTATAGTGAAGTTCTTGATCCATTCTTCTCCTGTACTTTCAACTCGCCGCTCACGAACAGGGGAAAGTCTTGTAATTAATTTTTAATTGGGCTATTAATGACATGAAATATGATGACTAATGACAGGAATTAATATTGGGTCATCATTCTACCAAACAATTCTCGTCCCGTCATCAGAACTACCCCTTAATGACAGGATTCATCTTCTGTCATTATGTTTTTGTCACTAAAAGCCAATTTACTTGTAGTGATATGTCCATACATATTAAGGATATTTTCAATATAATGAGATTGATTTAATGATATAAATCAATCTTTCCTCATTATTTTGATCCTTATGATCACGTTCTCTTCCCCCAAATCCTTCATTTCAAAGTTACCTCCAATAATTGATTGTTTTTTCTTTATATTCAAAATTTGGACAAAAGATGAGCATATCATCCACATATAGACAAACAATGATGCATGCGTCATTTCTATTTGTAGAGTAGATACATTTATCAGCTTCATTGACTCTGAATCTGTTTTCCAGCATTACTTTATTGAACTTTCATGCCATTGCATAGGGACTTGCTTGAGACCATATAGAGATTTTACCAATTTGCAAACCTTCTTTTCTTGTCCCAGTAAAACAAATCCCTCAGGCTTTTCCATGTATACTTCTTCCTCTAAATCACAATTTAGAAAAGCCGTTTTCACATCCATTTGATGGACAACTAAGTTCTGAATCGAGGCACGAGATTGCAACACACAGATAAAAGATATTCATGCCACTGGAGCATATGTATTAAATAAACATTGCCATGATGTTGTTTAAATCCTTTAGCCATAAGATGGGCTTTGTATTTGTTAATGGAACCATTTGCATTTAACTTCTTTTTGAAGATCCATTTACAACCGATTGGTTTAGAACCAGGAGGTCAATCTTCTATTTTCCATGTTTGATTTGACATGATAGATCACATTTCATCATTGATTGCTTCTTTTTAGGAAACAACATGACACGATGAAATGGCCTTCGAACATGTGACAGGATCACTATCATCATTCATCATCAACTTGGTTTGGTGTGTAATGTTATTTACATCACCTTCTAGTAAATACGTCATGAATTCAGGACCAAAGGATTTTTCTGTCCTTTGTCTTTTACTTCTCCTTGGTTCCAAAACTGATTGGGGTTCCACCGATGTATCATCAAGAGATTCATCATGAGCTCTCTTGCCAATGCCAGGAACATCATTATTTCTAGATTGCACAGAAGACGACTTATACAAATGTTAAAAAAATTCAACATCATTTGATTCAATAATTTCATAAGATTCTAATTTTAGAAATCTATAAGCAGGTAATATTCTTTGCATAACCTATAAAAACACATTTATAATTTTTATTACCTAACTCAGTAATATCTGGTTTTGGTTTCCTTAAATAAGCAAGAAAACCCCAAACCTTTAGACGACTAATATCATGTTTTCGATTAAACCACAATTCATAAGGGGTTTTACTAATTTTTTCTTCGGAATCCTATTAAGAATATAACATGCGCTTAAAAGTGCTACACCCCACCATTGTTCAAATAAACCAGAACTGATTAACATGCAATTTACCATATCTATTAAGGTTCGGTTTTTTCGTTCTTCCACTCCATTCGATTCTGGAAAATATGTTGGAATAAACTCATGGAAAATACCATTTTCTTCACAAAATTTTATTAATTGAGTTACTTGGTATTATCCACCTCTGTCAAAACATAAGACCTTTATTTTCCGGTTCAATTGATTTTTAACTTCTGCTTAAAAAATAATAAATTTACTTCACAATTCGTCTTTACTTTTAAGAAAATATGTATAAGCATATTTTGAGAAATCATCTATAAATGTCATAAAAATACTTATGTCCTCCTCAATGAAAATTTTCAATGCAAATCAGAAACATCTGAGTCTATAAGGCCAAGTAATTCAGTTGTTCATTTTTCTTGAACATATATATCCTATTTGTCCACATTATCATATGTGCATAATGCCTAGGTTGTGCAAGTTTTTGACAGACTTGTAATTTGCGTGTCCTAATCTAGCATCCCATAAAGATAAGGAATCAACAACATAAGCTGACATAAGGAAACATAGTAGAACCTTTACTAATACCAATTGGTTTTAGTACAACCGTAAGTGCTTGATCCTAATATGGTATCGGAGCAGGAGATCCCGAGTTCAAGCCCCACTTCCAGCACAATAAAAAAAACCAAGTGTTGGGCCCCACTCCCTTCTTTTAGGCCCACACTTCACAAAAAAAAATATTCAAGTGTAGGGCCTATCTTCCTTCTTATAGGCCAAAAAATACAAGTCAAGTTTAGAGTCGCTCTCCCTTCTTATAGGACCACACTTGAGGGGGCGTGACATAATGAAATATAGTAGCACCTTTACTAATACCAATTAGTTTTAGTATAACGGTAAATGCTTGATCCTAATAAATCAAAGTTATTTTTTATTACATTCATCTTTATCATTCCATTACATGAATAGCCTTTACCGATAAAAATATTGTTTTAAGATAGAATTAAATTATCAGATTCATAAACAAGCTTGAACCGTGCCTTGTTGAGGCGATCTCTAGAAATCATATTCGTATAATTTTAGGCACATGAAGAACTTCTGCCAAAGTGAGATTTTTCCTAAAGTGAATTCCAGTTCCACCGTTCCAATCCCAACAACTTTGGTACGAACATCGTTTGCCATTTCGACCTCTCATCCATCGGTGCATTCCATGCATGTTTTGATTTCAGATCTGTTATTGCTCACATGGATTGTAGCCCCGATATCCAGCCACCATCCTTCCTCAACTCCAATTGAATTTCCTTCTTCCATAATAGCAACAAAAGTTTGATCATTGTTGTCATCTGCCACATTCACATAATCTTTGTTTTCTTTATCATTCTTCACCTTTTTGTCTTTTATACGAATGCGGCACTCTCGAGTGTTATGACCAGGTTTTTTGTACAAGAAGCAATCACCCTTGAACTTTTTCGTAGAGGATTCTGCATGATCCTTCTTTGGTCTAGAGTTTTTACGCTTCTTGTTCTTCGATTGGCGGCCTTGAACCATGTTGGCCTTTTCTGCCTCATGTTCAGTATTTTATCTTTTTCTAGAGTCTTTCTCAATACGCAAGTGATGCATAAGGGATTCTAGGGTATGCCTAGTTTCATCATGTTTTAGTTTCTTTTTATAATCATTCCAAGAAGTTGGCAATATAGCAATAATTTCCCCAACCTGGAATGCTTCAGGCAAGTTAATCTCAGTGTTTTTAAAATTAGCAACAATGGATTTTAATTCATGAACATAGGTGAAAACAGACTTACCATTAGTCATTTTGAAGTCGAAATAGTTACCACTCAAAATTTTTTGATTGCTTGCCTCTTTAATGCGATACTTGTTGTCCAGTGCCAACCATAATTATTTTTTTTGTCTCGATTGTCCTGTGTCCATTGTAAACTAAGTCTGACAACGCATTCAGAATGTGTCCCCTGAATAGGAAGTCGTCATCCTTTCGCTTCTACCTTTGTTTATGCAATTCCCTCTTGCTTTCATCAGGTTCATCCTTATTCTCTTCTGGAATTGGTGCAAGTTCATCACTTAGAATATATGAAAGTTTGATTGCTGTCAAGAAAAATAGAAATTTTTCTTGCCAGTTAGTAAAGTTTTGCCCATCAAATTGATCAAGCCGAACTAAGTCCTAATTCATGACTTGTATCAATGGCGCCACGGAGTCATTCAGTGTAGAATCCTTAAATGAAGCCATCTTTTAAAACTGGTGAAAAATAGTACTTAGGAGATTGAAAGAATATGAAGAACTCCATGAAATGCAAATTGCGTTATCTTTTAAGAGATGTTTTGTCCCACTTGATTATCATGTAGGATCGACCGAAAATCTCTCTCAAGATACAATGGAGGATGTTTGATTCAAATAGTGACTTGTTTGAATCAAACCCGAGGACACTCAAAATTTTGTCTGATGATGTTGTGAATTATAAAATGAATTTGTTTGTATGCTTGTGCCTTTTATAGGCTGAAAGTAACCCATTCACAAAGTGAGTTACTCCTACATGAAAGGGTAAGCTCATATTTGTTCATCTAAATACTGGAACTCATGCCTTCATGAGATGTATCTTTTCGCAGATTCATCAATCTGAATAGATGCATGAATTTGAACTGATGCAATTTTTGAAAATGCATGAATCAGTTTCATCGCGATTATATTTACTCGTACGGAAACTCGAATACAAACGATTATACCAAATTTTATTTATGAAAAATTTATCTAACAAAAAGTCAGCCGGGGACGAAACGCCACAAGAAACAAAAGTAGGAATGGACAAGTGATGTAGTCAATTTTATGATGTATTTCACTATGTTTTTATCCCCTTTTCTCATGTTTTTAATAGTAATTTTCATCTTTCGGACATCGATTTGCATATTTTTGATAAGGATACAATAAGTAGTAGGTAATAACAAATAAAGTTGTTTTAATAGTATTTTTGGATCATTTGGAACAATCTTTTGCTGACGGGTTTACACATGGTATTTGTAGGATCTTAGGTTGACCAAGCCTTGGGAGAGATGATTTTGTATTTGACAATACGCGTTTGTACGGTGCGAAACGTATACCCAAAGCCGCAGAGTTCTTTTGAGTCAATTGTCTCGGGCATTTCCAATCTCATCTCAATTAAATAGAATTTTGACCTAGCATAGAGGCAGAATTCGGTTTTTGTATCTTTATGAGAGTTTTAGACCTTCGAACTAGCTTTCCAACGCATCTTGAGTCACTCATATCCCAGGTCTACACACAAAGTTATGGTCAATTTATTGAATTCATTTCAAGTTGAATCGCCTATTCAAGCCGAACTTCGGACAACTCGGCTCGTTACGCGTCTTACACATTAAAACGGGATTTAGCAGTAGATTCATCATTCTCCCCCTCCCAAAACCATTAAATCCACCATTCCTCCATTGTAGGACCATCCACAAAAACATGTAATAAAAAGTGCATATTAGTTCGATTAAATTGAACCTTGTGAAGATTTATTCAAAGATTTCTTCCTTCTTCCGTAGGTGTAGTTGGTGACAAACAATACTTGGGGTGTAAATTGATAACTTAAGCTTGGAGAATATGAAGTTAAAGAAGTGGATATTCATATGGGTAATTTCTTATTTAGTTAATTACTATTTAATTTCCTCTATTTTTGTGTTTGTTTTAGTTGGATATCTACTTGGATGCTTCATCTTCTTGGGCGGTGTCAAACCCATTTGTAGTGGATGAAGATGAAGTTGTAGAAATCTAACCCAAGAAATGCTATTTGTGATATTGTTGAATATTGTGGTTTGTAAGAATAGATCATTTATTTACATACACTTATGATTTAATATTCCTTCCTTATGCCCATCATTAGTTGTGTTAGCTCATTACCTAACATTAACACACACACACACACACACATAGATAAGACTGGCCAGAGATTCATTGTGTGGGGAAAGGGGCAAGGAACCAATAGTTAAATCCGAATCATTGATAACGATATCGGACAGCTAAGTGGGGTTTGTATCTTGTCTACGCAACCATAGAACTTCATCATGTTTATTCCCCTTGTTTGATAGTTATAATTGAACCGGTGACGCAGTGTCGGTCTGCTAAGTAGCCTTGTAGGTAAGCATACTTGTAGAAGAGTACCTGTTTTAAGGGCTTGACTATTAGATTAGAAATTTGCATCATTAAATTTACACAAGGCCACAAGAACTACTCTATCACTATGATCATTGTCTTGGCTAGCCTTAGATTTTACTTCATTTATTTTCTCATTTGGTGGCAATTAGGTAATGAGTTGTGGAGTGACATCACTGCTCACTTTTTTCATGTATAGTCTTCCCTTTAAGTCAATGTCTCCTGAACCAAATGTGCAAGTGATTTTGGTACATAACCGTCATCCCTGTTGGATATGATTTTGACTCAAAAATTCTAGGCTATAATTGACCCAGTACACTGCCGGTAAGATTGGACAGTTAGAAAAGGGTGATCAAATTTTTGGCGCTGTAGCCTGGGATGTTTCAGTTGATATCATTGTAATCACGAGTGAGTTTGGGTTAGGTGTTTTAGTTTGTTTTCTTTTGTTAGAAATTTTTGTTATCATTATGACACTTACCGTGTCTATGTGGTGTTTGTCAAAATGCGCTAACAAACTTTTCACATTTTTCTCTTATTCTTTATTCTTTGTTGGAAGTTGTTGTTATCACCTTTGATGTTTTCCTTGTCTATGAGGTACTTGTTATGGTTCGTTTAACATCAATTTTCCCCATTTAAATAACTATTCTTAATTTTTTTATGGGTATAAAGTCGAGCAAAAGACTCTAAACTTAGATTTTCCGTTTCAAGTGAATGGATGTTTTTTTAATAGCCATGTTCTTGAAGCTTTTGATCAAAAGATGTGCAATTTTTTTTCTTTCATCTCACTAAAATTATCTCGGAAAAGTTTTTTTGATTCTTCTCACTTGAGAATTTTGTGGTCTTTCAACTTGCATGATGACTTTCTTTAAGTATAAGTGCAATGTTGATGGCTTTGGGAGCTATGTGCTACTCGAAAATAATAATAATAATAACTTTTTCTTGCGAATCGATGATTTTTGTATATATACTTAGCTCTTGATTATTTTCGTTCATCAAGTAGCTTGATTAAAATTATTTAGATTTAGGCATATATTTGACATATATCGATATTAATAGTATTCTATATGTGTGATGTCAATAGTAATCTTTAATTAGCAGTTTAGTCTTATATTTAGTTGTGACTGCTTGACACTTTGCCCACGTATAATCTTGATATTTTGTTAAGTAGAACTTTGGTGTGAAATCATACACCTAATTTTGATATGCTACAAGAACGTAGGATGTAAATCTTTCGAGGAGAAATGGAAGGGTGTTTTGAGTTGAATTTATGGATGAAGGTCATAGGCGTTTCTTTGACTCGAACATAGCCAAATGGCCTTCCAGTACATATTTTCCATCGATCCCCAGCTCAGAATTGTAGAGTAGTGAGACACTACTTGAAACTAGCAATTCGTGTATAAGTTCATTATAATCTGACCCTTATCCCAGTTTTTGGTCTACATTTCATTGATGACCCACAAGATTGGAAAGTTTCTAAGTAATGATTGTGGTGGCAACATTAGAATTAAGTTAAGAGTTTGGTGAAATATATGGCAAGAAGGAAGAGATGGAAATTATACCAAGTACGAATGTCCTTTTTGTCTGGAACAAAAGAAGATAAAATGTTAGAATAAATATCCACAAAATAAGTGGGCTGTTAAAAAAAGTCATATTGAATACAAGTGCATCGAGTTTCAAATAACAAATGCTTCGGGAAATTAAAATTCAGTTTAGGTGGTATTTTTATCTTTAATATTTATTGTTGATGAGACGTCTTTGGCAATTATGCGAGAGAGTTAGAGATGCCAAATTCAAAATCATTGGAAGTGAAGGTGTAGAGGCTTGCTATCTTGCATTGTTCTATTTGATATTCCCTTTTTTACCTTTTGCTTAGCCAATACCTAAAACTAATGTTACAAGCTTAAATGTCCAACTGGATCTAGTTCTAACTCTTAATGCTCCGATTAGTGGACAAGGTCATTATTCCTAAGCCTATGGTTTGCTATAATCTATTTTGCTCGCATGATTACAACTAATATGTTCGGATGACATTTTTGATAGACTATTCACACACACACTCACCTCGTAGCACGACTAATTATAGATTAATTTACAGTTACAAGATTTTGACTTATTGCATCATTGATGTACACCTTGGACCCTTAACAATGAAGTCGTCAAGAAACCTAAGTAATACAATTAATAACAACGTTTACCTCCCAAATGTAGTTTAACTCAAGGATGAAACTAGAAGAACCAATGGCTATGAAGAAGCCAAGACCCTTGTAATGATCCTTAAACCAAATACTACAATGAAACACTTTAAGCTCTGCTCACAAAGTTAAAATACACTTAAAAAAAGTTGTAAAACTCTAATGAGAAAACAACTCACAATAACAATATTATTGATAAATTCAACGTGAGAAATACATATGGTGTGCCCCTCCATTTATAGGCCAATGAAGTTGGCATTTTATTTTCTAGAAAAAATAAAATAAAATAAGAAAATGTAAAATAAAAATGAACTCAGACAACTCCTAATTCTAGGTGAAATAAAGAAAAAGATAATTCCATAAATAAAAAAAACATCTTCAAATCACAAATTAGTAAATAATCCCCTAATCAGAATGATTGAATATTTACCAAAAATGAGATGAAGATTTGATTGAATAATAAACCCTAATGGACACTCCTTGAACGAAATTTTAAGTGTAGAGGGCCTTATTGGCCTCTTATTGTTTGCCCTTGAAAAGACTTTGGTAAAGTTTAGAGGGGGGGTGGGTTGAATGAACTTAACACTTAAAACTTTTTGGAGTTAACAAACTCAGCAATTCAGTAGCATGCTGACTAATTAGTAATCTGCTGACCACTCAGTAGTCTATTGACAACGGATGTTACTGGTTTTGTCGCAGCGGATTATATTCAAATTAAGCCTTGTAACTTGTTGTTAGAAAGATGATACTAAGTATTATATACTCAGTAGTGTAAGTGTGTGATCAGTTGCTAGTTTTAGTAAGTTGATGTGATCAGTATACTAAATGCATAAATCAAATGCAAAAAGTAAGTAGGCAATTTTTATATTGGTTCCAGGTGGTGTAATCCTGTCAGTCCACTCTTCTCTTGTGATGTTGGAGGTAATTCACTAGAGATCTTTGAGGTTGCAGTTACGAAAATCCCTCAGCTGTCTGTCCTTCACCAATGACTATGGCTTCACAAACTAAATATTTGAAACAGGTAGGATTACTGCTCCTAAATATTCCACTGGTCCTTGAAGGGTAGGATTGTGTTAAGGCCATATTTATATGATTATTAAGGGTTTATTTCATTATTATTTTCCCCACATTTGCATAATTTATATAAGAATTAAGGGTTTAAGTGTAATTATTGAGTAAATGTCATTTTAATATGGTTATTTGCAAAATTGGTTATTTTAAGTGTTTAATTGATTTAATTATGATTATTTGGATTTCACTACATTTGCAATGTTTATTTATCTTTTAGGAGGCTTAATTTCGAGATGAGAGAGGATGAATCAAAGATATGGGAAAATAAAAGAGATAAGGGAAGAAATCAATCAAGATAAAGATGGAAATATCAAGGAATCCGTTCTGCATCAATGTGGACGGGCGTCTGGTAATTCGGACGAGCGTCCCGAGAAGAAAAGTTGAACAGAGAGTTTGGACGGAATCTGGACGAGTGTCTTGATAGCGTCTAAGGCATCTTGAACGGGCGTCCATATAAGTGAACGAGCGTCCGCCGCCGACCTAAGGCTAACCGACTTAGCACTCTATAAATACAGCAGCCGCCCCAACCCTAAGGGATACTTTTTTTTTACCACATCGATTGAGATCGCACTTTCACACCAAAAAGCTGCGGCCAGAACCCTAATTCCATAGAGATGAATTTCTCCAATCCAACAATCATATTCAACATGATTGTGGGCTAAAAGCCTTGCAGTGAGTCGACGGAGGAAGCCCATCAACAACACAACCAACTAGAGGAGTTCGATACTAGATGAGTAGTGAGTTAATTCATAGTTTTTCATTACTTTGGATCTGTTTTGTATTGTTTAAGTTTTGTTGAATTAAGATTTGATGAAACGATCTAGGTTTATCTTTATGCTTGAATGATTATATGAAAGTATATTATTTGAGTTCTATTTTGTTCAAAGTAATGCAATTATTCATGTTATAAGAGATTAGGCATGGTTGATTGAGTAAGAGTTTGGAAACAATCTCGTGATCATGTTTGGTATGCTGTTCAGTTTACTTGAAAAAGATAAACGAAGCCTTAGAACTTGATTAAAGAAATTTAGTCAACTTCGCGATAGATCACTACTAAAAACTATGTCCTTTTAATCACCATCTAGTTGGGGATTGTTGGTTGATGGGTGGATTCGTTGCCTTGCTGTGTTTTCCTTTAATTGTCTGAATCAAATCGTTTAGATTAAGTTTAGTTTAAGTTCTAGTTTTATAAACCCTAGTTTCCTGCTGTTTTCCTGCATTTTTCTGCTTCAGTTCGTAATCGGACGCTCGTCCGCAACAGCAGACGCTCGTCCACTAGATTTAGTTTCCAGACGCTCGTTCACTTTAGGGAACGCTCGTTCGTCTTTCTGTCTTCTTATTTTCTGCTTGTTTTTATTCTGGTTTTAGTTTCAATTCTTAGGTTTAGGGTTTAGTTTAGTTCAACCTTAGTTTAGTTAGATAATTGTGACATAATCGATATAGATTTATACTTGAATTCGATAAACATTCCATTCCCAGGACGACCCGATAACATCCTTTACTACAGATCCTTATACTTGGGGTGTGTCGGTATTATAAATTTTAAAACTAGTTTTTACCGAACAAGTTTTTGGCGCCGTTGCCGGGGAATCGGTAACGGTTGTCGGATTCTTTTAGGTATAAAATTTTATATCGATTTTAATTTTAATTTGCAGGTCTAAATTTTAGAATTACGTTTATTTTTGTTTTCGTTTTACCTTGTTTTATTTGATTTTAGTTTCCTTCAATTATTTTCCTTAATTCTTGATAGTTATATTAGTTTCTATAATTTTAGAATTGTTTCCATAATTTTAGATTAGCCTTTATTTATTTCATTACGTTCCTTTTAGTTTCCTTAATTATTTATATTTCGTTTTTAAGTTTTAAGCCTTAGTTTTAGATTTTCGAAACTTAGACGAGCGTTCGATAACTTGAACGCCCGTCCACTTCAATCCTGTTCCCCCGAATGACCGTTCATAAATCTGAACAAGCGTTTAGCTCTGAACGAACGTCCACTAACACTGGACGCCAGTTCAGTCTGTTCAATCATCACTTCTTTTCTATCTTCTCTTCTCTTTTCTTTTCTTCCTCTAAACCATCAAACCTTTTCTAAACCTGTTCTAATCAACCCTAAGGTTGATTTCTTCCTTTTCCTCTCTTCTGGTTTATGCAAACGAGAAGTAAGAAAGGACTTCTAATCTTCGATCCCGAGCCTGAACGATCTATTTTTAGAAGGAGGCTTTTCCCTGATTTGGACATAATGGCAGATCAAGATCCTCCAATTCCAAATCCTGATCCCCAAGCTCAGTTAAATTTAATCCTTCAGCAGATGCAAGCTTTGCAGCAACATCAGAATCAACAAGCTGGCATAAATCAACAACTTCAACAATTTAGACAAAACCAGCTTAATCAACTGAACCAGGACCCCTACACCGCATATCTAAATCAAGACTTTCTCGAGGGGCATAGACCTATTCGTCCTCCTGACATGGGAGGAGTGAACTTTGATCTAAAGAACGGAGTAGTTGCTCTAGTTCAGAATAGCTCTTTCCATGGTACTGCCCAGGAAGATCCACACGACTTCTTGTCCACATTCGTACAAATCTGTGAAGCAGGCCATTATCCTGGTGTTGATTCTGAGATAGTTAAGTTAAAGCTATTTCCTTTTGCTTTGAAAGGTGAAGCAAGTCGGTGGTTTAAATCGTTGGCACATCATTCTCTCCATACATGGAATGATGTCAAAAGAGCCTTCGCTCTTAAGTGGGTTTCACCAGGCAAGATTATGGAGATGAAACGGGAAATAGCTACGTTTGAGCAGTTGGAGGATGAGACTGTTGGCAAAGCTTGGGAGAGATTGAATCTCTTGATGAGGAAATGCCCCAATCACGGATATGACAGACATGAGTTGCTGGAACTGTTCTATAGAGGTGTCTCTCAACCTAATAGAGACTATCTTGACTCCACAGCTCATGGATCCTTCTTAGGGGGAGGCGATGAGACTGCATATAGAGTGGCCGAAACCATCGCCAAGAACAATATGTGGTCGACCCCCAAGAAGACCAATGCCGTTAAGAAAGAAGGTACTGCAAGCAGTCCTGATACAAAGCTGTTGGTTGCTCAGATGGA
Organism: Gentiana dahurica var. dahurica; assembly: GCA_024500145.1. Classification (NCBI taxonomy): domain Eukaryota; kingdom Viridiplantae; phylum Streptophyta; class Magnoliopsida; order Gentianales; family Gentianaceae; genus Gentiana; species Gentiana dahurica. The sequence continues at coordinate 77,821,468 of CM044898.1, read as the reverse complement.
ATTGATAAGCAAGCAGCTGGCCAATCTTCAGACGCAGCCTTCTGATCTTGGAATGCAGGTAGGAACGGAGATGACGGAAGAAGTAAATTTAATGGATAATCAAAACCAACCCTTCCGAAACTTCAATCAAAGCCAGAACTACTCAGGATTTCAACGACAGAACTTCAATCAAGCCAAGTTACCACCTGGCCCTTCAAATTCGAATTCCTTCAACTCAAACTATCAAAGGCCAGCTCCTAACTCCCAAAGGCCTCAAGGTGGATGGAACCAAACTCAAAATCATACCACCTCATGTGTCCCTCAACACAAATTCGATGAGCTGGTAGACATGGTGAAAACCTTGTCTACTAGCGTTAAAGCTATTGAGAGACAAGTTGGTCATATGGCAGACCAGCAAGCAAGCAGACCTCACGGTAAACTTCCGAGTTATACCGAGAGAAACCCAAAAGCTGATGTGAATGTTTGCACTGCCATTACACCACAATGGGAGTATGGACAAGAAGAGGAGTTGAATGAAGTAACTCTGAGAAGTGGTAAGAAGGCTGGACCCGGCAAGGTGTCGGGAAACGAGTAGCCCCTCTTGACGCCATGAGTTCAGGAGGGGGAAATCAGAAACCACACGCCGAAGAAAGCAACGATGAGGAGCTTAGTGACAATTCTTCGGAGGACGAAAATAATTCTGATGATGAGGAAAGGAAGGAAAGTCAGGAGGCTGTACCCCTGACTAAGAAAAAAGGAGAAAAGTTCGTGAGATGGAAGGATAAGGAAGATGAGGCGATAAAGAATCAGGCCACATGGAATGATAAAGCCCTTCCTTATCCACCAAAAAGGAAAGAGAAAGCCCTCACTAATGACAAGCAATATGATGGAGTGAGGAGGATACTTAGAGACACTCAAGTTAGTATGCCCTTAGCCGAGGTATTAACTGAAATGCCTAAATGCTCTAAGTATCTTAAAGAATTCTGTGGGAGTAAGAGAAAGCTTCAGGGGATGGCTGAAGAAGTGCTACGCGAAGATTGCGCGATGGTTTCACAAAAAGTCGCTGTTAAGCGAGGTGACCCTGGCAGACCTTCAATCTCTTGTGAGATCGAAGGCTATTTATTCGAAAATGTCTTATGCGACTCAGGGGCCTCTATTAATGTGATGCCATTAAACATATGAAAAAAGCTCGGGTTAGATAAAAGGATGCGGGAACGCCCGATTTCTCTTCAGATGGTAGACAGATCTAGCCGGTCTGTAGCCGGTTGTGTAGCTAATGTTCTCCTTCAAGTTGAACATTTAGTCTTCCCTACCGACTGGGTTATTCTAGAATATCCACCTGACAAAGAGATGCCTTTAATTCTAGGCCGGACCTTTTTAGACACTTCTAACGCTCTCATCGACTTCTGCAAAGGACAGATTACTCTTAGAGTCGATGACACATCCGTTACCTTCACACGAGGGACATATCCTGAAAGAGCCGTAATTGATGAAATATCGTTTGTTGAAGCAATTTACGAGGATGAAAAGGATGCCTACTCTGAAGAAGCAGAGGAGTTGACAGAGATAGGTGTTTTTGAAATCATGGACATTGGAGATCCAGCTGACTGCGGACCATCTTCTAATTCATTACAGCCCGTCGTCATTGACGAGTCATCTTCACTCGCTCACACTGAGCCTGTTAGTGAGTTAGAAGCATGGAGATGCCCAGCAACAAACGATGATTTCAAAGAACTGAGTCAGGAAGACTTCATCCCTGGTGAAGAAGAAGCTCTGATGGGTAGTTGGGACGAGGTAGACTTTTGGAAAGAAACTATTCATTGGGAAGTAGATGATTGGGAAGAGCTGGCAGAAGAACTTAAAGATGAAGAGTTAAGAAAAATGATCGATCATAGGAAGAAGGAAGCAAGTGTTGACCGGAGGATTTCTATGGATGAGTTGGTCCAGTACCTTTCTGGGGTTGAGCCTCGGGAAGATGAGTTATTCTTTAGTCAACCACTCCAAGCTCATAAAGAGAAAGGTGGCCCGTTAAAGTCTAGTATTGAGCAACCACCTACTGATTTAGAGCTCAAACCGCTTCCGAAACACCTTAAGTATATCTTTCTTAAGGATGGAGATAAATTGCCTTTGATCATTTCTTCGAAACTCGACCCTGAGCAAGAAGCACAGCTGATAGAAGTTCTTAAAAAGAATATCCTCGCGTTCAGATGGCAAGTGGGTGATATCCGCGGAATCAGCCCAGATGTATGCATGCATAAGATTCGGACGGAGGAGGGAGCTAAAAAGGTAAGACAACCTCAGCGAAGGCTGAATCCGCATATGCAGGAGGTTGTCAAGAAAGAAGTGATAAAGTGGCTTGACATGGGCATCATCTATGCAATCGCCGATAGCGAGTGGGTCAGTCCTACTCAAGTTGTGCCAAAGAAGGGCGGAATCACAGTCGAAAAGAATGAAAAAGGGGAGGAAGTTGCTTTACCACTCGTGACAGGCTACATAGTCTGTATTGACTATCGTAGACTTAATGAGGTTACTGCCAAGGACCACTTTCCCCTACCCTTCATTGACCAGCTTATTGAACGACTGAGTGGTCATAAGTATTATTGTTTCCTTGATGGCTATTCTGGCTACTTCCAGATAGCCATTGATCCTAATGACCAAGAGAAGACAACTTTTACATGTCCATCTGGTACTTTTGCTTTTCGCAGAATGCCATTCGGCTTATGCAACGCACCCGCGACTTTTCAACGGTGCATGTTAGCCATTTTTGATGGACTTGTGGAGCAGTGCATGGAGGTCTTCATGGATGATTTCTCAGTCTACGGCGATAGCTTTGATGAAATCTTACAGAACCTAGATATGGTACTCCAACGGTGTGTTGAGAAAAATCTGGTGCTTAACTGGGAAAAATGCCATTTTCTAGTAGACGAAGGAATCGTTTTGTGACATAAGGTGTCCAATGCTGGTATTCAAGTTGATAAGGCTAAGGTCGAAGCCATCGAAAGGATGACGTACCCCAAGACAGTGAAGGAGGTACGAGGTTTTCTAGGACACGTTGGCTCCTACAGGCGGTTTATTCGAGATTTTTCTACTATTGCCAAGCCTTTATCAAATCTTTTGAAAGATGATGTAGATTTCTTGTTCGATGCAAAGTGCAAAGAAGCTTTCAATTGTCTGAAAGACAAGCTTATCAGTGCCCCTATTTTAGTTGCACCTGACTGGACCAAGCCTTTCGAGTTGATGTGCGATGCCTCTAATTACGCCGTAGGCGCAGTTTTAGGTCAAAGAGTTGATAAAAGGTTCAGGCCCATTTATTATGCGAGCCGCACCTTGAACCCGGCTCAATGCAATTATACCACAACTGAGAAGGAATTCTTAGCTGTTGTTTTTGCCATTGACAAATTTAGAAGTTATCTTCTAGGGTCTCAAGTTGTTGTTTGGACCGACCATGCAGCCATGCGTTACCTTATGGACAAAGCAGATGCAAAACCAAGGTTACTTCGATGGATTCTGATTTTACAAGAGTTTGACCTTGTGATTAAAGATAAGAAAGGTAGTGAGAATATTGTGGCTGATCATTTATCTCGCTTAGTAAATGAGGGTGCAGAGAATCACAATGATATAGGCATTGATTTTCCGACTGAGCAATTGATGAAGCTTGAAACGGTTAGGCCGTGGTATGTTGATTGCGTCAATTATCTAGCACGTGGTCATTTAGAGGACATGACGTATCAGGAGAAGAAAAAGTTCTTTTCTGATCTTAAATATCTCGTATGGGAAGATCCTTATTTGTTCAGAGTCTGTAAAGACGGGTTGCTTCGAAGGTGTGTTCCTGAGCATGATCAGTGGGATATCCTAGAACAATGCCATAGCGGTCCTACCGGAGGTCATTATGGAACACCAAAGATGGTTGCAAAGATCCTTCAAGCTGGATTCTACTGGCCGACTCTGTTTAAAGATGCAGAAGCCTTTTGTAAAAGTTGTGATAGGTGCCAGAGAACTGGACGGCAGAGTAGTAGGATGGAAATGCCACTTAAGCCCATTCTTGAATGCGAAGTTTTCGATGTTTGGGGCATAGATTTTATGGGACCCTTTCCATCTTCGTGCGGTAATAAATATATCCTCGTCTGTGTCGACTATGTTTCCAAGTGGGTTGAAGCCATAGCTACCCAAACTAATGATCATAAAGTCGTGAAGAAATTCTTGCAAAAGAATATCTTTACCAGATTCGGCTGTCCGAGAGCACTCATTAGTGATGAAGGTACCCATTTTTGTAATGCGCCGCTTGACAAAATCCTTGAAAAATATGGTGTCAAACACAAATTTGGTACACCATATCATCCCCAGACCAGTGGCCAAGTCGAGGTAAGCAACCAGAGCTTGAAAAGAATTTTAGAGAAGACCGTGAACAATAATCGATCTAATTGGAGTCTTAAGTTGGATGACGCGTTGTGGGCTTATCGTACTGCATTTAAAACCCCGATGGGCACGTCACCCTTCCAAATGGTCTATGGAAAAGCTTGTCATTTACCTGTCGAACTTGAACACGGAGCTTTCTGGGCAATTAAATTCTTAAATTTCGATAGCCAACTCTGTGGGGAGAAACGGTTGTTACAATTGAACGAGCTCGACGAATTCAGACTCAGAGCATACGAGAATGCTAAGCTTAGCAAGGAAAGAATGAAGTTACTCCATGACGCTAAGATCAAGGACCGAGAATTCAAAGTTGGTGAAATGGCTTTACTCTATAATACTAGACTTCACCTGTTTCCGGGTAAACTCAAGTCTAGATGGTCTGGTCCCTTTGAGATTCTCGAGGTTAATCCAAGTGGAGTAATTACTTTGAACGGGTATGGTAATCAAGCTTTTAAAGTGAATGGCCATCGACTTAAGAAATATTTTGGGCAACCAAAGGAAAAGCCTGAGACTCTTTATTTCCAAAGAAGAGATAAGAGTACAGATGTCCTGATTTGTGAAAAGATTCCATCTTATTTCTTTGAGTCAGATGATGACATTCCTACCTCTACCTGTGAGGACCCTTCTTCTGAGATTCCTGAGCATATGAGCACACCTATGCCTATCATCCGCAAGAACACGAAGAAGAGAGTCAGTGTAGTTTGGAGAGAAAAGTTTAATGATCTTATAGCACATTTGACTGGTTGTTGTGGTGCAAATCATTTCCGCCCCAATACTTCTAATTCCGATACTGAGGTGGCGGCTGTTAAACCAAAGTGGCCCGATCCGGGTTGATCTTTTGAAATCTGTGTCAAGCTATTGACATTAAAAGAGCGCTCTTAGGAGGCAACCTAGTTTTCTTTGTTTGTTTTCTTTTCTTAGGTTGTTTTGTTTTCTAGTTTTTAGAAATAGTACTCTAGTGGCGTGTTGATGGTTATTCCTTTTCCTCATGTTGTAAGTGTTTTGTGTTATGTGTTGCTCATATACCCCGTGTACCCCGAGATTATGGTATGTCGAGTGTGGCAGATACTTTTGAGCAGGTTCACAAGCTTTTATGTCCAGTGTTGTCTATTCGAGTTGTCGCGGTACATTCATGCTCCGGCCTGACCTTTGCCAACTTTCATCCGACAACCACTGTGGAAACCAGCTAAGTTTTCTTTTTCTTTTATTCTGCACATTCTGCGGACATAATGTGATTTAAGTGTGGGGGGGTAAATTGGGTATGTTTTCCTGCTATATCCTTTGAAATATGAGTGAATGTTAAATTTCCACGAAATTTAAAATTTAAATTTTGTTAGCATGTGGTTGAAACTAAATGCTTGCTAGTTGTAGTTTTCTAACGATGATAGTATGTGACTTAGTGAGATAATTATAGCATGTCTTTACTTTCATGGAGCTAGTATTCATTTTTCACGTTCACGAAAGCCTTTGATTTTGAAGCAAGTTTTTTGAACTATATCCTTTCATTGTTTTAGTCATTTATCTTAGGAAGGTCAGTATAGTAACACCTTAGTTAGACCGTGTGCTGTGAATATCATAAAGTTTGAATGTGATAAGTGAGATGTAACTTATGTCTTAAAAAAAGAATGAATAAGCAGTCATAATAAATACGTTTGTCGAAAGCTGGTTTATGATTTGAGTGCGATAGGGTATACCACGTATGTCCTATACCACTATGATGACCAGAAGCTCACGACAGTCAGTTTATAGCTGCCTTATGATTGGAGTAAGGTAGGGGATTATCACGAAATGTCCTACTCTACTATGATGGGTAAAAGCTCATTCTGACATGCGTCAAATTTGAAAATTTTGGAAATGATGAATACGAATAAAGTGAAGTCTTTGTTATCATGGATCTTATACCCAGTACAACCGCATGATATGCTGTAGGGATTATCCTACTGAGTGCGTGGGAAGGCTTTGAGTGGAGCTATTACTGCCTATATCTAGGATAGTCATTGGATTTTTAAGAGGATAATTCTTTGAAAGGCTTGTTGAATTTGAAAAGGGCTTGTCACACATACACTGAATCTATCTCTGTGATGGTATTGTTTGCTATAGTTGTTGTATCTTTTGTTACGTGAGTTAGAGATCTATGTGGATTACATGAAGTTGAGCTATAGTTTTGATTGTTTTGTCCGAGGACGTACAAAAAGCTAAGTGTGGGGGTGTTGTTAAGGCCATATTTATATGATTATTAAGGGTTTATTTCATTATTATTTTCCCCACATTTGCATAATTTATATAAGAATTAAGGGTTTAAGTGTAATTATTGAGTAAATGTCATTTTAATATGGTTATTTGCAAAATTGGTTATTTTTAGTGTTTAATTGATTTAATTATGATTATTTGGATTTCACTACATTTTGCAATGTTTATTTATCTTTTAGGAGGCTTAATTTCGAGATGAGAGAGGATCAATCAAAGATATGGGAAAATAAAAGAGATAAGGGAAGAGATCAATCAAGATAAAGATGGAAATATCAAGGAATCCGTTCTGCATCAATGTGGACGGGCTTCTGGTAATTCGGACGAGCGTCCCGAGAAGAAAAGTTGAACAGAGAGTTTGGACGGAATCTGGACGAGTGTCTTGATAGCGTCTAAGGCATCTTGAACGGGCGTCCATATAAGTGAACGAGCGTCCGCCGCCGACCTAAGGCTAACCGACTTAGCACTCTATAAATACAGCAGCCGCCCCAACCCTAAGGGATACTTTTTTTTTACCACATCAATTGAGATCGCACTTTCACACCAAAAAGCTGCGGCCAGAACCCTAATTCCATAGAGATGAATTTCTCCAATCCAACAATCATATTCAACATAATTGTGGGCTAAAAGCCTTGCAGTGAGTCGACGGAGGAAGCCCATCAACAACACAACCAACTAGAGGAGTTCGATACTAGATGAGTAGTGAGTTAATTCATAGTTTTTCATTACTTTGGATCTGTTTTGTATTGTTTAAGTTTTGTTGAATTAAGATTTGATGAAACAATCTAGGTTTATCTTTATGCTTGAATGATTATATGAAAGTATATTATTTGAGTTCTATTTTGTTCAAAGTAATGCAATTATTCATGTTATAAGAGATTAGGCATGGTTGATTGAGTAAGAGTTTGGAAACAATCTCGTGATCATGTTTGGTATGCTGTTTAGTTTACTTGAAAAAGATAAACGAAGCCTTAGAAATTGATTAAAGAAATTTAGTCAACTTCACGATAGATCACTACTAAAAACTATGTCTTTTTAATCACCATCTAGTTGGGGATTGTTGGTTGATGGGTGGATTCGTTGTCTTGCTGTGTTTTCCTTTAATTGTCTGAATCAAATCGTTTAGATTAAGTTTAGTTTAAGTTCTAGTTTTATAAACCCTAGTTTCCTGCTGTTTTCCTGCACTTTTCTGCTTCAGTTCGTAATCGGACGCTCGTCCACTAGATTTAGTTTCCAGACGCTCGTTCACTTTAGTGAACGATCGTTCGTCTTTCTGTTTTCTTATTTTCTGTTGTTTTTATTCTTGTTTTAGTTTCAATTCATAGGTTTAGGGTTTAGTTTAGTTCAACCTTAGTTTAGTTAGATAATTGTGACATAATCGATATAGATTTATACTTGAATTCGATAAACATTCCATTCCCTTAGGACGACCCGATAACATCCTTTACTACAGATCCTTATACTTGGGGTGTGTCGGTATTATAAATTTTAAAACTAGTTTTTACCGAACAGATTGCCTTTTCACCAGCTCCACCATAAACAATAGTTCTTGACACCTAAGTGCTTCTCTATCTACAACAGGTTTCTTGTAAAAGAAAGGTTGAATCAAGTAAATGATTCAGTTATCAGCAGCTTGATCTGGATGAAATGATCAGCAGCTTGATGTCTTCAAGTGTGTGAACTTGATGTAACTTGATGGCAGGTTACACTTGAAGAGTTTTCTGGATCAATAGCTTTAACCTCAGTGATGTCAGTAGGGTGATTTTCTTGATAAGAAACTTGATAGCTTGGATTAGATTATTATTTTGCATCACTTGTATCTGAATCAGGAGTCTTCTATTTATAGGTGAGAATCTTGTGACTTATGTTTGAAATTCAAACATAGCCGTTTTAGATTTGTCTCCATCTTGACTTGATTTCTGTCTATGTACAGAGTACTGACACTGTTGGTTTGCTTTTTGTCAGTTTTCAGTCTGTCCACCCATTGACTTATTCCATTGGTTAATCCTCTGAATCTTTCCAACGTTCTTTTCATCTTTGCCATTGATTTGTTGACAATATCAAGGCTTGTAATCCGTCATTATCCTTGTAATCTTCCAATGTAAACTTTGATTAAATCGAGAATCATACTCAGTAGATATCTGACTTATTTAGTCTGCTGATGTACATATCTGTCAGCTGGCTAAAGTCTGTTGTGTTTTTAATAACACTTTAGCTGACTGATTTTCATCTAACTTTTTATTTTGAAGTTAAGGTACACCATTTTGAACATACCTATGTTCCAATCACCGTTTAACATATGGAACTTAGACCTTGTACATAAGGTATATGTAATCAGTTTAGGTCATCACATACTTCCCTAAATTCTGATTACATATCCTTGACTTTAAATAATAAGTTTGATCCCTTAGCCTTTAATAACTGAGTTTGAACCCCCAGCTCTCAGTCTTCAGCAGTTTCCTAACTACTCTACTGACCTAGTTACCTTACTGTCCTAGACAGGTTTGCTGATAAAGTCAGCTGACCTAATTACAATGCTTGTTTGATCAACCTGTACAAAGATCAAACTCTAAAAAACCTATACATTTGATCTAGACATCTTTTTGCCTTTGCTCTATAACAGCTAGTCTAGCACTCATCATTAAAACTTAAAATAAGTCCAACAATTTCCCTCTTTATTGTGATGATGCCAATACCCTCCTTACAGCAAAGAAAAAAGATAAAAACAAAAATAGAACAAATTTAACCATTTCTCATTATAATAAAATTTGTTCAAAATTATTACAAACTAGGATCAGCAGCATGAAATAAATAATGTAAGTGTGCTGATCTAGTTTATGTCTTTGTCTCTTTCTCTCTTCTCGTAGAACTTCTTGATTTCTCTGACTACTTCCATCATGCATTGATTTTCAATTGGGGAAAAACCAACCCAATGATTCTGCTCTTTCCACCACTTCCAGGCTTCTAGTAGAGTTAATCTAATATTATGAACACTGAAGCCCTGTCCCATGTAAAAATGTTTGTATTCCTCCAGTGAATCCCTTGCTGATTGGGTAGTTCCCAGTCCACCTCTTCCTCATCTTCCACCTCTAGAGGAAGCTCTCAGTGCCTTGACCCTTGTTTCCTAAAGTTTCAGTCCCAAAAAGGAATTGAGTCCTTCCTGAAATCCCATGCCATCATAGGGTTTCTTCCTTCCATTGTATAGCTTCCTATATTCTTGCAGAAGGTCATCAGTCAACTGAATGCTGCAAGGTGCAAGTTTCCTGAACTCATTTATATCACTCTCACATCTCTTCATTGCACAATTCTTGTAGCCTCCATTGCTTCTGCTGTAAGGCCCTCTTCCCCCTTATTGACATCATCAACAAACCGGGACCGTAGAGTATGAACACTCTCTTGTGTGATCACTAAGTTAGCAAGTTGACCTTCCATAATCTCTGTCCTTGTGTCAACTATAGTGATCCTTCCTTTCATTGTTTGCTCTAGCAGATTGATCCTCTCAGTAACCTTAGGATCCAATACAGCAGGTGGAGGTGTTCCAGCAAGGTGACCCATATCAGGCTTGGGTGTCTCAGCAAGCTTGTCAAGCTTTTTGTGAATTCAGGCAAACTGTTCATTTAAATCTCTGTGTGCATTGCCTTGTTTTATACCTCGCACATCTTTGGTTAGGTCAGCAAGAGCATATTGAGTGGAAGTGATGTTGGAAGAAACTGTTTCAGTGGTTATTCCTCTATTTTCCACCAAATTCATAAAGTCTTCAAATCTTTGTTCCTGTCTATTCAATTGAGTCCTTAACTGTGTAATATCATCTCTTGCTGCCCTCAACTCTTCCAAAACATGTGCTGGTACTGCACAAGCCATACCTCCAGCCATGTGTTCAGCAAATTCATCCGCAGGTTCTTCAACATTATAGTTTGCCCTTTGTGTGCTAACAATCATGGATCTTGTCCCATCCCATTCAGCAGGTTCAGCACCTTCTTCAATCACATCTCCAAAAATTTCTTCCAAGATTGGATCTTGTGCAGGTTCAAGTTCCAAAACATGTGCCTCCTAAAAAATTAGTACATATGCCTGTTGAGGTTCATCAGCAACCTGTTCTTCCTCAGGCACTTGGAATTCCTCATCACTGAAGTCATAGTCCAACAACTATTCATTCTCATCAACAACAGTCTACGGACTATCTTTACCTTCAGTAGCCTTAACTTCAGTAACCTGCACAATAATAGTCTATTCAATGTGCAGGGGATTCCTACAATCCCATTAACAATTCCAACCTTTGTCCTAACATTGTTTGTTCCACAGTGATTAGGACCCCCTGTTCCAATCTGTATTGAGATGATGTTTGTAACTCAGTAACCTGAACCACCTCTTCAACAGAAATATGAGGAAATATTGCTTGATTTTCCTCTAAGACTCCTCTATCATCAGCAACCTTCTGCAATTGATATGCAGCTTGAGATAAGGTTGCTTAAGTGTCAAAACACTCCTGATACTGAGCTGAGTCATCAAAACATTCATTAGCTTCTTCAAACACAACAACATCATTAAGAGTAAATATTATGGCCTCTTCCAGGGATGTTGCTATCGCAAGATGTCTGTCTAAATCTTCATCGAAAACAGCTTCCAGCTCTTCATTTAGCATATCAGTCTGCTGATCCTCAATAGACTTGGCACCTTTAGCAGGCTCATCTACTACATGTTCAGTGGACTTTTGTCCGGCTTCTCTAGTTGATCTATCTTTAACCACTCCACTGGATTCCCCTGGAAACATATGATGATCATCATCAGAATTAGATGATGAAGAATCATCACTATCAGGTGTGTACTTGGGATCCTTGAACAAGATTTTTGCACCTTGTCTTCCTTGTTCCAAAAACTCCATTAACCTTATCTGTATCATGGTTGTATCAACCAATTCTAGAAGGTTTTCCACTCCTAACTGATCAAAAGCCCATTCCTCAAAACCACTCATTGGATCTACAGCTGGCTTTTGTCTTTTGTAGAAACCAAACTTCCATTGAAAATATTTTTGCACTCTCCTGAAGTTGGGATCTACCTTCTCCTTCTTTGATTTCTTGTACCTCATTTCATATGGCTTTGAAGGCTTTCTTGGGGTAGATTGGTCATCTTGTTGTCCCCCAAAGGCTTCAACAAGATGAGTCAATGTATCTAGGGCATATACAAATAGGTCAGTAGGTTCTTCAGGTGCTACATTTGTCCCTACTACCTCCTATTGTTACACACTAGGTACACCCTGACTTATATGCATATCAGTAGGTTCTGCAGCAGTGTGTTCTTCCTCCTGAGTTGTAGCATCCATAATAGGGTCAGGAATAGGTTCAACAATTTCCACAGCAGAGTTAGGTACATCAGTGGGCTGTGGTTTTTCACAATCTGTTGCTCAACAACAACATTATCATCCTCAGTAGATTCAACAGCCGCTTCTTCTAATTCTCTTTGTTCCTCCAGGACTCTTAGCTCTTTGTCTTTTCCATGAGCTTTCTTATTTACAACCTGTTTCCTTATTTTTACAGGTTGTTCATCAACTTTAGCAGCTTTTCTTTTTCTTTTATCTTCTTTTAGCTGTTCTCTCAAAATCTCAGTAGCAGTTTTCTTTGTAGCTCCAGCAGGCTCAGCAGCCTCAACTTCAACTGGACCTTCAGTAGATTCAGCAAGGTCTACTGATTGCTACCTTGTCTTCTTAGGCTTCAAAATCTCAGTTATCTTTCTTGTATCAGCGGCATTTCTTTTCTGTGCAATTTCTTTAGTGGAGCAGGTTGTGTAGCTTGTTTGGCCTACCCACCACCATCACTATCATCTCCATCGCTGTCACTCTATGTCCTTTCAGTATCTAAATCCTCATCATCATCCAAACTAGGGATGAGATAACTGATTTCTGGCTTATATATGGATTTGTTGATTTTTGCAGGTGCAACATCAGCAATCTTCAAATGGGTCAGTAGGGCCTGCACCATCAAACCTAAAGGCAGTGTCTTGGACTTCCTGGTCCCATCTCTGTCCTCTGTTATCACCTTCTTCATGTATTGGACAAGGAATCCGGCCCAATCAAACTTCATACTCTTACATATGATTATCAGCATGTCAATCTTGGGTCCAAACAACGTGTCAAGACTTCCACTGAATCCAAAAATGTTTTTAGCAATAATCTTGCTCAGCAAATTATACTCCAGTTTGATATGCTTCACATTGATACTCAGTGATGATTTTACGGAATTGTTGGACTTTATTGCATCAACAAACTCCAATCTAGACAGCTCCATTGATTCAGGATTGGTAGGAGCACCATTTCCAGGCCCAAATCCGAATACTTTCCTCAGCAGGTTTGAAGAGATTTCAATCTCATGGGCATTAACAGTGGTAGTAAATTCCTCCCTATCATCTCTAATCACTATATTCCTCCAGAAATTTCTAACATTTGTATAAGAGATGCTTTCCAGTCTCAGATTCAGAACATCCTCTAATCCTTCATATCTATTGATTCTTCTACCAATATTGATAGCTAGCTAAGTCTTGTTAGCATCAACAATGAACCCTCTAACACTTTGGCTCATTCCAATGTGAACGTCACCTTTATCCGCCATTAGAAATTTAAGAAAGATGAAAAGAAAGCTTTGTAAATCTGTGTTCACACTTTGTATATTCAGAGAAAATCGATCTAAAAACTTGTGTGTATTGTCTGAGTATATGTCTGTATATATAAAGAAATAAAGTGGGTAGTAACTGTCAGGAAAGTACTGTACAAGTACTTTAGCATTTAACCACGATTAAAGTTGGAATAAATGTGATGTTTCCATGTGTCCCACTAACTTATTCCATAAGAATTGTGACCGTTGGATTTTTGTAACTGCAGTTATAAAGGATAAGAATAATATCCAATTACTGTTGACTTTCATTTAAGATTTACTGTCTTGTAACGTATACTCCAGCAGACTTGATCTTCAGTAGAGTTGGGTCAGCAGCCTGCTGACAAGAATGGCTCAGTAGCCTACTGATAAACTGCTCTACTGATCTTCATAGACACTTGTTTGTCCAACTGATAATACAAGATTAAGTTTAATACCAATGAATGATCTGTCAAGTGAGCTCACCCAACAGGACAAAGACCAATCCCCTTGGCAACTTCATTTTCTCAATTGTTCAAACTAATCCAAGTACGTGGAATTGTTGATACCAATGACTAGTTTGCTAAGTGAGCTCACCCAACATATCAAAGATTAATCCCCTTGGTGAATTCCATTACACTGCTGATTAGCAGTATCTCAGTCAAATTTTATGATGCCAAGTTCAGTTCTTAACTTTGCAAATCTTTCACTATCCAATGGTTTTGTAAATATATCAACAAGTTTATCTTCAGTAGGGATGTAAAGAACCACCACATCTTTCTTCTCCACATGATCTCTTATAAAATTATGTCTCACATCAATGTGCTTGGTTCTTGAGTGCAAAACAAGATTTTCTGTGATTACAATTGCCTTTGTGTTGTCACACATTATAGGAATTTCTCTTTCTTCAAATCCATAATCCCTCAATTGTTGTCTTAACCAAAGTATTTGTACACAACAACTTCCAGCAGCAATATATTCAGCTTCATGAGTGGAGATTGATATTGAATTATGTTTCTTACTGAACCAGGAAACCAGTCTATTTCCCATCAACTGACAGGTTCTTGTAGTGCTTTTTCTATCAATCTTGCATCCAGCATAATCAGAGTCTGAGTATGATATGACTTTGATGCTTCCATCTTCTGAATACCATATTCCTACTCCCAAAGTCTCTTTTATATACTTGAGAATTCATTTAACTGCAGCTAAATGACTATCCTTAGGTTTAGATTGAAACCTTGAACAAACACCTACAACAAAGGATATATCAGGGTTGCTGGCAGTAAGGTACAACAGACTGCCTATCATCATTCTGTATAAAGTCTTATCAACATCTTTCCATTCTTTATCTTCATCCAATCTGTTGTTGGTAATCATAGGAGTTGATACTTTGGTGCTATTTCCATGCCAAACTTCTTCAGTAGCTCATTGGTATATTTAGTTTGTTGTATGAAGATTCCATCTTTCATTTGTTTGACTTGTAATCCCAAGAAGTAGTTCATCTCCCATCATACTCATTTGGAATTTGTATTTCATGAGATTAGCAAACTTTTCACATAGCAATTCATTTTCAGAACCAAAAATTATGTCATCAACATAAATTTGTACTATCAGGGTGATGTTCCCTTCATTGATTCTGAAAAGAGTCTTGTCAATGGTACATTTGGTAAAACCATTGTCCACCAGGAATTGAGATAGGGTATCATACCATGCTCTTGGTGCTTGTTTCAAAACATACAGTGCCTTGTTAAGTCTCTACACTTTATTTTCTTGATCTTTAACTTCAAAACCAGGAGGTTGCGGAACATAAACCTCCTCTTTCAGAATGCCATTTAAGAATGCACTTTGTACACCCATCTGGTATACTTTGAATTTTTTTTAAGCATCATGTGCCAAGAAGAATCTTATAGCCTCCAATCTTGCAAATGGGGCATATGTCTCATCAAAATCTATTTCTTCAGCTTGAGAATAGCCTTTTGCCACTAGTCTGGCCTTATTCCTTACAATGGTACCAGATTCATCCAATTTGTTTCTGTTACCCATTTAGTTCTAATTATGTTTGAATGACTAGGGCCTTTCCACTAGTGTTCAAACTTGGTTTCTTTCAAACTCATTCAATTCTTCTTGCATACTAATTATCCAATCTGGATCAGATATAGCTTCTTCAACAAATTTAGGCTCCATTTGAGATAGAAAACAAGTAAAGATTGCTTCCAATTGTCTTCTAGTCCTTACACCTTGCTGTATGTTGCCAATTACTTCTTGAGCAGGGTGGTCTTTCAACCATTGTAAATCATGAATTGTTTTATTTACATGAGCTTCATCTTCAGTAGGCTCTGATGTTGCTTCAGTAGGGGGTTCAGTAGATCCTTGAACTGCTTCAGTTGTTGCATTAGTAGTGTCACCAGCTGGTTCTTCAGCAGGGGCAGAGTCAGAAACTTTTAAGTCATTTATCTTTTCCAAAACATCAACACATTTTGGATCAGTGACTTGGAGATTTTCAGCATGTTCTGAAGCTTCATCTTCCATTCCAGTGAACTTTGGTTCATCAAATACAACATGTATTGATTCTTCATACCCTGAATGCCTTGCTGACAGAAGAATATCCCAAAAATATTCCTTCATCTGATTTTGGTTGCAATGTTTTCAATGGCTCCTTATGATTCAAAATAAAACACTTGCTTCCAAATGTATGGAAATAAGATATATTTGGTTTTCTTCCATTGCATATCTCATAAGGTGTCTTCAGCAGCTTCTTGTTCACTGAGGTCCTGTTTTGTGTATAGCATGCTGTATTGATTGCTTCAGCCCAATATCTTTCTGGTAACAATGCTTCACAAATCATAGTCCTTCCTGCTTCTTTCAAGGTCCTGTTTCTTCTCTCAGCAACCCTATTTTGATGTGGTATACAAGCAGCAACTAATTGGTGCATCATACCATTTTGCTCATAATATTCGCTTATGCCTTTATTGAGAAACTTAGTACCCTTGTCTGATCTAATCTTCACTACTGTCAAACATTTCTCATTTTGCAATCTCTTCAAAATTTCAGGCATCTTTTGAAGTGTTTCACTTTTCTTGTTCATGAATACTACCCAAGTGTATCTTGAATAATCATCCACAACTACCAGAGAATACTTCTTCCCTGTTACACTTGTTGGTGTTACTGGTCGAAATAGATCCATGTGCATTAGCTCTAAAACTCTTTTTGTTGATTGCTTAGTCTTTGACTTGAAGCTTGACTTGGCTTGTTTACCTTGCTGACATGCATCACATATAGCATCCTTTTTTAATGTGATCTCAGGCAAGCCAATTACCAACTTCTTTTTCACCAATTGATTAATATCATCAAAGTTAAGATGATTCAACTTCTTATTCCACAACCAATTCAGTTCTGACTTAGTATGCACAATTAGGCATGTTTCTAGAACAGCAGTAGACCAATCCACAACATACATGTTCTTTTGTCTTCTACCACCCAACACAACTTGTTCACCTCTTTCACTAATGACAATACAGCTGCCTTTGTCAAAAGTGTAATTGTAG
This sequence comes from Gentiana dahurica var. dahurica, assembly GCA_024500145.1. Taxonomy (NCBI): domain Eukaryota; kingdom Viridiplantae; phylum Streptophyta; class Magnoliopsida; order Gentianales; family Gentianaceae; genus Gentiana; species Gentiana dahurica. Next base: position 77,804,661 of record CM044898.1, on the reverse strand, counting down.
CCCATGTCACAAAATTGTCCAGTGCTCAATAGGTTGTAGTCTAGTCCCTCAACAAATACAACATTCCTGATAGTTAATCCATTCCTCACCAGTGTACGATATCGTCTTGTGTAACCTGGTGTGTTCTTCTTGCCAAAATTGACTCTTGGACTATCCTTTGCAACATAATTTGTCAAACAATGCTTATTCTTTGACATATGTCTAGAACATCCACTGTCATAGTACCAGACACCCTACAAAACAAAGTTAATGTGTTTTAGGTACCAAAAACTGTTTGGGTACATAGTGGTCAGTGGTAAACATGACCCTTGGCAAATTTCCATAAGGTCTTCTTTGAAAAGCATTGCACTTTTGTTCATATATGTATCCTACATTTCCATAAGATCTAACATTTGGATCTGTAGGATTCACATCTGATTTCTGGCCTTCTGGTACATAATGCTATTTAAAGTGAATTCTATTATTAGAAGCACTAGCATAACCATAGGTTTGCTGTCTGTTAGGAGCAGCCTTGTTATATGGAGTCTGATGAGGTCCCTGCTGAGGTCTTGAATAAGTCCTCTACTAAGTCCTCTGCTGATTCCATTGTTGATGTTTTACCCTAGCATTATGGTTATGCCTATTGTTTCTAGCAGTAGGGGTAGGAATATTCCAATCATCATCAGTAGGGAACAATCTACCTTTCCCCCTGAGATAAGTATCCCCGGAATGGTTACCATTTTTAGGTTTAGGATTCTTATCCTTGTAATATTTCTGATTTTTGCCCTTTTTTAGTCCAGCAGACTTAGCAGCAGGTCTGCTATCAGTAGGTCTAGAAGGTCCAGCAGTCCCACTTTTGGATTTACCCTTTTTTGTTAGGTACTGTTGACCTTTTTGACTTCTGATTTTTCTTCTTTGAAGTCTTCTTAGTAGGCTTTACTGCCTCAACAACCTTTTTGGGAGTTCGATCTTGTGTAGGCACAAAGTCAGGACCAATTCTGGTACTAGGTTCAGTAACCTTACTGGATCTAATCTTAGTAGATTGTTGAGTTCCAAATCCCAGGCAGTTATATCACCATAAGGCTTTCCAGATTGAATGCAGTGATGGAAATAGATTGTTCAGCAGATTTAGCAGCTACTGAATGTACAACAGACTTATGTTGATTTTCCTCAAAATCTTTTTCCTTTCCCTTGAGTGTTCTTAATTCAGCTTTTAACCTTTCAACTTTTGTTTGAAGAGCTTCTTTTTCAGTATTCACAATCTCATAACCAGACTGTATTTTCCTCAGTTGATTAAGGATGGCATCCAAAGCTCTTCATTGTCAGAATTTTAAGGATTTGAACCATAAGTTGATTCACAATCACTCTCAGGAGGAGTATTTGTGGATACAGAATGGTATACCTCCCCAGTCTCTTCCATATTTGCCATTAAAGCATAATCATCCATATCAGCAACAAGTGCAGTATCATCGATTCATTTCCTTTTTCTGATTCAACTTCATAGCCTGATTCATCATCAGCAACCATTGCTTTCTTGCCAGGTCTTCTTTGCTGATTCTTATTCTTCAGTAGGTCTGGACAATCAGGTCTGAAATGTCTAGGTTTCTTGCAGCTGAAGGATAGATAATCAGGTTACTTTTTCTGTTTTAGATCAGGACAGACAGGTTTGAAGTGTCCTAGTTTCTTACATTAAAAACACGAGTAATCATTATCTTTCTTGGATTCTTCCTTCTTCTTTTCACCTGATTTCTTTGTGAAATTCCTTGGAGAACCCATTCCTGTTTTCATAATTCTGATTTTCTTGCTCAGTAGGGCAATTTGCCCTTTCATCTCATCCAGTAGATCATCTTGACCACCTGCTGATTCTTATTTATGTGTAGCATCCAATGCAGTAGTCTTTGGTTCTTCTTTTTCAGTCTCAGGAATATGTTTCTTACTGAATTCATATGCCTTGAGATCTGAAAACAATTTGAAGGTGTCTTCTTCAGTAGACTACTGGACTCTTCTATGGCAGTAACCTTCTTCTCCCAAACCTCTTTTGCAGGTAGGGCTTCTAAGATTCTTCTATTGATCTCTTCTTTTGTATAGATCACATTCAGCAAGGTGAGTTCATCCATGATAGCATTGATTCTTGACTCCATTTGCTCAATGGTTTCATTTGATTTCATCTTGAAATCTTTGAACTTTCATTTGGCTCCACTGACTTTGTTTTTCTTTATAGCATCAGTGCCTTCACAAATAAGTTGCAAATTTTCCCAAAGTTCCTTTGCCGTTTTGCAATCCTTCACTTTTTTGTACATATTGCTATCAATGGTTCTGTATATGATATCAATACCAATATTGTTGAGGTTTGCTCTTTTTCTATATTCAGCACCCCACTCTCTTTTTGGCTTTGGAACATACTGAGTTTCACTACCAACAGTTATGGCCTTCGTGATCTCCAGTGGTCCATCAGTCAGCATATCCATCATCTTATCTTGTGTTGCAGCTTGGTAAGCCTACATACGATGTTTATACTCATCAAAACGATCTAGGGAGCATATCAACATGGTTCTAGCACACTGGTTGTTATCCAAGATGCAAAGCTTTGAAAATCAGAAACTTGAAAAAGTTGTAAAAGTATTTTCACAAGCAGAACAAGTAGGATTACTTCAGAACAGAAGCACTGCTCCGATACCAATTGTTGGTCCCTTTAAAAGGCTTTAGTTAAGTTTAGGGGGGTGAATAAATTTAACACTTAAAACTTTTTGGACTTAACAAACTCCGCAATGTCAGTAGCCTGCTGACCACTCAGTAGTCTGCTGACAACTGATGTTACTGGATTTGTTGCAGCGGAATATAATCAAATTAAGCCTTGTAACTTGTTGTTAGAAAGATGATACTAAATATTAGACACTCAGTAGTGTAAGTGTGTGATTCAGTTGCTAGTTTCAGTAAGTTGATGTGATCAGTATACTAAATGCATAAATTAAATGTAGAAAGTAAGTAGGCAATTTTTATAGTGGTTCCAGGTGGTGTAATCTTGTCAGTCCACTCTTCTCCTGTGATGTTGGAGGAAATTCACTAGGGATCTTTGAGGTTGCAGTTACCAAAATCCCTAAGCTGTCTATCCTTCACCAATGACTATGGCTTCACAAATTGAATATTTGAAATATGTAGGATTGCTGCTCCAAAGTATCCCACTGGTCCATGAACCGTAGGATTGCCTCTTCACCAGCTCCACCACAGACAATAGTTCTTGACACCTAAGTGCTTCTCTGTCTTCAGTAGGTTTCTTGTAAAAGAAAGGTTGAATCAAGTAATGATTCAGTTATCAGCAGCTTCAAGTGTGAGAACTTGATGTAACTTGATGGCTGGTTACACTTGAAGAGTTTTCTGGATCAGTAGCTTTAAGCTCAGTGATGTCAGTAGGGTGATTTTCTTGATAAGAAACTTGATAGCTTGGAGTATATTATTATTTTTCATCACTTGTATCTGAATCAGGTTTCTTCTATTTATAGGTGAGAATCCTGTGACTTATGTTTGAAATTCAAACATAGCCGTTTTAGATTTGTCTCCATCTTGACTTGCATTCTGTCTATGTACAGAGTACTGACACTGTCAGTTTGCTTTTTGTCAGTTTTCAGTCTGTCCACCCTTCGACTTATGTCCATTGGTTAATCCTCTAAATCTCTCCAACGTTCTTTTCATCTTGGCCATTGATTTGTTGACAATCATGGCTTGTAATCTATCCATATCCTTGTAACCTTCAAATGTAACCTTTGATTAAATTGAGATTCATACTCAATAGATATCTGACTTATTTTAGTTTGCTGATGTACATATCTGTCAGCTGGCTAAAGTCTACCGTGTTTTTAATAACACTTCAGCTGACTGCTTTTCATCTAACTTTTTATTATGAAGTTAGAGTACACCATTTTGAACATAACTAAGTTCCAATCACCGCTTAACATATGGAACTTAGACCTTGTACACAAGGTATATGTAATCAGTTTAATTAGGTCATCACAGACTTCCCTAAATTCTGATTTCATATCCTTGACTTTAAATTCTAAGTTTGATCCTTTAGCCTTCAATAACTGAGTTTGAACCCTCAGCCTTCAGTCTTCAGCAGGTTCCTAACTAGTCTACTGACCTAGTTACCTTACCGACCTAGACAGGTCTACTGATAAAGTCAGCTAACCTAATTACAATGCTTGTTTGATCAAACACGTACAAAGATCAAACACTAATAAACCTACACATTTGATCAAGACATCTTTTTGCCTTTGCTCTATAACAACAAGTATGGCACTCATCATTAAAACTTAAAATAAATCCAACACTTATAATATGAGAAGAAATAATAAAATACAAATTACAAGCCCGAGAACTAGTAATTGCGGTCTAAGTGGTGCCAAAACCCTATTATAGCCCATTGTGCTTGAAACTTGTGTTTTGTTCACTCCAGCTGCTCTAGCATGGCCCAATCAACATTTTGAACCTCTCGACCTTGGATTATATTCGCCAATAGTGTCTCTTTCAGTGGTTCTTCTTCTACCATTGATGCCTTGTCAAGCAATTCAACAACTAGTGCATTTAATGCTTCTTTCATCCTTTTGGCTTGGAATCCGGTAACTGGTCCATCTCTTATCTTCAATGTATTTTTTGTAAGCTCCTTGGATGGTCCTCCATCATTCCCTAACTCTTGAAAAGGATTTCCCTCAATTCTCCTGCATCAAATGGGGTTAAGTCTGAACATTAAAAGTAGCACTTACATTGTATTCAACAGGTAGATCCAGCTTGTAGGCATTATTATTCACTCTGGCCACAACTTGAAATGGTCCATCTCCTCTGGGTTGAAGCTTTGATCTCCATTATATCCCTTCAAAAATATAACTAAACCCAATCACCGTGTTCCAATAATACCTCTTTTCTTCCCTTGTTATGCTGTTTGGAATAAATCTGAGTCTGTTTCTCAATATTAGTTTTTATTTTTTCATGCAATGCTTTAATAGACTCAGCCTTATTTTTCCCATCCAAGCTTTCTTTTTCTTCACAAGGAATGGGGATTAAATCAGGAGGGCTCAATGGGTTAGAGCCATACACTCCTTCAAATGGTGAAAATTAGTGGCACTAGGCGGGACTCTGTTATACGCAAACTCAACAAAAGGAAGACAACTTTCCCAATTTTTAAGGTTCTTCTGTATTATTGAACGACATAATTGTCTTAAAGTCATTTTAACCACTTCCGTTTGACCATCAGTTTGGGGATGAAAAGTAGTAGAAAATAGTAATTTAGTACCTAACTTACTCCATAAAACTTTCCAAAAGTGACTCAAAAAATTCACATCATGATCACTCACAATAGTACGTGAAACTCCATGCAAATGCATAACTTCTTTAAAGAATAAATTAGAAATATATGTTGCATCATTTGTTTTAGTGCAAGCAATAAATTGTGCCATCTTCGAAAATCTGTCCACTACTACAAAGACCGAATCCTTCCCACTTTCAGACATTGGTAAACCAAGAAAAAAATCCTTAGAGATATCTGTCGAAGGTTCATTCGAAATTGGGAGTGGTTGATATAAACCATGAGGTTGGGTTTTGGATTTAGCATGTTTACATGTAATGCAATGATCACAAATTCCGTTAACATCCACATATATATTAGGCCAATAAAAATGTTCTTTTAGGACATCTAACGTTTTATTCATCCCAAAATGACCCATTAAACCTCCCCCGTGAGCTTCATTTACCAACAATTCTCTTATAGATCATTTAGGTATGTAAATTTATTTACCACGAAAAAGATAACCATCATGCCTATAAAAATCTTTAAAACCAAATTGCTCACATACAGCATGTATAGAAGCAAATTCACCATCAGTTTGATACAATTCCTTAATCATTTTAAACCCAAGCAGTTTAGAATCTAAAGTAGTGATTAAAGTATACCTTTGAGATAATGCATTGGCTACTTTATTTTCTTTACCACTTTTATACCGGATAACATAAGGAAAAGTTTCAATAAATTCTACCCACTTAATATGCCTCTTATTTAACTTCCCTCGACCCTTAAGGTACTTTAAGGATTCGAGATCCATGTGAATCACAAATTATTTGGGACATAGGTAATGCTACCATGTTTTCAATGCCCTTACCAACGCATACATCTCTTTATCATAAGTGGAGTAATTTAACTGTGCAACTTTTAAATTCTCACTAAAATAGGCAATGAGACAATTATTTTAAATAAGAACAGCCCCAATCCCAATCCCAGAAGCATCACATTCAATTTCAAATGCACAATCAAAATTAGGTAGTTCTAAAACAGGCGCACTAGTTAACCTTTCTTTTAACAGTTCAAAATCTTCTTGTTGTTTTGCTCCCCAATGAAAAGAAACATCCATTCTAACCAACGCATTTAAAGGAGATGCAATAGTACTGAAATCTTTCACAAAACGCCTATAAAAACTAGCTAGGCCATGAAAACTCTTCACTTCATCAACAGTTTTAGGTGCGGGCCACTCTTTAATGGCCTTGAACTTTTCGGGGTCAACCTCAATACAGTTGGCTCCAACAATGAACCCAAGAACACCACTTTATCCATGCAAAATGAACACTTTTTAAAATTACCATACAAAGACTCATTTCTATGTGTGTCCATAACTACAAGTACATGATGCAGATGCTCATCTTGACTCTTGCTATGGATCATTAACCATAAACATAGACTACCACAAATTGACCAATATACTCACGCATAACATGGTTCATTAAGCGCATAAAAGTACTCGGTGCATTAGTGAGTCCAAATGGCATAACTAGCCATTCATACAGACCAAACTTGGTCTTGAAAGTGGTTTTCCATTCATCTCCCTCTTTTATTCTTATTTGATGGTATCCACTTTTTAATATATTTTAGTAAATATTATAGCACCATGTAACTCGTCCAACATATCATCCAACCATGGAATGGGATATCTATACTTGATTGTGATTTTATTAATTGCTCTACAATTAGTACACATACGCCATTCTCTAGGTTTCTTGGGAACTAAAATGACAGGAACAACACAAGGACTAGTGCTTTCCCTCACTTTACCCCTTTCCAATATTTCACTTACCTTTCTTTGTATTTCTTTTGTTTCCTCTAGACTTGCTCTATAAGCAGGTCTATTAGGCAATGACGCCCTGGGAACAAAGTCAATTTGATCCTCAATACCACGTAAGGGTGGTAATCCATATTGTTCCTCATTTGGAAACATATCTTGATATTCCTGCAACAACTCAACAAACATACCAGGCGTAGACGGGGGTATATCACCCGTACTTAACAAGCATTCTTTAAATTTATAATAAATACTTGACGCTTTTCCTGAATTGCCTTTTGCATGTGAGTTGTTTTATCAAAGAAATTTGGCTTCCTTATTAAGTTCATTCGATGCATCCTTCTTTTCTTTAAGCTCTGATGCAACACTATCAATGTGCACACTATTCACCACAACCTTTACTTTTAGTTTTAATTCATGATCATTTCTTGAATTAGGCATTTTTACTTGGATTTCATGGATTTTCTCAAGATTTAGTCAATACAATTTTCCTATTATTATGCTTAAAAGTGTATTGATTCAAAAACCCATTATGAATTGCTTTCTTATTAAATTGCCAGGGTCTAGTGAGTAAAATATGTGTAGAATGCATAGCAATCACATCACACACAATTTGATCCTCATAGAGAAAGATTGAAGAACTTGTTTAATAACTCTAAGCTCCTCACACTCATTAAGCCATTGCAGCTTATAAGGGTTTGGATGCTTGATAGTCTCTAAACCAAGTTTATCTATCATTTCTTTACTTACCGCATTTGCACAACTGCCACTATTAATAATAATCATGCAAATATTACTTTTAACCATACATCTTGTGTGAAAGATGTTCTTTATTTGGTCCTCTGGACCCACTACATTTTGTTGGGCACTTAAGGCCCGCCTTACCACAAGTAGTTCCCCATTGTCCTACATTGGATTAGTCATGTATTGATCCTCTTCCTCAGCATTCTCATGCCCTTCCTCCACCTCACTTGTTGATCAATTGGGGCCATCTCTTTGTATAATCATCACACACTGGTTCAGAAAATTATTGGAATAATGTCGTCTTCTTTTGCACCTGGAGCACACAATATCATGAGATCTAGAAGGATTAACATTAAAACTTTGTTCCCTACCCTTGTCTAACACCTTGGACTTTTCTTGACCTTTGGGTGCACTAGTAGTAGTCTTAGGGGGCGTCACTTCGACTTGGCAAAAGGCTGAAAGTGAGAGGAATTCCCTTTTGATAAGAAATTATTCTTCTTAAGTTGACTTTCAACTTTAATAGCCAAATGCACCATTCCTTGTAGATCAGAATATGGATGTAAGTCAATAATGTTTGCTATCTCACTATTCAACCCACAAAGGAACTTGGCCATGTTGTGGCTTCCTTATTCTCCTCAACATTGGCACGGATCATGGAACCTCTATTTCCTAGTAGTAATCACCCACTGTCGTGGATCCTTGGTGGAGTACCTGTAATTTTTGAAGATGTTCACAATGATAATGGTTAGGTACAAATCTTTTTTTCATTATCTTTTTCATTATCTTTTTCATCTCACTCCATGTCTCAACTGGAACATCACTCATTCTCCTTCTAGTCGTCACTATTTGATCCCACCAGAACATTGCATAATTAGAAAATTCCAATGCCTCCAACTTTCCATTTTGAGTCTCACTATATTTGTTACAATCAAATACACACTCGACACTTTTTTCCCACTCAAAATACTCCTCCGGATTATGAGTCCCCATGAAAGGAGGAATCTTCATCTTGATGACTATTCCTTCTTGGCCTCAGCATTTGATTGGGCATAAACTCATCATATTTTTGAGGTACATCATCAAGATCAAATTCCTAATCAACATCATGTTCATTATCAGGTTCAGTCTCAACATTAATGCGTCTTCTTGCAATGTTTGTGATCGATGCAATAGTAGCTCTCTGAACAATAGTTTGTCCTCTCGAGTCCCTCAACAAGTTTTTCATATCAGTCATTTCTTCCATAATTCAATTAACTTGTTGACAGACAGATTCAAGCGACAACTTAGATTCTGCTCCCTTAGCTGCGGAAGCCTCACCTTTCTTACCGTTCTCACTTGACATTCTTTTAGAAAAATTAGTTATAAGGCCCCCTTTTTTGGTGTCCGCCCTTCTTTTGTTTTTATTTTTTTGCAAATAAAATAAAAACAAGGAAACTAAAACCTCACTTGTGCTCTTTGTGGAGTGATTGAAAGTTCACTCTGGGTTTTCTCTCCCCTCTTATAGACTCACCACACAATTGCCTTTTACCACGCTTTCTCAATTAGAGTAATAAACAATTAAAAAGTGCACAATAATATACTTGCAATGCTCTGTGAATCACTGTATCCTTAGTCCTCAAAGCACAAGAAGAGAAGTCTAGGATGGATTCAAATGTGAGTAGGATAGACAAAAGAATGGAGTAGACATGGTAGAGATCAAAGATGTAACAGACTCGGGGCACCTTTTTAGTATCTGGCCCTTTATATGATGAAATTATTTTTTTTTTACTCTAAAAACTCTGAAGAACTTGGATTGGATCATGTTATCACATTTTAATCAGTGCCTTAATGATTAGCACTTGAATTTGATATCGGTGACAACTTCCCGATTTTGTCTAGAAATTCAGCCATGCATTGTTGGCACGTGAAACCCAAATGTAAATGAATTTGAAACCGAAGTAAAAAGAAACTTTGTCGAATAATGAGTTATGTAGATGATACTCAAAATTCAGATTTTTTTTTCATTTTCATAGGTTGACCAAACAATCGTTTCTTGTCAACTGGTTCAATCGGGCAAAATTTTCCATTATTGTTATAGTGACTTATTTCGCCGATCTTGATCAAAGTATGACGAAAATGGAAAAACTTAAACGATAAAGTTGTAGAAGAGACAATTTACTATCACACCATAAATGTTCAAAGAATTTTGAAATTTTTAACCAACTCAAACAAGATTCAAAAAAATTATGTACTGCTGCAGAATTTCAGAACAGAGTATTATGTGTTGGGGTGCTGTTTTCAGTATGATTCTATTCAAATTTTGAGATGATAAAATGAGAAAATATAGATCAAAGGGTGATTCATTTGTGATAAAAATTGTATATTTTTTTGAGGTGATATGGTAATTAAACGAATTGAAATACAAAAGGGTGTCAAATCCGCAACACCAAAACAATTGGATTGAACCACTTGCTCCGATACGAACTGATGTGTACCTTGGACCCTTAACAATGAAGTTGTCAAGAGCCCTAAGTAATACAGTGAAAAACCATGTTTAGATCCCAAAATGAAAAATAAAATAAATTAGAATAAGATGAAAAATAAGACTTGAGCAAAAGTAGTTTAACTCAAGGATGAAACTAGAAGAACCAATGGCTATGAAGAAGCCAAGACCCTTCTAATGATCCTTAAACCAAAGGCTACAATGAGACACTTTAAACTATGCTAACAAACTTAAATCCACTTGAAAGAAGTTGAAACTCTAATGAGAAAACAATTCACAGTAACAATACTATTAATAAAGTCAACATGAGAAATGCATATGGTGTGCCCCTCCTTTACAGACCAAGGAAGTTGGCATTTCATTTTCTAGAAAATAAAAATAAAAAAATAAAATGTAAAATAAAAATGAACATAGACAACTCCAAAGTCTAGGTGAAATAAAGAAAAATATAATTCCAAAAATAAAAAATAAAAAAATCTTCAAATCATAAATTATTATAATCCTCCAATCAGATTGATTGATTATTTACCAAAAATGAGATGAAGATTTGATTGAATCATAAACCCAAATCGACACCCCTTGCACGAAATTTTAAGTTTAGAATGCCTTATTTGACTCTTATAATATGAGAAGAAATTTAAAAAAAAAAAAAGACAAATTACAAGCCCAAGAACTAGTAAAAGCAGGCTAAGTGGTGCCAAAACCATATTATAGCCCATTGTGCTTGAAACTTGTGTTTTGTTCACTCCAGCTGCTTTAGCATGGCCAATTATCATTTTGAACCACTCGAGCTTGGATTATATTCACCAATAGTGGATCTTTCAGTGGTTCTTCTTCTACCATTGATGCCTTGTCATATAATTCAACAACTAGTGAATTTAATTCTTCTTTCATCCTTTTGGCTTGGAATCTGGTAACTGGTCCATCTTTTATCTTCAATGGATCTTTTGTAAGCTCCTTGGATGGTCCTCTATCAATCATTTACTCAATCTATTGCATATTCCATTTGTTTAAGTATATTTCTTGTTCTAAATCATTTTGATCGCTCACTTTTGCACGATGATGAATAAGAACTATGTGAGGAGTGAACTATAATATTTTGATTTTTGGGAAAAGACAGACGTGTCATTTTGCACAAAATCGTATAATTCTGTTTGTTTATGCATTGGATTAAAGTTTGAAAAGAAAGAAGGAGGAATTTATGGGAATAATTATAATTAAGTGAATTAAACATAATAAATATTGGTGGGAGTAATCATTGGGTGTTTTATTCTACAAAGTAACTTCCCATTATACTGTGAAGTTTGTCAATAAGAATTCAGGTAACCTAAAGTTCGAACTCTTTCTTCAAATAAGAAAAGATAGGAAAGAAAAAGACAAAAGAAAATCTTCAAAGGATTTCCCCGATCATTCACCGGTTTTTAGAACTCATTAGGGAAAAGGAATTAGTGGGAGAAGGGTTTCGTGTTGATACATAAAAGTTGGAGTTTTGGAAATGTTCGTTTTTCCCTAGTTTTGGTCTTGGTTAACTTTTGTTGTTGTTATGGTCAATTCATAGATTCCGGTTGATTAGAAATTGTTGGTCCCTGGGAAAGGCTAACACAAGTTTAGAGGGGGGGTGGGTGAATAAACTTGTCACCAAAAGGTCGCCCAAAAAAATGGAATCACAAATTGTTCTTGAATAAATTGTTGATCAAAATAGGATTTTGGTTGAAGAACTAGGAGGTGCTGCAGTTGCTTGAGGTTTTTGCTTTGGAATACAAGTAAGAGGGTCTTCTTATTGTATGACTCAAGTTTTCTATTTTTTTAGGTTGAGTAGTTTGATTGATTATGATTTTAGAATCCAAGTCTTAAGTTGTTGTTGTGATATGAGATGATATGGTATGTTAAGAACCTATTTCACTGCAGTTTTGATCAGAGAGCTTTTAGCGCACGTAGGGAAGCTTTAGCACACGCCAAACATGGAACAGAGACCTGACCATATTTAGCTGAGGTTTTAGCACGCGTTGAGAGGACTTAGCGCACACCAAAATAGAAACAAATTGTTGTTTAGCCTGTTGCTTCGTTTTAGCGCTCGCCAAACCTCCTGTTTTTGCTATATTGAGTGTTCTGAGCCTCGAATCTAGTTTTGAACGTTGTTTCTTTATCTAATAACATTATATAAACAAGAACAAGCCATGACTAAGCGTATGATGCATTTAGTTCCTCCACCGAATAGATTCATCCTAAGAGTTGAAGTTCGGAACTGTCGGTACAGTATTATTGGCCTTGTGCTTTGATGGATTATTAGCCATCAATGTCTATGGAACATGTTAGGCTCTGTTAATGTCTATTTGTCAAAATGAAGGAGTAAGATATAAGTGATCCTTTTTATGAAAATACTTAGGGGCTGGTTAAAAATCAATAAAATACATACTTGTGAAGTTAAAATCTAAACATCATGTTATTCTTGGTAAGGCACAAGTCTATATCGCAATGTGTCATGTGCCCAGTTAAAGTGAATAACTCTGTTGGATTTTGAGGGGCACCAGGAGTAGAGGGTCTTCACCAAATACACACACTATCAGGGCTTGCTCGTGGCTAAATGTGTGATCCACTACTATGTTGTACACAGTTACTTCATGGCGAGTAGCACCTTGCGTAATGCCATTGAATACTGATGTAACAAGGATAAGCTAAGCTAGAAACATGTAGGATCTCACAACATGTTGATAGCTTGAAGTGAACCCTAGAGTTTGAGTCGGTCTCATAAAGATAACTTAAAAATAATGTGAACATTTTGTTGTGAAACTTAGTTGTTCAATTTCTTCTACCTTTTACTAAGTACTTTTGTACTTACCTCTATTGCATATTCATTGTTTCTTTGTGTGTTAGAAGATGAACTTGTTTCATTGGAGTTTAATGTGGATTATGAGGATGATGACGTTGGAGTCCTTGATGATATGTTATGCTACAGTTTCATATGCCTTTCTTTAAACTACGTTGAACTATGTTATGTTGTTTCGTTTTTAAACTTTGTTGTATTTTGATTTCAAGACAATGTTGTACCTTTTATATTGAGACATCGTACATTGTATGTTTTATTTCGTTGATGTAAGATAATCTTTCTATCTTTAGTTTGTCGGTTGTAATCTAGTAGCATTTAAGTTTTGCCCGAGTCATTTTCTTACTTCCGTTTTGCTTAACTCCATAGGACGATGTAGAGGCTAACATATAATATTAAATTTATTTAAATTTATACGTGCCGAACATTCTTTTCAGGATAATAACTCGGTTTCGGGAATGGGGTTTTACAGTTGGTATCAGAGCGAAGTGTCCTTGCTATCTTAGGCTTCTATTCCTTGAGATAAGTTTTCTTTAGAATGCATAGAACCGTTCCGATCTTATTTAATCATTTAGTATGGCCATACACCGTAGGGGTTCTCGTGGTGTTCATGGTGTTGAAAGTTCTAGGACACAGAGAGAAGCTAACGAGTTAGATCAGAATGAGGCGACAGTTGGTTACGTAGAAAGAGTTGAGCAACCTCCAAATCAAGTATCTCCACCTAGTTCTAACCAGAGCAACCTCATCCTTAGTTCCACCAAGAACAATATCCGAATCCTCAAGTCCATCAGGAACCACCCATGTATCATGGTCCACATGAGCATGCAGATGGACCCATACCGGTTACCATTGTAGGAGATATACCACTGGGGTATCTTCCTCCAGTGACCGAGGTGTACCCACCTCAGACGAGTATGGCCTATCCAACTCCTCTTGTGAGCTATCCACCACCACTTACCTTTCATCCACCACCTACAAGTTATCCTCCTCAAACTACGGTTTATCCACCTCCACCGCCAAGAGTTGAACATCCGTACAGTTATGCTTACCTATCCTATGGATCTCACCATCCCTATTATGCCCTATATCACCACCAAGGATACTTCTCCTAGAACCAAGAGATACCAGTGGCTCCTCATTACCACCCTTATCCACCGCAATACCCACCTCAAGTTTTTTGTGATTATTTATGTGATATAACCATATCATACCATGCCTTGCATCATATTCACGAATTCCACTCCTAGCATATGCATACATATAGATAATTAATTTTGGCATTAATTAGGCATGTATGAACACGTAATTAATTTAAATTCATTTAGGTAAATAATTAATTAATTTAGCAAACGGAATTTTATTTGGATATAAAATTCATATGATAAAACTAAAATTCAATAGGTAAATTTGATTTAGTATAGTAAATCCTTCGGGGATTCAATTATGTAGTGTATACATAATGGGATTTTGATGATCGAACATTTGGAAAATCGTGAAAAGATGGACACTAACTAGACGGTATTTGGAACCAATAAGTTGGTGATTGCTTTTCATGATTTATTGTTCTCGATTATTGGAAAATTCTAAGATCCCAAATTTTTATCGTGACATGATTAGGACTATAAAATTCTTCGGTAAATTTTAGTTGTGTAGTTTGTTCGCAAGAAGATTTCTATATAATCAATAAATTGGAAAATCTGAATAAGTTGACACTAGTTAGACAGTATTTAGAACCGATAAACTAGATGGAGCTTTAAAATTTTGTGTTTTGTTGTTTTTCGAATTATCGGGAAATTAATAAGTCCTAATGTATTAGGATTACAAAATTTCTTGGTGAATTTTAATTGTGTAGTGTTTGCACAAAGAATGTTTATGAATTCAAAAAATTGGAAAATCATGAATATAGTGACACTGTTTAGGCGGATCTTGAACCGATAAAATAGTGGGAGGATTAATATAAATATTCTTGATTTGATGTTTTTTGAACTATAATTCTGAAAATCCTAATGAGACTACCTATTTTTCAAATTAATGAGTTGGTGCGGGGAAGGTGACAACCGACCCCACGGCTCTACAGTTGACACAAGCACCGTGAGAGAATGGTGACGCCTCATGCCACTTTGATTTTGGCCCCCTACGGATGGACTTCACCACTATCAAAATTCAAGGCTTGGTCTCTGAAAGGATAGGATTTTCGGTACTCGTCAGCTCACTAACCTACCCTACGGCGGCATGCTCGGGGTCTGAAATAGTAGCTAGGTCACACTCACAAGGATATTTTTGGAAATAGCTTGGTTGAAAAAGGAAGGTAATCGGCAATTAAATAGAGATGTCCAATTCTCAGTTAATTGTCGAGAGAGACTGCCTCCATTTAATCGTCAGCTTTTTTACCTACCCTGCGGCGGCACTGATATGTGAGATTAAATCCTTAGAATGGTAGGATAAACTACATGCATGACATCACGTTCATTATTCCTAAAATCATTGTTTGTTTTGGTGTATAGTTTGATTTATAATTCGGTCATAATTTATTTTACAACTGCATATCATCTCAAGTTAACTAGACTACTTAAATGATTAAAATTGACTGATGTTGACATCGTACAAGTTTAAAAGTAACGAGAACGTTGAACTCATTAATCGAGAAAGCACTTATGTTTCAGTAGCGGATTCTCCTCTAGAGCCTTCAAACTTAATTGACATTGATGAGTATGTCACTGTTGTCACTCGTGTTGAACGAGAGACAAACGGAATTAGTTCAGAGATGGCCATACTAGCTATTGTAGCAAGCCTGGAATAAGTTAGATTTCTCTGTATAAGTCTTTACTTGGAGTCTGATATGTTGTATAAGTTGAGTGAGACAAGTATTGTACTAGTTGATAGGATGGCTAAGTAAAACGGAAATTCGGCAGAGTAAAGGCAGCCAAGTACCAGCAGTGAAGCATGAAGACATATAGACTGACTTATAACCAGGGAAGTCTGTGATGACCTTGGATAAGTCTAAGTTATATTACAAGTGATGAAATTCAATGTTTAAATATGTTGTAAACCGATCTCACACAAATCAAAGATCAGTGAAGTACAAGTCCTCTTGTAAAATCAAAGAAGAAAGAAAGCAGTGAACCGGCGAAGTAAACTTTCTATCGGCTGAGTAAGGAATACCAGTAAAGAAATAAGCATATCAGCTAAGTCAGCAGATCTACTCAACTGATGACACAACAGTCAAGTGAAGGAACATCTAAGTAAGGTATATCATCAATACTTACTTGGAACGTGTGGAAATAAGAAGATCAAGTATTAATCGTAGAATCAATCAAGGACGGATTTTATGATAAACGTTTGAAGAAAATCCGGATCACAGAACTCAAGGAGAATTAAATCAGGAGGAATGAAGAATTAAATCAAGGATTATTCTCCGTATTATATAGCCAACAAATAGAATTTTAAATCAAGGATTATCAACGCTATGAATAGAAGGCATTGACAGACAGAAAGCATAACGATAAGAATATACAAGAACAAGCAGAAACTCTATCAAAATCCTAAGCCTTCTTTCTGAACTTAAAAGAACACATCTAGTGATCCACTAAGAACTGAGAGCTTTAATTCCACATCAAGCATTGAGATATATCAACAGACTTTGTGAATCCAATTCACATCAGTTGTAGCGATTAAATTAGAGAAGTCTGAGAAGGAGTTGCACCCTTTGTGATAGCTGCTGAAGGATTTGTTCCCAAGGAGCAGTGTTGAAGACTGAGTCACGGAAGCTTTTGTAGCCAGCGAGTGATAGTCTTGTAGATTGTGAAGCTTGGGTAGTCAAGGACAATCTTACTATTGAATTGGTGAAAAACAATAGTGAACTCCTCCAATAATCACAGGCTAAGAGTGGATTAAGGGATTACACCACCCTAAACCACTATAAACCTTTGTATTCATTTACTTACTGCACTTTACCGTACAGCACTCTAAACCACTATGAACCTTTGTGTTCATTTACTTATGGCACTTTAACTTACAGCACTTACTTACGGCATTTTATTCATACTCTGTGTGTGCGTAATCTAATTTGAAACAATTTTTAAGAAGGGACTTATCCGCTGCCCAAAAGCTTTTAATTATAAGAAAAGTTTTTGAAACTCCAGTGTAGTCATTCACCTCCCCCCCCCCTCTGACTATACTTTTACCCTTCTCTGGGACCAACAATTGTATATGCGTTGGTCCCTTGGAAAGGCTAACACAAGTTTAGAGGGGGGTGAATAAACTTGTCACCAAAAACTAGATTATCACTATTAAGGTTCAGTTTTAACTTGTGTGGAGTTAAGCTGACGAAGTTGAGTTTAAGTCAAACTGACTTATGAAAAAACTGAGTCAACCGGCAGTGGATATAAGTATTAGCCTTTATCTGGATCTTGTTGATTATGTAAGAAAAAGCTGAGTATGCAAAACTGAATCCTGGTGACTGTCAGTTTGTGTGCGGTGTATGCTTATAGTAATCAGTTTCACTGTGCTTATAACAAATATAAATGCTGTTAAAATAAGTAAATGCGTAAAGTAATTAGAGCCAAAATTATAGTGGTTCCAGGTGGTGTAATCATGTCAGTCCACTCTTCCCCTACGATGTAGGAGGAAAATTCCACTAGAACTTCTTGAGGTACATTGTTACAAAAAATTCCATATGATAGTCCTTGACTAATCCCTAGTGTCACTATCTAAACAACTAAAGAACATGTTGAATGTCTGCTCTTCAACTGCTTAAACCATTGGTCCTAAGAGGGTTGTGTTGCCTCTTACCAGCTACCAACACAAACACAGTCTACCCGATTGCAAATGTCACAACTGTGCTTGGCAACTACTTGACCGGATTGCTTCACAGTCTAAACCTTTGATTGATAATCAAAGTTGGCAGATATTGATAGTAATTCGAATGAACTAGACTTGTGCACAAAATTGCTTGTAATCTTGTTAATTCGGTGTTTAATCCCTGATGCCAAGTCCTCTATTTATAGTTTCAGGTCCAATGTTCATCTTTCTTGAATTTGAATTGTATCAACGTCCATATTTTCAGTTGTCCGGTGTCAGTGACCGTTCTGACATGTCAGTTCTTCATCCAATAGAAAATCCTTGATTTACAATGTTCGAATGTACTTTCAGTTGCTTGGATGATTGACTATAAAACTGAGTTTCCTGATCAGTGTTATACCGAGTGTGTCAGTTTTTAGTTTGTTAACTGACTTAGAGCAATAACTGAGTTTTTACTCTTCTTCAAAATTTCAGTACTCTATTTATCTGATTTTATGTGACTGAATCAGATTACACCATTTCTTATATACATCATCTAAGATATCATTGTCCTTAGGATACTTAGGTCTTCTTTCAAGATCCATAAAGTCAGTTCAGGCCATCACAGACTTACCCGAATTCTAACTTTACATTCTCGGCTTAAAATCTTCATAACTGAGTTTGAACCCTCAATTATTCAAATACTGAGTTTGTTCCCACAGCCTTCAGTTCTTGATAAGCCAACCGAGTCTTTGTCCCACAGCGAACTTACCTTCATCAGTTCTGAGTGAACTTCAGTTCTAGGTGTACATCTTCAGTCTTAAGTTAAGTTCCAGTTTTCTAGATGATTCCAATTTTCTATTTTACGACACTTCTATCTATTACAGTGCTTTTCTGATATAACCTATACAATTACCAGACTCTAGTAAAACTTATACATTCAGTTCTAGACATCTTTTAGCTTTCCACTATAGTAAACAAACATATACTTAAATGAGATGAATCATCATCAAAACTAAATTTTATTTCCAACAATACGATTCTGAGACTCGAACTTTGTTTGATAAAGTAAAAAACCACTAAGTAACACATCATTATCTACTAAGGCAAATGGTTTCCATACTGAGATAAACGATTCTTCCGTATCTATTAATTATTGTGTATATCCTAAATATAAGATCTGAACACTGTCTAAGGGTGATTCCTATCTCCCAGTCTAAGAACACTAAATTCAAAGGAAAAATGACTAAGTAACCTTTTAATTTGGAAAGGGTAAAAGAGCTAAAGATGTGTCACAACTTGTTCATATTGACCTTTGGGGACTTATGAAAGATACAAGCTAGTGGGAACTTTTGAGTGGCAGACATTTTGACTGATGACTACTCGATATTAGCAGAGAAGCGACTATTCCATGCTCAGATATAGGATATAAAATACTTTTTGGCACTGATGCATTGCCTACCTCCAAGTGAAACGTTTTCACTGAAGGAATGAACCATGAAGTTCCTTATATAGTTATTTATATGCTACAATACTCTGCTTAACTCAATTAAGATATTCGTTGCAAAATAACGGTTTACGTTATTATGTAATATACCGAGAAGTCTACCTAGAAGATGCTTATGAATTTGTGGTTAAAAAGTAAAACACACCTACTCAACTTCCGCAAATAGAGGCATTTAGAACTTGTTCTTGAAGGTAGGACTGGAGATTTTGTATACACGTTCAGATGGTTACCATTTTTGAAATATCTTAATGCAATTATTGAAGGTTTGTTATAATATTCCAAAGAAGGATAGTGACGGTTGGACTGTCACAACCTTTCTCAAAGAATGTTTGAATATCAAATTTGGACCTTGAAGTAAAGTTACTCAAGAAAGATACTATCTGATTGAATCAGACCACATCCAACATCGGTTGTTGGGGGTTATGCTGATAAATACTACTAAACTAGATCAGAATATGAATCCACCTGGATGCAGTGGTTGTATGGTTTAACCATTGTCCCACGGACATTATATAGAATTTACATTCTGATAGGAGTGACTGATACCTATGGTCTTTTGGAAGGGTTGTATAGGATTCTGCTAAAAAGAGGTTTGTTTAAAGCCCCATACCTGTAAATGGAGTTTTGGTACTCTAGCTCTTTTCACACTCTTGTAGAACAACCTAAGTGCCTCAGGCCCAATGGGAGCAATTGGATCTACGTGGAAAAGAGTCGAATGAATGGGAAAGCTCATCTTTCATTGCAAAGCTAAGTGGTCTAAGGTAATTCCCTGAGAAGTAGAGAGTTAACCAGGGGTGATGCTCTGAAACTCTCTCACCATTTAGCCTTGCTTGACTCCCTAGAAAGCAGAAGGTTTTCTAGGGGTGATGCCTTGAAACTTTCCTGCTATACAACAGAGCTTAAATTAATTCGGAACAAAAGGGTTTTAGCTCAAAGCCAATGGCAGGTCAACTGCCTAAACTTATATCCATTGGTGGATTGTAGCAAACCTTCAAATCATTAAAAGTAACATGTTTTGAAATGTGTGGGCTTGACCAGAATATTGATAAGACTTTTGTAGACTAGAGAATCAATTTTGGTAAATTAGTAAATGTTAGTCTTAATGCAAGGTAACACTGCAACAGTTGAGAACAACATAGGTGTGTTATTTGAAGTCAGGAACTGACGAGCCAAGATTCGTTGTATTAAAGAAGTGTATTATATTCTTATAAATTGATTTGGCCGAATTCATGAGAATAAGTTGGTGGCAGTATCCCATCCATCTTATTGGTTAAGATGATAATGAATTTTTCGCATGCAAAACTCAATTAGAGGGTTTCCTACCAACCCCTCATGGAATGATTCTTTACATCCTTGGATAAAGAGAAAACAAGATAAATTCTCTAGGGGATAGAGAATGTCAGGTTTTTAAAAGTCAACTGTGGTGGAATTTTGGATTCGAGCAATGTATAGCAGTATACTGCATCCTCAAGTATCTTTAGAGAACGAGGAATTGTAAGCTTAAGTATTCAGGTGCAAACCTGGATATTGTTGACTACATTGATTTTGACTTTTAGTCGGATTAAGGATGACCGTAATTCGATCTCTGACTCAGTGGCTACTCATTGGAATAAAACTAAAGTCTGAAGCAATCCAGCATCTCCGATTCAACTTTGTTAGTCCCAAAGCAGCTCCTGGAGTAGCTTAAAAGGTGAAATGTTCCTTGTTGATCTGGAAGTAATTTTAGGCCTTGATAAGCCGATACTACTTTACTATGAAAACAGTTGAGAGGTAGCTTATACAAAGGATCTTTGCAGTCATAGGAGGTCAAAAGAACTATTGAAAGAAAGTAACATCGGTTTACCGGGGCTTCTTTTCCCTGGATTTCTCTGTACTCCTCCTCTGCACACCTTACAATAACTTTCTGCTCAATCCTGTCCTAAAAAATGACTAGTCCTTACTCCTTTTGTTGCTATTTCAGACTCAATCCTAACCTACTTCACTAGAATCCACAACGAGTGGAATAAACCTTTACAAAAACCATCGGTTTCAAGCCTGAGGGTGCGGTAGGATGAAAAAAGGCTCGTCCCCTCATCCAGCTACTTTTATTCCTTTATAATCTACTTAAGGGTTCACAAGAATAGTTCTGAGTTTAAAGTCGTCAGCTCGACTTACCTGCGGATCTTCACTCAGTCAAAAGTCGGGGCCTTAACTCACGAAACTTGCATCTTTGAGGTTTCAAACGTCATGCACTTCCCTTCTCGTCGGTCATTATCTTTCGAGAGTGCTTTATCCCGGTTTTCCATAGAAACTTTCTGAGCTCTCTTCTTAGCATAACTCTCTGTCTTTGCTCGTGTGCTAGGTCGTCCTCTGCTTTGAGATTTAATCTTTATGCCCAAGGAGTCCACATTTTCCATTTGAGCTATAATATTTCAGTACGCAATACGGAAGGACTAGCTTCCGTGAGCGTCTTGTTGTGGTCCTTCTCTTCACTCTCTCTAAGCATTAATCGCATGAATTCTTGCTCATAGGTTTCCACTAGAACCTCTCGTTGCCTATTCCATTCCTTTTCTATCTCCATTATTTCCACCTTTCCCGAACCATAGGTCATCTTACAACTTTCCGGCCTATCATCTAGAGGCTCTAGGATTTTCATCATTACCGCATCATTGTTAAACCTTAAAGTGAACTCCCCATTATCGAAGTGCATGAGTCCTCTGCTGGTCACTAAGAACTGTCTACTTAATAAAACAGGGGCACTCGGATCCTCAAGTACGTCTAAAACCATGAAATTTATTGGAAATGAGAATCCTCCTGCCTTAATCGTACAATCCTTTAGCAGGCCAACAAGCATATCTTGGGTTCGATCGACAAAATTCATGGGTGGGGTTTGATCCATGACAACCGGAAGCTTAATCTTTTGGAATATTGATAGATGAAGAATGTTACAACTTGCACCGGAATCACAAAGACCTAAACCTACAGATATGCCATTGATAGAGATTGGGAGTCGAAACGTTCAACGGTCTCCTAACTTTTCTGTTGTGTCAGAGTCTGGGTAATCCTCAGACTCTAAGAACATGGTGTCCGGATCCTCCTCCGGATCATCAGAGTCGTAATTGGACGAAAGATCAATTAGCTCGATAGGAAACGTACCTGGCCGATAAGTCTCATACTCCTTCAGGTTTTCCTTGGCTTCATGTTTAAGGATTCCTGTCTCCCCACCACATGCTTCTTATCAGCTTCATATTGCTCTCTGGCTTTTAATCCAGGATACATAGAAATTGGTTTGATGTTCAACACAGTACGAGGCATTGCGTTTGACTCGTCTAGCCTTAATCGCTTTTGTGTGATTGAATTTCTGAAGTGTCCGGATACTCCTGCAAAAGAGAAAAAATAAAACAAAGAAAAGATTAGCAACTCCTGCTTCATTTGGGGATGAGCCCAAATGTTGCGGACCTACTAACTAAAATCAACTGGAATAACATATAAAAACAAAGGCTGTTCTGAATTCGATTTTCTGGGTCTCGGAACCCGGTAACCCTCGGTAAATGATGGGAGTCAAATTGTAGTGTATTTCTTATATGAGATTACCTCCTTTTACGAGTTATTCATGGTTATTTTGGGTTATTATGTGTAGGATATGAACGATATTCACTTATATGCATGTTTCAAGACTAAAGCCGTTTTCGTCCTAAAAACTCGTGTTTTATGTCGATTTCGTTACGTTTCAGTCAATGTATATTGTGCCTTGGTGTTCGTGTCTTTGTTTTCAGTCATAAATTGATGTATAAGGTCGAGAATAAGGAAGAGAGTCTCGAAAAAGAACGAGATTTGGGGCCAAGGAGGAGAAAAGAGTGAAGAATCATTGACGAAATCTGAACTAGACACATCAGAGGCATTTTTGTCATAGTTGGGGACATTTTCAGGAAGAGTTGTCTTGATTAAAATTGTAGATCGTTGAATCAAATTTCCAAAGCTTTTTGAATCATCTCATTTGGAGACGCAGAAGTGAAGTTATGATGAAAATACTGAAGCCTACCCCAAACTAGCGTTTGGCCAGCTCAAACTGGCGTTCACATGATACTGAAAGTTGGGTTTTCAGGCAAACTAGCATCCAAATCACCAAAAAAACACGTTTGGATGGGTTTGGCCGGACTCATATAAGGCTAACTGGCGTTTACAAAGATGCAAACTGGCGTTTGGCCCAGACAGCATCAGATTCGCCTTACCTGTCCATTATTTTTTATTTTGACTCATCTTAGATGCATTTTCTAGAAAAAGGCATCTTCGTAAAAGTTTTAGGTAATTGAATGGTCTTTCCAACGCATCTTGAATCATTCAAATCGGAGCTCTACACAAAACGTTATTGCTGATTTACTGAGGAGAGAGAGTTGGCTTTCGCGGTCGGGATGCGGAAAAAACCTATAAAAACCCTCTTTTTCGGTCCCATATGATATCTATTCAGACCTGGATGACTTTGGGCATCTTAGGGGCGATTTTAGGGCGGTTTTTGAATAGTTTAAACACCATTTGATCCCCATATTCCATAGATTAATTTCATTGATTCTACATACTTTTTATTAAATTAAATTTCTGTTTCAACACCAAAGATTCGACTTTTAGCGCAGTACCTTTACTCAATATTCAAGGTTTGATTTTTATGATGATTATGCTTTCGTTTATTATTGTTCTTAGTATAATTTCTTTTAATTACTTCGTTGTTATTATGTTTATGAGTAGCTAAAGTAGTTGTGTAGCCGAATTAAGTGAAAACGGGTGAAAATCCCAAAGAGGGATGAGATGGGAGTTGTGTAGCGCTTAATTAAAGTTTGTATGATAAATTCATGTTCTAAAACTAGTTTTGATTGTTTTAATAGCTTTGAATGTGATTGACAACCTTGTTCACTGTTACACGCACATCGAGCATATATATGTATTTTGCGGCGAGGTGTGGGATACGGGTATTTGAATCACTAGACATAGCCTTGATTGTTAGATTGACAACCTAGCTAGACGTTAGGACTATGCCTATGCGAGGTTCTTATCAGGTTCCCGAGCGGCTCATTATTCTGGTCAACCATGTTAGGCGAGTTAGCTTTCTAAAGGGAGGGTTAATAAGCCTAGTATAGGGGGTTAAGCGAGAGTTGTTCAGACCTTAACGCAAGAATAAGGAGTTGACACCCGTGGATATCATATAAACTGAATTGGATAGGTAGGTCGGTTAAGACACACTCCTTGTCATGTCTTTCCTGTGGGGTAAAAGTAACCTGTTGGATCGTAGTTCGGCTATGCCTTTTAATCACCTAGATAAATACATTAGAATAATATTTTTTTTTCTGCATTAGCTATAATACTTTTTACTTAATATTGACCTGAATCAAGTTTAGACGTCGATTTTGGTACTTCACTATTATTCCCTGTGGATTAGACCTTGAAACCACTATACTACCGTTGACCCGATACTCTGTCGGTTAAGGTTAGCGGTTAAGTATTTTGCTATCAAGAATTTTGGCGCCGTTGCCGGCGAGTACATGGTGAATATCTTGCAAGTTGACTGAAAGCTTGGGCTTAGGTCGTTTTAATTTTTTTCTTTTCTTTTCTTGATGGAGTTCGTATATTGAAGCATCACACCACCTATTGCTGTGGTGGTGGTGACGAGATACTTTGATTGTGTGGTGTTGTTTTCTTAGATCTTGTAGTGTAAGCTACAATGGATAGAGTCTCACCTCCACACTACCAACCTGAACAACAAGGGATGACAATGAACCAATATGCACAACAATGGTATGCGCCTCAACCTATATATCTGCAGTAGAGTAACCAGAGTTCTTGGGATTATCAGTGCCCTAGTGCAAACCAGAATCAATACTATTGTTATTCGAATGGAAAGAGTAATGGACAATTTGGTGGGAATGGGCATGATTGGAATCAGGGGAATGGGATTGGTGATTTTCAACCAGTCCAACAATATCAATCGGTTCAGCAGAATTTCCAGAACTTTAAACCGGAGTTCAACCAACCGAATGTCAACCGAGTGCTGCAAATGCTAAGGGATGAGGGGTATCAAGACCATGTCTCCCAACAACTCCTGCAACAACTGATACAGTAGTAGCAGAGTCAGTATGACCATTCTGTATCTCAACTGCAAGAGGAATACGAGATTGATCCCGGACATGCTGAAGAAGAACGGGAAGTTGAGATAATAGAGGAGCTGGCCGAGAGGGTTTCTGTAGCGAAAGTTGAGAGAGTGCAGATACACCATAGTTCTGACTGAGAGAAGCGGATTGATGAGTTGTGGAGGGAGATCACGGAATCTATGGATCGGATTTGGGCACTCCACCGAATGAGTGTGCGCGGTGAGTATAGAACCTCCACGACTAGAGCAGAATGGGCACATAGGAAGAACATGTTGCTAAACATATCCAAGGATCTCCTCTCGCTTAAGGAAGCCCAGGAGCTAGAACATGAAAATGAGGCTTGTGCACATGGGGCGAATAAGGTTGCAGAGGAAGCTGACAGTGAAGAAGTTCAGGTGGAGAGTGAGGTTGATGAATCGGTTAGTGGTAGAGAGCTGGGAGTTGCCCAACCAAAGAAAGCAGCAGAGCAAGAGAGGATGGAAACTGAGTTGAAAGCTATGCAAAAAGAGTTAGCTGATGTTTAGAGGGATCTTGCGATTTTTAGGACGGAGCAAGTGACTGAGTTGGGATCGCCCATAGCTCCATCACATTCTATTGAAATATCTGATGATACCTTGGTGGAGTGTACGGTGGAGACGACTATTGTTTTGAGTGAGCAAGAAATCTTTGGTAATGAAACGCTCTAGGATGAGAAGAACTGCAAGATTTTGAGATGGAAGCGGTGCAACTGTTGTCTACTACACCGCCTTAACACGATATACAAAATGATGACTTGACAGAGAGTATGGTAGATTTGATAGTGGTCGTCGATTATGTGGAGATCGAGACTAAGGAGATGTTGGGATCGCTCATTCTACCGTCAAGCTCACTTGTGGATCGATATCAAGTTGATGAGCCACTAAAATTGAAGCCACCGGATGGATTGGTGATTCCTGATACGATGATCCCGGATTACTTCACTCATCCACCTTGTGATGATGAGTATTATGAGATCAAGTTTTCACTCCCTCCGGTGAATGCGGCTCAAAGAAGTGTGAGAAAGAGACTACATTGGGAAGAGGTAGCATCAAGGACCAAAAGAGGTATGTTTTTAGACAATTCAATTTCCATGGTTCTCGCTTTGTTACTTTTCTTAAGCTATTGGTCTTCTTGAGTCTAGATTTTGGTTGATGAGTTTTGATGCTTATGTGAAATATTCTGGTTTGAGTTGTTTTGAGTCTTAAGTGAATTGAGTATGCTTAAGTGCCATATGGTCGAGCCAACGACGTAAAACACAGGCGCTTATGGGAGGCAACCCACCTTTTTGATTTATTTGTTTAGATCTTATTGAGACCCTGAGAGGATATTTTACACCCGATTCTTGTTTTTGACATGCATGCTATAGCCGATATTTTCTTTATATATACATCTCCATGTTTGTGTTACCTACACTTAAGGTTTCGGCCATTCCTTGTAGAGAATTCTTTGTGTTTACTTTGTAGCACAGGCGCCCTGGGAGATACATTTGCGGTTGTTGCATTGCATTGGATGAGCTTTGCCAACAGTTCAGCTAAGTTTTTTTTTCCCTTTCTCACTCGCACACTGAGGACAGTGCTTCGTTTTAGTGAGGGGTAGGAGACTTAGCTTCACTGTTTTTGTTGATAAATTTTAATGCCATGTTTTCATGTACTTGAATGATTTGTAGTCTTAGTTTTTGCTATATCGTGTGAATTTGGGCCATATTTTAAAAATTTTCATTGATTGATGTTGTGTTATATGTTAAATCATGATATCCTTAGTTTAAGTGTTTTACAATTGAGTAAATGCATGCGAGTTAAGTCGTGATCATGTTATAAAAATGGACTACACACGCACTTAATAGCTTCAATATCATGAGTTATGGTAATTAGTGATGCTTATAGTTGTCATGGTCTATTCTGTTACTTAGAACTTATATGATTAACTTCGAGGCGAAATAGAAAGGTCAATCTTGGTAGATTAAGGGATGACGGTCCTGGCATTTCTTTGACCCGACTAGAGCCAAATAGCCA
The DNA here is from genome assembly GCA_024500145.1 of Gentiana dahurica var. dahurica. Classification (NCBI taxonomy): domain Eukaryota; kingdom Viridiplantae; phylum Streptophyta; class Magnoliopsida; order Gentianales; family Gentianaceae; genus Gentiana; species Gentiana dahurica. Next base: position 77,777,100 of record CM044898.1, on the reverse strand, counting down.
ACCCTGTACATAATTTCCACATAAGCCCCTCTGAGCCTTTGTAGGGTGGTTAGCCCCCACCCGAACTTTAGTCATTCGTGATTGAGCCTATAATTACCGACCCTTAGCATTTATTTGTGGTCTATATTTTTTTGGCACCCTACGAGTGAGTTTTAATCTTATTTTGGGCACACTTGTTAGCACAAGTGTGGGGTGTTGAAGATGTGTATCAAAGTATGGTGTTGGTAAATCTTTTGTACTATGAATGAGAAGGGATAGAAAAAGTGTTGGTGTTTGGTTTATGAAAAAAAAAAGAAAAAGAAAAAAATCAAAATCAAAATCAGTAAAAGAAAATGGAACGAAGTGTTTGGAAAAAGTTGAGTCAAAGAATGTTTGATGATGGCTATATATTAATTCCTCCAAAGTGGCGTTGGTGGATGAGTTTTCATTGAATTATGTATGGATTTTAGAGTAAAGAAGGAGAAAGATTGCTCGAATCAAGCTAAGGAGTTGAGTTATGAGGAAATTTCAAGAAGTTTTGATTAAGCTCACTCGTTTTTCTCTTTTGATACTCCTTTTATCCTTTCATTTAGCCCCGTCCCTAGCCTAACGTTACAACCGTGCAAGTCCTTCCTGACCTTAGTTAGCCTTGATTTGACCTCGATTAGTGGAGATGTTTATGAAGTATAAGCCTATGGTGTAACAACAATAGTCATGCATCTATAATCTGAACCGGTTAACTGTGATGAATGAATGATATTAGGATTATTTGTATTTATTTGTATTAATTGTATTTATCCCCATAGTTTTAAAATATTCCGTAAGTGTATATATATATGGCTATATTGTAACCTCATTTTAATCAATGAAATATCATTCCAATTTATCTGTCATGGTATTAGAGCATTGAGACTCCGTCTCCCGATCCCGTTTCGCTTTTCCTTTTACAATTTCCGTTTGTTTGTCGTCCTTTTTCCGATCAATTTAAGTCCCTTCCCGTACAAACCTCCTCCATCAAACACTTTCTTCTCCGGCTACACATAATGCTTTCCTGCCGCCATTAATTCCGGCAATTCCTCCTCCCACCAGCATCAAATCCGGCTGCAATTTCTCTTCTCCTTTCAGATTGCTCCCTCTTTTCTTATTCCCGATTTCGATTTCGATCACCATAGACGCCTTCTAACCCTTGCATTATTTATTTTTATTTTCTTTTCCCATCAGCTTGAAAAAAAAAAAGAACACAGGCTCGTCCAGCGAAAAAAAAAATTTAAAATAAAATCGACATGTCTCTCTCTGCTTCGTGGCTGCTCGACAGTGGAGCTTCGCATCACATGACACATGATCTCAACCTTCTGTCCTCGCATGATCTCTATACAGGTTTGGATGATATTATTATTGGTGATGGTCGTGCCCTTTCTATTAGTCACATTGGTTCTGCTTCCATTTCTTCGTTTCATTTATCGAATGTATTGTATGTTCCTCAGCTTTCCAGAAACCTGTTATCTGTATCTAAATTTTGTTCTGATAATTCTGTCACTATTGAATTTTTATCCGATTCCTTTTTGGTAAAATATTTGAGGACATGAAAATGCCTCTACCAGGGGCTGGCTAAATATGGAGTCTACTCCTGGTCCTCCAACCCTCTGTTTACCTTTTCGACTAATAAAACCTCCACGTCCACTTGGCACCGTCGTTGTGGTCATCCAGCTTTCCCCATTATGCAGTTTTTAGTTAAAAATAATTGTTTGGATTTATCGTATGTTATTTCCTCCGTTTGTGATGAATGTTTGTGTAATAAAAGTCACAGGCTTCCCTTTCCGGCATCTACCTTGCATTCTTCACGTCCTCTAGAAATTGTTTTTTCTGATGTTTGGACTGCTCCTATATACTCAGTTGATGGTTATAAGTATTATGTTATTTTTGTGGACCACTTCACACGCTTTATCTGGCTATATCCTTTAACCCGTAAATCTGATGTTTCCTCTGTTTTCAAAAAATTCAAATTATACGTTGAAAAGCTCCTTTCGGCTTCGATTACAACACTTTACTCTGACAGCGGTCTTGAGTTCATTGCCTTATGCCCTTTCATAGAATCTCAAGGAATTGCTCATCACACCTCCCCTCCTCACACTCCCCGGCATAATGGTAAATCCGAAAGTCGTCACTTACATACTGTCGAAACTGCTCTCGCTCTTCTTACCCAAGCCTCCATGCCCATCACATACTGGTCCTATGATGTTGGTGCTGCAGTTTATCTCATCAATCGTATGCCCACCAAAAATTTGAATATGTTATCACCTCACGAAAAACTTTTCTCTAGCCCCCCAAATTATGCAAAACTTAGGGTCTTCGGTTGTCTCTATAACCCATGGATTAAACCCTACAATCACCACAAGCTCGAGTCCTCCTCCCTTCCATGCATTTTTCTTGGCTACTCCCTCACTCAAAGTGCTTATCTGTGTTATGATATGATTGGTGCCCGTATGTATGTTTCTCGTGATGTTCGCTTTATTGAGGATTTGTTCCCATTTGCCTCCACCTCTCCTGATCCAAACATTCTCTCCCTTGATCACTTACTCTCCCCGGCTCTTTACTCCGATCTGGACCCAATCGTCCCATTACCTCCAGCCCTTCCCGAACCTCCTGCTCCCTCTAGTCCCTCCTCCCCTTCGGTTGCTACCTCTTCCCCATCCCTCTCGGTCTCGTCTTCTTCATCCCTCTCCCCCTCGGATTCTCCCCCTTCGTCTCCTTCCTTATCCCCTCCCCCTCTCCCTCCCTCTCTTCCTATGGTTACTCGGTCTCGCAATAATGTCTTTAAACCTAGCCAACTTCTTAACCTTTCTGCCCAGATGGATTCTCAATATTCTGATACTGAGCCCTCCACAATCAAACAAGCTTTACAGAGTTCTCATTGGCGTCTTGCTATGTCTGAGGAATTTGATGCGCTTGTGCGTAATGGCACTTGGTCACTTGTTCCCCCTGAGTCTGATCTCAATGTTGTTGGCTGCAAGTGGGTATTTTGCATTAAACGCCATCCAGATGGCTTTATAGATCGATATAAAGCTCGCATAGTCGTGAAAGGCTTTACACAGCGGCCCGGTATTGATTATTTTGAGACATTTAGCCCTGTGGTAAAACCTACTACTGTTCTTCTGCTTATCAGCATTGCGGTCTCTTTGGGTTGGTCTCTGCGTCAACTGGATGTCAAGAATGCCTTCTTCCAGGGTTCACTTTCCAAGGATGTTTATATGGCACAGCATCCGGGTTTTGAGGACTCGGATCGCCCCACTTACGTCTGCAAGCTTCATAAAACTATTTATGGGCTTAAGCAGGCACCCCGGGATTGGTATCATGAAGTCCGGACTTTTGTTCTCTCCAATGGTTTTGTCAATTCTGCTGCAAATTCTTCTCTGTTTATTGCCAGGAATTCCTCTAGAATTACTATCTTGCTTGTTTATGTTGACGATATTATTATTACTGGAAACTCTCCGTCTCAGGTTCAGCAGGTTGTTGATGCTCTTGGACAGCGGTTCTCTATTAAGGATTAAAATACTGAAGCCTACCCCAAACTAGCGTTTGGCCAGCTCAAACTGGCGTTCACATGATACTGAAAGTTGGGTTTTCAGGAAAACTAGCGTCCAAATCACCTCAAACGCACGTTTGGATGGGTTCGGCCCGACTAGTATAAGGCAAACTGGTGTTTGCAAGGATGCAAACTTGCGTTTGGCCCCAAAAGCATTAGATTCGCCTTACCTGTCCATTATTCTTTATTTTGACACATCTTAGAGGCATTTTCTAGCCAAGTCGACTTCATGAAAATTGTAGGTAATTCAATGATATTTCCAACATATCTTGAATCGTTCAAATCGGTGCTCTACACAAAAAGTTATTGCTGATTTACTGAGGACAGAGAGTTGGCTTTCGGGAAAACGAGCGTTTGCCTTGCCACAAACGCCCGTTCACGGTCGGGATGCGGCAAGAACTTATAAAAACCCTATTTTTCGGTCCCATATGTTATCTATTCAGACCTGGACGACTTTGGGCATCTTAGGGGCGATTTTAGGGCGGTTTTTGAGTTGTTTAAACACCCTTTGATCCCCATATTCCATAGATTAATTCGATTGATTCTACATACTTTTTATTAGATTAAATTTATGTTTCAACAACAAAGATTCGACTTTTAGCGCGGTACCTTTACTCAATATTCAAGGTTTGATTTTTATGATTATTATGCATTCGTTTATTATTGTTCTTAGTATAATTTCCATTAATTACTTCGTTGTTAGTATGTTTATGAGTAGCTAAAGTAGTTGTGTAGCCGAATTATGTGAAAACGGGTGAAAATCCCAAAGGGGGATGATATGGGAGTTGTGTAGCGCTTAATTAAACGTTTGTATGATAAATTCATGTTCTAAAACTTGTTTTGATTGTTTTAATAACTTTGAATGAGATTGAAAACCTTGTTCACTGTTACACACACATCGATCTTTGATGACGGTCAAATTATACCCATAAATGTCATCAACATTATCCTTAAATCGAGCCAAATAATATATATTTCGTATTAAATCACTTGTTTATATTTATTATTTAATGTTAAGTGATTATTAATATGATTATTGGTATTTAGCTATTTTTATTATTAAAGACCGATTTATTTTGCGATAATTGCTTATTTTGTAGATCGTGATAAATCGGGAAGATAAATATCGCGCAATCGAGAAATCCCAAGATAACAAGGAAGAAAATCGGAGCATTAAATGAAAGATTAATCAGATCAACACGCAAGCGTGCAGTGGGGAGCAAGATAGACGAGAAAACGATTAACATGTGCAAAGTTAGGTTCGGTCGACCGAGCCTGTCGACAGAGTGGGGAGCTTCGGTTGACCGAGTGTGTCATCTCGGTCACTTATCGGATTTTTTCGTATTTACCTTCTAGATCCTTCATAAGTCGGCAGAAACCCCTATATAAGCAGCAGCTACGAGAAATTGTGAATCATCCCTTCATTCTTTCTTCAATCTTACAATTCATAATATAACTTTGATACAATGTAGAAAACTTTGAGGGTTTCCAGCAATTTAAGGACTTCAATATGTAAGCCTTTATTTTCTATTTCTTTCTTTTAAGTAATTAATCCCTCCCAATTATGCTTTATCGTTTGAATTAGTTAATCATAGCTAGATGATGTAGATCTAGACTATGACGTTGGGAAGGTGGCGATACCTTGTCTATGAGGATCCCATAACCTACGTCATACACTTAGTATTTATCCATAAATCTGCATTGTTTAATTAATGTGTGTCTAAGTTAGTTTATATGAATGCTTTACGAATTACTGTTTAATCCGTTGTGTATGATGAAACGCTGAGAGATATATTCAGGGAAGAAATCTGGGGGAAAGGACCATTCGGTCGACCGAGTGTCTGTATTCGGTCGACCGAGCCCCCTGTTCATCCGTTAGATAGCCATGTCATTATGGTTAGGTTAACTTAATAGAATTTATTATCTCAGTAGGTATGGCTATGGCTACGTTACTCGCTTAGTTTAATTAGAACGTGTAAAAAGGAAACACCAATATAAAACTCTTAGGTAGGCTTATGAATTGCTCTTCACGGACGTTCAGCGTTATCTAGGTAGGTTTATATTTGGGGATTGTTAGCACCTGATTATACGTACGTCGTAGATTAGCATGAGACTATAACTTGGTAATTGCTAGTTGGACGAGAGCTTGAGTAATCGCTTAGGAAGTACGCCTAACCATAGGAATGTTGCCTAGACGAGGTGTACAGTCAATATCGGCATCCTTAGAGTCGTAAGCGTGTGAGTTATATGAGATGGAGGCATTTAAAAGGCGAAGTCACGTAACAATATCACCGGGATCTAGTGACCTACCGGTGCTAAGTCAAGTTAAAGAGGATGACTCCCGTAGCCAATCTAAGATAGATACAAACGGATTGACAGTTAATAAGTTCAGTTTATTATATAAATTATCTAGGTCCAAACGATAAAGACTATAATTGGGGTGGTTAATTACGTTGTGTCGGGTTGTGTCTTCACCTTTCTTGTTTTATGTTGGTCGTAGACCGCCTCTATGTCCTTGACATGTTTAATTAATTGTTTGTATATAAGATGATCCACAATTGGTTTCCTGTGGGATCGACCTTGATTCACTATAGCTATACTACGATGGGCCTAGTCCTCTTCCTAGTATTGGTTTATGGTGGTCAAGTATTTTATAACCTGATTGACCCCGATCAAGTTTTTGGCGCCGTTGCCGGGGAACCAACGGTCAATTTTATATATAAATAATTTTCTTATTCATGTCGAGTTTTCTGTTTTAGAGTCTGTTTTTACGTTTTTGAGTCCCTCTGGTTGTCTGCTCTGTCTGAAAATTCCAGATTCAAAAAAAAAATAATGAAAAAAAAATAAAAAAAATTATTCGGTCGACCGAGAGACCTCATTCGGTCGACCGAGAATTTATAATTTTTTTTGTTTTGCTCTTGTTCTGTTCTGTTTACACGGTTTCTGATTTGTGTTTTTCGAGTCTGGGACTTCGCGTGTCTGTTTATCCCCGTATGTTTAATCCGTAGGTCTGATAGCAGCATGGGAAACCATGTTAAAATCCGTCTACGGTCTGTTTTGTTTTTCTTCTGTTTGCAGAAACCTGGGAAGCAATAATCTGAGTCAGTAATTTTTCGCGGGCGCTGAGAAAATAACCCAGCAAACATGTGGAGATACGAATCTAAGATGGAAGCAATAACTTTAAAGCACCAAGATGGCTCTGAAAAAATTTTAAAGGCTTAAATTCTTCGTGGTACAATGTTGAATGCAAGGTACTACCTTTTTTTGCTTATGTTTTACTACCTTTTGGTTTTTTGAGCATAAGTTTGCCTATACATGAACCTTAGTATGAATCTTAGCCCGGAGTTGGTTTGTAAGATTAATTTTATTAGTGTGGAAGGTTCTGCCCCAAATCTTTCTCATCTAGAGAGTGTAGGGAAACATGTAGTCGTTGAAAGGAAGCAGTGAATAAAGAGTTCCTCGTAATTCCGTTAAAATCTCTTTGTCCTATGCATGAGATTGCTTCTACTGGCCAGGGGAGCAACAAATTGTGTAGTTTAAGCATTCACAATCTAAAGAAGACGTTGTGTTTTGAGAGAACACCATCTTCTGCTTTCATTGAGTTTTATGGTGATGGCTTCTCGTTGAACCCACCTTAAACAGAAACGAGATTACGCTTTGGGTGACAATTTAGAAATTGGAGACTATTAGTACATGGGTTCGGAAATGGTCTAACCATGGTTGGGCGAGTTCAACCGAGCTTCGGCTCAATCGACTCCCCTCCACGTGTGATGTACGTTACAGCAGTTCAACAAGACTTAGCATAGCCGATAAGCCTTCGGGCTAAACGGGGCTTAATCTTGACGGATTGGCCTGAACTGTCACATATGTTCCAACGAATAAGGCGGCGTAGGCTTGCCTACATAACCGACCTTATTCGGAGTACTTTGATTCATTGTTTCTTATTGTCAAGGCCAAAACCGTAATTTTAACCGAGTTTCTTAGAATTCACTAATTCCTAAAACGAGAGCTGAGGTAAGAGCTTTGGATAAATGGTATGGATAAATGTCATCTCCTAGGTCTCACAACCAAGGGAAGGGTATTAATCCGCAAAAGCAACAAGCCACCTCTTATTGTGCGCGGAGGGTCAAAGTCTTGCGATCCCAGAATGATAACTGACAAGGATAACTTTTGGAAAGTCGAGCTGAGGACTTTAAACTCATAACTACTTCTTTAAAACCCTTAGGATTTCTTTTTAGGATTTTATGTTTTGTTTTCTTTGAGTCAAATAAAAGTAACGTGACATATGTTGAGGTTTTTTATTTTGCCGTGTTCCGATGGCCATTGGGCTAAGGATGTGCAAAACTTTTTTACTCAATATAGGCCACGTGAAATAGAGTTCCGTAGGAGAGTCGAAAAATTTCTAAAGAAAAGGAAATTTAGCAAACAACCTTAAGATGGAAGCATTAAGAGAGCTTGAGAATTATTGAAAATGTAACAGAGAATGATTGGTGTGAACAAGAACAATTTTGGTCAACTTCTAAAACCTTTTAGAAAGGTGATCCAAGTGAAAATCCAAAGTAGTGTGCAATTCATTCTGCAATTATCCTTATCTTTCCCTTTACACTTTTTCACCTTCAAACTTTTCGATCCTCTCACCAATCTGCCCCGAAAGTTCACATTTCTAACCATTCTTTCATCGCCTCTCTTTCTTTCCATCCGTTTCACTCTCCCACCCAATCTCAATGCCTTAATCATTTTCAACCCACCCATAAACACAATTTCTTACCCACCCTTTATCTTTTCTTCCCAACCTTATGTGTATCTTTTTCTAAACCCATCATACTCTCAACCTCCATTTTGTTTACAAAATACCTTTGTGTTGCGGAATTTGAAATATTGCTAAGCTTTAATGATTATTTTTTATCATTTTGATTTTCATGATCCTAGTTGGGGTAAGTGTAGCTCTGACCCTAGCTAGATTTTAAAGGTTCTTGGTTCAATCAAAGTACAACTTATCTTTCTACCGGAAGTTTTAAATTTCACATTTTTTCCGTCTATTCCGGCGTTTCTCGATGATCAGTTTTGTTCTACCTTATCACACCGATCAGACCTTGTTGATGACGGTTATGACTTTTACGTGATACAATGGGTTATTAGTAATTTCGAGGTGTAGCTACATCTCCCTGAGTTGTTGATATCCAATGCAAGCGGGAAGTTTCTGCGTCAAGTATTTGATTTTATCTTTAGCCAATAGGTCGCATTCAATCTGTTATACCTTACCACGTTTCTCTTTTCCTAGATTGAATACCTTTTCGATCGAGTCACCCTCGTGTTTTCCCACGTCGGGTAATGCTTTTTGATCTTTGTCTTCTCCACCCGGTTTTAAGAATATTTAGGCGGTGGAGGTTGTAGATGAAGACCACCATCTTTAGTTGCTTGTTTATTTTTCTTTCTATTTAGTATTTTTCTTTTTGGTTTCCCTTGTCATTGGTTGTATAAAATAAAGTGGCTTAAACTGTTTTTAGGTATTTATACCTCATTACTGCCACATTATTATATAACTTCCATAGACATGGTGTTATTAACGGTTTCGTGGAGTTTGTCTGCTTATACAGGTTTTTACTTGCTTCTCCACAACGTGCTGACATTTACTCCGATATTGTTCCTTTACTTGAGAGCCGTTTCCAGAGCTAAGTCATTTTCTTAAATTCTCATTTATTTTTGTCATTGAGGACAATGCCATGTTAAAGCGGGGGGTAGGAGACTTAGCTATAATATGTTATGATTGAAATTTGAATGAAACGGTAGAAAAATTGAAAATTTGAAAATTTGAATACATACCATATTATTTATCTCGTACCCTTACAATTGTGAGTTCCTAGCTAAGAATTGATAGGAAATAAACCAAGTTTCATGAGTACGTGATCATTTTATACTTATGTTAAGTAAATTTAAGGATATTCATGCCCGTTTTTGTGAGTAGTTATTATTCAATTACTCAATCTGTGAATCGAGTATACCGCGCAAATCATAATAACTGAAGAAATTTTGTGTACATTGCATAGATGATTGGTTATGTGAACTTAGTATCAATATCTATCTGCTGATGCATTCTTATCTTTTAGCCACTAAATCAGAGTAATAAGCTTGAGACGTACCGTGTTTTAGCAAAATGTTAGACACTGGGCTTGTAGTGACATTACCAAAGTAGCCCCGCGCTTGTGGTAATATTCGATGCTATACATGATCTAAGATAGGGGATACTTTAAAAAGTTTTCTTCCTTGAGATTGATAGTATTTGAAAAATATGAAGATATGAAAAAAAAAAAATATTCAACTCTTTAAGAGGCTTTGAGTAGTACTCGGTCTCCAAGTCCAAAATCACTATAGATATGCTCTTGCTTATTGCTCTAGTGCTCTAACCATTGCGAGACATAAGAAGTATGAATGCTGAGGTTGGTAGGTTGAGATTGCGAAGTTAGCATAAACTCTAATCTTGCCACGAATATATAAAACTAAATGCACATGCACACATCACTTCGATTCATAGTAAGTAGTGAATAATGGATATCTTATGAGCATGACTAGTATGAGTTGACTTGAGTTTCTTGTGTAAGTATGATTGACCATAGAAAATGTTGTCTTGGGGAATGACTTATTGATGCTTTGTTCGGGACAATCAAAGTCTAAGTGGGGAGTAGTTGATGACGGTCAAATTATACCCGTAAATGTCATCAACATTATCCTTAAATCGAGCCAAATAATATATATTTCGTATTAAATCACTTGTTTATATTTATTATTTAATGTTAAGTCATTATTAATATGATTATTGGTATTTAGCTATTTTAATTATTAAAGACCGATTTATTGTGCGATAATTGCTGATTTTGTAGATCGTGATAAATCGGGAAGATAAATATCACGCAATCGAGAAATCTCAAGATAATAAGGAAGAAAATTGGAGCATTAAATGAAAGATTAATCAGATCAACACACAAGCGTGCAGTGGGGAGGAAGATAGACGAGATAAACGATTAACATGTGCAAAGTTAGGTTCGGTCGACCGAGCCTATAGCTTCGGTCGACCGAGTGGGGAGCTTCGGTTGACCGAGTGTGTCATCTCGGTCACTTATCGGATTTTTTCGTATTTACCTTCTAGATCCTTCATAAGTCGGCAGAAAACCTGGTGAACCGGGCGTACTCTTTTCCAACCTTCTGTGAATTTCTCTTCTCTTATGATTTTTCCTACTTTCTTTAGTGGTACGTGGGTCAGGTTCATCAGACGTTTGAGTCTGCTCCTATATAAGCAGCAGCTACGAGAAATTGTAAATCATCCCTTCATTCTTTCTTCAATCTTACAATTCATAATATAACTTTGATACAATGTAGAATACTTTGAGGGTTTCCAGCAATTTAAGGGCTTCAATATGTAAGCCTTTATTTTCTGTTTCTTTCTTTTAAGTAATTAATCCCTCCCAATTATGCTTTATCGTTTGAATTAGTTAATCATAGCTAGATGATGTAGATCTAGGCTATGACGTTGGGAAGGTGGCGATACCTTGTCTATGAGGATCCCATAACCTACGTCATACACTAGTATTTATCCATAAATCTGCATTGTTTAATTAATGTGTATCTAAGTTAGTTTATATGAATGTTGTACGAATTCCTGCTTAATCCGTTGTGTATGATGAAACGCGGAGAGATATATTCAGGGAAGCAATCTAGGGGAAAGGACCATTCGGTCGACCGAGTGTCTGTATTCGGTTGACCGAGCCTCCTGTTCATCCGTTAGATAGCCATGTCTTTATGGTTAGGTTAACTTAATAGAATTTATTATCTCAGTAGGTATGGCTATGGCTACGTTACTCGCTTAGTTTAATTAAAACGTGTAAAAAGGAAATACCAATATAAAACTCTTAGGTAGGCTTATGAATTGCTCTTCACGGACGTTCAGCGTTATCTAGGTAGGTTTATATTTGGGGATTGCTAGCACCTGATTATACGTACGTCGTAGATTAGCATGAGACTATAACTTGGTAATTTCTAGATGGACGAGAGCTTGAGTAATCGCTTAGGAAGTACGCCTAACCATAGGAATGTTTCCTAGACGAGGTGTACGGTCAATATCGGCATCCTTAGAGTCGTAAGCGTGTGAGTTATATGAGATGGAGGCACTTAAAAGGCGAAGTCACGTAACAATATCACAGTGATCTAGTGACCTACCGGTGCTAAGTCAAGTTAAAGAGGATGACTCCCGTAGCCAATCTAAGATAGATACAAACAGATTGACAGTTAATAAGTTCAGTTTATTATATAAATTATCTAGGTCCAAACGATAAAGACTATAATTGGGGAGGTTAATTACGTTGTGTCGGGTTGTGTCTTCACCTTTCTTGTTTTATGTTGGTCGTAGACCGCCTCTATGTCCTTGACATGTTTAATTAATTGTTTGTATATAAGATGATCCACAATTGGTTCCCTGTGGGATCGACCTTGATTCACTATAGCTATACTACGATGGGCCTAGTCCTCTTCTAGTATTGGTTTATGGTGGTCAAGTATTTTATAACCTGATTGACCCCGATCAATCTTATATATGTATTTTGCGGCGAGGTGTGGGATACGGGTATTAGAATCACTAGACATAGCCTTGATTGTTAGATTGACAACCAAGCTAGACGTTAGGACTATGCCTATGTGAGGTTTTTATCAGGTTCCCGAGCGGCTCATTATTATGGTCAACCATGTTAGTCGAGTTAGCTTTCTAAAGGGAGGGTAATAAGCCTAGTATAGGGGGTTAAGCGAGATTTGTTCAGACCTTAACGCAAGAATAAGGAGTTGACACCCATGGATGTCATATAAACTGAATTGGATAGGTAGGTCGGTTAAGACACACTCCTTGTCAAGTCTTTCCTGTGGGGTAAAAGTAACCTGTTGGATCATAGTTTGGCTATGCCTTTTAATCACCTAGATAAATCCGTTAGAATAATATTTATTTTCTGCATTTGCTATAATACTTTTCACTTAATATTGACCTGAACGAAGTTTAGACGTCGACTTTGGTACTTCACTATTATTCCCTGTGGATTCGACCTTGAAACCACTATACTACCATTGACCTGATACTCTGTCGGTTAAGGTTAGCGGTTAAGTATTTTTCTATTAGTAAACCGGGCCAAGAATTTCATATTCTGACTTATTAACAGGTGCAGGTTTGATCCAAGACGAGACAAGACTCAAAAGAAAATAAAATAAAAAAATGACTTCTTAACCAGAATTAAAACGTTTATCCTTGAAATTGGCCATTGTCCCCGAAAACAGTGCCAAAAATCTTGATCGCGTGTAAGTCACTAACGTCGATATTACTAGCAAGAATACTAGGTACATCATAGTATAGTAAGGGTGAATCAATGTCGATCCTATTGAGACAATGCAACTTTAAGTATAAACGATTCAAACCTAAAAAAGAAGCGACATATAGGTGGTCATTGAGCAACAATAAACATGAAAGACACGTGGTATTCCTCCCCCTCTTCCCACCGATCTACTAACTTGGATTAGTTAATCTTTATATTTACTTCCCCACATAATTTCCTTTAATTAATCGAGCGAGCTTTTAGTTTAGTTTTAAGCTACGGGTGCAACTCCTAACCCTATCTACTCCGACCGTGGTAGTAGACAATCTGTATGCAAGCTACCCACTTTAATTGGTCTATAATAGCCCATACGCATAAAGAAATAGAATTGCCGATATCGAGCGCTAACTCATACCTCTAACCCACCTAGACTGATGTCGACACTGATCAGCACGTTGCTTGGGTCCATCAAGACTATGTCCTAAATCACACTTAACCTTGCAAGTTCTTCGTGTTAAATTATGAGTATAATAAGCAGATTGGCCAAATCTAACCTAGTGTTAATTAAATCTGTCGATCAACGTAGATGACGTGAATCCTCCAGATTAAGTTTCCTAAATTTGGCCTCGGTAAACCGGTATAGACCGCCGGTTTAACGGGGTTATCTTTTCTTAATTTTGGATCTACATGGATCAATTACGATTAATATAAGTAAATCGTGGGGTTGTTAAACATGCAGATTAACCAAAACACATAAATATGAATAGATCTACCATATTGAAGACAAAAAGGAACGTTCAAAGCTTAATAACTTCAACAATGAGGATCTAACTTGATCTACTCAAGCTAGGGATGATGAAGAAGGGAAGGAAACCAGAAAATAACTCCTCAAAAGCTTAGAAAAACTTTATTTCATCAAATTGTATAATGTATATAATAAAAGATAAAATATAATGGAGTGCTTATGCAATAATCAACTAATGCGGCTTTATATAGATACAATAGCAAAATTATGACTCATAGAAACCCTAACCGACCTAGTAGATGCGGCAGAATCGATTTCGTGTCCCACAAGGCTCTCAATTTACCGGCCCTAGCCCACGGTAAACCAGGCCCACTTTTCTTCTTTTTCTTCCACAGATCTCTTCTTGGACTTCTTTTACTTGTCCCAACATGCTTCCTTTGATCTTGATCCGCTTTGAAATGCTTCAGATTCTGTACATCCTGTAAAACACGTAAAACGAGGCAAAACAGTACCAAACCTTCGGGAAAATAGCACAAATGCAGGATTACGATCCTAGAAACATACACATAGCATTTGACACGTATTTCCATATAATAACAAGCCTATCTATCCTCTCTTGAGCAGAATTCGGGGTGAATAAAAGTATAATTAATGGTACCATTTAGAGCGTTAACATAGTACAATTAACTGATGATCTGCTGAAAGAATCCAAAAATGCTTTCTATGCAAGGAGAAGACCTTACCAGGATATGACTTTTCAGGAAGAATTGAATTCCTTCCTTGGATTAAAATTGTGGGAGACAAGGAGCAAATCCTTGAAATTGACTAGAAAATGTCAAACTGGTCGAGGTCATACTGGAAGATCTTCTGGAGAAAGACAAAGATATCTGCTGAACAAAAGCCAAAGGATTGTGTTAAAAAATTCAAAGTATGCTACATTGGAGGAGGATTAAACTGGCATGGTGTCCAGTTAACTCTAGCTGAAGCCTGGAAATGGTGGAAGATGTTACATACTTGGATTGATTTCTCAAGGATTGAAAATCAGTGGATGGTGGACATGCAAAGAGAAATAAGGGATTACCTTCAGAAGAGAGAACAAGACAGAGATAGAAACTAGATCATCACACTTATTTATGCCTTTATCTTTATGCTGATCCTAGTTTGTATTAACTTTGAACAAATATGATTTTAATGAGTTATGGATGAATTTGCTCTTTTTTTGTTTTTATCATTTTGCTTTGCTCTAAAGAAGGTATTGGCATCATCACTAAAAAGAGGGAAATTGTTGGACATATTTTAGTTTTTATGATGAGTGCCAGACAAGCTGTTATAGAGCGAAGGAAAAAAGATGTGTAGATTAAATGTATAGGTTTACTAGAGTTTGATCTTTGTATAGATTTGATCAAACAAGCACTGTAAATAGGTCAGCTGTCTGGTTTAGCGGACCCATCTAGGTCATTAGGGTGTCTAGGTCAGTAGAGTGTCTAGGAACCTGCTGATGCTTGAAGGTTGAGGGTTCAAACTCAGTAATGAAGGCTAAGGGATCAAAATTAGTATTTAAAGTCAAGGATATGGGATCAGAAAAATTTAAGGAATTCAGTGATGACCTAAACTGATCACATAGACCTTCTACAAAAGGTCTAAGTTCCATAAAAGTTAAATAGTGATTGGAACTTGGTTATGGTTAAAATGGTGTACTCTAACTTCATAATAAAAAGTTAGATGAGAAGTAGTCAGCTGAGGTGTTTATAAAACACAACAGACTACAAGTCAGTTGATAGATATGGACATCAGCAGAACAATACTATAGGTGTCCGCGGAATGGAAAATTCGAATAAATCCAAGTTTATTTTTGGAAGACTAAATGGATAAGGATGAATTACAAGTCTTGGATTAATCAAAAAATCAATGGTCAAGATTAAAAAGACGTTGGAAGGATTCAGAGTTGTATCCTATGAAAAATAAGTCAATAACAGACAGACTGAACTGTCAAAAAGTATCACTGACATTGTCAGTATGATGTAGCAGAGGTAAAAGCAAGTCAAGATAGTGACAAATCTAAAACGGATATATTTGAATTTTAAACACAAGTTACAGGACTCACACCTAAAAGTAGAGGACTCCTGATTCAGATTGAAGAGGTTGAACACAAGAATTTACATGAGACAATCATGTTTTTGAGCAAGAATCTTACCCTGCTGAGCATCACTGAGCTTTAATCTACAGATCAAGAATTTTCTTCAAGTGTATCATGCTATCAAGTTACATCTAGTATACACACTTGAAGACTACTAGTTGATGATCATTTCATCCTGATCAAAGCTACCTGAAAGCTGAATCACTTTCTTGATTCAACCCTTCTTTTCAAGAAGTTTGCTGAAGACAGAGAAGCACTTTTGAAGTGTCAAGAACTGTTGTTTGTGGTGGATCTGGTGAAGAGGCAATCCTACCCTTCAAGGACCAGTGGAATACTTTGGAGCAGCAATCCTACCTGTTTCAAGTGTTCAGTTTGTGCAGCTATAGTCATTGGTGAAGGACAAACTGTTTAGGGATTTTTGTAAGAGCAACCTCAAGAATCTCTAGTGAATTTTCTCCAACATCACAAGCGAAGATTGGACTAACAGGATTACACCACCTGGAACCACTATAAATTTTTCCTACTTTACTTTACAGCATTTACATTCTGTAATTTATTTTATCAGCATACTCATCACATCAATCTACTGAACTAGCAATTGAATCACACACTTAGACTACTGAGTATCTAATACTTAGTATCAAATTTGAAACTAAAATTAATAAGGCTTAACTTTATATATTCCGCTGCAACAACCTCAAGAGTTGCAATAGTCAGCAGACAACTGACCTTGCTGAGTTCGCCAACTCCAAAAAGTTTTAAGTGTGAAGTTTATTCACCTCTAAATTTAACCAAAACCTTTTCAAAGTACCAACAATTAATAACTTCTCTTCCCAAAAAATGTCCATGGGGAAACAGATCGCTAACCTTTCAGCAAGCCGTCAAAAGCACCTGGATGCTTCAACGTCAAAGGATCAATAGATCGCTGATCTGAATAAGAAGCTTTTATCCCAGCAGGTTGAGCTGGGTCAACGACGGACAGCCAGTGCTGATTATATTAAGCAGATCTTGGAGCAGAATGAGGCCTTAGCACAACTCCAAGTTGAACATGAAGAACATAAGGCTGCGATACCTGCGCAGATCGCCCAATGCATTCACGATTATTAGAGCTCTGCTCATTTCACCGGGGTCCTGAAAGTTTTTCTCGCCCCAATCTTGTATCATAGGTACACTCTGAGGGTGGATCAAGCCAAGGAACAATGTCCTGAGCTGGTAATTGAGACTCTTCCCCATGGGGGACTTCGCAAGCCTGGCGGCAACAAAGTCTATGAGACTAGACTTAAAGAGTTTCAGGCTGGTGAAGATCTGGCAGCTAAGTACACCCGCATACCTGCTGCTCGTCAAGCCAATGCATCTTCAGCTTGATCAGTGTTCTAGTGCGTCTTCAGATCAACCTTCTTAACAGGATCCTTCTGCTGATTCTTGGGGTTATGAACTTATTTTTTCTTTTGAAAAAATTGTAATAGTTTCAAACTTTTTTATTGTTTCAAACTTTTTTATTGTCTTTTGTTTTGACAATGTATGCCTTTTATGCATCTATTCTGTAACCACTTCCTTTGGTTTTCAGCTTTTTGTTCTTTATTTCTTTTTGGCCTTTGTCTTTCAATCAAGCATAACTTTGGGTCCTTTGCCCCATGAATCATTTACAAGCTTTTCTTTTTGAATGATGTGCTTTAATGTTGGCTCGGATCCTCTGTCCTGCAGACTTGGAAAGTTTTATTATCAACTTTTTGAGTATATAATGTATCTCAGTTCTGAACGTACATCAGTTCTGATCGCCTACTTGCAGTTTTGTTATGTTTGGTTTTTACCAACTGCTGAGTCTACTTTGCTAAATAATGCACCGCCGGATTAACAGGGCCACGTGTAATCTAAGGATGAGCTGTGAAGGGATCGAATGGATAGAAATGTAGTAAAGATGGTGTTTTTGGTATTTTATGGTTGAGTCCAAGAATGTATCTTGGATCGCCTACGTATCCTGTGTAATGTCCAGGAATCAAGCCTTACGTAGTTCTTGGAGTTGTGTATTTATAGGCACATGTCCTTCTTCTGCCCTAAGACTTATGGCGGTTTGGTCTATTGACATAAATAACCCTTACTGGGCCTTGCCCCTTGTCCAAGTAACCCTCTGGATGTTGGACCCAGGAATCTAGGCTGGGACACTGGTATCGACTCGTATAACACCGACATATGTGTTCGAGGTTAACACTTGCAAGATTTGCTGGTTGCCATGGTAATCACTGATACGTCTCGACTTCGATCCGATGTGGACAATACACTTGGACTTTTCCACATGCCAGCTGGACCAACTAGATAATTCCACGTGGAGGGGTGAAATCTCGTATCGTCACTCTACGAACTCGAACCGATGAATCTCTACCCGGCTCGCTAGCTGAGGGTAGTGACCCAATGATGCCTAAACTCAGTCAAAATTAAGGTTAGTTGGCATCATAGCTAACCGTAATTTTGGTCTTGAGTCAAAACCGGGTTCAATGAATGCTAAGTTGATATATTCAACATTGAACCAAGGTTCGGGAGCATCACACTGAGCTATTAGAACTTAGTTAAAAAGGAAATCGGTCGGTTAAATCATTAAGTTATTGCATAATTAACCAATAATTTTGGTTCAAATAGTCGGTATCACTCTCTCTTATTTGCCTAACGGCCCTCCCTTAGAGAGTGTACATAAGACACTGAACCATAGACAAGCTTCGGTTAATTATGGCTAGAAAATCACTAATTTAGTGCCTCGGATTTTCAAGATTTCCTTTTTGATTGTGTTCACACAAATCTTTGAGGTTCAAATTATACCTCAAGGGCTATAAATAGCCAGTCACACTAACACAGGATTGCACCAGTTGAAAACACAAGAAATCCCACATTTTCTCTTAAAGAGTCTGTTCTTGTTTTGTAGAAAAGTGTGGTTCAGAGTAGTGATAGATCATTACTGTATCAAGAACCGGAGGAGATACAAGTTCATGCTTTCTATGGCATATAGAAGAGCTGAACGTCGTCGTTGTAGTCTCTCCCTTTGATCAGTAAGCAATTATCGGTTTTTACCGTTTTTCATAGTTTGTACTAGGAAACACTGTTTTTGTATTGGCTGTGTGTTTGTTTGACTGAATCAATCTATTTTTATTTAGTAAAAATCAGTATAGTGTTCATTTGATTTAATCCGTGTATAGAATCAGTCTCAAAATCCACTTGGTTTGATAAACCAAGGTGACGTCTCTAGAAGAGACTTGAGGAACTGATTCTAGAACTGTAAGAGTTTGAATCAAAGTGACACTAGGCCCGATTGGCTCACTAGTTTGTGTTTATCCCCTCACTTGTTACTTCTACCAGAATTTCACCCAACTTCATTGTGTCAAGTGCTGAAATTCTGTTATCTTTTGTGCTTGGCTGTGCTATATTGCTAACTCTGTTACACCTTCTGCCTTGCACCATTTGCTGTGTTTGTTGAGTCGCATACACACTTCCTCTGTGCTGCACTTTATCTTTGGCTAAAGTTGTAGAGCACATAATCTGTCTTATGTGTTGTGACTTCCTCAGTTTTGTGGACATAAGTGATGTACCATATATATGTTGTGGTGTGCACATGCACCTCCTGAACACTTTGAATAAATCTGCTGCATCTAAAAGAAAAAGTTCGATCCTGCTGTATTTACTGAGTGCATTTGCTGAATCGTTTTGTGCACTCAACCTGTTGAATTTCACATCCTGCATAAGTTGCTTCTGCACATCTGTTGCACTACTGTTTAGATGGAAGACTCTCAGTTAAGATTGGCAGCCTGTTGTTGCTGCAAAATTTGTTCCTAAGCCTTTTCTTTGTGTATACCTGGTGTAGTTCCTTGTTAATAGGATTTCTGTAGTAGGCATATCGTTTTACTGATCTGCTGAACATCTTTGTTCTCAGTGTGGATTATCAGCCTTGATGGTCCTATCCCTTGGGTTTGACTATCACTTCTGAAAGTCAACTGAGAGTTCGACTTAGACTGATCATTTAAGTGTTGTTCTGTACAATTCACTAATTCTTGCTGAACTGTTTTGTTAACAAAACCTAGACAGTATTTGCATTCTTGTAATCTGTCTTAGTAAACTAGTTGTTGCTGTATTGGTTTGTAAATCCTTGAACTGAATTAGTTGATTTGTTAACCTTTTATTTTAGTGATCTGTAGCACCCTATTTTGGCCTTGAATAATTTCTGATCTGCTTTTGAGGTCTTGTAATTTTCTGTAATCTCTGCAATCTGATTTTGCTGTTGTATTTTATCTTGTCAGTCTGATTTGAAGAAACATCCTTGTTACGGCCATTTTGTGACGATTAGTAAACGTCACTAGAAGTTTAAATAACTTGCTGCATCATGATTTGATTACATCTTTTTGTTTAATCCTCTTGGTAAATTCAAAAGAACTTTGCATCTGCCTCCCCGCTTGAGCAGCATATTAACATTGTTTTGACTATATATTTGATCAATCTATTTTGCATAAAAACTTGCTGTGCACCTGCTTGCTTTATCAACTTGTATCCGCATACATAGTTGAATAATATTGGCATAGTTTAGCTCTTATCTATTTGATCAATTATACAGCAATTAATCTCATAACTTCTGTAGTAGTGTTTTGATCACAATAATTAATCACCATTGATCACTTAAGTAACATAACACGAGCAAATCGACTAAGTTAGCTTCCGCCTTAGTTGCTTAGTACTTGTGTTTGAATATTGAAAAAGAGTTAAAATTCACCCAACACTCTATTCACCCCCCTTTAGAGTGTGTTTGCACCTATATCGATCCAACAACAACTTATTCACCTCTTTCACTGTTGACAATACAGTTCCCTTTGTCAAAAGTGACCTTGTAACCCATGTCACAAAATTGTCCAGTGCTCAATAGATTGTAGTCCAGTCCTTCCACAAATGCAACATTTCTGATAGTCAATCCATTCCTCACCAGTGTTCCATATCCTCTTGTGTATCCTGGTGTGTTCTTGTTGCCAAAATTCACTCTTGGACCATCCTTAGCCACGTAATTTGTCAAACAATGCTTATTATTTGCCATATGTCTGGAACATCCACTGTCAAAGTACCGGACACCCTACAAAACAAAGCTAATGTATTTTAGGTACCCAAAATTGTTTGGGTCCATAATGGTCAGTGGTAAGCATGACCCTTGGTAAATTTCCATAAGGTCTTCTTTGAAAAGCATTACACTTTTGTTCATATATGTATCCTATATTTCCATAAGATCTAACATTTGGTTGTGTAAGATTCACATATGCTTTCTGGCCTTTTGGTACATAATGCTGTTTGAAGTGATTTCTATTGTTAGAAGCACTAACATAACCATGAGTTTGCTGTCTTTTAGGATCTGCCCTGTTATATGGAGTCTGCTGAGGTCTCTACTGTGTCCTCTGCTGATCCCATTGCTTATGTTTTACCCTAGCATTATGATTATGACTATTGTTTCTAGCAGTAGGGGCAGGAATATTCCAGTCATCGTCAGTAGGGAACAATCTACCTTTCCTCCTGAGATAAGTATCCGTAGAATGATTTACATTTTTAGGTTTAGGATTATTATCCTTGGAATATTTCTGATTTTTTCCTTTTTGTGGTCCAGCAGACTTAGCAGCAGGTCTGCTATCAATAGATCTAGAAGGTCCAGCAGTCTTATTCTTGGATTTACCCCTTTCGTTAGGTACTGTTGACCTTTTAGGCTTCTAATTTTGTTTCTTTAAAGTCTTCTCAGTAGGCTTTACTACCCCAACAACCCTTTTGGGAGTTGGATCTTATGCAGGCACAAACTTTGGACAAATTCTGGTACTAGGTTCAGTAACCTTACTGTATCCACTCTTAGTAGATTGTTGAGTTCCAAATCCCAGGCCTGTTCTATCACCATAAAGCCTTTCCAAATTTGAGTGCAGTGGTGGAACTAGATTGTTCAGCAGCTACTAAATGTACAGCAGACTTATGTTGATTATGTTCAAAATCTTTTTCCTTTCCTTTGAGAGTTCTTAATTCAGCTTTTAACCTTTCAACTTCTGCTTGATGTACTTCTTTTTCAGCTTTCACAATCTCATAACTAGATTGTATTTTCCTCAGTTGATTAAAGACGGCATCCAAAGTTTCTTCAATGTCAGAATTTTTAGAATTTGAACCATAAGTATATTCACAATCACTTTCAGCAGGAGTATTTATAGATACAGAGTTGTATACCTCCTCAGTCTCATCCATATTTTCCATTAATGCATAATCATCCATATTGGCAACAAGTGCAGTATCATCAGATTCAATTCCCTTTTCTGATTCAACTTCATAGCCTGATTCATCATCTGCAACCATTGCTTCCTTGCCAGGTCTTCTTTGCTGATTCTTGTTCTTCAGTAGGTCTGGACAATCAGGTCCGAAATGTCCAGTTTTCTTGCAGTTGAAGCACAGATAACCAGGTTCCTTTTTCTGTTTAAGACCAGGACAGTCAGGTTTGAAGGGTCCTAGTTTCTTGCAATGAAAACACGAATAATCATTATCTTTCTTGGATTCTTCCTTCTTATTTTCACTTGATCTCTTTGTGAATTCCATGGAGAACCTTTTCCTGTTTTCATCATTCTGATATTCTTGCACAGTAGGTCAATTTGTTCTTATATCGCATCTAGTAGATCATCTTGACCACCTGATGATTATGCTTTATATGCAGCAGCCAATGCAGTAGTCTTTGGTTCTTCCTTTTAAGTCTCAGGAACAAGTTTCTTACTAAATTCATATGCCTTGAGATCTGAAAACAATTTGAAGGTATCTTCTTCATGTAGACTCCTGGATTCTTATATGGCTGTAACTTTCATCTCCCAAACCTCCTTTGCAGGTAGGGATTCTAAGATTCTTGTATTGATCTCTTCACTTGTATGAATTACATTCAGCAGGGTGAGTTCATCCATGATAGCATTGAATCTTGACTCCATTTGCTCAATGGTTTTATTTGATTTCATCTTGACATCCTGGAACTTTCTTTTGGCTACACTGACTTTGTTTTTCTTTATAACATCAGTGCCTTCACCGATAAGTTGTAATTTTTCCCAAAGTTCCTTTGTAGTTTTGCAATTCTTCACTTTCATGTACATATTGCTATCCAAGGTTCTGTATATGATATCAATAGCAATATTGTTGATGTTTGCTCTTTTTCTATCTTCAGCACCCCACTCTCTTTTTGGCTATGGAACATACTAAGTTTCACTGCCCATAGTTATGGCCTTAGTGATTTCCAGTGGTCCATCAGTCAGCACATCCATCATTTCATCATGTGTTGCAGCTAGATAAGCCTGCATACAACGTTTATACTCATCAAAACAATCTAAGGAACACATCAACATAGTCCTAGAATACTGGATGTTATCCATGAAGCAAAGATTTGAAAATCAGAAACTTTAAAAAGTTTTCAAAGTATTTTCACAAGCACAACAAAAGTACTGCTCCGATACCAATTGTTGGTCCTTTGACAAGGCTTTGGTTAAGTTCAGAGGGGGGTGAATAAACATAACACTTTTTGTTAAAAGCATGATACTGAGTAATGTCAGTAGCTTGCTGACTGTTGATAATACTATACTGGATTTGTTGCAGCGGAATATATTTAGTTTAAGCCTTATTACTTGTTGTTAAAAGCATGATACTGAATATTATATACTCATTAGTGTAAATGTGTGATTCAGTTGCTAGTTTCAGTAGGTTGATGTGTTCAGTCTACTAAATGCAGAAAGTAAATGCAGAAAGTAAGTAGGCAATTTTTATAGTGGTTCCAAGTGGTGTAATCCTATCAGTCCACTATTCTCCTGTGATGTTGTAGGAAATTCACTAGAGATCTTTGAGGTTGCAGTTACAAAAATCACTAAGCTTTCTGTCCGTCAACAATAACTATGGCTTCACAAAATGAACACTTGAAACAGGTAGGATTGCTGCACCAAAGTGTTCCACTGGTCCTTGAAGGGTAGGATTGCCTCTTCACCAGGTCCACCACTTCTTGACACCTAAGTGCTTCTCTGTCTTCAGCAAGTTTCTTTTAAACTAAAGTTTGAATAAAGTAAATGATTCAATTATTAGCAGCTTGATCAGGATGAAATGATCAGCAGCTTCATGTCTTCAAATGTGTATACATGATGTAACTTGATAGTAGGTTACACTTGAAGATATTTCTTGATCATTCAGTTAAAGCTCTATGTATGTCAGCAGGCTGATTTTCTTGATCAGAAAGCTATTAGCTCTTAGTAGATTATTTGTTTTTCATCACATGTATCTGAATCAGGAGTCTTCTTTTTATAGGTGAGAATCCAGTGACTTATGTTTGAATTTCAAACATAGCCGTTTCAGATTTGTCTCCATCTTGACTTGCTTTCTGTCTATGTTCATAATACTGACACTGTCAGTTTGCTTTTTGTCAGTCTTCAGTCTGTCCACCCTTTGACTTATGTCCATTGGTTAATCCTCTGAATCTTTCCAACGTTCTTTTTATCTTGGCTTTTGATTTGTTGACAATATCAAGGATTGTAATCCATCCTTATCCTTGTAATCTTCCAATGTAACCCTTGATTAATTCGAGAAATATACTTAGCAAATATTTGAAGTATAACAGCCTGTTGATGTACACATCTTTCAGCAGGTTTGAGTCTGCTGTGTTTTAACAACAAATCAGCTGACTTCTTCTCCTCTAACTTTTTATGGTGAAGTTAGAGTACACCATTTTGAACATAACTATGTTCCAGTCACCACTTAATATATGGAACATAGACCTTGTACACAAGGTGTATGTAATCAGTTTAGGTCATCACAGACTTCCCTAAATTATGATTCCATATCAATGACTTTAAATACTAAGTTTGATTCCTTAGCCTTCAATAACCGAGTTTGTACCCTCAGCCTTCAGTCTTCAGCAGGTCCTAGACACTCTACTGACCTAGTTACCCTACCGATCTAGACAAGTTTGCTTTTACAGTCAGCTGACCTAATTACAATGCTTGTTTGATCAAACCTATACAAAGATCAAACTCTATTAAATCTATACATTTGATCTAGACATCTTTTTTCCTTTGCTCTATAACAGCTAGTCTGACACTCATCATTAATACTTAAAATATGTCCAACATTTCTCATCGCCGCCGCTTCACTTCTTCTTCTACACTCTCTTCTTTAACTTTGGTAGTCACATGATATGATATCATCCCTTTTTTGGATTGCAGCCATGGCGGAGAATGTAAAGGAGACGCCACTTTTAAGGCATTTGGCGGTCCTCTCCGCCGCTGTCTTGGATCTACATCCGCATCCATTTTCTCCGTCCTTCTCCAAAAAATGGTAATAAAAGAACTCTTTCATTGATTTTTTGTGTAGTAATATTGAGGATTAGGGGAATTATGTACTTCTATTGTCAGGGTATGTGAAGATCTGGAAATGATCGAAAGTCTTTCTTTTCCTTTGTTCCCACTTTAAATGTGTGTTCGGCCCCAAATTACTCATATCCTTTGTACACACCATGACTTGCATATTGGTTCTTTGAAGAGCATGGAATTGATTGAATTTTATGTTGCAGAGCAGTGGCGACTTGCAAGTGTCTTCTGGGTAAGACGATGGAAGGGTGGCATAGGCCGTCAAATTCTTGGTCGATGTCTGTTGCATAATATTTGAAGAATTCCTTGAGCATGGTAGTGTCCTGCTTTCCCCTCGCCTTATTATTTTTTTTTTTTTTCATTTCCCTCTTGATGATTGTAATCCACTATGAATTATTTACTAAGAAATATCTAATATATAACCACCTGATAAGCTGGACTAAATTGTACTCATTGTTTAACGTTGGCTTATGAATTGTTTACAGGGCAGAGAGCCATGGAAAATGTATCTTAAAACCTGACTGACTTTTGTACGAGTTTGTAGTTCTCCAAGATTGAAGTTATCCTCAAAGACGAGAGGGAAAAGCTTATTGATCATGCTTTTGAAGAAGTGTTGAGGTCCACACAGGTATGTTAATTAGCTGTGCAGATTTGTGCTTAAAATGTCAAAATCATCAATTATTTGCAAATTGCAAGTTGAAAAACTGTGTGCTCTCCTCCATGCTTGGAAGTGATTATGTTGTATTGTACCCTTGGGTTGCACCGGCAATTGTTATGGTACCCTTGAAAGCAATAAGCTATTTAGCTGGCACTTTTCTGGGGGAAAAAAAATCATGATAAGTTCAGCACCAACACTCATATGGACTCACATGAGGAATAAAACAAAAACCAGGTTGTTTGAAGTTTATTCTTCTGATTTTAGAGCTAATTGTAGGTTGTTTATTCATTGAATTCTGTTGTTTTCAGCTTTTTCAGACGATGATGCCCGGGGGACATAGATAAGGATTTAACCGGTATTCAACATGTCATGTTTGTGGAAAGCATGGGAGTATTTAACAATGTTAAAGATAAACCGCTTACCATTGTACTAATACCAATTGGTGCCAGTAAAGACGCTACTTTATTTCTTATACATAAAGAGTGTGACCAATCTGTCCCAACACCCCCCTCAAGTGTTGGCAATCTGTCCAACACTTGCACAATTCTTATTCAAGAATGTGGGCAATCTGTCTCAGCACTTTTACAATTTTTTTAATAATGTTCCAACCAGGGTTCGATCTCGTGACCTCTGGCTCGGATACCATTTTAAGATCAAGCGCTTACCGTTGTACTAAAATCAATTGGTGTTGGTAAATGTGCTACTATATTTCCTTATACATTTATCTTATCATATAAGAGTGTGGGCAATCTGTCCCAACATCCCCCCTCAAATGTTGACAATCTGTCAACACTTGCACAATTTTTTTCCCAGAGTGTGGGCAATCTACCCAACACCCTCCTCAAGTGTGGCAATTTGGCCAACACTTGCACAATTTCTTTTTCTATTCAACAGTGTGGGCAATTTGTCCCAACATCTCCTCAAGTGTGGGCAATCTGTCCCAACACTTGCACAAATTTTTTTTTAAAAAAATGTTTTTTTGAATAATCTCTCCCAACACCCCTCTCAAGTGCACTTGCACAAATTTTTTTAATTTTCTTAAATACTGTTCCAACCAGGGTTCGATCCCGTGACCTCTGTCTCTGATACTATGTTTGTTGGACTTATTTTTAAGTTTTAGTGATGAGTGCCAGACTAGCTGTTATAGAGAAAGGGTAAAAAGTTGTCTAGATCAAATGTATAGGCTTATTAAAGTTTGATCTTGTATAGGTTTGATCAAACAAGCACTGTATAAGGTCAGCTGACTCTCATCAGCAGACCTGTCTATATCATTAGGGTACCTGAGTCAGTAGACTAGTTTAGGAACCTGCTGAAGATTGAAGGCTGAGGGCTCAAACTCAGTTATTGAAGTCTAAGGAATCAAACTTAGTATTTAAAGTCAAGGATATGGAATCAGAATTTAGGGAAGTCTATGATGACCTAAACTGGTTACATATACCTTGTGTACAAGTTCTAAGTTCCTCAAATTAAATGGTGATTGGAACTTGGTTATATTCAAAATGGTGTAATCTAACTTCATAATAAAAAGTTAGATATAAGACAAGTCAGCTGAAGTATTTTTATAAACACAGAAACTTTGGAACAGCTGACTGATATGTATTTCAGCAGGCTAATACCCACAGGAACCTGCTGATATATATTTCGAGTTATTAGAATGTTACATTGGAAGAATACAAGGATAAGAACAGATAACAACCTCTGATTTTATCAAACAAATCAATGGTTAGGATTAAAGGGACGTTGGAAAGAAACAGAGCTTTATCCAATGGTTACAAGTCAAAGGGTGGACAGACTGAAAACTGTCGAAAACCAATCTGACAGTGTTAGTACTATGTACAGGGACAGAATGCAAGTCAAGAAAAGGGCAAGTCTGAAACGGCTATGTTTGAATTTCAAACATTAGTCACAAGGATTCCTACCTATAAATAGAGGACTCCTAATTCAGATACAAGTGATGAAAATTAAGGATCTATCTTGAGCTATCAGATTTCAATCTATTAAACACCCTGCTGACCCTACTGATCCAGTAAACTTCTTCAAGTGTAATCTGCTATCAAGCTGCAATTTTTTTTAAAGCAGCTTTATTTTATTAAAATGAAAAAGAATAAAGTGCTACAAAGTCAATCCATATCCCGGCCCGCCCCAAGTACGTGATAGAGTGCATATCATGGCCTCCTTAAACCCTATGCATGGCAAACCCAGTGTCGGAAAATCCAGTACAAAGGGAAGAGTACTCGCTTTATGCACCCCCAAAATCCTTACACCATAAATATTAAAATCATATACATGTAAATTATCCTCCACTCGAAACTTGTCCTTGCTCAACCATAAAAGATAGCACGATTGATTCCGCATAGCAATTCCAAGGTAAAAAGTAGCCCGTGTATCCGACCAAGGTATGAGCCAAAGCCTCCGAACAAGCACATGAAGCATGAAAACTGTAACACACCTTCTCCACCTTGACCTTTCTATTAAAACCCAACGGATGGTTACACCTGGCATTAGAGGAAGATGATAACCCCAAAAATAGCTAAAGAAGATAATAACCCAAAAAAGGAACAAGGACCTGGATTGCACCCCTAACAGGATGATAGGGGTGCCTCCAAAGTTGAATGCCAATCCAGGTCCTATGCATTGAACCCTTTCAATCTTCCACGATAATTCTGCTGATATGCGTCACCTTCAGAGAGAAATGCCCGGTCCAAGCTAGCTGAACATGAATCCTCAAAATGTAAATGCCGGATAAAGCATAGAAATCAGATATCCATAAAAAACAAACCATGATAAAAAGAATCCAATAAAGGAACATGTACACCTGAATTACACCCCTAACATCATGATAGGGGTGCTTCCAGATATAGACGCCGGCCATGTCCCTGGAGGAGGTGCCCGAATCTGACCGCATCATAAAAGCATAAAAATCAATGAAAAAATGTACTACGTGCAAAGTAGTAAATACACGATGGACAGAAAACACCTGATTTGCTCCCCAACTAGAATACGAGGGGTGCTTCCTGGCTGAAGGAGCCATTCGGATCCAAACATGACAGCGCCGATGTGGAAAAGTCGTCTCCCCTCTGCATGGGACATAGAGCGAGAAAAACACGTCCATTGTGAGGAAATATGTAAAATTACCAGAAAGCACAACATGACTTGGCTTGCACCCTTCACAACTGAAGAGTGCTTCCCTAGTTGTCTGCAACATGTCGAATAAGAGGAGGGCCATGTAAATCATCACTAATAAGCTGTTGAATATGATTAGGTACGTCATTAAGATGATTAAACGTCATACGTCCCCTTCCATAGCTGCAAAGCTGTCCGCCACTCTACTACATTCCTTAAAAACATGACAAATATTGTGTGGTATTTCCCGAAGACAAGCCGAAAGGCCAACCTCCACTATCATTTCCCGATATCACACGAGAAAAAAAAATGGAGTCAGTCTCAATATCAAGAGGCAAAACATGTTGACGTAAACGAATACCAAAGAGCAGCGCCTTCACTTCAGCATCAAGAACATTCCCCTGGCCGAAGAAGGCATGAAACGCAACGAAAAAGTTACCATGCGAATCCCGAATAATTCCACCCCAATAAGCAACTCCATCTCTGACACTACCGTCTACATTGAGCTTCACCCAACCGACATGAGGAGGATTCCACCGTAATTGGATCAGTCGACGCTTGGGCCGAGTTTTCACCCTGAAAGGCTTGAAAAAAGGAACATCCCAATCAATCCCAATATGTTTACAATCAATCCCAATACGTTTACGATCAACAACCTTGCGGAAAGCTACCTGTCTATTCATCCTCTCAATGAGAATGTTGTTATGCTGAATAGACGGAGAAAAATCTTCATGTCTACACTTATTCCTCTCCGTCCAAATGCCCCAACACACAATAGCCGGTACAAGAAGGCGCATGTTATATATGTGGGCCGAAGAGTTTATCTAGATATTAAACATAGGAACAATCCTAGTAGTAGGAGTGAATCGAAGGCCAAATTGATTCATAAAATGAATCCCGAGAGACTGGGCAAAAGGACACTCAATGAAAATATGACGAAGATCTTCCCCTTTCTGGCACGCAAATCTCTTAGAAACCAAAGTAATACCACGCCGTTGAATGTTCGAATCAGTTGGAAGAACACTATTGATAAGTCTCTAGAAGAAAGAAATCTTGAGAGGTAACATATTGTTCCAAATTAACTTGAATAGAGGACGAACCGGTTAGTGAGAACGTAGCATATTCCATGCTGACTTAGTACTGAAATGCCCATCTAAATTTAATGTCCATATCAACTCGTCGTCCTAGTCAGGTCGAAATGGTATGCATAAATCTCATCCACAATATGTAGAGGAAGATACTCTTGTATAAAAGGAACATTCCACCTCCCATTTATAAAGAAATCTTTCACTTTCCTAAATTCCTTGTCCAGAGGATCGTCCAAATCAACGGTCATCCATTTCTCTGTCCAAATATCTATATTACCTTCATTTACCTTCCATGTGATAGCATATTCAGCAATATCACGCAATTGCCAAACTTTCTTAACCATCTGCGTCGGATTTCTGGGAAGGGAAGCTTGCAGGGGCGACTGATCCGCAACATAAGTACTATAGATAGTCCGGGCCCAAATCCCCTGCCTCATCCGAAGACGAACCCACAATTTAACCGCAAAGGAATCCATAACTTCAAAAAGATTTCGCACCCCTAAACCCCCTTCATCCGTAGGCTTACAAACACTTTCCCACGACGTCCAATGAATATGGCCACCGTTGCATCCGCCATCCCAAAGAAATTTATTAAAAAGACGATGTAAACGATGAATAACCTCTTTAGGAGGGACCAAAACTTGAAGGATAAAAATCGGAATAGAAGTTAACACATGCCTCAGCAATATATGTTTACCCCCAAATGAGAGCAACCGACTTCCCCAATGAAAAAGACGATGATGAACCTTGTCAAGAATGTCTTGATAGTAGCTGATTCTATTCCATCCCCGAAAAAGAGGAGCACCAAGATAGCGAAAAGGCATATTCTCCCTCATAAAACCCAAAGAATTCCGGATCCAACAAAGTTTAGTGGCATTCAACTTATGACCAATGAACGTGCTCTTACTCGCATTAATACTGTTGGAAATAAAATTTATGTTTTGATGATGATTCATCGCTTATTCAGTTATTATTCTAAACCCATTGATGAAGTGTCATAACTAGCTATTATAGTGCAAAGCAAAAAGATGTCTAGATATCAAATGTATAGGATTTATTAGAGTTTCATATTTGTATAAGTTGAATCAGACAAGCACTATAATAGTTCTAGGCTAGAACTGAGAAAGTAAGAAACTGAGATTTAGAGAAACTGAACAGTAGAACACACCAACAGAAAACTGAAGAAGATAAGTTCGCTGAGAGTTACAGACTCGGTTGGCTTATCTAAGAAGACTGAAGAACTGAGGGTCACAGACTCAGTTATTGAAGATTGAAGAACTGAGGGTTCAAACTCAGTTATGAAGACCAAGTCGAGACTGTAAAGTTAGACTTCAGGCAAGATTGGGGTGACCTGAACTGACTTTATGGATCTTGTATGAAGACCTAAGAATCATAAGGACAATGAATTCTTAGATGATAATGAGTCATGGTATACTCTGATTAATTCAATTATAATCAGATGAAAACTGGAGTACTGATATTTGAAGAAGAGTAAAATCACAGTTAATGCTCCAAGCCTGTCAAGAAAATGATAAGGAAACTCAGTATTAAAACTGATAAGGAAACTCAGTTTTATAAGTCACCCATCCAAAAAACTGATCGTACAGTCGAACGTTATAAAGGATGCAAATTCATTGGATGATTTACTGACACAGCAGAACGGTCAGAAAATATAGCCGTTGCAAGAGTCAAGCAGGATGAACGTTGAATGAACCCCTATAAATAGACCACCTCTACAACGTCAACAGGGTGGGTGTGGATGTGGAAAGAGATCAGGAAAACTAAAAAGAGTCTATCTAGTCAAGAGAAATTTAATTAAGGGGGAAAGCCAAATTCAAGGAATACCTGCAAAGAACCTAATTGCAAGATCGAGAAATTTCTTCAAGTGTTCAAAGTGCATTCAAGCTTAATCAAGTTCACTCATTTGAAGAAACACAGAGCCGTGCTTAATTTAACCATCCAGAAGAAAAGCTCAAATCACAGTTGAATCATAGTTATTGATTCAAAGTCTCAACTTTGATTTTATCAAAGGTTTAGACTATGAAACACCAAGATGTTGTGAAGGACAGTTGAGTGCAGTCAGGAAGACTGTGTTTGTGATGAGCTGGTGAAGAGGCAATTCTACCCTTCAAGGACCAGTGGTTCAAACAGTTGAAGAGCAGCAATCCTACCTGTTCTACAAGTGTTTAGATAGTGAAGCTAGAGATTAGTCAAGGACTATCTGTTTAGAACTTTTTGTAACCAGGCCATCTCAAAGAAGTTCTAGTGGAATTTTCCTCCGCATCACAGGGGAAGAGAGGAGTGACAGGATTACACCACCTGGAACCTCTATAAATCATGTTTATTTACTTTACGCATTCATTTACTTTATTACAGTGGTTTTCACTCCGAAACAAAGTTAACTAGTTGTAAAAGGCTAATTTATATCCGCTGCCAGTTAACAAGACAGAATATAAGTCATTATTGACATATACTCAGTTGAGTTAGCTGAACTCCGCACATGTTTCAGGATAGGAACAAAACTGAGTTGTGTATCAGTTTGAGTTTGATAGAAACTCAGTTCCTGGGGCTTTTTCCGTTTGGCAAAAGTTTTTGGGGACAAGTTTATTCATCCCCCCTCTAAACTTGTGTTAGCCTTTCCAAGGGAACAACAATTGGTATCGGAGCGATTCCTCCTTTCTGGATGTGATCCAATATCTATTTTTTTGCATGAAGTAACTGTGTATCAGTTATTTCCGATACCATGAATTGGTATCGGAGCAAGTTCTTCCTTCTGGAGGAGATGCGAGTTGTTACTGCTTAAGTTATAAACCAGTTGTTGACAATCCTTATTGTACTTCATTTCAATGGATACATCTAGAATTAGGAATTGGCTAAATAACCCCCTGACTGACTACTTGCAGAATGTTGTCTATGATTTCCAGGATCAAGTATTTGAAAGATTCAGTACTACAATCTCTCACACAAATCTAGAGCCTCATTTCAGTCTTGATGAAAACATACAGCTTAATTCGAATAATGATGATGAATCTAGAGGATTTCCATCCCTAAGCGATCTTTCAGAAGAAGCTGAAAGAGAGTTACTGCGAATAACTAATTATATAGAAGAAGAACTGACCAAAGATCCACCCAGTGCAAAAGTCAAAGATATTGATGAGACTCTACCCACAAGTCATGGAGGTGAAAGTGATGAAGAATCATACTGCTAGGAGCTACACAGGAAAAAGCTGTTGATAAAGGAAAACATGTCCTAATTGATGATGATTCCTCGACAGAAGATATACCTATCAAAAATCAAGAGGTAATCGCATCTACATCCAGCACTCACACTACCATGAACAATCAAAGAAATGATGATTTCAATAAAACCTTGGACATACTCATAGAGAAATTAGAGGCAACTCAAAAGAATTATGAGAATGTCAAAAAGGAGAAAAAGTTATTGAAAACAGAAATTTCAAGATTGAATGCTGAAATCAATCTAGTCAAAACTAATAATGAAATCAAGGTAATTCAACAAACTGATGAACTAACAAAAGTTATAAACATCAATGAATCATCAGTTGATCCAATTTCCATAGTTCAATTCAAACCAGGAAAAGCATTTGGAGATAGATCTGGTTTAGGGTTTGATAATCAGTATAATTCTAAGTTCAGACCAAGATCATTTGCAATAAAATTTGTGACTACTCAAAAGTCAGAAACTCAGAAAACTGATAAAGTTATTAGAACTGACAAAAACTCAGCACAGCCCAACGCACAAACTGACAAAACTGAAAAATCAGTTGGTAAAATTCACCAGGCCAATAGATTTTACAGGAAGACTCAGAAAGCTGAAAACAGTAAAACTGATTAAAATCGGTAAGAAAAATCTTCAAGTCATATTCATCTAAGAATGTAGACCATTCATGGAATAATAGACTCAAAGGGAAAGGAAGACTATTTCCCACTGATGAAGATTGGAACGAACCATCACATCAGTTTCACAAAATGGACAAACCTAAAACTGTTAAGTCAAAACATGAAAAATTTGTGAAAGATGACTTTACACAGTCAAAATATCAAGAGAGGTATAAAGTTAAAAATAAAGTTGTACCATCAAAAGCTAATCAGTTAGGACCCAAACAGATATGGGTATCAAAAATTTCTTATTTTGTTTTGCAGGAGAAAAACTGCTAAGCTGAGAACTGAAAAGTGGAATTCACAAAACTAAGTTGTATTTACAACTGAGTTTTTGAATACAGCACAAGGACAAAACTGAACGCATACAGCTGTTGATACACCGTACCTACTCTGTTCACTACTTTCTAGCTACAGATGTCAAGAAAAGACGTGGTCCTTCTCAAATCTAAACCGTCGATATCTTCCACTCATCCATCTTTTCACAATCTCAAAATATTTATGACAACACGTTCTAATGTCCTACTCAATTCTTAACTACCCCTACTACAAATTATAAATACCCAAAATTTTCTTTTGTAATTTCTTACGTTTAAATTTTAAATCCACTCTCTGAATCTCAAATTTTCAAAATATTCAATCAAATCCAGAAAAATGACTTTCACTCTTGTTGAACCCGGAATGATCGTATCTTTTGAACAGTATATTGCAAAATATATTGATCAAACTCTACTCAATTCAATTGCAACAAAAATCCGGAAAATTAAAGGTTTGGATGCTGTTTTCAACATCGATCTGAAAAGTGTATGTTTAGAGAGCATTGGAGACTTCTATCAATTTGGTAGAACAACTGTAGAAGGAGAAGACACACAAACCTATATCACTACTGTCAATGATAAGGAGATCAAGGTCACCGAAGATCTAATTGCAGAAATCTTTGGATTCGACAAATCCCGAGGATCAGCAGCCATCAAGCTGACTAAGGAACAAAAGGAGAAACTATGGAGAGATATAGCGATTAGTGGAGAATCCGTCGTCTCACAGACCGGGAGCACAAGCTTACTCAAGCCAGAGTTTAATTTTCTCCCAAAAATGTTAGCAAACTGCCTCATTGGAAATGCAGGAAACTTTAGCAATCTATCTGGAGCAAAATTAGATTTTTTATATGTGATTTTGTTTGGAGAAGATTTCAATTGGGCAAGATATCTTTTTGATCAATTGATAGCATAGTCAATTGACGCACAAAAAAAAAGACCGATGAAAAGAAAGGTCGATTTTATCACAAGAAAACTCTTGCGTTAGTTGTCCAAAGAATATTAGACCATTTTGGAGTCGCAAATAGAAAAGAAACACCAGTTGTTGATGGGAAAATTGTCATTAAGGAAGAAAAAGCTGGAAAAAGGAAAGCTGAGAAATCTGTGACTGAACCCAAGAAGAAGAAAAGCAGGGAATCGAAGAAACCTGCAACTGGAGATGAGGTGTTGGCATAAATTGAAGATTTAAAGAAAGAAGGAAACAGTTGGAAGAATCAGAAAAAGGCTTAACTGATCAAGTAACTGAGAAATCAATCGAAATGTCACCAACACAAGAAGCAAGAACTGAAATTGCTGTCGGATCAGCACCAATAGTGAGAACTGAAGCAAATCTCACCGAATCTATTCCAGTTTCGGTAACTAAAGTTTTACCAATTCAAGAACCAGCTGCACAATCACAAGAAATGGAAATAGTAAAAGAAATTGAAGTTGTCAACAGAGAACTGACTGTTGAAACTGGTTTGCAAAAAGAAGCTGAAACTCAGGGGGAACAGACCCTGAGAACTGAGCATGATGATGAAGAATCCGATTGTGATGAAAGACTGATTGATGAAACAAGATTGAACATGCTTATGTTGCTTTCAAAATCCAAGTCTACCTCTCAAGAATCTACCCCCAGATTAGAACATGAGGAAACAGTTAAAAAATCCTCAATTTCTCACTCAGAGAAAAAGGAGGCTGAAGCAGAAAAGGAATCAACCAAGGTTATTCACTTGGAGGAGCAAATCAATGAAGATGAACCTACTAAGCAAACAATGGATGAAGTTCCTATTGCTGAATTGGAATTTGAACCTACTGAAAAACAAGTTGCTAAAGAACTTGTAAGTGAGAAAGTTATGAAAACTGAGCCGACAATCTCTGTTTCAGTTATTGAAAAAGAGATATCAGTCGTCCCAGATACTGCTAAGGAAGGTATCAGTAGAACCAATCCTATGGAAACTGATGATGTTGCAAGAACTGATCCCATGCAAATTGAAGTTTCTATTCAAGAAGAAGACCATGAGATCTCAAGAGAATCAGAAGACACTCTCACACCATTCAAATCCACAACAGATCATGGAGAACTTATGAAAGCTGACTATGAGCGATTGCGCAGATATAGAACTTGGAAACTCAGTTCCATTGACAATCAAAAAAGTGAGCAAGCAGAAATGGAAGCTAATGAGAAATGGGTATTTGATTTATACAACATTTCAAGTTTATCGGATGTAATCAATACCGATGAGTTCATAGATCAAGGATATGCACTGATCAGAAACGGTTATTGGATTGAAGCCAAAACTGATGAGAATTTCAAGAAAAATGATGATGATGATGATGATTTTCAGGAAGATCCCAACTTACAAAAAGGGATTCTTGCCTCTCTACAAGAAAATGAAACTGCAACAGAACTGAATACTGATGATGATTCTAGTAGTTCTGGAGAAAGCAGTGAAAGTTCAAGTTCTAAAAGTCTTTCTGAAACACAGCAAGATGAAGAAGAAGAAGGAGGTTACCAATCTCCCACTGACAAGTCAACACTTGAAATAGCAAGAACTGTGGCAAACTTGCCTAGTGAAGAGTCAGATGATGATCTCAATGTACATCTATCACCAACAAAAGCTATTGATCCATCAAGCTTGGAAGAAGCTAAAAGACAATCTGAAGAAAGAAGACAATCAACTGAATATAGAGAAAAACTGAAGCAAGTTGTTCTCTCACCTCTAAAACAAGCTAAATCAACTGAGACTGAGACAAATAAGGGAAAAGAACAACAAGCTGACAGGTCAAAATATTTGCCCACTCAATTGGATCTCATTAAGTTTTACCATAATGAGATAATTAGAATTCAGAAAGCCGATAACAACCTATTTGGAAAGGTTCTACATGCCTTAGAAGCTAGCAATGATGAAAGAAGTAATCTTGAAAAGAAAATGGATACCGTCATTGATAACTGTCATAACACCCTGATTGAGCTTCGGAAAACAACCATTGAGCATGATGCAAGGAGAGATGAAACTCAAGATAGATGGGAAGTTATTCTGAATAATCTGGTAGACAGAATTATATTAATGGAACAGGGCATGAAGGACTCAGTTGTGGCTCAAACCATTTTGGCATCAACTCAACAAACATTGATTGCTTACATCAAAAGCCTGATTCATAAAGATGATGTCAATAAGGGGGAAAGTTTGGATATCTTAAAAGGACATGCAGCTGAGATGCCACAAGTCCTTACAAATGTTGATGATAAGTTGAATGAACTGAAGAAAGCAAGAGGAGATTTCACTGATGAAGAAATGAAAATGATTGTTAAATACTCAGAGCCTACTGCCAAAAGAGTTGGCTTGGATTCTTGTCTATACTGTCTATTTAAAAACCTACCAGAAAGGGAAGGAGTATCAAAAGAAGAATCTCTAGAATCGTTCCTACACATGTAGAAGGTACTCATGCACTACTGGAAGAAACTAAAGAAATGGGAAGCAGATGGTACCATGGATAGAGAATCAGAGAAAATTGAAAAGGCTGAACCTGAATTTGTTAATCTTCTACTGAGAACAGCCACCAATGAATGATTGAGGACAACTGTTTTTACTTTTGCAGTTGTTTTCAAAAACAAGTTTTTCAAGAATAGCAATCTATCTCAATCATGGAACATTTGGGCAAGCATCCATGGAATTTAAAGCTCAGCTACAAAAGAAGCTATGAGATCTCTTGCAGAAAATTATGATAATCAAGTTTCTCAATCACCCAAGTAAAAAGAAACTATCTTCTAGTTCCTTTTATCATGTTGTATTTTTATTACTCTATCTTGTAACTCAGTTATCGAATAAATTCTCAGTTTCTCAGTTCATTGCGTTATTTACTGTATTTTGTTTTATCCTTTTGCATTGCTTTTAAGGAGGGTATTGACATCATCAAAAAGAGGGAAATTGTTGGAAATAAAATTTATGTTTTGATGATGATTCATCGCTTATTCAGTTATTATTATAAACCCCGTTGATGAAATTTCATAACTAGCTGTTATAGTGCAAAGCAAAAGGATGTCTAGATATCAAATGTATAGGATTTATTAGAGTCTGATATTTGTATAAGTTGAATCAGACAAGCACTGTAATAGTTCTAGGCTAGAACTAAGAAAGTAAGAAACTGAGATTTAGAGAAACTGAACAGTAGAACACACCAACAGAAAACTGAAGAAGAAGATAAGTTCGCTGAGAGTCACAAACTCGGATGGCTTATCTAAGAAGACTAAAGAACTGAGGGTCACAAACTCCGTTATTGAAGATTGAAGAACTGAGGGTTCAAACTCAGTTATGAAGACCAAGTCGAGACTGTAAAGTTAGACTTCATGCAAGATTGTGGTGACCTGAACTGACTTTATGGATCTTGTATGAAGACCTAAGAATCATAAGGACAATGAATTCTTAGATGATAATGAGTCATGGAATACTCTGATTAAGTCAATTATAATCAGATGAAAACTGGAGTACTGATATTTGAAGAAGAGTAAAATCACAGTTAATGCTCCAAGCCAATCAAAAAACTGATATGGAAACTCAGTATTAAAACTGATAAG
Source organism: Gentiana dahurica var. dahurica (assembly GCA_024500145.1). Taxonomy (NCBI): domain Eukaryota; kingdom Viridiplantae; phylum Streptophyta; class Magnoliopsida; order Gentianales; family Gentianaceae; genus Gentiana; species Gentiana dahurica. The sequence continues at coordinate 77,738,306 of CM044898.1, read as the reverse complement.
GAAACTCAGTTTTATAAGTCAGCCTTCCAACAAACTGATCGTACAGTCGAACGTTATAAATGAAGCAAATTTATTGGATGAGTTACTGACACAGCAGAACGGTCAGAAAATATAGCCGTTGCAAGATTCAAGCAGGATGAACGTTGAATGAACCCCTATAAATTGACCACATTTACAACGTCAACAGGGTGGGTGTGGATGTGGAAAGAGAGCAGGAAAACTATAAAGAATCTATCTAGTCAAGAGAAATTTAATTAAAGAGGAAAGCCAAATTCAAAGAATACCTGCTAAGAACCTAATTGCAAGATCGAGAAATTTCTTCAAGTGTTCAAAGTGCATTCAAGCTTAATCAAATTCACTCATTTGAAGAAACACAGAGCCGTGCTTAATTTAACCATCCAGAACAAAAGCTCAAATCACAGTTGAATCATAGTTATTGATTCAAAGTCTCAACTTTGATTTTATCAAAGGTTTAGACTGTGAAACACCAAGAAGGTGTGAAGGAAAGTTGAGTGCAGTCAGGAAGACTGTGTTTGTGATGAGCTGGTGAAGAGGCAATTCTACCCTTCAAGGACCAGTGGTTCAAACAGTTGAAGAGCAGCAATCCTACATGTTCTACAAGTGTTTAGATAGTGAAGCCAGGGATTAGTCAATGACTATCAGTTTAGAACTTTTTGTAACCGGGCCACTCAAAGAAGTTCTAGTGGAATTTTCCTCCGCATCACAGGGGAAGAGAGGATTGACAGGATTACACCACCTGGAACCTCTATAAATCTTGTTTATTTACTTTACACATTCATTTACTTTAGTACAGTGGTTTTCACTCTGAAACTAAGCTAACTAGTTGTAAAAGGCTAATTTATATCCGCTGCCAGTTAACAAGACAGAATATAAGTCAGTATTGACATATACTCAGTTGAGTTAGCTGAACTCCGCACAAGTTTCAGGATAGGAACAAAACTGAGCTGTGTATCAGTTTGAGTTTGATAGAAACTCAGTTCCTGGGGCTTTTTCCGTTTGGCAAAATGTTTTGGTGACAAATTTATTCACCCCCCGTCTAAACTTGTGTTAGCCTTTCCAAGGGACCAACAAATACGTTGTCCCGAAACAATTTCATAATGCTGAAAAACCAACTTAAGATGCTTAAGACATTTCTTATTGCACCGAGTAAAAAGAATCGTATCATCCGTAAAAGCCAAATAAAGTATCCCCCGTACTTTCGAATGATAATGCATACCCGGGTTGGTGTTCATGAAATCATTAATAAGCCCCCCAAAATACTCTGCTGCAAGAACAAAAAGAGAGGGAGATAGATGGTCACCTTGTTTGACACCACGAGTTGCATGAAAGGAGGACGAATGAATGCCATTCAGAAGGACATAAAACAATTATCCGCCAAAGTCCGGAAGATGAGATCCACACAAAGCTCTTGAAAGCCAAACATCCTCAAAATCTGCATAATGAAACCCCATTCCATTCGATCGTAAGCTTTCTCCATGTCAAGCTTAAGCATAATGTTATGGCTGCGGATCTTCTTATTCATATCCTTACACAGTTCTTGAGCTAAAAGAATATCATCCGTAATGGAACGACCTGGCACAAAGCCCGGTTGTTGATCCGCCGCAAGCATAGGGAGATACGCATTCAACCGTTGAGTGATTATCTTAGTGATGATCTTGGAGAAGACAGTGCATAAGCTAATAGGACGGAAATCTTTCCAACAATCAGCCCCCACCTTCTTAGGTAGAAGAATGATCGAGGACATGGAAAAATAACGTGGTAGGTGGCCACGGAGGAAAAAGTAAGCAACCGCATTAGTCATGTCATGCTTAATGATGTCCCAACACGATCAGGAAAAAGGAGAGGTGAAGCCATCAGGACCCGCAGCACTATCAAGCTACATCAAATTTACACACTTGAAGACCTCAAGCTGCTGATCAAATCATCCTGATCAAGCTGCTGAAAGCTGAATCAGTTACTTGATTCAAACTTTCTTTTATAAGAAATCTGCTTAAGACAGTGAAACATCATTGGGTTTCAAGGACTGTTGTTTGTGGAGGAACTGGTGAAGAGGCAATCCTACCCTTCAAGGACCAGTGGAAGACTTTGGAGCAGCAATTATACTTGTTCCAAGTGTTCAGTTTGTGAAGCCATAGTTATTGGTGAAAGAGAAACAACTTAGGGATTTTTGTAACTGCTACCTCAAGGATCTCTAGTGAATTACCTCCAGCATCACATGAGAAGAGTGGACTGACAAGATTACACCACCTGGAACCACTATAAAAATTGTCTACTTACTTTCTGCATTTAGTACATTTAGAACATCAATCTACTGAACTAGGAACTGAGTCACACACATACACTACTGATTATCTAATACTTGGTATCATATTTTAAACAACAAGTAATAAGGCTTAATTTAAATATATTCCGCTGCAGCAAATTCAGTAAAGTCACTAGTCAGCAGACTACTGAGTGTCAGCAGGTTGCTGAAGTTGCTGAGTTTGTTAACTCCAAAAGTTTTAAGTGTTAAGTTTATTCACCCTCCCCCCTCTAAACTTAACCAAAGCCTTTTGAATGAACCAACAATATTAAATATCAAGCGCTTACCGTTGTACTAAAACCAATTGGTGCCTGTAAAGGCGCTACTTTATTTATTATACATTAAGAGTGTGAGCAATCTGTCACAACACCCCCCTCGAGTGTTGGCAATCTGTCCAACACCTTCACAATTTTCATTCAAAAGTGTGGGCAATCTGTCCCAACAACCCCCTCAAGTGTCCGCAATCTGTCTAACAAAACACTGCAGATACACCTTATAGAGAAATCATACACAAATTCAAAGAGATTGGTTTGGTGAGCGTCTGGGAAAACCCAACAGTGGACATGTGTTTAATTTTTTTCTTCTTTGCATAATATAATAGCAGGTATTGCAATTTACAATTAATTTATGTTCATCTGTTCTAACTCTCTTTTTCTTTTTGAAGCATGTATATTATTCTTGTGTTATAAGGATAGCAGCACATTCACCTAATTTTTAGATCCTCCTCTTGGGTGAATTTGAAAGGAAAAGCTGTTTGTGCATCAACTGGCCTTGATGCCATTGTTGACGGCACAATACTAACATGTATTGCATCATGCACATTTAATATGTTTATTATTCAGTAAGACCTCAGCACCACATCTTCCCATCTCTGTTTAGGGAGGATAAAGTTGAAGACGAGACTTCGAAAGAGTGAGCAAATCGGTGTCCTTGATAGTTCTCCGAGGTTTGAATGATGCATTTACTGCCACCATGGTTTTCATTTACTTTCTTTGATGAATGATTTTATTTGCATAATAATTTGGTTGCATAAGTGATTTTAGACATTTGATATTTTATTTTTCATATTCCAAACTTTCGATCTGATTTGATTTTCATGCATTTTCTTGCATAAATGTTGAAGATCTCTCTACAAATTTGTCCTTGCTTTTTTGGTCCTCTTGCTTTTATGTTCCTTTTTTGCATCTCTCGGTTCATTATGATACCATCTCATTTTAATATGTTTTTATTGTAACCTTCCGTCGACTAATATAGGTATAAAACTATTTTTATCCCTCAAAACAATACCCTAAAAAAAGGGGGAGGGGCAATAAGGTAAGACAGAGAAAAACGATCCCTACATATTTTATAAATTCAAGTTTCCAACTATTACATCACACATACTATCTACCACCTTCTATAAATCCTTAGTAACAATAACACAAAAATACATATGAGGGCACCTTAGTAACTATAAAACTAAATTTCAAACGAGGGCACGGGCCGTGAAACACACGGCTTTCACTTACTACTCTTAGGTAATATACAAGTAATAGAATATAAGTTAAAATTGACTTATTACTTCTTTACATTTATGACATAATTACAATTGACCTATTACTTATTTTCATTTATGACATAAATTACAATTGGCTCATTACTTCTTTACCTTTATGACTTCCTTTCTACATCTTGTATATAAAGGTCTCCTATTCATTTGTACTAGATATATGAGTTGAAATAGGAGAATGCTACTCCTTTGAAAACACTTTAACTATTGCATTATTGTAGAGTTGATACTACTTACTTGGTTCCATTTTATTTACTTGGTTATTATATAACACGTTATCGGCACAAAGCTCTACCGGCAGAGTATTCCATTGGAGGCGTGTCTTCCGTGGTTTAGGTAAAAAAAAAAATTATTTTTGCTTATTTCTATTATTCTCTTAATTGCCAATATCACCAAACAAGAGTTTGGAAAAATTATTTATCATTGGCCATGAATCTTGAAATACATGCACTTGGAATCTTTGGGGTTTGGTAAAACAATTGTTGTGAACAATACTGAGTCAAACCAAGACCGTGCAAAGGTCATGATTTTTCTCCGTCATTATCTTAACATGAGTTGAAACATTAATATTTAACGGTGAAAGATCCGTATGAATTAAGGAACCATTTGAAATAAAGTTCGATCATTTTGGAACTGGTTGTTTTACGAAAAGCCATGTATGATTGGCTCCACCTGCGACTGGGGGATTTTAAAATTGTCATAGAATATAATTCAGCCATGTTTAAAATTACATCACAACTGAAGTTGTGTGGTGAAAAAGTGATGAAGACAAGCTAGAAAAACTTTTTCCATCTTTCATGTCTCGAATGTGCTATTGCAACAATAATATCGAGAGAAAGGGTTTAAAAAATATTCTGATATGATTGCATGTCTATTACTGGCTGAACAAAACAATGAATTGATGATGAAAAATCACGAGTCACAACTTACTGGTGCCAGTCCATTCCCTGAAAGTGAATGCGGCATATTCTTCAAATTCTTGTCGTGGACATGGTCACGGTGAAGAGCGTGGTAGATGCGGCTGGATATACAGAAACCCGAATCCGGATCCGATCCATAATTGGATCATCAAATCTGATTCACAGCACCGATCGAGACACTCAATCGTGCACAGTGGAAGCTATGAGTTAAAATTCGTTTTTCGATTTTACCACGATATGGTTCGTATAATAATTAATCTACAAGAAGGTTAGTAGATTTACCCCAACCGAAGAGAAGCCGTGATCATCCGGATTGTATCCAAGCGACGACTGGTGGACGTCGATCCTCGTAGAAGAACCACCTTCAATATGCTCCAAGGAAAACCCTAGTTTTTCTTCTTCCCAATGGCTAAGACAATAAATGGATGTCAAAATTGCATTTTTGAATGGCATTCTAGAGGAGGAAGTGTATGTACAGCAACCTCCTGGATTTGAAGTTAAAGATCGAGAAGATAAAGTGTATAGACTCATCAAAGCACTTTATGGATTGAAACAGGCACCAAGAGCTTGGTATGAAACTTTATCTCAATTCTTGGTAGACAATGGTTTTACAAAAGGCACCATTGATAAAACGCTTTTCAGAATCAATGAGAAGGACAGCACCCTGCTGGTACAGATTTATGTTGATGACATAATCTTTGGTTCTGAAAATGAATTGTTATGTGAAATGCTTGCAAATCTACTGAAAAGCAAATTCCAAATTAGTATGATGGGAGAAATGAACTACTTTTTGGGATTGCAAGTTAAACAGATGAAAGAAGGAATCTTCATTCATCAAAGCAAGTATACCAAGTAGTTGCTGAAGAAGTTTGGTATGGAAAACAGCACCAAGATATCAACTCCAATGAGCACAAATATTAGATTGGATGAAGATAAAGAAGGCTAAGATGTTGATCAGACTTTATACAGAAGGATGATAGGCAGTCTGCTGTATCTCACTACCAGCAGAACTGATATATCCTTTGTTGTAGGTGTTTGTGCAAGATTTCAATATAAACCTAAAGAAAGTCATTTAGGTGCAGTCAAGAGAGTTCTCAAGTACCTAAAGGAGACTTTGGGAGTAGGGATATGGTATTCCAATGATGGAAGCTTCAAAGTTATATCCTACTCAGATTCTGATTATGCTGGATGCAAGATTGATAGAAAAAGCACTACAGGAACCTGTCAGTTGATGGGAAGTAGACTGGTCTCCTGGTTCAGCAAGAAACAGAATTCTATATCAACTTCCACTGCTGAAGCTGAATACATTACTGCTGGAAGTTGTTGTGCACAAGTACTATGGTTAAGACAACAGTTAAGGGATTATGGAATTGAAGAAAAGGAAATTCCAATCATGTGTGACAACACAAGTGCAATTGCAATCACTAAAAATCCTGTTTCGCACTCAAGAACCAAACATATTGTTGTGAGACAACATTTTATAAGAGATCATGTTGAGAAGAAAGATGTTGTGGTTCTATATATCCCTACTGAAAATCAACTTGCTGATATTTTCACTAAACCACTTGATAGTGAAAGATTTTCTAAACTAAGAACTGAACATGGAATTATAAAAGTTGACTGATAATCAGCAATGTACTGGAATTCACCAAGGGGATTAGTCTTTGCTATGTTGGGTGAGCTCACTTAGCAGATTAGTCATTGGTATCAACAATTCCATGTACTTATGTTTGGACAATTGAGCAAATGAGGTTGCCATGGGGATTGGTCTTTGTCATGATGGGTGAGCTCACTTGACAGATCAGTCATTGGTATTAAACTTCATCTTCTATTATCAATTGATCAAACGAAGAAGAAATCAAGGATCAGCAGAGTCACATTGTCAGCAGCCTGCTGAAGCATCTTTATCAGCAGACTGCTGAGCCAACCCTGCTGAGGACCACCCTGCTGAATGGAGCGTTACATAGTCAAACTTCATTAAAGTCAAAGAGCAATTGGCGGGATATTTATTCTATCCTTTATAACCACGATTACACGATCTAACGGTTACAATACGTTTTGGAAAATAATGGGCCACGTGTCAAGCTAGCTTTCACTCAAAATAATCATGGTTAACATCAATGTACGTGTTCTGACAGTTACAACCATCCTCTATCTATATATACAGACCTACATACTGAAGATACTCTCTACTTGCAAAATCTGCTTTATCACTGCAAATTTACACTGTGTGAACACAGATCTACAAAGCTTTCTTCTTCATCATTTTCTTACAACAATGGCGGAAAAGATTGATGTCCAGATTGAATCAAGCCAAAGTGTTAGAGGCTTTGTTGTTGATGCTAATAGAACTGAATTAGCTATCAACATTGGTAGAAGAATAAGGAGTTACGCAGGACTGGAGAATGTACTGAACATTAGAATGGAAACAATCTCATATACAAACGTTGTCAGTTTCTGGAAGAATATTGTGGTACAGGAAGGAACTGAAGCATTCAAAACTGTTGTGAATGCACAAGAAATAGAAGTTTCCTCAAGTCTGCTGAGAGAAATTTTTGGATTTGAAGAAACAGTGGGTGGTCCAACAAATCCTGAGGCAATGGGATTGTCCAAGATGGATTTTGTTGATAAAATCAAGACAAATAAAGACACCAAATCAATTCCAGGCATCAATTGTAGACACATTGGGAATGAGTACAACCTGCTGAGCATACTTATTGCAAAGAACATACTAGGGCTAGTTGGAAGTATGGATACTCTATCAGGACCCAAGATAGAGCTGATGATAATTATCTGCAAGAGTATGAAATTTGATTGGGCTGGATACTTTATCCATTACATGAAGAAAGTAGCCAAGGAGGAAAAAGAAAGGAAAAGGAAATCCAAGGCCTTACCCTTAGGATTAATGGTTCAGACTCTGCTGAATCATTTGGAGATCCCTGATGTTGCACCTAAGAAGATCAATCAGTCCAGATACAAGAAAGAGATTGATTATGCTATCCCTGGTCTGGATGATAATGAAGAAGGTGTTGCAGAGGCTGCTTAAAGTGATGATGATGGCGATGATGGTGATGCTGGTGGTGAGCAAGTCAAGCAAACTGTTAAGAAATCTGTCAAACCTGCTGCACCAAAGAAAACTACTGAGAAAATAAAGGCTGCAGATACAAGGAAGATAACAGATGTATTAGACATAAAAGAACAAGGAAGCAAACAGCACAGACTGCTGAGTCTGCTGAGGGTCCAGCTGAAGTTGAGATTACTGACCCTGCTGTGGCTGCAAGAAATACTATTGTTGAAATCTTGAGGGAACAACAGAAAGAAGCCAGTAGAAAAAGGAAGTCTACTGTAATTGAAGTTGAAGATGAGCCATTTTCCAAGAGGATGAAAGAGATTGTTCATAAAAAGAAACATGGAAAAGGGAAACAATTGAAAATCTTAGAGGCTCAAAGGGCACAAGAAGAAGAAGAAACAGTAGAAGAAGAAGTAGAAGTAGTAGGAGAGGCTATTGATGCTGAACCAATAACTATTATCAAGCCTACTGTAAGTGAACAGGTTGTTGTTGAGCAATCTGTGGAAGAATCACAGCAGTCTGCTGCACCAGAGCCTGCTGTAGAATCTGTTAAATCTATTGGAGAGGCACAAGTTGTTGTTGAGCAACCTGTGGAAGAACCACAGCAAATCACTGAACCTGCCCCTGCTGTGAAAGTTGAAGAATTGGTTGAAGACCCTGCAAATGTTGCAAGAAGTCAGGGGGAAGAGCAGCCTGTTGCTAACCCTGCTGATGAGCATGTAAGTCAGGGGGGACCAAGTGTTGTACAGATGGAAGTAGTTGGTACAAATATACAACTTCAGGAACCTACTGACTTTGAAGCATCTGTTGAAGAAACAATGAATCTACTTGTGGGAAGTTTTGGAGGTCAGCAAGCTACTGAGCCTGCCACTAGAAAGCCATCTATGCCATATGAGAAGGCATCTAAGAAGGACAAAGTAGATCCTAACTTCAGAAAAGTGCAAAAATATTTCCTTTGGAAGTTTGGATTATACAAGAAACATAAACCAGCTGCTGATCCAATGAGTGGATTTGAAGAATGGGCTTTTGATCAGCTGGGTGTGGACAGCCTACTGGACTTATTAGATACAACAATGTTGCAATCTAGATTGATGGATCTACTGGATGAAGGAAAAAAAGAGTGGAGAAATTATGTTCAGAGATCCAAAGTACACACCTGATAGTGATTCATCTGATTCTGTTGATGATCCCCCCATGTTCCCTGGGGAGACCAGTGGAGTGGCTAGAGGAACAACTGATGAAGCCACTGGTTAAGGATTCACTGATGGTGCAGAAGCTGAGTCCACTGATACTGGTAGGTCTGCTGAGGGCCAGAAGACTGGACAGGATGAGGATATGCAGGACCTCACCATGTATGATCTAGAGGCATTGATCAATGATGGACTAAGTGGTGCTGCAAATAGGTTGGTTGGTGAATCCTCTAGTTTATTTGTTGAATAACCTATAGCACAATCTGAAAATCAGCAAAGTGCTGATTTGGAAGAAGAAAGGATTGCTGACCATGATGAGCCAAGTGCAAGTTCAGAGGACTCAATCCAATATCAAGATGGATTTGACATTGTGGGCACTCTTACTAAAACTGCCATCATCCTAACCAAGATTGGTCATGTTGAACGATTTCGAATGGATAATGAGGCTATATTCAATCCTCAACCAGTGGAACAGGAGGTACAGGTTAATGGGATACAAACAGCACCTGCACACAAGTTGGAACAGGAGTTACAGGCTGCAGAGTTACAAACAGCACCTGGACAAAGGTTGGAACATGTTTTGGGTTTGGAGGAAACTCCTGTTGTTGATGAGGCTGCTGTAGTGGAGCCTGTTGGAGGAAATTCCACTGTAGGGAAATATAGTCAGCAGGCTGCTGTTGTTAATGAGGAAGAACAGCTGATGGACTATGATTACAGTGATGAAGAATTTCAGATTGAAGGATCAACTGATGATGAACCAGTGAATGAAGCACCTGCCATTGATCCTATTCTGGAAGAGTACCAAGGACCACACACTGCTGGAAGGGATATGAGTTATGCTGTGGCAATGAGAAATCAGAGGCAACATTATAATATGGAAGAGCCTGCTGATGGTACTGCTGGAAGAATGACTGGAGGAATGCCAGAGGAGGTCTTGAATGAGTTAAGGACTGTGAGGAATGACATGCAATAGTTAAGGACTCAACTGGATAGACAAGAACAGATATTTGAAGAACTGATGAAGCTGGTAAATGACAACAGACAATCTACTGACACAGTTGCTTCAAATTTCACATCTACTCAGAATGTAGTTAATGATATGATGCGAGATTTGAGGGGAATCAAGCAAGGGAATACAATGAAAGAAATTTTTTTGAAAGACCAACTTACTTCCATTCATCAAAAACTTGACAAACTTGCTGAAACTCCTAGACCTGCTGAACCTGCTCCTGCACAACAAACTGATGTACTTCATCCCAAACTTACTGAGAGGCTAACCCGGCTGGAGGAAACAATGCAATCAAGAATTACTGCAGTTGATACAAGAACTGAGATTATGGAAGTACAACTGAATAATCTGGTAATCACAGATGAGAGTGTTCATGGCCTGTTATCCCGGTTTGTTGATGATGTCACTAAGGGGGAAGAAGGTCAAACAGTAGAAGCAAAAGAGGCTGCCAGACTATTTGCACAGAAAAGATGGGAGAATGAGACTAATGCTTACAGGCAACCTGCACCTGGCAGAGTTCAACTTACTGATGATCTTTTTAGACAATACAAGAAGGAGTACTATAACAAAAGCAAACCCTATCATGACAAGGGATTTCATGAAGGTTTAAACTCTTTCTTGGGATTGAAGTTTTGGGAGGCAAGAGTTAAATCCTTAAGGGCAACTTACAGAGCTGGAAGAGGTGGAAGAGGTGGAAGAAGTGGCAGAGGTGATAGGATTTTCACTGTCACAAAAGCAAAGGACTCACTTGCTGAATTCAAGGAACTGTACATGAAGTTTGGATTCAGAGTGAATCAAATCAATCTTCTCCTGCCTGAAGCATGGAAGTGGTGGAAAGAAGTAAATTCCTATATTGATTTCACATTGATTGAAAATGAATGGATGAGGGATATGATAGAAGAAATCAGAGCCTACCAAGAACAAGTGGAGAAGGCTAGAGAGGAAAGAGAAAGAAGACAGTAGATCAGCATACTTATTATATTTTATATTTGTTGCATCTAGACTGGAATAACTATGAACAAATGATTATAATGAGAATTGACTGAAATTTGTTCTGTTTTTGTTTTAATCTTTTTGCTTTGCTGTTAGGTGAGGGTAGTGGCATCATCACCAAAAAGGGGAAATTTGTTGGACTTATTTCTATGTTTTGATGATGAGGGTCAGACTAGCTGTTATAGTGCAAAGGCAAAAGGATGTCTAGATCAAACGTATAGGTTTATTAGAGTTTGATTTATGAATAGGTTTGATCAAACAAGCACTGTAATGGTCAGCTGATTTATATCAGCTGGCTGGTCCATATCAGTAGGGTAGATAGGTCATTAGACTAGTCAGGAACACGCTGAAGACTGAAGGCTGAGGGCTCAAACTTAGTTACAGAAGGCTAAGGGATCAAACTTAGTAATTTAAGTCAAGGATATGGAATCAAAATTTAGGCAAGTCTGTGATGACCTAAACTGATTACATATACCTTGTGTGAAAGGTCTAAGTTCCATAAGTTGGATGATGTTTGGAACTTGGTTATATTTAAAAAAGGTGTAATCTAACTTCACAAATAAAAGTTAGATAAAAGAAATCAGCTGCATTGTATTTTATACACAGCAAATTGCTCTTCAGCAGACTGATGGGTATCTCAGTAGACTGATAAACCTGCTGATAATATACCTCGATTAATTCAAGATTATATTGGAAGATTACATGGATAAGGACAGCTAACTACCTCTGACTTATCAAACAAATCAAAGGCTGAGATTAAAAGAACGTTGGAATGATTCAGATTTTTATCCAATGGTTATAAGTCAAAGGGTTGACTGGCTGCACTGTCAAAAAGGAATTCTGACAGTGTCAGTCCTATGAATAGTGATAGAAAGCAAATCAGATGGGACAAAAACCAGGAACGGTTACATTTGAATTTCAAATATCAGTCACATGCATTCCTACCTATAAATAGAGGACCTTCAACTCAGAAAACATGAGGATGATTGATGAACTTTAAGAGAAAAATATAAGAGACAATTCTGAGCTGAAAAACACCCTGCTGAACTTACTGAACTTAAAGCTACTGATCTAGAAAGATTCTTCAAGTGTATTCTGTATTCAAGCTACATCAAGTATACACACTTGAAGACTGCAAGCTGCTGATTATATCATTCTAATCAAGATGCTGCAACTGAATCATTTATTTGATTCATTCTTTATTTTATAAAGAACCTGCTGAAGACAGTAAAGCACAGTTGTGTGAAAGACTGTTGTTTGTGGTGGAGCTGGTGAAGAGGCAATCCTACCCTTCAAGGACCAGTGGAAGACTCAGGAGCAGCAATCCTACCTATTCCCAGTTTTCAGTTTGTGAAGCCATAGTTATTGGTGAAGGACAAGCTACTTAGGAATCTTTGTACCTGCAACATCAAAGATCTCTAGTGAATTACCTCCAAGATCACAGGAGAAGAGCGGACTGACAGGATTACACCACCTGGAACCACTATAAAATCTGCCTACTTACTTTCTGCATTTACATTCTGCACTTAGTTTATTATACACATCAATCCACTGAATCTAGCAACTGAAATCACACACATACACTACTAGGTATCCCATACTTAGTATCATATTTAACAACAAGTAAAAAGGCTTAATTTTGATATAATTCCGCTACACAAATTCAGTAAGATGAACTGTCAGTAGACTACTGTTCATCAACAGGCCACTGAGGTGTCAGCAGACTACTGAAGTATCAGCATGCTGCTGAAATTGCTGAAATTGTTAACTCCAAAGTTTTAAGTGTTAAGTTTATTCACCCCCCCCCCCCTAAACATAACCAAAGCCTTTTCAAGGGACCAACAGAACAGAACATTTCTATCCAACTTATTAATTCTGGAATTACGCCACATAAATCTGAAACTGAACTCTATCGATTATAGATATAACATATTCTCAGAAAGTCGAGTCAATAAGTGTCCATTGATATAATCATTACATACAGACTAACCCTCCATAGACTATCCGTAAAGAAGCGGGATTATTTCCGTACACCTTCTTCACTACATCTTATCCTTATTTACCATTAACCCACTAGTGATCAATTAGTTCATAACCAATATGAACTCGGCCGATCGACCAGTTTCTAAGATCAACAAATAAGGGGATTGTCTTTCTACTTCCCGTAGGAAGGAATTGATTCCAAATCTATGCGACACACACTCCTCACTCATCCCAGAATAGTGCCAACGTGAAAGTGATTTGGACCACGTCTCTTAGCGATCCTTAACGAACACATCAAACCCTATCTTGAAATAAATAGGAGTATGCAATCACATCAGGATTAAGGTTAATGCATATCTGATCATCTTGTTATTTAATAAGATTTATCAATCCCGGAATTATATGAGAAATGCAAATTAAATCGGTCAAGTACTATATGACTCTCATCATATATAAATGCCCCACTTAGAGAACCAATGTCGATGGTCCGGACAAGACGGTCACAACTTAAAGTGTTCTAGGCGCATTAATGGTGGTTTAACCAATAGACCCCATACTTTGATCAAGTTCACCACGGACTAATAGTTCAAGTGTATCACTATAAACTTAATCCTCACGTGTGACACACACTAAGTTATATGGCTACATATGATACAACTTGGGGTTTTCAGTAGTGAATTTCTTATAAGCACAATGCAAATAATAAGATGAGAATAAATATGTCATTTATTAATTATAAAAACAATTACAGAAATTGTCTTTCGGGCATTACTTTCACAGTAAATGGTATCGGCTCATCAAGGCCTGGAATCACTTCCCTATCCAACAATGAACTTCTCAAGCCACACTGCCACTTTAGCTGCTCCGAAAGCTGCTATCTATTCGACTAATAGAGTCAAACTAGCAGTGCTGGATTGCTCCAGACTATTGCTCCATCACTATGAGTAAACACTGTGCCAGAGATCGACTTACGATCATCCTTAATCTGACTGTAAGTCAGAATTAGTGTATTCAACAATACTTAGGTATGCACCTGGATATAGATGCATATTAGTCCTCATTCTCCAAAGGTACTTGAGGATGCACTATACTGTTACTCAACGTCTGAATCCAAGATTCGACTGTTATTGACTTTTAATAACCTGGCATTCTCTATCCACCAAAGAATTTATCCCATTTTATCTATATCTGAAGATTTGAGATAATTATTCCGTGAGAGGTTGGGTAGGAAACCTCTCGTTGAATCTAGCATTCGAAAATTAATCATCATCTTAACAATAAGATGAATAGGATTCTGCCACAACTTGTTCTCATGAATTTGACCGAATTGAATTCTTAAGAGTATAGTCCACTTCTCTAATTCACAGAAGCTTTGGCTCGTCAGTTCCTGACTTCAGATAACATGCCCATGTTGTTCACAACTATTGCAGTGTCACCTTTCATAAACACGAATATTCACTACTTTACCAATATTGATTCTCTGGTCTCAAAAGACTCATCAATATTCTGGTCAAGCCCACACATTTCAAAACATGTGATTTTTAATGACCTAGAGGTTTGCTTTAATCCACCAATGGATATAAGCATAGGCAGTCAATCTGCCATTGGCTTTAAGCTAAAACCCTTCTGTTCCAAATGAATTCAAGCTCCTTTACACTGTATGAAAGTTTCAGGGCATCACCACTGGTGATCTTTCTGCTTTCCATGGAGTCAAGCAAGGTTGAATGGTGAGAGAGTTTAGGGCATCACCCCTGGTTAAATCTCTACTTCTCAGGGAATTACCCATAGACCAGTTGGCTCTGCTTTGAAAGATAAACTTTCTCATTCATCCGACTCTTTTTCACGTAGATCCAATTTCTTCCGCTGGGCCTAAGATACTCAGGTGGTTGTACAAGAGTATGAACAGAACTGGAGTACAAAAACTCCATTTACAGGTATATGGCTTTAAAACGACCTCTTATCCGAATTCTATACAGCCATCCCAAAAAGGCCATAGGTAATCAATCACCCCCAGCAGACTGTAAAGTCTTCCAGTCTGCAAGATCACAGTGGGTCAATGGTTAAACCATAATTCCACTATATTTCGGTGGATCGATATTCTGATCTGGTGTAGTTGTATTTATCAGTGTAACCCCCAACAACCAATGTTGTATACGGTCTGATTAAATCAGATAGTAACTCATTGAGTAACTGTACTTTAAGGTCTAAGGTTGTTATTTAAACATTCTTTTAGAAAGGATGTAACAGTGTAACCCTCACTATCCGATCTTAAGAATCTTATAACGAACCTTTTACTCATTGCATTAAGATATTTCATGAACAGTCACCATCTGAACGTGTGTGCAAAATCTCTAGTCCTACCTTCAAGCTCTAGTGCTAAATACCTCTATTTGCGGAAGTGGAGTAAATGTACTTCACTCTTTATCCACAAATTCATAGGCATCTTCTAGGTAGACTTCTCGGTATTACATAATAATGTAAACCGTTATTTTGCAACTAATATCTGAATTGAGTTAAGTAGTGTAATGTAGAATATTAATACTATACAAGACAATACATGGTTTATCACCACTCAGCCTTACTTGTCTCCATGGAAAGCAGAAAGTTTACCAGGGGTGATGTCCTGAAACTTTCTTGCCGTATAATGGAGCTTGAATTCATTTGGAACAAAAGGTTTTTTTAGCTTAAATCCAATGACAGATTACCTGCCTATGCTTGTATCCATTGGTGGATTAAAGCAAACCTTAGGCCATTAAAAGCCACATGTTTGAAATATGTGGGCCTGACCAAAATATTGATGAGTCTTTTGTAGACCACAGAATCAATGTTGGTAAAGTAGGAGACCTTAGTGTTAATGAAAGGTGACACTGCAACAGTTGTAAACAACATGAGTGTGTTATCTAAAGTCCAGTACTGACGAGCCAAAGCTTCTTTGAATCAGAGAAGTGGACTATATTCTTAGAAATCCATTCGGTCGAATTCATGAGAACAAGTTGTGGCAGTATCCCATCCATTTTATTGATAAGATGATGATGCATTTTCGAATGCTAGGTTCAACGAGAGGTTTTCTACCCAACCCCTCACGGAATAATTCTCTTAAATCTTTGGATATAGAGATAATGTGATAGATTCTCTTTTGGATAGAGAAAGTCAGGTTATTAGAAGTCAATTAATGTCAAATCTTGTATTCGAGTGTTGGTAAGCAATATATGTTGAGTATTCTGTGTTGATGTATTTCAAAATATATTTATTTTGGGATATATCTCATAATTACTCTACAATTAACTATGTCACTAAACGTCTTAATCTCACGTGACATGTGTTTGAAAATTATCCAAGTCACATGAAAGCTTATTCTCTATTTTACATGTGACATAAGTGTGTCAAGTATATTATGGTACTACAAGTATTTTATCTAATTTTGTGTATGTCACATTAATTGATTAATATTATAAGTGTGTCAAATGATTTTTGTCATGACATCACTTTAATATTGTAATGTGATAAATGACACTACTTTACTATTTCTATATTTTCTATGTGACTAGAATATCTTATTATAATTGCTTGATTAATATTTTATGTGTCACATTGTTCTTATTTCTATCAACCTTTATATGTGACCTAATTTATTTTATAAGTATTTTATCTTAGTCCTTGACTATGTCACATTATGAATTTATTTCTATAAGTATGTCAAATGATATCTATCATGACATGACTTTATGTGACATAAAACATCTTAACTATTCTTATATCATTATTATTATTTTATATTCCATAAATTAAAAGTACGTAATACTTAACTTTCGGCCTCTCCTCTTTTTTATTACCTTTGGACCTATAAAATCCTTGGCCCTTTTTTTTCTTTCCTCTTCTAGCCTTTTAATTAACCGAGCCCTTCTTTTTTTCCCAACCAAAACTTTTATCCAGCTTTTAGCCCAATGGCCCAACCTTCACCCTAACATATATCTTATTTATCCAAACCCCTCTTTCGTTACATTATTATGATGCCGCCTCACCCTTATTTTCTAGATTTTTCTCCTTTCGCACCTTCCTAGACATTTCCTACCCCCACTAACTCATCACCCGTACCTCCACCTCCTCATTTACCCCCAGTCCTTTATACCTCCTTGAAACTTGCCTTAGCATTAACTTGGCTCTGCAAGTTGAATTGTCCTTATCTTCTACTCTGTAAATCTAAAAAAGCTCCCAACTTTTCTCTGCTCATGTTTCGTCTTTCAGAAAGAGGATGAAGAACTTTTAGGTTCCGTGCCTCATTTTTTATCTCAAAATAGCTCTGATTTGGAGTATGGAATCTCTGCAACACTTGTTGATGCCATGCTTGTGCTAAGTGTGTCCATGAAGGTGGAGATGCGGCCAAATTTAAGGTCTGACATTGCTGAGGCTGATGAAGGTTTATCTGAGACTGATGATGATAAAGCTGAGGTCACTGATGTCTCAACATCAACCCGTGAAACTCATCATCCAATTCAGGGAAGTTTTCTTCAACTTTTTCATCTCAGTTTTTTGTCTGGCTCTAAAACTTTTCTAATATGAGTTAATCAACCTTAATCGTGTTAAAGGTTTGATCTTTACTAGTCAGTGTGTAAAGCATGTCAGTTCCCGAGTCTTGTAATCAAACGTCTGACCTTTTTATATGGTAATCATTGTATGAGATTTTGACTGTGATAATACCTGTTCTTGTGTGATAAATCTGAGTCTCCTATATGCTAAACCAGTTTTTGCTATCATGTCTAGTGCATTTGAATTAAAATAATTAACCGAAATGCATGTCTTAGTCCTCAGCTCAAATCGTCTTTAATATGTCTCTCAGATTTGTGCTCTAGTGTTAAGAAATGGTTAAAGTTGTTAATTTGTTGATTTGGAGCATTTATTTTTTTTTGTTAACTGATCTTTAAGCTTTTAAAAAAAAAGGTTAATCGTGCTAAATGTTGTACTGCAGGGTTCAGAATATATATATACTAGTGTTCTCAAACTATGCAAGGCACAGTGCATGCCCACTGCAGCTATATATTGATTTATTTATGAGTATATATATAAATTTAGATGATGAGTACATTTCTAAACGGACACCCATTAAACACATTTGATTATTACATAAACATGTTGTAAATGTAGAAACAGAAGTAAATAAGTAGTGCAAACCACACCATAATTTACAATAGAAACCCATGTCGGTGTTCTTACAAGCTTATTCCATAATATAAAACATACAACAAAAGATCATGCACGCCACAATAATACCAGAGACGCATGATACATATTCTAGGCAGACCATACCATAGTTTCTTATTTCTTATCGGAAACACAAAATAAACAACATATTATCAATCATCAACTTTCACTACTGAGAGAAAATTAATAATATAATTTGTTGATATTAGTGAATAGAACACAGACTATTCATAGGATTTTTGCAAAAGCATAAGCTTGGTAAACTTGATCGAAACATATTCTAGGACTGTTCATCATTTACTTTATTCTTTTTAGATGGGGTGGTTTGCAATTGAGTTTCAGATGGTAAGACGTCTTCAGCAGTACCACCATATACATGGGATAAGCAAGCGGAACATTGGTCAATGACTAGATTCATTGTTCCAGCTGGTGGAATTTCTTGTAAAGACAACATTCTCTTAGTAGCAGAAGTCTGATTAGGTTCAAGTTTTTTAAGGGAAGGATGATCAGATATCTCTTGCAGGACAGCTTTTGTGGAAGGAGTAATGAGCTGTTTCTCAGGTTGTTATTGTGTAGCAGACGACGAAGATCCAATGTGTTCCAAAAGGGTTGTACTACCTAAATCTGGATTGGTTACTGTAGCTTCTTGGCTAGTTTGAGAATATGCTTCAACTTCAGCTGCAGTGTAGACCTTAAGCACTGGGTAATGACGAACTATGATACTTCTTCAGGATCGATCATAGTACTTTAGAAAACAAATCACATGTTTGTTTTCAACAGCAACCTCAACCTCTTTTGTCAACGGAGTATTATGTTATTTAAATGTAAAGTATATCAATCAATAATTTTATAAGTCCTAACTGATACAATTAAAATCACTGAGGAAAACATCTTTAGTCCCACTGAATTTGTGTAGCATATAATGTATAAGCGAAATAATTAGTATGATTCTGACAAAAGGTAAGTAAAACCAGCTAAGATAAACATCATAAAGTATAATCATTACCGGACACTCGCATTAGTTAGTTACTGACAAACTAAGCACCAAATTCTCCATTCTGTATCCACGTCCAAGGCAGTTTATCACTTCTCACATGCTTCGAACCAAATTTTATCTTGAGCAGGCAAATAAGTTAATTTCCCTTCAGTCCAAACAACTTTAACCTGTAACTTATAGCTTGTAAGAAGGCATGACTAACTTCGAAGAAGATGTAATTAAAACATCATGAGTGACAATTACATTTTGAGTTGTTGCAAGTGCATGGTCGAGAGGTATGATTTCAGCAACAGTTGGTGGGTGGAAAAGCTTGCATGTATCCCGGTAGGCATGACCGTCAAGTAACGCTTTGATTTCTGTTGCATGAGCAGAATACCTAGAAGAAAGCAGAATACGGCTTAATACGGCTAAGTAATATAGTAATTTCAATGAATGAAATGATATGGCTATACCACTCTTTAAAGGGTGTTTTTGTCAAAGCGGCAGGTTGTGCAGAATATAAGCATTGGTCTTTGTTCCAAGTGAGATACCTGTGTTTCAATTTACATTGTTAGTATAAATGGTTCAGTAAAAATGTGATTTTCTGAGCAACAGCTATGTATAGTATAAAGTATTAAAGTAAACATTCCGAACAAAATATTCTAGATGGTAAGCTTGAAAGCTATTGCATACATCAGAATGATAGCATGAGTGTTGTTATTTATAAAGGAAAAGCACCATAATTTCAGAATAATTTTCAAAAAATTTCTCAGATAGAACTGCAAGATTGTATAAGCTAGTGTGTCTTTGTTTTACCAGTGCAAGTGTTTATAAGAAACCCTATATTGGTTATCATGTACTATAGGTGTAGCAAATGCTAAGGAGAAGCATACCGTTATGTGTAGTAACTTTCAAGCCAGAAGCAATTAACAGAGTGGCATGTTGTATCTTGCGTTGATATTCACATTAGTATCAACTAAAAGGTCATCCCAAACTCTCATCAACATAGGAACCATTCTGCAGAAACATTGAAGTAGTAAACATTGGACAACAAAATAAGGGATGTATGGAGAATAACATAAAGAAACTAATAAAAACAGACACAAAAAAGATAACGTACTCTTTGTTTATCACAATGAAGTCCCCGACTTATGTAGATTCATCAGTATCTCTAACTGGTAAAGCATGGATAATAAACGCTTTGATACCTAGTGGATTAGGTAGACTCTAATGTTAGTTATAGACATATTTTTGAAGTGTACAATACGTGTATAAACAATTTTCGATAGGTAAGGTAATAAATGCTTACAGACATAACGGTCTTGGTCCGCAAAGCGGTGGAAATCTGAAAAAGCATCAAATGGAAATGTGCACGGCAAACGAGGCGGGATGGTTTCATTGTGTGGCTCGACAAGATTCCTTCGATGAAGAGTCCAAGTGTACGGTATTCAACAGTCCTGACTGCTGCTTGTGTTTCTCTCACAAATGTGTTCGATATGTAGTACCTCTTGAACGGTGCAAGTGTAGATGCAAAGAAGCTAACATTCCCATCAAACTTCACCAGAGGAACTTTTGTACCCTGTTTAATGCCAGGAATATTCAAGCAGAACTTGTTAAGGCAAAAAATATTCAAAAGGCATATTAAAGGAATGAGAATAAGTAAACAGTAGCAAAGAATATGTTACCTTCATGTCTGTAATCATGTAGTTTCTATAAAGAGGTCCACTGTCTTTTTTCTTTGGTTTGTGACGTTCAAAAACTTGAACCAAGATGGTCCAATTAGTTTTTGAAGGTGTGATTTCATTCGCATCATAAAGTGGTCCTATGTAAAACAGTGGTGTAATCTCCGAGAAAATATTGTAAGATGTAAGGCAGATTGGCTGATGATTGATGTATCTTTGCGATCAGTATTTATGTTGTTGAAAAAACAAAATGTATAATATGCTCACGAAGACATATTAATTAGTAAAGTGTTTATGTAGCAGGTATCTTTGTATTTACAAGCTGAACATTAGTAAGCCAGACGAGAACAATAGGCAAACATAATTAATTAACCTTCAAGAATAAGTTATTTTGATTCCGCAAAAGGGCAAAAGAATTTGTAAATAGAAAAACATACATACACCGTAAAAGAAGCTGCAGTTATGTGTGATTGTAATTGTAAGACTTTTTTATAAACAACATTGCTCGTGTTAGTGTTTGCAAGTTCATTAGAAGACGTGTTGTTAATAAAAACATTAACATGTGAAGAAGTTCTTGCACGGGATAAGGCTACGTATAGCTAACCATGTGAGAAGACATGTTCTTTTAGATAAATGCCAACAAAGTCTAAGGTCTGTCCTTGGGACTTATTGATCGTCATCGCAAAGCACAGACGAATCGGGAACTACACTGTTTTGTAAGGAACCGGACAAAACTCACCTTTGGTTGGTTGCAAAGGGATTCTAGGTATGAACAATTGCTTACCCGCAAAATCTTCAGTCATAATTTCAACACGTATAACATTTTTGGAAAAAGCTAGAGGAAAAAATAATTTCCTCACTAAAATTCTCTCACAAAAATTCTCTCGCTAAATTTCCGGCTAAAATCTCCCCGGTCTCTGGCCGGAGAGGCGTAGCTCCTTCGATAGCAACATCACAACAATGTCGGCTTCATCATCAACTTCGGTAGTTAATCAATCGGTTCCTATTAACCTATCTGTTGCAAAAAAACCTATGCTCAAGCACTTAATCCGGCCAAATCGCCAGCTCCGGCTACTCTTACACAGCATCTGGAACTTTCAAGGTATAAGGGCGAATTGGCTATGGTTTTGCCTACTCCGGTGGTGGATTATCTGGCATCGCCATTTCGTTATGCCTTGTTAGGTAAATTTTCTCAAAGTCGTCCATCGATGGAAGCCATTCATATGTTTTTGGTTGTTCAAAACTTCAGTGCATATTATACGGTTGGTCTCTTAGACTATAAACATGTTTTAATCAAATTCCAGGGGGAGCAAGACTATATTCGATTGTATTCCAGGCCACAATGGTTTGTTACTTGCAAACCGATGCGTATTTTAAAATGGACTCTAGATTTCCATGTAGACATTGAATCATCAAATGTTCCGGCTTGGATAGTATTTCCTATGTTGCCAGCTCACCTCCATGAAAAGAAAGTTTTGGAAATTATAGTTGGAGGGTTTGGAAATTTTCTTCATGCAGATGCTACCATGAAGAGCTTCAAACGGCCCTCTTTGGCCAGAGTATAGGTTGAGGTACATCTACTTAAACCAATCCCGGAGAGGATTTGGATTCAGCAAGGAAGTTCTGAAGGATTCTGGCAAGAAATCTATGTTCAAACTTAATTACCACAGTACTGCAAATTTTGCAGGCATGTAGGCCATGCGGAAAATTATTGTCTTTTAAAAGATCCTGAATTAAAAGTACAACGAGGGATACCAATGAGCCTAAGGACAACATGGAAGTCAATGCAACAGAGCAAAAGTATACACAAGTCTGGCAGGAGAAGAAAAAGGACTCAGCTATAGCCCAAGAGCAACCTTCAATCCAACCACCAAACTCAGCTGAAACTGAACAGGATGTGTCCCACAAAACTGAGGGCTCACTGGACTTGCCTGCTGCCAATGGTCCTATGCTCTCCATGGACATGAGCATCATGTATCACTTAAAAAGGCAAGAAACTAAGGTTAAAATAGAGGGTGGATGGGCTTCTGATAAGGATATTCCTAGCTCCAAGGGATATGCCAGGGAAGCTGAAATGCTTGAGCTGCAGCATGCTGAAAAAAAGTTTGATGAGATATTACATCAGAGAGAGATACATCTTGCACAAGAAGGAAAAGTGGTTAATCTTGAAGACACCCCCTCACTTGATTATTCTGACTTCATTTATGTCACAAGCAGAATGAGGAAAAAGAAGCCTGCATAGCCAAATATAAGGGCTTTATCTATAGATTTTTGTATTAAACTTCAACAATGTTGAGTTGCTTATTCTGGAATATTTGAGGGCTTGGTTCCCCAAGTTCCCTTGGACTTCTAAAAAAGCTAATAAAAATTCATAAGTTATCTTATGTTGCTATTTCGGAGCCAATGCTTCAGGATAGTGTTTTGGATTCAATAGCAAAAAGTCAGGTTTTCAGCATTACCATGCAGTGCCTCAGAATAAGCTATGGGTCTTTTGGTCCTGGCTAGGTCAGTTTGATATTACCTACACAAACGATCAAGTCATTCACATAAAGTTTTCTGGATCCCCCAGCTTTCAGATCAGTGGTGTTTATTCTAAATTACCAAATCAGCTAGGAAGATTCTCTGGGGAGATTTAGGTAATAAGGTAGACTCTCAAGTTCCTTCTTTAATTGGTGGTGATTTCAATGTGATTCCATCTCTAGATGAATATTCTGGGATGGCTCAGCCTGATACAGGGGCAATGGGGGATTTTAATGAAATAATTGCTCAGTGCTTGTTTTACTTATTTCTAAGTTTTAGTGATGAGTGCCAGACTAACTGTTATAGTGCAAAGGCAAAAAGATGTCTAGATTAAATGTATAGGCTTATTAGAGTTTGATCTTTGATTAGGTTTGATCAAACAAGCACTGTAATAGTCAGCTGATTCATATCAGCAGACTGGTCTATTTCAATAGGGTAGATAGGTCAGTAGACTAGTCAGGAACCTGCTGAAGACTGAAGGCTGAGGGCTCAAACTTAGTTAATGAAGGCTTAGGGATCTAACTTAGTAATTAAAGTCAAGGACATGGAATCAGAATTTAGGCAAGTCTATGATGACCTAAAATGATTATATATACCTTGTATAGAAGGTCTAAGTTCCTTAAGTTGGATGGTGATTGGAACTTAGTTATTTGCAAAAAGGTGTAATCTAACTTCACAATTAAAAGTTAGATAAAAGAAGTCTGCTGCATTGAATTTTAAACACAACAAATTCTAGTTCAGCAGTCTGATAGGTATTTCAGCAGACTGATAAACCTGCTGATATATATACCTCGGTTAATTCAAGATTACATTGGAAGATTACATGGATAAGGACAGCCAACTAACTCTGATTTGTCAAACAAATCAATGGCTGAGATTAAAAAGACGTTGGGATGATTCAGGACTTTATCCAATGGTTACAAGTCAAAGGGTGGACAGACTGCATTCTGTCAAAAAGGATTCTGACAGTGTCAGTCCTATGAATAGTGACAGAAAGCAATTCAAACGGGACAAAACCAGGAACGGTTACATTTGAATTTCAAATACAAGTCACATGCACTCCTACCTATAAATAGAGGACTTTCAACTCAGAAAAATATGATGAACTTTTAGAGAAAAATATAAGAGATAACTCGGAGCTGCAAAAACACCCTGCTGAACCTACTGAGCTTAAAGCTACTGATCCAAAGAAAATCTTCAAGTGTATTCTATATTCAAGCTACATCAAGTTTACACACTTGAAGACTGCAAGCAGCTGATTATATCATCCTAATCAAGCTGCTGCAACTGAATCATTTACTTGATTCAATCTTTATTTTACAAAGAACATGCTGAAGACAGTGAAGCATATGTTGGGTGTGAAAGACTGTTGTTTGTGGTGGAGCTGGTGATGAGGAAATCCTACCCTTCAAGGACTAGTGAAAGACTTTGGAGCAGCAATCCTACCTGTTCCAAGTGTTCAGTTTGTGAAGCCATAATTATTGGTGAAGGACAAGCAACTTAGGAATCTTTGTAACAGCTACATCAAAGATCTCTAGTGAATTACCTCCAACATCACAGGAGAAGAATGGACGGACATGATTACACCACCTGGAACCACTATAAAATCTGCCTACTTATTTCTACACTTACATTCTACATTTAGTTTACTATACACATCAACCTACTGAAGCTAGCCACTGAAATCACACATACACTACTGAGTATCTAATACTTAGTATCATATTTAACAACAAATAACAAGTCTTAATTTTTGATATAATTCCGCTGCACAAATTCAATAAACTCAACTGTCAGTAGACTACTGTGTATCTGCAGGCTATTGAGGTGTCAGCAGACTACTGAGGTATCAGCAGGCTGCTGAAGTTGCTGAGTTTGTTAACTCCAAAAAGTTTTAAGTGTTAAGTTTATTCACCCCCCCTCTAAACTTAACCAAAGCCTTTTCAAGGGACCAACAATTGGTATCGGAGCAGTGCTTCTGTTCTGAAGAAATCCTACTTGTTGTGCTTGTGAAAATACTTTGAAAACTTTTCAAATCACTGATTTTCAAAAACTTGCATCATGGATAACAACCATTATGCTAGAACTATGCTGATGTGTTCTCTAGATAGATTTGATGAATATAAACGTCGAATGCAGGCTTATCTTGCTGCAACTCATGATGAAATGATGGATGTACAGACAGATGGACCACTGGAGATTACAAAGGCAGTAACAGTCGGTGATGTGACAGAGTACATTCCAAAACCAAAGAGAGAATGGAATGCTGAAGATAGAAAGAGAGCAAACCTCAACAATATTGCTATTGATATCATTTATAGAACCTTGGATAGCAATATGTACATGAAGGTTAATGATTAAAAAACCGCAAAGGAACTTTGGGACAATATACTGTTGATCTGTGAAGGCACCGATGCTATCAAGAAAAACAAAATCAGTGTGGCCAAAAAGAGGTTTCAAAAGTTCAAAATGCTGCCAAATGAAACCATTGAGAAAATAGAGTCAAGATTCAATGCTATCCTGGATGAACTTACCCTGCTGAGTCTAAGTTATTCAAAAGAAGAAATAAACACAAAAATCCTAGAAGCATTACACGACAAAGAAGTTTGGGAGATGAAAGTCAACGCAATAGAAGAAATGAGAAAGCTACATGAAGAGGATACCTTCAAATTATTCTCGATTTTAAAGCTTATGAATTTAGCAAGAGATTGGTTCCTACCACTGAAAAAAAGGAACCAAAATCAACTGCATTGGCTGCTAACATCAAGAAGAGACATCAGGAGCTCAAGATGATCTGCTGGATGAAATGTAAGAGCAGATTGCCCTCCTGAGCAAGAAAATTCGGATGATGAAAGGTGGAAAGGGTTCTCCAAGGAATTTCAACAAGAAATTCACTGAAAAGAAGAAAGAAGAACCAAAGAAAGACAATGATTATCTATGCTTTCATTGCAAGAAACCAGGACACTTCAAACCTGACTATCCTGAGTTAAAACAAAGTAAGGAACACGATTATCTGTGCTTCAACCGCAAAAAGCATGGACATTTCGGACCTGATTGTCCGGACCTCCTGAAGACCAAAAGCCAACAAAGAAGATATGGCAAGATGGCTATGGTTGCTGAAGATGAATCAGGGTATGAAGTGGAATCTGAAAAGGGAAATGAATCAGGTGACACATCATTGGTTGCTAAGATGGAAGATTATGCATTAATGGCTAATATGGATGAAACAGAGGAGGTATACAATACTGTATCTATCAATACTCCTGCTGGAAGTGATTGTGAATCAACTTGTGGTTCAAATCCTAGAAACTCTTAAAATGAAGAAGCTTTGGATGCCATCCTTAATCAAATCAGGAAAATACAATCTGGTTATGAGATTATGAAGGCTGAAAAAGAAGCTCTCCAAGTAGAAGTTGAAAGATTGAATCTGAATTAAGAGTTCTCAAAGGTAAAGAGAAAGATGTTGGACAGAATCAGTATTAGCCTGCTGAACATCCAGTTGCCTCTGAATCTGCTGAACCATCTTGTTCCTCTACTGCATACAAATCTGGAAAGCCTTATGGGGATAGAACAGGGCTTGGATTTGGAACTCAACAAACCAAAAAGAGTGAATCCAGTAAGGCTACTGAACTTAGTACCTGAATTGGTCCTAAGTTTGTACCTGCACAAGATCCAACTTCTAGTAAGGTTGCTGAGGCAGTAAAACCTACTGAGAAAGATTCAATAAAGCAAAATCAAAAGTCAAAGAAGTCAACAACTCCTAATAAAAAGAACAAATCCAAAAATAGGACTGCTGTGCCTTCTAGACTTACTGATAGCAGACCTGCTACAAAGTCTGCTGGACCACAAAGAGGCAAGAACTTGAAATATTCCAAAGATAAGAATCCTAAACCCAAAAATGTTAATCATTCTAAGGATACTTATCTCAGGGGGAAAGGTAGATTGTTCCCTACTGATGATGATTGGAATATTCCTGTATTTAATGCTATGAACAACAAGTATAACCATGTTGCTAGGGTAAAACCTAAGCAATGGAATCAACAAAGGACTCAGGAGAGGGCTTATACAAGACCTCAGTAGGGACCTCAGCAGACTCCATACTATAGGGCTATTCCTAATAGACAACAAACTAATGGTTATGCCAATGCTTCTAACATCAAGAATCACTTCAAACAACATTATAAACTAAAAGGCCAGAAAACATATGTGAATCCTAAACAACCACTTATTAGAACTTATGGATGTGTAGAATACATGTATGAACCAAAGTATGACACTTTTTGGAGAAGACCTTATGGAAACTTCCCACGGGTCATGCTTACTACTGACCATTATGGACCCAAACATGTTTGGGTACCTAAAATGTATTAACTTTGTTTTGTAGGGGGTCTGGTACTTTGATAGTGGATGTTCCAGACACATGACAAAGAATAAGCACTGTTTGTCAAATTTTGTGGCAAAGGATGGTCCAAGGGTGAATTTTGGCAATAAAAGTACACTGGATATACAAGACCATATGGCACACTTGTGAGGAATGGACTTTCAATAAAGAATGTTGCATATGTGGAAGGACTGGACTACAACTTCCTGAGCACTGGACAATTTTGTGACAAGCGATACAAGGTCACTTTTGACAAAAACAATTGTATTGTCATTAGTGAAAGAGGTGATCAAGTTGTATTGGCAGGTAGAAGACAACAAAACATGTATGTTGTGGATTGGTCTACTGTAGTTCCAGAAACCTGTCAGATTGTGCATACCAAGTCGAACTCAATTGGTTATGGCACAAAAATTTGAATCACTTAAATTTTGATGACATCAATCAGTTGGTAAAGAAGAAACTGGTGATTGGTTTACCTGAGATCACATTCAAGAAAGATACTATATGTGATGCATGTCAGCAAGGTAAACAGACTAAATCAAGCTTCAAATCAAAGACTAAGCAATCAACTAATAGAGTCTTGGAACTGATGCATATGGATCTATTTGGACCAGTTACACAAACAAGTGTTACAGGAAAGAAATACCCCTTAATGGTTGTGGATGATTATTTTAGATACACTTGGGTGGTATTTATGAACAAGAAAAGTGAAACACTCAAGAAGACGCCTGATCTTTTGAAGAGGTTACAAAATGAGAAAAGTTTAACAGTAGTAAAAATAAGATCAGACAAGGGTACTGAGTTTCTTAATAAATTTATAAGAGAATAATGTGAACAGAATGGTGTACTACATCAATTTGCTGCTACTGGTACACCTCAGCAAAATGGGGTTGCTGAAAGAAGAAATAGGACTTTAAAAGAAGCAGGAAGGACAATTATTTGTGAAGCATTGCTACCTGAAAGGTATTGGGATGAAGCAGTTAATACAGCATGCTATACACAAAACAGAACATCAGTGAACAAAATGCTGCTGAAGACACCTTATAAAGTTTGGAATGGAAGAAAACCCAATATATCTTATTTCCATCCATTTGGAAGCAAGTGTTTTATCTTGAATCATAAGGAACATTTGAAGACATTCCAACCTAAATCACATGAAGGAATATTCTTAGGATATTTTTCAGACTGTAAGGCATTCAGGGTACTGAACAAGAGGTCATTAAAACATGAAGAACTATCCATGTTGTGTTTGATGAACCTATGTTCATTGGTATGGAAGATGGAGTTTGTGAACTTTCTGAGAACCTACAAGTCACTGATCCAGATTGTGTTGAAGTTTTGAAAAGGTTTAATGACTTAAAAGTTTCTATTTCTGCCCCTGCTAGTCACCCTGCTGGTGATACTACTAATGCAACAACTGAAGCAGTTCAAGGATCTGCTGAACCCCCAGTTGAAGATACATCAGACCCTACTGAAGATGAGGTTCTTGAGAATCAATCTAAGCAGAATCCACAATGGTTAAGGGATCACCCTGTTGAACAAGTCATTGGCAACATTCAGCAAGGTGTAAGGACTAGAAGACAATTAGAAGCAATGTTTACCTGTTTTCTATCTCAAGTTGAACCCAAAGTTGTTGAAGAAGCAATTTCAGATCCAGATTAGATAATTGCTATGCAAGAAGAATTAAATGAATTTGAAAGAAATCAAGTTTGGACACTAGTTGAAAGGCCTATTCATGCAAATATCATTGGCACTAAATGGGTATACATTAACAAACTTGATGAATCTGGTACCATTGTAAGAAATAAGGCCAGACTAGTTGCAAAGGGCTATTCTCAAGAAGAAGGAATAGATTTTGATGAAACTTATGCACCTATTGCAAGATTGGAAGCTGTCAAACTATTCTTGGCACTTGCTGCATATAAAAACTTCAAGGTATATCAAATGGATGTCAAAAGTGAATTATTGAATGTCATTCTAGAGGAGGAAGTGTATGTTCACCAACCTCCTGGATTTGAAGTTAAAGATCAAGAAGATAAAGTGTATAGACTCAATAAAGCACTTTATGGCTTGAAACAAGCACAAAGAGCATGGTATGAGAGTCTATCTCAATTCTTGGTGGAGAATGGTTTTACAAAAGGCACCAATTATAAGACTCTTTTCAGATTCAATGAGAAGGACAGCACCCTGCTGGTACAGATTTATGTTGGTGACATAATCTTTGGTTCTGAAAATGAATTGCTATGTGAGAAGTTTGCAAATCTAATGAAGAGCAAATTCCAAATGAGTATGATGGGAGAAATGAACTACTCCTTTGGGATTACAAGTTAAACAGATGAAAGATGGAATCTTCATTCATCAAACCAAGTACACCAAAGAGCTACTGAAGAAGTTTCGTATGGAAAATAGCACCAAAATATCAACTCCTATGAGTACAATTATCAGATTGGATGAAGATAAAGAAGGCAAAGATGTTGATCAGACTTTATATAGGAGGATGATAGGCAGTCTGCTGTACCTTACTGCCAGCAAACCTGATATATCCTTTGCTGTAGGTGTTTGTGCGATTTCAATCCAAACCTAAAGAAAGTCATTTAGGAGAAGTCAAAAGAGTTTTGAAGTACCTAAAGGAGACTTTGGGAGTAGGGATATGGTATTCCAAGGATGGAAGCTTAAAAGTTATATCCTACTCAGATTCTGATTATGCTGGATGCAAGATTGATAGGAAAAGCACCACAGGAACCAGTCAATTAATGGGAAATAGACTGGTTTCTGGTTTAGCAAGAAATAGAACTCAATATCAACTTCCACTGCTGAAGCTGAATACATTGCTACAGGAAGTTGCTGTGCACAAGTACTTTGGCTAAGACAACAATTAAGGGATTATGGAATTGAGGAAAAAGAAACTGCAATAATGTGTGACAACACAAGTGCAATTTCAATCACAGAAAATCTGTTTTGCACTCAAGAACCAAGCACATTGATGTGAGACATCATTTTATAAGTGATCATGTTGAAAAGAAGGATGTGGTGGTTCTGTATATCCCTACTGAAGATCAACTTGCTGATATATTCACTAAAACACTTGATAGTGAAATATTTGCTAAACTAAGGACTAAACTTGGAATTATTAAAGTGGACTGATATTCAGCAGTGTACTGGAATTCACCAAGGGGATTAGTCTTTGCAATGTTGGGTGAGCTCACTTAGCAGATTAGTCATTGGTATCAACAATACCATGTACTTATATTTGGAAAATTGAGCAAATGAGGTTGCCAGGGGGATTTGTCTTTGTCATGTTGGGTGTGCTCACTTGATAAATCAGTCATTTGTATTAAACTTCATCTTGTATTATCAATTGAACAAAACATGACAGAATCAAAGATCAGCAGAGTTACTATGTCAGCAGGCTGTTGAAGAATCTTTCTTAGCAGGCTGCTGAGCCAACCCTGCTGATGACAAGTCTGCTGAATATTACGTTACACAGTCAAACTTACTAAAGTCAAAAAGCAGATTGGCGGGATATTTATTCTATCCTTTATAACCACAGTTAACAAGATCCAACGGTTACAAACGTTATGGAAAAGTAATGGGCCACGTGTCAAGTTAGCATTTACTCAGATTAATCGTGGTTAATGTGGATGTACGTGCACTGACAGTTACAACCATACTCTGTCTATATATACAGACCTATACACAGAAGAAACACTCTACTGCAAATCTGATTATATCTCTGTTTTTACACTGTCTGAACACAGATTTACAAGCTATCTTCTTCAACTTTTTCTTTTAACAATGGCGGAAAAGATTGATGTTCAAATTGGAACAAGCCAAAGTGTGAGAGGTTTTGTTGTTGATGCTAATAAAACAAAGTTAGCTATTAACATTGGTCAAAGAATAAGGAGATATAAAGTCCTGGAGAATATACTGAACATAAGATTGGAAACAATCTCTTACACAAATGTTGTCAGTTTTTGGAAGAACATTGTGATAAAGGAAGGAAGAGAAGCATTTAAAAATACTGTAAATGCTCAAGAAATTGAAGTTTCCTCAAATTTGCTGAGGGAAGTTTTTGGTTTTGAAGATGTTATAGATGCTCCAGTAAATCCTGAGGAAATGGGGTTGTCAAAGATGGATTTTGTTGACAAAATCAAGACCAATGAATCCACCAACTCAATTCCAGGTATTAATGTGAAACACATTGGGTATGAGTACAACCTACTGAGCAAAATCATTGCTAAGAACATGTTAGGAGTGGTTGGAAGTATGGATACTCTATCAGGACCTAAGATAGAGCTGCTGATGATTATCGACAGAAGAATGAAATTTGATTGGGCTGGATACTTTATCCACTACATGAAGAAAGTAGCCAAAGAAGAAAGAGAAGGAAAAGGAAATCCAAGGCCTTACCCTTAGGATTATTGGTTCAGGCCCTGCTGAATCATTTGGAGATTCCTGATGTGGCACCTGAGAAAATAAACCAATCCAGATACAAGAAAGAGATTGATTATGCTATCCCTGGTCTGGATGATGATGAAGAAGGTGTTTCTGAGGCTGCTGATAATGACAGTGATGGAGATGATGGTGATGCTGGTGGTGAGCAGGTCAAGCAAACTACTAAGAAATCTGTCAAGCCTGATGCATCAAAGAAAACTATTGAGAAAAGAAAGGGTGCTGACACAAAGAAGATAACAGAGGTGTTAAAACCTAAAAGAACAAGGAAGCAAACAGCACAGACTGTTGAGTCTGCTGAGGGTCCAACTGAAGTTGAGATTACTGACCCTGCTGTAGTTGCTAGGAAAACCGTTGTTGAAATTTTGAAGGAACAACAGAAAGAAGCCAATAGAAAGAGAAAGTCTACTGCAATTGAAATTGATGATGAGCCACTTTCCAAGAGGATAAAGGAGATCACCCACAAAAAGAGACATGGAAAGGGGAAACAATTGAAAATCTTAGAGGCTCAAAGAAAACAGGAAGAAGAAGAAGTAGAAGAAGTAGGAGAGGCTGTTGATGTTGAACCAATAACTATTATAAAGCCTACTGAGGATGTAGAGGTTGTTTCTGAGCAACCTACTAAAGAGTCACAGCAGTCTACTGTACCTGAGACTATTGTTAAAGTTAGAGAATCCTCATCTACAAAAACTACTAAGCCTACTGAAAGTGAACAGGTTGTTGTTGAGAAACTTGATGAAGAGCCACAGCAGACTACTGAGTCTGCACCTGCTGTGGTAACTGAAACACTTATACAAGACCCTGCAATTCCTGCAATAGTTTAGGGGGAAAAATAGTCTGCTGTTAACACTGCTGATGAGCATATAAGTCAGGAGGAAGAAAGTGTGGTGCAGATGGAGGTAGTAGGGACTAATATACAACCTGAGAAACCTACTGACCTAGTAGAATCTGTGGAAGAAACTTTGAATCTACTTGTGGAGACCTATGGAGGTCAGCAAGGTAGTAAAACAGCTCACAGGAGGTCTTTCATGCCATTTGAGAGACATGTAAAGAAGAAGAAAGATGATTTTGTTGATCCCAAATTTCAGCAGGTGACTGATTACTTTCAATGGAAGTTTGGTTTCTACAAGAGGCAAAAGCCAGCTGCAGAACCTATGACAGACTTTGAAGAATGGGCTTTTGAGAAATTGGGAATGGATAATTTGTTGGATCTGATTGATACCACTGTGCTGCAATCAAGATTGATGGACATTTTTGAAGATCAACAGAAAGAGGAGGGTATCAAGTTTAGGGATCCAATAGATGATGATGATGATTCATCATCTTCATCTGATTCTGGAGGTGATTTTCCATCAGGTCCAGGAGGAACCAGTGGGACTGCAATGATAAATGAACCGAGGGTGGAGCAGTCTACTGGTATAGGACAGTCTACTGATAGATAGCAGACTGGAGAGATGGATGAGGATCTGGAGGACCTCACCATGGATGACCTGTCGGCATTGATCAATGATGGAATAAGTGGTGCTGCAAATAGGTTGGTTGGTGAATCCTCTACTTTACTTTTTGAAGAACCTATTGCACAATCTGAAGATCAACAGAATGCTGATTTGGATGAAGAAAGGGTTACTGACCATAGTGAACCTAGTGCCAGTTCAGAGGAATCAATTCAATATCAAGACTGGATTGACACTGAGGGGACCTTATCCAAAACTGCCACTATCCTAACAAAGATTGGTCATGCTGAAGGATTTCAAGTGGACAATGAGGCTGTATTCAATCTCAAAGAGTGGAACAGGAGGTTCAGGTTGCTGAGGTTCAAACAGCACATGAGCAAAGGTTGGAAAAGGAGGTACAGGTTGCTGAGTTACAAACAGCACCTGGACACAGGTTGGAACAATCTTTGGGTTTGCAGGAAACCCCTACTGTTGTACACTAAGTCTATATGTCCTATGTGCTATTATTGTCAGTAAGATATATATGTGTATCGTATGTATAATATATTTATATACATCTTTCTGATGTCTAAAGCCTTTGGTCCTTTGTATTTTTGTGTCTTTGAAAAGTGTGTCCCCCAGGTGAACATATAATAATATATCTCCTTGGTTTTCTTCAAGGCTTTATAGCTGTTACTGTCCTCCCTCTCTTTCTGTGCTCTCATTTTTTTTCCTGCAACAGATTTAATTTTTGTTAAGTGTGCAGGACTTTAATTTTTATCTCTCATGGGATAGCTCTTCATAGCCGTTGGATCTAAAAGCCAAAACTGTTCCTGAAAAGCTAAAAGGACCGTTGGATGAAAAGCAATAGCTGGACTGCAAAGCCATCTCAAATACTCTAGACATCTCTTCTAGTAGTATAAATACTACTCCAGCTGCTTCCAAAAAAGCAGAACAGCCTCTCCAAGAAGACAACATTTATTTCACTAAGTCTTCACTCTATTTTCTTAACACTTGTATTCTGAAATTAGTATTTTATTTCTTTAGTGTTAGAAAAGTGAGGTGCGAGTGTGTTAGAGTGTATTTCTAAAAGAAACCTTTAGTGAGTTATGTTGTAGTGTTGGGAGTGATCTCCACATGTTATTGAGGAGCAATAACAATGGCACAGCATAGCCAAGCTGTGGTTTAGCAGTTCAGGATCGTTCCTGCTGAGATACGGGTTCACAGAGCTGAATCTAGGTTACGAATTCACGGAGCTGAAATCGTGTTCAAGAATCTTGGCAGTGATTTTTAGTAAGTACTCATTTGGTGAGTGTTAGTCCTTTGATGAGTGTGTTATACAAATCTGTTGAATGTTGTTACTAAGGATTTAGGACATCTTAGTGTTAGTCGGAGTATGTGGTTCGCTTAAGACTAGCACAAATTTGGTTATCTGGTTAGTAACACTTTAACAGTAGAAGTGTTGTATCTTTTATTTGTTTTTGTTTTGTAATAAACTCAAGCTACATCTAGTAAACACTTTGTGTGTGGGTGTGATCTTCTATAAGATCACACATATGTGCTTTAGGTAGCTTATATCCTTGACACACCTTAGAATTGCATGCTTAGGCTTAAACAAAGATAAAATCTGAATCTGCAATTCCTTGATATTGTTGAACACCTTAGACTTGAATGTATTATGATAATAACTTAAAATCTGAATCTGCAAGTTTTGCTATTCTGATTTTGGTTAAGTGTTCAACCTGTTTCTTCATTTGGTATATGTTTCAGTTTACGCATATCAAGCCTTTATCTTACTAAACTGATCTTGATCTAGAAACTCTATCAACTGAAGTTAACTTAGTTTCATATAGTTAATCGATACTAGATCTTCCGCCTAGGTTCGTTAATTGAACTAAGTTAAGAATATACTCTAATTTTGCTGATTAACCACTGTATTTTATATTATCTGCATAAGTGTTTTGAAAGTGGTTAAAATAATTTTTAAAAGGTATAATACTCTATTAACCCCCCCCCCCCCCTCTAGAGTATTAATTGCGCGTTCTTCATCCAACAATTTTCATCGTAGCAAGGTTACTAGTTGATCCTTTTCTATATCATTTTGTTTAGAGATCTTGTTTACTGCATTCGTGTGACAACTACAGTACTTGTTTGATACTCTTTCTAGAACTTGCTTATTCTGTACATAAATTGATATGTATTTTTGTGCAGCAAGTTCTGTGTGCTGAATCTAATTTTTGTGAGTGTTTTTTTTTGCAAGCTTATTTGAGTCTTTGAATCTGTGTATTATTCAAGTGTATGAGCTTAAGTTTATTTCTTTATTACACTATGATAATTACACTTGTCTTGTGAGTTTGGTAGTTTGCGGGGCTACCCAAATCGATACGCCTGCTTTGTTTTAGGTTCATATTTGCGTTTGGCCAAAGCCCAAAATCGTCTGCAGCGTTTTCTAATCCTGGACTTATGATTCTTTTTATAGCAACCCAGATTTTCAATGTTTAATTAGAACTCGAGTCTTACAGCATAAAGTTTTATCTCACAGGTTGTTACACAGCTTCACTTCACCACTACACATCCTTACTCAATAGTCCAAGTTTTCTGAAATTCATTGTCATTTGACTTGTTTGGACTTATTCAGCATTTGTAACCGGTATTGTACACTACATTACCTTTACCATAATTTCTTTTCTTGAACCTTCATTTATGGCTTCTACATTGTATACCTATGATCCTGCAAAAGAAGAAGTGTTTGGTCAAAGACCACCTTTTTTCGATGGAATAAGGTATGCTGTGTGGAAGAGTAAAATAAAGACTTTTCTGGAATGCTTAGACTTGCACCTATGGTTTATTGTAGAAGATGGTCTTTGCATTTCTAATTCTTCTGCTGGAACTGAAGTTGATAAAGATGGAAATGCTTTGGAACAAGACGAGCTTACATCTTATCGAAATTCTAGAGCTATGGACGTCCTTGTTAACTCTCTTGGTCCTGTTGAAAGACGGTCTGTTTATTCATGTAGAACTGCAAAAGAAGTATGGGATACATTGAAAAAGAGACATGAACAATCAGGCCCGTCTCATAAAATAAATGAACTCATGCATTCATATGAATCATTCCAAATGAGTCCTAATGAGTCAGTTAATGACATGTTTTCCAGATTTACTTTGATTGTTAACACATTGAAATATTTAGGAAAACAATTTTCTGAAATACAGATTCTTAAAACGTTTTTAAGAAGTCTAAGTCCTGAATGAGCTTATTTTGTCTCCTTCATGAAAGAAGAAAAAGATCCAAACTAATTTTCTATTAAGGAACTTATGGAATTGGCATATGTTCATGAGATGACTTTGTTGTCTCATAAATAGTCCAATCCTGTGTTTTGTAATTATTCTTCAAAAATGGTTATGGAAAGTCCTGAATCTAAATCCATCAATGCTGAATCGGATAGCTCAAGTTATGAGTCCGAATATGATCTGTCAGTCAGTAGCATTAGTGGCGATGATCCTGATGAACGAGCTTTCTATAAGATTGTTCAAACGCTCACAATACAAGAAAGAAAATATTTTGCATCCTCCTCTTGTTCAGATGATGAGCAGCCTGCGTCAACTGCTGCATATAAACCTTATACTAATCCTGAATCACAACAAATCAGTCTTGCTGTCAAACATATTGATGAACCAGCTGCTTTTCTGAGCCTAACACTCAACCCGAATCGCAGCATATCAGCCCATTTACTGAAAATATTGCTGATTCTGCCAGTATTCCTCAAACAGATTATGAATGTGAGGTAAAAGAAACTAACTCCACATTTTCTGCTTTAACTAGTGAAAATTTTAAGTTAAAATATGAAGTTATGCATCTTAAAAATGAACTAAGTGATAAAGATAATCTAATATGTTCCTTCATTAAATTAAAACAAATGATTATAATGTTAGAGGCTATATTGAAGCCTTAAGTCTTAAGAGAGATGTGTTCAAAAAGATCATTCAAGAATCTGAAAATAGCTCTAATGAATTGAACACTATTCACTCATCTCTTAAAGAATCTGTAATTCAAACTGTTCTTGTCCTGTATATTATTAAAGATGGAAAGGGTAAAGATACAGTCCCTGAAATTCTGCCATCTTTACTTTATAAACCAAAATCCATTTTTCATGCACAAGCATCATCATCCACACCATCACATACACCTTATACCACTGCCTCACATCTTACGGATGATCAAATCCATTTCACATCATCACACTAGAAATCATGCTCCTAAGAA
Source organism: Gentiana dahurica var. dahurica (assembly GCA_024500145.1). Lineage (NCBI taxonomy): Eukaryota > Viridiplantae > Streptophyta > Magnoliopsida > Gentianales > Gentianaceae > Gentiana > Gentiana dahurica. Next base: position 77,700,362 of record CM044898.1, on the reverse strand, counting down.
ACACTATGTTTTTCAATATGATAGAAGAGGTTCTAGGAACTTCACTCCTAGACGCCACTTTTATCAAAATGAAAATTCTGCACCTAAGTCTTATGAATATAGGAGTCATTTGTCTTCATCTAGACAATATGGTCATAGCACATATCATTCATCTAGTTCCCATAATTTTAGGAACACGCATTCACTTAGACATTATGCCCCTAGGTATCATACACCATCTTACACACATTTCCAGCATTCTTTTACTCCACGAGCTGCTCAATATCACTATTGGCAGTCCTCACATCACACACCATATCATCATCATCATGTACCTTATTTTCAGCATGTACATTATCCTCATTTTCAGCATTTCCATTCTCGTCCCTCTTATGGTTCTCATGGACATCATATTAGGACCCATGGTTCTAATAATTATGTTCATAAACCTATAGTTAGGAAAGTTTGGGTACCTAAGTCCTCTCTTAATAATATGCAAGGATCCAAAGTTACAAAAATTTGGGTGCCTAAATGTATGTTGACTAATGTTCAAGGACCCAATGAATGAAAGGGTACCAAGTTTTCTTGATTTTTGTTTTGCATGATCTCAATTGCAACATTTTTTTTTGTATCTACAAGTGTTCTTGGCAACATCTCTTATCCTAGTCCTTACCTCTTTTGGTATCATATTCCTTTCAATTCCTTCCCTTACCTCTTAATCCTTTCTCTTTTCAACCCTCCCAAGGCCTTAATTGTGAAGTATTTTGTGCTAATATATAAGTCTTATATTTTTTTTTATAAAAAAGAATTCCATTTTTCACTAAACCCTTGATTAATTTTCAAACTAAGGAGGAGAGATATGTATTAAGTTAGAAATGTTTTATTAAGCGGAGCTTAACTTTTAATCTTAACATTTAATGAAAGCTCATTTGTAGGGGGAGCCTACCCCAAAATAAAATTTTAGAAAGATATTTTGAAAATAATCAAAGGGGGAGAAGTGTTGAGTATTTTGTATTGATGTATTTCAAAATATATTTATCTTGGGATATATCTCATAATTACTCTACAATTAACTATGTCACTAAACGTCTTAATCTTGTGTGACGTGTGTTTGAAAATTATCCAAGTCACATGAAAGCTTGTTCTCTATTTTACATGTGACATAAGTGTGTCAGGTATATTATTGAACTACAAGTATTTTATCTAAATTTTGTGTATTTCACATTATTAGATTAATTTTATAAGTGTGTCAAATGATTTTTGTCATGACATCACTTTAATATTGTAATGTGATATATGACACTACCTTACTATTTCTATATTTTCTATGTGACTAAAATATCTTATTATAATTGCTTGATTAATATTTTGTGTGCCACGTTGTTCTTATTTCTATCAACCTTTATATGTGACCCAAGTTATTTTATAAGTATTTTATCTTAGTCCTTGTCTATGTCACATTATGAATTTATTTCTGTAAGTATGTCAAATGATATCTATCATGACATGACTTTATGTGACATAAGACATCTTAACTATTCTTATATCATTATTATTATTTTATATTCTATAAATTATAAGTACGTAATACTTAACTTTCGGCCTCTCCTCTTTGTTATTGCCTTTGGACCTATAAAATCCTTGGCCCTTTTTCTTTCCTCTTCTAGCCTTTTAATTAACCGAGCCCTTCTTTTCTTCCTAACCGAAACTTTTATCCAGCTTTTAGCCCAATGGCCCAACCTTCACCCTATCATATATCTTATTTATCTAAACCCCTATTTTTTTCCCATTATTATGATGCCGTCCCCCTCACCCTTATTTTCTAAATTTTTCTCCTATCCCACCTTCCTAGAAATTTCCTCACCCGTCCCTCCACCTCCTCGTTTACCCCTAGTCCTTTATACCTCCTTGAAACTTTCCTTAGCATTAACATGGCTCTGCAAGTTGAATTGTCCTTATCTTCTACTATGAAAATCTAAAAAGGCTCCCAACTTTTCTCTGCTCCTCTTTCCTCTTTCAGAATGTGGATGAAGAACTTTTCGGTTCCATGCCTCCTCTTTCATCTCAAAATAGCTCTGATTTGGACTACGGAATCTCTGCAGCACTTGTTGATGCTAGGCTTGTGCTCAGTGTTTCCGTGAACGTGTAGATCCGGCCAAAATGAAGGTCTGACATTGATGAGCCTGATGAAGAAAAAGCTGAGGTCACTGATGTCTCAACATCAACTCGTGAAGCTCATCATCCAATTCAGGGAAGTTTTCTTCACCTTTTTCATCTCAGTTCTTTGTCTGGCTCTAAAAATTTTCTAATCCGAGTTAATCAACCTTAATCGTGTTAAAGGTTTGATCTTTACTAGTTAGTGTGTAAAGCATTTCAGTTCCCAAGTTTTGTAATCAATCTTCGACCTTTTTATTTGGTAATCATGGTCTGAGCTTTTGACTGTGATAATACCTGTTCTTGTGTGATAAATCTGAGTCTCCTATGTGCTAAACCAGTTTTTGCGATCTTGTCTAGTGCATTTGTATTAAAATGATTAACCGAAATGCATGTCTTAGTCCTCTGCTCAAATCGTCTTTTATATGTCTCTCAGATTTGTGCTCTAATGTTAAGAAATGATTAAAGTTGTTAATTTGTTGATCTAGAGCATTTATTTGTTTTGTTAACTGATCTTTAAGCTTTTAAAAAAGAGGTTAATCTTGCTAAATGTTGGACTGCAGGGTTCAGAATATATACTAGTGTTCTCAAACTATGCAAGGCACAGTGCATGCCCACTGCAGCTATATATTGATTTATTTATGAGTATATATATAAATTTAGATGATGAGTACATTTCTAAACGGACACCCATTAAACACATTTGATTATTACATAAACATCTTTGTAAAAGTAGAAACAGCAGTAAATAAGTAGTGCAAACCACACCATAATTTACAATAGAAACCCATGTCGGTGTTCTTACAAGCTTATTCCATAATATAAAACATACAACAAAAGATCATGCACGCCACAATAATACCAGAGACGCATGATACATATTCTAGGCAGACCATACCATAGTTTCTTATTTCTTATCGGAAACACAAAATAAACAACATATTATCAATCATCAACTTTCACTACTGAGAGAAAATTAATAATATAATTTGTTGATATTAGTCAATAGAACACAGACTATTCATAGGATTTTTGCAAAAGCATAAGCTTGGTAAACTTGATCGAAACATATTCTAGGACTGTTCATCATTTACTTTATTCTTTTTAGATGGGGTGGTTTGCAATTGAGTTTCAGATGGTAAGACGTCTTCAGCAGTACCACCATATACATGGGATAAGCAAGCGGAACATTGGTCAATGACTAGATTCATTGTTCCAGCTGGTGGAATTTCTTGTAAAGACAACATTCTCTTAGTAGCAGAAGTCTGATTAGGTTCAAGTTTTTTAAGGGAAGGATGATCAGATATCTCTTGCAGGACAACTTTTGTGGAAGGAGTAATGAGCTGTTTCTCAGGTTGTTATTGTGTAGCAGACGACGAAGATCCAATGTGTTCCAAAAGGGTTGTACTACCTAAATCTGGATTGGTTACTGTAGCTTATTGGCTAGTTTGAGAATTTGCTTCAACTTCAGCTGCAGTGTAGACCTTAAGCACTGGGTAATGACGAACTATGATACTTCTTCAGGATCGATCATAGTACTTTAGAAAACAAATCACATGTTTGTTTTCAACAGCAACCTCAACCTCTTTTGTCAGCGGAGTATTATGTTATTTAAATGTAAAGTATATCAATCAATAATTTTATAAGTCCTAACTGATACAATTAAAATCACTGAGGAAAACATCTTTAGTCCCACTGAATTTGTGTAGCATAATGTATAAGCGAAATAATTAGTATGATTCTGACAAAAGGTAAGTAAAACCAGCTAATATAAACATCATAAAGTATAATCATTACCGGACACTCGCATTAGTTAGTTACTGACAAACTAAGCACCAAATTCTCCATTCTGTATCCACGTCCAAGGCAGTTTATCACTTCTCACATGCTTCGAACCAAATTTTATCTTGAGCAGGCAAATAAGTTAATTTCCCTTCAGTCCAAACAACTTTAACCTGTAACTTATAGCTTGTAAGAAGGCATGACTAACTTCCAAGAAGATGTAATTAAAACATCATGAGTGACAATTACATTTTGAGTTGTTGCAAGTGCATGGTCGAGAGGTATGATTTCAGCAACAGTTGGTGGGTGGAAAAGCTTGCATGTATCCCGGTAGGCATGACCGTCAAGTAACGCTTTGATTTCTGTTGCATGAGCAGAATACCTAGAAGAAAGCAGAATACGGCTTAATACGGCTAAGTAATATAGTAATTTCAATGAATGAAATGATATGGCTATACCACTCTTTAAAGGGTGTTTTTGTCAGAGCGGCAGGTTGTGCAGAATATAAGCATTGGTCTTTGTTCCAAGTGAGATACCTGTGTTTCAATTTACATTGTTAGTATAAATGGTTCAGTAAAAATGTGATTTTCTGAGCAACAGCTATGTATAGTATAAAGTATTAAAGTAAACATTCCGAACAAAATATTCTAGATGGTAAGCTTGAAAGCTATTGCATACATCAGAATGATAGCATGAGTGTTGTTATTTATAAAGGAAAAGCACCATAATTTCAGAATAATTTTCAAAAAATTTCTCAGATAGAACTGCAAGATTGTATAAGCTAGTGTGTCTTTGTTTTACCAGTGCAAGTGTTTATAAGAAACCCTATATTGGTTATCATGTACTATAGGTGTAGCAAATGCTAAGGAGAAGCATACCGTTATGTGTAGTAACTTTCAAGCCAGAAGCAATTAACAGAGCTGGCATGTTGTATCTTGCGTTGATATTCACATTAGTATCAACTAAAAGGTCATCCCAAACTCTCATCAACATAGGAACCATTCTGCAGAAACATTGAAGTAGTAAACATTGGACAACAAAATAAGGGATCTATGGAGAATAACATAAAGAAACTAATAAAAGCAGACACAAAAAAGATAACGTACTCTTTGTTTATCACAATGAAGTCCTTGACTTATGTAGATTCATCGGTGTCTCTAACTGGTAAAGCATGGATAATAAACGCTTTGATACCTAGTGGATTAGGTAGACTCTAATGTTAGTTATAGACATATTTTTGAAGTGTACAATACGTGTATAAACAATTTTCGATAGGTAAGGTAATAAATGCTTACAGACATAACGGTCTTGGTCCGCAAAGCGGTGGAAATCTGAAAAAGCATCAAATGGAAATGTGCACGGCAAACGAGGCGGGATGGTTTCATTGTGTGGCTCGACAAGATTCCTTCGATGAAGAGTCCAAGTGTACGGTATTCAACAATCCTGACTGCTGCTTGTGTTTCTCTCACAAATGTGTTCGATATGTAGTACCTCTTGAACGGTGCAAGTGTAGATGCAAAGAAGCTAACATTCCCATCAAACTTCACCGGAGGAACTTTTGTACCTGTTTAATGCCAGGAATATTCAAGCAGAACTTGTTAAGGCAAAAAATATTCAAAAGGCATATTAAAGGAATGAGAATAAGTAAACAGTAGCAAAGAATATGTTACCTTCATGTCTGTAATCATGTAGTTTCTATAAAGAGGTCCACTGTCTTTTTTCTTTGGTTTGCGACGTTCAAAAACTTGAACCAAGATGGTCCAATTAGTTTTTGAAGGTGTGATTTCATTCGCATCATAAAGTGGTCCTATGTAAAACAGTGGTGTAATCTCCGAGAAAATATTGTAAGATGTAAGGCAGATTGGCTGATGATTGATGTATCTTTGCGATCAGTATTTATGTTGTTGAAAAAACAAAATGTATAATATGCTCACGAAGACATATTAATTAGTAAAGTGTTTATGTAGCAGGTATCTTTGTATTTACAAGCTGAACATTAGTAAGCCAGACGAGAACAATAGGCAAACATAATTAATTAACCTTCAAGAATAAGTTATTTTGATTCCAAAAGGGCAAAAGAATTTGTAAATAGAAAAACATACATACACCGTAAAAGAAGCTGCAGTTATGTGTGATTGTAATTGTAAGACTTTTTTATAAACAACATTGCTCGTGTTAGTGTTTGCAAGTTCATTAGAAGGCGTGTTGTTAATAAAAACATTAACATGTGAAGAAGTTCTTGCACGGGATAAGGCTACGTATAGCTAACCATGTGAGAAGACATGTTCTTTTAGATAAATGCCAACAAAGTCTAAGGTCTGTCCTTGGGACTTATTGATCGTCATCGCAAAGCACAGACGAATCGGGAACTACACTGTTTTGTAAGGAACCGGACAAAACTCACCTTTGGTTGGTTGCAAAGGGATTCTAGGTATGAACAATTGCTTACCCGCAAAATCTTCAGTCATAATTTCAACACGTATAACATTTTTGGAAAAAGCTAGAGGAAAAAATAATTTCCTCACTAAAATTCTCTCACAAAAATTCTCTCGCTAAATTTCCGGCTAAAATCTCCCCGGTCTCTGGCCGGAGAGGCGTAGCTCCTTCGATAGCAACATCACAACAATGTCGGCTTCATCCTCAACTTCGGTAGTTAATCAATCGGTTCCTATTAACCTATCTGTTGCAAAAAAACCTATGCTCAAGCACTTAATCCGGCCAAATCGCCAGCTCCGGCTACTCTTACACAGCATCTGGAACTTTCAAGGTATAAGGGCGAATTGGCTATGGTTTTGCCTACTCCGGTGGTGGATTATCTGGCAACGCCATTTCGTTATGCCTTGTTAGGTAAATTTTCTCAAAGTCGTCCATCGATGGAAGCCATTCATATGTTTTTGGTTGTTCAAAACTTCAGTGCATATTATACGGTTGGTCTCTTAGACTATAAACATGTTTTAATCAAATTCCAGGGGGAGCAAGACTATATTCGATTGTATTCCAGGCCACAATGGTTTGTTACTTGCAAACCGATGCGTATTTTAAAATGGACTCCAGATTTCCATGTAGACATTGAATCATCAAATGTTCCGGCTTGGATAGTATTTCCTATGTTGCCAGCTCACCTCCATGAAAAGAAAGTTTTGGAAATTATAGTTGGAGGGTTTGGAAATTTTCTTCATGCAGATGCTACCACGAAGAGCTTCAAACGGCCCTCTTTGGCCAGAGTATAGGTTGAGGTACATCTACTTAAACCAATCCCGGAGAGGATTTGGATTCAGCAAGGAAGTTCTGAAGGATTCTGGCAAGAAATCTATGTTGAAACTTAATTACCACAGTACTGCAAATTTTGCAGGCATGTAGGCCATGCAGAAAATTATTGTCATTTAAAAGATCCTGAATTAAAAGTACAACGAGGGATACCAATGAGCCTAAGGACAACATGGAAGTCAATGCAACAGAGCAAAAGTATACACAAGTCTGGCAGGAGAAGAAAAAGGACTCAGCTATAGCCCAAGAGCAACCTTCAATCCAACCACCAAACTCAGCTGAAACTGAACAGGATGTGTCCCACAAAACTGGGGGCTCACTGGACTTGCCTGCTGCCAATGGTCCTATGCTCTCCATGGACATGAGCATCATGTATCACTTAAAAAAGGCAAGAAACTAAGGTTAAAATAGAGGGTGGATGGGCTTCTGATAAGGATATTCCTAGCTCCAAGGGATATACCAGGGAAGCTGAAATGCTTGAGCTGCAGCATGCTGAAAAAAAGTTTGATGAGATATTACATCAGAGAGAGATACATCTTGCACAAGCAGGAAAAGTGGTTAATCTTGAAGACACCCCCTCACTTGATTATTCTGACTTCATTTATGTCACAAGCAGAATGAGGAAAAAGAAGCCTGCATAGCCAAATATAAGGGCTTTATCTATAGATTTTTGTATTAAACTTCAACAATGTTGAGTTGCTTATTCTGGAATATTTGAGGGCTTGGTTCCCCAAGTTCTCTTGGACTTCTAAAAAAGCTAATAAAAATTCATAAGTTATCTTATGTTGCTATTTCGGAGCCAATGCTTCAGGATAGTGTTTTGGATTCAATAGCAAAAAGTCAGGTTTTCAGCATTACCATGCAGTGCCTCAGAATAAGCTATGGGTCTTTTGGTCCTGGCTAGGTCAGTTTGATATTACCTACACAAACGATCAAGTCATTCACATAAAGTTTTCTGGATCCCCCAGCTTTCAGATCAGTGGTGTTTATTCTAAATTACCAAATCAGCTAGGAAGATTCTCTGGGGAGATTTAGGTAATAAGGTAGACTCTCAAGTTCCTTCTTTAATTGGTGGTGATTTCAATGTGATTCCATCTCTAGATGAATATTCTGGGATGGCTCAGCCTGATACAGGGGCAATGGGGGATTTTAATGAAATAATTGCTCAGTGCTTGTTTTACTTATTTCTAAGTTTTAGTGATGAGTGCCAGACTAACTGTTATAGTGCAAAGGCAAAAAGATGTCTAGATTAAATGTATAGGCTTATTAGAGTTTGATCTTTGATTAGGTTTGATCAAACAAGCACTGTAATAGTCAGCCGATTCATATCAGCAGACTGGTCTATTTCAATAGGGTAGATAGGTCAGTAGACTAGTCAGGAACCTGCTGAAGACTGAAGGCTGAGGGCTCAAACTCAGTTAATGAAGGCTTAGGGATCTAACTTAGTAATTAAAGTCAAGGACATGGAATCAGAATTTAGGCAAGTCTATGATGACCTAAACTGATTACATATACCTTGTATAGAAGGTCTAAGTTCCTTAAGTTGGATGGTGATTGGAACTTAGTTATTTGCAAAAAGGTGTAATCTAACTTCACAATTTAAAGTTAGATAAAAGAAGTCTGCTGAATTGAATTTTAAACACAACAAATTCTAGTTCAGCAGTCTGATAGGTATTTCAGCAGACTGATAAACCTGCTGATATATATACCTCGGTTAATTCAAGATTACATTGGAAGATTACATGGATAAGGACAGCCAACTAACTCTGATTTGTCAAACAAATCAATGGCTGAGATTAAAAAGACGTTGGGATGATTCATGACTTTATCCAATGGTTACAAGTCAAAGGGTGGACAGACTGCATTCTGTCAAAAAGGATTCTGACAGTGTCAGTCCTATGAATAGTGACAGAAAGCAATTCAAACGGGACAAAACCAGGAACGGTTACATTTGAATTTCAAATACAAGTCACATGCAATCCTACCTATAAATAGAGGACTTTCAACTCAGAAAAATATGATGAACTTTTAGAGAAAAATATAAGAGATAACTTGGAGCTGCAAAAACACCCTGATGAACCTACTGAGCTTAAAGCTACTGATCCAAAGAAAATCTTCAAGTGTATTCTATATTCAAGCTACATCAAGTTTACACACTTGAAGACTGCAAGCAGCTGATTATATCATCCTAATCAAGCTGCTGCAACTGAATCATTTACTTGATTCAATCTTTATTTTACAAAGAACATGCTGAAGACAGTGAAGCATATGTTGGGTGTGAAAGACTGTTGTTTGTGGTGGAGCTGGTGATGAGGAAATCCTACCCTTCAAGGACTAGTGGAAGACTTTGGAGCAGCAATCCTACCTGTTCTAAGTGTTCAGTTTGTGAAGCCATAATTATTGGTGAAGGACAAGCAACTTAGGAATCTTTGTAACAGCTACATCAAAGATCTCTAGTGAATTACCTCCAACATCACAGGAGAAGAATGGACGGACATGATTACACCACCTGGAACCACTATAAAATCTGCCTACTTATTTTCTGCACTTACATTCTACATTTAGTTTACTATACACATCAACCTACTGAAGCTAGCCACTGAAATCACACATACACTACTGAGTATCTAATACTTAGTATCATATTTAACAACAAATAACAAGTCTTAATTTTTGATATAATTCTGCTGCACAAATTCAATAAACTCAACTGTCAGTAGACTACTGTGTATCTGCAGGCTATTGAGGTGTCAGCAGACTACTGAGGTATCAGCAGGCTGCTGAAGTTGCTGAGTTTGTTAACTCCAAAAAGTTTTAAGTGTTAAGTTTATTCACCCCCCCTCTAAACTTAACCAAAGCCTTTTCAAGGGACCAACAATTGGTATCGGAGCAGTGCTTCTGTTATGAAGAAATCCTACTTGTTGTGCTTGTGAAAATACTTTGAAAACTTTTCAAATCACTGATTTTCAAAAACTTGCATCATGGATAACAACCATTATGCTAGAACTATGCTGATGTGTTCTCTAGATAGATTTGATGAATATAAACGTCGAATGCAGGCTTATCTTGCTGCAACTCATGATGAAATGATGGATGTACAGACGGATGGACCACTGGAGATTACAAAGGCAGTAACAGTCGGTGATGTGACAGAGTACATTCCAAAACCAAAGAGAGAATGGAATGCTGAAGATAGAAAGAGAGCAAACCTCAACAATATTGCTATTGATATCATTTATAGAACCTTGGATAGCAATATGTACATGAAGGTTAATGATTAGAAAACTGCAAAGGAACTTTGGGACAATATACAGTTGATCTGTGAAGGCACCGATGCTATCAAGAAAAACAAAATCGGTGTGGCCAAAAAGAGGTTTCAAAAGTTCAAAATGCTGCCAAATGAAACCATTGAGAAAATAGAGTCAAGATTCAATGCTATCTGGATGAACTTACCCTGCTGAGTCTAAGTTATTCAAAAGAAGAAATAAACACAAAAATCCTAGAAGCATTACCTGACAAAGAAGTTTGGGAGATGAAAGTCACCGCAATAGAAGAAATGAGAAAGCTACATGAAGAGGATACCTTCAAATTATTCTCGATTTTAAAGCTTATGAATTTAGCAAGAGATTGGTTCCTACCACTGAAAAAAAGGAACCAAAATCAACTTCATTGGCTGCTAACATCAAGAAGAGACATCAGGAGCTCAAGATGATCTGCTGGATGAAATGTAAGAGCAGATTGCCCTCCTGAGCAAGAAAATTCGGATGATGAAAGGTGGAAAGGGTTCTCCAAGGAATTTCAACAAGAAATTCACTGAAAAGAAGAAAGAAGAACCAAAGAAAGACAATGATTATCTATGCTTTCATTGCAAGAAACCAGGACACTTCAAACCTGACTGTCCCGAGTTAAAACAAAGTAAGGAACCTGATTATCTGTGCTTCAACTGCAAAAAGCCTGGACATTTCAGACCTGATTGTCCAGACCTACTGAAGACCAAAAGCCAACAAAGAAGATATGGCAAGATGGCTATGGTTGCTGAAGATGAATCAGGGTATGAAGTGGAATCTGAAAAGGGAAATGAATCAGGTGACACATCATTGGTTGCTAAGATGGAAGATTATGCATTAATGGCTAATATGGATGAAACAGAGGAGGTATACAATACTGTATCTATCAATACTCCTGCTGGAAGTGATTGTGAATCAACTTGTGGTTCAAATCCTAGAAACTCTTAAAATGAAGAAGCTTTGGATGCCATCCTTAATCAAATCAGGAAAATACAATCTGGTTATGAGATTATGAAGGCTGAAAAAGAAGCTCTTCAAGTAGAAGTTGAAAGATTGAATGCTGAATTAAGAGTTCTCAAAGGTAAAGAGAAAGATGTTGGACAGAATCAGTATTAGCCTGCTGAACATCCAGTTGCCTCTGAATCTGCTGAACCATCTTGTTCCTCTACTGCATACAAATCTGGAAAGCCTTATGGGGATAGAACATGGCTTGGATTTGGAACTCAACAAACCAAAAAGAGTGAATCCAGTAAGGCTACTGAACTTAGTACCTGAATTGGTCCTAAGTTTGTACCTGCACAAGATCCAACTTCTAGTAAGGTTGCTGAGGCAGTAAAACCTACTGAGAAAGATTCAATAAAGCAAAATCAAAAGTCAAAGAAGTCAACAACTCCTAATAAAAAGAACAAATCCAAAAATAGGACTGCTGTGCCTTCTAGACTTACTGATAGCAGACCTGCTACAAAGTCTGCTGGACCACAAAGAGGCAAGAACTTGAAATATTCCAAAGATAAGAATCCTAAACCCATAAATGTTAATCATAAGGATACTTATCTCAGGGGGAAAGGTAGATTGTTCCCTACTGATGATGATTGGAATATTCCTGTATTTAATGCTATGAACAACAAGTATAACCATGTTGCTAGGGTAAAACCTAAGCAATGGAATCAACAAAGGACTCAGGAGAGGGCTTATACAAGACCTCAGTAGGGACCTCAGCAGACTCCATACTATAGGGCTATTCCTAATAGACAACAAACTAATGGTTATGCCAATGCTTCTAACATCAAGAATCACTTCAAACAACATTATAAACTAAAAGGCCAGAAAACATATGTGAATCCTAAACAACCACTTATTAGAACTTATGGATGTGTAGAATACATGTATGAACCAAAGTATGACACTTTTTGGAGAAGACCTTATGGAAACTTCCCACGGGTCATGCTTACTACTGACCATTATGGACCCAAACATGTTTGGGTACCTAAAATGTATTAACTTTGTTTTGTAGGGGGTCTGGTACTTTGATAGTGGATGTTCCAGACACATGACAAAGAATAAGCACTGTTTGTCAAATTTTGTGGCAAAGGATGGTCCAAGGGTGAATTTTGGCAATAAAAATACACCTGGATATACAAGACCATATGGCACACTTGTGAGGAATGGACTTACAATAAAGAATGTTGCATATGTGGAAGGACTGGACTACAACTTCCTGAGCACTGGACAATTTTGTGACAAGCGATACAAGGTCACTTTTGACAAAAACAATTGTATTGTCATTAGTGAAAGAGGTGATCAAGTTGTATTGGCAGGTAGATGACAACAAAACATGTATGTTGTGGATTGGTCTACTGTAGTTCCAGAAACCTGTCAGATTGTGCATACCAAGTCAGAACTCAATTGGTTATGGCACAAAAATTTGAATCACTTAAATTTTGATGACATCAATCAGTTGGTCAAGAAGAAACTGGTGATTGGTTTACCTGAGATCACATTCAAGAAAGATACTATATGTGATGCATGTCAGCAAGGTAAACAGACTAAATCAAGCTTCAAATCTTCAAATCCGAGATAGGGCTTTTTTCTTTTTTTATATGTGCAAGTATCTATTTATGAACTGTGGAGACGACGAGCTGTCCGGCGCCCTTGCTCCATTTTATAAGGGAGGGGGAGGGGGGATGCCCGGAGGATCTAGTACCCCACCTCCTGACCCGTCCGGGCTGTATTCTGCCTCTGCCCCAATTGTAGCAGAATTCGGTGAGCAGACTAAGCAATCAACTAATAGAGTCTTGGAACTGATGCATATGGATCTATTTGGACCAGTTACACAAACAAGTGTTACAGGAAAGAAATACCCCGTAGTGGTTGTGGATGATTATTCTAGATACACTTGGGTGGTATTTATGAACAAGAAAAGTGAAACACTCAAGAAGACGCCTGATCTTTTGAAGAGGTTACAAAATGAGAAAAGTTTAACAGTAGTAAAAATAAGATCAGACAAGGGTACTGAGTTTCTTAATAAATTTATAAGAGAATAATGTGAACAGAATGGTGTACTACATCAACTTGCTGCTACTGGTACACCTCAGCAAAATGGGGTTGCTGAAAGAAGAAATAGGACTTTAAAAGAAGCAGGAAGGACAATTGTTTGTGAAGCATTGCTACCTGAAAGGTATTGGGATGAAGCAGTTAATACAGCATGCTATACACAAAACAGAACATCAGTGAACAAAAAGCTGCTGAAGACACCTTATAAAGTTTGGAATGGAAGAAAACCCAATATATCTTATTTCCATCCATTTGGAAGCAAGTGTTTTATCTTGAATCATAAGGAACATTTGAAGACATTCCAACCTAAATCAGATGAAGGAATATTCTTAGGATATTTTTCAGTCCGTAAGGCATTCAGGGTACTGAACAAGAGGTCATTAAAACATGAAGAACTATCCATGTTGTGTTTGATGAACCTATGTTCATTGGTATGGAAGATGGAGTTTGTGAACTTTCTGAGAACCTACAAGTCACTGATCCAGATTGTGTTGAAGTTTTGAAAAGGTTTAATGACTTAAAAGTTTCTGTTTCTGCCCCTGCTAGTCACCCTGCTGGTGATACTACTAATGCAACAACTGAAGCAGTTCAAGGATCTGCTGAACACCCTGTTGAAGATACATCAGACCCTACTGAAGATGAGGTTCTTGAGAATCAATCTAAGCAGAATCCACAATGGGTAAGGGATCACCCTGTTGAACAAGTCATTGGCAACATTCAGCAAGGTGTAAGGACTAGAAGACAATTAGAAGCAATGTTTACCTGTTTTCTATCACAAGTTGAACCCAAAGTTGTTGAAGAAGCAATTTCAGATCCAGATTAGATAATTGCTATGCAAGAAGAATTAAATGAATTTGAAAGAAATCAAGTTTGGACACTAGTTGAAAGGCCTAGTCATGCAAATATCATTGGCACTAAATGGGTATACATTAACAAACTTGATGAATCTGGTACCATTGTAAGAAATAAGGCCAGACTAGTTGCAAAGGGCTATTCTCAAGAAGAAGGAATAGATTTTGATGAAACTTATGCACCTATTGCAAGATTGGAAGCTGTCAAACTATTCTTGGCACATGCTGCATATAAAAACTTCAAGGTATATCAAATGGATGTCAAAAGTGAATTCTTGAATGGCATTCTAGAGGAGGAAGTGTATGTTCACCAACCTCCTGGATTTGAAGTTAAAGATCAAGAAGATAAAGTGTATAGACTCAATAAAGCACTTTATAGCTTGAAACAAGCACAAAGAGCATGGTATGAGAGTCTATCTCAATTCTTGGTAGAGAATGGTTTTACAAAAGGCACCAATTATAAGACTCTTTTCAGATTCAATGAGAAGGACAGCACCCTGCTGGTACAGATTTATGTTGGTGACATAATCTTTGGTTCTGAAAATGAATTGCTATGTGAGAAGTTTGCAAATCTAATGAAGAGCAAATTCCAAATGAGTATGATGGGAGAAATGAACTACTCCTTTGGGATTACAAGTTAAACAGATGAAAGATGGAATCTTCATTCATCAAACCAAGTACACCAAAGAGCTACTGAAGAAGTTTCGTATGGAAAATAGCACCAAAATATCAACTCCTATGAGTACAATTATCAGATTGGATGAAGATAAAGAAGGCAAAGATGTTGATCAGACTTTATATAGAAGGATGATAGGCAGTCTGCTGTACCTTACTGCCAGCAAACCTGATATATCCTTTGCTGTAGGTGTTTGTGCCAGATTTCAATCCAAACCTAAAGAAAGTCATTTAGGAGAAGTCAAAAGAGTTCTGAAGTACCTAAAGGAGACTTTGGGAGTAGGGATATGGTATTCCAAGGATGGAAGCTTAAAAGTTATATCCTACTCAGATTCTGATTATGCTGGATGCAAGATTGATAGGAAAAGCACCACAGGAACCTGTCAATTAATGGGAAATAGACTGGTTTCCTGGTTTAGCAAGAAATATAACTCAATATCAACTTCCACTGCTGAAGCTGAATACATTGCTACAGGAAGTTGCTGTGCACAAGTACTTTGGCTAAGACAACAATTAAGGGATTATGGAATTGAGGAAAAAGAAACTCCAATAATGTGTGACAACACAAGTGCAATTTCAATCACAGAAAATCCTGTTTTGCACTCAAGAACCAAGCACATTGATGTGAGACATCATTTTATAAGTGATCATGTTGAAAAGAAGGATGTGGTGGTTCTGTATATCCCTACTGAAGATCAACTTGCTGATATATTCACTAAAACACTTGATAGTGAAATATTTGCTAAACTAAGGACTAAACTTGGAATTATTAAAGTGGACTGATATTCAGCAGTGCACTGGAATTCACCAAGGGGATTAGTCTTTGCAATGTTGGGTGAGCTCACTTAGCAGATTAGTCATTGGTATCAACAATACCATGTACTTATATTTGGAAAATTGAGCAAATGAGGTTGCCAGGGGGATTGGTCTTTGTCATGTTGGGTGTGCTCACTTGATAAATCAGTCATTTGTATTAAACTTCATCTTGTATTATCAATTGAACAAAACAAGACAGAATCAAAGATCAGCAGAGTTACTATGTCAGCAGGCTGTTGAAGAATCTTTCTTAGCAGGCTGCTGAGCCAACCCTGCTGATGACAAGTCTGCTGAATATTACGTTACACAGTCAAACTTACTAAAGTCAAAAAGCATATTGGCGGGATATTTATTCTATCCTTTATAACCACAGTTAACAAGATCCAACGGTTACAAACGTTATGGAAAAGTAATGGGCCACGTGTCAAGTTAGCATTTACTCAGATTAATCGTGGTTAATGTGGATGTACGTGCACTGACAGTTACAACCATACTCTGTCTATATATACAGACCTATACACAGAAGAAACACTCTACTGCAAATCTGATTATATCTCTGTTTTTACACTGTCTGAACACAGATTTACAAGCTATCTTCTTCAACTTTTTCTTTTAACAATGGCGGAAAAGATTGATGTTCAAATTGGAACAAGCCAAAGTGTGAGAGGTTTTGTTGTTGATGCTAATAAAACAAAGTTAGCTATTAACATTGGTCAAAGAATAAGGAGATATGAAGTCCTGGAGAATATACTGAACAGAAGATTGGAAACAATCTCTTACACAAATGTTGTCAGTTTTTGGAAGAACATTGTGATAAAGGAAGGAAGAGAAGCATTTAAAACTACTGTAAATGCTCAAGAAATTGAAGTTTCCTCAAATTTGCTGAGGGAAGTTTTTGGTTTTGAAGATGTTATAGATGCTCCAGTAAATCCTGAGGAAATGGGGTTGTCAAAGATGGATTTTGTTGACAAAATCAAGACCAATGAAGCCACCAACTCAATTCCAGGTATTAATGTGAAACACATTGGGTATGAGTACAACCTACTGAGCAAAATCATTGCTAAGAACATGTTAGGAGTGGTTGGAAGTATGGATACTCTATCAGGACCTAAGATAGAGCTGCTGATGATTATCGACAGAAGAATGAAATTTGATTGGGCTGGATACTTTATCCACTACATGAAGAAAGTAGCCAAAGAAGAAAGAGAAGGAAAAGGAAATCCAAGGCCTTACCCTTAGGATTAATGGTTCAGGCCCTGCTGAATCATTTGGAGATTCCTGATGTGGCACCTGAGAAAATAAACCAATCCAGATACAAGAAAGAGATTGATTATGCTATCCCTGGTCTGGATGATGATGAAGAAGGTGTTTCTGAGGCTGCTGATAATGACAGTGATGGAGATGATGGTGATGCTGGTGGTGAGCAGGTCAAGCAAACTACTAAGAAATCTGTCAAGCCTGATGCATCAAAGAAAACTATTGAGAAAAGAAAGGGTGCTGACACAAAGAAGATAACAGAGGTGTTAAAACCTAAAAGAACAAGGAAGCAAACAGCACAGACTGTTGAGTCTGCTGAGGGTCCAAATGAAGTTGAGATTACTGACCCTGCTGTAGTTGCTAGGAAAACTGTTGTTGAAATTTTGAAGGAACAACAGAAAGAAGCCAATAGAAAGAGAAAGTCTACTGCAATTGAAATTGATGATGAGCCACTTTCCAAGAGGATAAATGAGATCACCCACAAAAAGAGACATGGAAAGGGGAAACAATTGAAAATCTTAGAGGCTCAAAGAAAACAGGAAGAAGAAGAAGTAGAAGAAGAAGTAGGAGAGGCTATTGATGTTGAACCAATAACTATTATAAAGCCTACTGAGGATGTAGAGGTTGTTTCTGAGCAACCTACTAAAGAGTCACAGCAGTCTACTGTACCTGAGACTATTGTTAAAGTTAGAGAATCCTCATCTACAAAAACTACTAAGCCTACTGAAAGTGAACAGGTTGTTGTTGAGAAACTTGATGAAGAGCCACAACAGACTACTGAGTCTGCACCTGCTGTGGTAACTGAAACACTTATACAAGACCCTGCAATTCCTGCAATAGTTTAGGGGGAAAAATAGTCTGCTGTTAACACTGTTGATGAGCATATAAGTCAGGAGGAAGAAAGTGTGGTGCAGATGGAGGTAGTAGGGACTAATATACAACCTGAGAAACCTACTGACCTAGTAGAATCTGTGGAAGAAACTTTGAATCTACTTGTGGAGACCTATGGAGGTCAGCAAGGTAGTAAAACAGCTCCCAGGAGGTCTTTCATGCCATTTGAGAGACATGTAAAGAAGAAGAAAGATGATTTTGTTGATCCCAAATTTCAGCAGGTGACTGATTACTTTCAATGGAAATTTGGTTTCTACAAGAGGCAAAAGCCAGCTGCAGAACCTATGACAGACTTTGAAGAATGGGCTTTTGAGAAATTGGGAATGGATAATTTGTTGGATCTGATTGATACCACTGTGCTGCAATCAAGATTGATGGACATTTTTGAAGATCAACAGAAAGAAGAGGGTATCAAGTTTAGGGATCCAATAGATGATGATGATGATTCATCATCTTCATCTGATTCTGGAGGTGATTTTCCATCAGGTCCAGGAGGAACCAGTGGGACTGCAATGATAAATGAACCAAGGGTGGAGCAGTCTACTGGTATAGGACAGTCTACTGATAGATAGCAGACTGGAGAGATGGATGAGGATCTGGAGGACCTCACCATGCATGACCTGGAGGCATTGATCAATGATGGAATAAGTGGTGCTGCAAATAGGTTGGTTGGTGAATCCTCTACTTTATTTTTTGAAGAACCTATTGCACAATCTGAAGATCAACAGAATGCTGATTTGGATGAAGAAAGGGTTACTGACCATAGTGAACCTAGTGCCAGTTCAGAGGAATCAATTCAATATCAAGACTGGATTGACACTGAGGGGACCTTATCCAAAACTGCCACTATCCTAACAATGATTGGTCATGCTGAAGGATTTCAAGTGGACAATGAGGCTGTATTCAATCTCAAAGAGTGGAACAGGAGGTTCAGGTTGCTGAGGTTCAAACAGCACATGAGCAAAGGTTGGAAAAGGAGGTACAGGTTGCTGAGTTACAAACAGCACCTGGACACAGGTTGGAACAATCTTTGGGTTTGCAGGAAACCCCTACTGTTGTACACTAAGTCTATATGTCCTATGTGCTATTATTGTCAGTAAGATATATATGTGTATCGTATGTATAATATATTTATATACATCTTTCTGATGTCTAAAGCCTTTGGTCCTTTGTATTTTTGTGTCTTTGAAAAGTGTGTCCCCCAGGTGAACATATAATAATATATCTCCTTGGTTTTCTTCAAGGCTTTATAGCTGTTACTGTCCTCCCTCTCTTTCTGTGCTCTCATTTTTTTTCCTGCAACATATTTAATTTTTGTTAAGTGTGCAGGACTTTAATTTTTATCTCTCATGGGATAGCTCTTCATAGCCGTTGGATCTAAAAGCCAAAACTGTTCCTGAAAAGCTAAAAGGACCGTTGGATGAAAAGCAATAGCTGGACTGCAAAGCCATCTCAAATACTCTAGACATCTCTTCTAGTAGTATAAATACTACTCCAGCTGCTTCCAAAAAAGCAGAACAGCCTCTCCAAGAAGACAACATTTATTTCACTAAGTCTTCACTCTATTTTCTTAACACTTGTATTCTAAAATTAGTATTTTATTTCTTTAGTGTTAGAAAAGTGAGGTGCGAGAGTGTTAGAGTGTATTTCTAAAAGAAACCTTTAGTGAGTTATGTTGTAGTGTTGGGAGTGATCTCCACATGTTATTGAGGAGCAATAACAATGGCACAGCATAGCCAAGCTGTGGTTTAGCAGTTCAGGATCGTTCCTGCTGAGATACGGGTTCACAGAGCTGAATCTAGGTTACGAATTCATGGAGCTGAAATCGTGTTCAAGAATCTTGGCAGTGATTTTTAGTAAGTACTCATTTGGTGAGTGTTAGTCCTTTGGTGAGTGTGTTATACAAATCTGTTGAATGTTGTTACTAAGGATTTAGGACATCTTAGTGTTAGTCGGAGTATGTGGTTCGCTTAAGACTAGCACAAATTTGGTTATCCGGTTAGTAACACTTTAACAGTAGAAGTGTTGTATCTTTTATTTGTTTTTGTTTTGTAATAAACTCAAGCTACATCTAGTAAACACTTTGTGTGTGGGTGTGATCTTCTATAAGATCACACATATGTGCTTTAGGTAGCTTATATCCTTGACACACCTTAGAATTGCATGCTTAGGCTTAAACAAAGATAAAATCTGAATCTGCAATTCCTTGATATTGTTGAACACCTTAGACTTGAATGTATTATGATAATAACTTAAAATCTGAATCTGCAAGTTTTGCTATTCTGATTTTGGTTAAGTGTTCAACCTGTTTCTTCATTTGGTATATGTTTCAGTTTCTGCATATCAAGCCTTTATCTTACTAAACTGATCTTGATCTAGAAACTCTATCAACTGAAGTTAACTTAGTTTCATATAGTTAATCGATACTAGATCTTCCGCCTAGGTTCGTTAATTGAACTAAGTTAAGAATATACTCTAATTTTGCTGATTAACCACTGTATTTTATATTATCTGCATAAGTGTTATGAAAGTGGTTAAAATAATTTTTAAAAGGATTAATACTCTATTAACCCCCCCCCCCCCCTCTAGAGTATTAATTGCGCGTTCTTGATCCAACAATTTTCATCGTAGCAAGGTTACTAGTTGATCCTTTTCTATATCATTTTGTTTAGAGATCTTGTTTACTGCATTCATGTGAAAACTACAGTACTTGTTTGATACTCTTTCTAGAACTTGCTTATTCTGTACATAAATTGATATGTATTTTTGTGCAGCAAGTTCTGTGTGCTGAATCTAATTTTTGTGAGTGTTTTTTTTTGCAAGCTTATTTGAGTGCTGAATCTGTGTATTATTCAAGTGTATGAGCTTAAGTTTATTTCTTTATTACACTATGATAATTACACTTGTCTTGTGAGTTTGGTAGTTTGCAGGGCTACCCAAATCGATACGCCTGCTTTGTTTTAGGTTCATATTTGCGTTTGGCCAAAGCCCAAAATCGTCTGCAGCGTTTTCTAATCCTGGACTTATGATTCTTTTTATAGCAACCCAGATTTTCAATGTTTAATTAGAACTCGAGTCTTACAGCATAAAGTTTTATCTCACAGGTTGTTACACAGCTTCACTTCACCACTACACATCCTTACTCAATAGTCCAAGTTTTCTGAAATTCATTGTCATTTGACTTGTTTGGACTTATTCAGCATTTGTAACCTGTATTGTACACTACATTACCTTTACCATAATTTCTTTTCTTGAACCTTCATTTATGGCTTCTACATTGTATACCTATGATCCTGCAAAAGAAGAAGTGTTTGGTCAAAGACCACCTTTTTTCGATGGAATAAGGTATGCTGTGTGGAAGAGTAAAATAAAGACTTTTCTGGAATGCTTAGACTTGCACCTATGGTTTATTGTAGAAGATGGTCTTTGCATTTCTAATTCTTCTGCTGGAACTGAAGTTGATAAAGATGGAAATGCTTTGGAACAAGACGAGCTTACATCTTATCGAAATTCTAGAGCTATGGACGTCCTTGTTAACTCTCTTGGTCCTGTTGAAAGACGGTCTGTTTATTCATGTAGAACTGCAAAAGAAGTATGGGATACATTGAAAAAGAGACATGAACAATCAGGCCCGTCTCATAAAATAAATGAACTCATGCATTCATATGAATCATTCCAAATGAGTCCTAATGAGTCAGTTAATGACATGTTTTCCAGATTTACTTTGATTGTTAACACATTGAAATATTTAGGAAAAGAATTTTCTGAAATACAGATTCTTAAAACGTTTTTAAGAAGTCTAAGTCCTGAATGAGCTTCTTTTGTCTCCTTCATGAAAGAAGAAAAAGATCCAAACTAATTTTCTATTAAGGAACTTATGGAATTGGCATATGTTCATGAGATGACTTTGTTGTCTCATAAATAGTCCAATCCTGTGTTTTGTAATTATTCTTCAAAAATGGTTATGGAAAGTCCTGAATCTAAATCCATCAATGCTGAATCGGATAGCTCAAGTTATGAGTCCGAATATGATCTTTCAGTCAGTAGCATTAGTGGCGATGATCCTGGTGAACGAGCTTTCTATAAGATTGTTCAAACGCTCACAATACAAGAAAGAAAATATTTTGCATCCTCCTCTTGTTCAGATGATGAGCAGCCTGCGTCAACTGCTGCATATAAACCTTATACTAATCCTGAATCACAACAAATCAGTCTTGCTGTCAAACATATTGATGAACCAGCTGCTTTTTCTGAGCCTAACACTCAACCCGAATCGCAGCATATCAGCCCATTTACTGAAAATATTGCTGATTCTGTCAGTATTCCTCAAACAGATTATGAATGTGAGGTAAAAGAAACTAACTCCACATTTTCTGCTTTAACTAGTGAAAATTTTAAGTTAAAATATGAAGTTATGCATCTTAAAAATGAACTAAGTGATAAAGATAATCTAATATGTTCCTTCATTAAATTAAAACAAATGATTATAATGTTAGAGGCTATATTGAAGCCTTAAGTCTTAAGAGAGATGTGTTCAAAAAGATCATTCAAGAATCTGAAAATAGCTCTAATGAATTGAACACTATTCACTCATCTCTTAAAGAATCTGTAATTCAAACTGTTCTTGTCCTGTATATTATTAAAGATGGAAAGGGTAAAGATACAGTCCCTGAAATTCAGCCATCTTTACTTTATAAACCAAAATCCATTTTTCATGCACAAGCATCATCATCCACACCATCACATACACCTTATACCACTGCCTCACATCCTACGGATGATCAAATCCATTTCACATCATCACACTAGAAATCATGCTCCTAAGAAACACTATGTTTTTCAATATGATAGAAGAGGTTCTAGGAACTTCACTCCTAGACGCCACTTTTATCAAAATGAAAATTCTGCACCTAAGTCTTATGAATATAGGAGTCATTTGTCTTCATCTAGACAATATGGTCATAGCACATATCATTCATCTAGTTCCCATAATTTTAGGAACACGCATTCACTTAGACATTATGCCCCTAGGTATCATACACCATCTTACACACATTTCCAGCATTCTTTTACTCCACGAGCTGCTCAATATCACTATTGGCAGTCCTCACATCACACACCATATCATCATCATCATGTACCTTATTTTCAGCATGTACATTATCCTCATTTTCAGCATTTCCATTCTCGTCCCTCTTATGGTTCTCATGGACATCATATTAGGACCCATGGTTCTAATAATTATGTTCATAAACCTATAGTTAGGAAAGTTTGGGTACCTAAGTCCTCTCTTAATATATGCAAGGATCCAAAGTTACAAAAATTTGGGTGCCTAAATGTATGTTGACTAATGTTCAAGGACCCAGTGAATGAAAGGGTACCAAGTTTTCTTGATTTTTGTTTTGCATGATCTCAATTGCAACATTTTTTTTTGTATCTACAAGTGTTCTTGGCAACATCTCTTATCCTAGTCCTTACCTCTTTTGGTATCATATTCCTTTCAATTCCTTCCCTTACCTCTTAATCCTTTCTCTTTTCAACCCTCCCAAGGCCTTAATTGTGAAGTATTTTGTGCTAATATATAAGTCTTATATTTTTTTTATAAAAAAGAATTCCATTTTTCACTAAACCCTTGATTAATTTTCAAACTAAGGATCAGAGATATGTATTAAGTTAGAAATGTTTTATTAAGCGGAGCTTAACTTTTAATCTTAACATTTAATGAAAGCTCATTTGTAGGGGGAGCCTACCCCAAAATAAAATTTTAGAAAGATATTTTGAAAATAATCAAAGGGGGAGAATTGTTGAGTATTTTGTATTGATGTATTTCAAAATATATTTATCTTGGGATATATCTCATAATTACTCTACAATTAACTATGTCACTAAACGTCTTAATCTTGTGTGACATGTGTTTGAAAATTATCCAAGTC